>JBCAML010000003.1:2463480-3695221 GCA_038503075.1 Gyromitra esculenta
ACAAAGTAAGCAGAGTAGTCTTCCGAATTATGAACACAGACAGCTTGCTCTAGAATATTTTTGTGGAGAATTGAAAGGATACCGCCGCCCAGATGACGAGATGATGGTAGTTGTCTTGGTATGTCTTAGACTATATTTCTGTCTCAATTCATATTGTTGCGAAGTACATTCTCTACCATGCATTAATATTAAATCCAGATGAACTGCTACAGAATTTCTCAAACCTCACATGAGGTTTAAAAAAAATGGAGACGCGGGGAATCGAACCCCGGACCACCTCTATGCTAAAGAGGTATTATACCACTAAACCACATCCCCGAATGAAAATCTTGCACTATAAACTTTTATCATTCAAATTAGGAGAAGTATTACACTTCGTGGAGGCAAATGGATAGGAATGAGAGCTTTGCCCCTCCTCTAATAAGCCCACATTTCGATAAGTATCTCAAGGCTAAATTTAAATTACGATAGGCAACTCTATCCTTGGTAGAATTCGAGAAAAACGGGGTACAGTACAATCGCCCTATAAGAATACGGTTGGTTCCGAAAATCATATTCTTATAAAAGAGTTATTCTTATATGAAAAGCAAGCCACACTCAAAATTACCCCCGTCGGGATTGGATTCAGCATTCTTACAAGGCGAGTATTCTTATAGTCAGTATTCTTATAGGGCGATTGTACTGTAGCCTAGTTATTGAGTTCTGCGGTTAGGGTTAGGGTTTTAAGCACCCGCAGCAAATAACTTAAATCGCTTAGTGGGGACACGCCATCTTTTGAGGGAGTGGTTTATTATACACTCCCTCGATAGCTACTAGTACATGTATCACACACTATAATCTAAGCCCGTTCCCATCCCTACTGCCTATGGCTGCTACGCACCGTAGGCAGCAAGCTGCGCAGTGGGGCTGGGCACGAGACCAACTATGATCCCAAGTGAAGGAACCTTACACCGTAGAGGCAAACGAGCGAGAATGAAAAATTTACTCCACACTCAGGTTTACGATTCTATATGTCTCTCAAGACTACATATATGATTTTGAAATACGACTTTGCCCTTATTAGAGAGGAAAATAGAGAAACTGTTTATTGGATTCCGCGATCGATCGGGGTTAGGGTTATATGCACCCCGCAACCGTACCGTGATTTCGCCTTTTTCTCTCGTTTGGTAATCCCTGTTTTCCTGTCAGCCTGAGAGGATAAACACCCACACCCTCGTTTCAAATGCATCGTGAGAATCGAAGTAAGGTGTTTACACCACCGCAAAACTCTCTGCAAATTAAATTAAAAGCCTACCCTCGGTTAGGCAGCCGGCTTAGTGGCATAGATCAATTTCACTCGGACCGATCCCGCTCAATTCCTCTGATTTCCATTACCTTTCCGGACCGCCAGGGCCGGTAGGAACCGACGATCCTTGCGTAATATGGTCATCATGAAGAGAACACGATTCTCGTTTCGTCGGTTCAGAGGAACAGAGGAGTATTTATTAGGCGCGTTAGCTGCTCCTGCTTCAACATCTTTGGCTTCTTATGCCCTCCAGCTCTGGTGCTAACTCTCGGAAATTGGCCGGCAAGACACCACCGTGGAGGCGCGAGTGAGTTTCTGTGACGCTGAATATGATAGAGGTCAGTTAAAAGCTATTGCGGGCTCTTAGAGTGAACGAAATATGAGGTTGCCTTGGTTGCCGTATATGTTTTTAGCGTCCTTGAAGCTTCACGCGCGAGAAGCTTAAGCTCAAGGCGGAACCTTAATCTGACTTGAGCTTGCCCTCTAGATAATCTCTCTCGACATCGCCAACCTCGCCCTGCTGTCGCCCTTTTCATGACTCTAGTTAAATTCACCTAAAGTAAATCAACTCATACACAGCCTTCGAAACCGCTGTGCGATATGTCGAGTCCAGCTATTCTCCACGTCACCAACAGTGGCAGCTCGCTTCCGGGAACCGTCACCACCGAGCTCAAACGGTTGACTATCCACAATCTCCTGGGTGTGTATCCTATCGTCACTGCCATTGTGAAGAACCTCAGCTTCAGACAGCTCATCTCCCTTGCCCAAACCGACAAGAGTTGCTTCGCTTTCCTGCGTGGTGGGGACTGGGACGTGGACATGCGCCGCTGGAATAATATAAGATCCAATTGCTCGGAAATCTGCGAATTCAGCGAGTATCATGACTATTTCGACCCAGTCAAGGCAATCAAAGCATGTAAAGGTTGCAAGTTTGGCGTTTGCGACGTTAGTATCCTTATTGCTCTTCTCGAATATATGCAGCTAATATCAGTGATTTTGTGCTACTCTATAGTATTGCATTGGGCCAGTTGAATACCTTGGCGACCGTGGCCGTGTTTTGTGTTTAACATGTGTAGAGAAACGTCTTGGCAGCCATCCGAAGTACCAGAGCAAGAAGGAATTTCCGGATTGTCTTTGTGTCAACGGTCAGGATCCTTGGCTCTGTAGGCTCTGTTGGAAAGCGAAGTACCTTGCGCGCTGGAATGGTCCTGCCGATATTTGCGTGGATTGCGGGACTAAAGTTGAAGATGTGCAGAAGGAGGTTTCGGTGTGCAATTGGTGCCAGGGCAAAGTCCTGTGATTGGCGTATTATTTTGGATAAGGAGCTACATGCAGCTATGGGGGACTTGGGCGTCTGGATATGGGTGCGATTTCTCTGGTCATTGGGACGTTTTTCTTTTTCTTTTGAGTGTTTCGTCAGTCACATTTTGTAACCACATACAAGCATATAACTTTAGCATGGTATTTCTTGGGACAATTCCGTAGGCTTTTTTGAATACTAATATCTAAAAGTTGTTAGCCGACCCTTCTCCAAAAAGATAGCTAACGGTGAAATACTTTTGGGGATTTCTGGAAATGAGTAAGAGAATATGCAGGAACTCACAAGAACTTGCAGGTTTCAGCAGCCTCAAGTGAAACACGAATACACCGGCCGGGTAATTAATGTTCCCGTTTCTGTTCTTGCTCTGCCCTCTCCACAGAGACATCTGAAATGTATCAAGGTCCACGTGCAGTGGCGATGGGACCTCATGCTAATCTTGTCTCAAAAGCTCATCCCCATTTTTCTCCCCGTTAATATCAACTTATTACCATGTCCTTCCTTCGCTTAGCTGTACCGGGTAAGCTTGACCTCAAAACCGGGGAATTACCGGCAACACGGAACAGCATTCCTGAAACATGCCCAAGAAGATTCCAACAAGTATGTATGCACCGTCACTCTGGAATTAGTTTCGTCACAAGCTAGAGGAAGATAAAATTCGTTAGCTCGTGTTTCACAACCTTTAGCTTGAATAAAAATGTCTAGCAGCGATACATTACTAGTAAAACCCTTAAACTATCTATCGTAATACACATTCCCCGAAGACACATTTCCATGTTTCGATAGACACCATGTTGTTCTTCTCGTTAGCCCCGGTGACCAGGGGCCTGGTACGCTCATGCACCATCTCTACAGCGCAACAGAAGATACCACAACCGAAACCTGCACGAAATATGAGGATCTCCCCAGTGGCTATGTGGGTTTCGAAAAACATCCCGTCCTAATCAATCACATTACAAGCGAGCGTCATGCAGGATTGGTTTGGGAGGCTGCGTGGGGGTTTACAGGGTACTCGCTCCCAAGAGTGAAAGCAGGCCCTGGGATGGAACTGCCAAACACGGACCAGGGACGCAATGTTGGAAATGGAGACTAACAGCTTATTGGTAGACGGACAGGCGGGTTTCTATTGTCTCCAGACGATGACGTCTATCGAGAGTATCGCGGATAAACGACGGCATAATTATATGATTCAGCCGTTGGAAAAAAAATATCTCTTACGGCCGAGACAGCAACCTCCCATTTCCAGCCTTACATATGACTCCTTAGCAAAAGGTCGAAATGCGTTATCATGTGCGACTTCAGCCATTGGGCTGACGGAGGGTGATCTACTCTCAAGCACTCAACTGAAATCCGTGTTTCTCCGCCCGTCCAAATGAGTGACATTTCAGGATAGAACTAAACACACCGCTCCTCTTACGTCCCTCAATCATAGTTGTATATGAGAAATTTCTCCGTAGCCCATTTTTATCTATTGTCTACACCACATACATAGTTCCATCTTGATCGAGTGATATAGTATGATTAAAAGTAGAGAAAAATCCAAACCTAGATCCCCCCTACCAAAGAGTAGAATAGCCAATATCAAAGCCCCAAGACCGACCTCACAGAGTCTTCCATTTTGACCTCATCTGTAACTTCTTGTTCGGTTATCAAGGTATGAGTACTCCAGTGCGCAATCACTAGTGTGATCAATGAGACGCCCCAAATTGAAGTAGAAGAGCTAGTTCAAGGGGTAATTCAAGTCCTTTGAAAGCGATATAACAATAAAGCAAATGTAGTCATTAACAACTGAATCTGCTTTGCTAATTCAAAACTTCTTAATTATTGCCCTTTTTGCCTCTTTTCTACAGAGAGATAATGACCACAAAAAACAGTTACAGTTATTGATAAGAGCAGACATAAGACAGCAGATTCAAGGACAACGATCGACAACCAAATTTGAAGCACTACATACCACCATGTATGTAAATCCTGGGTCGAGGCGAAAAAGCGACTTGCCCCGTGAACTCCAATTTCAACTACCCGTTCCAACAAAGTATACTCACCTTTGCTGCCGTACCCATGCAACCAGCATTACTTTTGGCCGTAGCCGGTGGTCTGCGCAGCGATAGTACAAATTAGAAATTTAAATTGCTTTCCCCATACTAGTCGCTTTTTGTATCTACACTGAGTACTAGTTTTCTCAAAGGGCACCAAACAGGAAATTAACAAAGGGATCTGAGGTGATAGCTACGTTTACTAAATTTAGTGCTCTATAATAAGTTTACGCGAGGCTTATAAACTTGCACGTGCACAGGAGAAACCTATTGCCATTCGACATAATGGCCCCGGTGTGATTGGAAGAATGTATAAAGTTACATCCCAAAGCATATGATTATCCGGCCATCCTAATGCCTACATACAGAGAGTGGAGCTACAGACTAAATTTTCATATTCAAAGAAGATTTACTCCTAGTAATCCTTCTATCGATGAAGGGACCCGGGGACATACTCCAAATGCGAATATGGTGTGTTTGATCACTACTTTTGAACAAGATACCTAACTCTGCCTATACAGATGAGGTGCATGTGATGAGTGAGTTTCCCTCACGAAACAAAACAAAAACAAAAACAAGCTTCGACCAATGTTACGAGTGATCATACATGTATGTGACGTATCTGAACTACATGTATTAGGGCTTGGCAGAAGCTTTCCCAATTCGGGTTACCGAAGATTAGCATTACTTTTCGAAAGATTGATAAGGTAAATGCTCCACGTCATCTAGCCTAATATAATCTAGATGATCTCGCAAACTCTCGATTTTGGGCATCACTAGAAGAACTACCACTCGGAAAAGTAACTGCCGATAAAATTGACCTTTACATCAATTCGTCCAGGACAGTATCTCACGTTCACATACTTCCAGTTCAGTAACCAAAAAGAATTTTTCTGCTCTAGAACTTGGAAAATTGGCAAGCGACAAGGTAGTGATGTTATGATCATCACAAGCTTCCGCCACCGGATAACGTAGCATAAAGCCGCATGCACGTAAATCGCGCGCTTTTCCCCCCCAATGTATCTTTTGTGATCTCGAAATATTTTCCAAGCCCTCGAAAGGGACCGCATCTAAAGATCGGACGGAGAGCAACTGCAGGAGTAGAGAAATTCTCAGCGTGTTCAAGGGGAGAAGAGGCCCCGCCAATTCCTTGAATACGAGTTCCTCAAATAGTATCATCTCCTTGAACAATAGCGGTGAGAATAATAATAGAAATAGGAACGCCAGAAATGGAAAAATATCGATATTACCTGAAAAGGGCACATTGCAAAATAAATCAGATCTCTAAATCTGTGGGGGGGAACGATCCAACCCCTAGTTCTGAAAAATCAGATCTATGACGGCACATAAAGGGGAGATCAGTATCAATTGTGCGAAATCCCACTAGTAATCGATTCTGCGCACATCATGGCAAAAATGACACCCCGCCCTAGACCTTCTCCGCTAATGAACTTTTTGAAAATAGAAAACTGAGCTATAAAGGTATTGAACCGTAAAAATTTCTAACTGAGGGCTATTTATATGTGCTTCCCAATTCAGCTATACTTCGGATGCAGACAAGGTTTTCCGGGATGACGGAATCTGCGGGGCTAGTAACTTTTACCCTCTTCATGCACTCCATAAAACCATCGACGATAACTAAGAAAAAAAATGGGGTGACTGGTGGTCAGGTTTCTCGAGCTCCTCTTCCCCCCTTAGAATAGTCTCGGTCCAGGAACTCCCAGTATTCAGCTCGGATGCTTGAAATGATGGAACTGCCGGCGCGAGGAATTGATTTTTCTTAAATCATATATAATCACTCGCAGCATCTAGGGTAAACCTGCATGTACTAACATCTACAAGCACCCTACATGTGCCTGCATGTGATTGATGGAAATTTTACATAGAAATATTCGTGACAACTACCACAGCTGCCACATATACATACCAGATATCCGACCTAGTTAACGTGCATTATCTATCTTGTTAAAAACCCCTTCCAGCGAGAGAATATTAAGGATCCAAAATTTCATATCCGAATCCAAACCTCCAGGCCAAGGCAGTGAATCAAAGGAAATCGACGAAAGATCTAGGTATCTTGGCGTCGAGAGATGTTGAGATCACTCGCTTTGGTGTCACCAACACTAGACGATTCTGAAGCTAGTGCTTACAATTTTATCCGGATCGGAAACTTTGTCACTGAAGGTTCCGAATTGCACCTGAAATGGATAGCTACCCGTTGATTACTGTGATTTCCACCATTCACGCACGGATCGGAGATACAATCCATTCTGATACTCCACTAGTACCGCCTCATTCAAACACCCACGTAGGATTAGATTAGCGAATACTATGTACCATGCCACGCTCTGAAACTTGAAATTTCAATCTTATTTTTCAGAGCAGCGAACCTTTTCCTCGTCCAATCTTGCCCTAAACTCGGCAATCTACAACAAGTACAACATCCATCGTTGACGAAATTTGACACGGGCCATCAGGGAAGCGGCCATCATTTCACTCCCGAGCAATCAAATAGCCCGAGATTCGATCAGACCGGAAGAGAGCTTCCGATGGTTCATTAGAGAGTGGGATAATTATAAGTTTCGGATAGATGTGAGGTGTAAGCTCAGCTCAGGCCCAGGAACACCAGCCATCACATACTCGAGTGATCTCATGTGATTTTTGGCCTCTTTTGGGCATGGCACTCTCGAGTGCTTGTATTACGTTTGACCGGTTACAGTTCCCATTCAAAGATGTGATATAACGTTCTCCCTACGTATGAGTATGTATCTAAATTCAATTGGTACCTGCCGGTTTACCTCGGCCACTGCACTGCGCTGCACTGCATATTCCATGCGGTGCCTGAAATCAAGATTACGTGTCTCAAGAAGAAGCGTACCTTTTCGGGTATGCCGATCTTCGACTATCAATTGAGCTGATTTCATGGAAACTTTTCATCCAGATCGCGTGCAACACTGGAGACGGAAACCACGGCCCGAGGACCTGGGATGATGGTGATGGATGGTGTTTTTACTGCTTCAGTCGCGACCCCCCGCGCCCACTAGTAGAACAATCCAGAAAAACAGGGCCAGACCACGGACCGCGTACCTAGTGCTATCAGTTACCTCTGTCTTGGGTATTTGCCAGAGGTGAGGTCTAATCTCGCCTCCTCGGATCAGTGTAACAGTGCGGATAGTGGGGAATTCTTAAATGACCGGCTGTTGAGCCGTTAATTGGAAGAAACCCGTTTCACGCTCCGGATATCCTCCTCTAATGATTGTTTATCGTGTCTGGGCCGTTGTTTGGCAAGGGCCTTATTTACCGAGCAGGGACGCTAAGATGACGAATCAGTTCTGATTCCCGACCCCAGACAGCCGCCGTTAACCCCCTTCCCCTCATTGCCAGTGGTTGCCCAGGCCTCGCGTCAATGGCTACCAGAAACCACGAAGGTATGCAGATTCAGCGGGACATTGATTAAAGAATATTAATTATACATAAGGCTGCCGCGCTGTAAGCTACAAATTTATCTATTTACTTATTTGCAGAAAGCTTAGCATCCCAGCGCAATTCTGCGGCGTCCTCCTCCAATATCGGCAAAATCTGCCAGTCCCTAGCCAGTTGTGATTGGTGATCTCTGATAAATCCGTCGTCATATGCAGGTATGTATGTATGTATGTAGGGAACTTTCGATTGTGATAGAAATGCGATCTGCCTTCTGCAGTGTGAATGTGAAAATACTGTAGGACTGCGAACCGGCAGTCACCGTGACTTGCATTATTTTGACCGGGGCGTGGGATGGGAAGCCGGTTCGTGGGCCGCCGGACGGTTGCGCGGAGGTTCCGAAGAATCCGAAAGCGAGATGAGACGAGGCGTGCTTGCTTATCAGATTTAATTTCGTCACTAGTGGCATGCGGCTCTTCTGGCCTGTCCTGGCGTTGTGGCGCAAAAATTAACATGGGGTGCATAACTGGGCATGGCAGGGTAACGGACATCCTAGCTTGGCGCCCGGTGCAGGAACCGAAACCCTTCGGACGACGGGTAACCCAACGCGTGCTGTGTCGTCTGCTGAACCACGTAACGCATAGCCCTGCGAGCCAAACAACCTCTCGCGCCGTCTTCTCCCTTTTGCTCCCTCGAACACCATCCCACCCACCCCCTCGCCGCTTTATTGTTCCGTTACATACGTGCCATGTCGTCTGCTCCACTGGCTGAAGGCGCCTCTGCCGCGAAGGGTATCGAGTTTTTTGAATCTTGCCTAAACGAGACCTTTTCAGCCATCCAAAAGAGTTCCCTCGAGCCGCCACTGACCGAATCCAGTTTCAACGCCGAGCACCTAGCCCAAATCAAACCAGCAAACCTTCCTGGTGACGAGTTGTACAAGACCTCTATGGAAACGGCATTTAAACGAATATTGCACGGGCTTGCTGTGAGTGTGTCCTAGCTACTATTCTACTCAATTGCAAGTTATTAATGATGTTTAGGCAAGTGACCCGTCTGTTAGTCATGAAACTTTAATCGCATTCTGCAATCTGCTAGACTTGGCCTTAGTACTTGCTGAGCTTGGTATGCCGCTCACACATCATTTCCATAATTCAAACCGTCGTCGTCTTACACAAATCCCGCAGAAATTTGCGAGACTGGTCTACCTCTCGCTTTGATTGAAGAGCTTTTCGATTCTCAGACAATTCCATCATGCGAACGGTTGTTTCAATACCTCGAATCTCGAATCGAACGGATAACGGCTGGCATTGAGGGAGGGCGGGGGAAGGGTCTTGTTTTGCTGCGTCTATGCAACGAACTACTTCGGAGATTATCCAAAACCGAGGACACCATCTTCTGCGGGCGAATATTGATCTTTCTAAGCAAGAGCTTTCCTATTGGCGAAAAATCTGGAGTCAATCTGAGGGGAGATTTCAATGTTCAAAATGTGACTGTGTACGATGAGACTCTACAAGAATCAGTACCGGCGCAGGAGATGGAGGTTGATCGGGAAGAGGAGGAACAAAAAGAAGAGACGCCAGCTGTCACTGCTGAAGGAGATACAAAGAGTGAGGACGATACAAAAGGCACTAAGGCGGTCTCGTTCACCGCTGGGCAGGAACCGACAAAGGTTCTGGATGCTGCCACATTATACCCAATTTTTTGGTCTCTACAGCGAGATTTTGCGGATCCTCCTAGGCTGTTTCAGAAAGAGAACTTTGAAAAATTTAAAACTGCACTTGCAGCCACAATGGCCAAGTTTCAGGTAGCAGATGAGGAGGCTCTCAAAAGCACCGGGAAGGTGGATGGTGTGGCAAATGGGCTCAAACGTCCAGACGAAAAGAAACCCGGAGTCACGGCTACAGGGGAGAAGAGAAAAAGGGAAGAAAGTGAGGAAGATGAGTCAAGGGGAGAAGGATTTAATCCTAAATATCTGACTAGCCCAGAGTTATTTGAGCTTGAGGTAATAGATCACCATTTCCTAGTTAGCGGGCTAGTGCTAAAATAAAATTTGCGTGGATAGATTAGCGATTTGACTTTCAGAAGGCATGTGCTCGTACAAGCAATGATTTTGATTGACTTCTTGCTGAGTCTCACATCTGGGGCAAAGGACAAATGGAAGGATATCAAAACACCCAATAGATCAGTACAATATGCGCATTTTACACTAAGTTCTGAAGATGTAAGTTTATCTGATTTAAATATACATACATACAAATATGGGTGTAAACTGACGGAATAACGTTTTACCTTATACCTGTGATGAAGCTAACGGGTACGTGACACAGGAACAATGGGCTATCAGTACCCGCACCCAGATATCCACTAGCCTGCAGCCTAATCAATCTGGCAGGCTTTTCATGCGTCTTATCAATACCGTCCTCACTAGGGAGCAAAACTGGGTGCGATGGAAAGCTGAAAGCTGCCATCCATTTGATATGCCCCCTCTATCTGAGGCAGATTTTGAAGATGCAAAACGCAAAGCTGCGAGGCAGTGTGTCGCCGATCCGCCCTTTCGCTATGTTATGGGCACGCCAACTCTAAACAAACTATGGCAGGAGACTGGCGAATCTGCAGGGCTAGAGGGGTTGGCTGATGAGGAGAGGTGGGTCGTCCAATAATGAGTTTTGTTTTTACACGAGGTCCGACATCGCTAACTCCGGTTAGACATCGTATCCCATCACCCGAGTCCTTCCGAGCAGGAGTAAAACAAGCCGAGGAGGATATTAAAGACGCACTCCTACCGCCAGATATCGAAGAAGCCCAAAATGCTAAATTCACAAAAACTTGGAAGGCGCTAAGAATTGCATCACGGGATCAATTTCATTTGTTCAACAGGTTCGACGATAAATTTGATGAGGACAGGAATGATCTGGAGATGCTCTTTGATGTGGATGAAAAGATGAAAGAGGAAGCTAAGTTGAAGGTGAATCAGCAAAAACCGCTCGACAAGAACCAGGAGGGGGTGGTAGTAGTGGCTAACAAGGTAAATTTGGTTGAGACCGACACGTCTACGACATCCACTTGAAACAGAAAGAAAATGGTTTGGTTAATGTTGGAGGATCATGAGGTTTAGTTGTGAATGAATTTGGGCGTTCTGCAACTCGACAAATAGGGCACGATGGCCTAGAGTCCTTAATAATCGCACGCGGATCAGAGATGGGGTGGTAATATTATCAAATACATAGAACATGATCTTTCGATATTGGCCCCGGATGGACGCGAATCCCCAAGACCTTTTCTTCAAGGGCTGCAGCGAGAATTATTAGGTGATATCTGGGTGGCGTTAAATCTGGGTCGGCTTTTCACTCCGAAATGAAAAATATATGAGCGGATACTCTTTTGGAAGTCTTTATCGCCCTGATCCCTTTCTCTGTCTCTTTTATGTCTCTGCCTCTTTTCAAAGCGTTTAAAAAATCAAGTTGAGCAGTTGTTGCTCCGAATCTAAACCCCTGTTCCCTCCAGAGCGTCTACGCACACGCGGATGAAGCAATATCATCCCCAGTCCAGACACGCACACACACAATGTACCCCGTACTCTCATTCAACATTCAATATATGCAACTTCCGATAAACTACATTTGAAATTGCAACACGATTGATAGCTGCAGAGGAACATGCCCACCCTTCCCACTGTCCTGAAAATGTATTGGCCAAGCCCTCCCAACGACGGGGACCACCAACCCACCCCAGGCACATAGGACGATAGCTCAATTTCGCCTAACGAGGCCGGCACGGCGGGCAAGGATCACAGCTTTAGATTAGAAATGATCGTGCCCAGTCTGGACCCCTCGTGATCGAAGCCAGCATTCCTTTTTACCCACACCTCCATCCCCCCTCCCCCCCATACATCTCTCCACGCAATAGTATCTGTTTTCCATCTCCGCACTTACAATTATCCTTTTACCGGGTTCTTCCGAGTGGGAGGGGATGATCACTACATCCCCTCTCCTCCAAGTTTTTCCGCAAACCCATGCCGAACCATGAAACTTTTTCCGAATATGCTCTTTTTTTTGCCTTCTTCTCCCCAGAGTTAAATGAGGCCAAGCTCTCGCCTCTTTTCTGACCCAGGGTGGAATGCAAGCGCCAATATATTAGAGTTAATATCTGTTCCTATATTGTTTCCCGGCTCGGCGGGGCCAACGTGAAAGATATTACCTGCCATCCAATCCTGTGTGCTGTCTACTAATACCGGAAGAATTATCTACAGGGACAGAGGGCCTTTTGGGCTTAGCCTTGCCTTGCCGAATGCACTAGTTTCCCCGGCTGCTGCAATAGATCGGAGAAAAATATGGGAAAGGATCTCCATTCACAGTAAACGTAAACGCCTATACTGACAAGACAGGCATACCGTGTTACTTTACTTTTTTTTTCCCTCTCACCAGCAGCAAATACGGTGGGTAAATACAGCCCGAGTTGATGAAAAAAAAGCTGTTGACAAAGGGACGAAAAGTGACCTGTGCTCATCATCAGATAGGTTACATCCAGCCCACTATTTTATTTTCTTCTTCTTTAACCAGAAGACATTCACGACATAGCGGAGAACCTAGCCCTTTTTTTTTTGAGTGGACTATATTCTCTGATCCACTTAGTTCTCTCGATCTCTAGAGAAAAAAATGGGAAATCTGGCCTCTTCCGTTTTTAACCTGATGCTCCACAAAAAACTTGCGTGATAATGATGGTGACGAAGATGGTGACTCGTCACTCGACTCTCGCTTCCGGCTCGGTTTCTCGTGCCCGGTTTGGCCGCCCGCCTGACCGAGTGCCCTTACCTACCTGCTCTGCCCTAATTTGTCCTACCTGACTGAGTGAGCTCCTGAGTGAACAAGTCAGGGTAGCTGTTTCGTTTGCATCCTCGTTGCACACTTCTTAATCTACTCACGGACTGCGGATGCGGATGTGTGTCCTGGATCAGGGATCGGAACTATAGAGTACCCCGAACGTGGGGTGCGGGGACACAAAGACAGTATACCTATCCTCATTAATTGATTTTGACCTGCAGATATCTGTTTCAATCAAGCCTCCTTCGCTCGTTCGCTTGTCATCGGCAAGGCAGGTCGGCCAGGCAGCTGGAGAGGTTTTATACTACCTACTCTATCAAAGTTGCCGTACATATGCTCCCACATGACACTAGGGTGGTATCACTCGGGTCAGGTGCGAGTATGTTTCGGTGAAGTAGAGATAAGATTTCCGGGCTGTGCTGTGCCTACTTATCTTTATCGGTAGGTTTATTTTCCTTGGAAGCTAGGGTTCCTGGATAGTACAGCTGTCAGAAAAAAAAGAACTGCGGACCACTTTAGGTAGGTTGCCTTTTTTTAATTATTTTTCTGATTTTGTTTTACCGGGGAAATGGTACTTTTTACCGGATTTTCCCTGGGCTGCCCAGCGAACGTTGTGCTTACCCCGGATTTCCTAGCAAACAGCGTCTTTCGCGTCTTTCGTCGATCAACCACAAAAAAAAATATAGATCAGGATCTCCGAGTGGCCTTGCCCGACCGAGAGCACCTACAATTAGAAAATAAATGTATGGAGGAGGGGAAAAGGAGCTACAGACCCTAGCGAACTAAATAAATTTTAGTGCTTGGCATGGATCGTTGGTGTGTTTTTGCAAGTTGATCTTGGAGTTTTTATTACAACCTTCCATGCTGAATCCAAAAGTCTCAGCTAGTAGTCAGTTCGGTGGTATTTCAAGATTTTAACGAGAAAAAGGGTTATGCAAGCAAATTCCTCCTTTCAGTTCTTTTCATCTATAAAAGTTTCACTGTATTTTTTTTCTACCTTGCTTGTAGAGTATTGACGTCGGATATAGTGAGTGGCCACGAAGGGTATGTTTAATACAAACGACCGTCATTCTATCTGAGAATTACGAAACCAATTTAATTATCCCAAGGCCAGTTGTTGTCTTAAGAAAAAACGATGTTGCTGTCTGGAATACATGACTGCTGGTTCCAGATCTCGGTACCTACTCACAGCGGCGGAAGCATCGTTTCAGATCAACCTAATCGTGCAGACCGCTGTCAATGTACTTTATCTGATGACAAACAACTGGCACGCTGTCGTGATAGCAACGTGTGAACAGACTTGGCACACTGTTTCAGAGAACCGTATATACTCGATACGCTCTAAAGCACAAGAGCTATATGACGCAAACTACGGTCGCGCCCCAAGCCCTTCCAGAAGCTGAGGGAAGCCAGAATCCAAAGCTTAGCGAGACCTTCTGGAACGGAGCTAGAAGGCTGGCAGAGTTCTTTTTTCCTTTTTTCGCCCTGTCACAGGGTGTATATGCGCACTGGCGTTGGAGATTCAGCGCCAGGTATCGAATTAGCATGAGGTTATAGGAAACTCGCTGTTTCAATACTCTCGAGATGACACCTACAGGTACAGAAGATTACTGTGGTGGTGGTGGCTAGGCATGATTGTCACGCTTTGACCGCCAGAGACGAAACCCGCTTACATGCAACCCGATCGATTAGGTTTGGCTCCCGGGAATGGCGATAAGGTTAATAAACAATGATACGAGATGCTGATTGCTGTGCGTAAGGAATATATGAAGCGAAACCTATATCTATGTTACATATATCCTTTCTCGGCGGATGCTGCGGATGGGGAATGCGATGGTGGGGTAGTGCAAATCATGATGAGATGCACGATAACCCGGGGTTGCTCCACACACGACTTTCCGGATTGGTGATTCAGACTCTTAGCGTTTCGTCAAGCATGTCTCTGGAGGAAGGCTTCTAGAAGGCACAGTCTCAGGTGTCGTATGTAGATGTGAAGCTTGGGGTCCATGCACGATAGAGCTCGTTGTCGCGATGTGTGAAACTGGACTGCGGGATAAAAAGAAAAGAAACCATTGCACTTATCGGTGGATGCTATGGTCTAACCTCCAAAAACCATCGGACGGTCTGTTGGTGGTGGAGCCCAGCGAATCGAAGAAAAGATCTCGTTTCGACAGGGTTCCTGGTCAGAAACAGAGTGTGACAAGAGCGCCTGGCGATGGCCGATGACGCGCAGCTCACGCTGTGCAGTGTCTCTCGCTATATCAAGGTCTGCACGTTGACCGTTGCGCTCTTGGAGGAAGAGTGGGTACTGCAAGGGCAGCTTGCTGGGCGACATCGCTCAAAAAAACGTCCGAAAGGCCTACCCCTGGTAAATGATTCTTACTCGTGCAGTCCCAACACCTGTATTCTGGGTTGCAATTACTCTTTTATTTTATTTAGTTACATGTAGTTAATTATTTCCTAGTCCAACGGCCTGGCTAGTGATTCAGTAGACGTTGCATTCTGGCCAATCAGCTACCTGAGCCTGTTTCGCCAGGAGCTCGCTAGAGTAGTAGAGTCTCGAGTCGCCAGGCAGGGAATAGTTGTTTTTTTTTACTCTTTTGCTTCAATCGCGTCGGTCGCTACAAAAGAAGAGATGGTTTTTTTTCCTTTTTCTTCCCTTACGAGCCAAGATCCGACTGGTCCGTGCCTGATGCACATACGCTTGCACATTAGGAAAGAGGAAAACGGTTCCGTCGGGGAATTATAGCGAATCCATCACGAGACATGCAGCTGTCATACCATTACTATCTCTGCTCTATAGGATTTTCCTTTTTCCTTACTCTCGTTTGTTTTGTCTTTCACCCCGGGATTTCTCACCACTATATCCTGTCGATCTCAATTTCGCCGAACAATTCTCCGTGCATGGATGTCTTTCCCTCCTTGATTAACGAGAGGCAGGCTTCCACAGGCGAGATGTTTATATCGTTTTTTTCTTTTCTTTTCTTCTTCTTCCATCGGTCTCGCGAAGAAGACGCGTCGGCCAGTTCTGGCAAACTAGATGCAGCCCATCCTTCGGAGGTGGCTCGAATTCCTCAGGTCCCAGCATCCATCCCCGCCTTCCACCTCGGACCCCACGGAAGACGTTGGAAACAGGCTCAACACTTCTCCCGCCAGAGGCGATTTTTACCACCCATCAAGGCTAGGGTATTGCCATCCGTCAAATTTCCTGTCAAACCGGTGCCACGCGGTGCCATCGCCGCCCCATCGATCAAGAACAACATGACAGGGCCGTCCACTAACCCGATGTGGGGGGGGGAGACCTAATTAGCTTTGTTAGAGTGCATTGCTCGATTGTTCGGGACGAGCCGTGCTACGTTTGGCAATTCAGAAATTTCTATTAGTTTAAAATATTCAAGGGCTAGGAGCCGGAAGGGCGAGGAGGAAAAAGAAAGGAAGAAAACGGGTTGCGATCAGATACATGTCGGTCGGTAGAAATGACTGGGCTAGCCTGCCAGCTAGGAACAGGAACATTTCGCTTGCGTGCAGCTGGGAGCTGGATTCGTCGATGGCGGGATCAGATATGGGGGGAGACCCAGGGACGGGCTAAAGGAATATGTGCCACAACACCGCTACCGCAGCGTGGGCGGATAAGGTGTGTGAACCGAAAAAAGCAAAACGAATCAGTCCAAGGTGCAGCAGCTCTAACAGCAGCGTGGCTGCGTGCCCTGCCCTGCCCTGCCATGATTGCTGGTGATGGTGATGGTGATGGTGGATGGTCCCATCCACGATCCCCATCGGCCGTTGCAATTGCTGCTCTGCGCTGAACGAGCAGGCCTGGGGGCCCTGCTCGGCCCTACTGCCATTGCCCTCCCTCTCTCAGAGCAGAATTCGGGAACCTCGTTGCAAAAACTCCGGTACAGGTACGCTCGAGCACTCGCAACAATCAATTTGAAACAGCTCCCGGTACACTTTCCACATCCAATCCCATTCCCAAACCCACACCCCGCCCTTCGGTGTTTTTTGTTTGATTATAGTTGTTGCTGCTATTGTTGCTGCTGTTGCTGCTGTTGCTGCCTGCTGCACTTTACCCGTACACATGGGAATAGGTAGTAGCTGTTTGGCTTGGTGTTTGGCCGTTTTACCTGTGCTTCTCACTACCGCTCATACTCCTGCTGCCTGTTTTTTCTCTCTATGCGACGGTACCGAGCGCCAGTCGTCCCCTAACCGGTCAGTTCAGTCAGCTGCTGGTGCTGGTGCTGCTGGTGCTGCTGGTTCTGTATGCATTGTTAGCCTTGACAGGTTCTCGCCCTTTGCTGCAAGAAGACGTTTTTGCCTTCTGTTCTTTTCCACTTCAATGCCGAAGCAGAAGATCTCTGCATGCCCCTACGCCTGAAAACAGAGGGTGGGAGGGGGATAAGGAGCCAGAAAGAGAGACAGCTCGAGACTCCGGGTGAGAAGGAGCGCAAATAGATAGACCTACATTTTTCTGTGCCTTTTTTTTTCTCTTTCCCCACAGCCTCACGACGGTTAGTTGTCGCTTCCGTAACTTCACCTGCATATACTCCACCTCCATCGCCAGTCCCATTTTCGCAATATCTACTGCCGTAGTAGTGGTAGCTAATCCGGACACTCAAAACTCGTCTCATAACGCGGCGACTCCTTCGGGCAGCCCACCCCCCTCCGTCTCCTCTCCTGGAACTTGGATCGGTCCCCACTTGGCTGTGGCTCCTCTTCCGCAAGCCAGTATCAACTCCTCTGCCCTGTCACTGTGGCCTGTTGCTGCTGCTGCTGCTTCTTTTGTTTTTTTAATCCATCTTGAGGCAGTCCACTTTTTGAATCTTTGCACCACCTCCTCTTGCTTCTCCCCTCCTCCTCCGTGGGCCCGCCTTGCTTTCAAACCTGGACCATCGATATTCATGCAAAGTCTACACGATCCGGCCCCGTGCCCACGCCGTTCCTCCCTCCTCCTCGTCTATTGCCCGTGCGCCCATTCCGCATCTCTGGTTGTGCTAGGCCGCCTTCACTCATCCTCCATCCTGTGCCCTCTCGCTAGATAGATTTCCCTGCCAGCCGTTTGTGGGTCGTCTGTCTCTGGCCCCATTGCCCAGTCCCATCTAACTCCCGCTTTGACGTACAAATAGTCACTCTACTATTTATCTACATATATTATACCTTGACAACCACCCAACCAACCCCCCTCCCCCACTACCCCCCAGCTCTGTCTGAGACTTCCATCTCTTCTTCTCGTTCTCTTCTCTTCTCTCTTTCATTCTTTCTTATTGAACCTGTCTCGCAGCATCGTCGTCCTGCTGCACCCCCAATCACTCTCTTTTACTCATACTTCACTGTGCTGGGTCACGGCTGCTGGATCAGTGTCTGTGAAGCTATTGTTGGCTTCCCGCTGGTCGTTCCCTCATTCAAACATTTCTCCATATAGACTTACCGTTGTCACTCATTTTTGCCGGTGGACGGTCTACTTGCCCGAATTACCCCAGCAACTCAGGCCCAAAAAAGATCACCAACACTGATCCCCTGTTGGTATTCCGATCTTAGTCCTGCTTCGTCACTCTTTCTCGCGTCCTGGGTACTTTGTCGCACGTCTACTAGCAGCCCGTCCAACAGTAGTACTCCCCCCCCAGTCTTTCGCTCCAGCCCAACCCCCAACGGCTACTATACATACCGTGCCCTGCCCGCGCCACACACATAAGTCTTCTTCATTCATCAGTCCTCTCTGGACCACTGTCGATCCCCTTCATCCATTCTTTGGGATCATCCCCTTCACTTTTTGTACCTTTGACAATTTTATCCAGTCCGAATCTTCCTTGATTACGTCAATAAATTCTCTCCCCCAACAGGCTCGACGCCATTCAGAACGCATCATACACCGGATTCCCGGATTTCACGAAACGAAAGCACGAGGAACGGCCTGAGTAGTAGATACTTGGCAAAACGCAGGAACAGCTATAATACGAATTATTTTTGCCCACAGAGTTTTGGAGTAATAGTGATCGTTGCGCTCCAACTATTATTTTGTGACCAACTGTTATTGCTACCGCAGTAATTCGCTATCTTCACTCTTATCGCAACACACGAACGTTACAAGAAGCCACGATTTTCTTTGTGGGCTGTATAGACATCATTTTTGACTCGTCAAAGTGCCTTCATTACTAAATTCCCCTTATTACCGGGAAGATCGAGGATTAGAAGCTTGGGGGGAGTCTTCAACCTCGAAACATCACACATTCGCCCAGATGTCGGAATTTGGCGGCGATCAGTCCTCTGCGCATATGCCCTGGAGAGAGCAACGGCTGGAGAGAGATACTTCATCCGTATTACCACAGGAGCCAGAAAGCCACCACCACCACCATCACCATAACACGCAACCACACTCGCAGCTTCCACCAGTCTATGACCATTACAGTCCAGGTCCGGCTTCCGAAGCTGAAGAATACAGGGAGTGGCCCACCTCGGCCTCCCACGAAGAACATAATATTGGTTCTCCCCATTCCTCGGCTGGTTCTATGATTGACAGCCCACATTCGCACCCTTCATCACATTCAGAACATAGACATTCTGTGGATATAACCGGCCAATCGTCCGGTTCGCAAGGAGAACATCACATGTCCCTTAGCGAACGAAGACAAGAAAAAAGAAAGATGAAGAGATTCCGGTAAGAATTGATCTTGACCCTTTTGAGTAATCACCCCAAGTGCGCAATTCCGGCTGACGCAAAATCCGGGGAAATTAAGTCTTACACATAATCAAACTCGCTTCCTCATGAGTGAGTTCGCAAGACAAGCCCATCCTGATGCGGCCCATCGGGAACGGTTGGCTAGGGAGATCCCTGGCTTAAGCCCTCGTCAAGTCCAAGTATGGTTTCAAAATAGGTTCGTTCCATGGTCTTGAGTTTGTGCAACCGAGATTGGTGACTAACTATGTCTCAGGAGAGCCAAACTGAAACGAATGAGCAGTGATGATCGGGAACGCATGATGAAGTCGCGCGCGTTGCCTGAGGAGTTCCCAATTCTACAGACACTACACACTTATAGTTCAAGTCGGATGATGGGAACGCCAATTGCCTCGCCTACAGAATATTCCCCTACGACGAACATGGGTTACCGGGCCGATCCTCTCCGACGACGGCATCTTGGCGAAGACGAAGTTGTCGTATCACCAACTACACCAGGTTTTGCCGGGCTATCATTTACTCCAACCACTTCGTCTGGTGAACTATTATCCCCTGTATCTTCAACGGGCGAGCGCTCGTCGTATCTCGGGTACATGACAGCTCCACTCGGCCCCCAGCAACGTGGAAATCCATTTTCCCGTCCTACCGATCCCTTTCGGGCCAGCGTGCCCCGCTTACAACTTCAGGATATCCCACGTTCTATGTCAGAATCTGCTAGCTCTCCCTTAAGATCCAGTACGCCTTACTCAGGTAATACTTTAGATCACGGAGAATACCAGTTGAGTCCTAGCGCATATTCGATACAGGGATTACCCTTCAATGAACCCCCTCGAAGCGTTCCTCCAGAGACGCCTCATAGTCCTTATGTGCACACACCACAAGGTATGTATTGGCGTTTTTACCCACAAATTTACACGATCCTAGATCTAACCGTCTGATTTAGCACAATACACCCATCCTTACCCTTCGCCAGCGCCACCATCTGGACATCAAGCCCGACCGCCGCCAAGTTTCCCACCACCATTGACACTATCTGACTTCAAATATTCGCAGCCTCCCTTGACGCCCCACTCGGGGACCATGTCTGGCTTTGCTACGGCTCCCCTTGCCCCACCTCAGGAATTTCAGATCCCGCAGATGAGTGCACCCGCAGATGCGACGACATTCAGCTCTTCATATCTTACCAGGGGGTCCGGGTCAATAGGTTCTGCAACAGCCCCTGGCGCACCTCATCACGATGAAGAACGCCAAGATAGGATATCCTTGTTAGGCAGGGAATTTGGCCATCAGCGTAAACGCTCATCATCACATCCTCCTAACTTTCCTCAAAACCGTGAACCTTAGAGATAAGATAAAGTTTTGGGTAATTTTTAGTTGTTCGGTACGGTTCGGGAAGAAGGCTGGAAATTAGAGGAAAGATTTAAGACTATCTTTCCTCACACCTTTACTTTTCACTTCACTTCGCTTCTTCATCTTTGTCGGGACAACGGATAAAAATTTTATTTCCTTTTTGATCTCTATTACCTTTATTTCCCCTCGCCTTGGTTTTGGAGAGCACTTCCAGTTATTTCTTATTTCCTTCCTTGTTTATACTCTTTTTCCTTTTTCACGGTAGGGAGCACTAGACTCCATCGTTTCTTTTCGAGAGAGGGCGTTTTGATCTATACCTTTTGTGGCGGGCAGGTCGGGGTTTCGTATCATTTCATTTTTTATATTTCTTTGATATCGTTTTTCGAATATATCCACTTGCTCCTTTCTTTTTCTTTTTCTTTTCTTTTCTTTTTCTTTCTGGATAGCTTCATCGCTTCATTATACCTACGCTGCTACTACATAAGAGAGGCGGGCCACACTGAAATATTGTATTTCCTAGTAGCTATACATGACTTCGACGGTCGGTTAGGACATATGGGATTATGGGAATGGGAAACGGGAATCGTGGAAAAATGGGGGGTATATGGATGGGACTGTATTTCAAGCAGTAAATAGATTGGGCATTTTTCATTGTTTTACTTTTTTTTTTTCTTCATCCACAGAATCCGAATAACTGTATTGAATAGGTAGCGTTTCGTGCCGGAAATGAAACGGTACTCTAGACCCTAGAGTGACTGAGTTCTACTAGCGTAAAGTGTGCATATTGAGTGAACCAAACTAGCGACCAGTTCGTTTTGGTTTTGAAGACGCCTCTTAGCTTGCTCTTCACTAGGGTGGCTAAACGCCGTAGGTCACTTGATATTCTTGTTTCATTTCCGCTTGATAGACTAGTCTACATCTGGACATAAAAAGCACAACCCGTGGTTCGAAACGAAAAAGGAAACCCTCGTAATAGAAACATAGCAAGGTAAAAATAATCATAAACAGAAGCAACTCCAATGCCGTTAAAATTTCCTATCATTCTCGTCCCTCGCACGTATAGTAAAGGTCTATCTATCCTCTCAACGCCCTCAAACGCTCGCCAAGACTGTCACCAATAGCACCTAGTTAGTAATGCCCAAAATGCCCATAGCAGCCTGGGAGAAAGCCATACCCATCCTCTTCCTGCTCGGTAGGCCCAATTTTCGCTTTCGATGGCGTAGCCTCTGCGAACTCCTGGTTAAGCTCCAACCCAGCCTCATCCGCGACTTGGCCCATGAGCCGGTCGACATCCTCTTGAGGGGTGGCCATAGCCGTTGCTGAAGAGGTAGCATTCTCGTAATATCCGGTTGCAACTTCTAGGTCTTCGAACTGGTTCTCGAATTTATCCATAATTAAGGATATTTTTTCGAGATTCATGGTCTTCATGGCGCTATCCATCCCCTTGACGACATTCGCCATGCTCCCCGTAACTTGTCGCATTGTGACTGCTGTCTGCACCCTGCTGGCCACGGCATCGATCCTGGAACCGAGGCGGAGAAGGTTTAGGCGTTCGTTTTGCTTACGGACGGCATTCTGTGCGTAGACTTTTGCAATATCGTTGTGACCTTGTTGCATGGCCTAGCAAGTTTCGGGAGGTTGCCCGTCAGCTGGTCTCCCTTCCCTCTCTCACGAGGATATACGCGGGGGCAGCCGGATCCCCACCTTCTTGATCTTTGCCTTCTCGGCGTTTTCATCTTTCCCGGCCTTGATCGCTTGTCGATTCAACTGCTTTGCCGTAAACTACTCGGAACGAACGAACGAACGACGGGTCAATAGTGAGCTCTCTCTCCCCCAGGAGCGTGGGGCAGTAAACGGGGGGGGATGAGTTACCTTCAGGTTGAAGAGAGCCTTTTCGAGACCAGACATATCTGCAGGTATAGCGTAAGGGTGAATATTAGGGCAGGGGAACCTTAAGGATGGTGTGTAGTTGGGGGGTAGACAGGATAGGATGTCGTTGGAGCTGCAGTTCCAAGGTTAGCCACGCGGAAAACCAATGCCAGCCAGCCCCTCCAGGATCTGATAAGCACCAAGGCTTGGCACGCACGTACCCTAACCCTGGAGACGTCGTCAGCGAAACAATAGTTTGTCTCACAGTAGAGCACTCCGTGCATGATTTGGTTTATTTAGCCAACCGTACGGTCGTTCCCTAGTGCGGGCAGAGGTACCGATAAACTCTGTTTACGTCCCCACTGGTCTAAGCGAGCTGTCTTGGGCTACGCTTGCAGTACTAAAATCTGCAAAGAGGTCGTTTCTACTTCACCCCTAACAATCTATTCCTGTGCACGTTCGCTGGGTAAACAGGTACTACTCCATGGCTCGCCCACGTTCTGATACGTCCGAACTCAGACATCGACTCCAAGGGACTGTCCTCGGGAAGTCACGGTCGATATCCGAGACAAAAGCAAAAAAAAGCGAAGAATGGAAAAATAACAACGCACAAGTAGAGTATTCCCCTCCCCCTCCCCAAGTACCCAACAGTTTCATAGTAAATTCGTGCCACGGTTGAAAATACCTAACCGACTTCTAGAAAGAAAAAAAAAAAAACCAACTGTCTAGCACTGTCGGGTTCGCTTACAATGTATCCCAAGAGACATCCTTGGCGTGTTACAACGATCGTTTTGAGTACGTCAACTCGCTTGCCCTAGTTGCTACCCTTCCCCCTTTTTTGTGGCTTTCTCAGTCAGCTCTGAGTCTGGGGATATATGTTTCATACCGTTTACAAATTTCTGCAAGTTTTCCCGAGAATATCCGGCGAGCGGGAGTAAAGAGAGAGGGAGTAGGTGGTTTGATTGGTAGTAACAAAAATCATAGATCATCACTCGCTTTATTTTAGCAATCAATACCTCGCCTGTAGATCATGCTTTAGGCCACCCTAGAGTATGCGCAGCTGGACGATAGTTGGATACATTCAAAAAGTGCTGTGATAATACCAGGACATATGTGTATGCATACGTGATGTCGCACCGATCCAACTATACGTATTCGTTTAACGTGTAGATACGATCTGCGGTATACGGGGAAACCTCGATTTGAACCATAGGGATGAATCTGCTCCATAATCAAGCGTAATAGGCAGAAGAACTCTAAGGAATGCCTTAGTCGTATTACTGGACAGCATCCTAATACGTAAATAAGCCTAATGCTACAATTAAACCTCCTACCCGCGAGAGGCATTTTAATGTTCTGCCTCATATTCCTGTGCCCCCTATTCACATCTCAATTTCGGGACTATCCGTGTAGATTTATTGTTTTGGATCTTAGCTGGGGGGCAGCTGCTCAGTTCCTAGTAGATAATTTAGGGGTGCTCGGGAGTTTGTCGAAAGGAACTGGGCGGCATGCATGTCAAAAAATTGCTGGAAAACAGACAGTCCAGCCATGCTTAGATTCACGGGTGACCCGAGCGTTCGGGAGTGAAACGTGCAATCCCTAGTCAATCGCTCCTGTTCTGTCCCGGAGTGTATTGTTTCCCCACTTCTCGCGAGTGATTATATATGAATCCAGCACCCTCGTCTGTATCAGCCAAGATTCGACTGGGATATAGTTTGGATCATCCGCGGATGGTCGGGAGTCGGCAAGCAATCCGTTTTGCATGTTTTGTAGAGGTTTGTTAGTCTCTTTGCGCTGTCGGATACTTCCGTCGATGAATGCCTGCATTCTATCTTGATGTGCTCCGATGGTAATGCAAGGGGACAGACAGCGGATACTGGCCTCGGGAATTCGGTGGGTTTCAATGTGGGTCACCCTGTCGACGGAGTAATTCAACGTGTTGATTCTGATCACCACCTGGAACTCGCAGTAACCCCGAATGAAAGATTATACCTTAAATCTGAGACACCTTGGTGCTTCTAGAACCCGCCGTGGCCTGAGAATAAATATCTCTAGGCTGTTTGATTTGCTCATTTGTTGGCACTTTAGCACAGTGACGCAAGCCGTAGCATTGATATCCAAACACTGATCAGCGACCAATCGCTGTCTGTTGATCTCAAACCAGGGCTTTGTGTTGGGATGCATGGCCAAATTCCGAGGCAATCACCGAAGGCAAGATATACCAACACACGCAACAAAGCACGATGTGAAGCAGCCAATCTATTTGCCGTGCGATGGGTGTTATATGTCTGTTCCTTGGTTCGCACGTTGTGGGCCAGCTGGACCCTCGATCAGTTCTCCGAGCACTGCACGTACATGTGCGTACCGTTCGATCCCTGCTGCTTCCACGGACGAGCTCGCGGTCCGTGCTCTCATGAGATATGCCATGTATATAGTTCCGCTCGCCCCATCGTATAGTGGACAGCAAGCTTGGCTTCTGGATTGGGAGTGTGTTTCTGAGGGGTCGAGGTGCAAAGCGCGCGCACACGGACTAGTGTGCTGCTTGCCTGATCAGCCAGGCATCCGAACGATCAGCCGGCAACCCGAGCAGCCAGCCCAGCCCGTGTTCTCCATCGGCAGGATATCTGCACGGCCGCTGGAGGTTTCATGTGCAACCTCGGCCTGAGTTCGTAAATAGCAGCAAACGCCTCATCTCTAGATCAATGTAAGCTATCTAATTCTGGCAAAAAAAAAGAAATCTAGAGTCCATTCGTGTACCAGAAATAGCCCTAACGCTAACAAATCTCCGACCTCCCGACCCTGCCAGATACAGCGGCCCGCTTTATCAGTGAGGTCCATCGGTTGTCATTCTGGTCTCTATTTTCTCCAACCCTTAATCCGCCTTGCATTTGTTGGCGTTGTCTTTGTTGGCCTTTTCCCTATTTTTGAACCAACCTTTGGATTTTGGATTTTCGAAGCCGCCCTTGACAATAAACCTTGCATACATGTACCCATCAGTCACTCCGCAAAAAGAATACAACCTACTGCCCCAACGAGTAGCAGAACCCAGCGGCCGATCCTCGTTATACTACCTGAAATCTCTTCCATTGTCTTTTACACATAATAAATCTCCAGTAAGCTAAAAAAAAAAAACGTTACTCCGTTCGCTATATAATCTGTGGCTACTCTAGACTAGCGGAGCGTGGTTCCGATTGGTTGCTAGTGCGCATATACCCTAGGCCTGTGTGGTGCATGCTTACTTGTTGCTTACGTATTACTTGACTCCACTTCGCTCGAGTGACATATGGTGAACTGACTGTGCCTGTTCATGTTACGTGTAATATACACGCCTGCCCTCTTGGGCATCGTAAAACATATGAACACTTTTTTAAAAGGGGTCATCCTTGGAGCCATAAGTTTAATATTAAAGTTATATTAATATTAATCTATCAGGATAATTTTTTTGTTCCGAGGTTAATTTATCTGGCCCCAGAAACTTAGATAGGGGAAGGGAAGATCAGAAGCGCGAAATTGGCAGCGTGTATGTGTTGTCGCATCTAGACCTTATGTGCTAGATGTAATTGGTGAGGCAGGCCAACTAAAAATTCACCCTGAATAGTAATGCGAGCCTCTTGTCTAGGGCGTAGCATTCAACTCATAGTCATCCTCCTAGTCTGCCCCCCCCGTAGGTAATAACTGTCTTCGTTGTACTGCGTTTTGTCATTACATACCACCTTTTTTTTTAACGTCAGCTCCAATTCTTCAACGCTACGAATGCCACTTCATTTTGCTTGTCACTGCCTAACAATGTGCATGTGCCCAGTTTTAGCGTTATGCTTGAGCAGCATGAGCACAGGAGGACAAGGTGAGATGGCTCTCGCACTAAATTAGCTATAGAAATACTCAGACTGCTAGGTTCGTTGTACTGCAATTACACTAGCCTTAGATTCCCTGGAATAAGTATTTTGTTGGGGGGTTGGATTGGAATGTAGTCATATCAAAAATCATAGATAATCACTCGAACGTAATCCAGGTCGTAGTTGGAGGGCCAGCGTCAATATTGTTTAGTAACTTCCTTGGCCTGGATGGAATCTTCCTTTTGCTATACACGGCCATTCGATCGGACTGGTAACGGGAGATAGAGCCCGTTGTATGTCTTCGCCGGTGCTCATCCCGACCTAAAGGAGCCTCTGCGTGCTTCGAATACCCACTAAACTCGAAGTCTGCAAATACCGGATGCATTATAGAAGGGGTGGCTGTATAGAGTGATACTATAAAGCTTGATCTCCAGCAATGGTCACAAAATCTCACCGAGTGATGGTATATGACTGTGTGATTGTGTCAACCCGTAATCTAACGGTCCAGCGCACTGGGTTGCTCTAGAGTGAGTGTGGTTCTACAAATGAATTTGTTTAGTTGAAAAATTTGAAGTACGAGAGGGCATTGTAGCTCAGTGATATTGATGTTAGCTCTAAACAGCAGTAGAACCAGTTTATTATCCTCAGCCATGATCTCCATCAGTTTTATTATAACCAATCTCCTATCTTATCTTTCTATTTTTAGTAATCATAGTAATATTGTACATGACTCGTAACCTCCCATTACATTTTGTATCGATACACCTTTTCCTGTTTACGCTTAACTATTTTGCTTACCTTTACCTCTCGTAGCCTTGAGGTTCTCTACCTTCGTCACTGTCATCTCATATACGTACTGTCCAATATGTTCGACGTTTGCCATATCTGTAGCTTCTGGGTTTTCATCCGGTTTCCTACTTGTTGGCCACATTTCCCCAGTCACGAGCTGGAGCTTGTCACTCTTGTCTTCGAGCAGCCTGTTGAACGCCTCAGAGAGCTCGTAACATGACTCAAAAACTTCGCGTCGACCGAGAATGTAGAGTCCTAGGCGGGCACGTGAAAGAGCAACAGTCATGCGGCGGATATCGCGGAGGTAGCCGACGCGCTTTGTACGTACCAGAGATAGGATCACATCTAATCACTCGTCAGCATACTGCCTCGACTACGTTGTTAGAAGCAAGGAACTTACAGTCGTTTTGCTCGCCCTGATATTTATCTACGGTGGTAAGAGCCGCCGGGAAACCAAAGAGTGGGCTTCGTGCACATCGGCGATTGAGGATATCTCTGATAAGCGCCCTTTGGCCCACATACGTAGTGAGAATAGTAATCTTCTCAGCAGGATAGCCAAGGAGACGCATGTACTGGAACATGGCGACAGCGTATTCCGCCTCTCCAAGATTCTGGATGAAATGTGGTGTGGGTTCTTGCTCCCCTTGACCTTTATAATCCTCAACATTAATAAACTGGAACTCGTGACGGAATCTGCAAAACGTTAGTAATCATATACAGTCACATGATACGTAGAACTAGTAGATGGATATAAAAAACAAGGCCATACGACCGCTCAACCACGAAAAAAAGAAAAAAAGAAACATACCCGGCATTAGCAGTTTGATACTCTGATTGCTGATCCAACAGCGGTAGATTGCCCAACTCTTGATAACGCCAGTTATATAACTGTGCAATACTCGGTCTCGCGCGTCCTTGCTGATCAAGGTTTACGGTGGGAACACCTAACCTGACCAATCTTGCAAATAGACTTTGTTCTAAGTTTGCATATTGACGGAACGCAATGTTTTGGACGATAGGGGAATTTTGATAATGATCACCACAGAGGACAACTCGCTGCAGTGGAAGCTCTCCATTTCTAGGAGCTTGCAAGGCAAGAGGTATGAACGTCTCCACTTCAGTGATCTGGGCTGCTTCCTCCATAACTACATTGTCATAGTGAAATCCTAGTTTTGCAATATCGCCACGCTATATGACGTTATTAGCACCATAAACTTATGCTAGTTGTAAGCAAGAGGATATAATATACCTTCATGGCTGCATGTGTTGACGTCATGGCAACAATTCTCGCTTCCTTAGTAAGCAGATAGTTTTGTTTATCTCTTGACGTCCTCAAAAGCTCAAACGGTCTAATCTCCTCCAACTCGGAGAATAACTTCGAAATATGTCTATATCCACCCTCTGCAATTTCAATTGTTTCTTCAGTGGTAGCACCTTCTGGGAACATTGGTGTAGGCGCATCTGAAAAATAGCTGTGAAAAGGGAAGGCGGTGACAACCTTCTCCAAAGTAATTCCATCACCGGAAAGAACTTCTTGGAATTTTTCCCATGCTGGCAGAATGTAAACAAGATTGAAGTAGCCTGCAGTCTCGCAAGAATCACCATGGGCACCTACAGCGCCCATACAGATGGCTAAACGATCTACTTCAGCAAGTAACCGAACACGGTTGTCCTAAGTCGCCTGTTAGCCATGGACTTTCATTTCTGAAACCAAGTTGCTACACTTACCATAAAAGACTCTACTCTCCCCTGTTTACTATAATTCGTATCCGTCTTCAAATCCTCTTCACCGTGCCCTAACCTCAACAAATGCCTTTCATCAATATCCAATGCCGTGATCTTCTCAAATAGTTGATTCAATGCCTGGTTACTATGCGCAATCAAAAGCGTCCTCTGCTGTGGGAAATTGTGGTATAGATTACTAATGATCTGCGTGGCAACATCAGTTTTTCCGGTACCTGGAGGTCCAACGATCACAGTAAGGCCAGGATTCGTTCCCGATCTAATCGCTTCAACTTGGGCTGGGGTGAATTTGATGTGGTTGATACGTGGCTTATCGACCGGGTAAGGGCCCATGTTCGGAAGCTTGTAGGTGGATACTTCGAGGGTATCATTGGATGCAGTCTCCATTTGCTCTCTTCGGCGTTTCTTTGCCACGTGTCTTGGCTGCTCCGGGATGGCTTTGTCGGAAAGGACGTATGGAGGCCCACATCTTTCTGAGGTCCCTTCTTTTGGCTGTAGAGTCTATGGTATAATGAGCATACTATCAACTTTTAGTGTAGATCAGGAAGGAACCCTACCATTCCTGGGAAACTTCCTAGGAGATGCTGCCAATCAACGAAGGTATCACGAAAATCAAGTGATTTTGGTCGGTTGGGTAGCTTTGTGTAATTTGCGCCGGCCGGGTCTCCATATCCTAGGAAAACCTCCTGCAGCCATAGCGGCATAGGAACATCTGCCTGAGTAAGTTCCTGGATAGATTCTAGCACTGGCTTGAAGTTATTTTCCCGACCCTTTCTTTTAATCAATACGTTAATGGAATCGTAAACATCTGGCTTCCCAGCCTTTGCATTATCTGCATCAATCTATTGCCAAAAAACGTTAGCAGCCCACCCGAAACGCAAATACGTATCCACCCTATAGCACGCACCTTATACATCTCCGTATCCAGCCTAACGTGCAATCTGCACCTACCCCCCGACCTCCGGACCTGCCCCTCGCCGCTTCTAAGCTGTCGGCCATCCTGATCAAGCACTTGGATGACCTCTGCAGCTCTCAAACACTTGATCCCAAACTTCTCGGCAGTACTAAGTTTCTCCGCCCCGCTATTGGGGATCATCTTGTCACCCTCGTCCACACCCTTTACCGCAAGAAGGAACACAACATCATCCGGCCGGAGCGACTCCCAATCACGGCGGACATCGTCGGAGAGACGGGTAAGGTCTAGGCTGATCTCCGCGCGGACGTAGGCCGGTTTCTCTTCGCCAACCCGTGGAGGGGCCGTCTCAAGGATTCTACGACTGTTAGCGTTTCAGAAAGGAGGTGGGGAGGCATAAGAACGTACGAGGGTCTGGTGATTAGCAGTGCCATCTTGGAAAATCCGTGGAACTGCGTCTGCATACTTGGATATTGGATTTTGGGTTGTAGACGATGCAGCGAGTCTTCAATGTCTCGCCGGATCGCGAAAAAAGCTTCGCACCGGTAAAGGATGAAAGATCTCCACAGAAAATCACCAACTGTCAGGTACTGTAGATTAAGTTTCGGAATTGCTAGAGGGCAAGACCCATCGTAGTACTCGTTCCGAAGCAACGAAGACTCGAAGAGAGTGTTCTGGTTTGGCAATACTGGTAGCTCCTTCGCTTGTTCTTGGAAGGTCTTTCTCCTCTCATGAACGGCCAATAGCGCCTCCGTCAGGAACACGCGGTCTACAGGAACGATCACGTTCTTTGGATATTCCGTCCGTAGCCCCAACAGCTTGCACAAATGCACAACCTCCTCATCTAACAGCTCTGTGATGTGGGTCGCAAGCTCCTCCCGTTGCCCTATGCTTCCGTAATTTGCAAGAGCAAGGATCGTCAATTTATCTTTATAATACTTGAACGCTGTTCGCTGGAGCTTTGCAAGGTCAGAATTGTGGATCTGTCGTGACTCTTCTTGGGATAGCTGGAGGCCGGAATGGTCGTCGATCGAGAAGTTGACATAGTGTACAAGGAGTGAATAGAGGTCACGGAAGAGGCCGTTTTCGAAATTGGCGTATAAGGGGGATAACTTAATTGCGGTAAGAATGTGGAGATCCTTAATTAGGAAGTTAATGTAGCGCCTTGTAGGTAACTGCGATTCAAGATCCGTAAGAAGCTCAATGAAACGTTCACAGTAATTCAAGATCTCTGTTTCATCTTAGCCAATAGGTATTTTAAAGAGGAGAGTGGTACAAACGCTTAGGATCATCTCCTTCCTCTGTATTTATGGGTTTATACATGAGATTCAGGAAGTCTAAAATCATCTGGAAGAGCCATAGTCTCTCAAATCGCAGCTTTGCCTTCGCGCTGTCATCTGCTGCGTCGTACCGCTTCCCAGCTGCTCTCCACGCCTTCTTGGTCTGAGGGTACTTGTCAAGCCGTGCATTTCGAAGCTCATCGGTAGATATGTTTTGCCAAATTCCTATCGAAACTAAAGGGGCGCATTCTTTCCGCACGAGGCTACTGTCTAGTGATTGAAATGCAGTAACGATGAAAGTTATGAGGTGTGTTCGAATGGAGAGTGGAAGGCTGTAGTCGATACACATTGACAGAATGCGACGGAAGAGATGGGAGAAATTCTCGGGCGAGCCGGAGATGTGATCTAGTTCATCTAGTTAGCATCTAATTATTCCATTCCAGCTCTCGAAGTACTCCACCCCATATTCCCAAATTCTCCCGTCGCTTCACGTTAACCATTAACGCGATCAAGATGATGTGAAAATTTGACGAGTCTTCGTTGAAATTGGGCCACAGAAATCTGTTCGTAAAAACGTCAACAACCAACCTCAGCCCAAACGACGGGTTAGACAACGAACTTTTCTAAGAATTGCAGGTTCTCCAAGATCAACAGAGACCTAAACCTGAATCCTTCTTTCTCCAATGCATCATAAAACTCCGTCTTTAGCGCCTCCGGCTTGAACTTGGATGGTTTCTCCTTTAACCAATACTGTCTTGCAGCTTGCGCGAACGGATTGTCGCCATGGAGATCCGCAACCGTTGGGCGTCCTTCATCGAATCCTGCAGCTTGCTTATCGACCTTGACCATGATTTCAATTAAAGGGTCCAACTGGGTCCTTTTTTGTTTGTGGATTCGTGGATTGGAGGGCGTGAAATGGTCACGCTTGGAACAGAGCTCGCGGCTGTTGTTTTCGTTCCTTAACCTTGAAAGTCTTAGGTTAGAGTTCTTGGCGCACACGTGATGCGCACGGACCATTAAACGCCGAGTGCTACGATATGATCCTAGTCTATCGCACTTCTGATCACAGACGCACTTATTATCAACATCTTTAACGTTGACCAGCACATCTGGCCATGATCAACCCCCTTTTGACACGGTGGGCGTCGTTGCCATGAATCCGGAGCAAATGTTCTCAGATGGAAACACCGCCGTCAGTGCTGTCTCGTGCCCAACCTTCGATCCCTGGCGACAAGGTTCGTACTTCACACGTCTCCCCCGCACCCGGCGGAATTGTACTATCTACCACCGCATGTGGCTGCTATCGTCTGGAAAGCAGCAAAAAGTAGCGAGAAAGTATTTTTTTTTTCTGTTATTGTTAATGGTGATGACGATGATAGTTTTTATAGTCTTATTGCTAGCTCGAATGGTCGCAGACGGCTCCTACATAGCCATTACAAATAAAGAGGACTAAGGAGGAAGAGATACCTGTACCCGTGCCTATTCAACATGTATTTAATAACTCGAGTGACGGATCATGATTTCGAGGAATACATATAGCTACTTGTAGATGTTTTTAATCTTGATATTTACTACGACTACTTTATCAAAGATATAGCTATGTAAGAAGAAGAAAAAACTAGTGAATCTAGTAGTACGCTCTCCAGCTGTCCAAGCTTGGGGAAGCTACATGTACATTGACATCCACAAATGAAATGAAACCAAAAAATCACACGGCATGTGAAAATCTACAACACCCAAATGCTATGCAGCCATACAAAGGAAACGTGACCTCTTCATCGAGATCATAAAACCCTGGCCGCGATCAAAAGGCTTCTTGCCGCGCCTCCGCTCCCCAGCAGTGTCTTCGCTAGTCCACGGCTACCTATGGGAAGGGCCATACTGGCATCATCCATCCATCTCTCCTCTTGACTCAAATCTGCCTGTCTGGTAGTGTCACTAGTAAGATTCCTATAAACTGCCAGCTGACTAAGGGAGATGGTGTAAAGTCTTAGCGATCGCCAATACCTAGTTGTGATCATTGTGCGTTAGTTTTCGAAACACTCTCAAGCTAGGAGATTGGGGCTAAAATCATACAATCCATCATCGTTATCTTTGATATAGTTTTGCAGGTACGTTGTATGTCTTGTGAGCTCAGTCTTGATAGTCGCCACCGTGTCCGGGTCAGAAGCGCCGAACACACGAATGTATTCAGTCAGCCCTTCAAAAAGAAGGTGCAAGAAGAATGTATTATCCCACCAGTACCTATATGCGGTGTTTGGGACGGTGGTATCAAAGAGTGATTTGCTCCTATCGAGCGCCGCCCCTGCAAGCCTTTGCGCTTTGGCGGCTAAGTCTGAGCTAGGGTTGACTTCTTGTAAAAGGCAGATAGCATGTAGTGTAATTCCGGTGTTATAGCTATTACCCAAGAATTCAGTATGGTCGACGGCGTAAAAATTATCATTGCTCAGCATATGCTTACGTATATGTCGGCCCTCCACCAACACCATCCATAATCAATCCCGAATCCAACTGCAACTGATCTAGAATCCACTGAACCGCAGTCCTCGAAAACGCAATCAGATCGCTGCTTGTCTTTCCGTTTGTTCCGTGTCCCATCTTGACAAGCGTCAATGCAGCAACGGCTGTCAGGGACGTTGTGCATGCGTTCCGAGTTGTCATTCCGATATGCCACTTCATTCCTCCACCGTTGGCCGTATCCCAACCCGTGAGTAGGAAATCTGTCACATTTTGGGCCCGAGATAGATATGATGCTTTCGAAGTTGTGGGAAGCTCGTAGGCCCGAAGGAGAGCAATTACAACCTGTGCGTTGTCGTCTGTTATACCGGTTAGTTAGTTACTGGCATGGCGGTAGACTAAGAATGAAGGAGCTCAACAAACCGTAATAGATATCTGTATTCCCCGGCGTATAGACCCACGCGGTATATGCACTGTAATCGCTCGAGAAGAACTTCCCAATCCCCGGATCCGCAAGCGCAGTTGTAATCTCATCCGTAAATTGGCCTGGTCGCGCGGCCTCAGCTTCTAAAAGCGCTTCGACACCGATAACCTGATAAGCGCGTATTAGATGCTGTTTTCTCATGTCCCATGGGTTGGGAGTAGAAATACATATGGCCAAAGAGTTTCCCCGTTCCATTCTCCTACGGTCTCAGAGCTCTTCTTGGTAGTCCTGAAATGCTGATAATTAGGATCCCAGAAGAAGTCCCAGAAGTCACTCGACAGCCTCGTGCCTTCAGCAATCAGCGCACTCCCGTCTCGGGATTTCATAGCTCTATGTCTAGCAGGAGTAGCACGAGGCGGAGCCGGATACCGCGTAAGTTTTCCCTCAGTGTTGATAGCGATACCTGCGTCGGAGCTTTGAAAAACCGATATGATGGTTAAAAGAGCCCACAGGAACTTTGAATAGAACATTAGAAAAGCGAAATTTGCGCAGAAGGATAGAGAGCTATCTCACCTGCTACCTCCTTGCTGTTTTTATATTTCTCGGACGGCTGAAGAGAAAAAAGTTCAGACGAACGTGGTCGAGACATGGCTGGCCACATGCTGTGGTATGTAAGGAGGTCCGCTATCCATGATCCCTGGAACGTTGATCATTGGTCGCTACGGTATCTACAACTCACGCGGTTGGTAAAGTAATAAATGACTGCATCCGGTGAGCAGATTCTACCTTTCGTATATGGTTCTTCCCGGGAAGAAAATAGTAAGTACGAGGCTACTGGATTAGGCGAGCTTCTTAACTGGGGACGATAGTGCCTTTTGGGCAGTGTTTGCTTGGAATGTGAAGGACGACGCTGCAGCCCATAACCCTACCTATTGTGAGGCGCTTTTCTATCAATGACGATCTAATTATAAATAGTTGCACTAACGGGAATTGGTGGAGACGCGGGTTGCTATTGGCAGGCTTTTGGTTAATCATCAGAAAATCTATAGTAGGAGTGGTAGGGAAGATACTAGTAGTCGATGAATCAGGGGGAGGATGAAAAGGCAGGGACAAAAAGTCTGGATCAACCGATATCTTCCGAGATTGAGTGATATTCAATGATCTTGCAGAACAAGGTTGGTAAATTTTGCGCTGTCAATCAAACAGCGGAGACCTGTACCCAAAGTGGGTGGTGATTTTTTGGTGAACGTCATTAATGTCTTGTGTCAATTTCACTGAGCGATCACACGGGATGATAGCAATGCTGCATGTAAGTTCTCGTTGTTACTATAAGCGCTCCAATACCGAGTTATATTCTTTAGACCTACATACATGTAGATACAAATAATATCTTTGGGTAACGTTTTTGTACCCTGCCACTAGATGTAGAGAAGGGTTGCAGTCCATTATAGTAACTAGGTTCTTGGCATGGCGTGGTCATGGAGACTGCGGGGTATGGCTCGTAAGCGACAGATGACCAGCCGTGATTCTGGCAAGCCAAAACAACATGGGGTATATAGAAAGATATATAGAAGGCCGATATATGAGATTAAGACACGTGCTTGCCCAATCTTGCCTTAAGGCACCTTATGAGGAGAGGACAGAGCCAATTGGATGGTGGAAATAATTATCCGCGGAGTCTTTTGATCCGCACAGCCCATCGGTTGTGGGATCTGAGGAGGTATGCTAAGTGTAAATAAAATTCAAAGACAACTCGCTTCTGCAGGCCTTGTAATCTATATTTACGGATCGAATCGCTGGGCTCGATAAGTTGCGGGCGCATAGAGACTGTCGCCTGTGCCTGTAGCCTGGATAGATCCTAGAAAACGTTGTGTATTTCGTTTGATAGAGGTGCAATGAACACGTTATGTATGTACATGTAGTTATTGATGTGCGCGATAACGATGCGTTCTTATCAGACCAGAGGTACATACCTGTACATACACCGTAGAGGTAATGTATGACGTAGATAAGGTACCACGACGCCTCGAAAGGCTTAAAACTAAGCCTTACCCGCACCAAGGGCCAGGGACCAGAACTCAGACTCCAAACTCCCAGCGCCAGGACTTTAACTCTCACGACCCTGCCTTCCTCAGTTTCGACGTCTTTTTCGTTTCCATCCGCATTCCCGCTCTTTTGCTCCGGACTTTGCCGCAGCCACCAGCGAGTTTGGTGGTACCTGAGATAAGTTATTGTTTTTTCTGGTGTTGTGCAGAGCATACATACATGTATGTTGTATTCCACGAACCAGTCTGCGTCGAGGATTGTGGATGAATGAGAGCAGGTTGTGACTGCAGCATCATCGAGCGGGAAAAAAATGCAACAGCCCAATGTTGTCAGCCCTGCCCAATCCTTGTTTATCATGGCGATCAAAACTAAGCATCAATCAGCTGCCGTGCGCAAACACCATGCCTCCTCGCTGTCTTGGGAGCATACCTACCTAGTACTAGAAGTACACGCTCCCCCCTCTCTTCCAGGCTTAAACACCTCCTGAAACTTTCTTTTTCCTGCTGACCTCACAAGCACAGTAGAGTCTATACTTTAGGAACCGCATACCCGAATCCGACAACTCGTCCCTCCCCCTCCCGTTTCCGGTCTCCTTGCACATGCGACATTACTGCTTTTCTCAGCGCCCCGCCCCAGGAACCCTATAGTGTAGTGCTTTTAGCTTACTCATAACCTGTACATAAGAATCTCTCTCTCCAAAATGGCCGAGGCTGCACGTTCCCCCGTTCTCCCTCTCTACGAACCTCGCGAGATATTCAGAATGCCCGTTTCCTACCTCCCCTCGCAGATCGACGGCGGCGCGTCTTCGTCGCCGCTGAATTTCCGCGACTCTCCATTTCGGCTACTTTGGGCCGATATCAAGCTCGTGGCCACTATGCTGCTATGGGTACCGCATATCCTCATACCGGTGAAAACAAATAATCCTTATTCGGAGCTATATCCGAGCTATATGAACATGCGCGACTTGGGTCTACAGGTGGTTTTAGGAGTGCTGGGTCTCCTGTTTTTGATCGTTGCCGTGCCCCTAGCCATTGCAGCGCCTGGTGGGGCGTTCGCCCTGTTCGTATCACTGTATTGCGGGTTGGTTTGGATTATCTGCATCCCTTTAAGGGCTCCCACGAGGGTGTTCAATAGTAAAGTTGACTTGGAGGGTTTCGACGAGAGGCCCGAGGAGGCCTGGGTTTTTGTGAATGGTGTAACGGCCGGGGCACACTGGCTCCAAGGTAGGTGTTTGGGAAACCACCCTGAACACGAAATCCGATCTGATATGGACATCAACTTGTGCCAGCCAACATCGATATGCTCAGTTTCATATTCAAACGTCCCGTAGTCGGTATACACAACCGGACCTTCGGTGTTGTCTTTGACCTGATGGAATGTCTTGTCCAGCGTTGCTTTTCTTATTCCACCGAAGACACCCGTATCATGTATCAGCACCTCAAAGGCCTTCTCCAGGACCCCAAAATCACTAGAGTCATATGTGTTGCGCATTCACAGGGCGGTATCATACTGTCCACTGCACTGGACAGTTTATTCGCAGATGTCCCAAGTGGGGCATTCGACAAATTAGAAATCTATACTTTTGGGTTCGTCCCCCTACCTCATTCGGTCCACGTGCTCCAGACGCCGTCTACTTCTTAATGTTGGTTTACTAATCCTCCGCAGATGCGCAGCCAACCATTTCAACAACCCCGTCCGTTTCGTCCCTCCAGACGCTAACATCCCGTCACCCCCTCCATCTGGTCCCTCTCAAGCTTCTGCCCCGAGCCTCAATAATCCCCCACGTGAGGAGCGCCTAATCAGACATATCGAGCACTATGCCAACGAACATGATTTCGTCTCTCGCTTCGGCGTCCTGTACTTCACGCGTGATAAGCTGTCGAACCGCTTCGTCGGCAAAGTCTTTGAAAACAAAGGCCACGGCGGCCATCTCATGAACCAGCACTTCCTAGATCGCATGTTTGCGGGCGAGTCTTCAGCCTTTCTAGACCAGGTTGTTCATATCGAAGAAGACACCGCTGTGCACCGGGAAGAGGCAGCAGGGGAGCAAGGAGGTAAAGATAGGATGGCAGCGCAGAAGCGATCAGGGACTTTTAAAATAGGGGAAGACAGGACGGCGACTCCAGGGACGCTAGGGACGTCGATGAATTCGAGTGTTGTGGGTGTCGTGAGGGGGGATACTCCTGGGAGCCATGCTGGTGGGACGGCCCCGGATTATTCGAGCCATTGTAGGAGAACCATGGAAGCGCAGAGAGGGAAGACGGTGAGGGACTTGAGCAGACTATGGAGATATAGAGGTGGAAATGAGCCAAAGGATTGAGTGGGGAATGAGGGGAAGAGGGTGAAAGAGAGAAGATGTGATACCCATTTTAGATTAATTATGAAAGTGACCAACGGGAGTTTGTTTGTTTATTTGTTTATTTACTGAAACGTAATGGACGAGAGTTTTCTTCATAGACCCTATTTCTACCGGGCAAGCCAGCGATGAAGCATGTTTGGTCATAACTACCTGCTTGCAACTTAGAGTGACTTACTACATGCTTGATAGACAGGTCTTTCCTGGATTTGGCGGTTATTTGATTTTCACAGCGGTGTAGCAAATTCCTGGGAGTGTTACGATCATAGATAGTCACTCGTGACTTAATAAAAAAAAGTATACTTTTCACTTTTCACTTTTTCTACTTCTTCACACTCTCATCCTTTCCCTACAACCTACTCTTTCTGTCGGCGCAATATATGACTCTGCATAGGACCTCATATACTGACTCTATGCAAGATGGTTCCCGGGAATGAAAACCTCGGTTACAAAACTTCCCGGGTGGGGTGTGGGTAGGGTAGGGTAGGGTATCCAATCTAGCCTTCGGGTCAAGTCCTGTGGTGCATCTAACCGGTCTCCAATGTAGGTGCTATGAAGATTTAGTAGTGTGGCAATATAGATGGTAAGATCTTTATCTCTTACTTTTCTCTACTCGTGTTAACTTACTATTCATCGTCAACTGTTATTCTCTAGCTAGTGTCGATCGCGTAGATAGGATAATAGGATTGGAGTTGGTGGATGAAGTTTTATGGAGACTGCTCTTAATGCTTAATATCGCTGTAATAAGTATGGAATTTTATGCGTTGTGTCAAACTGTACAAGAAAACCTGCACACAGATCATTCACCTTATCAAAAAATCAACCAACGTAAATTGATTCCGCTTCCATCTTCATGATCATACAGCATCCTCTGATGAGTAAATGCTTAGTCCTCGAGTAGTAGAGAGAGAAAACCATATTTACAGATAGACATGCAATTATAGTCTATCGTTGTTTGTCCACTACTCATCAAAAAAAAAATCACTTTGCAAACAGTTCCCTAAAGCAAAGAAGAAAATAACTGAAAGACAAAAAATACAGAACACCAAACCACCCAATGCCTTTTGTTCAACTTAGAGAATGTGCCTCTACTAAAGAGCATGACACCCTCTTCATTCTCTCCTTAAACGACTACCCGCATTTTCGACGCGCGTACGCTTAATGTTGGCTCCATTCAATCGTATTCAAATCAACACCTTCCTGCACCAACTCCCACAAGGGACTCAACTCCCTCAGGAATGTAACTCTCTCCTTTACCGCCTTCAAAACATAATCAATCTCCTGCTCTGTTGTGAACCTACCGATTCCGAACCGGATACTAGAATGGGCACTTTCATCGCTGCTCCCCAATGCTCTCAGGACGTACGAGGGTTCCAAAGAGGCGGAGGTACATGCTGATCCAGAGGACAAAGCAATATCTTTCAGGGCCATGAGGAGAGACTCGCCCTCAACATAGGCGAAGGAAACGTTCACGCAACCAGGGTACCGTGCGTTAGGGTCACCGTTAAGGGTTGTGTGCTCCATGGAGAGAAGGCCGTCAGTAAGGCGCTTGGAGAGCTTGGAGATGCGTGCGTGGTCGTACTGGAGAAATGGAATGTCAGTGTTTGTTCTAACGAGAAATATAGGGTTAAGGTGGCTACTCACGGCCAAGTCCTCATACGCAATCCTGCACGCTTCGCCAAAGCCAATGACCAAAGGCGGTGCTAAAGTACCGCTCCTTAACCCTCTTTCTTGACCACCTCCAGAAATCAAAGGTTCAATCCTAACCCTCGGTCGTCTCCTGACGTAGCAAGCACCAATTCCCTTTGGTCCATATACCTTGTGTCCTGAGATGCTCATCAAGTCGATATTCATCTTATTCACATCAATTGGGATTTTCCCAACTGCCTGTGCACCATCGGTATGAAAGAACACCTTCTTGGACTGACAAAGTTCTCCGATCTCTTCCATTGGCTGAATAACGCCAATCTCATTATTCACCGTCATAATTGACACCAACGACGTATCGGGGCGAATCGCCGCCTCCAGTTCCTTCAGATCTATCAATCCGTTCGCTTGGACCGGGAGGTAGGTAATCTGAAAACCCTCGGTCTCTAGATGTCGACATGAATCAAGCACGCACTTGTGTTCCGTCTGGGAAGTGATAATGTGCTTCTTCTTGCTCTTGTAGAACCTCGCAACGCCCTTGATCGACATATTATTTGATTCGGTGGCACCGGATGTAAAAATGATTTCCTTGGGATCTGCGCCGATGAGCTTGGCTATATTTGCACGAGCTTCTTCGGTTGCTCTTTCGGTCTCCCACCCATAAGCGTGGGTGCGGGAGTGGGGGTTACCATAGAGGCCGGTAAAGAAAGGAAGCATGGCGTCGAGGACGCGGGGGTCGGTCGGGGTGGTAGCTTGCATATCGAGATAGATGGGACGGGTCCCTTCGTCCATTATTGTAGCCTGCTTAAGGATTCCTAGGAAGGGTCAGAAGGTGTGCAGAAATATCAGAAGCACCGATAATTCCAGAGAAAAAGGCGTTCACAGTAGGATTTCTATCTGAGCTTGAAGGATGAGGAAAAAAAAAGACTTGACCATACCTGCAGCAGGAGACATCATCGCATCAGCACTCAAGCCATTTCCAATAGGCACCTGGGAAGGCTTCAGTCCTCCAGTCTTATTGATGAAATCCTGCGTATCAATCGCCCTGTTATCAACATCAACATTGACGGCAGCAGCATTCTTTTTCCCAGAGCTTGAAACATAGCATCTGGTCTGCAAAGCAGGTGCTGTCCTGAGGAGCGGTGAGGGCCTCAAAAAGGGACGGGCAGCATTGGCACTGCGACCCAGAGACGCAGCAGCGGACCGGACCACCCTTGCGGCAGCGGCCATGGCGTTGCAGAAGATCTGATAGATGGGGATAAGGCGTGCAGGGGGTATTTATCAGATGGTGGAGGTAAATGGGCTGATGTATTTTGAGAGTGTGTGGTGAGACGTTCAGACCAGATGAATTCTCGTGCGGAGCGGGCGGGCCAACAGACGCTGATATTCGGTGCCGCCCCTCACATGGCTTGGCATTGCCGCTGTAATTGGTAAGCGACCGAATCGCCGCGGCTTTCTCTGCAGGCTTCTGGAACAGAACAGCCGGAAGGCTTTGTAACCACACGCCGCCGGGAAACGGCGGGTGCTGGGGCGGGCTCTGAGATCCGAGCCTGGTACTGAGGTGTGTGCGGCATACCGAGATTGACAGCACGGCTGCATATATCAACCCAGCGATCCCACAACAACCATCACACCCGCCATTGAGTTCTCAGCTTCCATATCACAGCTCTGTGTCCATATTGTGGGTGCTGGCCACAGTACTTCTGAGCACAAAGCTCCTAGTAGATACGTATAGATACATATACATGTACTGGCCTGCATACAAGCCCGCCCGCGATATCCGAGGAGTACCGGCTTGAACAGCATAGGGCCCCACATTCCAGTCCATGCTTAACAAAATAGCCCCCTCAGAGATTCCCAGTTCTATACAGAAGACGTTTCTTAATCCCGTTTATATCCGCATTAATAATGGCCTCCAAGCAAGGGATGCTCTAATTCCTGGGTGCGGGTGGACTTACGGCCGATGACGTGCTAGGTCGATATGAGATGGGCTTCTTGGGCCCCTTACCGGCCCTCGGTATAGGTTCAGTAAAACCCCGCACGGGACATATATAAGGCTCAATTCCTGCCCAAACGGTATCGTTCGAGTTCCATCATTGACAATATAGATTCTCTAAATACCATCAAACTCTCAAAATATGACCCGCGTTCTACTTACTGGTGAGCTATTTACACTGAAAATATCGATCGTGAACTACAGCTAACATCAAATATAGGTGCTTCCGGCTTCATTGCCTGTAGGCTCTCCTAGCTCTAAAAACTCCAGGCTAAAAACAATTCCAGAATGAAGTAATTGACATTAAAACACAGCATACATCCTCGAAATCCTCCTCGAACACGGCCACTCCGTCCGCATAACCGTCCGCAGCGAAGATAAAGCCAAGAAGCTCCTCGCAGCACACTCAAAACATGCTTCTCAGCTTGACTACGTTCTCGTCCCAGATATCGCAGAACAAAACTGCTTCGACGAAGCCGTCAAGTCCGACCCTCCCTTTGAGGCGATCATTCACACTGCCTCTCCATTCCACTTCAGGGTTACAGACCCGTTGAAGCAGCTTATCGAGCCGGCCATCCAAGGTACTGTCGGTGTTCTACAGGCAGCGAAAAAGTATGCGCCAGAAGTGAGGAGAGTTGTATGTGAAATCTCTACCTCCTCGAAAGTGGTTTAGAGGGTCAAAGCTAATTAGCAGCATAGGTCATTACCTCCTCCTTTGCCTCGATCTTAGATCCCTTCCGCGGCAACTGGCCCGGCAAAGTCTATAGCGAAGAAGATTGGAACCCCATCACCTGGGAAGCGGGTCTTGAAAGCCCCATCAATGGCTATCGTGCCTCGAAAAAGTTCGCCGAGAAGGCAGCATGGGAATTCGTAGAGAAGGAAAAACCGAATTTCACCATCGCAACGATCAACCCACCACTTGTTCTAGGTCCCCCAAAGCCTTATATCTCTAGTCTGGAGAACTTGAATACAAGCAACGAGGTAAGGAGCCAGCGCTCATAGACGCAAGAAACAGGTGACGGAGCTGATAAAACCCCCCAATAACAGAGAACATTGGACTTTATTCGCGGAAAGTGCAAGGGAGGGCTCCCACATAGCGGTGTTTACCTATGGGCTGATGTTAGAGATGTCGCCCAGGCTCATGTTGCTGCCTTCGAGAAGGAGGCTGCAGGAGGCAAACGTTTCTTCGTCACCTCGGAGAAATACTTCTCAAACCAACTAATCGTCAATATCATCAAGAAAAATTTCCCGCAATACGATGCGGCACTGCCGAAGGAGAGTGAGCCTAATAATGGCTTGCCGGAGGATGGTCTCTATACGGCGGATAATACCAGAAGCAAAGAGGTCTTAGGAATAACCTATTTACCACTAGAGAAGAGTATTGTAGATTTGGTGAAGGTGTTGCAAGAGTTAGGAGCGTAAATTGGTGACTACAGTGCTGAAGCGGGGGAGATGTGCGAGGTGCATATATATTTATATAAACGAAATTAGAACATGTTAACTCCATAATACTATCCATCTCAGTAATCTACTGTTAATTTAATGTATCGGTGAGTGATCAATAGTTATGTATAACGAAAACATTAAGTTTTACGTGGTTAGTATAAGGGGAGAAGTTCAAAGACAGTTCAAGTCCTACCGCCTATTTTACTTCGCTATCTTCAAGACACCTACATTAATGATTAGTTAGATACGTGCCGGGCTTGACCCGAAGGCTATGAGGATGTCCCTCCCACACTCACTCGGGAAACTTTGCAACCGGGGTTTAATTCTGGGATAACTATATGTATGTTTAAAGGTTAGCATGGTATTCAAAATTACTGAGGCGTGTGGGTGAAGGATGCAAATATAGGGCCGAATGGGTATATCATACATTTTATTACCACTGAGGGCACTACGAGGCATCCGTGTTGGGGCTCGACAGGGTACGGGGTGGGATTTGGCCCGAACTTTATCAATACATCCTGCCCACACCCACTTTGGGGTCTTCGTAGCAGGTGTTTAATTCTAAGAACCGCCTTGGAAGAAGGAATTAGTGCACGAGACGAAGGGAGGGAAACACACAAGGAAGGAGTAAAAGATGAGATGAAGGAAAGAAGTTTGCCATTCAGTCTCCGAGGAGAAGCAATAAGACATGTTTGAATTCTGAGGATTTGGTTGTAGGAACCGCGAACGGGGCTTCCAACATAAAAATGGACTCTTACGATTGGTCTCCCCGCTTGCCCCCGTGGGAGAACTTTTTCGTCAAGTTTTCATTCGGAATCACCCTGCTAATAACGACGATGGCGATAGATCGATGCTGATGATTGTGTTGCTATTACTAAAATATGGCAGAGGGGGCTAGTAGTAAGAAAGAGACTACCACTCTTAGCCATCCAGAGAGTGCCAGGAAAGAACAGTAAGACACTATATTCTGTATTGTTAAAATGAGTGAGAAGCCGTTGATGAGTTAGTCCCTAACTAGAGATAAATTGGTAGTGTTTGCTACGATTTTCATGGTGTTGAGTTGATCATGTTTGGGAAGAAGAATATTAAAAGGAGCTGGGGGTTAGATGAACTTTATAAGTACGAGGACCGTAGCGGAATCAGTTTTTTTAGATGTTAGTTTATGATCACACGATGTAGCTGTGAAAAGAAGGACCACCACTTTCTATCCAAAGTCAATCTAGGCTCGCAATATATGCAATGCCTTAGCTCAGACCCGGCAACACCAACTATTCATCGGGGCCGTACACACGCACACGTAAATGTACTACGGGTGCAGGGGAAAGTCTGATGACAGGTGGTGGTGCAAGCAAGAGCTGCCAGTCTTTTTCCCCATCCACAACTCTTCGAGAGGCCTAATAAAAATGGTAAGAGGCGGTGAATTTAGTATATTAAACACTAGGTAAAGTTAGTTAGTAGAGCTATGAAATTCAAGCGGGTTTAAGCCCCCCGAGAAAAGAGCTGCACCGCCACCTGTCATCAGACTTTCCCCGACACCCGTAGTACATAGCAGATATGATGCGTGTAGCCACGCCGTTGCTTTACGATGGGCGAGTGACTGGTGGTGACTTGACTTAAATCACAAAACATGCGTCCGGCCCACAGCGAATTACATATAATCTCTGCACATGGCATATATTCAACAACTAGGGAAATCTAGCTTCGTAAATATATAGGAATGTTAGCTACATGCACTGTAGATGTACATATATTATAGCAACACCATGATTCAACGCCATGTACCTTGTTTATCCTCGTACATCTAGCCTTCCGATGTAAAATAATTCATGCCATAAGCTCACCCAAACTCATTTCTACAATTATGACGAATCTTGGGGGCCTGGTAAGTTTCGAAGCGAGGTTGGTGGTTACCAGGGAACACGCACGGGCCACGCTGCCAAGATCAATTTACGCGACGCGTCCATACGCGTTACCGCAACGAACCTGAAGGATCTGAGATCTCCTTTATCTGACCAGAGAGTCGAAATTCCGCGCAACATAATATTCTACACGATTACTACCATCTTCCTAATCGGGTACGAGAAAGAGCAAGAAACTTTAGTGCCTGCGCCATTTTCCCACCCGAAATAGGCCTCCAGACCATCACGCACCAGCATTTCGAAATCCTAGCACCTCCGGTTCTCAAATTGCCATAATGGAGAGCAGTAGTGATAGCGAGAGCGATCAGGGCCCAAGCCTCCTCGGCGCCCCTGAGACGGTGGATCCCATGATTGTGAGTCTTAATTCTAACCTCGATTCGACACTGAAAATCCTTGCTAACATCCAGAATTCCAGAGAGCGCACATATTGTCACTAGTTTCAGCGGTAACTCATCTTTCTCTCAGCAAAAACAGAACACAAACAGAACCTAACGGAAATAGCTTGGTGGATCTTCAATTACCGGAAAATATGAGCTTGGAGACGAAGCATTGGCATGTTTGAAGGATTTGAGGAAGTGGCTGAGACTCTACGATGAGAAGTTGAACCGTTACGATGTGAGACCATTAGGGGAAAGGTCGCGATTTTCTTCGGAAATGCTGATTGGGTTCGTTATAGGTTGCGCGATGTATAGCTGAAGCAAACTTAGTGAAAGGCGACTTACTCGAGATTCTTGGGTCCTGGAAAGATTCAGAAACGAAAGATCCATCGAAGCATCGGTTGGCTCTTGCTTGTGTTGAATTACTCGTTCCGCTCACCTGGCCCTTCGATAAAGGAATCGACCAAATGACCAAGAACCACCACCGCCATTTACCAGTCCTCCAGCATGCCCAAGCAGCCTACAAATCCGCCATCCTACGTCACCCGTCGAAGAAGATCCTAACCAACATCGCCCACGTTGCCCTTCCGTCTATAGCGATACCAGCACCTGAACGAACAGAGCGTGACGAAGCAATTATCAGGCTCGTGATCTACTTCTTCCGTAACTTGGCAATGATAGAGCACCCGATGCCTAATGAAACGGATACCGGGGAAGATATAAACCGAAGTGCTACAATCAAAGCGTATGACAAGCAGAACATCTTGCATTTAATACTGGTCATGTCAAGCGAGATGGGAAACGAATTTGATACTCAGGATGTGGGGGTCATGGAGGTGATATATCACTTGGTGAAGAGCGTGGATATCGAACATCTTTTCATGACGGAAGCAGAAGAGAAAAAGAAGACTTCGCAAAGTTTGACAGCGCTTCTAAAGATTGAAGACGAGCAGAAAAGGGCGAGTGCAAAGAGTGCTAGTACTCGGCATAACCGATTCGGAACAACCGTATGGATGGAGAAAGATGACGGGCGACGAGCTTTCGTGTCCGGACAAGACGCACTGCTTGGTAGAAACACTGCCCAGAAAAAGATGGACCAAACCAAGAAGTGGAAAAAGCCGACGGGAGCAGATCCTAAGGGGCTCAGACGAAAGACTGAATTTGACATGGTAATATCACTGGAAGGAGCTGCGAAACCAAGACTACGAACCTTCGTTACAGATTTCCTCGACGCTGGCTTCAATCCTCTTTTCGCCCATATCCGCCGCGCTATCGATCGTGATGCTGAGCGACTCCTTAACACTAACCAACGCCAATTCTTCTATTTAGTTGCCTGGTTCCTCAAAGCCGAGCGAGTGCGCAGAAAAACGTCAGACAATCAACCTCTAGATGACGAGGACGATTCTTTTGCGCTCGTAGCCTCAGTGCTGAATCAGGAGATGCTTGTGACGCTGAACCGAAGGATGACAAATTGGTTTGATATGAAATCATGGATTGAACTACAAGCCGGTATGCGATGCTTCACCCAGATTCTCCTAACTGTACAAGATATGTCAACATCACCACTGGAGGATGATCAAGAAATCGCCGAGAATATCCAACACCGGTTGTTTTACGAAGAAACCACGTTAGACCTCGTTATCGGGATTGTAAGATCTTACACGAAGCAACCTTTTGGCTGGCTTGAGGACTGTACAGAGATGGTGCATGTTCATGTCAAGATGCTAGAGAGATTCTCGAACCAGCATGAGCTTATGTTCGTTCGATCTCGTCGTCGGCAGAAATCAAAAAAGAAGCAAAGCGGGGTTGAAGGAGATGACGAGCTAGGCGGGGATGCGTCTGAAGAAGAAGAAGATACTCGCACTACCATGAGAGAGCGGGCCTTTGATTTCGGTAGATTCGAAGCGAAGCTTTTGCATCAAAATTGCATAAACACTTTCCTGGCTTTCCTGGAATACTATAAAGAACTCTCATATGGCCAGGTGAAAAGAGCGATTACTTTTTTCCACCGCATCTTTGTGAAGAGGCAGGAAGAAGTTCTGTTATTCAGGCTCGACATCGTGGAGCAGTTTTATCGGATCATGCAGGACCCAGACGGAATACCGATGAGCCACCCGGCGAGGAAGGAGATGGATCAATTTGTGAAGTATTACTTAAGAAAGTTGATTAAGAAGCTTCAAGCGAGACCGGAAATGTTTGTGGAGCTTTTGTTCACAAAGATGAATAATACTATGCATTATCTCACACATGGATATGATAAGCAGGTCCAAGTCCGACTGCCGAGGTATGTATCTTCCGATTTTATTTTAACAATTTTATCTAAGATTTTGCAGGCCCGCTGCAGAGTTACATATTCCGGGATTACCCCAAAACGAACAAATTGGTGTTGCTGTTAGTGCGCTACTGGATGACAATAAGAGCGATGCAATAGATTGGCTTAAGGATCAACTTGCAAAAGCTGTGAGTGAACGAAAATCATGGGAGGCGGAAGCAGCGGGGAGGAGGATCCTCGAAGAAGAGGCGGCAGCGGATGCGGGTGCTGAACTAATTCCAAGTGAATCAAACAAACCCCCACACATCAGTAAGTCTACTTCTCCCGTCCTGGAAAATAAAATAAACTAACGACCGCTAGCAATCACCCCTGATTCGGAAGAGAGAAAGAATGCGATGTTCAAAGACGGCAAGCTACGATTATTGATGACCATTCTTGGCCTTGAAAAGCTAGACCATGATGAATTAGCCAATACCGACTGGATCATCCCCTCCTCCCTCACTTCTGACCAACTACAAGAGTCCCTTGACCTTCTCAAAAAGTACACCAACGAACCTATATCACTCAATGACGGCAAGCTCCCTGAAGATCTCATCAAGCACAAGCAAAAACCTCGTAAGGTGTTTGATTCCGATGATGATTCCGATGACAACCAGGAAGAGTACCTATTTGAGCCTGGCGGTCCCACAGCAATGAAACCATTAGAACCAAAGCCGAAAAAGCCAGGCAAGAAAAGGCGAGCTCGTGCGGATGCGGAAGACGAACTCGATGAGGCTGCAAAAGAAAGACAGCGGAAGCGGCGGGAGAAGGAGAGGCTAAAGAGATTAGCGATCAAGAGTAATTTGTATGTGCGCGATTCGGACGAAGAAAGCGATCCGGAGAAAGAAATGGAGTTTCTTTTGAGGGAGAAAGCGCAAAGGGAGGCAGGGCCAAGGGCTTTAGACGAGGAAGCTATTAGGATACCGCTAGTCATTAGCACGGATTTTGAACGGCTTCGTGTTACGAAAAAGAGAAAGATGGGTGTGGAGAAGGCAGAAAAGGGGAATAAGAAGAGAAGAACTGTTCAAAGGAGTATTGACGAAGGCATGGTGGTAGATGGCGACGACGACGACGAGGCAATCATTTCGAGGGAGGTTACAACGTTGTTTCCAGCAGTAGTTGATTCAACTTCAGACGGTGATGAAAGTGAGGGCCCATACACATTGGGGCCCATCAGGACGTCGAGTAGCGATAGTGAGAGTGACGGGCCGTATACTATGGGACCTGTCAAATCGTCTTTCGAAAAGGCGAAAAGGACAGAATTGTCGAAAGTTACAGAAGATGTGATAATGGATAATGCCGAAGAGGAGGACGTTGCACCCAAACCTGGTAGGGTAAGAAGAGGTCCAATGATTGTTGATAGTGACTCGGAGTAATAGGGTGGTTTTGTCGTCCTGTCGTCTTTCGGTGTCTTATATTGGCATAATTTTATAGAATTCAAGTATATAGTTTTGTTCTTCGATTTTATAAATAGTGCCTTAGACTCTAGGGCTGAAAACGACCGTGGGGGTTACATTTATGTCAGCCTCAGTCAATGATTCTGCACTTTAGTTTGCAGATTGTAGCTATAAATATCCTAGAAGCGGTAATAATAGATAGATTTGCGTAGTTCCTGGCAGTGTTTTTTGTGATTACTAATTTCCTTTCCGTTTTAAAATCATATTCAATCACTCGGCTATATGACTGGTCAGTTAATGCTTGATAATGCGTGCCAAGAAACAGTGAATCGGAAGTCTCTAGGACGGATTATGCCTATTATCGTTCAGAGTTTTAGGCTTTAGCTTAGCAGTAAAGTCTCGAGATATGCATCAAACCATCACCACATATAGGTTTCAACTAACACAGCCCAATCCCCGCGTGGATAAGTATCTACATATATAAATTTATATCCGCAAGCCTGTATAACAATAATATAACTACAAGTGAGTTTGCGGCATAAACATCCTTTGGGTGCAAGGCTTTGTTCGTTTAATTTATCAGTGTTTATTTATGATACCTCGCCTCACTGAAGTATACTTAATTGGAACGAGGCTGAATCCCCCGAAAATCATAGTCGGCGAGTTTACGGCGTTGAGAAACCAGGCTCTAGAAATGGGAGGGAATAAATTCCGGTTTAAACTAGGCAAACATCCTAAAAAATGAGAAATAAAAAATAAACACATAACTCAGAGAGTTCCCATCACTTTTTCTATTATTCTCTTAACTTCTCACTCCTTTAAGTTTGTAACTTATCTGTTCGTCTGTTCATCGAATTCACCGGTTTAAAGATCACGCCTGTCACCTGAATCATTTTTTTATCGTCATTTGTTATGGAAATTCAACCCTTTAGTGCGGCTGAATGGCTAGCAGAAGTAGAAGCCGAACTTGCTTTAGAAAGACTTAAAGGGTGCTCTAAGAACATTGAATGTATGTTTCTCGCTTCTATCCTTCTATACCTAGACTCTTCACCTCATCCTCTGTAATTTTTTGTTTATCGGCGGTTGCGTGAAGTAGGTGCTATGTTTCTTTTAACAGAAGGCGACACGTCCCCTCTAGACAAAAAAGCTGACCTCGAAGGAGCAAGTATATAATCCTTACTTTTTCTACCTACTACGATATCCACATGTATCAGTGTTAACATGCCGTAAACAGTTCCCAAATGGATTCCAGGTTGGAGACTTCCTCCTTCCCCAGGTCCACCGCCGAGTTGTCCCCTACCACCACTTCCAACTTCGAAACCCAAATTACCTTCTTCTTTGCCGGCTGGTCATAAGATAAGCTCTATTACTGATAATAACCCAATCGTTACTCTAGTGTACGTTTATTCCTTCATATTTTTTAAGATATTAGCCTTGTATCCCAAAGCCAGGCACTACGAGCTTACCGGTAACCATTTATAATTATGTTTTAGCCCCCCCGAATCTAGGATCGATATTAAAGAGAGGGGGTGGGATAACGATAAAGAGAATCCCAAGCAATCAAAGAGTTTGTCTCGATTCAAACCTCGCTCACTTTGAATTCGCTTGAGACTAAGCCTGGACGCTGTCGGTGGGAACAAGCGGAGTCATTTTTAGCCCAGACACAAGACACCTAAAAGGCAAAAACCGAACCTGTAGATAAAATGTAAATATCTAGTGTTTAAACGGCCTCCACATCCCACTATATCCTGGAGTTGGAAATATCATCTAGAAAGCCTCACCATTAATTTAATAAGTCAAAACCTATAGCTTTGCCCTAGTTGCATGTGTTGATCATCTGGAGCCTAAGAACGGGTATCGGTCTAAATTCTCGCACGCCCCACCCAGGACGGAATGCACAAGAAACGTACGCCTTCTACTGATGCTTGATACTATCCCATTAACGGTATGCTCAACACTGATACTACATAATCCTTCGATTTTTAATTAATTCAGGATTTAGTTGTATATCCACAAAGGTTTTCTACGACCCGCCCGTCGATTTTTAGGCGTGAATGCTATTTCTACCTTACAGGTATTTTCTCACTCTTAAAGCCGACATTAAAATATTGCTTTTATTGCTGTGAGCGATGATAGTGTGTTTAATTTCATGCTCCAGCTACCTGTATCCTTTACATTGGCCTAGGCCCCATCTCATAGCAGTGTCAGCAGTGACCAAGCAGGTCCCACTTAGTAAACATCGCTAGTTCCAACAAACCTCTATAATAACAGTCACATATATATAATCTCATCGCAGGGTAGAGCAAAGTTTAAACTTGAATTTTACTAATATTATATATTATCTAGTTATTTTCATACCTGCTTTAAGCATACCTGACATAAAAATCGAGTGACAGCGCATGAAAAATAGTTAGGTCAGGATTACTAGATGCCTTTCTGAAGGTTGAGGAGGTGCGATATACAATAGCTACAGAAGCAAGCTAATGGCGTGTGAGTGATTAGAAGTTGAGTAAAGCCATGAAGACATTGTTTCCCCTAATTCGAAATCCCCTGATTCCCAGACACTGCATAATAGAGATGCATAAATATTCTCTTCAGTTAGCTAAGTTTGGTAGAAACTATTGCTAACAACGACAAAACCCCCACTCTATATTACGGCCTCATAATTTATTCATGATCGAAAATGCCGTTATGCGGAAGTCGGAAAGTGGATGGAGGTGGATATGGCGTGCAGCCAGGCCGGTGGCAGTATCCCGGCCTAAACACGTCCTTCACCTGTTTCCAAGCCTCTCCGGGGTTTAAAACATCTTTCGTCTTCTGCCACGCCTCCCCGGGATTGAAAGCATCCTTCGTCTTCTGCCAAAGCTCTTCAGAGTTAAATGCATCCTTCGTCTTCTGCCAAACTTCCCCAGGATTTAAAGCATCCTTCGTCTTCTGCCAAGCTTCCCCAGGATTCAAAGCATCTTTCGTCTTCTGCCAAAGCTCTCCAGGATTCAGCATCTCTTTCGTCCTCTGCCACGCTTCCTCCGGTTTCAGTACACCCTTTGTCTTTTCCCAAGCCCCTTTACACCAACCCACAAACGCATCCCATGCTGAATTTCATATTAGTAACATAAAGCACAGAGGGAAAGACCCTATACCTGCTGCACCAGCATCTATCAACTCCTTTGCCTTACTTTTATCCTCTCCACAAGCAGAAGACGCCTCAGGCGCACCAGGCGTTATGGGTGCATTAGAAAGTTGGCTAGGTTTACTTATCCCTCCTTTCGCGACAGGAGCTATAAGGGAGCTGCCGTGATCACCCATATTTTGCGCCACCCAGTCACGCCATTCTACAGGCGGTGTTGAGCTTTGGGAAGTTGAACCCGATGGCCAGTCGCCCTGTCTCGCCATGGGGTGCGGATATGGGGCTGGGTGTTTGGGCGCATACAGGCTTTCTGGCGAATAATCATTGGGCGTGGTGAAGATATTACTCATATCCTTTCCTTTTTGTTGGGGCTTAATTTCGCCTGGGAGGTTGAGTCGATCGGCAAAATTTCCATTCCATCGTTCTTGGAAAAGCTGCTTCTCTACAATTCTCAAGTCAGTTTTCAAACTCGCGGTTTAGGACCGCAGTTGAAATTTCTAAGCATGAACATCATAGCTATTGCGATGATAGACAATGGATAATGGAAAAGGATCAGACCTGACTTAGGTTGGTTGCCAAAGTCTATCAGATGTATAGAGCCTGGGTGACTACTAAGCGGCATACAAGAGACAGTGTACAACAGAAACATAACCGGGAAGGTTACGCTAGAGAAATACATTTTGGCTGAGGGGCTCGTAATACAGCAACCGAAAAACAATGTTCTACTCGAGGTTAGTAAAATGGCTGAAGAAACATGGGGATAAAAAATTTCAACTAAACGAGCCAGAATAAATCAGAACACTATAGTGCGAGGATAATATTCGGGCTGCTTTATACTGCCGTGTATTTAACTAAGGTCTGAGCCCTCGTACCAGTTTTCGCTTTAACTGCATTTCCATATCCTGAAAACATCGTGTCGAAGGAGCTTTTTGCCAGATAATGTCAGAAGTTGTCGGGATTTGATTTTGCCTTGGGGAAATAAAAGCGGAGACTCAGGGTTAGTAGAGTATTCAAGAATAAGTGATCAGTTTCTGTGCGGAATAACGAGTATAATGTCCAATTTTTTTAAGAATGTGTTTTTTTTGGAATGTAATGACAAAACGTGAGGGAATCGCTGACAGCACAACCAAAGAAGCGATCTGTCTGTTGAGGACATTGCTAAATAAAGTATCAGAGATACAGGATCCACGAGGGATTAAGCAGTAACAACCCCATAGAATTGACATTGAATTTCTCTCCCGTCGTAAAATCTAAATATTTAGAGTCCTGCACTCTCACACGGCTGTGAATGACCCAAAAGTTACTGCTTAGCATATTTGATATACCTACTATACTAGTAGCTTCGAAGCAAATAAGGGCCCCGCAGTATTTCTCCCAATACCGAAGACAACCTTAATAGACTCTCCATTCCCAACTCGAAGGAAAGTCGCTCCCTGACTTTGTAAAATACTGAAGCGTCTTGAATATTGGAATACTAGTAATTTTACCAATACCCCGAGTTTATAGCGTTCCTACATGGGAATAAAAAGATCCTGTCACGCACCCGAAACAAGTCAGCAATCCCAAAAAAAGCAAAAGAATATTATTTCTCCAAGCCTCTTTCAAGCCAAATCAAACACTCAACCAACACCTAACAGTTCTCCATAACGGCCCCCATGACCCACAGTCGCAGCTTACAGCTCATTCCCATCTTGAATAAGGTATGTCTCGTTCAATTCCGTCTCTCGCGCGCTAGGCAGAATGAAACAATGGATTGGAATCCGATAACGCCCCGAGCCACCTGAATGGAGTTTGTGAATCCGGTAGAGAACCGTAATACATTCACCTCGAGGAGCCTTCTCGATACCCCAGGCCGAGGGAGAGTCGGAGATTTCGCTCTCTCGTCACACTGTGTATCAAATACAACTCCCATCGACATAAAATCCCTAATAGCAGTTAGCACCCGCAAAATCTCTATCAGTCTGAATAAACTGTCTCTCATGTCGAAGCCAATACTCATATCCAATACGCGGATCCAGATGCCCATTCCTAAACGCCATCAATCAAACATCAGCTCCAACATACCTACCTACCCAACGCCAAACCACCAAAAGGAACCAAAACCGATAAAGTAATCGCCGACCCACCCAGGAATGCCTTACGAAACAACAACCCCCCCCCCTCCGATCCCCCATGCAGAATACTCAGTGTTTGAATCCACCACCTAAACGAACTCCCCGTCAATTCTAATCAACCCACATACTACTACCCAATAAAGCCTCTAAATCCCAATTGCCGCATCCTCGCGAGTATACGTTATCACCGACCAAATCCCTTCCAGGAAAGATCACCCCACCAACCACCCCCACCACCCCCACGACTTCAAATGTAGCCACAGAAGACCTACCTCACCAGTAAACATAAATCATCCTTTCAGATCACCAAGCCAACAATGTTAAGACTCACTGCTGGCTAGGTTGGTTGGTTGGTTGGTTGATCACCATATTCCGGTAAAATAGGAAACTGTTCTCTCGTATCTAACATTGACATTGACATTGACAAGGAAGAAACTCCACGTCGCTCCACCCCTGCATGTCAACGGCCCCTACCGCGGCGCCCTCCACGCCACCCCTGTAAAGATCCCGAAGAGCCTCAGAGCTATGACGTGCCTTGCGTCCATCCCATGTTGCTTCGTATACCGAACTGTGAGGAGTCATGTCCACGCAAGCAAAAAAACAAAAAAGGACACGATAGCCTCGATTATAAAGGCCACGATAGGACCTTGTAGATGTTAAATATGTGTCTTCTGTATATTTCCGCACTTCAGCCACCCGTACGTACCACGTAACACGTACCGATAGCACGCATCACACTTACGTCTCCCCCGCCCAAAATGATCAGTCTAGTTCTCTAGTTATCTTCTATCACAGAATATCCAAGCAAAGAACCAACCGTCGAATAATGATATCTACGTCAAAAGACAAAGCCCCTGTAAAGTATGAAGTATATCGTAAAATTGTTCCTGAAGTGTAAAACCCGACCCATGCGTATCCCTCCATAAAATTCCAAACACCGAAAGTCCACCAGTAGAAATCACAGACATATTGTAACAAAAGAAAAGCATGTTGAAAAAGATAGTCGGGCGAGAAACAAAAACATCGATCCCACAAGGCCGCCCAACCAAAGGGAGAGTCCCGTCCACATATGTACTCCACCGTCCGTTTTATACCTCAAAGATCCAATCTACAAGGCCCCAAAAATCGTACTCTGAAATGTAACTATGTAGTCGAAAAACCTTTACCTTATTCCTCATGCTGTTTCTTCTCCGTCGTGGGGGTTGGCAGTGGTTTGCCTCCCCAACCAAACCAACCGCCAGACTTCGGGGTACCAACAAACACCGGAAACTCATTCTCCGCATCGCTCATGGTAACGTGATCGAAATCGCCGACCATATTTCCGCTGCTCTGGCTTCTGCTAAACGATGCACCTTGATCCGCCGCGTTGTCTAGCACCGCCGCCACACTCGTTCCACCCGTATCGCCTGTCCCCCGGATTGTATCCATTTCCTGCTCCAACGCAGCCATCACCATTCGCAACCTTTCCCGCTGCAACTCAATGAACCTTGTCTTCTCCACCTTTCCTTCAATCCCGGCAGGAATTAAAGTCGCCGAAGTTGGCATACCATCTCTACTAGTCTCCGGGGCCTGCTGTTGTAAGGCCGAGGAGAGAAAGTGATAAAAGTCAGTCGCCATCTGTGGCGCATACGGAGTGATTGGTGGAACGTTCCACCTGCTAAACAAGTTTGTGATGAAGCTCGCCGCATCTTGAGACAACGGTTGTTGCGGCGCATTCGCGGCTCCAGCGGCCTGAGGGCCAAAGATTTGCTCTCGTGCCATGTGCAAGAGTTTCCGGATGTATTCGATACCGGCGGCTTTGGCTTGGTCGTGGGTGCGAGTAATGAAGTCTTCAATTTCTTTTTCATGATTTTCGAGTGTAGGGTGCACGTATTCAACGTAGAGGCGAGTTGCACCTTGGAATTGGGGTAGAACAAGCCAAAGCATAAAGCCAGCACGCACTTCCTGGTAAAATGGGAGCCTGGTGGTGACGTAAATGTTAGCGAGATGTGAGATCCTGCAGAGGTTGGTAAGATAGCTTACCAGCAAAGAATCCAGCCAGTCCACGACTCAACAACGGTGATACACCCGATCACGACCCAGTACATCAGCCATGGGGTGAGTTGGGAGGGGTCATTGGCCTTGAGGGCTTTGTATGAGGCGAATACGGGGAAGAGGAATGTTGCCACAGAGCTACGTAGGTATCAGGCATCAGCATCATCACGATTCTTGGGTTGAATGTAATCTCATGGTCTTTCTTCCACCTCCGCGGGAAGAGATGGGGATAAGGCCGAATATCTCAGAATGTGGGGTTCATATTTACTCACCAAAGGAGTTTTGCTAGGAGATCGAACATGGTGTTCTATTGTACGTAAGATTTAAAGAGTAGATAAGGAGATGTTTGCTGAAGTTTTTCTGTTTCGATGTCACTTGTTGTACTGCTCAACCTGTGAGAAGACAAAGATATCTGATGGATGGAATGATGGATGGAGGGGGGGGGAGGATTGAAATACAGAGAGAAGGGGGGAATACGGAAACAAAATAGCCAGAGGAGGGGAAACGTCTCCTCCAAAAGAGGGGAGGGAAATAAGCTGGCTGGGCTAGGGGAGGACAGAGCAAGGAGGAGTGGAGCTGGCACGGTATGAGTTGTTGGCTCAGTAGCAGTCGTTATGGTAACGCAGGAAGTACAATGTCATGTACCACAGAGAACCTGGCGAGTACGGAGCACCGAGAGATGTGAGATGCCAGGATGGGCGAGGAGAGAGGGGCAGGCAGCAGCTGGCGTGAGAAAGAAGCCCCTCCACACCTTCTCGCGGTCTCGTGCATATTCCAGGCCATGCAGACTTTGTCCGGAACACGCTCGATACCCCGTGATCGCGTCAGCCGGCGACAGAGCTATGGCCACATTAGGTTTAGGGTCTATCGAGAGTGAACCGCCCAGGCCGAGCTTTGCGGAGGCGGTGGGCTGTGTGACGGTCCGGAATGGGGGATGACAGGATAGCTGGGCGCGGTGTTTTGCATCTTTATTCTGAGTGCTAACTAATGCTGCAGCTCTCGTATCCTGTTTTAGTTGCGATAGGTGGAAACTGATCTGCTGCTATTGCTGGGCAGCCCTAACCCTGGCTGCCTGCTGTGCCCTGGAGGCTGCAGCTGGGCAGCATGGCAGCCCAAACGGTTATCCGGGTATCCCAACCAAGGGCCATCCCGAGGTTCATGAAGTGTCTGCAGCAGTACGGGTACATAGTGCACACAGCAGGCAGAGTGGTAGAGCAGAGTGGTAGAGCAGAGTCTCTACGGCAGAGCTTGTACATACAGTTCAGTACCATCTACTCACCTCACGCTCCCTACTAATTGATATCACTCAACTATTAGGTGTTTTGTTTGCCAACACCCCACATCACGAGCTTTTCCTCCATTCCCCCCCCAAGATATCCTATGTCCGACGTTTACAGGAAGCTACAGCCGGCTTCTACGCCCCTCGGGTTGCGTGGGCTGTTGCGCTGGCACGAACTTCCCTGTCCGCTAGAAAGAAAGAAAGAAGAAAAACGAGCTTTAATAAACCTCCAATCCCCCCAATCCCATCCAATGCATCGTTCTGTTGTTCCTGTCAAACTCATCATACATCTGAACGCCTCTTCTGCACAATTGCCGTTTTCTCAAGCAGCTCGCCTAACATACGAATAAACATCTTTGAATAAACGCCCTTTGAATACAGACCACATACGGCCTACAGGAACAACTCAATCCTGCATCTACTCTAATCTCATCCAAACATGTGTATATTGCTCGTCACCACCGCACATCCCAGCTATCCACTGATACTCCTCTCGAACAGAGATGTATGTCCCTCTTCCATTAGGGTTCTCGCGGATTAAATATCGTGCAGTCTGCAGCGCTGATCCTCCGTGCCAACGTTCCCTAGGAATTCCTTCACCGTCCTACCGCGCGTGCAGCTTTCTGGGAGCCACCCCACTCCAATATCTTTAGCGGGCGAGATCTAGCTCGACCAGAACGAGGTTCGTCCAACCCTCCCGTTCGCCCCTCTTCCGAACCACCCCACTTCCAACTCCCTATTACTAACCTAACCCTCCCCTCCAACCGCACACAGGCACATGGCTCGGCCTCACTCGCACCGGACGTCTCGCCGTCCTCACAAATTTTCGCGAATCCTCCTCAGCCGCGGCCATCGGCGAGAAGTCGCGCGGCGCCATGGTCACCTCATTTCTGACCTCATCCTTTCCTGCCAGCACCACCATATCCGCATCCGTCACTCCTGAGGCCTCAGAGCCATCAACCAAAGACTGGCTCCACAGCTTGCTCTCCAGCGGTGAGTTAACAGGCGTAGGCGGGTTCTCCCTCCTGTGCGGAATACTACGGCCAAAACACAGCAACGACAAAAACTGCCTCGAGGAGCTCGCCGTAATCTCGAACCGTACCGCTGCCGGCGAAAAAGGTGTTGAAGATGGCGCGCACTGGATAGGCGGAACTAAAGGCGAGACCCACGGACTTTCAAATTCGCTATTCGACAACCCTTGGCCGAAAGTAGAGCTCGGAAAGAGCCTACTCTCGGAAGCGGTGAAAAAGGCTATTGAGGAGAAGGTAGAGGAAGAGGAGTTGGTGGAACGGCTTTTGGCGGTATTGAGTCATGATACACTACCTGTGGTGGATGGTAAGGATTCGTACCGTGCGCAGTTGGAGGCGTTGCGGCATTCGGTGTTCATACCTGCGTTTGGCGCATCGACGGAAAACCCGCCGGAGGAGCCGGAGGAAGCGGTGGTAGAGAAGACATCGCCAAAGGGGAAGGGGAGCCCGTCGTTGTTGGAGGAGCTTGAGAACAAAGAGTCGATATATACGAATGGAGTTAATGGGGTACCAAACGGGAAGCCGCTAGAGTCTCAGTGGTGGCAAGATCGGAAGTATGGGACCCAGAAACAAACGGTTGTGTTGGTGGATAAGGATGGGAGGGTGAAATATGTGGAGAGGACACTGTACGATGAACATGCAAGACCCGTGAAGGAGGGAAACCGGGATGTAACCGGGGAGTGGGTTATCGAAGGGTGGAATGAATGATGGTGGACAAAGAAAGTGGGAATTAATTTGGCGATACACTAGGGGCTTTGGCGGCGCGAAGGTTTGGGTGGTAAGTTTAGGGTTTTTAGTATTTGGGTGTTGATATTTAAGACCTAATGTTTGTTATTTTATTGCGATGGTATGTATTATATTGGACGCCTAAATCCCACGGGAATGTTGCTATAGAGGAAATAACAATATTGAGATGTCGCTATTTTCATTAATTCCATGACAATAGTTGATCATTAACAAGGATAAACACACAACCCGCAGTACCCTGCACACCTTCGAAATCAGTCAGATGAAGTGGGCGGAGCCATCTTCATCTCTGATGCCCTGCAGGCAACTATATCGCTGACTTTATCGGACATCCGGATATTGATCTGCATTATCCCCTACCCAAATACCCCACCTGCGGTTCTCATACCCTAACCCATATTATTTTATCCAGTGCTTACCCGGCTTCGGATCGCAAGATAATATCGGTCTTTCGGGTCACGCCTCCGAGAAGCAAAGGCTTGAGAAAATTACATATACTTTCTTAAATAAAAGAGACTAGAGAATGGATCTCTTCGGCCACTTTGGGGGACGATCTTGGCATACTGTTACCCAGATATCATTCCCTGGTTAGTATACATATAGCTACAGTGGACGGCTATGCGAGAATCCAGAGTAATAAACTCTATCTACATGTAATCCCCCCGTTCTCGCTGCATTAGTAAGTTATCCCTAATACTCACTACCAGTAAATATATGTAGAGTACAGGCACTGCATGCACTATTAGCTGCCTACACGCCACATCGCACCTCCAGTCCGGTTGTAGATACATGTATCTTTCCAGGGCCCCTGCATATGTAGAGTACATGTAGTACATTTAGATCCGATACTAGTCCTATTTTAGTACCATATGTATCCGTGGACTCGGTACCGATAACAGCACTTGCATCCCAAACGAGAAGACCATTACTTAAACTCGCTCTCCACCAGTTATGTAGATGTTCTGGCTGCCTCCCACTAAAACTCCTCGTCGATCATTGACATATACCGACAAAGCACAACCATGCCAATCCCCACTTTCACACCAGATGATCTCCCTGATCTTACAGATCGCACGGTCCTTGTTACTGGTGGGAATGTCGGTCTGGGATACCAGAGTATCCTTGCATTTTTAAAGAAGGGCGCAAAAGTGTACATGGCGTCTAGGACGGAGAGCAAGGCGGTCAGTACCCACACGCCAGAAACACTAAAATTCCACTGTCTCGAGCCAGACTCACCAACACAGGCTGCTAAGCCGGGGACTGACTCGAGACAATCTGTATCTGAGATTCTGTCCACTAACATTAATCGCCCCTGGACAGATGGCTGCAATTAAAACCTTACAGACCCAAGTCCCCGGTGCGAGGGTGGAGTTCATACACCTGGATCTCCAATCTTTCGCCTTCATCCAAACCGCTGTCAACGCTTTCCTCACGAAGGAATCCCGTCTCCACGTCCTCCTCAATAACGCCGGTGTTCTAGCGCAGCCGTACATACTCACTGAAGACGGCTACGAGGTGCAATTCGGGACAAACTACATGGGCCACTTCCTGCTAACGAAGCTGTTAACACCGATACTAATCAAGACCGCCGAGTCAGCGCCGGTAGACAGCGTCCGTGTAATAAACGTCAGCAGCATCGGACACAACCTCGTGCTCGGATACGGACTAGATCTCGAGGATTTCCAGCACAGGTAGAATCCAATCAGTACTTGGGTTCGCTACGGTGTGGTGAGGTGGCCCTATTGCTCGCTTTCCTCTCTCATGGGGGATTGGTGGCAGGCAAGCTAGAACTGAACTTTGTGTACGTACAGTCGAAACTTGCCAACGTCCTCCACACTGTCTCTCCTGCTCCGCGTCTGCGGACCTACGGCGTGGTTGTTGTCGCGCTTCATCCGGGTTTCGTCACGTCAGATATCTGGAATACTGCTGCGAGCTGGAATATATTGACGCAGGGCTTGTGGGCTGTGGTGCGGCAGGTGCTCACGAGTGTGGGGGAGGGAGCATATACGCAGATTTATTGCGCGGCGAGCGAGAAGATGACGATGGAGGATACGGAGAGTTATTTTATTCCGGTCGCGATAAAAGGGCTAGGTTTTTGGGGAGTTAGTGGGCATGCGAAAAACGAGGATCTTGCAGAGAGGCTGCGGTCGTGGAGCGAGAAGGAGGTGGAGAAACATGGATTTTAGGACGAGGGTTGTCTTTGATGGGGGATCTCGTCTGTCTCCTAATGCAAATGATATCTATGGTAGGAATTATCCCTATGGAGTCAGGAGTCGGAGCAGATCCTACTTTTCACTCACGGAGCTTGAGAGAGGAGAATTTCCCATTCAAGGGTTAAATCGAGTGATGATATATGACCAAACTCTTGTCTGAAGCTCACTTTTCTCATCTCCAAAGCTTCAAGCATGCATATAACTAAATCATATTCAAACCCTTTCAGTCCGCTAGAGTTGATCACTGTCCCTCTGCATCGTCGATACTAATAACCGATTTATACGCCCCTAATACTTGACACTACATGTGTCCATCATTCAGGCTTAATGTTAACCAGACCCATAGCATATCCTTCGCACAAGTCCCTCCCAGAAAAAAAAACACCAACCCAAATCCCAGAAAACAAATCTATTCAATAACCCAATAAATATAACTCCAAGAACATAAACTCCAAACCCCCACCCACCTCATGCATTCCTCACACTCAACACCCTCCTCGCCTCCTCAAACACCGGCACCTTCTCGCCCTCTTCAAACACCCACGAACTCATCCTACTTGCAGCCCTCGGCGGAACAGCCGGGACAATATCACCCACACCAACCGGCGGTGGCAGTTGCACCGCCTCAACCCTCACACTCCTCCTCCTCGCACGAATCTCACACATCTCCACCAACTCCAACCGCCTAAACGCCACATACCGCTCATGTGCAAGCGCCGCCATAACCACACAAAGCACATAAAGCACCCTACTCCCTCCCTCACCCCGCACATCAGTACTTCTCCATCCCCCTTCCCCTTCCCCCCCCTAAAAAAAAAAAACTTGCATGGTGATATAACTTACAAAACTGCAACCTCGGCTGCTAATCCCGCTTTCGGCACTACGCAGCCCAGTCGGTAATCCACGTTTGAAAAAACTCCTCCGCAGTATCCATGATTACTTCCAGTTGCTGCAGCAGCCGCGATGTCTGCTGCGCCAAGTCCTACCGCGACGAGCCAGAATATCGCCATCAGTACGCTCATGCACAGGACGTAGACGGGCCGCAGGTGGCCGGAGTAGTAGAGGAGGAGGTCGAGGAGGGTGTGTGTGAATGTTATGCAGGATGTTAAGAGGATCAGGAGGCTAGGGGTGTCAATGATTATGTGTAAAGAGGGTGGGAGGGAGATGGGAGGTTGTTGAGTAAGATTGGGGGGAAGATAGAGCTTACGGGAAGATGGAGAATCCTGTAGATAGCTCGCTGGCGGAGAAGGCTATTACTGAGATGGAAAAAAAGAGGAGTAGTATTGTGACGGGGAGAAGGTCAAAATTCTGCCATCGTTTATCCAGGGCTTTGTGGGGCATTAGTGAAGAGATACGAAGATCCGCTAGGCTTAGGGATATCACTGTAAAAAGAGGATACTCGGTTGGGGTAGTTTGTATGGGTTATGGCAGGATTTTGTTTATGGTTTAATTATTGTGATTATGGGAACTGGAGTATTGTGGGTACATGTAATTATATAGATTACATTTGATATATCGAAAGCTGTGCGCGGGAACAAAGGCCGCGGGGGGGTAGAAATCTCAAAAGTGGGTGTATTAAATACGGTTGATAAAATTTCTTTGTTGGGTTGACCTCGAAATGTGGGGTAGCAGCTTTCCACATTTAGAGTTTTTGAGTTGTTAAAGAAAGGTACATTTAGTACATAGATAGCTTCCCCTGTGTATGTATACACACACCGATGGTTTTTCGGCCATGAGGTAGGGTGAGTGATTGACCGTGAAATAGACAATCCATTTGTTGTCTCGAACAACCACGATGTTTCGTTTCAGGAACCACAGATCTGGTGCAGGAAATTGCCAAGAATGTCTACGGCGCAAAATATTACATGATGCACGAACATTAATAGCACTTCCAAGACCAGGGCCGAGGATCCCAATCGATAGCTGACCTCCCGATCCCGAATCCCTTATTTCCAATGTGACCAGATGCCGGATGCACCCCCAGATTGCTTACAACTCAACGGCGCGATCAAGATCTCAGGCACGAGGGGAGGAGAAATACACTTCCATGAGGCTAAATGCTGAACGGGACACACGCTTCACGGTGGAAGAACGACCGGCTGCCTTCCACCCCCTCGAGGGATAGCCGTGGTCTGGCATATGTATCCTGACTGAGGAGCGGGGAGGCCTTCGCTTTACCCGGCATCGCGAGAAATCCTGGGGAAGTTTGCAGCTCTAACGGCAAGGAGGGTGTTTGGCACCGCTCTGGCTCGAGGATTGGTTTGGCGAATCCCAGGGCGACTGTAGTCTTGCTGGCAGGCCTGCGTCCAGAGGCATTTAACCCGAGAGACGAAGGACTTAACGTGTCTCGAATCCCTGTGTCTGGCAGTGGATGCCAGTTCTGTCCAACATCCAATCCTGGCCGCGCCGTTGCCCAAGCCGTCTAGCCCCAATCAGCCAGCCCTCCCTCCCCTTTCCCTCCCGTGAACATTATGAAAACTCTCCCGTCCGCTGACTTCTCTCCCTTCGTCTCCTCAGCTGCTCCACCGACTCCGTCAACAGCTTCTGTCCCTCCCATCCATCCCCCTCCATCCACAATGGTGAAGACATCCACTATCCTCCACTATGCCTGCCATCCCAACCAGCTGAGAGCTGTCATCCAATGGTACGTATCCCCCTTTCGCCCGTAGCTCTTTTCCTGCTTCTCCGAGTCTGCCCAGCCCTCCCCCTGCATTTACCCGAGAGCCTCCTCTGACCTCAATTTTCAATTCTACAGGAAAGTCTGGCACAACCCTCTCCACGAGCGAGACGAGGAAAAGGAGTCTGCTAGCTTAAAACGCTGCTTCCAGTTCCTCGACCTCACCTCCCGCTCCTTCAGCGCCGTCATCCAGGAGCTGTGTCCAGAACTCTGTGTCTCTGTCGCCCTCTTCTACCTCATCCTGCGCGGCCTTGACACCATTGAGGATGACATGACCATTGCTCTCGCCGAGAAGGAGCCGCTTCTCCGGTCGTTTGATGAGATCCTTGATCAGCCAGGATGGACCTACAATGGCAACGGACCAAACGAGAAGGACAGGCAACTCTGCGTGGAATTCGACGTCGTGATCAAGGAGTTTGCTCTTATCCCCGAAAACCACAGGGTCATTATCAGGGACATCACTAAGAAGATGGGCAATGGTATGGCCGACTATGCCAACAACGCCGAACACAACGTCAATGGCGTAAATACCGTTGCCGATTATGATCTTTATTGCCACTATGTCGCTGGTCTGGTAGGAGAGGGTCTGACACGCCTCTTTGTCGCTTCGGAAAAGGCCAACAAGGCCCTGCTCGACCGCCCCCATCTTTCCAACGCGATGGGTCTATTCCTCCAGAAGACGAACATTATCCGTGATTATGCTGAGGATCTTGCCGACGGACGTCGGTTCTGGCCGAAGGAGATCTGGAGCAAGTACATCACCAACTACTCAGATTTCCCTAAACCGGAGAACGAGGATGCGGCGCTGAACTGTATCTCTGAGATGTGCTTGAATGCCCTCAGTCATGCTGACGAGTGTTTGTTCTACCTTGCTGGGATTAAAGAGCAGAGCGTGTTCAACTTTGCCGCTATCCCACAAGTTATGGCAATTGCGACTCTGGCTCTGGTGTTCCGGAATAAGGATGTATATCACAAGAACGTCAAAATCGCAAAGGGAGAAGCTTGTGAGCTTATGTTAGAAGTTGGGAATTTGAGAACTGTCGCAGCGGTGTTCAGGAAATACCTAAAGATCATCCACAAGAAGAACACACCCAAAGACCCCAACTTCCTCAAAATCAGCGCTGCTTGCGGAAAGGTTTGATTCACTTCAATTTTCACTGAAGAAGGCGTTGGCTAAACATCACAGGTTGAACAATTCATTGAATCCATCTTCCCCACTCCCAAGAACGCAGACGAGGTCGCGAATCGCCAGCAACTCGATGCTAGCGGCGAAACAGCAGCAGAGGCAGCAATGGCGAAGAAGGAGGTATTCCTCTTGCTTGGTGCCATTATTGCCACCCTGGCAGTTATATCCGCACTTATGGTTCGTACTACTCTCCCAGATCCACACATTTACATTACTTACTAGTTTATCACAGATATTTGTCGCGTGGCTTATGGGCGCACGATTCGACATTGCCATTCAGGAACTCATGAAGGGTAACTTCGCAGGGCCGACTGAAGCAGCTGAAGCAGCGATCTCAGTAATACCCGAGCACGTCGAGTTATAGAGGAACTTTTTTTTATTTGCATTTCGGACATATATATTTTTTCCCTCTCTTCACTTCTCTTCGACTCGACTGGGTCCTGGTTTGGGCTGTATCACTTTGGATAATACTTTGCACGGCATATATTAAGTTGAAAAGGATAACTTTGGTGACGGTGATGGTTGGGAGAAGGAAATGATAACGATTTGTCGGGGTTGGAAGAAGAAGAAAAAAAGGGTGTTGGGATGGTTTAGGGTGTTGGTTTTTTTTTTCTTTCCATCTCTGCTCCTTCCCTTGCAGAATGGGGAGGCTTTTTATATATCTTGGACAGTGTGATGTGGTGATGGCAGCTAGACGTGCTTTATGATAATATTTTAATCTCTTTCGGGTTCCCTCGTACGGTGGATGGTACACATAAAATGTGTGGATTTAAGCACGGATGTCAAATTACAACCTTCTGCATTGTTGATTGCGTTGGTTGTGCCGAAGATGTGCTGAGATTGATTGATGCGATTGTCCGGTGACGGGGGTCAGTTCTGGAACTTGAACGATTTAGTGTTTGGGTCGCGGGGCTGGTGAAGCTTCACATTTTTTTATTGCTGGGTGGTTTTTGGGTGGCTGGTTGATTTGTTGGTGGGGGGTTCTTATAAAGTTATGTTCATGGGACCTCACTCGTGATAGAAGACAGTAGCTACCATTCCAACCAAAAAGTAATTCAAACGACCCTATTTTTTCCAAGAGCCACAATATCTCCATAACCCATTCCACTGGCGATTTCCGCCTTTCCTTCTCCGCGTCTCTTCGCGGTTTCCCCCCCAGAAATAGTCGAGGTAGGATTTTCGTATATAATCCATACAATACGAAAAATAGTTAAAAAATAATCCCTGGAATCTGGAGTCTAGAAATTAAAAATACATATTAAACAAAGCTCCACCTTCTCCGTCTGCAAGCCTTCCTGTTTTATTATGATGCCAGAGAGCTCATTATCTCGGGGATTTATCTTCCTTACTTAAGCTCAGGGGGGTTGTTGGCACTTTAAAATATAGGGTCGTAAATATGACCGCATTGGCCCACGAGCCAGGATATGATCGTACTGCATGGATGGCCATCCTTTCTCTAACCTCAGCTATATTTCGATGGTATCGTGCACGCTCTTCATAGGGTACATGTGTTTGTGCGTAGTCGGCTCACCCTATAGAAAGATTCAAGACACAGAAATATTTGTTCCGAGAATAGATAAAAAGGCGCAATTATATGAGAGTGCAAGAACACCGAGATATAGGTGCTCGAGTACATACATGTACTCCTAACGATTCGAAGCATCGATCTCGATAACTAGATTTCTTATTTTTTATTTTTCTGAACTCGCGATTCGTATCCAGAAAACTGCCTAGAAGTGACGTGTTCGGTCATAGAACGGTGAGAATGAGCCATCCCGTCCGCTCTGGCATATCCAAGCACCGTATCGCCTGGTTAGTACTGCAGTGGGTGACCATGTGGGAATCCCAGGTACTGAACTCTAATATGTCTATTTTTTTTAACATGCTCATAGATAGCACTGGGGTGGATTTTGTGGAAGAGTTACTCGTGTAGCAGGGATGCTGTGATCATGACCAGCTAGCCTCTCGTGGCATTCAAGAACGCACCCGTAACCGTCAGTCTCTCGAAGAACCCATTGACTGTTTTTAGATATATAGATTTTCCTAATAGGATACTGTGGCTTCGGAGATAAAAATCGAGGAAATGAGTCTGGAAAGGCGTTGGCACACGTATATGTACCTGAGGGCTACAAACGAGCATAGTGGGGCACCGCTAGTTGCTGGGGAACGATTTTCTTACATCTCGCTGTACTTGATATCTCAATAATTGACTGTGACACTGGGTGCGCTGAAAGACGGGATTAAGAATGTGTAAAGTTAAATATTATCTCAGATATAACACCATAGTTAAATGGAGATGTCTTCTATTATAATTCTACAAAGACTTGCTACCCCCTACAGCCTAGCTGCAAGTCCCTTTTCCATAGCTTTTTCTTCCAAGCCCCCCTTTGATTCCAATGCAGCATGTGCATCATACTGAACATTTTCTAAATCCATAATCGTAAAAGTATACTACAGAACAGATAAGGAGATCCTCTATCAAGATGCACAGAAACTAACAATTGATAAAAAAAAAAAAAACGCCTGGAAGATAAAAGCCAGAAATCCCTTTTAGTATCTACGAACGAAACCTCTATTAGCTTGCCCGCCTTGCCCACCGTTTCTGCTGTAGCCCCCCTGTCCACCATAACCGCCCTGGCCGTCATAACCGTTCTGTCCGCCATAGCCCCCCCGTCCGCCCTGTCCCCATTGGCGAGGGTGCGACTTGTTCGGAATATCGCAGTTAAGAACCTATTTTTCAGTGTCAGAATGTTTCTATAATTTCAAAAAAAAGAGCCAGGAGCTGGTTTGTAGGGAGCTTACTTCGACTAATCCCTTCGCAAAGGTTTCACGAGCCGGATCATCCGCCAAAAACCCATTTCTGTCCGACCCTCTCTTAGAAAGGCCACGGAAAGCGTGCGCAAGCAACTAATAGTCGTCAAAGTTAGTCCAACATATTTGAAGGTAATCAAAGAGAGGGGTCCGTACTCTATCCAAACAATTCCTGAACTCCATTGTAACCTTCGCGGTTTGTGTCTGCACGTTGAACGGCAGCCAAGAATCAATTGCCAGTTTGCCTCCATCTAATCTCAATTTCCCTCCAAACAACGTAGCAGCTAATGGAGTGCTCTCAGTAACAGTGCGTAGTAACAGCGTTGATCCATCGTTGCTCCTGGCCTTTGCTGAGTAAGTAACCAAGGTTCCAAAAGGCATATTGTCCTCACTCCTGTTCCCGTAATGCGTGGATGTTGGGTGAATCATGGTAAAGTTCTCGCTGGCAGTACGGAATTTTCTTCCACCAGTGTTGATCCCAAGATTTGGATACATTCCAGCCAAAGTAAGCGCTTTGATAAGCGGTACGCAGTTAACATTGTCGTTCAAGCGTGGGTGTCCGATTTCAGATTGATAACGGCTGGACTTCCTAGTGAAGGGGATAATTCCCGTTGAAACCAAGATTTCTTCGATTTGCTCCGCGGTCTGGTCGAGGGTCCTTAAAGCACCTCTGTGAAGGAAATTCTGGTCCGCAAATCTGGCAGCCGATATCGCTCCTTGTTGGTCACGAATCCACCTCCATTCGCGAAAAGCATTGACTATAGCCATATGATCGCTACCTGTCTCGCGAACAAAAGATTGTTTTGCGCGATTAGACTCCTGCCTTCGTTCAGGGGGGCAGACGAAGAGATCTCGGGCGGCAGCGGAAGAACCCAGGATAATGATTGGATCGAGACAGCGGAAGATAACAGCAAGAAGAATCATCTTCCCAAGGGCTGGTTCGACAGGCATAGTGGCCAGTACCCGTCCAAGTGGTGTTAGACCCTCGTTATCATTCAGAGCACCAAGTGTCCTCAGCTGGGATAGTGAAGCGTTGATAACATTCGGCGCAGGGGGCTCAATAGCTTCCGACAAGAACTGCGCAACTGGATCCTTAAAACCCTGTGCTTTAATATCCAAACAAATCTCCTGCAGATCGGATCGCAACATCTCTGGAAGACTAGCCGAACGAAGCGAGTCGAATCTGCCTCGAGAAAACAGGGCCCAGTAGTTTCCATTCTGGACACGACCGGCTCTTCCAGCTCGCTGCTTTGAATTTGATTTACTGATCCAGGTGCACACTAACTGGGTGATTCTTCGGGCTTGTTCGTATTGCTTCTCCCTCATCTTTCCGGTATCAACGACGTATTTAACGTCCGGAATCGTAACGGAGGTTTCGGCAATGTTAGTGGATAGGATGATCTTTCGACAACCCTCAGGGACATCATCGAAGACCTCGTTCTGGTTGGGAATAGAAGAGTGAAGCAAGCAAAGCTTGAATTTACTTTGGTCCGTAAAATCGACACCCAGCGGTTTCTCTTTCTCTTTCTCTTTCTCTTCCCCCCCCTCTTTCTCTTTCTCTCTCCCCTTCTCTTTCTCTTTCTTTACACCAAGAAGCATTTTCTCAACAGCCTGAATTTCTTCAAGACCGGGCAAAAATACCAACATAGCACCGTCGCTGGTAGTCTTAGCGATGTGAGCCACGACTGTAGAGACCAAGCCAATAGGGACAATGCCATCTTCCTTTTCGCTAGAAAGGATAACTTGACCGTCCGAGCCGATCTTGATCTCCTGCTTCCAGTTGATAGTAGCATCCGCAGCGTCGTCTCCCAAGTCATCTCTAGTAGAGGCAGCCCTCGAGGGCACCCTTGAAGGGACTCGCGAGGCAACTCTTGAAGCAACGTTTGAAATGGGCCGATTATTTTGTTCAACTTCAAGATACATCCTGGTGTCAGGTTCCCTCAGTAGAGAAAGCTCCCGAGGAGAGTGCGACTCCCGAAGAACCTCCATAATGTCATCAAGATAAACCTCCTTGACTGGGAAAGTACGACCAGGAACACTAAGGTGAGGGCATGGCACAAGCTGGCCACTCTCATCTCTTTGTTGGAAATAATTCGAGAAAAGATCCGTATCCATTGTGGCGCTCATAAGCACAACCTTTACATCCGGTTTCCCAAGGATTTTTCTCTCCTTCAGCACTCGCTTCAAGATGATCAACAAAAAGTCAATGAGAATATCACGTTCGTGGACTTCGTCGATAACAAGATGAGTGATGCCTTCTAAAGCTTCATCGGCAGAATTTCGGAGTTGTTGTAGTAGAATACCAGTAGTGCAGTAGGTGATGCTTCCGCCAATTTGGGGCAATTTGGAATCAAATCGGACGTGGTAGCCAACGGACTTCTGGAGGTGTTCATTCCGCTCAACCGCAACGCGCTGTGCGACCGAGGTGGCAGCAATACGCCTAGGCTGTGTACAGATGATATTACATTCGGCGCCCTTTCCTTCTTTGATCGCCTTCTCTAATAGGATTTGAGGTACTTGGGCTGTATATCAATTAATATAGGGGATTCCTAAAGCGATGGGCGCTAGTACTTACTAGTCTTTCCTGAACCAGTGGCCCCCACAATGATGCTTACGGAGTGGTTCTCCACAATATTCAAAACCTTCTCCTGATATTGATTCATTGGCAGCTCTTCGCGCTTCTGTCTCAGGGTTTCCAAATCAGGGTCTGTCATGTACTGATCATAAGCCTCCTTCAACTTATTGCTCTTCATAGCCATCATAGCCCTATCCAACCTCTTCCGTGGGTACATCCTCCTGCTTTTCTCGTCCTGGGCATCCATCATATCTTCTTCCTCCTCAGTAGGAGGAAGCCCAACCCGTCTGACACTTGATAGTGTATCCGTCATAGCAAGCACACTATCTTGTTCAATATTAATCCATGCAGCGGCAACCGGCTTTAGAAGCTCGCCATTTCCAATCCTCAAAGCCTCTAAGAACGGTAAGAACGTATCAGGCTTTGCTTTTTTTAGTGCTATGGCGCCTGTGAGGTAGCCCACGGCCTCAACAGATTTCTTGCTATGCATTTCCACTGGTTCCCCAAGTGGCATGCCGTTAAGAGTCATCTGTCCAGTGAAATAGCTGCCTCTCAATTTTCTAGTTCCTGTAGACGTCTGCTTTACGTCCAGCTCGTACTGTATGTGTCTGTCGTAAACACTTTTGTAGTATTCAAAGAACTTCTTCGCGTTACGAGTGTTAAGAGTCAATACATCCTTGACAAGGATTGTTGATTCGCCATGTTTTGCATGATATTCTTCAGCCTGTTTCTTGAATTCGACACAGGCCAAAATTTCGGCGGTCCTTTTATCCGAAGCACGGGCCGAAGCTTGGATGCCTTGCTCTGGCATCTCTATCGTAGCTTCAACTAGTGATCTTCGACCTCCCATCACTTGAACCTCCCGAAAGATGAAGGTTGGGACACAGTCGAAACGGGCACAATAGTCGTAGACATCCAACTTAGCATCAGATTCCTCGTTAAGTAGCTCCTTATCGAACGCCGCTTCGTGGGCCCCTTGAAAAAGTAGTTCTTTGAGCAAACCAGCCTGGTGTAGCTTGTGAAGTATGTGCTGGCAAGCGACTTTTTCCGAGTTTTTCTTCATTACATCAATGTTAGCATCCAACCCAACCACATGGAAAATCCGAAATGGGCGTACCTTAGAGGTGGCGTCTCCGATAGCCTCAATCCTTTGCCTGTTTGGAAGAGTAACAATGACCGTGCACCGAAAGTTGCCCCCCTTGTGTGATAGAAATGAGGATTTCGCCGAAATTCCATTGAGGTCCCACAAGAATGCTTTCGCGTTTGTGAAGAGCGATTCGGGTGCTTTTTTGTATTCTTCTTCACTTAAAGGTTCGAAATTCCGTTGCAGGTAATTCTCATTCACGATTTCTCGGCTCCCACTCTTCGATGAGCCAGATTTAGCAGGAGACCGATCGCGTTGCTTTTCAAATCCCCTGCTAGATCCTCTCTGGGGTGATCTATCCCGTACTCCCGATGCCTTCGTTGTTCCTCCCCTACCGCCTCTCTTGGGTCCTTGGGTCCTAGGTTGATTACTAGTCTTCGGCCCCTGGGGCATGAATGCTTGATTTTGAGCGCCATTTTGAGCGGCTCTACCGCTCCCGTTTCCTGTTGCTGGGCCAGTTGCTCTCCAGTTCCTATTGAGGTCTCTCCCACCGACGGGTCCAAGCCCATCGTATTGCGTCCAAGCCTCCTCGTTCCCAGGAACGTGGAAGTTGCTCGCTGGCCGAGCTGGAGCAAGAACAGCAGTAGGCCTTGAGCTTACGCGCCAGGAACTGATGGGAGTCTGGGTGGTGAGCCTCGAAGCATTTTGCTGTTGCATGATGTACCGCAAATTAAAGCTCTATGTTGGTTGAGTTGAAAGAGTGTCAGATAACGCCACTGATACAAATGGTGCAGGGGTATATTAAATGTTTAAAGCAGAAACCAAAGAAGGGTCCGTTTGTAACACAAAGTTGAGAAAATAAGGGAGGAAGAGAGAAAAGGATGAAAGGTATGTGGAGGATTTTAGGAACAAAAGGTCCAGGGCAAAGGGGGTGGAGACCTACCGACAGACGCCTCATGTCGCGATAAATGATCCCTCCAAAAAAAGTCTACTTGAGAACACTTGGGCCACCTTATCGAGTAACAGGGTTCTGCAATGCACGAAATTGATCGTTGTCTTCGTAAATTGGAGGACCGTCTGAACACGGAAATGAAGTGATTGTGATGGGAGACTTCTGGGGAACCTCTCTAGTTATCGTGGTGTTTCGTTCAAAACTTAAATTTTTTTTTTCATGGGAAACGGCTTCAAGCATCGCCCCGCCCTAGCCCTCATCTAGGGCGGGCTTGGCAACCAGTCCACTTTTCTTCGTTTCGGCCTTGTACTAGTACAGTACAACCCTAACCTTCCGCCAGCGGTTTTATTTACTGGTTTCACTTACCCAGTGCTCTTACTATCCAGACTCGGGTACCTATACCAATTCATCCTCATTTCCCCCTACCTTACATTGAGAAATAATTATACAAATAATGAAGTAGCATCCTACGCAGGAATGCTGAAGCTGAAAATACTCTCCATCGAGACCCACTGTCTCCCACACTTCTCCAAGTACTTCTGCACTACTTCCGATATAGTCCCAAACCTTATCCTATTCATCTCAGCAAGCGCGTCAACCGTTACTGCATTTTTGTTAGCTATCATTCAACCAATTGATAGTGATAGAGGAAACAAACATTTCCTATCGGCCTTTGCCCCCTTTTTTGCTTTTTCCACATCAAACACGCTCGAAAAATACAACAGCTGGTTATATAACATCTTATCCGTATACTCGTAACTCATAACCCCCCTGCACCCGATCGCGTGTCCCTTCGGCCCTAGACACCGCTTTCCATACACATTCATCTGTCTCGTTCGATTCCCACACTGGGCATCATCGCAAACCAACCATGCATCGTAGTACTTTGTTGCCGACTTTCGAATCTGGCTCTCGAGCTGTGCAATGATAGTCGGGATCCCGATGGCTTTATTGCAGGATGTGTTTGCACAAGTGATACCTTCCGGGGAACACAGCTCTTCCGAGACAAGAAGTCCCTGGAATTCAAACGATTCCTTGCATGCGCGGCACCGGATGCTGAGCCTTACAGCGTCCTTGAATCGTTCTTCATCTGGGATTGTTGACTCCAGTGGGTGAATTTCATGATCTTCCTGGCCGGCGGAATTGGTGATTTGATACTTCCGGGGATCAAGTCCAAGGCATTCGGCCAATCTCGTAGCATCTGTTCCATCGATAGGGCCGCAGAGACGCTCAATTGGCGGGAATATTTGCTTGATGAGATACCATTCTGCATCAGGCTTCAACCCAGAATCCACCTTCTGTACATCTTGTAACGAATATGCTCTCTCAGCAGGGTTCCCACCCGTCCCTTCCCCGTCGCCGGTAATGAGGTACGAGATAACGTCACCAATCTTAACTGGTTCGCCCCTCGCCTTCTTTCGTAATGCAACTTGAACTTGTGGCGTCGTAGCTTTGTGAGGATAATCCTCAGGATTTTTCCCTAGTCTCGTATAGATGATATACTTCATCACCGGGAATTTATCCTCCCTAACCTTTGCCGACAAATCACGGAGATACTCATGAATCCTCTCCACCACAACTTCCGTCTCATCCCCTGAGAATATTTCATTCAGCACATGCGACGATGCCTCTTTGCTTAACTGGCAATATTCTCTCCTTCTCATATCCAGCCCCTTGACTTCCATTTTTGTATCCAGCTTCCCGTTAATCTCGATAAAATTAATGGCCGCATACTTCTTCTTCGCATGCAACAGCAATCGTTGAAAAACATTGTCAATATCGATTTCTAACTGTTTGTACCGTTCATTGACCTTCTTTTTGAACTCGTTTCCAATCCTGATTGCATCTGCGTAGTTGTCAACGTTGGTGTTAATCATTACAGAGTCGGTGTCACCGTAGATAACACGCAATTGTATAGACTGCGCGAGTTCCTTAGTGGCCTGGAGAATCTCTCGCCCTTTGAAAGTAACGAGCATAGCAAGAGGGCGTGCATAGAAGCGAGAGCGAGTGTATCCAAGACAACCGTACATAGAGTTAGCGGTTAGTTTGAGGGCTTGTTGCTTAATATCCCACTGCTTCTGTCAGTATAGCGCTATCTCATATTCAAGAATGAATACAAACCTGGGACATTTGCACAGCCGTAGCCTTCTTATCCTTCATCAAACTTTTAACTTGTCGTCTCCTCTGCACGAGCGTACTAATAAGCTTTGGCAATATACCCAAAGCTTGTTCCTCTGGCACTTCCGGGATTTTATCCTCATCCGCGTCATCCCTCTCTACCGTCGTAAAGCATATGTTCCACTCCTGGATGATACTCGGATACAACGAGTTGAAGTCCATGACGAGAATAAACTTATCATAGAGCCCCTTCTCAGGCTCGAACACAAGACCTCCCTTATACTTGTCCTTCTTCTTTGTCGGAACCAGGTCTTTTGCCGCTCCATCACCCCCTTCTTCGTTTTCTTCTTCGTTTTCGGGTTTAACGGTCGAGAGAGTGGTCGTATTGCCTTTCCCGTAAACTTTGTCCGGGCAGAGGTACTTATTTTTGTGGAACTCATGAAGCAAAATATACTCGTTCCGTTCTGCCCTAGTGCCGCTAAGCGTTCTTGCCCAGGAGTTACCAGCTAGGTTTGTGAGTTGCTTTGTGAGCGGCAGCATTTGTATCTTAAGAGCCACCGCAGCGATGAAGTATGTATCCGCCTCACAGTGCAGTACATAGTCAAGCAACCCTTTCCCATTAGTTGCCCACGTTTTCAGCGCCTCTTCATTATCTAACTCCTGTCGTTTATCCCCAAGTATCAACTCGCAAATCTCAGTCAGACTCCACGACTGGCACTTGAGCATCAAAGACTTCCCAAGATCGTTTGCAAGATCACACATAAGCCGTCCGCTCACTAGAACCCTTTCTGCAAAGAAGCTCCCTGCCATACGTCCACCATATTGTGGCCAACTCGCCCTTTTCATTCGTCCAATTCTGTGCCAGTTCGGTGTCTTTCGCTCTTTCATACGATGTAGCAAAATAGTGTAATCTACACTCTCAAGCTGGTGCCCAATGAGAACATCTGGATCCACTTGCTGCAGTTTTGCCAAGAAGGAACTAAGTAACATATTCTCTGACTTCTCCTGCCTAATTGTTCCTCGGTGGCGCTCAGCAGCCTTCTCGAATCCTGCTGGGAAGATATGATCGACGGGCCGTACGATCGAGAATGTCTGGCAGGGAAGGGTCTCTGGTGATGCCGCATCGGTAAGGTTCACATTCTCATAGATTCTACAAGAAATCGCAATGATCTCTTGCTTATTCCCCCCCACATTCATATGCATTCTCAGTGCAATGCTCATTAGTGTCAATGGCGGTGGCTCAGAAGAATCATCACCTAGTGTCGAGATCTGGGTAGGTTTTTTTACTTGGAGCTCAAGTTTACACCACGATGCGTTCCGGACCGCATTAAAGTCGCCACCCTCTATCTTGAGCCAGCAGGGCCCCATGATGTTGCGGCAGAGAACAAATTGTTCAAAGAGCGCTGTATTCGTACCGAAGACTTGGGAGAAAGTTTCACCTTGAAGGTCCATGGAAAGTGCGGGAGCAGCGTAAGGGTAAAGAACTTTGAGGTAGTCGCCTTCCCGAGGAACGCCGGCAAGCTCAAACGCATATTTGCGGAAGGAAGATTTAGCTTTGAATTCCCTGATACGCTGTTCTCCCAATATGCTGTCGACTTCTTCATGGACGTCTTGCATGGTGACCTCTTCGCCCGCTTCATCATCGAAATTACGTCCTGGTTCTTTTTGAGAGTGAGTATAGGACATTAAGGACTAGCTATGGCATAGACTCACTTTTTCTCGTTTCTCTAGGCAGGAAGAACAGATTTCTCATAATCCCATCCACTTTCAAGAATGCACTGATGTATTTGTTGGTCCTCTTGTCAAGGACCTTCCCAAAAAGACAGAGGCTCCCGTTAGCTTCAGTATAGTCGAGCCAGTACATCTTCAAGCTTCCATCCTCTTCGACAACGTCACTTGCTGCCACTTTGCCATAACTAGTACTCTCTACCTGCGGAGAACTCATGACATTAAGAGATCCTGCCAAGTTTGTCCATGCCGAGGAATCGATTTGGATAGCCTTGCGAGGGGTATTTGGGGTGGGCTTATGTTCAGGCACAGACATAAGCGATGGTCTTGAGGCGGAGATATTGACAGCCTCAGAACGAACATCCTTGTTTCCTTTAATCTCCGCAACTGCAAGATCGTCGTCCTCATCTGATTCTTCTTCCTTCTTGAAGGTAACTTGCTTCCGTCGACTAGCGGCGGCTGCCGGAGAAGATGGTGGGATTATCGCATCACTCATTTGAATGTCATCGTCATTAAGAGGGGGGCCATATTCATCATCATCGGAGGCGTCGAATACACCCATTGGAGGCGGCGAACTTGGTATATCCGGTTTAATACCCTCCGGGGATCGATGAGATGTCTTTTTTCTGCCCTTGATGGGAGGAGAGAGACGGCGAGCTTTCCTGCTTGGTTCTTCACGGGGGCGTTTATTAAGGCTGGAGGTTGCGGTAGGCAGCGTTTCAGTATCGAATTCTCCCAGAAGGGTGTCCATAAAGTCTTTGTCCTCTTCCGTGGCCATTGGCTACAAACACACATCCGCATTAGCAAAGCCCATAAACTATAGAACTAAAAGATATTGTCACCTTTTTCGTTTTAACGGTGGGTACGATATTCGCAGAGCTGAAATACTTGCTAATATTCCCATCTTGTTCCTTCTTTCTCTTTTCCTCATCTTCTCTCTTTCTCTTCGCTGATTTTCCCTTTCCCTTCTTATCATCTTCGTCACTCTCATCCCAGCTCTGCTCCTGTCTCCTTCCTTCATCCCCCCAATCGTCCATCCCATTGTCCGCATATCCCTCTCCATTGTCATCGACAACAAAGTCATCTTGCGCCAACCGCTCATGTACAACTTTCTTGTAATCTTCCTCATCTACCTCCTCGTAGAGATCTTCTTCCTCCTCAACTTGATAGGTCGAAAGACGAGTCTTGCCAGATTTCTTGAGTTCTCGCAATTCCGCAAATTTCTCATGGGGTGTACGTTTGGTACCCGTACGGCGTGAGCGCTCCATTGTTGCTGAGTCGGGGGTGTATAAGTTCGGCGCGTTCTCAGGGGCTGCAGAGCGGATATCCGAATATAAACTCAGCTGTAGTCGTAATCCCTAAAAGAGAAAGGTTTCAAAAAGTCGCTGGTACACGTACAATGCTGGAACCAAAACCGGAGTTTTTTTTATTGGGTTATGTGTTATAGTGGGGTTGACTTACAGTTCGCGGTTCCTGTCCACGTCCAACTTTGGTTTTCGAGTTGACGCGTTTCAACAGAGAAACACGTCTCGTGCCAAGACACGAGTTAGCCATTTAGATTAGATCGATAAGATAATTTAATACCATGTAACTGTCAGGATTCTTCCAACGCAGACCCCATCCACATAACAGAAGTTCCCGAATGCTTTCGTTCCCTCATCAACTAAATTTACATGCAATTCTTCACGTCGTTGATTCATAAGATTCAATCCTTTCACGACTTCATTCCATATACTAGACTCGTTAAATCAAGTGCTTTCAGAAATCGCTCACTGACACATGCAACTTCAGTCACCAAGATCAAGTGACATTTCAAAAACTCACTCTTTTTAGTGGTATATACCTCAGAACAAAATATTTATAAAGTTACTTATTGCATATAGGTCTTTTGGGTAGCCAAATTCCACAACTTTTTTCAAAACGTATAATTGTTCTGGTCTATTCACAGAACCTAGAACCTAGTTCTGCTCAAATAACATTATAAGTTGAATTTATTGTTTGAAACCTCCATATCAGATCAAAACAATAACTGGCTAATCGATCAAATTTAATTAAACCAGATTCACCGCGAGACTACGCGAGACCTAAACTCCCGGTCAACTCACATACCAGAAGTTTTCGTAAGACATTTAGTCATCTTGATACTAAGAACCATCTTTGATCCTTCTTCATTCAAGCAGCGAATTAGCTATCAGAAGGGCAGAAATCTCCCCACAGAGTAACGACTCTCTCAGTCATTTATCAGCGCGGTCGGGGGACAGACGAAATATTTCCGCATTCCGAAAACACATACAACTCTCACTGTGTATCATTCATCAATACATTTGTATGTTCCCCCATCACAATTTCGGACTTCCCTCTCTCGTAATAGTATCTAGATTACGAGTAATTAGAGTTCAATCGGTAGCCTGAATCTGCTATACGTGTAAAGCATCGGAGAATACATGTATGACCTTCCACTCCGAGATCTCACACTTTCTAACTGGAGCCAACTGCAGTTGGAAACGGTGGTGAACCATACATGTAGCTATCACACCTTAATGGGTATGCAAAGATAACTTTCCTCGTACGCCCATTTAGAGAACTTATACTAGCCTCTATGCATGAAAATAAACTTCGATTGCAAACCATATTAATGTTTGTGATGTCAAAAAGCTAAGACGGCATTCACCCACTAAAATCGCTAGCTCGAATGAGTTAAAGGGGCCGTTCAAGTCCCCTAAGGCATGGGAGTCACATTCCACTCGAACTACTACTATAGAATACGACATGTTATTTTAGGAAACTTGGAAATGACCAACAAGGAAAATATTACGACACCTCATCTAGCGCCTAGTTTCAACAATCATTACCGCAAAATGCAAGCTACAAGCATCACAGTTCCCAAATTTGAAGAGCAGTTTAGAAACCCTCCCAGATTATGAATATCGAAGAATTAATATGTATCTACATGTAGTCCTCGTGCTAACGGTACGCTTCTCTTTTGGTTAGATAATCCACCAACACCAACACGACCGCACATTGAACAAGACCGAATTGATATCTCACAGACGCTACTTGAATCACTAACCTAGCAGCTAAATTCTAACCGAACTGGGGGAGCAGGTGTTGTGTGACCTATTTCCTGCTTTAGATCACCTAGAGGTTATCAATGAGGTCTTACCTTCTTTCACTATAACGGAGACTCAGAATCCGACATTTAAGTGCCACAGCAAACATCTGAAAGCATAAAACGGGTTAACAAAACCTGAATGGCGCACAAGTTTAGGAGCCGATAAAGAACACCCCCTACTAAACTTGACACTATGAGCTACAATGTACTAAATTCGAATTTCTCAGGGACAAAAGCGCAGAACGAAGATCAGACAAGTAGCAATCAAATTCTCAGTGCGATTAGGTAACTACTTAGCTATAGGCAACCTTGGATACCCCATATGATATTTAACAACCAACCCGAATAACTTCCACGTTCTACAACAGCCATCGAATAATATCAATACACCCTAATAGAACACCAGATCCTAGTTCTATTATACATGCAAGTTAAGATATATGAATCCCACCCTTAAATTACTATCTTATACTAAGGGTAAATGCTAGCGATATCAGGATTGAAGTATCAATCCCCCTTTTACAACAAATTCGGGATTACACGAATAAGGTTAGCCATCCAGTAATTAAAGCAAAGTCGAGATATTAATATCCGTTCCATAATAAATTCAGGATTACATGGAGAAGGTAATTCTCTCAGCAACCAAAGCGAAGTTCTCGACAAGCCCAAAAGCACATATCCGTCATTTGGCCAATGAGACGTCACTTCTAAAGAGAAGGAAGTTTACATATCCTTTTGCATGCACGATATGATAACACTGAAAGAAGGAAGCTCGGTGTTTTCCTGGATTCTGATATTAATTGTTCTCAATATTCAATTTTAGGTTCACTCACCCCAATTACATTTAATATCGCCTGCAACACTAAACACAGTGATACATGATATAGAGAGACAGCAACAGCGTTTACCACACTCTCAAAACACGTTAGCCCACTTACCTCTATAATCTGATAAATCTCCCCTATGCTCCTTACTCCCAACCATCAAATCATCTGCAACGCCAGGCCGCTCCGGCAGGGGAGGTGCGATCGACAGTGCACCGGGTCGAGAAAAAATGGGAGCCCCGTCGACACTCTTGAAGCAACTTCAAAATCTATTTTTTTTTACCCCGTTTCCAGCTCGTTCCATGTATCTTATCGTCTCACCCACCGGTAGGAGGATTGTTGAATCCTTGTTACTTCAACCGACGTCAAGGGAGGCCATGTAGCTAGGAAACAGTATAACAATCAATTGAAAACAGAGGTGGATGTAGCCCAAGGGTGTTCGAAACGCAGTTACTCATTGTTCGAAAACGAATTAAGTATGAACAAACCAGATCTGCAGAGTACACAGCATATATACACACGGTATTGAGCGGACCACACAGAGGTTTGATGAAATCACAAACTAATCGAAACAACGTCTAGGAAATTGCTCAGAATTCACAGTTTAATTACAAGTAACAATCTATATCGCTCCTAGAGTTGAAGTGCATGATAAGTCCAATATGACAGCAATCTACAAGTCGAAGTGGGGATTTTGATTGGGGGTTTAGCACATTAGATTTGTAGAAGATTTAGAAACACGGAAAGAATCAAAAGTATATTGAAATACTCAAGATATCAACTTCCAAATCATAACAGAAGAAAGTATCTTTTTACAACCAATAAAAGTCTATAAAGAATCAATTTGTGGGTGAATCTTGCTTAGATAGATAGATGGATAGATGGATAGATATTTCATACATGTACACGCATCCAACCCTTAGGTTATGGCAGCGAATCGACTTGTTTAGATATATATGACCTTGGCTGGGGAAATTAAATCACAACAAAAGAAAAAAAGTTTAGGTACATATATACATGCAAAACAACGGGGAATCTTATCCTTTGGGACACACGCGCCGAGTAGATGAATACATGTAAGCAATAGATAAATAGTATTAGAGTGGCGTTATTGTCCGAGTGACTTTTCATGACGGCTCACCCAAAGCTCACAATGCATATGTAGCGATCGATCAAGAATTCGAACCGTTTAAGGCGAGAGATCAAAACAAAGAAGATAAAGAGAAACTTGAAAGAAGAAAAAAAAAAGAATAGAGGACGCGCCTCCGGAATACTGAGGAACTTTTTCTCCAAATCTAGAAATTGCCCGAGGTCGTCGATGTCTAAAGTGATGGACTACCCAAGAGAATTCGATTATTTATATGTGCAGAAACAGCCATGTAGTGATCTACTTATCAATAAATAACGGGATCAGGTGATTTTCCACACAGACAACAAAATATGCCCTCGAAGGCTTAGGGGGGAAAAGGTTAAGTTGTTGGCCTCTGCGACAAAAGGTTCCACCTTGTGGCAGGGTGGGGCAAGATACTTCGCCAATGGGAGCAACCATAGGCAAAGCAGCTCCGTTATCCTAGAAAGAAAAACGAGGGGAAGTTACAAACTACATTTGAACCATTATATCACTAACTAGCCCCACGAGGTCAATGATCGTTTCACGGGTGAAAGAAAAAAAAAGTCTATTTACGAACACCAAGCGTTTCTGGACTAAACAATAAGACATAACTACGGAAGATCAAGTATGATAAAATAAAAAGCATCTCCACCGTTCCTGGTACACGAAAGAGCCCAACATTACAGTAATAGCGATACCTATGGTAGCAAAAAAAAAAGGATAACACAACCTCCAACTTTCTTTCTCTCTCCTCTTCTCCGCCTTACGCCCTCCACCTTACACCCTTCCTATCTTTCACACCTCACTTTCACCCCACCTCAATCCACCCACACCCCTTCCTCCACCCAACCCCTCCCTTAATCATTCACCCTTCCACGTCGTGAACTACTTAATCTCAACGTCAATAAAACAAGAAGCGAAAATATAGCAAGAAAAGTATTTCATTGGTGCCCAATGCCGATGCGATGCGATGCCGATGCAGGAAAAAGGAAAAGAAAACCCCATTAAGAAAAAGAAACCACCCTACGACTCCCAAAACCCGTCACCCCGTCCAGAACGAAAAGCAAGGGTGCCCTTTTTTTGATGCCCTATTATAATCCACAAACATTGTCATAATGTTGAAGTTTTTACAACACGCCCGCAACGAACCACACGAACGATAGCGCTGTGAGCAAACCCATTCCGATAAGGAAGCGGAAAGCTTTGGGATCCATGAGTGAGGCACCGCTGGGGTCACAGGTAGCACATTGGAAGCCTAGATGAATAATTATGTCAATATTAATATCACGAGGGGCAGAAGAGATGAAAGGTATCCATACTGGCAAGAGGTGTAGCAGGTTGAGGAGTGTACAATCCAAATGCCAATCCAGAATACGGCTGCAAGTACCCTGGAGACGGGAACGAGGTAGCACCTCGTGCTTGGTCATAAATGTAGAGTGTGTATGTCGCCCTACGCTCCACCAAATATCAGCTACCCCTCTCTCTAAACACCAGCTGCATGTAGAAGAGTACTCACATGGGCAATTTCGACAGAGCAGTACTCTGGTACGCTCCAGTATCCCACACGACCTCCGTTGTGCCTGCACTAATATTCACCGCAATTGGGAAATACTGCGCACCATCCGTGCAGTATGCTTGCACATTGAGTGCTGTGGGCGTGACCTGCAGACTGGTAAAGTTCCATGCAAAGGTGACTGGGTCGCCAATCTTATAGATTTGATAGCCATCATATATACCCGGTGTCATCATCTGCACACCGCCCGGCTGCGCATCTGCCGAGATCTTGATCTTCTTAGACGTCGATGTCTTGGTGCCTGGTTTAGCGGTCGTCGAGGGCATCTCGGTGATGGTCGAGCCATTCTTGTCGGTCGTGGTTACGGGGTCTTGGGTAGATGCGGGAGTATCGGAAGAGAGAGTTGTATCAACATCGCCTTGGACAGCATCTCCTTGGCCACCGGTGGGGGTGACGGCGTTGTCTGTGATGGAGGCTTTGGTGGGTCCTGTGGGTTGAGCAAACAAAGAGTATCAGCAAACAGTTGTCGTTGCCACAACACCAGCGGTACAGACGAGGAAGGGTTGTGTTGCTATGCTCACCTTGGGTTTGTGATGTTTGAGTTGCCTGCGTGTTTGTTTGCCGCACCACCAATCCGGGAGCCACTTCCGCATGAGCCGACACAGATGCCGCGAGCGAGAGGGCAAAGGTAAAGAGTAAATTGAAATTCCGCATGCTGGACGATGGCACAAGATGTTGTGTGTATTGAAGGCTGGGGAGTCGAGATGCCCTTGCCCAGGAAACGAGTATCAGGGGAAATTAACGAGTGACGAGATCAACGAGAGAGGAGGGAGAGGGAGAGAAAGGTGGTCTAAGGACGAGAGGCCGTTTTCTTCTCCCCTGCGTTTCAGGAAAGGAAGTTTCCCCAACGAGCGAAACCGGGATGCACGGATGTGTAGATGTCGGTAGAATACAGTCCAGCAGCAGAACCGCTTTGAGAAACGACAGCAAACGAGCAAACGAAAACACAACAACAATCAATCAATAAAAAAAGGGAGGACACTGCACTGATTCTACGAACGAACGGCTGGAGGAAGCGACAGGACAGGACAGGACAGAGCAGAGCAGAGCAGAGCAGAAACAGCAAATAGGAAGGCTTTCTGCTGGCTGTCTGTCCAGAAGGGACGAGCGGGACGACGCATTTAGCGATCGCTTTGAGCCAATTTTCGCAGCCAGGGGTTCCCGTTCTGGCTGCTATTAATAGACAGCGTGTAGTGTATCCGTGATCCACACGAAAACAAAAACAAAGCTGGAAGCTGACAACCCCACGACACACAACACCACTTCGGGGGAACACAACCACGCGAACCGCTATTTTAGGCCGTGGTGGCCAATGATCCTGACGTGCGATCACGTCTCGCCAATGATTGATCTAACGGGTATTTCTATTTATTCTCTGGCCTGACAAAAGGGCAAAAAACTCACTATGTAGCCTTTCGCAAAGCAATGCTCTCTAATCAATGATGCAAACCTCTACCTAACCCAGCGCTAGACCGTAACCAGATACGCGAATGGAAAAACAAAAATCAACTCCATCGAGAAAAACCCAAACCCATATCGCGAAAGCTAAATTCTCAAAAAGAAAAGAAAAAACATAGCATCATATCGACCATACTAGTCACTTCGCCAAAGAATGTCCACCTACCCGTGCCAGCATCCCGTGCCAGCATCTCATGCCATCCCATATCCCCATCCTTAACGAAACTCGTTTTTGAGCTCCCATACCCTAGAATCTTTCCTAAACACCGCAATTTCCTTGATCAAATGCCTAAACTCGGCCATCTGCGCTTCATCCTTCTCGTCGACAACGGTCCTCCCAAATGCCGAAATTTCTGTTGATAAAGCCTTCCCACCTCTCCCCTTCATAAACTCTCTCAAGCCCCTAGCTAACCCCGGAACCCTGGTCTCTGGCATCGGTGAACGTCTTAAAGTAGTAGCGACAGCAGGCTTAACGACAGCACCTCTACTTGCAGCTCTCGAATTCGCATAACCACTCCCACTTCCAACCCTAGACATCGGTTCGCTGACAGGTGTATTCCTTCCCCCACTACCGATCTTCGGTATGCTCTCGCCCGCTGGCATACCCGGCTTCTTATTTGCCCTTCTCAGCGTCGCCAACAGTCCCGCAGCCGTCTTCACAACCGGTCTATCCTCCTCTTCCCTCCCTGCATCACCCTTCCTCCCCGTCCATGTTACCGTCCCAATCTTCGCACTCTGCGTTGTCTTAATACTCTCCTTCAATGCCTTCGCCGCCGCTTGTGCAACCTTAATCGCCTGCCTCTCAAGCGAATTCTTCGACGACGACGATGCCCCGGCATTTACGACACTGTCGTGTTCGAGTGCGGAGACAACACCGGTACCCGCAAATAAACTAGCCATGAGACGTTGTTCATCGGAATTAGTTCCAGCCGTAGTTTCTGCATCGGTGAGGTGCTCAAGGCCTGCGACACCTGCTATGGATCGGAGTGCGTACGGATCGTCTTCGTTTTGGGGGTTGGGTGAGTCGGAGTCGGAGGAGGTATACACTTTTTCGGCGCCAGCGAACATAGTACCAGTTTCAGTACCAGTGAAAGCAGAGCCGCCGAGCGAGAAGAGGTCATGGAGATCGTCACTCTAAAATTTTATCATCATTGGTTAGCAACCGCGAGAATGGATAGTAAAGTGATACTAAACGGGGTTAAGTGTGTACTACTGACTCTGAAGAATAGTCTCTGGTTGGCGTCGGTGAGTACTTTCAGTGCCAGATGTTGCTTGAAGATTTGTCTATGATATATCTTCTCTTCAATAGTCCCAGCTGTTAAGAGACGGTAAATAGTCACGGGTCGCTTCTGACCGAGCCGCCACGCACGTTCCCGGGCTTGCATATCCGTCGAAGGGTTCCTGCATAACACTCCATAAGCCAAACCGTCTCCTCCAGTTCATCTTCACATCTCATCATCTCGGCTCCACAAACTTGGAGGGTGGGAATATACCAATCTGGATCATATATAATCACCCGGTCTGCACCTGTCAAGTTTACGCCCAGCCCACCAACTTTCGTAGTTAATAGGAAAACATCGAGATTGTCATCGTTGTTGAACTCATCCACCATTTCTTGTCTATGTTGGATAGCTGTGTTGCCGTCCATACGTCTATACTGGAATCTATCTGGTAAACTCTTAACGTAGCGTTCAAGAATATCAAGCATCTGCCTAGTCTGCGCGAACAAGAGAGTTTTGTGACCCTGCGATTTCCACATTTGCAGCAGCGATTTGGTGATCTGCATTTTACCACTAAGAGCGCCAGAGCCGTAGTTGTAGTCACGCATCTGCAATATGTCAGGATAAAAGAACCAAAAAGAAAAGTACAAATCAAAAGAGAATGGTAAGGATGGAAGAAAGGATAGAACTTACATTCTTCAAATGCACCCTATCCGCTAAATCCGGGTGATTGCAAATCTTCCTCAACACATCAATCGCAAAGAGTCTATTTCCCTTCCCATTGAGTATATCCTTCATCTGCGAGCTATTCAAGAATGTTCGATACGCCTCACTTTGCGGGATCGTCAACTTGCAGAACAGCACTTGCTCTGACTTCTTCGGTAAATCCGCTGCTACATCGACCTTGACTCGGCGGATTAGATACGGTCCCATCAGCTCCTTGAGAACCTCGGAACAGTGTTGCGCAGTCATGACTTGGACATTTGTGGCGCCGGCATAACCACCAATGCGGATCGGTACTTCGATCTGCGCCTTGAAGATGGGAAGAATGCCGAGGCGGCCTGGGTAAACGAAGTCGAAGAGACTCCATAGCTCGATGAGGTTGTTTTGGAGCGGTGTTCCGGAGAGGATGATTCTGTGATGAGTCTATTTGATTTAATTAGCAAGTGGTAGATACATGTATTTATAGCTAAGAAGCTATTTACCTTAAGTTTCTTGCACGTAATAGAGATATCTGCATCAGGGTTACGGATCTTGTGTCCCTCGTCAAGGATAGCATATTCCCACTCCTTATCAATGAGTAGCTCTTCGTAGGATTTGAGCCCAGCATAACTTGTAATAAGAACATGCCCTTAAGTTTTATTAGCAACCAAATCTCAGTCACTGAATAGTGAAAACAAACCTTTCTCGAATACTTTCTTCACAACTTTTCTGGCTGCTGTCTGATTCTTGGTGCGTTTAATGTTCTTCCCGTTTTCCAGCAGATCATCTTCTTCTTCTTCCTGCTGGGCGTTAAGCATCCCACTACCACTGCTATGCAAAATAGAAACCCGGAGCGGTGGCCACCAGAGATGAAATTCATTGGCCCATTGCTTCAATACCGTAGCAGGAGCGACAATAAGAACAGGTTTAGTCACGAGACCACTGTGGTGCAAGCCGGCAATGAAGGAAATAATTTGGATTGTTTTTCCGAGCCCCATCTCGTCGCCAATGATACCACCGGCGTTCTGCGAGTGTAATTCCCACAACCATTGAACACCGACTTTCTGATAGTCAAACAGTGAAGGAAATATATCCCCAGGAATTCTAAGTCCTCCGTTAAAGATAGTATCGGGTTCGGTAGGGTGTGGCATAAGCCATTCATCCAACCCCTCTTCATACTCGTCTTCTTCGATTGAATCTCCATTCTGAGGCTTTTGCTGTTCTCTGGCCTTTTTTCGGTCTTGAGTCCATTCCTTCACCCGTGCTAGATAAGATTTTTCGTTGCCATCGTCAAACTTGCGAGTGTCTACAGCCTCTACAGCCTTTGCCGCTCCCCGCCCTTTACGTTTCGCGGATTTTATTGTTGCTTCCTCTTTCCCACCAAAGAAGTCATCGTCATCATCGTCCGATTCATCGCTCACGTCACCCAACTCGAAATCGTCCTCCAATTTCACAGCTCTCCCTCTCCGTTTCCCTTTCCGCGGTATCTTCTTCTTCCGCCTAGGCTCGTAGTCCTCATCGTCGCTAGCTGATTCTACCTTCACTCTTGACCGTTTCTTCGATGAAGCAGCAGCTTCAGAGGTTGGCTCTGAATCTGAGATTGGATCCTCGGAGCCCTTTACACGGTGCCGTTTTAGTGGCGGCATCTCATCCCCGTTGTCATCTTCGTAGGTTGTGAGGTTAATGGCCCCGACGGCAGGTGATAGTTGCTCTTGGCTACGATAGTGCTTCTGTGGCCTCACTTCCCCTCCCTCCTCTTCCTCTTCCTCTTCCTCCTCCTCCACCAAGCGCTCTTCAGCGGGTGTTTCAGCCTGCTGAAACCCCGGTCTTCGAAGGTTCTGATGGGACATTATGCCCGATCCTAGTGATGGCCCCGTGGCAGCATCGGCAAAGATATTCAAATTGCCCCTTTCTGCACCAGCGATCTGGGAGAAAGGTGTGATTTTGCCAGTTCCTAATTAACCAGCACTATTCAGCAAAACCTCATAAAAAGTTTTCATATACATTAAGGGAACCCACGGATCAGGTAATTCCTCTCCGTCTCATCAGACCTCCTTCCACCGGGCGCTAAAGGCTCCTGGGTGCTCAGATCCGCTACAACCTTACTGCGAGAAGCAATCCGAGCTGTGATCTGTTCAACATCTCTGTTGAACCCATCGATCAGCGGCTGCAATTCCTCGATTGCAGCCCTCAGCTCCTGCTTCTGCGACACAGTGGTGCGAGGATTCCTGAGTTGCTCCCGGAAACGCTCGATGGAGTAGACCAGCTTGCTATAGCTTTGTTAGCTAAAGAAAAAAGCAATATTTATATATATATATATATATTCGCTAGGGATTACGTGCTCTTTCTCCGCATTAGTCTTATTGAGCCGCTTTTGATCGCGCTCATCCTCCTTCTCGATGATTGCTTTCTCGGCCTATATGAAAAATAACTATTAGCTTGGGGTATTTTTTGAATTATTCTGAATATTATATTTCTAAGCGAAAGTATATACTTTTACTGCAACTTCTTGCTCTAGTACCTCCTGGTCCACAGCTTGCGCCACCAGTCCTGCGGCCTCCAATTCTCCAATGTCCCCCGCCATGGCACTGGCACTATCTGCCTCCGCAGCGACAGATTCGCTAGGCGAATCTGACAGCGAAGACAGCGACGAACCTGATGAGCTTGGACGGGAGACGAGAATCGCAGGGTTGGGTCGCTGTGGGCTTAGAAGGTCTTCCGCTGGATTACCGGCGGGGACATCCATGATTACAGGTGTGGTATGTATGCGAAAAGGTTACTCTACCAGTCTGGAGAGGAGTTAGGGCGATGTCGAAACTTTAACTGGGAACGTGTCGAGCCTGGGAGACGCGAAAGTGGTAATATCACGTGATGTTGAGTCAATAAAGTAAGCCTTGGCAGCACAACCATGCGACGTCACTCGCATAGAATAGGGACATTCAGGCTCGTACTCAAAAGGCTCGGATTGACAGTTGGCTGTCAAGGTGGAGTTTATATCCGTTTTTTTTGCTATTTCCTTTTTAATAGTACAAAGGCAGCTGCAGTCTGGAGCCTTGCTGGGGAAATGTTGCGCACAGCAATTATCGCGCACAACCCCGTGATCACATTGGAAACTTTGTGTTTTGGCCACGACAAAATAAGCTCTATAAGGGTCGATTAAGTGGCAGGTTCTTGCATATTGTTTGGATACAGTCATCAAGACCACCTGGACAACGTCTTTAGTATCACGATTCACGATCAACTTATGAGGTAACAATTCTATTTGTATCACCTGGTTGATAGGATTTCCCTACAGTAATGTATTCATCCAATAGACAGAAACAGGGATTGACAATTCTACTGGTTAGTGACGTGTTGCTTTCCTCCATAGTATCATTTGGAGAAAATAGTATATCTTGTCACGGGATCATATGATCACGTGATGTTGGAAGGCCAACTTCGCGGACTTGGAACTTCTGGAGATCTGTATCAAGAGTTGTTCTCAGGGACGGTCCCTGCTTCAAACCCCTCAAGATCTCGTACTGGGCCTATTGGATACATTCGTTCCTCTGAATATCAATTGCACAACTTCAATGTTGCTTTAACCGCTGCATGCAGAGCTCAGAGGTAAATGGCCGAATGGAGTAGAAAAGTTGGGCAAGCAGCCCTAATTGACCGTTTTCGAGAACTTCTAAGCGTCATTCCATTTTCTCGTAGCAACCCAAAGACGCAACAGCGCTTAATCATGGCAATATCGAGCGTTAATAGCATACATCATACAAATATCTTGATTCAAACCATTGCCGGTCCTCCAATTAATCCAATTCGCAAATGTTGATGCTGCAGGAGCAACTTTCTTGTGGACGTATCGGCGGGCAGCAAAGCAATTCTTCCAGCCTGTTGCGGCGTTTGCTCGTAAATGTCTCCAATGCCTGTCTGTGAAGCCACAGTCCTATCTGTCAGTCGGATTGGTCATTTCTGTGGTTTTTTCTTATTTTAATTTCCCTCTGCGTTTCCATCTTCCGCTTTCTGTAGTACTTTCATACCTACCTTTTTCTTCTTTCCTTCTTCTCTCAAAGCTTTCTCTTTCTCCCCTCTTTCTTTATTTTTTTGGGCAAGACACACATCATTCCTCTCCCCTGTTCGTTGCGACCGCCGCGTTTGCACGCCTTTGCTTTCCCCGCCAACAACGACCAGCCAACATACTCAGCCCTTAGGTCGACGACCAACCCCCCCCAGAGTCCAACATCACCCCCCAACTGTAAGCTCACTGGAAAGGAAGTCCACCCTCACCGTCCCCTTCCCCTTACCTGACAACGCCACTGTTGTCGGGCAATTTGGAGGCCTGAGCCAGTTCGTCTTGTCTGCAGGCTTCGACCCAACGAAGTGCAGCTGGTCTCGAGGTTTGGCGTCGCTGTCTTGGTATCAAAACAGCCTTAGGCGCACCTAGACAGCGCTGAAGAGATTGTTTCGTTTCCCCCCACCACCACTACAGAACGGATCTCTCGATACATATCATGGATCCCCAGTGGAACGCCTTCTCCGGGGAACCCTCTGCGGGCCGCCAACAACGCTACGCAACCAATGTCCTCCAACAGGGTAGCTCTTCCATTCAGCACCCCCGAGATCTTAACCCCCAAGAGCCTCCACAACTGACGACTATGGTAGGAGGGTCTGCAGGCCCCGTGGCAGCTCAGCAACAGCCACCGTACCAGGCGTACCATGGGACGTCCTCTACAGGGACTCTGCCAGCAGTAACGTCGCCAACCACTCGTCTGGATAGTAACTCGGATTATAACATGGACGTGCAAATGCAGGATGCCGACCCGTACAATCGTACCAAGTATCAGCAAACCCAGAGTTCCCGCCAACCTTACTTAGGTGCCGAAGAATCGTCTGCCAGTCAGAGATACTCACCCATGAACACCAGCAGCTCACAGCCGCCGTATACCGCCGCCCCCCCTGCCGCGCAGCAAGCGAACTACACTCAGATGCCAACTTATCAATCGAGGCAATCTCCCTCGCGGCCAAATTATTCCGGCAGTTCGCAATCGTATTACTCCCAGACTGCGGCTGGATCACCACGAACGAGCGCCCCGCCGTCTATGCAGTCGTATCAGCACCCACTACAGCAGCAACAGTCTGCTTCAGGTTTCTGCACCCGAATTTTTGGCTCCTGACTGAATATATTATGTTGACACCTAGATTTCTAGGTTCTGATCCTAGCGGTGGCCGGGGAGGGTATTACCCTCAATCTGCTACTACGCTGCCTCCAGGTTCCATGTTCGACCAGCTCTCCGCTCGTCATCAGTCACCACCGAGAGATCCCCCGCCAAGGTTTTCCCGGGTAACAACTCTGAATGATTTAAGCCCGCAAATCAATGCTCAGCCTGCGTTCAGGAGGGCAAACCCAGAAGGCGGTTTTATCAGTGTATGTCCCTCGTGTTTCATGTGGTTGGATAGCTGTTTCGGTTTTCCTGATTGTCAGGTGAAACAGCCTCTACAAGCTCTCACCAGCTATTTGCCCGCGACATATCGCATATGCAATCCTAATTTCAAGTACGAATCGTCACGGAATCCGAGAAGAGTTTTGACAAAGCCAAGCAAGGGGGTGAAGAACGATGGTTATGACAATGAAGATAGTGATTATATCCTCTACGTGAATGATATATTGGGATCTGAAGAAACGAAGTATGTCCCAATCGGGACTAGGACAGAAAACCCTTTTCACCTCGTTACAAGGTATCACTAATTCTGACTGATATATGCGCTACAGGAACCGATACTTGATCTTGGACGTTCTAGGACAGGGCACATTTGGACAGGTTGTAAAATGCCAAAATCTCAAGACTCAGGAGGTTGTTGCAGTGAAAGTCGTAAAAAATAGAACCGCCTACTTCAATCAAAGCATGATGGAGGTTTCTGTTCTGGATTTGGTTAGTGTTATCGTCGCTACGCTAGCCCGCAACCTAGGTTGGCTAATACGATGGCGCGGGAAACTAGCTCAACAGCAAACTGGACAAGAACGATGACCACCATATATTGCGATTGAAGGATACCTTCATCCATCGCCAGCATCTTTGCCTAGTGTTTGAGTTACTCAGTGTTAATCTGTATGAGCTGATTAAACAGAACCAATTCCGAGGGTTGAGCACAACGCTGGTTAGAGTTTTTGCGCAACAGCTGTTGAATGCACTTTGTCTGCTGAATAAAGCGAGGCTTATTCACTGCGATCTGAAACCAGAGAATATTCTGCTGAAAAAGTAAGTGCGCTGTTTATGTCAAAGGGAAAGCAGAATCTGATTGCCGTAGTTTGGAGAGCCCAATCATCAAGGTTATCGACTTTGGGTCTGCGTGCGATGAACGGCAGACGGTTTATACCTATATACAATCGAGATTTTATCGATCTCCTGAAGTGTTGCTGGGATTGCCGTGAGTATTTGCCTTTTAGATGTCCCTTTCGTCTACTAATGAGATGTAGATACTCTTCATCAATCGATATGTGGTCTCTCGGATGTATTGTGGTGGAACTCTTCTTGGGACTTCCGCTATTTCCAGGTAGCTCAGAGTACAATCAAGTTTCCAGGATTGTCGAGATGCTTGGTATGCCGCCTGTATGGATGATAGAGATGGGTAAACAGGCCGGAGAATTCTTTGAGAAGGTTCATGATGAGTTTGGAAGGAAAACCTATCAACTTAAGAGTATGGACAAATATTCACGGGAGCACGGAACAAAGGAGCAGCCGAGTAAGAAGTATTTCCAGGCTACCACCTTACCGGAAATTATCCGCCAGTACTCGATGCCCCGAAAAAGCATGAAGCCGATTGAACAGGAAAGGGGTTTGTTCTCTTAAACTTGCCTAGTCTGGCTGAACTATACTAATAATTCTACTACAGAAATGAATAACCGAATAGCATTCATCGACTTTGTCCGCGGCCTCCTCAATATTAATCCCATGGAGAGATGGTCCCCTCAACAAGCTAAAATGCATCCTTTCATTACCCAGCAGAAATATACCGGCCCCTTCATCCCACCAATGAACCTGAAAACACCGCAGCCGCAGAAGTCCCCCATGTCCTCAATGGAAGCCCAGCAAAGAGCAGAACAAGCCGCAAGACAGAAGCAACAGGCCCAACAGCAGGCCCAACAGGCTGCCCATGCTGCTCAAGCACAGACGGGCTATTCAGCAGGTGTTCCTCTGGGAGCGAACTACCAGGCAACTAATCATCCACAGCCTCCCGCACCCGCCACTACTGCAGCCGCCGCAATGTACAATAATATGTACGCCTCGCAACCTCAGCAACAGCCTCAGCAACAGACAGCACCCCCTGCATACACCTCCAGTGGCGGCCAGTATAATAACCAGCTCAACATGATGCAGCAGCACGCGCAACAGCCCGCTCAGATTCCCCCCTCGAACCAATACAACCCTGCGCAACAGCTTTACGCGCAGAACAGCCAACGGTCTGCGCGTCAGCGCTCAGCGACCATGGTTGACGGTGTTCCCCCTCAAATACAGCGCGCCGCTTCAATGATGGACCCTACGCAGCCCATTAGGCTCCAGCCAAGCCCGGCCTATTTCCCGCCACCTCCCGGTGGCATCCCGGATGACCAGCCGGGGCAAGGGCGTGGACGGAGACAGAGTAGGGGGGGGACTCAATACCGGTCCCAGAATGTGGTCAGGACGCTGGAGGATCGGACGCTGGAGGATGGACTTTTTAACCAACATTGGGGGTAGAAATAAGGTAAAGGTGATTTTTAATTATTTTTTTTCCGTAAAAGATGGAAGCAGGACGATTGGTGAAGGGAGGGAATTTGTTGTTGTTTTGTTTTTTTGCATTGAAATACGAGCAGTGTTATTTTTCGTTGGGCTCGGTTATGATTGTGTATGATCTTATGATGTGGGCGGGAGAACAAACGTCTACTTTACAACCCATCCCCTGCGCCGAGATGAACAAATTGTCCGATGGATTGAGGATTTTGGCTAAGTTGTGGGAGACGAAGTGGATGGAGATCCTGGGAGGGGGTGATTGGATAGCTGGATGGATACATGTTTCGGCAACGTTGGAAAAAGGACTTGGATCATGGCCACAGTGGGGGATATTGGAAAATGACTCTTATATGGGAACCAAGGAGGGTTGGAGGCTTCTTCTCTTTTGTACACCTTAATTCATTACCACAAATTCCTGTTTTTCTCCCTCCTCTTCTTTACCCCCCTTTTTTTCCTTGACTACACCATGCATATCATTATGTCGGGTTGAACGGGAAGGGGGCTTTCTTTTTTCCTGATGATGATCGAGGCTGGATTCCTCCTACTATTTGGAGGGCCTCGTTGTTACGATGTTATGAATGCTGCGAGTGACGAGCCATGAGTCGAGAACGATAACTATCAGTAGATTTATCCTTTGCAGATGGTCGAAGGGTGGCCCCTAACTGGTTGTATACATTTAGGTTTGGGTTCTAATGATGACGATGACGATGTGATGATATTTCTTTTCTGTTTTTGTCTTCCCTGTAAGCTATTTAAGGTGAAAAACAGGTAGTTGTTGCTTTCTTCAAGAATACATAGGTGCATATAAGCTGAAAGTTTGCTCTAACCCAAAATACCTATTGTGATACGCATCAGCTATCACAGTCACCATGAATACAGTCACAGTCGCGCGGCCTTCTGGACACTTGATGCTTCTATTGTTGTACTATGTTCCCCCAAGTGGTATATACCATTGGCCACGCCGTGGATTATGAGTCAACTTAGGCACCTCATTGACCGAGAAATTTTATCGGGCCACGTAGATTCACAATTAATGATGAGGTTTTGATTTATATATGCGCCCGGGAGACCTAATGGGGTACCGATTGGCATTTCTATAGCTCCCCTTTAACATTTGGGATGTCATTAGCGAAGCTGATGCTGTTGTTATAGTTTCTACTAGTGATAAGCCATGACGCTTCACATTTGTAAATCCCTGAAAAATGAATACGTAGCTGAAGACCTCCTGTGTATCCATTTTCTACCAATCATTTAGAGTAATTAAACTTTTCAAAAGGAAAGAATAGACGTTATAAATACGAGTACATGTAGCTGTGACCTACTGTGACCCGAGGCTCTTAGGGTTAGAAGCGGGGATAGCCCTGGCCACACACATGATTATTTTTTTTGTGTTCAAGCTTCAACTTCACTCATCACACCCCCCCCACTTTATCGACGACTGACGAGCGCCCCGGCATCGAGCCCATTTAAGTATCAGCTGCGTGAAACGCTCCCAGCAGTTTCCACATCTCGGTCCATACGAAAGAGAGAGAAAAAGCAACACATACCCGCCATCATGTCTCGATTTTTCCACGGTGGTCTTGGCGACAGCGACACCAGCTCCTCCGACGAAGAACTCTACTCCGAAGAAGAAGAGGAGTCAGAGGCCGAGGAATCTAGCTCCTCGGAATCCGGTACTGAAGAGTCCGCTGAGGCAGAGGATTCCGACGAAGATGAAGGTGGTTCGCGATTCTTGAAAGGTGGACGGGGTGCAAGTGACGATGAGAGCGAAGAGGGCGACGAGAGACGGGTCGTCAAGAGCGCAAAGGATAAAAGAATGGAGGAGATCGAATCTTGTATCAAGCTTATCGAGAACGGGCAAAAGATCAATGATTGGGTTGTTATTTCTGCGGGTGTGTACATGAACTCTTTAATACCGAGTGCGGGGGCGGGGTAGTATGGTGGGGCAACTATCGTGATAAGAGGATGCTAATATCAATGATCCAGAATTCGAAAAACTCAACAAGTTCGTTGCGAAGTGGCCTCAGGGCTCGCCCGCGCCAAAGATTTACGTTAGAATCGTTGCCGACCTGGAGGATTTCATGAATGACACCCTCAGAGACAAGGTCGCTGCCAAGAAGATGAACGCTGCCAACGCTCGTGCCCTGAACGCCATCAAACAGCGCCTCAAGCGCAACAACCGTGGATATGAGAAGGAAATCGAGGAGTATAAGAAGGATAAAAGTGCTTTTATGGTGGAAGAGAAGGAGTTTGAGATTGTGCCGGTGAGGCAAGCGCCAGTGCTCAATGGGGGTGCTGCTGCCGAGGAAGACGAGGACGATGATGGCTTTACAGCTGTCGGAAGGAGCGGTAAAGCGTTGACGTTCACCCCAGAGAGTATCTTTAAACATTTGAGGGGAATTATCGAGGCGAGAGGAAAGAAGAACACCGATAAGGGCGAGCAGATCAAGGTCATGGAAAAGCTGTATGAGGTTGCTCAGACGCCGTATCAGAAGATCAAGGTCCTTTTGGCGCTCATTTCCACTCGTTTTGACCTTACTTATGGTGCTCTTTCTTATATGTCCTCTGAGCAATGGAAAGCGTAAGTTTCCAGGTACATATTCACCAGTGCCCTTGGGCTTGGGGCTGATAATCGCTTAACAGTGCCGAGAAGGAATTTAATACCCTGTTGGAGGTTCTCGAAGCCAATCCTGATTACGTGGTAATTGAAAATGCCGAAGAATGGGACGATGATGAGAAACAACCCGTTCCAGCCCCCGGTGAAGTTCTCAAGATCCCCGGAAGTGTTGTTTCCTTCGTGGACAGACTTGATGACGAACTCACCCGTTCTCTGCAACACATTGACCCCCACACCACCGAGTATATCGACAGACTTAGTGACGAGGGTGCTCTCTACACTACTATTCTTCGAAATCAGCTATATCTAGAAAGGCTACAGAGGAATCAGAACATTGCTACCGACGAGGCTATCAACCGTGTCATTATGCGTAGGTTAGAACATTTGTACTTCAAGGTAATGATTTTATATACACTATTTTTTCAAATGCCAAGAACTAACAACGTGTAGCCTGAACAAGTTATTGTTACTGTCGAAGAAAATGCTTGGAAGTCGATTCCCGCAGGTTTTGATTCCGCAATTTCGCCCAAGAAGGCCTCCTCTGCTGCCAGCGACCTCCTGTACACTCTTTGCACCTACCTCTATAAGCACGATGCCACGGTTCTCCGCACACGTGCCATGCTCTGCCATATTTATCACTATGCTCTGCATAACAAATTTTACAAAGCCCGCGATTTGATGCTCATGTCGCATTTACAAGAGAATATCCACGTCGCTGATGTCGGCACCCAAATTCTCTACAACAGGACTCTCGTACAAGTTGGGCTCTGTGCCTTCCGTGCCGGTTTGATCTACGAGGCTCAGACATGTCTACAAGAGATCTGCGGAACGGGTAGATTGAAGGAGATGTTGGCCCAGGGTGTCCAAATCCAGAGGTACTCGCAAGTTAGCCCAGAGCAGGAACGCCTAGAACGTCAGAGACAGCTTCCTTTCCACCAGCACATCAACTTGGAACTTCTAGAATGCGCATATCTTACTTGCTCCATGCTGTTGGAAATCCCGGCTCTAGCCGCCACCGGCTCCTCACCCGATTTGAAGAAGCGCGTTATCAGTAAGACCTTCCGAAGGATGCTCGAATACCATGAGAGACAAATCTTCACTGGGCCCGCGGAGAACACTCGAGACCACGTCATGCAGTCTGCCAAGGCGCTCGCTGCCGGAGAGTGGAAGAGATCAAGTGAGCTCATACATGCGATCAAGATCTGGGACCTCCTACCAGAACCCCAAAAGATCAAGGATATGCTCTCGGAGAAGATTCAGGAGGAGGGTCTACGAACATATCTCTTCACTTACGCTCCGTTTTACGACACTTTGTCAATTTCCCGGTTGGTGGAGATGTTTGATCTCTCGGAGCGGAAGGTCTCGGCCTTGGTCAGCAAGATGATTGCCCATGAGGAAATCGCTGCTGCCCTGGATCAGGTCAATAATGCCATCATCTTCAGGAAGGGCGTTGAACTCTCACGTCTTCAGACATTGGCCTTGACACTGAGCGACAAGGCTAGTGGTCTAATGGAGATGAACGAACGGGTTTTGGAGCAGAAAACCCAGAGCCAAGGCGGCTTCCCGGAGGGCGGCCAACGTGGAGGTGGTGGCAGAGGCGGAAGGGGCGGTAGACGTGGAGATCACGAGGGAGGAAGGGGCGGTAGGGGCGGCGGGCAAGGCAGGGGTCGGGGTAACAAGAACGTTCAATTTAACCAACAGTCTGGCTTCCATGGGGGAGCGATGAGAACGTAGTTATTTCATTTTTTTCATCTAGCAAGTTTTTTTGTAGTACACGGTTTTACGACTCCACCCCTTTCTCTTCTTTTTTTTCTCTGTTGTAACCTTTGGGGGTAAATCTTTCTGGGAATCATTAAAAAAAAGTTCAAATCAATCATTATGTACTTAGGCATTCACTCCTTGGGGCATGCGTACAAGGAAAAATGGAAATGGGGGAGGGTTTTTTTCTTCACGGGAATTATTGGATCCGAAGTTTCCGTCTGTGCCGCTATTTGTGGATGGATAGACGAAACGGAATTTCTTCAACAGTAATTCTTCAAGGCTTTTGCCGAGATAGCGCAGCGGTAAAGAGCGATTGATGAACGCATGTCTTTTGTTTTAATTGTGTAAGCCGGCCTGTTGTCCTTCATCTTCACCTGTGATATCAATCCGTGGGATATGCGGGCTGTAGGATAAACGGGAATGCCGTCCCAGAGTGCAAGTAAGTGCGAGTACACATCACGCATCCTCGTGACCGCCATCTGTGTGTGGATAGAAAAAACCCCCGTTTTTATTATTGGCATGCGATGCGGTGTAGCCCCGAGATGTGCGCACAGCGAGCCTCACTCTTATTTCCTATACAATAATAACAACACATGTGATATACCGTACTATCTCGGTCATAATGAACACGCCCGGGCCAGACTAGATCAAAATACTTAAATAAAAACCGTCATATCCGGAGATTCGGTTGCTTGTTAGTTGTTGACTCAGGAAGCCATTTCTGATATTACCTTCTTTCAAGCAGCTTTGTGGGCTTTGTGAAGGTCGATTTGAAACCGCCTAGCCTGGTCGTGTTCATTATGGCCGAGATAATACGGTACTCTACGATACTCTCTACTTTCCACACCGCATGTGCATGTATGTAGAGTAGAGTACATGTACGGGATTGTACCACCCAGATTGTGTATTTTAAGACACGGAGGCTTCATCAACCCCCCCCCGCATGCCGTGGGTGAGGTGGTAGGTATCCGTACTCCGAAGGGCGTGGTGTACCTGAATTGTACTTCCGTTTTTAGAGTACGAATCCAGAGACATGGCTGCCGCACAGTTATCCAGTGCGGTAGATACACTTTGTAACCCTGTATCCACGTGAAAAGGAAAGAAAGAAAGAAAGAAAAAACGATCAAAGTTATGGGCACTTTTCTAACCACCCCGCATATGGCGGCATCTGAAGGTGTGTTGTTGGTGGGAAATTATCGAAATTGATGCAGGCCAGGTCGCACAGGGCACAGGAGCAGGAGGGCAAACACGAGCCAGAGCACATTCCGGGAGCACCTTCGTCCGTCCGTGATGAACATCCGCCCATCCATCCGTCCATCCTCGGTTTATTTCGAATTGGAGATTTTGGAGGAGAGGGGGGGATGGGTTTTCCACCTTCCAAACAGGTATTGCGTATGTATCATGAAGCATCACTCATCTCTGAACCTCCTCCGCGGTCTCCCCGCCCCCCCTCCGCGTGGTATCGCCTCTTTCAGTGTCTTTCAGATTTCTGGGAATCACCCAAGCCAACCAGGCGAACACATGGCAATTAATGATCGTCGACTGGGAACAGTGAGCCTGTAGTGTTGGGGGATCCGAGGCTGCTCGAGATATCGGGTGAAGGGGGCGGCAAGGGTCTCCCCACTTCTACTGGACTCTAGAAAAACCCCTTCTTGCTGGTTATGCTCCTATCACACCAAATGCCGGTAAAGTACCCTAGGGCTCCGCTTTTCTCCCCACCCTCCCACCCCTGTCTCCAATGCTGTGTTTCGTCTCGGCTCCTTTCTTTGAGATCCCTTCCCACTTTGCTCTCATCAACTGTCATCGGATTCCTTACGAGATTCGATGCCCCTTCCGGCTGCGCTTTCTATTTCAGTTGCGTCGATGATGTTTCCGAACCGTATCGCATATATTGTAGTGGATTACGTTACGTACATGACGATACGATAGGATATAATTAAAAACACGCGTCTTGCGCGCGGAGGGGGGAATGTATCGTTTTCAAGACCGGTGACGTCGTAATTTGATCTGATTTTTTTTATTATTTTTCCGCCCTCCTCATCTGCCAGTTAGACAGATACATGTACTTCCTCACTCGGAGATGTATCCGTTTTATATATGATCATCTTTGATATAGGAACGCAAAGTAAATAAATTGGTAAGCCCCACGTTCGGCTAGGGGAGGGCGGGGAAATGGCGCAAACAAAAACGTAACTGTGCCGTTATATACAATACATACAGTAAGGCTGAGGCTCGAGGGAAGAAGCCCGGGGTTTATTCGCGGTAAATTAGGGCGCTTAAAAAAGAACAGATATTGCATATCCGGGAAATAAACATAGAAATCCCAGTAAAGCCAAAAGATGCTTGTCCAGCAGTGCTCCTGCATGAAAAAAAGGGTTTACGGTCGAGGAATCCGGAAAGATCTTCGCGCGCCAAATCATCAGATGAACACTCACCCACACCGCCAGCCAGTTGAGTGAATAATTGTAGCAGAGTGTCTCTAAAAAGGAAATGCCCAAACAAAAACGCAGTCGGGTTAAAGATCCACACACATCAGGACGGAGCAGAACCGAAACCTGAGTCGAAGTGACAAAGTTTCCCACTTATGACAGAGTAAACAGCGCAGGCAGTATGTATAGGTCCGTGCCACAGGATACGGTGGGTGAGTCGGTAGCCTAGAGCAGTGTTGGCCTAGGTTGGATGAGTGGGCATGTCTCCTCGCTCCGTTCCGAGCTTACCCTAGCTAATTGGCTCTTTTCGCGTCTCTTGACCACGAGCGAATGCTGTACCAGGTGCAGGGGCAAGTCTGGCGACAGGTGGCGGTGCAGTTCTTTTCTCGGCGAGCTCAAACTCATTTGAATTTCATGCTTATGCCGACCAGATTTATTCGCAATTTAATACACAGCATTCTTGGTCCATCGGACCTTTTTCCCAGGTCTTGGAGAGCTGTGGAGGGGAAGAAGCAATTGGGATTTCTTACTCGCACCGCCACCCCTACACCCTTGTTCGTACCTAAACGACCCTGAGCTGCATGCTGCATGCTAGTGAGACATCGAGTGATACCACGTAGCACTACGCAATGGCCGCTGACTCCGCCCACTGTTTATCACCGCCGGTGATTTTCGAGACCCTGACCATGCCATGCTACGCCTACCTATCAATTCAACATCAGGCACCACTCGCCACGTCTCTGGATTACAGTCAACAGTGAACAGTCAATCCCTCATGTATAGATTAGGCAGTTCTTTGCGTTGCCTGTGCTGCCTAGTTGATATTCCAAATTACCATTTTTAATAGCATCCGTCTGCTATTGGCGGTTCAACACATATATGTAATCATGTGATATCACTCGCCACCGACCCCCCCTCCCCTCCTACGTGTCGAGGCTCTTGTGCACGAACAGGTATCAAGGTTCTTGTCTAGTTACTTGATTACTTTATCCCCCGCCACAGGCGAAGTCTATGCCGATATCTAGAAAGCCCTGGTCTAACCTCACTGCGCCGTACGCTAGTAAGCCCTAGAATATACCCGGAGAACGGGTCCTAAATCTGTCTAAGATAGTACCCCCCACTGGCCGAATACGGGATAAAAGGAAGGACTTACTAGAAGGCTTATATTTCCAACACCATCTAAAGACGGCTGCTTGCGGGTTACTACGGTCAATAGTAGAGAACACGCGCAGAGTTTAGCCCTCTGGCTGTGTTTTGTTATCCGTCTCGTTTTTCGTGTTTCGTGGTTTTGTGGTTTTGTGGTTTCATGGTTTCATGGTTTTGTAATGGATAAATTGTACTTACGTTCATTCTCCCCACCGAGGAGTAAATATAGGATACAGGATATAGGATATCGCCCGGGAAATAGATACAAGAGCTAAACTATCGCTATCAAAAACCGAACAACGCTTCCAAGAAACTAACTAAGCCAGCGCTAACAACGGGAGCGGGCCGCCATAGTCCGTACCATCTATCTGCCCTCACCTTAGTGGAAGGCGGGGGGAATAGCCTTACGTGCGCGTTTAGAGGTGCAAAGAGGGGTGTGGCTCACCACGTGGGTGGTAGATAGGGGCGATAACATTCGTGGAGAACGTGCGTGCCTGCAGTGGACTAAGGACTAAGGATCTAAGGTATCGAGGGAAAAAGAAAAAAGCAAACTTACGAAGGAAAAAAAAAAAAACTCCACGAACATCGTACCGATATCTTAGAGGATGAGTTTTGAACGTACGATAAATCACCCTCCCACCCCCAACACGTCAGGGTCGGTTACTGAAACCCATTGAAGCTTTCCCGACCTCCTTACGAAATGAAATGGGGCGATGCGATCGATCGGAGTTAATGGTTGATATAATAATAGTTATTATTTTAGCTAGGAACACGTGATTGAAGGGAGGATGGCTTTTAAGAGAAACGAATTAGAGTTTCATACCTATCGTAGACGTATTTAGAAGCTGGCGTTTACCTCGTATATATATATCTCTCTCTCTCTCAAGAAGTGGGGAAATATCAGATCTATCATTAGAAACATATAACGGATCGGTATTATACCCCACCCCTACTATATTATAATCAAGAATACCGGTTTTCGGGCTGATTATAATTCCCCAAAATGCTCCTGGTAGAATTTCAATTGCAATATCTCTCTCTTTGGATTCAGACCTGGTCCATGGTACACACCGACGATATGTCTAACGCTAAAGGCCCGTGCGTGGGTAAATCTAATAACCATGTACTTTCTACTCTATCTATTATCTCCATCTATCCCCCTCCCCCCCCGTCTATCGAGCGCTAAGAATGTAGTCTACAGCAGTGTGTGCATAATCCGACATGGGTTTATTTATTCTCTTTCCCCAAATTCCGCTACTTACCGAGCGAGCCCTAGTTACTTTGTTTCGTGGCCCCCCCTTTTCCTTCGGCCATGAGCGATGGATAGATGACACATGAGCTACTAACGAAAGCATCTGCATGCTACATATTGGTGATAAGGGGTACATGTTTATTGGGGCGTACAAAAAAAAAAAACGCAATTTATCGGTACTGCACCATGACCGCAACATACTTTCCCACCCACCCACCCCACTCCATCGCCGCCGGAGACCCAGGGAAATAGGGGGCTATATGCCTATCAATATCAACATATCCTTGATCGAGATATACTGAGGTGAGGAGAAAGCAAAAAAAAAAAAAAGCAAGAAAAAAAAAGCTGTGTCCGTGGGGGGTTTATTACTACTACTAAATGCTGGCTCTCTCACTGGACGACTTGTGCGCGCACACACACATATATATTTCAATTACCCATCACCAATGCGAAAGGGAATAAAAAAACATATATATTTTCCCCCTTCCTACATGTACTCCTCCCCTCAGGTTTTTTCCAGAGCGCAAATACTAGACCTTCCTAACCGAAGAATTCCGCAAACTCGAACCCACTTTGATATTTTCTTCCTTCCCTCCCCTACCTCCCTCCACTCCAAACCCCCCCCCCCCCACGTACCCCAACCCACCAACCAATACCCCGAAATACAGCACACCGGTAAATTAAACCCATGCTTAATCTCGGTACCACACTTTCCGTATCGCGTTTTTTATATATATTGAATTGGAACTATACTAAACACGGATTTAACCCAAATCAAGGTACACAAGGTCCTTGCTATTTTATTGATTAATAAACTTCACGATTTCAGCAAGAAGAAAAAGAAAAAGAAGAAAATTCAAGAAAAGAAATAATAATAATAGGTCAATCCCCCAAAAAACCGAGCTAGTTAACTAAACAGCAAGCAAAGCAAAGCAACGACACTTACTACACTTTGGTCTTAAGCAAAAAAAAAGGAAAGCCCCCACATCATGGAACCTGAGATAGAAGCGCACTAGAAACACTAACAACTGCAAGAACCCAAGAAAAAAAAGAAAGAAAATCCTATTAAGAAGCTCGCATGCGCAGAGAACATACGCCCTTCCAAAAAAAAAAAAAAGCATGTGCTAAACTTTTCGCGTGCTAGATTCTAGCGCGAGGCGTTAGATAGTCGATACCGCAAACCAGGTTTTCGGACAGACAAGGCAAACCGGATGGCGTAAAGAAGCTTCTTTCTCCAAGCGAAAAGATAAAAATGTAGCGGCGTAGACTATCTCTGTCGTTGAGAGAAAAAAAAAGCAAATCAATAATAATCCCTTTCTGCTGCCGCGCTTATTGACCGCACCCGCAAAAAATAAATAAATAAAAAAGAACTTCATCAAAATGTACATAACGACAGCTCACACAAAGCAAGCAAAAGGGTCGGTTGCGGTTTATTTACTCATTATTTTACAAATCTCACAGGAAGTAATTATTAACAAACAGACCCCAAGTGAAAGAAAAAGAATTGGGAGCTTATCGACCAGGAATGAGAAAAGTTAAAAACAATAGACAGCCACCCTGTAAAAAAAAACATGTGCAGAGAAGGATTAAAAAATGAAACAAAAAGAGACTGGGTTTTGGTACAGGTCCCCCTCTTTCGCGTTGTTTCTCTCCCTGGTTATCTCACTACCTGAAGTCAGGTTCGCTGGGAACAAAAAAAAAAAAAAACGATAAAAGGAATAGATGTAACCGGACCCCCAATCTAAAGAGAAAAAATAAAATAAACCCCGCCCCCTAATGAAAAAAAATACAGCAACAACATACAGGTGAGATCTATGTTCCCCAGATCCCCGTCGAATGTTTTCATTTTCAAGCGAGAAAAACCAGAACACGCGAGGTCAAAAAAGATAAACATCGAAAAACGGGACAGCTAATCACAAGATGGTAGACAATTTGTAGTAGGGTGATTGATCTTGCCAACGGCAAAAAAAAAATAACAAGAAATAGAGAAAAAAGCAAACGTTGATTGTGATACTGTTGACAAATACGTGGGGGGGAAGGCCTTCGTTTTCCCCGATCCTCCACACGTAAAAGCACCCCCTAAATTGACAAGGTTGAAAGCAAAAAGGAAACCGTGACCCTGGAATAAGGAGACAGTCGTCACACATGATGTCGTGAGTTTTTCTTTATTGAAAGGTATAGTATTTATAAAGGTGAGAGTTGCTAGCTGACGTAGAACATTTCCCCATCTGGTGTGATTTATTGGCTGTAAGAGGGCTGACCTGAAGCAACATCTGGATCCGCATCCGCGTCCGCATCAGGCTCATCGTTTGTGGGAGGAATTGGAGCCTGGCGCTGCTGGGATTGGAACATCTGCTGTGGGGCTTGTGTATATGGTGCCTGTGAAGGATAACCGGCATACATTTGAGGAGCCTGTTGCTGATATTGCATTGATTCCATGGTCGCTGTTGGCGCCGCGGGGTAATGGACACTGGGTGAAGTGCCAGTCTGGAAGGCAATCGGCCCACTAATTGGGGGAAGTTGACGAGGGACCATTCCAGCGGCGTACTGCGCACTCGATGCTGCCACGGCAGTCCCTGAAGGTACCTGAGTAACTTCTGACCCCGCTCCTCCCTCAGTAGCTCTTTGACGCTCTTGCTCCTCAGCAGCCTTCCTCGCAGCCTCCTCCTCCTTCTTACGTGCCTTCCACTCCTTACGAATCTCCTTGAATTCTGTTCACGTGACCGCGTTAGCAACCACTAAGAATTTCAAACAGAACGCGTCACAAAGCGTTTCCATAGTTGCAGGTCACACAAAATGTCCATTAGTGCGAATCAACCGACTCCCTCACATTCTTGTAAGGCGAGAAAGCAAAGCGCGCCATAGGGACGCGAAAAAACCAAAACAAACATCCCCCAGAAAAAGAAAAGAAAAAGCACACACCTTCAGGAGTCCGCTTAATACCGTGACTTTGCATCGTCACATGCGCGTTCAGATGATTCAACGTCCCATACGCCTTCTCGCATCCATTCCACCCACACTTGTACATTCTTTCGATCTCCTCATATCTCCTACGGGGTCGCTTATGCTGTTGTGCTCCAGGGATTGGCACGAACGAGTAAACTTGCGATAATGGGTGCTGTGGTGTTTGGTCTGGGTGACGTTTCCGATTTCCGGTCTGCTTTACATTGCGATTTACCGGTGTACCGCCCGGGGATATGGCCGTCACACTCGAGGTGGGCGAACCATGAGGGCTGTATGGTGCATTTAGATGAGGAGCATAGTTGGCAGGGCTCCCCCATTCGGGGCGCCAGCCAGGATGGGATGGGGTGGGATAGGCTTCCGACATCTGATGAGTTGGGTGCGGCGAATAGTGCGCGTATTGTTGGCTGGGCGGCTGAGCGTACTGCGGGCTTGGAGCAGGAACGCTAGGATCTTTACACGGATCAGGTTCCGTCTTAATGTGGTATTGAGCGGTACGAGCCATTGGAGGTAAAGAAGAGGGATTAGGAGAAGGAACGTGAGCCATACCTCCGGTGGCAGTACTTGATGGATGGTAACGTGTAGGTTCGCTGTATCGATGTGTTCCCAGGTTGTAATCGGGAGGAAAGGTGGGGGTTCTCGAAGCGGAACTGACGGTGCCTCCGTATTCAGATGAGGGAGTGGCTGATGACGAATATGTAGACGAAGTAGACCTCACTTCCTGAGAGGCTGTTTGGTAACTAGATGCAGGTTGTTCTGCAGGTTGAGGCTCTGGTTGTTGTTGGCTGTTATAGGATGAATATGCTGCAGATGATGGCAAACCAGATTGTTGGTATTCGGATGGCCCTCTGTCCATAGAGTGATTGTAGCCGTAATTCTGGGAGTGAGCGTGAGTACCGTTGTGATGGTTAACCGGAGCCACAGAGAAAGCAAGGGACATGCTATTGCAGGAAACGTTCCTCTTGGTAGGATGACTTGGTGATGATCTCGAAATCCCGGAGATCAACTTTGATGCTTAATGGCTAGGTTTAGTGGAACAACCGAGTTGACTGACGTCTTGGTAAGGTTTCGTGCAACGATAGTAGCAGTAAAACTACTGAGGCTTATAGATTGGATTGGGGGTGGGTGGGTGAATAATAGTTGAGGAGGTACAAAGCAAGGACACTACTGAAGGAAGTGGAAGTAAGCAGCTGGCTGGGGGGGGGATAGAATCTTTTCTGGGGGGGGGGGGGTTTGTAGATAACGGACAGTAATGGGGGGAATTCAACGAGGACGAATAAGCCGACGCTTCGTTGGGACGGTTGAGTGTAGTGTAAAGGTTTAGGTGACAGCAGCCGGCGCGAGGATGTGGGATGGGGTGAGTTGGGTTGGAAAGAACGGTTGAGAATTTTTGTTTCGCGTCCGAACTTAGAAAAGGTAGCGTTACCCAAAGGCTGGTAGTGCCTTTAACTTCCCGACACACACGCACACTACGACACGCACAGCCTGGGGGGGCTCTAGTGACCGACTCGGTGGTCTAGCGGTAGTGGTGACGGAGTTCTACTAAGCGGATGCCTCGGTCGGTGGTGGGGAGATAGCCCGAATGGTAAACGGCGGGCGGAAGAGACGGAGGGAGGGGGAGGGAGGGAGAGAAGAGGGAGGGGGGAGGAGAAGAGAGGGAGGAGGAGGAGGAGGAGGAGAGGAGGAGGAGGGAGGGAGGGAGAGGTGAGGAGGGAAGAGGTGAAGAGAGAGATGCCCCTCGTCGTCTCTACGAAGTCTCCAGCAAAGGCTGCCAGTGTTCTTTCTCCAGGAAGAAGAAGCTCACAAGAACTCTACGTACGAGAGGGTTATGGTATGGGATGGATATCGTCCAGGTAAGTTCAGGCGTAGTTGGTGTGGCATGCCAGGGTGCTAGACGGGGTATTCATGCAGCTTGGGCTTGCTTTGCGACCGCTGGGTGGGGAGTGATGCGAAGGGGGGCTGAACACACACCTGATTGGCCGCGGCGATTTCCACTTCCACCAGGGTGTGCCACTAAAAGCAACGGTCTGCACCAAGCTCTCTCTCTTGTCCATTTTCGACGGAAAAAAAAAAAAAAGGTAAAAAAAAGTAAATACAGCACAGAAGGAAAGAAGAAGAAAAAAAAAAAAGGTACTTCAAAGAATAGACACGGAAAATGTGGAAGCATGTTTTTCAAATTTCGCCTTCAATCAAATCACAGCCAATTGATCCGGTCGCCGGATAACCTTCAAAAATGCTCATCGTTACCCAATGCCCATTGCCTTGTGTACACTCATGTTTGTCCGCAGCGAGGGGAGCAGATGCGACGTCCACTGGATGAGGTCAATTCCAGTACAGTACAGCGCCGTCATACGCAAGGGTGAACGCTTTGATGTGATGCGAGAGCGTGTGTCGTGTGTGCCGTTAACCTCCCATAAGTTTTTTGTGAGATGACGACGATGATGGCAAACTGGGCCCCAATACAAGTCGAGTGAATATGGAATATTAAATTACTGAATAATAAAATTTCAAAAAAGGGAAACTTGGTGGAAACTAAAATAAAATGGTTGTCGATTGCTACTTGAAGATGTACATCCAGATTAGGCAGGGTTAACGCTGGGATTATTCTTCTGCCTGCTTCTGCGCTGCTGCTTCCTGCGTGTGGAAAAATGTAACAGAAGATTTCAGACGGTGTGGTGCCGTGGAACCGAGAACCAGCGCGCTGGTTACGCTTTCCTGCCTCATCACTGCCCTCTGTCGCTTGTTGTTCTGAATTTCGCAACTGGAAGGTGGCTAGGCTGCCCACACGCAGGGGGATATGCTGCAAGGACAAGTATTTAGATCTCAGGGGATCAGAGTGCCAAAACGAGAACGCTGCTTCGGAGATTTTATTGAGGCCCTCCCCCGGAACAGTAATTCTTCTTCCTACTACATTTCGTCTCCGGTCCTTTTCTAACCTATCACACGAGGCTGGATTCCTCAATTTGCGATGCAATTATTCGAGGCAAATCGTTTGGCGGTCAATGGGCAACGGACAAAAGGGATCACACGGAATTAATAATATCCGGATTTCAAATTGCGCCAAGATCGAAGTTTTTTTCTTTCTTGCCTTGGAAAATGTCCCCGCTGACAGGACAAGACAAGACAGGGTAGCGGTGGCGGGCCAATGGGTCCTAATCACTCACGTGAACACGAGTGTGGCGCGCAAAGAAACCCCACCGAACGCATCATCACAAGGTGGAACACGGAGCCTGAGTGCGGGCAGGCAGGATAAATATGTACATTAAAAATGGCAAAAGAACAGTGAAGGGGAAAAGAGAAAAAGGAAAACGCTCGAACGACATGACAGAGTGCTCTATGCACGAAACAAAAGGTGCGATGCCGCGAACAGAAGCGGTAACCGAAGCGATCCAAAGGAGGGTGTGACCAGATATCTGTGGAAACGCGAACAAACGTCCCAGAGCCGTGGCTTTGGTCGATGGCACCTTTGACTCGAAACATTCCATTGAACATTCCACAAGGCGTTGCCTGCTTGCTTGCATCTGGTATCCCATTTCCTGGGCGGACACAAATTTACGATTGGGGAGGGTTCTCTGTGGTCGTTGTCCTGGGGGGGAGGGGTGGGAGGAAGGCATTGTTCGTTTCAACGAAAAGCGGGGGGGGCAGCGCCGAGGATGAGAGAGGGTGGCTGGGAGACTACTGGGTTTGACTGATTGCGTTACGCGGCGATGGCCCGATTTGCAGGAGACAGCAATGAAGCCATTGGCTGTCTTTCCTGTTAACCGCACCTGTTCTGATGGGCGGCTAGAGGTACCACGAAAGTGGGGACGGAAAAAGAAAGAAAAAAGTGACAAAAGTCAAGCCACACTTTTCGTCTGTACGTACAGTATAGTACAGTACAGTACATCCATCTGCATCAGTTGAAATTATCCAGCCAGCCATCCACGCGGGTCGGAAGAGCAGCAGCGACGCTTTCTCGCCATTCTGGGAAGACACCCAAAGGAAGCCTTGGACCGGACAGGTCGGTCTGATTGCCGATTGCCTGGGCCGAGTATGACGCCGTGGTGTCATGGGGGACGTCGCGATACAAGCATTCGCACGGGGCGCAATTGCTGTGTGATGGTTGTGTAGGAGGCGGAGGTGTTTGTGCACGTGTGGCCCAGAAAGAAAGAAAAGAGTGTCTTGATCTAGACTGTCATGCCATCACGTCAATTTGGCAGACAGACAGAGGCAGACAGGCAGGCAACACCCTTAGAGATATATGATTCAGGGCCACGATGTTCTTAACACTGCGCTCTCCACTCGGAGCTGCTAGATGACGACGATGGCGGCTTTCCCTTTTAAGCCAATCCGCTACAAGCCCTTTGTGATATAATACCGACCGGCAAAATAAAGTTTCAATGATTTTTTGGTCGGAAGCTGGGCCCCGGGCTGCCCAAAGTACATACAGTACCCCGCCAACAGCTACTGACCCATTGGCCACAAATGCAAGGAATTGCTAACCCCATCTTCGATCGATTGCCTTGGACGTCCTTGGCGCCACCGCAGTTGCAGGCAGCACAGCACCTCCCTCGTCCCTCCTCCTCCAAGATCAGGTCCTCGTGGTTCTTACGTGCAGTTGTGCGTCCCCCCCCCAAAACAGGATCGAGATATTAGGTAAGTATAGACCGCACTCCCCGTATCATTTCGGCGTCGAATACCATTCGAACCTCTTCCTAATACCAATTCGATACTTCCTGTAACATCGCCTCCACCCCCCGCGTTATCTCCTTTTCTCCTGACTATCAGTTGAACATCTTCTCGATCCACGACAAAGATTTTTAAAAATAAATAATAATAATAATAAACCCCAGCACAGCGCCTGCTGCAGGTTCTGAAGAGTGTTCGTCTCGTCTTCTGATATATGGAGGGAGGTGGGGTGGTGTACGACGTGCGTGTGCGATGCTGGCGTCCTGCGGGTGCGTATCAGGTCGACGTGGTAATGCGCAAAAGTGATCTCATCGCTTCTTTGTCTCGAATCCTCTACCTCGGGATTCCCACAATAATACCAATGTTCCGAGTGGAATCCTATCTTACCTTCACTCTGAATTCGAAACCAGACCCACTTCGGTGTCCCCGTTTCCCACCTCAGCACCACCCAAACCCAGTTCCGCTATGAAACAAAGGGACTCTTCTTCACGTTTCGGCGAATGCCGGCCCTAACAAACATCCATTTCCGACCCTCGATTACCGAGACAAATCCAATCTTATCGGCTCTCCTACCTTGCTATCCAAACAATACCGTATGCAGAAGCTCGGCCGTTATGTTTAGGGCGTAGAACCTGGAAAGTGAAATAAAAACGTGGCCCGTAACGACATGCCGATCGACATCAACATCCACGACATAACGGTTGAATATCCAATTGACTCTGATTTCGCCCCCCCTTGTTACACGGGTTTCCGTCTCAAGACAATTAATGTAGCACATATAAAGGCGATTTGAAAGACACGCGCCTAATTTATTACTATGGAACACAATAAGAAAAAAGAACTTGAAATTTTTGAATACTTTCCTTGCACATTTATCCCCATGTCAAGTCTACCTAGTGTCGCTCCTGAAGGTGAGAAGGGTTGCACCAACCGGAGTTTCAGCTAGAAAGATACCACATATGGGAGATGTGGGAAAGAAATGACAAACTAAGGAAACGAGTGAGTGGTCATGAAACGAAACCCCTTTTATGTGAGTAAACCAATCTATGAAAAAAAATCGAGAAGACCCCCAAGCGAAGAAATCTAGGCCTGCACGAAAATTATACTATGTAGAAAATGGAGAATTAGAAACGGCTACGACCTAGAGGGGCGCTGTTAGAGGATGTGATCCCTGCATGATCGTCGACCGAATTAGGTACTAAACCAGAAAGGAGCAAAGGTTCGCGTTAATGCTTACCATCATTTCTACCTCCTCCACGGCCCCCAGGACCACCACGACCTCTGGGGGCGCCATAGCGTCCACCGCCACCGAAGCCAGAACCGCGACCCATATCAGCAAGCTCTGGGGGAATTTGCTGCTTAGCCTCACGAAGGACGGTTAGAAGATCTCTAGCCTGTTTGGCATCATTGGTAGTGAAAAAGGTAATGGCAGTTCCCTTAGCACTATTTGTAAATTAACATTTAACATTCAAAATGTATAATGGAACAGAAATATGCTTACCCTCCACGACCAGTTCTACCGATACGATGGACATAGTCTTCTGAGTTATTTGGATAACTATTGAAGGTTAGTTAGAAAATATTCCCAGTTAAAAGGTAGGTTTACTAGACTTACTCAAAGTTAATAACGTGCGTGATGTTACGAACATCTTTTTCCAAAAAGTTAGCATCCAACACACTCTAATCGCTACACTTTACCAAAACCCTATGCTGTTCGCGTGACGTGCCATTCTGCGTCTCACTCACTATCACGGCCTTATATATCTTATTCTTGATTGCATCACTGCAAGTTCCTGTGGCGTGCTGTCTAAACCTCGGGAAGTGCAGTACAACAACGAATAGCCCAGACGACATCACCTCCGCTCACACCAATGAGAGGTAATGAAGGACTTCATGAGACTTCAACAATATTGCTGCACCCCGAGATCAAAGTTCTCATAGGTGAAAACCAACAGACACCATAATATAGGCAAGATATACGATCAGGTCCGGCGAAGCGTTGAGAGAAGAGCATCTGTTCGCGAGCACACAAGAGGGGAGGCAGAAAGGAGGGGGGAAGGAGGGTTTTCAATGATCATACCAATGCCACGACTGGCCACGTCGGTAGCAACCATAATGGGGCTTTTGCCCGTCTTAAATTCGTTTAATACCCAATCACGCTCATTCTGCTGTTTGTCACCATGAATAGCTAAACAAGGCCACCCATCTTGGCGGAGAAACTATTTTATAGTTAGTATATTTCCTAGGATGATGAATTAGGAATTACAACTAACCCTAGTAATATCATCGGCAGTACGCTTAGTACCGGTGAAGATAAGACATTTGCTGTTTTTATCATCCATTACTTTTTCAAGATGTTTGATAAGTCTATCAAAATATCAGCATTTGTCCGATAATTAGGAAATCGCACAGAGAAATCATACCTGTCACGTTTATCATAATCGTTCATAATCTCAACGATCTGCTGAATATTATGATTGGCTGACAGTTCAAGAGAACCAATGTTGACTTGAATGAAATCGTTCAAAAAATCTGATGCAAGCTGACGGACTTCCTTAGGCCAAGTAGCAGACCACATACAGGTTTGACGGTCAGGGCGAATCTGGCTAAGAATTTTGCGAATTTGAGGTTCGAAACCCATGTCAAGCATACGATCAGCTTCGTCGAGAACCAAGTAAGTGACACGACGAAGGTTAGTCTTGCCGGATTCCAGCATATCGATCAAACGACCAGGTGTAGCAATCAGGACCTCAACACCACGGGCAAGATCACGGGTTTGGGGACCTTTAGGGACACCACCATACACACAAGTATTGCGGATACGTGATGACTTTCCGAATTTGGCGACTTCCTGCTGAATCTGAACAGCCAACTCACGGGTAGGAGCTAATACGAGAACAATAGGACCGTCACCAGGGGCAAGAAGAGGCTGTGCATTAATGTGAACAATAGCAGGGAGACAATAAGTCAAGGTTTTTCCGGAACCGGTTTCAGCGATACCGACAACATCACGACCGGAAAGAGCCATAGGCCAACCTTGTGATTGGATGGCAGTAGGTGCTGAGAACCCTTGAGCTTTGACTTCGTTCATGACATAACCTAAACACGTATATTGTTAAAGTTTGTCTTTTTGAAATATCACGGACATTTTGATATACATACTTGGAAATCCCGCCTCGTCGAAAGTTACAACGGGTTTAGGAACGTCGCGCCCTTGAACACGCATCTGCTTCTCGAGTCTAAAGGCTTCGATCTCTGCGGATGAACGCGCAGCAACGGCGGGGTCTTCCTTGTAGAATGATTTCTCAAACTTAGGCATAGTAGCAGGATCTGTAAACTGACGTTAGTCTCGTTTCCTCCCCCCAATCCGCCCAATGGTAAAACATACCCCATGACTGGGTCTTAAGCCCTGCTCCAAGATTGCTCATACGATCACCTCCTCCTCCTCCTCCTCCATATCCACCACCGCCGGAGTAGCCGCCACCGCCGCCACCACCGCCGCTATAGCCACCACCACGAGATCCACCATATCCACCACTATCGAAAATGTCAGCAACAAATTCAAAAATACTCACAGACATACACCTGGAATTTGTTTCTTGAAGCCAATAGCAAATGGCCTCCAAAGAAACTTGAGACAAGAAACTTTATAACAGAGGCCTGCATCAAGGGCAAAACTCACCCGTTGGAGTAAGAAGAGTAGGAAGAGTAAGAATTATTATTATACCCATTCGATCCGCTGTGTCCACCGTGTCCACCTCCGCCACCACCACCTCCATACCCTGCACTGCCGCGATAAGCGTCGTATCCGGACATTTTTTGCTGTCTAAGCGTCTAAAGTTTGTTTGTTTGGGATGAAAATCCTAACCGAGGTGAGAAGCCGACGATAAGGGATATTCGTTGAGATCTCTGTGAAAAGAGAGAGAGATGACACTCGTAGAGTGCAGTAGGTGATCTGTTCGGACGCGTGGGCGTTCGATGAAAGAAAGAAGTTGATGAGGGGGGTTGATGGAGCAGAGAGAGAGAAAGGAGGTTGTGGACGAAGAAGAGGAAGGAAGCGCGGGTGAGGCGAGCGAAGACTGTTGTAGGAAAATCTCTGCGCCAAGCCCAGGATCTTGCTGAGTAACCGTGTGTATCTTTTTTTTCTTTTGCGCCAACGTGAGGCAAAGTCACAACAGCGCGTTGGCCCTGGCCTTCGCCAAGGCGTCTAGACCCTAAAGGTCGGAGAGATTTTCGAAGGCAGGAGCGGCCGCGAGAAAATGCAGGGAAGATCTAGAAGAAAACGATTGTCGATCAATCACATTGTTATCGTTGTCTGACGAAAAACGACACCAATGCTTGACCTGTGCTCTACTCTGGGTATTGGGGCATTGACATCAGTATCATCAGCTGTCGCCACCACGAGAGAAAGACCGCCACCAGCTCATGAGTCTTAACTTCAGATATCCATTTCGATGAGCTGCGGCTCTGTCATATTTGAGAGAGTTTATCAACTTACCAGTCTACCATTGCGAGGCCTCTACAGGAATGGTTGACGCGAGCTATCGCAAAACACGAAATATGATATCTGAACTTTCACGTATGATTGGACGAAGGTGCAGCTTCTCTTGAAACCCTGGCCCAGCACTCATATTTTATTCTCCGATCCCCACAGCCACCATAGACCCCCACCACACCACTGCTGCTAAAGTGAAAACTTAGACTCTAGGTTAAAAAAGTAGGGTACAAGCACAGTATATCACTCGGAATCTGTGTACAGTACAATCGTTCTATAAGTATGTAAAATTAGGGCAGTTTTGTATCCTTACAGAGAAGAAATCCTTATCAAAAAGATCTAGCACACAAAATAACACCTGTCAAGACCTGAAATATTATCCTTATAAGGCGATTGTACTGTATTCGCCAACGAAGGATAGGCGGGGGGTAAGGTAATATCTCGATGCATAAAAGCGGATAGTTAAGATTATTTACTCAATGTCCAGGTGAAAACTCCAACTTTAAGCTGTGAGTTCCATTAGGGCTGGAAACGAGGATTCGGTGTCAATGATTTTGGTTCGTAAACAAGTGGGGAATCGATACCAGAAAAACTTTTCTAGCATCTCCAAATGCGGATTTACGAATTGGGCCTCTTGATACTGTGTCTGCTCTTACGCATAGACGTAAAAACAGCAATATTTGGGCCCTGTGGGCCTGTGGGCCTGATAGCTGTGATGTTGGATCGAAGGCGAGAATGTGGTTACACAAAGCGCCAGCCAAGCTTCTGGTTGAGCCTCAAAGACATGCTGACGCAGTTTATGCAACGTAGCCAACTTTCCTCAACACCAACTTTCCTTCTCACGACCACCAAATAGCCATGGCCAATATAACCCCCCTCTTCAACGATTTCCTCTCTAAGCATCCCGCGGTAGCTCTTATTTCAGAATCCCGCAAACCACAGCCCCCAGCCGATGAATTCCTGAAAGAAGCCTTCCGAATAGTAACTCCCACTCGCCTGCAGCCCAGCTGAAGCTTCCCGCTGACGACATAGGAATCGCATATCGCCTCGCTGACAACATATCTTCTCTCAATTCGGCAATCTTACCTCTCTACCACAACCGCTTCGGCCCGGCCCCACCACCTCCAACGCACCACCTCTTCCGCATCCCTTACCGCCCGTAATGTCGAAGCCCTAACCGACGCTCAACGTGATGCAATTGACTTTGAAACCAAGGGCGTGATCCGTGAACTACTCACTGTCATTTCCCGACTCGAATCGACCGAGAAAGTCCGCGCACAGACTGCAGATGCGCTCCTGCGACGTCGCTTCACGACTGGCCTCCGTGGGCTGTTTCGTGATGAAAGTACTGAGCAGGAATATGAAGAAGGGAAGCTATCAACGCTGAAGCAGCATAGAGAGGGGGTATTGTGGTACCTCAAGACGAAGCTGGAAAAGGCTAGTGAGATGCAGCGGGGGCAGCAGGAGATACGGCTGCAAAGGCAGATTGAGAAGGGAAAGAGCATGCTGAACAAGGCACCATCGCAGCTGGCAAGCTCGAGTGCAAGCATGAATGGGGGTAGTGTGAGGAATGTGGTTTTGATGGAGGAAGAGAAGAAGAGCATTGAGGAACAGCTTACAACGGAGCAGCTGCAGTTGTTCGAGAAGGAAAATGGGGAGCTGATGAAGCATTATGAGGATGCGCTGGATCAAGTTCGGTATATAAACCTTCGATTTCATAATGTATCCGGACATTACCACAAGAGTCTATGCTAACATAACCTCAGAACCGCCGAAAAATCGCTCATTGAGATCTCATCGCTTCAAACCCAGCTGGCCACTAACCTTGCATCCCAAAATGCTTATATAGATAGCCTAGTCCAAGATTCCATGCAAACTACCGAAAACGTGCAGCGTGGCAACAAAGAGCTCAAAAAGGCTGGGGAGAAGATCACAATGGCTCGATCGGCCTTTTGGGGAGCTGTCATATTCTCAGGAGTTGTTTTTGTCTGGGACTGGTTCATATGATCTTTTTTCACATCCTCGCCACCTTTCCGTTACTTTCTTTCTATTTTTTGCTCAGTGCATGGGGTTGTGGCGTTTTTATTTTTTATTTCGTCTGGGACAAACGAAAGTTGTGGATGGGTATATTGACACGAAACGGAAATTTGAGACTTGGAGCTGAGGTAATCGATAATAGTTATTTGGATATATAGTGCTAGCAGGAACTGGTGCATAAAAAATCACTCGAAGGGCGCATGAAAACTATCATGCATTGTAATGAAGAAAAACGTATCATTCGTATTGGATAGAAATGGTGCCACCAATGCACCAATGCAGTTGCCCGGAAATTAAAAGAAAATTTGTGGAATTAAAGCGCTCGGAACATCCCCAACATCTTATTGTGTACTACTGGGGAAGAACTGGTGGTGTTGCCATAACACCTCTTCCGAAGAAGTCACTAATAGTGCCAAATTTGTCACGAGAGTCCTGCAGGGACATTTTGAAGTAGTCGTGTCGGTCTGCAACTTCGTCTTGGGCTGTATGTAGAGTTAGAAGAGATCAAAAAATATAAAGCGTATATCTTATAAAGCGGGCTTACCATTTCGCAACGTCCTGATAGTCTGATTAGACGAAGCACACGTTAAGCACTCCACGTTATCATTAACCTGGTTAAGGCACCTGCAACCGTTTTGTTAATTTGTAATTTCGCATGGTTCTATATGGGGCAGGGTAAACCTTTGATGGAATGAATGCTTGCATAAAAAGTGCACAGTGGGTAGATCCAACTGCAATCCGCATGCTTGGCACCTCTGTGCTTGGAAAACGCTTGGTTTTGTTCCAAGATCCTCAATCTCCGCCTTTTTCTTCTCCGTTTCTGACTTGTACGTCTCGATCATTTTCCGATTCTGTCAATACTCGTTAGCAAAACACATTATCAGCCATTCCTACACTAATTGGCTTACAGTTTGAATTTCTCGCCGTTCACGTTCAATAGTATCGCCTAGATACCGTTTCACCATCCCGACTGTCGCAACGGCGTTTGTGCTTAACGTCTGTACAACTTCTAGAGGTTTCATTAGACCATGTTCGTCGATGACCTTTAATACTCGCTGTAGTTCCGCTTCTCCGACTTCTCCTAGCACCTTCGGGCTGCTGGTAAAGTATGATAGCGCGGCTAGATACAGCTGTGGCTCCTCAGCTCCATATAATTTGAGCGCGCGGACAGCTCCAGCTGTGTCGCCTGCTGAACAGCATGACCGGAAGATATCGAACCGGAGACCTTGCTTTTCACGGACAAGGACAGTGCCGTCTCGGAAGTCAGAGAGATGAGAGATTAAGAGGACATTTGATGTGTCAATCAGTGTCTTTGGGCTATTTTTTAGCAAATATTGACGATATAATGGATAATTTGACAGAGTATTCGGTGGGATGGCTTACTTCCTTGCTTTCGATTATCTTCTTCGCCTTGGCCTCCCACTTTTCTTTCTCTTCCTTGTTCTCTTCCTCATTCGCCCTTTGTAAATAAATTTCGAATAATGTGATGTAAATATCAACTCTGTCACCCTCCTTCATCACTCCCGACCCCCCACCATCCACGTTCTCAAGCACCCTTTCCAAGAATGTGATGAATTCTTTTGGATGATCCACAAACGATGAAAACGCTGTCCGTGGTTTAGGCGGTTTATAAGATTTAGGTAATGCTAACGGTACCGTTGTTGCCTCACCAGAAGCTGATTCTGGGGCAGTCTTGGGCGTTGGACCAGTGGTGGGGTTGGTTGGAGTGTTAGTCGCAGTCGTCCCTCCACCCCCTCCCATATACGGCAATTGTTGCAATAACGTGGCATTGAGGTAGCTCTGTAATCCTGATTCGTTCTTTTGTTGTGCTTGGCTTTCAGGAGTTTGCTTGATTTCTGGAAAGTATCGCCCAGTATAGTACTCGACAAAAAAGTCTGTTGTCGGTCCTGGCACCTCCTTTAAGAAAGTCCGTGCATATTTCATCAAACTTGCGTAGGCCTGTTAAAACGATTAGCAGTCATCCACCTTCGACGCTAAAACAGTGACGTACCATATCAGGATCTAGCCCCCTAATGTATGTCAACGCCGTGGATACTTGATTCAAATTCTCCACCATGACACCGACAACGACTTCATGGTCACCTTGCTTTTGTGCTAGATATACGGCCTGCTCGTAATAGCCCGCCTGTCTACACATTGCAATAGCAGTGTCCACATCGAACATTAGCCTTTCGCCTGAAGTCTGCTTGATGAATCTCTCCAGTTTGTCTATATCTTTTAACTTAGCATAGCAGTTTAGTAAGAGTGTCGTGTGGTCGGATGTTGCGATTTTATGCATGTGAAGTTCTTCAAGATATTCAATCAAATTGTGTATTCTCTGTGTATCGAGGAATTTCCGAATGACTGTGCTCACTCCTTCCTCGTTTACTGGACCGAGAGCTTTGATATACCATTGCATCGATCCATCCCAATCTCCCTTGCCATAGAGATAATCCGCATATTTTCTGTAGATTGCTCGCAACTTCGGCTCACCGACCCCGGCCTTTTGTGCGAGGTTTATGGCAAGAATATAGAGGTTCCTAGCGTAAAGGATATCAAGCTTGTCCTGTAGACCGACTTCGTGATATCGGTATAGTTTCCCGTCAAAGGTCAACACAAACAAGTCGCCCCAGGAACTAAATACGTTTCGAACACTTGAAATCAGCCTTTCTGAGTGGGCAACGAATTTCAACTCAGTATCCAATAGTGTGAATTTTGTTACATCGAACGGGTCATCTGCTGCTGTCGCGGGTCCACCTCTTCCTACGAGTCGTTTCAGGGTGTCAGAAACACCCGTTCGGGCTGCTGTTGATGGTTGTGAGGCCGGAGGAGAAACAAGTGAGATGTAATTTTTGAATACATTCACCATTTCTTTAGGGCCTTCATACGCATAACAGGCACCGCGTCCGTTAGGACCGTAAAAGTAGATGGCATCATCTCTAGCAATCACTATATCACTTCCTTCGCCGGCGAGTCCTCTATCTCCGGATGCAAAATCGATGGCGGGTGTCATGCATCCAGGGCCGCACCCTTGAGATTCCAGCACCCTAGCAGGCTGGCCCGTGCCCTTTCCAGCAGTGATAAGTGTCAGTACACGCCCTATAGTAGATACATAGAGGGTGTCCCCGCCGTCGGCCGCGGGTTGGTGTCTATACGGATTATATCCGGCATGATGCTGCGTGGGCGAAGTAACAGGAGGCGAAAAACAGAGATTTGTTATAGGTTCCTCGGACTCAAAGATGATCCGTTGTTTAGTCCCACGGTCATGGATCAAGTCCCCGCGGATGAGAGTGATTGAGCCATTGGCAAACCCAACCGCGACAAGCGATAATGAAGGTGTAGTAGCAAACGCGGAGATCTAATCATCCATCTAGTCAGCCAAACACCAAAAGTCTCCAGTCCGAGTCCAAGAACCGCTGTGAGAACTAACAGGAAACTGTCTTCTCCCATTATTGATTGTTACGGTAGTCTGACACCTCGGAAGACCAGTCTTTTTCTCTGGCTTGTCCAGCGCCCACACCTTTAGGACTGGCTCATTACTCAGGTCTTCGCTTACGGTCACGAGAAGAGCCGTCCCGCCCACTTGCTTAATATGCCTGATACTGCCCGAGTGATCGTAGTTCTGCTCGTGGGTCGGAAAAGAGCGAACGATCCTGAAAGAGGAATTGCAGATGTGAACATGACCCGTAGAGGTCCCGAGAAAGATGCTGTCAGAGCCAGAGGCTATTGCAGTTATGTCTGCACCCTACAAAATGTTAACCAACTTAGCCAACTCACTCTGAGTTTGGCAAGGAAAGCTCAGACCTCGAAGAGCGGTCGTGGAGGTGCGTTATCAGCTTCATCAGGTGCTTTGACTGGAGTGACTGTGAAGAAGTTGAATGATTTCCACTACGGAGACGAGATTAGCAATTAGTAGGGAAGCTGCGAGGGCGAAAGCGATGTATATACCGAAGTCAATGCCATCGTAAGGACTATAAGTGTTCAGCTTAACGATTGTTGATGCTGTTGAGGCTCTCGAGCTTGAGGATCTCTAACCCTGACGTTACGAAGCTATTGAGCCTCAGGCTTGGCACTGCGCTGTTGGCAGAGTTGTTTCATGATTGGGAGGCAAAAAAAAAATACTGGTCTTTCGAAATAATGGTTTTATATCGTATCTTATATTGATCATAGTATGAATTCTTAAATTTAGTTACGGCTATAACATTTTAACTTGTGATTTAACTACAATTCGTAGCCCACCAGAAATACAGTGTTCACCACACCCGGGTGGTAACCAACCAATCGATATAGCATATTTTTTTGGACTTGAAATTAAATTTAACTAATAAAATCTACACTAGGAATTTATGTCCCATGTCTAATCGTCCTCGGAGTCCTCCGAACTATCTTCCTCCTCTATAATCGGTGATATTAGTTTCTATCAAAAGCTCTGCCTGCGGTCTCAAACATACCTCTCCACATCGTAAAAACGAACGAACCACCTTTACCAGTGATCTCACTCTCAATGGCGTTCTTATCACTGTTTGACATAGAGTCTTGGCTGTACATTATTTCCAACTGCATCCCCCTCTTATCATCCAAGGTCTTTACGAATCCCATAATCCCTGCTGCTGTGAACTTGCTCACGGCCTGAAAACTAAGTAGCTTTAAGCTCCTAAGCTTGGCTAAATCGTCCCAAACCGCGTCTGTAATATGATACCCGCTGACCCAGAACTCCTCGAGAAGTGGCAAGGCTTTCGCAATCATACAGATATGAATATCCGTGAAATAGTCGGATACATCGACTAGGCGTAACCCCCGAAGGTTCCGCAAGCTACATAACGATTCAACTAGTGTTTCGATATCGTCACGAACACAATTTCCTGCATCGCCATTAAGCGATAGTGATTGCAGGCTTGGGTGGCTTTTAAGAGCTTCATGAAATTCCCTGTTGGGAATCATATCGTATCCTGACACTTCCAGGTGCTGGAGTTTGATTTCTGGGTTCAATAAAACAGCTGTTGCAGCCTTTGGCCCCGACTCTAGACCCTGCAACATCAGGTTTTGTAGGCCTTTGCAGGAGCGTAACCATTGCGCTATTTCCTCGAGGGCTGTAGACAACTCTGGGCGCTCGGCGTATCTAAGCACCTCATCCTTCAACAAAACTGTCTCAAGAAGAATGGCCTCCTTCAGCTGAGGTAGGGCAGCGAGTGATTCGGTTTTGAGGCCGTGCAACTTGAGCACACGCAAAGATGAACAGTGACTTTCCAGGGCTTGAAGAGACATTTCCCCCATAAAATCACCGATAACCTCAACAGTCTCCAGAGTATTGCGACGAAGCCCATTGAAAAACTTGGCGCAATCATCGTCGTTATCTTGACCTATCCTATTCGGCGTCAAAATCTAATTCAAATCTAATTCAACTAGGAAATAGGATGTCTATTTACCAGTTGTATAGATATAGACTTTTAAAATTTGGACAACTTTGTTTTAAAGCTGTGTGACACCCTTCTAGAGCTCTTCCGTCGTATAATCTTAAGGCTTTTAATTTTGGAAGTCGAGCTATCCACTTTTCCAGTTCCGGCTTAGTAACTACATAATAATTAGTAAATTCGCATTTCTGCGTGATTGTAGGGAATATGCGTACGTTCGCCACCCAGTTCTTCCAAAAACAGCGTGTGCTTGGTGATTTCTAGATCAAATCAGCAACCCACTCGCGTGAAAACGCCTATGAAACGAATACCTTCACCAACTGCAATAGGTATTTTTTCTGAAACCAGTCTACTAAACGTCCGCCGTGAATTTGAAATAGTTGCCATTATTTGAAATTTCTTTAGGTCCTTAGTAAATAGTGTCCTTTAACCACTCACAGCTGAGAGTTAGCATTACAAATGAATTTTTGAGAAAACAACTATAAAAACCTTACTTCTGGTGCTTTGTAAATTTCCCGTTGAGTTCTTCCAAGAGCCCTGTGAAATCTTGGAGATCCAGCACACGAATGTATCTGCAGTACGGAAAAATCGTCTTGCCCTCCATAGTAGATAAAATGATAGATCTCCAGAGCATAGCCCATCTACGTGTTTGTTCATCAGGCTTCTTGCCTTGCGCTTCCATTTCATTGGCCCTCTTTACTGGTGCCAAATCTTGCATTCTACCGATTATGCCCACCGGGTTATTCGGATTCAGGTTTTCTTCTCATAGAAGCATTATTAACTTACTTGTAGAGATTTGCTAAACCTAGCGCTGCAAACTGCTTACTACAGAGAGCGAATTTGAAGAGCGTGTCGAAGTCGCGCGCGTGCCATAGTTGGATAGATATTTGATTTAAGACATCTAGAGCAATTAGCCGACACCCGTTTTGGGGCTATGATTGTTTTGAACAGACTACGAACCGTCGGGAAGTGTTATAGCCATTGCGGAAAGGTATGTTACTGTATACGATGGTGGTTGAGAACCACGCATGAAGCTAGAGTCACCAAAGGATGATATCCGGAAGCAATGGCTTGGCTTGGCTTGCGTCACGTGGGTTCTACTTTTACGCGTCCTTTTATACCACGTGATGATTTCCGGAATAATATCTTGTAGCCGAGAAAGATATTTCTAAGATTGAAGATTACTTCAATATTAATCGATTGAAAACAATCGCAAGAGGCTGCTGCAAGCCTAGGTGTTAGCTTTATAGTATTCGAGTGATATAGAGTGATGCAACGTGTTAGAGTATTATATGAACTCGAGTGAGTAGACTTCGCTAAGAATCACTTTTATAAAGGTGGGCTAGAGGTTCGGAGTTGTGTGAGTATTGGATTGGACTTTACACACGTACGCGGAGGTAGTTCTAACATCTTATAATGCAAAGTTTGATCTACATGTGGGTCTAGATACAATGAAACTCACACTACTAATCTTGGGTCATAATTAAAAACCCGGAATATGGTTGTGACCACATACCTCATCTAAATTTTGATCTAATGCAACTCAGCATCTGGAAATCTTTTTTAGTACTTTATATTATGTAGCTAATTATTGATTTTTACTTCGGTCATGGTTGGCTTCATTGGCGGTGAACTGCAGAAGTGTATGCTGTCGCTAGTGTTGACTGTCGGTACATGTTGACTGTCGGTACATGTTATATGTAAAGAAGATCCTTACCCAATCTTGAGCAGCTAAGTGACATCGATCCTCATTCTCGAACCCTTCCTCACAAAGCTATACTTGGATTCACGAGTGATAAATTGTGACTCCTACGCTATTGCATATTCCTTGGTCCCAATCACCGAACCAAGAGATGGATAGTTAAAAGTAAGCTCTGCCTATTTAACCATCTACATAAATGCGCCTATGGAGATTTATAATGAGTATGTTTCCTTCGTTGAATGAAGGCGCGGTTATATGAACTAACGCCATAAATAATGCACAGTTGAGATAAGAGGTCGAAAAAACGCAAAAAAACGCAGAAAATTAAAAACATGAAAATTAAAGCATCAAGCCATTTCCCCTACTTGATAATTATCCTCCTGCATCCTTTTTCCGAAAGTATCTTCTCCATCTCCAACTTATTGGCGGGGATATTGTTCCACCTACGCCTATCAAAGAACGCTCGGCCGCAGGCAAGGAATCGACATAACTAAGTACCCGATATAAGTTAGTATAGCTTTTCATATCAGAATTTCAGAGCTATAGACATACCGAATCCAAGTATTTGTCAAAACCAACTGCTTTACTGCCATCTCAGCCCTATCGAATACACCAGCACCAAACCCCATGGGAAGTTCACGTGGCGGTGGAGATATAATGACTGAGTTTTTTCGCGGTGGGGTTGGTGGTCTTTCGTCGTTATACTCGCGCCCTCGCAACCCTTGGACTTCCCGGAAACCCCTCTTATCAGGCATTCGTCTCGCATTAGCGAGTACGTCATCCGCAAACGGTACTATCATAGCTTTTGTTCCATTAGGAAATAAATTCACCGGCTGACATCTCTGGGAAACTAAGCCGGAGCCTCCGAAAACCCAGTTTAGTGGGAGGTAGACATCCTCTTCAAGATTCAATGGGAAAGCTGACGATTCACGATGAACAAGAGTATTGAATATTTGCTCTGCAGTATCATAGAGCGAGCGGATGACAGGTAATGGCATTTCTCCGTTACGTGCTTTGATTTCCGATAACTTCCATTTTTCCTTCCAGCTCTCAACTCGCTTGAGAAAAAGAATGTTCTCGCCGGTGAAGTCCTTGGTTGCTGCGAACTCTTCCAAGCGATCGATATCGTCTCGTAGTGCTATCTCTAGTGCTGCTATGCTGTATTTGGAGAATTTGGTATGGCCGGGCTCTTCCCGGGCTTTCCGTTGGCGCTTCTTAAATTCCCATATCTCAATGATGGGAAAGAAAAGTATTATAAATTCCATCGCACCCAGACCGGGCACAAACCTAAACCCATTCAGTTAAGATTATGCACTATTGATCATTGATAGGTCGGGACATACCACAGACCAGGAGGCCAATAGGAGTTCATCACATAGAAATTCGGTGTAAACAAGGTAGAAAGCCACAGTGGTAAGGCAGGAAGACTGTAGAGCCAAAGGTATGTCAAAAAACTACTGATTCCCAAAGGGGGGATTCAAAAAAGCTAACGGAAAGAAATGGAAATGGAAATGGAAGAGGAAGAGAGATCTAGCCCGGATTTCCTCTTCTTTTGAATAAAAGGCACGAACCTAAAGAGAATAGCCAGAGTTGTCTGAAGACGCCATCTATGCGTATCCTGTATCTTTCTTATCTTGAAGAGAATCAGGGGCCCATAACCATAAGTCCAGACCGCTTGCCAAATACCTGAGGGAAACCTAAGTAAACGTTAAAAATATCCTCAAGAAGTGCCGACCTCGGGCATTATGAAGTGGAAATCATGCATGCACTGTGGCTCGGATACAGCCCAAGAGGCGTCAGTTGGGTGTGGGTGACACGTACCATTCCCACCCAGCCCGGCATTCGAAGCGGGTTGCTGCTCTTCCGACCAACCCAAAACCTGTATGGAATCGTCGAGACGCAAGGAAAATACCTAATGCTATCAAAAACTTTGTTGTGATACAGTCAGCAGAGTAAAATATGCCAGATTTAGCGTAGCCGCACGACGCCTTGATGGAAAGATTTCCTGTTTCTGTTTGGGTTGTACCTGCAGGCCTGTGCCGACGGCAATAATGATGTACGTTTTCTTCAAAATGCAAACGTCCCGCCACAAATACCAGCATCGGAGGAAGAAATTTTTCGAAGCATATGTTTCCTTCGGGGCGTTTGCCGATTCTGGATCCTTGGAGCGCAACCAGACGAGGTGTTTCTGCCCCCAAAATAGACTAAAAAGCTGCATGTTCTGTGCTTGGAAAAGCGCAATACCGAGTCTAACGCAATAGTTAATAAAAAAATATATACAATTAGTAACCCATACGTATTTAGTAGGGATTTTAAATAAAATGTGCCTTACGGAAGACATATGTTCATAACCCAGAATTCAAAGCTACAAGGCAGCACTCCGTTTAAAGGATAAACAAGAATGTCGAAGCTTAGTTGCAGGTGTAGCATAAGCAATGCCGAACACACCAAGGGAACATTCTTCAAGCGTATGAAGGGAAGGTGTCGATGTGTAAGGAAGATGACCAGACCAATGGCAAAAACCACCGTCCAGAGCACAAATACAGCGATGTATATCCTACCAACACTGTTTAATCGCAAGTGCCCATAGTTTGGAGGTTGTATTAAGTCCATGACAGCCTGCATAGAATCATCCATGGTAGGCATTGTAGAGGCGATTCCCTCTCGAAGATCCTGTCTAAGAGAAAAGGGAAAGTAATAAAAGCACCCAAAAAAAAATTAAATTTTCAACCGTGAATTCTCATAAAAAAGAAAACAAAAAAGGGAAGAACAGGGGGAAAGAGAACCGGCTTGCGGCGAGATGGGGAAGAAAAAGAAAAAGAAACGGCCTGGCCGTTAGAAACAAAACTAATGCCCCTCCACGGTCTTCATGGGCGGTTCAACGAACACACGATCATGAATAAGAATTGAAGGACAGAAGAAAACCCGGAAAGTAATGAGAATACATTCAACTATATTGATTTTACGTGATGCCCTCCATCCAACCTACGTGGTCCAAAACACATCAGGGAGCAGGGAATGAGGAGTGCGGTGAGGGTCTGAGCCAAAAAGCAGTGGATCAGCGTGGGTAAAAGTGAAAACAGAAATCTGATACACGTCAAGGTTGGATGGAGGTTAGAACGACCAGGTTAGGGGGAGAACATGATGCTGAAACTCAGAACCGTTACTTCCACACGATGACTACACGCATGAACCCTCCTGCTCATTTATCTGGCGAGAAGTCTTTGACACAGGATTCAACTTTGGTTCGGATTGATTGAGCTTCGCTGCGCCTGGGAAGATCGCCCTGCTTCTCGCCTGTTTCCGAAGAGATCCATGTTCCGGGTGGTAGGATTATGATCAGATGGAATGTGCATAAACAAACAGGAGTCCACGTTCCCATAGTGCTAGTACACACAAGCGAAGATGAATTCCCGAGCCCTGGCCAAATGGCATAGGCAACACTCTACTCTATTGGTACCCGAACTGCGGTTATACAGAGTAGTAGACCACACTAGGTATGCAGGTACCAAATCGCTAGTCTCCTTTGCCCAAGCCACGTGACTCGCCTAGGTGCCCCTTGGCTTGAAGAAGAGGCACGGAACAAGACTTAAAACCATGTTGCCCATCAGGTACACACGGTAGATAGAGTGGCCACTGACCGGTTCCCAATCCACGGCCCTTTTGCCGACTTAGTCTGCCTCTGCTATGCGGGGTTTCTTCCCCCCCTCTGCATACCCTTTTAGCCCGTGTGCAACTTTCGATAGTGGTTCTACGCACCTTCTCTTAAATACATATAGTAGTACATGTATCTTCCCTAACTTCAGGCACCATTTGCCATTGAGATCAAACGACGTGCATCGGGTTTGATCGTCATATTCTAACGGGATGGGTACCGAACTGGTTCCGATCTCCCGATACACGTAGTGACCAGTGGCGATGTCAGCATCACACATTCATGCTGAAGCAAGTCATTCATCAGTCAGCATCGCTAATTATCCGAGGGGATTTGAGTTGCTCAAGGTTATCGCCACAGCGTTTATCGAGCTTATGCGCCTGAAAATAGACTAGATGACGACGCAAAGCCAAATACCGATAAAGTGACTTTTGACAGTACGTTTCGTTAGCATCATCTCGCTTGCGGTCTACATCGAGGGCTCTGGTTTCAAACCGTCCTTTCATGTTGTCGCACCAGGAAGTGGGCAATGAAACGCACACGTGAACTTCCTGGTTGCTTTAGCTGAGTGATGTCCGGTGACGCCCCTGCAATTCGGGCAGGTGACTGGCAGAACAACGCGTACTGACTCTGCTTCTGCAACCTCTGGATGATGACTATCAAATACCTTCAAATTTGTGCTTCAATAGCTGGCGGTAGGCTTTATCCGTCCTTTATAGGTTGGGGTCCTTCAGTGGTCTGGAATATGCGAACTGTAGGGATACATGTAGTAGTTGGCCCCCAAAGAGGCCTCATTGGAAACTTGGGACAAGGTCAATTCATGTAAGTTCATTATATCATTTCTTATCATCCACTAATAGAAGACCCACTTCATAGCACCACTGCCAGAAACCCTGTAGCTACCACACACCGAACTGAGAGAATGTAACAAAATAAAGGAAATAGGTATTCATAAAGACCCAGAAAAAAACACCACCCTGAACCTATCAACCATTTCTCAACCCAACCGATTTACCCAACCCAACCCAATACTCATAATAACCTTAAATTTAACCGGAGCACATCACACATTCCTCCTTGTTTTCAATGCTGCAAGCCAACACAGCATCAGCATAGATATCTACTTCCCTTTCCTCACTCAAGTTTTTTGTATCCTCCTCCTGGCTCCTCTTATTCTCCAGCTCCTCCAATCCATCAACCGCAGCAGGGTCAGCAAGTGGTTCCGTCGCCAACAAAGTGGGCGACGCTTCTGACTTCTCTGAGTCGGCATCATCAGGGGACGCAGCCGCTACGGATCCAGGAGGGACGGAAGTGGAAACTGAACGGGGAGGGGGGGGAGGGGGGCCGCCGACAGAAACTACTCGAGCGACAGGTTTAGTAGCCATCATCGGGCGAGGGATAGCTGTCTGGGAAGAGTAGCCGGCGTTGGGGATACGTTTCTTTCCCGGAAGGGTGCGGGCGACTGCCGTGTCCTCGACTTTGAGGGCTTCTTGGTCGACAGTGAATTGCTGGGACAAACCGTTAGAAGAAATCCTCACGAGTGTTTCTTAGGAGATAAATGGGAATAGGATGAAAATTTGATCAGAGAGCTATAGGATTTGGATATTTCATGTGGCGGGTCTTAATTCGCCTCATAAACACGGACCAAATAATTCTCATCATGCAAACCGAAAGCGGGTGAACGGTGGGTAGGACGAGAGAAGGGGTAAAACTTACGATAGCAGCCGCAGCAGCCTGAGTGCGGAGGTAGTACATCCCCGTTTTCAAGCCCAACTTCCACCCATAAAAGTGCATCGACGTCAATTTACCCATGGTAGGGTTCTGAATATGAATGTTGAGTGACTGGGACTGATCGATGAAAGCACCACGATCCGCCGCCATTTCGAGAATCTTCTTCTGAGAGATTTCCCACACAGTCTTGTAGAGTGCCTTGATGTCATCGGGAATATTTGGAACACCCTGAATGGAACCATTGTTGGCAATGATACGGTTCTTCATGTTATCGCTCCACAAGCCCATATCGACCAAGTCCTTCAGCAACCAGGGGTTGACAATCTGGAATTCACCAGCCAAGACACGACGAGAGTAAATATTAGATGTATAGGGCTCGAAGCATTCGTTGAATCCGAGAATTTGAGAAGTTGATGCAGTAGGCATAGGTGCGACGAGAAGAGAGTTACGGAGACCGTGCTTCTTGACCTTTGCCTTCAATTCATCCCAGTCCCACAAGTCGGTTGGGGTGACATTCCACATGTCATATTGAAGAATACCCTTGGAAGCTGGTGAGCCTTCATAACTTGAGTATGGACCATCAACCTCAGCCAACTCGGTAGAAGCCTCAACAGCAGCATGATAGATCGTTTCAAAAATCTGAATGTTGAGTTGTTTTGCCTCCGGGGATTCGAAAGGCAAACGAAGAGCAAGGAAGGCATCAGCAAGACCTAAAATATACCAAATTAGCCAAATACATTAAACTAGATCAGCGGATAAAATACGAACCTTGGACACCAACTGCGATAGGTCTGTGTCTCATGTTACTCCTCTTTGCCTCCTCGACTGGGTAATAGTTCACATCGATAATCTTGTTCAAGTTCCTTGTTACAACCTTAACAACATCGTGTAACCTAGCAAAATCATACTGGCCACCCTGAACATCCACAAAAGTTGGCAGAGCAACGGAAGCCAAGTTACAAACAGCAACTTCGTCGGGAGAACTGTACTCGACAATTTCTGTGCAAAGGTTGGAAGACCTGATGGTTCCGAGATTCTGCTGGTTCGACTTGCGATTGCAGGCATCTTTGTACAAGATAAAAGGATTGCCGGTCTCAGTTTGAGTCTCTAGGATAGCATACCAGAGCTTCTGGGCCTTCATCGTTTGACGGGGAAGGCCTGGAGTCTTTTCGTATTTGTTGTAGAGAGCTTCGAACTCGTCACCCCAGACATCAGCAAGGCCGGGAGCCTCGCTGGGACAGAATAAACTCCAATCCCCGTTCTTCTCAACCCGCTTCATGAACAGATCAGGCACCCAAAGGGCATAGAACAGATCCCTAGCACGGATCTAAGACGTATCTCCATCAGTAAAGTATAGTTAAAAGATAAACCGGGGTTTGCAAACCTCTTCCTTTCCGTGATTCTTCCTCAAATCTATAAATTCGAAGATATCTGCGTGCCACGGCTCAAGGTAGATAGCAAATGCGCCGGGCCTCTTGTTTCCTCCCTGGTCAACGTACCTCGCGGTATTGTTGTATACTCTCAACATAGGTACGATACCATTGGAGCTACCGTTTGTTCCCGCGATATAAGAACCAGTAGCACGAATGTTATGAATATTCAACCCGATACCACCGGCAGTCTTAGAAATCATAGCACAGATCTTAAGAGTGTCATAAATCCCTTCTATGGAATCCTCCTTCATCGCAACTAAGAAGCATGACGACAATTGTGGCTGAGGAGTTCCGGCATTGAAAAGGGTTGGCGAAGCATGGGTAAAGTGCTTGGCAGACATGAGGTTGTAGGTCTCGATAACCTTCTCAACATCCTCGCCATGGATTCCAACAGCCACTCGCATGAGCATGTGCTGCGGGCGCTCGGCAACTTGGCCATCAATACGGAGAAGGTAGGAACGCTCCAGGGTCTTAAAGCCGAAGTAATTGTAATTGAAATCTTTGTCGTAGACAATGGCAGAATTCAATTCCGAAGAATGACGCATAACGGTTTCGTAGGTTTGGGCGGAGATCATAGGAGAAGGGCGGCCATTTTTCTAGATAAAGGTCAACTCGCTAGTACTAGGATTTGAGGGGAGTCCAAAACATACGGGATTAGCATAGTGGTATAGATCGCTTATGACCTGGGAAAATTGTTTCTTGGTTTGTTTGTGCAAGTTGCTTACAGCAATGCGGGCAGCAAGAATGGCATAGTCGGGATGAGTGACGGTCATGTATGCTGCTGTTTCAGCTGCCTATTTGTTTATTTGATTTGTTTATTAGCTTAATTCTGTGGTATATACACCGCAGGCTTAAGAAATCACCCTCCCCCAATGATGTATATTTGGATTTTGAGTACTAACCAAGTTGTCTAACTCAACTGTGGTAACCCCCTGGTACACCCCCGAAATGACCTTCTGGGTGATAGTCGCAGCGTCCACATGTTCACTGTCTAGGCCATAACAAAGACGGGATACACGGGCAGTGATCTTATCGAACTGGACACGCTCCTTACGACCATCTATCAATTGTTCATGTTAGCTGCCTTAAATTCCTCGTAATTGCAATAGCCCCAAGCTGGAAAGCTGGCCCATAAATGCAACTATAGATATCTGCAAAGATTTCAACCATACCTCTTTTCCAGACATACATATCTGTGGTGCTTTGATGTTTTTTTTAGAAAAAGGAATTATAGTACTTGGAAGTCTGTGCGGAAAAGATAGCGTTTTTGAGGTATCGAGGAGGGGTATCCAACAGTGTAGCACACCAATTCCTATACGCTTGCTGACCAGAAAAAAGAAGGAACCTGAAAAAATGCAAATAGATGAATTCAATTGAAGAAGTAGAAGCGGAGATGGACTTGTGAAGACAAGATGCGGGGGGGAGAATGAGGAGAAAGAGAGACTGGAGCAGAGGGGGCGCGTTGTCTATAAGTTTTTCTCCAACGCGTAAATTGGCTTGGCAAACACAGGTTTAGGGTTGCGCAATCCAGGCGTGATTTGTCAAGACGCAATGCAGGGGGGAGGCGCGTCAGGGTGGATTGTTGCCAGCCTGGGCGTGCTACACAATCCACCCCCCGGTCAGTTTGTCGGTCACTTTACGCGCTTTACTCGTTCCTCGATACAGATCGCGAACCGGCCTTGTTTCTACGCGTATACATGTGCCGTTCAGGCCGTCTAGTTGGATGACTCTTGGGCTTTCTGGCATGCTCCTGGCTGAAGCAATTTAAAAGCAATCAACTAGAGCATGTCGTTCATTATCATTGCCTTGAAATCGTTACACTGAAGATCTCCCTTTTTGCTTCTACTATTAGATAACAACCACTTGAATTGCTAGAATGTGCGTGGTACAAACATCCTCATCGCTTTCAAGGCTGTCTCATTGATCCGCGCGAAACACATTCAACAAACTTAGCCCCATTTGAAATTTCCATCACGACTTCCACGGGATGCTAACTCGGCTGGAAGCTTCAGTCATGAAATATCACTCTTGTATTCGGGTTCCAATTGCCGAACCGCTAGATTATGTAGGCCTAACTCGAAATCATTCCACTAAGGCGCGGAGTTCCGAACAGTCACTTCGCTGGTTGAGTGATCATCAACCGCATGTGCTAAACTACAATTACCGCAGGGAACACGAGAACGATGACTGTTCTTGTAGTTTGCCTGAATCCTGAAAATGAGATAGATCATCAGAGAGCCTAGTGAATACTTAGCTTGATATAATCTAAACATGATTAGGAATTCGTATACGACGTACCCTCACTCTAACTGATGTCTACTTCCCTCTATACTCTAATCAACTATTATACAAGGCTTCTCTCAGTCCAAAACACCAAGCAAGCCTACTACTCACCTAAAACAAAAAAAGAGAGGAGAAAGAAACGAAACGAAATGAAACGAAAAATAAACGAAATCGAAAAACGCCAATGATGCACCACTCCCTAGCCTATACATTCGGACTCAATAAATCATACTTAACCAAATTTTCCACATCCTCCATACTGCTCGTCAAAAACTGCCTCATCTCAAGTCCAAGCCAAACCTTCAAGAAGCTCATACCGGCTTCCCTTCCGCCGTCTTTCCCACCCAACATATGCGCGCCGCTCCCCGCACCAATTGCTCTCAACATGGGTAAAGAGCTTTATCATAAACCTCAGCCACGAACTCATAGAACCTATCGGAGGCGGCGTACCTTTTCAGTAGATCCATATCCGGGTCCAGACTTCTCCCGATACCCTCAAGCAGTAAGATGGAAAGCACTACGTTAATAAAGTCTCCTGCCATACGGACATGGTGCATTCGCACCATGTGGAGTACATCAGTGAGGATATCGCCGATCTTGATGTTACCGAGAGCCAGTGTGCGGGACTTGACGGCTAGAATCAAGTGCTGCATTTTGAGCGCGAAGATCTCACCGTCGACGACGGAGCTGGGTGAGCGAGAGCGCTCAATCATGAGGTGGCCTGCTCGGTACCCGTCAAATTCTGCTACTGCACGGAATAGGTCGAGAAAGTTTTTCCGGTTTTTGGTGTTGAGCTCTGTAACAAGGCCGGTGTCGATGAAGATTAGCTGCGGCCGGTAGCCTTCGGAATCTAGACGTTCCAGTTCTCTGTTCCAGCTTTCAGGGTTGTGACGGTGAGGTGATAGGCGGGAGAGAACTTCGGTGGTCATTTCGGCATGATTGTCGACGTACTTTTCGGAACAAGAAGATGGGACGAGGAGGGAAATACGAGAGAAGATGGGAGCAGGAAGGGGCTTATGAAAGCGGACCATTATGTTACCGGGATGGAGGTCGGCATGGATGAAGTTGTCCATGATTAGCATATGCTGAAGAAGTACTGTTGATTAGTTAATGGGTTTATCAGTGGTTGAAACACATCCACAAGATACGAACCAAGAAAGCATCTAAGCCCATGTCGGCAAGATCTCGCTCGAATACTCCAGCTCCGTTATCCAAAAACCCACGAAGGGGTATTCCGTGTGCAAATTCTTCTACCAGAACCTCTCGGGTAGTATAGTCAACATAGGGCATTGGGAACGCAACAGTAGTCCTATCCCTAAAGTTTGATCGAAAACGCTTCAGATTGGCGGCCTCGATCCGTAGATCCAATTGTAGCCGCATCATCCCACTGAACTGCTCAACCTCGTCTGGGAAAGAGAACCACTCGAGTGTAGGAACGGCGTCTAGTAACGTTGCAAAGAAACTCATGATCCTTAGATCCCTAAGGACGGTTTTTTCCACTCGTGGATGAAGCACCTTGATCGCTACATACGACGAAGGAGCTTCGTGCAGTGATGGCGATCTAACAAGAATATCCACCTTCTTACGCCGATTATTATTCGCTTTCTGGTCTTCCTCGTCCAATCTCGGGATAAAATCTGGCTTTAGTTTCGCCTTATAGACCTGAGCTATCGCCCCAATCCCCAAAGGCGTCTCCTCAAACTCCTCGAATATATCGTCAAAGTTCTTGCCGCCAAATGCCGCGGACAAGGTCTTTTTCGTATCGTGGAGTGAATGGGGCCGGGCATTCGAGTGTAATTTCGACATCATTTCACACATCTCCGTAGGGAAAATATCCGTCCTTGACGCAGCCCATTGCCCTAGCTACTCCCATCAGCCGCCATAGCGCCCCGAGCGTGAACGCGTGTGGGTACGCCAGTGTATCGGGGGGAAAAATAGAACTCCAACCTTGATGAACGTCGGTCCTGCATTCTCCATAGACTTTACCAGGAATGCATACCACAGCATTGTCCCCTTCCGCTCGTTGCTCTTCTCGGCTATTCGCTCGCCAATGCAACACAGTGGTATCGCGAGAATAAGCGGTACGAATATTGTCACCAGCGTGATGAACCGAAACCCTGTCGCGATGGGCTCAATGATCCAGTTGACGACAAAGATCTGCGTATTCTGGATAAACCGGAATATAAGCGGCTGGTCCTTCGAGACTCTCCGTAGCTCTTCTCGTTCGAGATCTGACTCCTCGAGCATTAACTGCTCGATAGTCTTCTCCATGCCATCCTCCTCACGCCCTTTTTCCCCCTCCTCCCAACTTGCCGAGAGCCCAAGCGGGGCTACAGCGGCGAGTGTGGCAGACCCGAGATACAGCGCGCCGTTCCCGTTAAATCGTTTCCATTTGCTGTGGTTGCCTGAGGATGAAGGCCGTTTGGATAAGATGCTAAAATGCGACTTTGGCGACTGTCTCGCACAGCCATGACGTATCGCAGACCAAACGGTTCCTGATCGTACTGTAGGCATGGGCAACCGTCGACCGAGGAGGGCGGCTGTCCTCATGGTAAGAAGCAGCCGGTGATGTATGTAGAGAGAAGAAAGGGATAAAGGAAAAGAATAGGAAAAGGGCTATTCCTCTAAAGCAGACGGATCGATGAGGTCGGGAAATGCAAAACCATGGGAAATGGGAAATTCCATCACGCGGAGAACCCCGGACAAGAGATGATGCATGGTCCCTGGAAACTGCACCAAGCCAAACCTTGCCCCAAACCACATCATAAATACATCTACATACGCACCAGCATCATCATTTACAAGCCTCCGATCTGGCTAGTGCAGTCATGTCTTAGATCTCGAAACGTCTCATGAGGCACTTGGGTGTTGATCAGCTTCACCAGTGCTCTACACGCTGTTCCCACGAGCCTCACAAGTCACAGCGATGGGAACATTTCCTCGCTTAGCTCCTCGGCGTCATGAAAAATCACTCGATTAGAACAGCTCGGGCCTGGGTGCTATTTGAGGAAAGCACGTGTGACAGGCAGGGCTCTAGAATCTAATAGTAGTAACCACCCGTAGAGTAAACGTACTTGATAAGAAACCCTATTACCTTGTAAAATCTCTCTTAGTCTCGCATCTTGTCATCGTAGGCCCCTTTGTACTAGAGGGCGCTCGCTTTCTTTGTATGTATAAAGCAGTCCTTATGTGGAGGTATCGCGACCCCGAAAACACGTTGGAATGCTTCAGATATAGGATCTCAATTATTATATGATAATGGAGTCTCGGGGTTTCGGAATCACTACATGTACGTGTAGCTACATGTATGTGAATAATCTGCTTAGTCACCATTTTCGTCCTGCAACACCTTATCTGAAATGTTTAGTTTCCAAGAATTTTTTGTGCTACATGTGATTAATGTCACAAGAAATCACTCGACATTACTAAGCAAGAGTACCAGGTACCAAGTGATGGGTGGATGCCTGAACCCCTAATCAGTATCAATTCTGAACTAGTAAGTGAAATCGCTTCCTATTTCCATCGGCACCATTATCAATTAACACTACTACGTACACCAGTTATTACATCTCTAAAGTAACGTCTACTTGCTTTTCCCCCTTATGCCAAAAAAAAAACAAAAACACCCTCCTAGCCGTCACTCTGAAGTCTGAATCAAATATGCAAAATATGAGAAAAAAATAACAATAATATCTATCCGTCTACTTACGTTGAAACACATCATCCCCAGATGCTTGCTCTTCATCCGCCGGCAATCGATCCCTCAACCACTCCATAACACCTTCTGTCCCCTTCTCCAACACCTGCCACCTTGGCACCCTGAATAGGTTCCCGCCAACTCTCAGCTCCCTCAGACTGGTTACGGTCCCCAATTTCGGTGGAAGATGCCCAATGGAATTACTACTCAGATCCAAAACTCTCATTCCGTCCACAGCATCCACTGGAATTTCCTCGACTTGATTATCCCTTGCATACAAGGCAGTCAAATTATTGAATGTCTGTCTAATTCCGTCTATCGATATGAGCCGGTTGGCAGATACATCAAGAGTATCGAGTCTTGGTGCATCGAGGTTGTCAAGAAGCGGTTTAAGAGAGGTAATGCCGTTGGCTTGAAGAATGAGGGTTGTGAGAGAACGAAGTGATATCTTCGTGGGAAGATAGGAGTCGCCCGAGAGTTTGTTATGGCCGATGTTTAGGGTTGTTAGGGAGGCGCAGAAAACTTCTACGCTTGCCGGGATGGCCGTGAGCCTGTTGTGAAGGAGAACGACGCTAGTGGGATTTCCGACGACTGTTTCGAGAAGGACCGTGGGGACGTCCTCGTAACCTTTTGAGGAGAGCTCTAGAACACCTCCACGGCCAACCTCCAAAGTCTTCTTGGGGTGAGCTATTCCGTCTTCTCCGTCTATCGCCTCACCGGCATGGGAACCATCTTTCACTTCAGCGATCACAATCTCAGGCGGTGCCAAACGTGCCTTGAGGGTCCGCTTCAAGTCGACGATGCCCATATTTAGGAGATTTCTCTCCCTAAATGGGTTGCCGTCGAACTTGAGAATTTCGAGCCCCTGCATCGCACCAAGATGCGGGTCCAGGCTCTTGATGTTATTCGCTGAGAAGTCAAGAGTCCTCAGCCTATGAAGATTTATCAATCCCTCCGGTAACACTTCCAAGCGATTATGGTCAACTGTAAAAACTAAGAGTTCTTCCCAGCCTTCAACAGAAGGGAGCAAAGAAATCTCATTGTTGGTGGCAAATAATTGCTGCAGAGTAGGAAGCAGGATAGCTCCCTCGCTGAAGATCGAGATATGGTTGTTCCTGATATCGAGCAAATGTAAAGAATCGAGGCACTGAACGGCAGATGAAAATAGGCATCCTTTTAGCTTATTGTTTGAAGCTGTCAGCTCGTGGAGCTGACAACCCTGGAGAGCCTGAAATGGTAGTTCCGACAAGTGGTTCGAGGCTACATTGAGAACGTGAAGCCTCGCGATCATTCCAAGGGAAGCTGGTAGTGATTCAAGATTGTTCTCCTGGAGCTCTAAAATTTCCAGGTTCTCGAGTTTAGAGATTGACGAAGGCAGTTCTCCCTCCAGACCATTCTTGGCAAGCTTCAGATCAACTAAAGTTGAGATCCGGAAGATCATTTCTAACGCACTATGATCGAGCTTATTGTTGGTCTTCATCCCCGGTTGTTAGTCAAGAGTACAACTACGAAATGCTAAATATGATGTGCCTACCAGGTTGAGAACCGTTAATTCGGTCAACTCTCCGAAATTCCTCGGTAAAGCTGTTAAGAGATTGTTATGCATCTATATACCACGCTAGTCAGCTAAACGCGTCCCATTCATCCTGCCATCTGCACCATAGCAGTCAAAAAGTACCAAGACCAAAAGAAAAGAGGTGCCGGCAGGTGGACGTTTTCCACGTACATCAATGCTGGACAATCCTCCAAACTGCTTCACCATTTCCTCGCTAATTTCCTCAATTTCGTTATCGGCTCCAACAAACCGGACTAGGTCAACGCTCTCGTACCACTTTGGGCCGTCACAGGTGTCAGCAGCTTCGAGCTCCTCGGGACCGATTTCGTACATCTTGTAGACGTTGTCGGGAATCTCCTTCAGCTGCAAATTGGAGATGTTAAGGCGGCCTTCTACTCGCGCCGTTTTGATGCGCTGCTTAAGGACCCTAGCGGATCCACCCTTGCCGAGGATAGCCTGATTGAATGGGTTATCGGTTGAGAAGTTGAACCCTTTTAAATCGTTGCTGGCTTTGGGCGTGTGCCCACCGGTTGTCAGAGCAATCGAGTCAGCACGTGCACGATTTGCAGCTCGAGCCTTTGCAATAGTATCACGGAGTGATTGGGAGGCTGCTTTGTTTGCGGCGGCCTTTCTGGAGGGGGAATCTGGGGCCTCTATATACGGGGGCTCGATGATCTTTTGATGTTTTGCCCTGGACGATGGTTGGCGGAGTCCAGATAGGCCTACTCGTGGGGCAATTTTGGGAATTATTGGGGTTATGGGCGTGGAGGGTAGGTGAGAAGAAACGCTTCGACGCATCGGGGTTGGACTTGCGGTAGCATTGGGGCTAGGAAGGTGGGATGTCGAGGTCTTGCGGAGAAGGTGGGAGTTTGAGACTCTTTTGTTCAATGTGAGGCTCGAATTCGAGGGCTTCCGTGTTAATGGTGGGGCAACAGTAGTAGGTCCATTAGATGGTACGCGTCGCGGTGGAGTCGATACTACGGGTTGTAGTTGAGAGGCTGAGACTTTTCTGGTCAATGTAGAAGTCGAGGTTTTTTTGGTTAGAGAAGGGACGGAGGCTCTCTTTGCTAAAGAGGTAGCCGTATGGGATGTATGGTCTCTGACGGCAATTTCTGCACTTGGAGGACCTCTAGACGTTCCGGCAGTTGAGGGAGTTTCAGGGGGAGTATCTACTTGACTCAAATTTTAGTCGAATTTGTGAGCAAGTTTACCATGGAGTGAGTACTTACATGCGTTTTCGATAGGGCTTTTCAAACCACCGATTCTCGATTGCCTTTTGGCAACAGAGGGGAGTCTTGGAGAAGCAGATTTCGGGCCAGGAGAAGTTATGAGATCTCTTGAGGCAACTGGTCTCAAAGAACCATAAGGAGGAACAGCAATGGGGGTTGGGATAGGAGTATAAGTTTTCCTTGGCACAGGAAGCCTCGAAGAAGCCTTTCTCCTGAGTTGGATAGGCCCAAGAGGGGGATTCGAGCCAGGTGACGAAGGAGCTGTTTGGGTGGAAGGAGACTGTTCTCTGGACATAGAGTATTCTCGTGATTCTTCCCCGTGGACACTTGACGGAGCACTACTGTCCATGGTGCTGCTATCTATATTAGTATCGCTGGAATCGACCATCGTATGGTGGTGGCGATCCTCTTCCGTTCAAAGCTGTAGCTTGCTGTGGGAAAAGCTCACGGGGCCAGGAGATAAATAAGTAATAGGTAATAGATAGGTATGAATATGGATACCTATGGGTATAGGTATAGATATAGGAGACTCAGTAACCACAGGAACGGGTGCAGAAAGTTTAAAAGCCTACTGCATGCAGGGTCGGGTAGCGAGCCCTAACCCTCAGACTTGGCTGAACGGACTGAAAGGGGCCAGGTACAGGGGGCGGCAAGATTTGACCCCCAGAACCCGGTTGGTGGCAGGCCGTTGTTGCTGTGGCAGCGAGTCGCATTGGACAAGCGAGCGCCAAGACACGATGTGGAGGGTGGAGGGGAGGTCCAAGCGTTATTTCCCAGTGATGCAGTCAGCGGATGTGGACGGGAAGGCGTGGCTGAGAGGGCCGTTTGATGGCTGGTGCTGCTGTTCTGAGCGCTGCGGGGAGCAGACAAAGCCTTTGTACTGGAGCTGTCTCTCGCACGCTCGCGCACTCTCTCGGTTTCCGGTTGTTTACCTCGCTGCCCACCCGTAATCTCACCACCCACCCATAATGATACAATAGATCTCTCCTCACTCGTTCCTCTCGCTGAGATGTCCGCGTCATGATCTCAGCGCGGCTCCTTCAACCTTAATCCCCCCCCACTTCCCCTAACTCCACCATTCATCTCTCTCCACCATTGCATCTCCACCATCCATCGCCATCCATCCATCCGTCAATCCATCTGCTCATCCATCCTCTAATCCCATTCGCTGCTCTCAGCCCCCCTCTCCTCCCTCCATTCATGATGGATGACTCCCAGCAATCCATCATTCTTGGCACTCCCACTCCAGTGTCCTCGCCGTTGCAGTCGCAAAACATAACACCATCCTCCACCCATCACCGTCCCCGCCGTGATCGTCCCTCCATTCATCTCATCCCTCCTCCCTCTTCCACAGTCATTGCAAACCCTTTCACTGCATCATCCTCTTCAACTTCAGCTTCCACAATGCCTACGCCAATCGATACCATGTCTGCCATATCCCTCTCCGCACAGCCCTTTAGTCCCTCGGCCCATGGTTGGGAAGATCTCTCCTCTTCGCTTATCGACTCCTACGACTTGACTACTCTACGTTCTAAGCTTCAGCTCGCGAATCGGCTTATCAAGACCCTTTCTTCCTCTCTTTCTGCAATGCGCACAAATGCCGCGCACTACCTTCTCCAGCACAAAATTCTCGAGATGGAAACAACTGAAGCTGCTGCGCGCCATCAAGTTGAATCTGAGATCACTCGCCGTGAGGTTGAAGTATTACGGCTTGACCAGAGCGCGTTTAGCACTACGCAGCAGCTTGCGCTTGCAGAAGAGAATGAGGGTTATAAGCGGCGATTACGAAGAGCGAAACGGTCTATAAGGGAATATCGTGAGGAGATTGGCGATATGAAGGAAGAGAACGAAAAATTGAAGAAAAGGATTCGTGACAATCGACAGCATCAGTTAGATGCGTCGCGTTCGCCGGACGATGGCCGCCATGGCGGTGGGAGTGGAGGTGGACACGCCTCTTCTGAGCGACATACTGTGAGCAGGCGGAGCAACGGCGAAACTGATGCCGACGTGGATGATGGTCTCGCAGCACTTCGCTTTCTAGCTTCTCAAGTTCTCTCACAGGAAATGGACGAGTCTCATCACTCTGACTCTCGACGCGCGGTTACTCCAAAGCCTAAGCATCGCAAACTCCCCTCGCCCTCTACTACTACAGCACCGCCTACTGTTCGTCGCACGCTAATGTCACCCGTCGCATTCACAAGCTCCAGCACCTCCCGTGGCTTGAAACGGCGCCGATCCCGGGACTCGACTATCTCCGCGACTGATGAAGATGGTGGTGCATCTGGAGGAAGACGGCGGCAGGGACATGGAGTTAATACCTTACACAGTGCTACCCGACAGCGGCGATGTACGCAGAGCCCTCGCCCGACTGTAGCGGTGCCATTGGTACCCGAGCAAAAGAGTAGTGGCAGAAAGCATCACACACAGAGACCTGACACACCCCGGCAGCCAGGAACGCCAGTGAGTCCACTTGGAAGGGGAGGGAAGAAAGGAGAAAGTAAGAGTGCGGGGAAAGCTGCAGGGCTGGGACTGAAAGTCGACGGTGTAATTAGGAGCCCGCCTTGATTTTATGGGGCTAACAGTAATGCATTGTAGTAAAAGTATAGTTTTGCAAACATTAGGGAAACATTGGAGTTATGTTTGGGCTTCTGGTGTAATATATTTAGGGGATTTGATTATGTCTGAGCGTTTTAAGGGTATCTAGGGCGGGGTTATATTCATTTGTGCTTGAGTAGCTGGAGTGTAAGGGTTGAGCTGGACTGGACTGGACTTTTGTATGAGCTATGAATGGCAATATATACATCGCTTTCCTTTCGGTGATGTGCTTGGGTACGCGTTGTTTTTGGCCCTAGGGCTTTCGCTTTCGCTACTAGGGCTGGGGTGGGGAATTGCTAAATCTCCCGCGAGCATAACATCCTATCACAGACGATATGACTCATGTGATATCACTCGGTAATTGAGGGTTCTATTCTTTTTAATACTGTTTCTACCCGTCTGGGATGCCCTAGGATAATTTAAGTCGAATCGATTGATTATGATCTGCCTTGACGAGGTTTGTTTTGAATTGGGTAAGTTTATATGTGGGGAAGATTTGTTGGTCGAAATCTGAGCTCGAGTGCTCGCCTATGACCCGCATTGAGGACGTGGGGTGTTTTGTCACGTGAAAGTCCTGAGAGTGGAGGAAATCCTGGGGCTCAAAATTAGTTTTTCTTACGACAAAACTTGACTTTAACCTTCCCTACCTGCAACCCTCTCAGAATCACGAAGTTCTCTACACATTCGCGATCATGAGTTTTATCGTCCGCAGGACCTTGGGGCGCCGCCTCCCCTTACGCAATTTTACTGGAACGACCATTCAACCCCGCACTTGCTTTGCCTATCCGTCCCCACGGTTCCTCACCACGCCTGCTAGCCCTGGTCCAGCCTCAAACTCGAAGCCTGAAAAGATCCAGAACACAGGCCTCAATGATACTCCGCAAGTGATTGCCGAGGATGGATCGGAGAACAAGGTCGATTGGTCGAAATCTTTCTACGGTTTGTCAGTGGAGCCATTTAAGAAGGAGGCAGCGGATGTACTGCTTGCGCCACTAGATCCAGAGGATGTGGAAGTTAAGCCTGGTATGTTTGAGGTTTCAGTCGATCCTATAAGCAGTTTGTCGAGGTAACTAATTGGGAACTGCGCTGCGCTCCAGATGGGATCATCTACCTTCCAGAAATTAAGTACCGTAGAATTCTCAATAAGGCCTTTGGTCCTGGAGGTTGGGGTTTGGCACCGCGTAGCGAGACTATTGTCACTGAGAAGGCTGTCACTCGCGAATACGCACTTATTTGTCATGGCCGGTATGCTTTTCGGCTTCATCTTGGAAATTTGGGAATTGAGAGCTGATGCTGACTATCAATATAGACTTGTCTCCGTTGCCCGGGGTGAACAAGACTACTTCGACCCCACTGGTATTCCTACAGCAACCGAAGGTTGTAAATCTAATGCGTTGATGCGATGTTGCAAAGATCTCGGTATCGCGAGTGAACTCTGGGATCCACGCTGGATCAAGATGTTTAAGAAAAAGTATTGCGATGAGAAATTCGGGGAACATCAGCTCACAAAGAAGAAGAAGAAGCTCTGGGTGAAGAAGGGGGATTCGCTAGAATATCCTTATAAGGTGTCTACTTTCTAATCATGATAGGCGTTGCTTTGGACGTGGATACGTGGATTAAAGGAACAACTGTAGAATTTAAAACGCCCCTCACTGATATTTGTAACATCCGGTTCTATGTTGCAGTTTGTGTTCGGGCATATTATATACCCCGTGCGATCATATCTTTGGCTTTACAGTATAATGAAAATCTGGTTTGGCGAGATCGCCTCTGATCTTATAGGCTTGTTCGGCTTCCTCCAAAATCTCCATATCGATTTCACCAATAACCATTTGCTCATGAACCCCTTCTGCTTTCACAATCGGCCCCATGAAAGGCATTGTGATTTGTGACAATCCGGCAAGGCCCTTTCCTTCCTGACCACCAGCATTAGAGAAGATAACGGCGGCTGTATTTTCGAAGGCTCTCGAGGTTACAATTGAGTCGAGAAAGACAGCTTCCGATTTCGGATTACGGCAAAGCCCAGCGGGAGTAAGATCGTTAAGAGTCCCTTGGGTGAAATGTTAGTATGAGGGAGCCTTCTATCGAGTGACGGGCTATGGAATAGTTTTTTTCAAGGGGGTATTTACAGAATGTTGGAATTATGATAATTTTTGCACCTAGAGCGATGAGTTCTCTGAAAGCTTCAGGCCCTAAGCAATGGATTAGCCACAAGATTATTTTCCCTTTCGATACTATAGGAGGGTCTACAAGCAAGGTCCCAGCATATCAAAAGCCCCACTTTCCCCAAGGGAGTATCTATGACCGAGTGAGGATTATGGGCCCCAGCCTCGAGATGCTCTCTCTCCGGATGCCTCAGATTTCTCAGCTATCATGAGAGTAAAGAGCTCGTGTCTTTCATGGGCACGTGGATGAATATTCACCATAAGTTTTTCTTGATATAAGTACCCAGAACCTCGCCCTTACTGGAGATAAAGTAGGCGACATTGTAAAGCATTTCCTGTCCCTCTTCTTCATCTGGAGAGGTGTGTTTTTCCACAAAGGTGCCGGGAACAATGTTTATATTGTATTCTTTTGCCACCTCCTGCCGTTAATCGCTAATAATTTAGTAGATGGATGAGGGATAGGATGGGATAAAAGGAGTTTCCCACGCAAAATTTTGCCAAATATGTCCTATCATCAGCAGAATCCGCAAACCGAGGATCATTTGGGACCCAGCTCGTTAGGCAGTATTCGGGAAGCACAGCGAGTTTTGCTCCATCCAATGCAGCTTTTTCAATGAAGGCTTTTGCACGCAGAAAATTCGATTCCATCTGCATGGGCTTTGGGTGCAGTTGGATCACAGCACATTTGAACTTGTCGGCAGGCATTTTGAGAAAGAGGGAGCTGCTAGCAAGTTCTATTGAATTATCTACAGTTCTCAGTATCCGGATTTGGGGATGGTCGTGCTTTGGCCTATGATGAAATTCCTGCAAGGGTCCGCAGGAAACGTTTAATGGGGCAAACCCTAATTGCCCCACAGCAGCTTGGCGAGGGGCTCAACACCACGAAGATCTTGCAATAGCGAAAAAAAAATAAACAATCGATATCGAACCTTACATTCCTCTCCATCTCGCGATCTCCCGTTCACCATCTTCTGCTCGTCTAAAATGATGTCGAGTCAGAGAACCAACGGCACTAGCTCCCGTCCTCTCCATGACGATGATGATAGCGAGGATGAAGTTCTCGCCTCAACCCTTGCTGAAGCCCTTCAGGACGATGGAGTATACGACGATTTGGAATCAGCGGCCGGAACCGCTCAGATTTCTGGGGATGATATTCAGCAGCGGTTAGCGTCTGCTGCCCAACCGCTGGAGTTCCAGGCGACACTTGGTGCAAGATTCGCGAGCTACGATAACTACTGCAGTCTGTTCCATTTTATTCTGAATTCGGATGGGCCGGTGGATTTGGAGTTGCCGACTGTGAGTGACTTTGGCACCTTAATGCAGCATTTTTGCGGGTTGGGCTTGTAGGATTCTGGATCCAGGGATCGCTCGAGAGAGCGGGGGACACTGGTTAGTTGTAGAAAAGAAGGGGGAACTAACAAATGGGCGGGGTTTAGTACTACTGGGCTTGGGATGTTATCGACGAATTCATCTACCAGTTCAACAGCTTCTGCATTCACCGTAACAACGTGGCAAGGAAGGGACAAAACGAGGAGGAGAAGCAGTTGCTTCGTGACAATCCGCAGACATGGGGCTGCTACAGCGTTCTTAACGTCCTCTATTCGCTGATCCAGCGCTCTCAGATGAACGAGCAGCTCGCTGCTATCAAGAGGGGAGATGACCCGAATGAAGTTGCTGGCGAGTATGGCTCTCGCCCATTATACAGGATGTTGGGCTACTTCAGTATCATTGGTCTTCTTCGTGTGCACTGTCTTCTTGGAGACTTCACACTGGCGTTGAAGACCCTTGACGACATCGAGTTGAATAAGAAGGCGGTTTTCGCCCGAGTGATGGCTGCTCACTTCACGACGTAGGTCTCCAAAACCTAAATGTCTCCTGCGGACTTATAAATTGATAAATGAAAATAGATACTACTATGTTGGTTTCAGTTACATGATGATGCGTCGTTATGCCGATGCTATCAAGGCCTTCTCACACATTCTCGTCTACGTCTCAAGGACAAAAAACTTCCAGAAGAACGCCCAGTTCGACTCAATCACCAAAAAGAACGACCAGATGTACGCTCTGATTGCCATCTGCGTTGCCCTCTGTCCAACACGTCTCGACGACACCATTCATGCAACCCTCCGTGAGAAATACGGCGACCAATTCCAGCGCATGCAACGTGGTGGCCTCGACACCCTCCCTATCTTCGAGCAGCTTTTCAACTCAGCCTGCCCGAAATTCATCTCTCCTATTCCCCCAGATTTCGATAAACCGGAGAACAACATTGATCCAGCTCAGCACCATCTCCAGGTGTTTATGTCTGACGTTAAGAACGCTATGCTCGGGCCTACCCTGAAGAGTTTCTTGAAGCTCTATACCACTCAGGATCTGCACAAGCTTGCTGGTCTTATCGATCTCGACCCGGAGACGCTTAGGACCCAACTGCTAGTTTACAAGCAGAGAAGCAGGCAGACAAGGTGGAGCGAGGGTGGATTGCTAGAGGGCGATATTGTCAACACTTCGGATTTAGATTTTGCTCTTGAAGGGGTGAGTTTTGAGCGATACCATCCCTCTCCATCATCGTATCTTTGATTTCATCGAAACTAATATGGTTGCTGTAGGATCTGATCCACATTTCAGAAGCTAAGACCGGAAGGAAACTCGTCGATTGGTACCTGAGGAATCTCGCTAGAACTTATTAGAAGTTCTGCTAAGATGATTGATTGATCAATGAAAGGTGGAGGGACTTTGGGAGTAGAGGGGGGGCTAGAGGGAACTGGGTGGTTGAATGAAGTTAAGATATGATGTCGCTTCGTGCTCACGAAACCAGAATGCTATTAATAGGCATATGTGGAAGGTAAGTGTGTCGAGCAAATAAAAATGGGATGGGAGGCGGGCCTATAGGTGTTTCTGGCTTTCTTTTCTTCCCCTTTTTTGAGAAAATACTAGTATACAATATTGGTAAAAAGTGAGAATTTAGAGCATCTCATGCTTTCAATGCTCATTGGGTTTTATTTTCCTTGGTCTTTTTTTTCTTTCAGTAGCTTCTTGTATGTACATTCGTTAGGGAGGTTGAATATAAACGGCTATTTCGGATTAGTTCTTGTAGCTTCATCCTTGCCCGTAGCATGGAGGTAAACTATTGCGTGGGTTAAGTTGATAGTCGGAAGACCAGTTTGCGTACTTGCGTCTCTAGCTAAACCTATTCTAAACGAAATTAGGTGCATTTCTCTTTCCCGCGCTCGATTATAATCTATTAGTGAGAGAGGTAGGCACAATGACCCTCCTTTAGCAAAAATCCCTTGCAAGTGCTGCGGTGGCATGGTGGGCAGACTGGCCAGTGGGTTCCAAGAACGAGTGATTTACCGTGAATGTAAAAAGTAGGTAACCGTTCGTCGGGCGGAGCCTGTAAATAGGAACTTCGTTGGGTAAATCGAAAATTAAAGATCTGTATATTTTTTTCTCTCTAGACCTAATTTCCATGGAGGCATTGTATTGGTAATGTTTCGCAGTGATAAATCTTATCCTAAATATAATTTTGCAAAGGAATAAGAATTCACTAGATGAAGATTACGGGTGTTGATAAATAGCCACTGAAAAAAAATGCGGTAATGTTAATTCCTCATTCTCTGTGAGTTGTAGCTACAGTATCAAAGCTTCTAGAATACGAGTGCTATGATAGTTTTGTATCCCTAGCTATAGCCTTACTTTCTTGTCTGTAGTTTTCCGAATCCTATCAGATCATGCTATAAACATGAATGCCTGAAAGTCAACTGTATAGGATTAAACTAAAGAGAGAACAGAAAGACAAAACAAATCCTCTATTCCAAGCACTCTGACGTTCTTGGTAGAATAGTGGGAGTACCTTTCATCTGAATTTCTCGGCGATCAGAGGTAATGATCTTTTGTACGGTGTGCTGAGGCCAGCACGCTCTGCTAAAAGCATTCATTGAGCTCATCATCATTACCCTTGGACCCCAACGTGGGTTTTCTCCTAGTCTCATGAGAAGAGGATATTTGAGTGCCGTCCCCAAAATCGATACCGAGTCCTCTAATGTCCTTTCCATGAAACCCTTCGATTCTTTCTGGGGAAGAGTTGATAGAACTTGGTCGAGGGTTTGTAGGCTGGGGTTTGCTTAAGTCTTCGAACATCCGGATGAGCTTTTCGGGTAGGGGGCGTGGTGGTGTGGTGAGTGTATTTGGCGGAGTAATAGGAAACCTGGGAACTTTAGCAAGGCGGCGTCCAAAAAGGCGATTCGAAGTCTCTTCAAGCGGGATGGTTTCTTTCTTGCTCTCCTTTCCTTCTGATAGCAATACTGGTGACGGGGTCCTCGATGTACAGACTTCGATATGTGTGATACGATAACTACCATTGATGTTTTCGTTGTCGATGATATGAGAGCCGTGGTGGAGGAGAAGGGGTTCTCGCTCACTTGAGTCAGATAGAGGAGACGGCTTCGTGGAGAGTAGTTAGCTAAATTTGATAGAATAAACGACAATGGATAATGGCTCTACCCAGTGCACTACCTTCCTTGGGCTCGGCGATAATAGAGAGCTCCTATCAAAAATATCTCTGCTCTCTTCGTCCACTGGTTTCATGATTTCTACACCCTTTTCTTCCCACTTACCCATTGGGATTTTCCAACGATCGTCTTCGTCGCTATGATCTTCGGGCGATTTTGGTTCAAGAATAATATAAGCTTCATCAAAATCCTCCCAATAAGATTTATAACTCTCACCATCATCATATCCTTGAAAACCTCGCCCTTCGGGTGAAGTTTTTAAATTTCCAAAGTTATAATCCTCCTTTAAGGTAAAGGGCGAAGCCTCAAGAGAAGGGAAATTACTGGGCCTGAGTACAGTATTTCGACGATTTTGTTCCTTTATTCCGTCCTTAAGATTTGACTTTGAGTGAGTGCGCGTTAGGCTCCACCGTTGAAGCTTATTGAGGTGTGGTCGTTCAAGTGGCTCGAGGCGCGGGAAATCCATCCAGTGCGGGTCAATGTCTGTGACTGGGTCAAAGTTCTCCGTCTTGGGTTCGTCTTCGTTTTCACTCTCCTGTTTCCCCAGCGATCCTTTCAGTTCAGCAATAAGATCCTTATACCTACGACTCCACCCAATCGTCAATGAAGTTTCATTGTTGTATTCAGCTAATGAGATGCCGCGCATTTTTTCGTCCACTAACGGGGTTATGCCTGGGTTAGTTGACTTATTTTCTTCAGATTTTGCGGCGAAAAGTTTCCTCTCAAGCTTTGGCGGGGTAATCAAAAGGTTGTAATCTCGAGATATGTTATCAACGGGTTGATTACTTTTAATGCTTGAATGGGCTGATTCCATTTCGCAGAGATGGGTATTTCCCACATTGTCCGCGAAGAACATTCGTTCGTTGGCTTTAACATACTCCGAAAAGGCAGCTTTCTGGAGCCTTATGCTCAAGGATTCCTCTTTGTATGGGAAATACTCTTCGTCGGATGCAGGAGAAGGCCATCGCTTAGGAGACGGCATGCACGAATCCGGGTATTCAAGTTCACCAGGAGAGAGTTCAAGTGGACTTGGGGTACCGCTTTTCGTAATTGGTCTTCCAGCAGACCAATGAGGAGAGATTGTTCGCCAAGAAAAATTAAAGAGTTTTTGCTCTGGTGTCCTTATCGACTCCTCGGTAGACACAATACTTGTAGCCGAGTGATAGTCTGTGGACGGAGATTGATTAATGCTAGAAAATTCGGAACAACTATCGATTCCAGCAGACAAGACTGAGTTGCTGGTGGGCTGTGGAGCGTTCGTAATCGTCGTGGTGATTTTGGATTGAGTTTCATGGAATTCCGGAAAATACTGTTTCTTAAGATTACCATTATTCAAAGGTTCCTCTTCAGGCTCATTGAAATCTGATATAAAACTTTCTCGGCGGGGATGAATGAATTTCATCCGGAGTGAGACCCGAAAAATGTAGTTATCGTCCTCTCTATTGTAGTCACCGCTACGTGTGCCGTCAAAATTTAGAGTTTCATGCTATCTCGACTGGATGAAATGACTAACCGTTCAATAAAAATAGGGGTTGGCTCCTGCTCTAGTCCTGTAAAGCAAGCAATATCTTCGACTACAGATTCCAAAATCATCGGAAAAGAGAAGAAGTCTAGTTCTTCTTCGGCAGCAACGTAGATGAACCACGCTAAGCAACCGGGAAAAAGAAGAATTCTTTGCACGTTACTTAGATAATGATGAGCCACTGTGACTATCGGAAGAGCTTACCCAGATGCTATTAGGAATAAAACAGAAGCAATAAGCAGAATTGGAAAAAGTGTGAAAAACACAGCAACTCGCCATGGAGATTCCAGACGGAAAGGCCCTGGTTGGGCTTCCAACAGGCTCGCCATCCTAGTGAGATAGTTGCAAAAAGAATAGATAAGGAGCGAATGGCAAAGAGGATAATAAAAAGGAGGACGGATATGAAGATGCGAAAGTGGGATGGAGACCAAGCTGTGTGGGGAGAACCTAAGATGAAAGACAAGAAGAACCTTACTACTACATGTATGACATGTATCTTCATGCCATATCACTCTTGTGCACTGGCTGCTAACGGCTGAGTGTAAGGGGGCCGGGTAACACCCAGTGCCGAGCCTGGAGTCGCCAGCCCGTAGCAGCGGCTCTGTTGCTTGCCGACGACGCTTGCGGATTTCTTAGAACTCACCATCTCAATAACAACATCGCCTCTGCAGCTTAACGCGCTCATACCAAAAACCTCACCATCACCGGACCTTAATCCTTTTTTATCTTCTATTAGATTCTCTGTGTATAGCCATGCCGGACACGAAAACCCCCTCCTTAGATGAAATGATCGCCGAAAGTAAGCTGTTCTGCACCCACTTCACGCGTCGTCTTTCTCCTCCCCCGGTTGCTTACCTTAACGCTTTCCAGATCGAAGAGCAAAAGCTTCCGAAATCGCTAGTGCGACCATGGGCAGGCATCGTAACCAGAACGTACCAACTGGACCCGCAAAACTGAACGGACGAGGGGGTATTAACAAGGTACGCCTATCAACAACCAGAACCACGTTATCATCCTCCATCTCCTCCTGCCTCCTGCCTCCATCCCACGCATGAATGGGTCCAGCGCTGCTTAACTATCTTATCATCGTCACCGGAGAAATCTGAACCTAACGGCAAAACTTTTTTTGATTCACAGCGCATCACTTCTGGCAGCGGTATCGGAAACGCAGCACCCGCTACAGGGTTGAATGGGAAATGGACTCACGACCTTCACCAACAAACCAATCCCTCTCGAGTCTCCAAGCTCCCTACAACTCTTTCTCCCGCCATCGCTCGCTCTTTGCAAAATAATAGACTTTTCGCCGCCCTGCACGGGAAACCAACCGGACCTGCCTCAGACCTAATCCCTAGTGGCCCCAGAAATGGGCCCAAGCCCCGTAGCACCAATATCCGTGGTCAGGCCTCCGGTTTCTCGATTAAGGGATCTGCCGGGCCGTTTGTGGTTCAGGCATCGAATTTCGCACCAGGGACGACAGCAGAGGACATTAAAATGGCCATGCTACCTCTCGGGAAGATACTAAGCTGTATCATACTCGCTGCGAACCCCACCGTTATCTGTGAGATCGTTTTTGAGAAAAAGGAAGCTGCAGATCAATGCATTTCACAATACAACAATCAACTTGCAGATGGTAATTTACCCGGTCTTTTCCTTTCTCCCCTCTCTCTTCCTCTAAATATCAACCCTTACCCCAGAGTTATTGGCATCAATTAACACGAAAAGAAGGCCGCCTTCTACATCTCTCGCTCAAGCCTGGCCCACCAGTCAGCAGACTTATGCACCAGGGTGGTTCTGGTCCTAGACCGCCTCCGAGACCAACTGATCCTAATGCACAACGCGAAGAGGCAGATCGTCAACGTAGACTTACAAACATCAGCTTCCAAGACGGGAGTTATGGTGTTAGGCCGCCACCACTATATTCCGATGCTCTGGTTCAGAGAGGACGAAGTTTCAATGGCGGTAATCGATAGAGGGGAAAAATCATGATGTCCTGGAATGGACTTAGTTTTTAAATTCATTTTTAGCTCGGGTTGTCCTACGAGGGCTTACGAGGCAGGGTCGCATATAAATCATTTTCGGATTCGCGGTACGGCAGGGCGATTAGGCATGCATACCAAGGGAAGGCTTATCTGGCTTATCTTATATCATCCGAGGATAAATGTATGATTGTATGTTCTATCTACTTCGAGTTGGGTTGCGTCTCACAATTTTCGATTTTGTATAATAGTTTCTTTTAGCTACCGTTTTCCTATTCTTGGTTGTACTAACCCATATCCACGTTGGTTGGTTTGGGGGGGGGGGGGGTTACGTTCTTTTCCCCCCTCTAATGTCAGATTTTTCCTGGCTATTAAGTCTGTCGTTTTGCCTTCACTTATTTTAGGATATAATCGTTATGGGACTGGCATGTTATTGTTATGCTGGGTTCAAAATTACCATTTGTATTCCTTGCTCAATCTCTTCCAGAATATATCTTATGCATTCATCACCTAAGGGTTCAAGTTTGGAGACACAGCCTAGTCTTTTTTTGGGAGCATTCGGCGAAATAAATTTACAACGAGAGCGGAGAACCAAACCTCTTCCCTCCTCTCAATGCACGACTTAATTGTACAGTTTTGCAGCTCCCTTCCGAAACCACACCTAATTTATCCCCCCCAACTCATTTTGCCAATGGTCCGCTTTTGACAGTACTTGTTCCCACATTTGGCGTCTTTGGCTGCTGAATCGGTGCATCTGGTATTGGAACGTCTTCGAAGTCGTCCTGGGCGACAGCCTTGATGGTGTAGATGTCTGCCATGCGATCAATAATCCGTTCTTTCCACCACCACCACCACCACAGCAAGAAATAGAAAGAAAGAAGCTAGCGGAGCAGACGAGGCGTAAACGAACAAATTGTAGCGGTCAGCGCAACAATAGCAGCGCCAGTCAAAGCGTTCTTGACCAGAAATGGCCTACGGGCACGAACCAGCGCCGGTCCTTGCGAGTAGTCAGACTGGTAATACGACGAGCGAGGGCTCCTAGACGATGTGTGTGTGAGCTTGGATCTACAAGTACTAGGCGAGGCGGGGAAGGTATATTACACTGGGCCGAGTAGTCTCCGTGTGGGGATCATGGCTGGCAGGGTAGGGTAGGGTGTCTTGGTGTGCGGTTATCGATAAACGTTCAAGGATGTTTCGGCTTGCGTCACCCGGGATGGTGCATGTATGTGTAGCTCTCAGAACGCCAAGCATCTGGGATCTGGGATCTCATCTTGCGAGTTGCGACGCTTTGGATTATTGTTGGTTTTTTTTTTTCTCAAGAAGCTTCAGTTACTGGGTCTTAAGGGTTGAACTTAAAGTGTTGCTACAAGATGAGTAGATTTTTTTTTTTTACCCTCGAAGAGATTTCATTAAAATCTGCTTTGGCAGAGCTTTAAGAACTTCATCCTCTAGGGCACTATGTATCAAGGACTGATATTAGAAAAAAAAAGAAATTTTTGTATGCTCTCCTTAAGATTCTAATGTTTTGTCCCATTCTTCTGTACCTCCTCCACCGCCTTCTTTAGCTCTTGCACAAACCCCCATACGTCCCTAAAGGTATTATAAAGCGGACATGGCGCCACTCTAATCACATCCGGCTTCCTCTCATCCACAACCACGCCATTGTCTAGCAGCATCTCATAAACTGGCATCATCACCCCCCCACCGAAAAGAAGCGATAACTGCGCACCTCTCGCATTCGGATCAGAGGGAGTCAGCACAGTGAACGGCTTTGGCGAGAATGTCGCGAATTGGGTGTCGAGAAGATGTTCAAGGTAGCTCGTTAGTAGAACAGACTTGGTGCGCAGCGCGGGCATAGTGGCGGCGCTGAAGAGGGCTAAAGAGGAGAGAAGAGCAGTTAGGTCAAGGACTGAAGGATTGGAAAGCTGGTAGCCAGCTGCGCCGGGAATTGCGCGGAAGACTTGAGGAAGCAAGAAAATGCGTCAGTATAATGCTTTCTTTTCGACGTGGATAGAGTAGACAAACCATTATCCATATCGAATCTGGTAACTCTGTCATGACCCCACCAACCCGCAAGACGGTGTCGGTCGGGGGAAGCATGTTTCTCGTGGACAAAGAAGCCGGCAATACCGCCAGGGCCGCTACAGAGGTACTTGTATGTGCACCACGCCGCCTGCCATACGTTAGCTCTCGTCTTTCTATCCCATCCCTAGCTAGGTTAGGGACATACAAAATCAACACCCCATTCATGGAGTTCAAGAAGCATGTTTCCCACGCCATGCGCAAAGTCCCAACCAACGATAATTCCCTTACTCTGGGCATGCTTGGTGATTGCTTCGACGTCGAATGCCTGACCAGTATAATACTGGAGGCCAGAAAGAAACAAGATGGAGGTTGTGGAGGCGTTTTCGTCGATGACTCTGAAGATTTGCTCAGTTGTAAGAACAGACCGAGACCCCTCGGGGAATATAGTCACAAGGGCATCTTTAGGGTCGAGACCGTGCCATTGGATTTGCGATTCCATAGCATACTGTTTCTTAGTTAGTAAATGTGCTTTCTTGGAGGTGGTTTTTTTCAAGTTGGCGCCATACGTGATCACTCGGAAATGCTTTGCCTTCAATGATGATCTTGTATCGGCCCTTTCCGCTTTTGTCTGGCTTGTAGAAGCTTGCGAATAAATTGTGAATGTTATTCGTGAGCGTCCCCATTACACCGACTTCGTTCGGGAGTGCGCCAACCACACCCGCCATATGTCTTGAGACCTCTTCATCGGCTGCAATCCATGGCTTTGAACGCGGGTGATTGAAGTGGCCTTGAACACCTCGTGTGGCCCATACCGTCAACTCATCATCGATGAGCTGACGAGTCTGTTTCGGCTGGAGACCGAGGGAGTTCCCGCAGAGGTAAATACATGGGTCTGAAGGGTCTGTAGAGAATCAGCAAGAATTCCAGTGGGCTGGGGGAATTCAATTGTATGTACCGTTTCGCTGATCTCTGGGTTTATCCCAGGGATGTGGGTCTTTAAGGTCTGCTTTCGAGGGAATCAAGAATTCGTTTCGGAAGTGGGCGAGCTTGTCCTGTGCATCCAATTGGGTGGCGTATGCTTCGGTGCTTGACATTGAATCCTCAAACGTGATTCTCTTCCCATGGACGAAGTCGTTGAGCTGTGTAGTATCCATTTTGAGCGGGCTGATGGAAAGAATTCACGGAGTTCTGTAATTGCTATCCCAACCCTGTGGGAACTCAGGTATTTATGGAATTATGTGGGGCAACGCTGTGCCCCGCTACGGTTACAAATCAGACGAGATCCATATCGGGAATCTACGGGGGCACGTATCTGTAGGGTGGAAAAAGCGGGGTGAAATTGCTACTGCTTTCTTTGAAGATATTGTAATAAAATAGCATCTCCTGAATAATCATGTTGTAAAACAAGCTGGACCCCGCATCAGTCAAGCACTAGCTGAAATTTCGGACTAGGGGCAGCGGTGTGGAGAGTGAACGCCTGGGTTTTCCGTTCTGCGAGGTCACATCGCAATATAACTTATGTGAGACCTGTGCCATCTCCATGCCCTACCCCTGGTACCAATACCGTACCAAGCTCCTCCCCTTTCGTCGTACTGCACCAAATAGGGGGGTTTCGCCCGAAATTCTGGATTTAAAGGGAAAGTGACGAAACTGGCGTCAGCACCCGGTGGGAGGGTATAACTACCGGCATCACTTCTGTTCTCACCGAGCTCCTGTCCTCACCGAGACCCCGTCCTCACCGAGTTTCTGCTCTCACCGAGCTCCATCAAGCGTTCTACCGGCAGCCGAAATCCTAAATCCTTAGTCTTGGTATTTCCAGATTTCCAGATTTTCTAGAAAATCGAATTTGTGTTGTGGGAAGTCGGGTTTACCGTGTGTGATGCAAATGTAGTCAGAAATGACGTTCAACCATGTCTTCTTAATTCCCTCTCCCATTGGGCGCCTGCACCGGTTGGGAATGTCGTGCGAATGATAAAATCATCGTTTTGGCGATTTGAGGGCCTTGTGTAACAATCACCAGCAACCCCAATAGCCACATGCGCACCTAAAGCGGTAAAGATACAAACTAATTGTTATACCTATATAGCCACTTCTCTACTTACCATATAGTAAAATTAAAATTAAAATCAAAAAGAGAGGTCTGGGTTAGTGTTGGTTGCTGGTGTGGCGTTTGTTGCTGCTGTTGGCAAAGTCCAGGGTCCAGAACCCTAGGCGAACACTCTTTTTCCTGGAGAATAATCATCCTGTCGCAGGTTCCCTGCCCGAGCTGCGATGATAAATTATGCAATTACCAAGAAAATATGCATAACTAATGGAAGGTTTATTGGTAGCTGCTGATATCGATGTTCGCATCTGGCGCGGTTTGGCGGTTGCTAGTAATTGTTACACAGCGTTCTCAACCACAGAAAGCTGATTTTGTCATTTGGTGGGTGCGCGGCTCTGCTCACGTCAGAAACGTCACTTTGTTCTACTGTACAGTCCCCAGCTCCCGGACGTTGACCCACTAAATATCTCATCTTCACCGCACCATGTCTCGCTTGTGTCTACGCGTACTCAGGGCCCCTCCAATAACTGCAGTTGGTGTATCGCGGCAATGCCTGTCCAGCCCGTCTCTGGTGCCACGGCGATCGCTGTATGGTCCCGCCGCCAGTGCCCGGCCTGAACGGCTGTCACAGAAACGTTCACCGGGTTTTGCTGCTAAATTCTCGACTTCAGGCGGTAGGAGGGCTACTGTTTTGTTGAACCCTAGAAAGGATGAGGATGGGAATGACATGACCATTGAGGTGACTCCACGGGCAGCAAAGGTAGCGAAATCAAATTTCTCTTTACTAGGCGTAGGAAAGAGAAAACTAATGGGGCAACAAACATCTACAGCGCCTACAAGAAATCCAAACAAAGGAGGCAAATCCAAATATTGCGCTTCGCATCACTGTCGAGTCCGGTGGTTGTCATGGGTTCCAGTATATGCTGTCACTATCCGACAGGGTCAATTCTGAGGAAGACACGTCCGTACCTTATCCCCTCGGTGGAAACTAAGGTGCTGACAGTGGGAATCATAGTGTCTTCGTAGAGGATGGCGCCAAAGTGGTGATGGACGAGCCTTCGCTGGAGCTGCTGAAGGGGAGTAAGATTGATTATACGATGGAACTGATAGGAAGTCAGTTTAAAATCGTCGATAATCCCAAGGCTACAAGCTCATGTGGGTGCGGAACGAGCTTCGATATCAAGATATGAGTTTTTTTTTTGGCCTATTGGTGCGTGGAAGTTGGAAATCGACGAATCCGCGATTAATATCCCCTCCGTCCGATAGTGCTCTTGGTTTTGGGTTTATACATACATGTACATGTACTCACTCGCGTTTTGCTTGGCGTTTTTCTCTCTCTTTATGGACTTCTATTTGAGACACTCGGATAATGGATTGGAATTTTCTATGGTTAAGCTCGTGAGATTCACAGCCATTACAGAGTTGCACGAGACACGGGCATTAAAATAAGTGGTGTTTGATTCAACCTTTAAGTGGAGTGGGTCGGAAATTCTACGATGGTTAGTAACCCGCTTTCTAGGAATTTAGTGACTGGAAACTTCCCCGTGTATCTTGGATAGTTTATGTGCAGATTTCAATGCCATTCTTCACGCCCTAGCTCCAACGCTCTAGACTGCCCTAGGTTTCACCATATTACAGCCAGAAAGTAAGAAGGGATTATAAGACTTTTGGTACCGGTGGTTAGTACGCTTGAATCTTACTATAGAATATGCTTCAAGTATATCTTGGGATATTAGGATTCTCTCCTATGCTCGGCTTGAGCCATACGCTTGTAAGCAGCAAATATGCCCTCTGTGCCTGAGCGAATTCCTGCTAGAAATCCGAACCCAGTGCAATGGGAGTGGACCCAGACAAGGCTTTTGGTAAATCTTTACCCTTCTACTGAAAGTTCCTTCCGCTGTATTAAACAAATCCGTGGAATATATTTCGATGGGCTTACCTTTCGTTGGTTGTTATAATAGATACGTAAAGCTGAATCACGGAATCTCACTCGTGCTGAAAGTGCTATGCGCCCTCGAGCTGGCTAAGGGTAAACCTAGTTGATACCCCCCATCTGTATGATCAATCCCCAGTATACTAGTGCCCTCACTGCAACCCATCGATTGCTGGGGACTCAGCGAGATATTGCAGACACTGGTGGCCGGAGTGTACTGCTATCCGCATATAGTTGTTGGGACCTATCTCCGGTAATTTTCTAAGATTATGAGGAGGAGATATATTCACTAGACTAGTGTGTTGAGAATCGCAAATGTGGGAGGATACGAGAAGTGGCGTGTAAGATTAACTGGCTGTACATGCTGACGATTATATATTCTTTTTCGACGCTAGGACAAAGCAACTCAGCTGTAGAATGGCTGTCGCACGGTCTCCTCGAACTACACTACTGTACGGATCTGGACGCCTCCACACGCCGTCTAAGTACATGTAGCTGATGTACTGATCGTAGTCTCCGGCGACCATAATCGACTTTCCCTTGTCTCCTAAATGATATCACATACAAGAAAACAATATTCGCAGACATTGCGCCAAATATCGGAATGTAATTCCGCCATTGTCGTCCTGCTGAAACATTCGATCCTGGTCATAAGCGGTGGAGGGAGGGAGCGAGGGAGGGAGGGAAGGAGGGAAATGAGAAACACTCAATATGTGTCCCGACTAATATAATATCGTTGAAGTCTATCCCAAGATCGACGGACGGACAGCTTAGAAAACTGTCTATCTGGTTTCTAAGCCGAGAAAACGTTAATACCGATAAGCCTTCAGAGCGCAGTTGGTATGCTATCACGACGACTAAAATCTCTTGAGTCGGTAAAATGCACAAATTGAGGAAAAAGAACAACCCCGACAGGTATAGGCAGACCACATACCAAGTATGTGCTAGTGAGCAAGCATATGGACTTTCACAAAATAGGGGAGAGTCTAAGCGATGAGTGTAGGTGCAGAAGAGAGAGGTAAACGTAAGGTATACTGTTACGAAGTATGGGCGCAATCAAGGGAAGAGGATCAAGACGTAGAGTCAAACTGGAGGTAAGGTCACACCCGTGATTTCCGTAGATATTGAAGGAGTAGGCTGAGTGGTGGAAACGCGGAAACGCACCACCGGGTAGTACTACATGTAGTCCCAGGCAGAACTCACTGAAATCATCTCATTGACAGAAATGTGGTGGTGTTGCATTATTTACATGGAAATATAAAAAAACAGTATTGTAATATTGGGGCACATAGGGAGGAATAGAAGACTCGATTGCTTGCTTGCTTGAGGTGGGCATACGACCCCTATCTAAATAGCTCTCTCGGGTGCCCGAGTGCCCGAGTGCTCGGGTATCTGTCTCTCAATCATTTTCGACTCCGAAGCCACGCCCCGTATTAGGAAGCATCTCCAACAAAAACAGCAGCAGATATATCGAGTGATTTCCCATGAATTACACGCTGCCAATTAGTCTCTCAATCTAAAAAGCGTGCGTTAGCCCACCCGTAACCACAGCAGCGCACAACAACATACCGGGTATATCTTGTCACCCCACGTCAATGTTAATAAGGGGATCGCTTAACTTCTTTGACATCCTCTGCTCCTTTGTCTACCCCACCCTCCATGACCTTTATCGACACCTCTTGCCCATCTCACTGACCATGAGGCTCTGTCTCCAGGGCTATATAGTGAGTACGCGGTGGCGGCGAATATTGTTCACTAGCCTGCGCAAATGCAAGCATTGGTGAATCGGGCGGGGTAGGGTATTATCTTTCTTGGGCCCGCGTTTGTGGTGATGAAGTACCCTCGCTGGAGGAAAAAAAAAGGCCATGGTGAATCAGTGGATGGAGGGATATCTACTTACGCATTAAGACAGATGGTAAACGCTGTGCCTGCAGGTACCAAGGATATCGCTTAGAAGATACTTGAAGATAGTGGGCAGGGGAATGGCGAGGAGGGTAGCGGGTAGAGTGGCGGGAGGAAATTAAAGCTATTTTTATTCTGCTTGAGTTCTATATTTTAAAACCGAGTGACTGTCCATGGCTACGGGATATCCGTGTCCTCACTAGCCACATTATTCGTCTTCCAACAAATGTCTGATTTAAGATACACGGTAACGTTTTCTCTAATAATTTTGAAGCGCTTGTAGTACACCCAAACGCTGGGATGAGAGATTTGGGCTATACCTTGGACGTCCGAACATGTCTAGGTGGCACCAGTATCTACCCTCTTCCCTAATTTTGCTACGAGGGGAAGCCCTAGTCGTACATTTCCGCTTATGGAGCGAGATGATAATTTGCACTCAAACTTCAAATACATAGCTCAAATGCTTGATTTAAAAACGCCATGTAATTACCATCTGACCTCTTCATTCCTCATTTTATCCCCTCGTCTTGGTCGTTCTCATCATCTTCGCTGTCCCCCTCAGCCCACAGTAATTCCACCGTGTCGTTAATTGTCTTCTATATACCTGTTAGTTTCTCTTCCTAGCATTATCCTTGGGAGACCTACCTTGACCAGCCACATCGACTCTAGAAGCTTCCTCACGTCCCTTATCCTTCTTGGGTTTGACGGGACTTTCAGTTTAGTGTCCTTAAGTAAAAAGCATGTATACCCATTTGGCGAATGCATCCTCAGTGGTTGGATTGTCAACCCTTCTCAACGAATTAGTGGCTGTCAAACACGGGCTCATCATGCGCACTCACCTGAACATAGCAATCCCACAACTTCTATCTCTTCAAACTTTTGCACTTTCACCCCCGTTTGCAGCTCCCTCAGCATATGGCTCAGTATCGGAATAAGTTTATTGTAGTCGTCGATCCTCTTTGTGTCTTCTTCACCACCATCATGTCCGCTTACCTCGCAGCCGCCAAGCTCGTACCCAGATTGGACGCGAAAAATTGCGTCGAGGCGCGGGGTTGGCAGAAGGTGGTTTCCTTCTCCAGTTTGTGCGCGATTCTTGTTGAGATAACTACGTGTAGAAACGGACATGGATTCTTTACAGAGAACTTCGATGCTGGGGAGTGCCATGATGCAACGGTTCACAAGCCGTCCGAAAATAGTGACTTCAAACCAGTTCTCGCATTGTTTCCGGGTAAGGGGTTTGTCAGGATGTTCAAGCAAGAACAAGCTACCAACTCGAGTCAATGTGTGGGCATGCCATACACATTAAGGATAACCCACAATTGTCGGTACACATCAGCAACCCACTCTTCGTCCAACCCCTGTGGCTGTTCAGGCCCATACAAAATCTTCCTTAAATCCGACGTTGTCGTCACCTTTCGCCCACTATTAGCCTCGACCCTCGTACGCGTACAGAGACGTGGCTCACGCTATTCGGCACCCACTGTAAACACTTTGGCTTTTCCGCTTTGTTCAGCCTCTGCTGTCGTGCATCTAGTAGTGCCTGGATTTCATGCCATTCCACATCATCGAACACATCACGTAGCGCAAGGTTATCGGTGTCAATGACGAAAGCATGTGCCAGCACTGGCTTTTTGAGTTGTGAGGCGTAGGAGAAGATGGCGTCTTCGACCACGATCCCGGTAGATAGTTTCATCTTCTTGGACGAGTCCATGGAGTGGTACATGTCGAGAAAGCGCTTGTGCCAGTCGCTAGGAGGGAAATGGTGAGCGTTGGAGGATAGCGAGGAAGGTTACCGAGGAAGAATACTTAGTAGCGTCAAGCTTCTTTTTCTTTTTCTTTTTCTCTTGCAAGAGGATTTCATCGTCAGACCTCTTCCTCCTGTTTCCCTCCGAACTCTCGCTCCTCCCCTGACTCCCCTCCAGTCCCACAACTCCCACGCTACCCTCATCAGCCAACCGCCCCCCTTCCCGCAAACAATCCGTTCTCACCTCCCAGAAAACACCGTCCCGACCTCCCCTAAAAACGTACTATTGTTGACCATGTTTGGTTTTAACCTGTGCGCGTCGATTGCCGCCCTAGCAATTTTCTTCTCTGCTTTCTGCATCACATTAGCACCTAGAACAAGAAACCCCCATCCACCGAGTGGACTGGCTGCACCCTGTTCCCACAATCCTGCGATTGCACGAGGAGTAACAGCCCGCCTTGAGCGGCAGACTACCAGAAGCAGCCTGCCGCCCTCGGTGGAGCTGTGTCGGGTCGACCAGAAGCCTTGAACCTCCCATCACCCAACAGACTCCCTCTCTCGAAGGAGCCCTAGAAGAGCAACACGAGTCCCCGACACAGCGCGGCTCAACCAGAAGCTTTGAATGGGCAACAAATTGATGCTGCCCACGCCATAAGAAGTGGGGTCTAAGAGCGGAGGGGCTGGCGATAATGTGCCCCTCCAGATAAAGAGAAAGGTTCGCTTACCTCTTCCCACCGCTCCAGTAAAAGTTTTGCTTTTCGCGCTCTCCGAAGTTCTTTGTCCCCCTCTTCGTTCTGGATCGTATTAAGCGAGTTGGTCCACGCGGTGCTCAGAGCGCTCATCGTGCGCTGGGACTCGGGCGCAGTTTCGAGGAAATAATGGCAGAATTCAAGGAGGTTCCATTTGGTCGAGGCACGGCGGAAGTAGTCGTTCACCATGGCGGGTATGCATATAGTTTGAAGGGGTGGATGGTGATGGCCGTGGAGATGGTGGTAGGGATGGAGATGGATGACGAACAAGGGGAGTAGGAAAGAGGGTGGTTGGAGATGCATGATGACGCGACTTTACCCGGCCTGGTATAGAATATACGTCGTGGTTCCAAGAAGTACCCAGAAGTAGTTTCCCTTGGCATTAGCCTTTTCCTAGAATGGTCTAGCCTCATCTCATGCATGATCCCAGGTCTACTTTAATTCCCCGGTGCAATAGTAACGTTGGATTTAAATGAACAGAATAGAACCATCAGTGGTGTTATCTCCAGTAGACTGAACCACTGGGTTGGTAGAAATAAATAGTATTTGCTATCACTGGTTGACTTACCTCAGGACTAGGTACGTGTAGCACGATTCCAACGTTCGCCAGATAGACCTGGAAGGCGAGCAGCAATCCTACCAGGCCTAACAACGCTAACTAGCGATAGGCATCCTGAGCATCGGTTCGCCTGCTACCGTACTCTATGCTACGGTGGGACTTTCCTAGCCCGTCTATCCCTCCACACTTTATCTGGCTAGTACTCGCTATTGCTCGGTCTCGCTATGGCACAAAGCACGGCAAGTCTAATGATCACACTCGATTGAGAAAGACGCCGCTCATGACATGCAGCACTAATGAAGACCTGTTGCACGGGTGAAAGTGTCAAAATTTCGCCGTGTCCCAAGACTACGCTAACCAAGGAATCGAACAGGATTGAATAGAGTGTAACTACATGTAAATAATGGAGTGGAATGCGAAACAACAAAATGGAGTGGGATCATATATGTACAGTTGCGTCCAACAAGTCGATGCGCTTTTTGAAGTACCACGACGCAATTAACAGACTCAAGGAAAATAGACTAAACGCAACCAAAGTATTTGCTGTGAGGTAGAAAAGGAATTGTGAGATAACTAAACACATATACAGCTTATTTACTTGACAATGGGACTGGAATAAAATTCCATTTTTTTTGAAGAAGAAGAAGGTTTGGCACCACCTCGATGCGTTGCAGTACTTCAAAAAGCGTATGAACTTGTTGGACGCAACTGTATATGTGTATAATGAAATTGAAGCGCCTAAAGATCCAGATATATAAACAGAACACTATCTTAAACACTAAACCGGCCCGTGCTCACACGGTTGTTCAGTGAGGCTAGACTGTCACCAACACTAACTGACGAATCTATTGATTATATTGACATATATTAGCATTCGCCCTAATTGGTGTCCCGCTGCTGAAACTATAGCTATTGCGTCCCAGTTTGCTTCGCTGGTTGTGGATTCGGCCCGAGTTAGTAAATCTTTGATAATCAGTCGGGGGTTGGGAGTCCGGCTTTTGGGGCTTTTATATTGGTCGAACCCTGTATATGGTGCTGGTTCTCGCTTATATCCTGTTCTGTATTGGAAGGTTGAGTGATACTCAATCGTGGTATAAAACTCCAACATTTATCACGTTCTGAACATAGCTTTAGTAAAGCTTGGTCTGCAACACCATTACCTCTAAACAACATAGGTGTGTTTTAGTGAATCTATCGGCAGATGGAGGTTTGCAGAATTAATTTCGGCATGCGATCTGTGGCACTCCATGTCCAAAGTATTAATTTAGCAAGTCACTTGGATCTAAGCCTCAAAACCTTGTAATTTTATTTTTCTCTGGTAAATATACAACAGGCTCAACCCCCTTTCTTCTTCTTCCCACATAATGCACTATTCCATCGATATCCAATCTGGCTTAGATAGCAACAACATCAACCCAGAATCTACCATCCCCGTCAGCTTCTACTTCCAATAAACCCCAAGAAAGAGCACAGGCACAGGCACATACCTAGTATCATCAGTCAAATACTTAGAATTGCTGTTAATCTGTGTCTGAATCCACAAGACAGCAGTCTTGTAAAGCGTGATATCGTTCGTGTTCGGATTCGACAACCCGCTCTGACCGTTTCTGTGGCCAGCAGCCCACTTATCCCACCCGTAGTAATTCTGCGCGTTCTTGCGGGTGGTGACATCGAGGTTGAGATCGCTGTTCAACTGTGCGCCGTTATTGTATTGCGATGCTGTCTGTCCGCTGAAAGTAGACGACGTCGAACGGATCATGTACCAGTTCTACGCTCAACGTCAGCTAGGTTCTATCCACGGAGAAGGAGGGAGAGGGAGAGGGAGAGCCGTACCTGCTTGAAGATACCGAAGTTGGCAGAGTCACCGGTTTTGTTGTCACCGTAGGCATAGTTGGTGGTCATCCCTTCGGTCTCCAACATGGCAATTGCAAGGTCGAGACTGCTACCGCCAGCATTGCGGACAGCTTGCTTTCGGGATCCGAGGCCAGAGACAGTGTAGTACCCACACCCTTTGCCAGAGTTGCCAGGACAGGTCAAGGTCTGGCGGGCCTGGATATTCTCAACGGGCTCTGCTGGGGCAGCAAGAGAGAGGGCCGGGAGAATGGCAGCAAAAAGGATGGCGGTGAACTTCATTTTTTAAAGCTGCGAGTGGTTTAATTGACAGAAAGAAGGTTGAGATGGATGGTGAGGAGATTCTTGGGGGGATTCCTACTAGTTTTATATACTGTTCCTAGATTCCTCGGAAGCACTGTCTCAATTGACTGACGATGGCGTCCAGGCACAGCCATGCCTTCTTCCTATCGAATTCCAAAAGCTCCGAAATCCTACATGTCCGGAGATTCGGACGAAAGGGGCAGTTCACAAAGAATCCTCAGCTCAAGCAGGCTAGCGAATACCGGTATTCCGTGCCTTCGTTCCTGGCGGGCCGATTTTAAAAGCAATCATTAAGCTTTTTCAGGTACCAAGATCCCACAGCAACCTAATAAGATATGCTCTTATTCAAAGCGGGGAAGCTCTTGCATTGGAAACTATCTTAGGTCTCGGACAACAGTGCACCGGAGTACTACAGAGCGGGAGTTTCGCATCTAGTAACGCGGGAGTTTCTTTTTTATTGTTGCTGTTGTAGGTATATAGGGGCAACAGGCTGTTCCGGAAGATTCCTGTACCAGGTTAAAACAGCCGCGGAGATTTTGGCGTGGTATGTTCCGAGAGGTTAAAACACACGTGCAGAGAGGGCTGTCTCTTTCCTATTCCAAACATATATGGATTAAGGGCTCTGATACGTGCAGGGACATGTCCTGGTAGAGTGGTCGAGTTTGCGGGGGGGGGGTGTGTGGGGCTGATTGCTGAGGACAACTCTCCGTCCAGTCATAGTGACGGCCCATTGGAGCCACTGTGGACATCGTTTTTAAAAAGCGGGAGATTCCCCACGGCAGGGATTTCCATGGTATTACGGTCGTACCTTAACTTAAGATTGTTTATATGAATCAATCGCAACCGGACCGGGAGATAGCCCGACCGTGGTTGAGCTGTATTCCAGTTGGTTCTAGAATATCCACCTCGGTATCAATCCGTTAGCCCTAAGTAATAACGTACAAACAGGATACTTTACCTTGCATTGACATCTCGGACTGAAGGAAGTAGCAATATATCTTGGTAGTACCAGAGCTCTCAATCAAATATTTGATTGACCTTTAGAGTGACCGAGTGTCGAAGACTAAACACTACTTACCGAAAGGCAAACTCGTTTCCACCCTCCATGGCATTTAGCTGCTGCGATTGAAAGCTCAGAGCTGTAAGATTAAAGGTATATCGACCCTAATTCCAACCATCAAGGCAAGACCCAGCCCAGCCCAAAAAGTCTCGTGCATAGTCTCTACTACGGGGAGAAATGAATCAATATACACATTACCCACCCAAGTGAAATCATAAAAGGCATGAAGTGATGCATTTACCAGTGGTGTTTGATGTAAATGCACCACCTGACTCGTTTACTGATGTTTTTCTTGATGCCTATCCCTATTATCAGGGCAAAGGCATCAATAAAAGCATTAGTAAAAGTGTAGGGTGGGAAGTCGTCGGGAGAGGCACCAGGAAAGGTGTAGGGAAAAGTGTAGGGAAAGTTGCCGGGCAAAGGCATCAGAAAAGGCATCGGCAAAAGTGTTGGAAGTATAAATTTTCTCGAAAAGATAGACTCACTAGGTTGTCAATTGGTCTAGATACATATCAATAGGTAGCTCAAGTGACAAGAGTTCTGGCCCGGGATAAAACAGGTGGTACACATGTATGTATAGGAGGTTGTGAGTTCAACTCCTTTGCCTGACTATTCGCTTTTTGGGGTCTTTTTTGCAAATTTTAGTCTGGGAAGGGCACGGGAAAGGGATGGAAAAGTATACTTTTCTCTAACTACACCTTCACTGATCCATTTACCGATGCCTTTTCCACACAAATATTTGATGGGGCAATTGATGCAGCTACTCATGCTTTCCCCTACTAATATATTGCAGGCGATATGATGCATTTACTGATCCACTTCCCATACAAATATATTGCAGCCAAAATGACACCTTTACTGATGCCTTTCCCACATAATTATCTTGCAAGAGAATTGATACACTTCCCATAGCTGTGGAGAGTAACAAAGAAAAAATAAACGAAAAAGAGATTCTCAAGGCAGGATTCGAATCTGCGTTGGGCGAGTTTTTTATTTCACCGAATATTCCCGATCTGCATTACCATCCCTACGCAGCTACTCCACTCGGGCCACAAGACCTTGGCTATTTGTTTCCCAAACCTATCTCGAGTCATCTTCCCCACTCCAACTAAACATGCGCGGTTCAGGATGTCTTTTCTGCCTCAAGTAAGTAATATAAGCTGCCTGTACATGGCTTTATCCGCACTCTCTAGCTCTGAGTCTGCCTATACGAATCGGCCTGTATTGGGCCGAAACGAATCGTGATCACCCAAGCCAGCTTATGTATTCGAATTCGGCACGGCGAGAATGTCTTTTTCTGAGATTTGATGCTACTAGAGTAATCTAGGTAAGCCTAACTAATACTGAGAGAAGGCGCTTTTCTGATGCTGGACACTGCTACAAGTCGGAGAGTGCTGGCTTCTGGTTTGAGGTATGCATACACCATGATTTTAAAGGAACCGGAGATATAGAAGTACATGTGGTGCAGAGCTAATGATTTTCCCAGAGCAGTACTACGAGATCCCAGAGACTATCCAGGAGTAGCCTTCGAAAAAACTGTTTATTACAACTCCCACAGCCAATTAGATGTGCCATCGAATAGCAAATGAAGGCCCGACATCCAATCACGATATCTCACTCGATAAAATAGCTGCCAAGCCATCCCCCAGCGGCTTAAAACTTTTCTTCTTATCAGCAACCCCACCTCAACCCCACAATCCCAAGAAACTACACACGCATACACGCACGCACACACAATGGCAGACTCAACACCTATAGTCGCACTAATCGTCGACGCTGGCCCCTTGATCAGCAGTACCTCAACAGACTCGCTTCTATCGCGCGCCGAAAAGGTCTACACAACTCCGGCAGTGATCGCTGAGATCCGCGATGCTGCAACTAGGGCACGGCTGGAAACGACATGGCTTCCGTTTATACGGCAGCGAACGCCGAGGGCGGAGAGTGTCAAAGTTGTTTCTGATTTTGCGAGGAAGACGGGGGATTATGCGGTGTTTTCGGTGACGGATTTGCAGCTGCTGGCGCTGACGTATGAGTTGGAGGTGGAGGGAAATGGGGGAGATTGGAGACTGAGACGAGCTCCTGGACAGAAGGGGGTTAATGGGCCAATACCGAAGCAGAGGAAAGCTGAAGAGAAGGGGGGGGATGTAGAGAAGACGGTCAAGAAAGAGGAAGAGGTAAAAGAGGAGGTAAAAGAAGGGGAAGCAAAAGAGACAGCTCCAGCTCCAGCTGTCCCGGAACCCAAAGCCCCAGAACCAACCCCCGAAACCATCACCTCCTCCCTAGAAACAACCCACATCTCACCCTCCGACGACCCCCCCTCCGACGACTCCGACGACTCCGACTCAGGCTGGATAACCGCCGAAAACATCCACCTCCACAAAGCACGCGACAGCTCCACCCCCAGTTCCTCCCACTCCTCCCCCAAACCGCTCTGGCCCATGGCCGCCGCCCTCGCCACCACCGACTTCGCCATGCAGAACGTCCTCCTCCAGATGAACCTGCATCTGGTCTCTCCAGCCAACCTGCACCGCATCCGGATGGTCAAAACGTGGGTCCAGCGCTGCTACGCGTGCTTCAAAGTGTGCCGCGACATGAGTAAGCAGTTCTGCCCTTCGTGCGGGGGCGCAACCCTCCTGCGCACGTCGTGCAGCACCGACTCGACGGGGAAGTTTACGCTGCACTTGAAGCGTAATATGCAGTGGAGCAACCGCGGTAACGTGTACCCGATACCGAAGACGCAGCACGGTAGTGCCAGTGGCAAGGGGGTCAGGAAGAATCTGATATTGAGGGAGGATCAGGTGGAGTATCAGAGGGAGGTTAGACAGAAGGAGAGACAGAAGGAGAGGGATTTGCTGGATCCGGATTATTTACCTGGGATCCTGACGGGGGAGAGGAGGGATACATTGGGGATGAGGCCGACGATTGGGTATGGGAGGCAGAATCCGAATCAGAGCAAAGGAGGGAAGTCGAAACGGTGATTGGGAGAAGAGGGGGTGTTATAATTGTTCTTTTATGAGTGCAATGATTGGTTTTTCTTTCGTGCTAGGGGTTTAATTTCTGGCTGCTTGGTAGAATAAAAGTTTGCTCTTTGCTAGACATTACACTATCACACTCCTATTCCCACTCCCGCTCCAAGTCCCTCAATATATGCATCGTACACGCTCCAAACTCCTAAAGATCTTCAATCCCAACTCAGCTCGATCCCGCCGCCGCCGCCGCCGCCGCTCTCTCCACTCTCCCAGCCCTCAGAGTCGGATCCTTCAACTCCTTAAAATCTAATCCACAGTCCACCAACATGGTGCTGTGCAGCCTAGTAATCTCCATGCAGTCCTCAAAGACCTTTGTCTCTTCGCCAATCACCCCAACCTGGCGATCAAACAGCTCCATATACTCCTCGACCCTGTCTTTGGCCCAGCGCACCAGCGCGCTCGCAAGACGGTACTCGAAGCAGCTGTTGTAGATCTCGACCGTGTTTTTGATGAGCGTGAACTGTACGAGTGCCACCTGGGATATATACAGCGGAACATCGCCTTCAAACCGGACTTGTCTAGTACCTGTAAGCAACAATCCCGACAAAGCCAGAGGAAGAGAAAACGAGGTGAGAGGGGGGAGGGAGGAGGGAGGGAGGGAAGGCAACCTAGTCCGTTTCTGTATAACAGCAGATTTTGCTTCCAAGAAAGCCTCTCTCGCCCGATCCTCAAAGTCGAGCCGAATAAGCCACTGCACATTCGCCTTCACCGAACTCTTCTTCGCCGGATTCTCCGTTAGATCCGTAGTCACGATGCCGGCGAGTCTCGACGCGCGCTCGTCCAGCTTAAAGTTAATGAGCTCCGCAACCAGCGCGTTATTTTTCGCCAGAGTCTGCGCCAGCTGCCGCAGCTTCTCCACGCTGCCAACAGCCTCCTCGAACTGGCGGTGCGCAATCTTTTCGTCGAGCTCGTCCATCTGCGTTTCGACCCAGCGCAGATTCCGCGTCTGGCCCTCGACGGTGAAGAGGGCGGAGGTGGACCCGTGGGCGCTGAGGGAGTTGAGGAGGTCGCCCTTCTCCAGCAGCTTCGGATCGCGGCCCGCGAGGAATGTCATGCTGTCGCGACGGCGCAGGTTGTCTTCCGACTCTGCGCGCAGCGCTTTGCGCAGCTCGTCGGCGGACTTTTTGAACTGGCGGAGGAGCTCGACTTTTTTGACGACGTCGTCGTTCTGGTAGACGAAGGACTCCTTCCCGACGCGCAGGTTCACGGCGTTGAGGACCTGGCCCTTCCGCGAGTCGGAGGGGGACAGGTCCACCATTTCGATTTCGGCGAGGGGCCAGCAGCGCTCGGCGACGTTCTTGATCTGCGGGGTGGCCGTGTTGCCGTTCTCGGTGCGCTTCTTTTTGACGGTCGCGATCAGGAGGTGGTCGTTCAGCAGCACCATGTGCACTATGCGCCGGGGCTTCCACGTCGCCGCGTTGAGCTCGATCCAGTGCTTGGATTCGAGGATGATGTGGCGGCCCGGCACGGACGGGAGGAACTTCTGCGCGCCCTCGACGGCTTTCCAGAGGGCTTGGAGATGGCTCATGTGGAGTGCTGTTAGATCGGCGACGCTGCTGCGGTTTGCGCGCTTGCGGGAGGTGAGGTCGCTGTTGGACATGGAGTTCTCAGAGTCGGTTTTGAGGGAGCTGGTGGTGTTGTGGAGGTCGTTGAGGAGGCCCCGGAGCGCGCGCATCTCGGTTTTGAGTTTGTCGATTTCTTTGGAGATCAAGATGAACTGCGTGCGGTTTACAAAGACGTTCTTCTGCAGGTCTGAGGACGTGCGGTTGCGGATCTCTTTGAGGCGGCGCTGGTAGTCCTTGATCTCTTCGTCGGAGGCATTTGCAAGGACGGAGGTGACGACTGTGGGACTGGGTCAGCGACTGTATATAGAGAAGTGAGAAACGGGAGTAGGGGACGTACATGTCTCTGGATTGAATGCTGGGTCTCGGAACATGTCCAGATTGAGGTCCACGTCGTTCCGGACTGTGGATTTAACGGGCAGCTTGGCCCCGGCGCCGGCGTTTATAGAGGGCATGGAGGGAACCACCGGCATCGGAGGGACCTCTCCGATCCCTTCCATGGCCATTGGAAACCGTGTGGACATTCGGCGTTTGACCAAATCCGCAACCTGGGGGGGGCGCAGTCAGTACCTAAACCGACAATTGGCGACACCAGAGCTCCAAACTCACTTTCTCCTTGTCTCTCGACCGAACCTGCAGTGGAGCAGTAGGAGTATCGAGCTTTGCTCCAGGCATCGGGGGCATAGGAACCTGTCTGTGTCCACGTTAGAGCAGTCTTGAGAGCGCGCTAGAGAGCTCCAGGTACCTCGGGGGCCCGATGATGGGCTTCGTAGACCTGCCATCTCTCCCCCGCTTCTTCCTGAGCGACAGCCCCTTGGACCGTTCCTTCTCCATGGCGCGAGTGGGGGTGGGGGTGTGTGTTCTGGGTGTCGGGGGGTGTGAATAGGGAGCGGAGTGAGGAGGAGCGAGAGCTGGCCGGGGGAAGTTGTCGCGGCCGGGTAACACAGACCGCACTGCAACACGCGGCTGCGCAATAACATGCACCGAGATGCTTGACCCTCCCCCCTCTGCCCCTCCGACGCCGCCCCCTCTGTATTGTGCCCGCCGGCCTGCCCGCCCACAGCCATGGACCCCCCGCCGACGGCCCCCGCCGTGGGGCCTTACATGCTGCAGGAACTGGTCTCCGGTCTCCCGCTCGACACCCCCGAGAACCCGCACGTCGAGATCACGACTCTGGAGGCCTGGGAACAGAACCTCTATATCGGCACCTCCGCCCATGAAATCCTGCATTTTGTATCAATACCGCCGACCCCGGCCCCGGCCTCTTCGACGGAGCCCGCAAAGCCGGTCTACATCCTGGCCTCGCGCCTGCAGCCCCCCGCGACGGGCACCGGCACCGCCATGTACATCAAGCAGATGCTCCTTCTCCCGACCGTCTCCCGGGCACTGGTGCTCTCGTCCACCGGGTTCCTGTCCTTCTTCACGCTGCCCGAGTTCTCCCCGGTGTCCGGCACCAAGCTGAAGGACGTGGAGTTCATCGGCGGGCTCGACCTGGACGAGGAAGAGCGCGAGCGGCGCGAGGGCACCGCCTCCGGCGACGAGCGCGGGAAGCAGGTAATAGTGCTGACCAAGAAGCTGATCCGCATCATCCGCGTCGGGGCCGCCGTGCGGCAGATCAAGCCGATCGAGCTCCCGGCCGCAGCCATCACCTCCGTGCGCCGCAGCGTTATCGCCTGCATCGCCAACGCCGACAACTACGCGCTCATAGACACCGAGCACATCCGCCAGATCCCGCTCTTCCCGATCTCCACCAGCTCCAGCTCCAGCGACCCGCCCCCGTCCGTCGTGCCGCCGGCCCCGCCGCCCGACCCTCCGCCGCCCATGGAACGCACCCATTCCGGCGCCGCCCCTATGGCCCGCACTGCATCCGCCTCCCACCCACCCCGCACCTCCTCCCTCACCACCAGCCGCGAGCGCCGCAACAGCTCCGCCGCCATGTCCCGCGAGAACAGCGCCTCCTCCCACGCCCGCTCCAGCAGCACCAGCAACATCGGCCGCGGCCGTCCAGCCCCCTCCCGCACCGGCCGTCGAACCCCGTCCCGTCTCTCCGTCCCAGACGCAACAGCCTCACGTCCCACCTCCCCCGCCTCGGGCTCCCCCGGCTCCCCCACTGCTTCGTCTCCAACTACTAGCATCCCTGGCCCCACCGGCGGAACCCGACGTGCCTCTGGGAACTCGCAGAACGCACCTGCGAGCAGCATCCTGGCTGCACTGAGAGCGAGGACTCCCACGCCGGTGTCGGTGCCAGTGCCAGTGCCGGCGCCGGCGCCGGTCAGGCCGCTGCAGCCACATATTGCGTCCCCGAATAGCTCAGAGTTCTTACTGACTACCGGCACCCGCTGGGAGGATCCTGGCGTCGGCCTGTTCGTGAATGTGGAAGGCGATGTTACGCGTGGTACTATCAGCTTTGAAAAGTATCCAGAGGACGTGCTGGTTCAAGGCAACTGGGTTGCGGCGCTGATTGCCGAGCGGGGGATTGAGGTGCAGAGATGGGATCTGGACGGCGATGTGGACGAGGAAGATCGGTACGGGGTGCTGGAGATGAGCTGGGAGGGGGGGAAGGTTGGTATTAGAGAGGTGGTTACGCTGGATGGGAGTGTAATTGGGGGGGTCGTGGCCAGACTGAGGCTTGAGAGGGTGCTGGGGAGTGGTGAGGAGGGGGGGAGGGAGCTGGAGAGGAGGGAGCTGGAGGAAAAAGTCATTGCCGAAAGAGTCTCAACGGTGGAGAGTAGGGTAGTGGTGTTTAAGGGGAAACGTATATGGACACTTGTGCAGAGTCCGTTGGCATTACGCCTGGATTCGAGGTTGCCGATGGTCACTATGCATAAGCCTGGAGAGACGCCAAAGTCGAGGATTATGCATATCCTGAAAGCCCTGCGGAAGGTCGATGCGATTGAGCCAACCACCGAGAGAGAGTTTCACGAGGCTGCATATATACGACAGAAAGGTGGACTGCTCTTGCTTGGTGAATTTCTACGGCTTGACACTTTCGAAGGAACGGATATCGAACAGCAGGAAGTCATCATCGCTGAAGAAGCGTTAATCGAGAGCGCCGTTGACCCACGCCTAGTTTTAGCAATATTCGGGGGCAACTTCATGGAGGATGTTGTAGTCGGAAAGGCGGGGATCTGGGTATATGGCGGTGTCAAACAAGTGTTTAACGACCTCTGCGAAGCTCGACGGGAAGGGGAGTTTAGACGGGATACACTCCTACTCCTAAAACGATACCTAGCGGTGTGGAAACGGAAAAAGGGCTTCGGGAGCATAGCAGATGAGAAAGAGATATTCGCAACTGTCGACATTGCACTGATCCGTGTACTACTACTTCTCGATTCCCCACAATACCTACCTCAGAGAGGAACCACTTTAGTTCCCGAGGGAAATGTGCGGGGAGAGCTATACGCGCTGGTTGAGAAGGACGTTGAGGACTTCGAAGGAACCTCAAAGCTACTAAATGACTTCAAGCGGCTATACGTACTGAGCATCCTCCTTCAGAGCAGAAAGCTATACCGCGAGGTCCTGGGCACTTGGAAACGACTACTAGAGGAAGGCGACGCAGCCGGCGAATTCGGCGACGGCGAAGAAAGAGTCAAAAAATACCTCCTTGGCATGAAAGACCGAGTGCTAGTCGAAGAGTTCGGAAAATGGCTCGCAGCCAGAAACCCCAGACTAGGAGTCCAGGTTTTCTCAGATGAGAAAGCAAAAGTCAAGTTCGAGCCCGCGAAGGTTCTCGAAATCCTGAAAGAATACGCGCCAACCGCCGTGAGGGGCTATGTCGAACATCTCGTTGAGAAGGGGAATACAGACTACGCAGACGATCTAATATTCTTATACCTAGAAGACCTAATCAACGTCCTCGACACCTCGCCCTCAGCATGCGAGCGACTGAAGGACTCGTATGAGTCCTATCGCGCACTCACTGCGCCAAAACCCACATACCGCGAGTTCATCGTCGACAACTCGCCACCGTCATTTGAGACCGACGGACAGAGCGACTGGTGGAGGAACAGGCTCCGCTTCCTCGAGCTGCTTGGCGGGGAAGGTAGCTACGATATTCCTAAGGTCCTCACACGACTAAGTAAATTTCGCGACGTCCTCGTACCGGAAATGGTGATTCTGCACGGGAAAGAGGCGCGCCACGAAGATGCCCTCAAGTTACTCACGCATGGATTAAAGGACTTTGACACGGCGATCAACTACTGTCTTTTCGGCGGTCTTAGCATCTTCCAGACACGCAAGGTCATTACCGACCGCGAGGAACAGAAGGTACTATTTGCGATACTACTTGGGGAGTTTCTGGAGCTGGAGGAGTATGGTGAGCGATTGGAGCAGACTACGTTGTTGCTGGAAAGATTCGGCGGATGGTTGGATCTGGTGCACGTATTAGAGGTAATACCGGAGAATTGGAGCGTTGAGATGTTGTCGGGTTTCCTATTAAGTGCATTGCGCAAGATGGTGAGGGAGAAGGCGGAAGTGAGTGTATTGAGGGGGTTGAGAAGGGGAGAGAATCTGAAAATTGAAGGACAGTATGTGGATAAGTGCGATACGATCGGGCCTACGATCGAGAAATGATTGATGTAAACTTTAGCTGGGAGAAGCGTGCTTTTTTGCTGTTTTTCTGCTTTTCAAGGTGTTTGCTATGGGTGTGGGGTTGCTTGACTAGATATCTAGATATAATTCATATACGTAGATGGAGATACGGGTTGGGTTGTTGAAACTATCGAGACCGCGAGTTAATATTACTTGAATGCTCAATAACAGGGCCAGATAGCCAAAGCCATAGCTCATCACTCGTTCTTGGCATCAGCCCTTAAGCCAAAAATCCAGCACTAATTAAACGTAAACCATAAGGCCTGAATTTGCCAGAAAAGAATAACTTCGCCCTCAGATTTCACGCCCATCTGTTAGCATGGTGGCCAGCTTGATGAAGGACGAGCATTCATATCAGTCGCTAGGTACGCCAAAAAGCCCCCTAACCTAGATCTACCTAAACGTGGACAGCGTAATTACATACATGTAGGTTTCCTAATCTCCCTCCAGTCACAGAGTCCTTAACTAGTATCTAATGCAGGTGTCCTGAGGAGAGATGAAGGTTAGGCTATTGTATAATCCTCTACCTCTCTGCTTCAATCGAGTTACTTATGCTAGCTGTGCTTGGATACCAAATACCCGGAAACTTAGACAACCACTGATAATTTATTTCTGTCTATTTCCTCTACCTAAAGTATCATTATCCCATCGAGTGTAGGAAAGTGATTTTGAGCCACCAGTGGTGCGAATTTCTTGTCAGGACGTCGCTGGAGCCAACAGTTCTACTACAACTCTCTTATGCTCCCTAGGCTTTGGTAGGAAAAATATCCACTAGTAGCTCAAGAAAATTTAGAATTTTTAGTTTAACTCGACGTGGTTTTTCTTTTTTACTGAGAAATATTGGATGAGAGGTAACTCTTAAGGGTGAAAAAATTACACTGTGACTAGATATACACCACAAAAAATACCCCAGAACACGGCAACAGATTTTACCACAAGACAAAAATGAGCACGTTTCTACTTGATTTATCCTTTAATAAACCAATCAAAGTTTAAAGAAATTAGTGCGTCATATAAATAATGTAATTCAGAATTCCTCTTTACCACGCTTATGTCCGTTACAGTATGTAAAGTCTGTGGGAGGCTAGAGGTTTTCACTCTTAGCAAGATTTGGGTGTAGATTTACCAAAACTTCTACAGTTACCAGATAAAGTCCAAACCCACCACAATCCACAAGAATTTTGAGGACATAGGTCTATCCTTAGGGTCCTGACGATCCTTCTATGATTTACCTACCTGTATTTTTAAAAGTGATTTTCGTTGAGTAACGGTACAAGAGAATGTTGCACCACTGATGGTGCGAATCGTGTTGTACCCGATGGATGGATGGATGGGATAGTGTCAATAAAGTAATATCTTTCCATCCTCAACACTACCACTTCGTAGTTCGCAGTAATAAGTCATTTTCTTAGCTGCCCAACAATATACCAAATGGCCTTTATCTATCTATCTACCAATTCTCTCTCGATATTATAGCCACTTGCCATGAAATATTTAGCTATCTCCTCCATTGTTCCAAACAAACGAAGCATATAGTAGGAGACATACGTATACCGTAAAGTATTTACTCGGATAATTGGCCAAGTCCGGCATCTCCGAGGTACTTGTTGCAGCTAGCAAATTATAATATATAAGCTTTTGTGCTCCCAGACAGAACACGACGCTGCAGCGACCAGCAGCCTCTGAACTACATACCTGCGCACAACGTGTAGTTTGCTGGTTGCTGCAAGTACCCTGGAGATGCCGGACTTGGCCAGTTATCCGAGTAAATACAGTAGTCTCAAATCTCACGAGAAACCCAGCCCACGTACTCCAGACCCGAAAGATTGGTAAGCTCAATAAAGATGACGATGATCCGACGCGCCCCCGGTCGTCCAACCTGAAGGCGGATTGGAAAGGACCCATCCGCGAGCTGCCTTGGCGGATTCAGGACGGACAGTTGGGTTGAGCGCGTTGGATAGATCATTGACGTCAGTAGTAACGAGCAATACCCACATGTATCCTCGGACTCTTTTTTTCGAAAGGGCGTGTAAACGAGTGATTTTGTTTTTTTTGTGACTTGTTAAATCTCACCGCTATCAATAGTAGGGCTGATAGCACTCGTACCAATCCAATCTTCTTCCAGGTAAATATTCAATCACCGTCTGTCCCACATAACGAAATCATAAGAACCCAAAGGATTGGCTTAGCTCGAAAATTGATTAAAGTATGAACAAGAATAGAACCTCCACCTCTCAAAGCAAAAAGCTCGAGCAAAAGCCTTGGAGCGATAATTTTTCAACAAGAAAAGTAAAACGTAAAAAAAGGACATTTTTACCATAAAAAAAAGAAACCGATCACCACCCTGCTCCCCGCCTTTCCAGACATTAGGACATACCAGCCCACCTAACGGTAAAAAGAAAGAAAAAAGAGCATACCCATTAAACTATTCAGTAACCGTAAAGAGAAAGAAAAAAAAACAAAGCGGAAAAAACTTTTGTATCATCAATGACTCCTAAACAACCAGACCGCCACCCAGCTACAATGGTTGTATAGGAGCTTAAACTCCCTTTCCTTCCATTCATTTTTTTCGTCCTCTCTATCAGTAAAACCCGTTTCTTCGTTCTCGACATCCCATGAATTCCCCCCATACAAGAAGAAATAAACCTCCCTGAAATGAAAAAATCGTAACGGAACATCAGGAGAAAAGAAAAGAAAATATTTTTGTAATCCAAAAAGGAAAAAGAGCAAGAAAGCGAAGAAAGCGAAATCATCGGCACGAAAAAAAAGTACCAATTTACAGAGAATATACCATAAAGCATGCCCACTAGATAGACGCCAATCTAAACGCTCTATAGCCTGCGCCCGCACACCCATTTTTTTGTTGTTGTTGTAAGTATGATGATTTATTTCGACTCTCCAACCGGAAGAGGAGATCGAGATCGTTCAAGCCCCGCAGCAGCTGTTGGCGGAGACGAGGCCGGAGACGCAGCATCATTGTGCTCTGTAGCTTCGTGGTGTGTCGAGGAAGGGTCTTGAAGCGCGCTGTCAAATTGTTAGTTTAAACCTATTTTCCAAAAACTAGTTCAGAATTTACTCACCTATATGGGTTTGCGTGTGATGTCGAAGGCTTTCCAGTTGGGGTAGATGTCCGCGAGGAAGAGTTGGATTCGTCCATGCGGCTTGCGTTACCAGGTCCGAACCCTCTCCTGCTACCATTGCTAGAGCTCCGAGACCCAAGCATGCCCCCAGGACCAAATGAACCAGGAGTTGCAGCAGTCTGTCTCGACTTGGCGGCCAACTTGCGAAGTTCATCGGTGTTAAGTGTTCCTCCCTTGCTCTGATCTTGCCAACCCCCTTGGTGCATTTGTCCGCCATACCCACCACCTTGAGAGAATGATCGACCATCACCACCACGTCCGCCGCCGCCACCACCGCCACCGCCGCCGCCAGGTCTGCGCTGATTGGCACGCGAGGCAGCTTCTTTCTCTTGCTGGGCCTTAAGTGCATCCTCTCTAACTTCTTGGATAGTCTTGGGTCCCTTGTCGGCTTCTTTAGTCTCCCACTTCTTGCGGCGAAGATCGATGATATCCTATAGAATATTAGCATATAGTTACATATCCGGTAACAAATCACGCGAGACTAACCATAAGCATGAACCTCATACGGCTGTTGAGTTCCTTATTCTCGGACAATTGGGCGATGCGGTGGAAGTACATATCCATCCTACCCTTACTCTTCTCGGATGTATCCAACTGAAGACCAATAGTCTTGAGAAGTTTGCATAAACTCTCAACCGTTTCATCCTCAGCAAGACCCTCAAAGTCAAGGAGTTTGCGGATACACTCGTTCATGATACGCTCCGTCAACATGCCCAACTTGAAGAGTTCTCCGATGAACTGAACGAGACCAAGACCACGACGCTTCGCTGCAGCGGCAATATAGTACTCGTCGGACAACATGACAGCTTCGTCGGGGACACCTTCGGGTTTGGGTGGCAAATTGATCTTCCACCCACGTTCGAATTCTTCCTGGCATCTATTAAGAAGGTACTTCCTGAACAGATTCCCACCCATAACGACCTGGTCGTTTTTATCGCGGATGCCTTCATCTTTAATATTCGGGTCCATAGACTCCAACATACGCTTGCAGAACTTGGCGTACATGGATGACCAGGCAGCTTCGTCAGTAGCCTTCTCGAAGGTAAGTTGAATAACTTGTCGAAGAGTGCGACCATCGGTCTCGTACTTAGACTGACTAGTGATATCGAGGATCTGATCAGAGATCTTATCGAACTTCTCGGGAGTCATCTTATTCAAGGCAGCCTTGACCTTACGTTGCACAAGCTCAGGCGGCAATCTAACTTCTTCCGAAGGAGTAGGTGCCGCTTCAGGTCCCTTGGCAAGTCCGACGCGGGGCTTCCACCTATTCTCAGAAACCGGCAGAGGTTTGACATCAATTGCCGGAAGAGTAGGTTGACTAGGCTTCTCTCCTTGCCTGGATTCGGTCTTCTCCATAGCAACACCACCACCTTTTCTGCTTCCACCACGTTGCGAACGGCTTCCCATTCTGGGGCTCTGAGGCATACCATTGGATCCTACCAACGAGCTGCTGGAGTTTGTCCTCATAATACCAACACCCCCAGATCGTGAGCCGGACAAGCCGCCAACGATACCGGCCAATGGATTGACAGGCAGAGAAGAAATAGACCGCGATTGTTGGAATCGCTGTTCGGAGGTCAACATATTCGCCGGGAGGCTGGGCTTGAACGAACCAAAAGTACCCATAGGCGGCTGGCTAGATGCACCAGATCTAGAATTACCACGAGGGCCGATACCAGGAGTGCGAGCAGTCTGAGGGCGAGCAGAATCTGGTTCTCCAACGGTATCGCGCATCGTCTTATCCCAATTAACAGTTGGCTTCTCGGTAAACACACTCTGGAACTGCAACAAGAAGTCTTTCTCATACTTGAACTTGCCGCTGGCAGCCGGATTAAGAGCCGGGTTCGGTGAAAGAATACCGGCAGGGTAATTGACACTACCGATGTTATCAATGAACCGTGCAGACTTCAATGCAGTGAGAGCTGCAGAAGGAGGACCAGGCTCGTTTGTCTTGATCTGAAGGTTCAGCGGGCTAGGTTTAGGACGCGGTTTCTCGGCAGCCTTAAAGGATGGAGGAGGAGGCATAGATTCGCTATCCGGAGTAGTAGGCTTAGCAACCACCGGTGTAGACGGAACTGCTGCTGCTGCCTTCTGGGCAGCTTCTTCTGCGGCCTTCGCCTCAGCCTCAGCCTCAGCCTTTGCTTTAGCTTCCTCCTCTTCCTTGAGTTTTTGAGCTTTCTCAGCTTCGATGCGTGCCTCCTCCTCCTTGGCGATTCTAGCCTCCTCGGCTGCCTTCTCAGCAGCTAGACGGGCTGCCTCGGCTGCGGCGGCTTCTTCGGCTTCTTTCTTAAGCTGCTCCTCTTTAGCCTTCCTTGCAGCCTCTTCTTCGGCTTCTCTGCGAGCCTTCTCTTCCGCGGCCTCCTTGGCTTTTCGTGCTTCTTCCTCCTCCTTGAGTTTGCGCTCCTCTTCCTCCTTAAGCTTACGCTCCTCTTCTTCTTTCTCTTTGCGGAGGCGCTCTTCAGCCTCTTTCTTCTCGGTCTCAATTCGTTCTCTCTCACGCGCCTCCTCGTCCCTCTTCTTAGCCTCAACAGCCGCCTTCATTTCCTCCCTCTTCCTCAACTCCTCCCGCTTTTCCTGCTCGGTCTTACCGCTGGTGCTAACAGATCTCGAGTGCGTTGCATTGCGAGACGCAGTGCGACCCGGTGCAGGACTTGGAGAAGAAACAATTAACGGGGTAGAAACAACCACGGGGGATGCCTGTGACTTTTCAATCTGGACCTTTGCACCAGTATTGGGATTAACAATTTTAATCGCCTTACTATTAGGCTTTGGTTTCTGGAATGGGCTACCAGGAACACCAGGACCAGGGGTTGATGGGTTAATAGGTGGTACTGAAATTGGCTGAGGAGTGTGAGCAGGTGCAGGCATTTGCCCCATGCTTGAGGTAGGCCTGCCTGGAACTTCCATATGAGACATATTGGTGCTACCCTGGCGTGACATGGGCTGTGGGGCATATGGGTTATATGTATTTTGTGGCACCATTTGCCGGTAAGTTGGTTGGGGACTAGTCTGTTGCATTGGGTAAGGCCCTCCCATTTGCCCTCCCATTTGCCCTGCCATTTGTGGGAAACCTAGATATGCTGGCTGATAATACTGGCCCTGGTAAACCTGGCTTGGATCGTAATGCATTGAAGCCTGTAATCCCGGATACTGCAGAGACAGTTAGAAAACGGCAAGTACTAAATGGTGGTTGCTTAATTTCCCACAGCAGGAACTTCCAACGACAGCAGCAATCACGAGGATGAAAAGCAAATTGCAAAATTATGATTAAAGAAGAACTTGATAAAAACTTACATTTGGATTCATATTGTACTGTTGCTGCTGCTGTGGAGGATAGAGCTGTGGAGTGACCATCGGCTGAACAGATGCAAGTGACGGCGAAGCATGTGACATCGCTGGACTTCTGTGAATATTACGCGGAGAATTAGGATAGCCCGCAACCGCAGGCCCACCATATGCTTGCTGATTCATATTGGGAGGCGGACCACGATTATGATTCTGATTTGGCCCACTATAGCCACCTCTTCCAATGTAACCATTGTTATTGTTATACGGGCTTTGCTGGTATTGATGGTGATTATTCGGCCCATAGCCTTGACCTCCACCACCCCGGCCAGGATTCCGCATTCCTCCACCACGCTGGCCGTGGCCGAGGTGGGAAGAGCCGGTCTCTGCATGATTAGACTGGGTAGACTCACGTCTTTGATGGGTTTGCATATGATTATTATTCATCGACCCCGGCCCAACTGGAGGCATAGACATGGGCCTCTGTTGTTGTTGCTACGCGTCATGTCAGATAAGGTATCCAACGATTTTCGGCATCAAGATTTACAACTCACATGATGGGTTGCTTCACCAAACTGGATACGACCACTAGCCGCAGTCGCTTGACCTGGCGGAACGCCTCCGGTCGCCATAGGTCGAACTACGGGAGACGGAGAAGACTGTGGTGAACTCGCTTTCTGGTTAGATGCCAGTGGTGCAGTCAAAGATGGATTACTCGCTGCGGCGGCAGAACCCGATGAAGCAGGTCCAGGTGGCTCATTGATGGCACCGAACGTGATGGACGGAGTGCTTCTTGGAGCGCCGTTAGGCATCATGGACCCCCCGGCACCAGATGCAACAGATGATTTTCGACTATGGAGTCCGCCAGGAAAGGGATTGGGAACCCCATTGGCAGCGGTAGGTCCACTATTAGCTGTAGGAGGAATTTTGCCGTTCACCGCCGGAGAAGCTGTTGAACCAGGCCGTGCATTTTGCGCAGAAGCTCCGCCGGGGACGTGGGGGGAGGGGCTCGCGGCGATGACGGGAGCAGACAAGGACTTCTTCGAGGCAGCTGTAGCGTACGACAGTTGTCGCTGAGCGGGGGCGCTAGCCTGCACAGCGGCAGAAGACGATGTCTGACCGCTAACTGAGGGCGTCCGTGCGTGGGTTGTAGACGAAGGGGCGCTCGAGTTGGTCGATGGAGAAGCTTGAGGGATGGAAGAAGTAACGTTTGATGTGATGCTTGTCATTCGAAATTTTGTGGATTTTTTTGTTTGATAAGGTTTGTTCGGGGAGTCGCACTTGAGATGAAGGTGGGAGAAGGGAGGATTTTTGTAGATCTTTTTTTGGGTTTTGATATCCGATGATGTGTACGGCTGGTGGGTGATGGGTGATGTGGGGGGGTGATTTTTTTAATTGGGGGAGGGGGGGTTGTGTGATGATGGATGATGATGTTGTTGTTGTTTGATTCTAACCAGTAGAAAAAAAAATTACCTTTTTTTTTTTTTGATTGTTTCAAAGCAGGTTTCAACGATCGCCTTCGGAACAAGCAAGAGAGAGAGTCAGTGGGGTGGTCAGTGCAACGCGGAGGAGGGAAGTGGGAGCGAGGTGTGGGGTTTTTTGTGGGTAGGAGCAATGGGCGCGGGGCATTCTAGGGGAGCTCAAAAAACAGTCCCGAGCATCTCTGGAGCAGGATAGAGGATAGATGGTCCTCGGAAAAAACATATACTCTGCATACCTGATTTCAACCTTTTTCCAAAGGATTTGATTTTTGGTTCTTTCTTCGTAGAATACCTCACCTCACGGGGTATATTTTTAGAGTGGCGAGCTTGAAGGGCCGTTGGAGACGACTGCTGTTGCCAGGACAGCCAGGCAAGCTGGCAACGGGGAAAAAGGTAACGAAACTTCTCGAACTGATGACGAAAATTAATCGCGCGCTCTTGAGCTGTGTAGGAACGCGATCACCCTCTGATAAACCGGAGGGTCCGCTGTGAGAAGAGAAAACTAGTGATTGATTGAGTGGAGTTGGGGGTTGAGGAGGGGAGAAGGGGGAGGGGAAAAGAAATAAGAAGGGACGGAGGCCACCAGGTGCTTTGCTTGCCTGCTGGGGGGGGGTGAGAAAAAATAGCAAGGGCAGGACAGGGGGCCGAAAATAAAAACCAGCTTTGTGTGGGCAGAGGACCCAGCGAGCGCAAAATTGCAAAAGTCGCCAGACCCCCAGGCAGGCTCTCTGGACGGGCTCTGCCTCTGGCTCGCTCGGAAAGCGCAACAGCAAATTGCAGCGCTGAATTGCTGTCTTGGGCTCTAGCGCCTTCGACATGTGCAAATGACTGCATTTCTCTGCACGCACGAAACAACAGACAACATCCACAAATCCAGTCTTCACCAGCGAAACTGAAGCGTGCAGCCGTGACTGCCACTAACTAAAGTAGAGACACGTCTGGTCTATTGAATCTTATCTAATCCTCGAGTTTTAGCCTCGGGCTCCTGCTCTTCCCCATACGTATTTTGGGCTTTTTGACCCTTAGTGGCTACTGGCCTTGCTGGTCGTTGTATCACCCAGTGCCACCTCAATCTTGCACCTCAATCCTGTTCTGGCTCCTCTGCTATCAGCTCTATCCCGAATTCGATTCATCCTCAACACCCCACACATTGCGATGCGCATCTTCAAGCCATTAGATTGCAATGCTTGGTTTTGAGGAATCTCCAATTGCTTAGATACAGAAAGATGAGTCTGTATCTCTAGGAAACTGTACTAAAAAAGCGAGAATGAGCAAAGCTCTTATCTTGCCTCTGAAGCAACAGCTGTCACTTCAGAAGAAAATACGTAAGGTGACTCACGTGTGCTACGCTCATGTATGCTGCTCGATGATATGTCGGTTTCCACCCTGCAGGGATAAGGAGAGCTGACGATGTAGCCAATGATAGCTCGCTCCATGATGCGAGTAGCTGTCGCTCTGAGATCTCGAGAACCTCAACGCTTCCTGGGTGCTGGCCTGATAGGTACACCTAGATTTGCTTATGGAAAAAACACTACCTGAAATATCAAGCCCAAATCCCAATTAGATGGAGTTGAATTCGTGAGAATTCTTCCGGCACGCGGCTCAAGCATTCCGCAGTAGGGTGGGAAAGGAGAGCTCTTTTGAGAATGGTGTGAGGCAATCAGAGGTTGTTTCCAAAGAGAGTTCCTCTGCCAAGAGTTGTCAATTCTCTCCGATCGAGACGTTCTGTTTAGTAATCCTCACGGTCGAGTTGGAACTCCAAATATGCTCGAAATTCGCAAAACTATTTTTTTTAAAATAATTGCTCCTGCCGTTGAAACCACCTTCACTCAGGGGAGAACGATCAGAGACCAAAAAACGCAGATGATCTCATTGATCATCTTATCCACCACACCCCCAACCCTTGGACCGCAAAGCACACCCGCCAAAAGAGCCGCTTCGCCAACGAAATTTCCTTGCATGAAACTGATCTTCGATGGTGGCCAATTGGGCTGACGGGTATCAGCGGCGTCTAAATTTCCCGCCGCCGCCGCAACATCACTTGCCGAGCCCGCTCGTCCTCCTTTAGCCAAATGTAGCATTAAGCATCCCCCAAAGAAAAATATCTGGAGATCCACACAATTTTCAAACCCACTTCAAAAGAAAAAACATTTGTGTATTTCCTTTTTCCCAGGGCCCTGGAACACAAAACAGAAAGCATAAAAGAGAGCGTGAAAGAAAGAAGAAAATAAAATAGAATGGCGAGTAATCACAGATCTCTAGCAAGCTTTCTCTCACGAAATTCCTCCCCCTGCGATGAATACACCCATTTCTCCCGCGAAAGAAACAATCCACTGGTCCAAACCCCCTCCCCCCATCAAACCGGCCAAACATCCGAGGACCCAATAACCGGCGGCGATAGCATGTGCAGTTCATCGCAACGGGTCCGCGCATAAGCAATAAATACGTGACAAACAGCAAAAGAAGGAAGGAAAAGGAAGGAAAAAAATACCACCTGCAGCCTTTTTTTTTCTCTCTACTTCCCGTTTTTCGGGTCTGCTGGTGTAACGCCTCAATCTACGGTGCCAACTGTCAAACTGATTGAGCCCCATAGGCCCCCAACAACCTCCTGCGCTGCCTTTTAGATGGGAGCCACCTAGTAGGTGCCCTGAGAGAGAGAAAGAAAAAAATTCGAAATGTAGTCCCCCATCCAGCCTGCCGGAAGTGGGGGGAATAGGACGGTACGGTAATGCGAGCTGCTGCGGCATTGGCTACGTATGTCATTCGGCTAGATCTCTAGGGTTGACCGATTTGGTGTTATGCAGGACCATCAACTTCCGTTTTGCTCGAGAAGGTGTTACATGGGACGCACTCCCCGTACCGATGGGAATTGAGACATGGTTTATGTTTATTTGGCGATTTTTGATTTTCGCCATCATTTCTTTTGATCGGGCGGGTAGGGCGTTCGAGTATTGATTGATTGCCTAGGGCGGGAAACTTATTATTATTACCTAATTAGGCATAGGGCGGAAAACTAGGGTGGCGTAGAAAAGCAAATAAATTTCAGGTACTCTATGTGGCCCTGAGGATGCAAGAGAAAGAGAGATCTGTATGCGGTAATGCGATTATTTTTTCTCTCGCGAACGACGGGCATTTGATATTCCGTTGTTCCATGGGTTCGATTTGACATGGATATTTCTCTTTGACCGTGGTCTTTTAACCGTGAATCGACCCTCCCAGGAAAGAAAAAAAGAGGTAACAACTAGCGCTGTACCTTGCATCTATTTTGCCGGAATCTTTCCTTTGCGATGTTGGCGAGGGACTTTGAGGATACAAGAGTTTTGAAAACAGAAACTATATGTATTAATGGGGGGTGGCGACCGGTAACTGGTTTTGAGATTGGATGTTGGACAGGATTTTCTAGCTTTCAGAGTTTAGATTTGCGATGTCACTACATGTATCTTTACCTCTGGGCACTCTCCACCTCTTGGTTCCGGGGTCATTGGTTCCAGGGTTTCTGCTTGTTGCTTCTCTGGTAACAACTGAGGAAACGAGCATGCGTCCTGCGTTAGAAGCTATGAGGTAAGTACACTTCGTCCGGTCAACGGCCTGATACCACTCTCATCACTTCTCTACTCAGGATCACTGCATACCAGACTCATACCCTAGCTAACAATCCCCAGAGAACCAGTCAACGCCAAAGATTAATGGGAGCCTGCATATAAAGACCGGGGGGGAGTTTTCGTTCCAGCCGCTGTCAGTCTCTGATGTCACTACAACCGCTAGGCTACCGACAGCAGCTAGGTCCACAACAGTAACAAGTGAGACTACCTACTCAGTTCTGGGTATTTTCCTAAACTCCCAAGACAAGCTACCATCCGTACGCATACCAACGCAGATAATGCCCTGCACCACATATGTGGCCTCCGAGTGATAGACAGTGATACGAATCGTCCCAATAGGGTTAAGGTAGGTAGGTAGGTACTTATCGATAACGGGCGGGAGGTGCAGCTTACAGCAGATAAGACACCTGCGCGGAAACTAGATTAGATAGTGTTATTCCGGGTTACTGACCGTTTTCAGTACTACGTACCAATGCAAGACAACGTCAAGCCTGCACAAACAATCACTCGCACGACGTTCCCGAGATTTCAGCCTTAACAGGCAACGAAAGTGAAACGCTGCAGCCATCGGAGATCATAAACAGAGCAGAGGGTATTGTAGGGTGGCTCGGATCCGTGGAATCGCTATTAGCCCAGATATGGGGTCACGTAACGTCATGCCTTCCACCCGACATTTCATGCAACCGCGCCGCCATCATCCTCAGGTATGCATAAAAGCAGCCCACTGAAAAGTCATACTTTTAATTGAGTCGAAGAAATAAGGTTCTATTATATATACCACACTGATCCAAGTAGGTATAAATAGAACTTCCAAGCACAGCTCTGCCGTCTCATGGAAAGAAGGTAAAAAATAAAATAAAAAGGGTTCCCAAGAAGTGAAAGAAACAAAAATATAAAAACGACAAAAAAACCACCAAATCAAAACTCCCGAAACCCCCCGCTATGGAAAAAAAAAAAAGGGTATACGCGATTTGCTACCCGGCAAAACCGTGGTGAATGGGTAAAAATACATGAAGGTATATAATAAACGACATAATAGAGGGAAAGGAAAGAAAGATTGGGGGATATCGGCCATAACATTCGTCGAATTTCAAGGTAAAAAGGGAAAAGAATCAAGCCTGAACTCCTTGTTGCTTCTCCCACGTCGTACCATAAGATTGCGTTATTAGCGGGCTAGCCCAGGCACTGAATTTTGATCTTGCTCCGGCTGCTCCGGCTGCTCCTGATCCTCTGGTTGCCGTTCGGGCTGCGGCTGTAGCTGTGAGGAAGGCAGTATGGGAAGCTTTGGATTGACTAGAGCCTTCCTAATCTGACCGCGGCTAACAAGCCGTTGCGATCTAGGGACGATCGGTATAAGAAGCTGGCGCTGAGAGATAGATATTTGACGCGCGATGCTAATCTGAGCCGCGGTTTCTATTTGTGCTATTGACACAAAGACACGTTAGCTAAGTGTCGGAGTTAATTAGTGGGGAGGGAGGGATGAGTGAGAATGTATGAAGACCGGGTATAAACGGAAATGATAAAAGCGAAAGGAACCAAACGAACCTTCGCTCATCGGCTCCTTTGGGGATTTTCCACCCGGCGTCACCATCTCCCACTGTGGCTCACCATCATCTTCTTTCGTCAACCATTCATCATCGCCCTCGTCAAAACTGCCCCTTGGTGTATCAATTGAAGACTCCTCCGAAATCTTCGAGACCTTACTGGACGACCTTGGCCGTAGCAGCGATCCTGGCGTGTCGGCGCAATCGTTTTGTGCCTCCTTAGAAGTATGCGCACGGACCATATATACTGTTCGTGGCGACAAGGAAGGTGATCCCTCAGTGGTGGTTCTGGAACGAGTGAGACAGCTGGGACTAGGAGTACGGCTACTCCCGCTGGCGGCGCTTGGAAGAGGGGAGGCTTCGCGCATAGGCCCAGGAGAACGGCAAACTTGGCCAGTTGTCGCATTGCGTTTGAGTGGTGTTAGATAGAGCTGAGAAGGCTTCTGGAGGGGGCAGGTCAGCCTTAGTATTTTTATTTGTAATTCACCATGTCTCACCTCGGTCTCGGTTGCTGTTTGCTTCCTGCTCGCAGCATCTCGCGATTTTCGACGGGCGAAAATAGTCGACTTCTCGCTTGGGTGCAACAAGGTTCCGAACATGACGCTGTAACGCTCCATTTCGACTTCCGGTATATCGACATTCAAACAAGGTGCAGGACAAGCCTCGTTCTTCTTCGATTTCGGTTTGTGCACCTTAGGTACTACATGGGGCGATAGTTTATCTCTGGTGACCAACTCCAGTTTTTTGGTAGCCGGCTCAGGTTGTTGTTTTGGAGAACTTTTCCTACTCCCAAAGAAGCTTTTGCCGAACATTTTCCTCCAGCCAGTTCTTGGAGGCTCCTCTTGATGGTGGCTATCTTTGTGGTCCTTTTCTTTTTCCCTTTCTTTATCTCTCTCCCTCTCCCTCTCTTTGTGAAGGAGGGCACCCCTTCTAGCGCCACTTGCAACAGGCCCTCTGACCTGTACTCCAAAACGCCTGTCAGGGAGCTTCGAAGTCGATGATGTCCCTGCATCGTTCGGGTATATGGCGTGCGTAGGATGTACAGGAATTTCAAGTTTCTCGGATCTGGAGCTTGGTTGCTGTGCAGTAATCTCCGTCGGACTCCCGATAGCCACCCCAATGACACAGCACTCCGCATCGTCCACGCCCATATCCGGCTCCATACCATAGTTTGACATTTTCGAAGAGCTTCTAGTCTCGTATCCAGCTGGCAAAGGCGGCACTGGACTTGTTTCCTCTTCCTCTCTATATAGTATAGACTGTCGATTTCTCGGGTCCGCTGTCTTTGGCAGATTATTTGTAACCTGGGCAATCTTCAGAGTTGTATGAATGCTGCTCACACTTTTGCGTCTTGCGAGCTTCAGTAGCTTCGCCGTTGTTGGTTCCGGCGCTTCTGCCTTGGTTGCTGCTGCTGCCGCCGCTGCCGCCGCCGCAGTTGGTCCTATTTCCGTCGCAAAGTTGAAATCAAGCTGGTCGCGAGTGACCTTGGCTCTGGCGTCGCGAGTCGATTTTGAACGTCGCAGTAGGCTCGACATGGTAGTGTTGATGTCTCCGAAAAGAGCGCACGGATATGGCGATCCAAGGAAATATATGCGAGGGTCTAAGAGAATAAATCGATTGTTTGGACGAAACCGGTTTGGGGTGGGATGAGTGTGGATGAAGTTGGTGGGTGGGCGGCGAAGGGAGGGCTATGTAACCTTTGGGGTTGTATGGACAAAACGTAGGGTTCGAAACCAAGGGAATCCCGGGAATCCCAAATTCACCGCTCCAAAAAAAAATACTAAACGGTAAACGGGATGAACTTTGGAAGAAAAGAACCTTGAAAGAAAAAGAACAGGTTCAAATCGACAAGGCCGGCCAACCAGTGGTCACAGGGAAATTAATAATTATTAAAGTTATGTAGCTAGAGAAGTTAGAGAAAGTGGGGTGGGAAAAAAAATTGGTAGAGAAAAAAATAAATTAAAGGACTGTGATTGCTGGATAAACAGCAATAAAAGAAAAATAAAAGAAAAACCGAAAGTTTCGATCAAAAGAATGACTGAAAGTGAGAGAGAGGAAGAGAGAAGAAGCAGAGACAGAAGTGATCGACGGGGGGGGGGAATCGACGCAAGTTAGTACATGTAACCAATACCTGCACGAACGTTGAAGGGACACTTCGCAAGGAACAGCCGAAACGCTACAACGGCTGCTCTTATATAAATGAGACTGATGCGTGCTGCGTGCATGTGCCCTGGGAATTGGGTAAAGCCCACTAGGAATCTGGGGGACGTTGAATTTGCCGGAGAACACAGAGGCCGTTGGGGAGTCCCAAGCCTATACGGCGGAGCAGAAAACGGTATACCTACTCATCAAGCAAGTACACACAGAGTAGTACTAATGAATACCTGTCCGACATGAAAATGCGGTTAGGGATGGTCTGCTTCCGTGAGGACATGATGCAGTGTAGTACAGCGTAGAGCGAAGGAAAAAAAATCATTATTCCTCGGAACCAGGGATCCATGTCTCCTGAAGTCCTGGTTTCATCTTAGAGCGCAGCACCATGCCGGGTTGCAGTTCTTGAGACGAAGGAGAGAAAGTCCTTCCCTCCCTTCCCTTCCCTTGAAGAATTTTGGGGGGGAGGGGGGGTAGGGAAATGACAGAAAGCGATGTTTTATTTTACGCCTAAGTGAGTATGGTTAGACAGCAGCGGGTGTCTTACTAAATAAGGTCGAGGCACGTAATAATTGGGCGAAAAGACGTGGCCTGAAAACCGATCAAAGGGTGCCATGGCTCAGTAAGCTGTCAGCCAATCCTTCCCGCACGAAAATTGCAATTGCAAATAGCCCAGCTTAGAGCCGCGGGAGTCTGATGGGGAGAGCACTGTAGGTACATGTATGGGTGGACACGCACGGGAGGCGCGAGGCGAGTTGTTCGGGGGGTGACACAACACGGCTTTGGCTGATCCCTCGGCGCCATCCATCATCACTCCGTTGACAGAATAATGTATGTAAATAGCATCGCCATGGGCAGGGCAGATATCTCGGAAATTGGCGGTAAATAGACAGGATTCAGCTGGAGCCCCAGAGATAACTTTAAATTCTTGGAGGACGAGGTGGCTTGCGAATGGCAATATGTATTTGTCGCGCGTCAAGCTTCGGCCTGCGGGCGGCATTGACAACAACACGAGAACCAAGCAACGATGGGATGAGGGTATTGGATCGTGGGATCTCACCCCTTTTCACTGCAGGAATGGATGATCCAAAGCAGAACCAAGAGATTGAGGTCTTGACCGTGCCAGCTGTCGCGGGCTCCGAATGGAACTTAGTAATATCACCAAATCCAGAGAGGTGGGTTCCTGGTGGGGAGAAGGGAGCGATGGGTGAAGTCATCATCCTCATTTGAGAGAGAACCCCGCCAACCAGCGCGACAATTTGTTGCCGGTTCCCCTCAGCCTCGTCTCGCCCTACCGCTTCCCACTAGACCCCTCCTGCCCTAAACAACCTCTGGCCCTGCCATCAACTCGCTCCCTCTCCTCTCTCATCTCTTTCCATAGTCCAGCTCTTATCGACTCTAATCCTCACCCATCTATCCCTTCCTCGTGTCTTGGTTTCCGTTATTCCACACCTCCCTATAAACAATATCCAGTATGAGTTGGCAAGGCAAGTTCCTTTTCGTTGAAATACAGGGGGAGAGAGCTTTGTTGCTGATTTTCGGCATGAAACCCCGCAGCCTACGTTGATACGAGGTAACCCCTCCACCCCGATACAGGCATCCCTCCCCACACAGCTACGAAGAAACAAGCGAGACTTCAAGAAGGAAAAGAAAAAAAAAAAAGAGGGGGTGCTGTCCACAAAAGAACAGTGTCGCTGACTGTTGCCCCTAGTCTGATCGCTAGCGGAAAGATCGATGGAGCCGCTATATTCAGCGCTGCTGGTGACAGCGTGTGGGCTGCATCTAGAGACTTCAGAGTCAGTCCTCTAAACCCTATCTACCGGATATGGGTTTTGCCCCCCAATACCCAATTTCTTTCTCTCCCTCGTCCACTAGCCCCTCTCGTTCCCCTCCTGACTTGTACGGGAATATTGGTGACGTTTTGCTGAATTATATCTTTTTGGCGTAATAGGCTGAAGCCTCAGAAATTCAAGCTTTGATCAAAGGATATAAAGATTCTGGCCCTCTTCACGAGAAGGGGATCCACATTTCTGGGGTTAAGTATTTCTGCATCAAGGCCGACGATCGAAGCATCTACGGCAAGAAGGTTTGTTTTCCATCTTTAGAGAAATACAGAACCAGGGTTTCACCTGCTGACATAGCTTCGTGTTATAGGGCAAGGAGGGAATCGTCACGGTGAAGACAAAACAAACGATTCTGGTTGCTCACTACCCGGAAACCGTCCAGCCTGGCGAAGCTGCCAAGACGGTCGAGCAGCTAGCCGACTACTTGATTGGTGTTGGATACTAGAATTTGGTATTGCATGGGGCATAAATGGAGCGTCTAAGGGCTTTTTTGTTGATTGTTTTTTTTTTGTTATCTTACGGAATCAATAGAAGGAGCTAGTTGATAGTGAGAAAATGGAGACGAGGAAGCGGTGTGTGGGAGTGAGGAGGAGAGCTCTGAAGGAAATTAAAACAAAATAGCATCTCCTGAAATTTTATCATACCACTCTATATATTCTATCAACAGATACTTGGCGGATTCCTGCTAGCAATATAAATACGATTCCTTGTCCCCTGTACAACACCGCGAATTTAAGCATGCCCATAGCACCGGGGGCGGTAGAATGGCGGTAGAGCCGAAAGGAAACTGTCAGAAGAGATTGATTGATTACGATGATATCCAGGTTATTGAAGTTTAGATTGATTTTTTTTTCTTCATCCCGGGGAATTAAACATTATATTTCTCTCGTCATTACCACGTATGAATGGTGGAGGTATCTAAAACCATCATCACCTATCCCATACCCCTACCATTTCTATAACTTTATAAAAGCCATACCCGTTGGGCATGCATGTCCTCCATACTGGTAATTAATACATCCCCCACCAAGAAACACAAACTCCGTCATATGGCCCCTTAGACCGGCAACTGCTGCGTAGCACCCGTGACCCTTCTCAGCGGACCCTCCAAATACGGCCCAATCTATCACCCCCAGTCAGCATATAACCCCTCCCCCCTCCCTCCCCCCTCTAGAGAACTACTCACCACAGGCACCGCCCCAATAAAACCCACAATAACTCCGAAAAAATCACCAAACAAACATAGTATCCCGTACAGCTCGATAACGAACCCGATCAGCGGGTACCGCGCCAGGATCAACCCAACGCCGAGCAAGAAGCACGCTGTACCTTTGAACTTTTCTTTTCGCGCGAAGAAGGATAGTGTTTTTTGGTGCCCGAGGACGAGACCGATGCCGATTACGAAGAGGATGTTACCCATTGCTAGCCTGGTTTTACCTGATTAGCTGAGCTGGGGGTGTAAAGGGAGGGGGAGGGGGGGGAGGAGCTACATGGCGCGGTCGAAAAACATCATTATGCCAAAGAGGAAGAAGAATACGCCTGTGCCATGTTATAGGCTAGATTAGCATACTGTGGAGTGAGCTAGAGACTGGAGACTGGAGACTAGAGGACAGGTGGTGTGAGGAGGAGGGTAGGTAGGTAGGTGGAAATATACCTCCGGCGCAGAATCCTACTCCGAATTCTAGGGGAGTGTTAGTATCTTGTTTCCTCTCTCTGCCTAGCTGGGAGGGGGGAAAGAGGGGGTCAAGCTTACTTTGAGTATCTGATAACCACATGGTGACTGAACTGGTTGTTGGCTCAAAATAAAAGTAAGGATGAAATTAAAGTTTCCCCGAGAAAGAAAAAAAAAAGAAAACCGTTGAAAGAGCCGCAAAGGAAACGGGGCTGAAACAAAAAAAAAAAGCTAATAAACAAATAATAAACAAATAATGAACAGCCTCGGGAAAGAGGGTTCTCTGGATAAAGGGTGAGAAAGGGGCTGATGGCGGGGTTAGAGCAGAGCAGAAGAATGTTGAGCGGGAAAGCGAGAAGGGCGAGAAGGAAATAAATAAACCGTGACCGTGACCGTTCGCCAAACCTTTTTCCGTCAAGCCACATGTGTCTGTCTGCTCTACGTCCCTTCCCCCTTGGCCGTCCCCGCGGCAGAATATCCCTCCCTACACGCCTACACAGCGTATCGCCCGGCACGCCTGTGACGCCACGCCCGTTCTCTGGGTTTGGCACTCGGGAAAAATAGAGTAAGCGAAGCACGCCAGAGCAACGCGCAAGTGTTCCAGATCGAGCAATTTCGGAGTCCTTTGGAGATGTCAGTTTTGTTTCACCAGCAAAGGATCCTCTTGGCGTGATTAAGCTCAGCACGTGATTGGAGCCGGGTAACGTCGTGATTAAGCTCAAAGGCTTAGCTTTTCTTTGTTGGATGAAAAAAGTCGCGTCGTCCCAGGTGTGTGGACAAGGGACCTGTTGGACATCATCGCGAACACTCGTTTTTACATATATATTCTGCGATCCACGGACGGTGCAATGAGTTTGCTACGAGATGGATACACGGATGTCAACAGGGCCTTTTTGCAGGCTTTTATGTCGAGGCGGGTGTTGAGGATGGATGAGATTCGTCCGATACTGGCTGCGATATTGAGTGCAGATGGTATGCCCTCAGATGGGTTAATATACATTTCTGTTCTTATGCTGATGGGTCTTGAAGATGGACAGAGCGAGGTTGCTATAGAAGATATAAACGACCGTGTCATCCAATCCTACATTGCTACAGCAAACGGTGAAATCCACGATTTCGACCTTGAAATACGCAGCACGATGGACCAGAAGAACCGGGTTCGCATATTCGCACTGGTCTGCTTCCCCTCACCCCCAAAACCCTCTCAGACTCGAGGACATGTGTGGGGAAGCATATGCTAAACTATAGCTCTCAGATCAACACAGCCTCCGACGAACTCGTCCAACTCGCAACCACCCACACACCCGACGAAATCGCCTTCTTCAAACGAGTCCTTGACGAAATGTTTGACACAAACAACACACAGGCCGCCGAAATAATGGCAATAACAACCTTCCAAGCCCTCAAACTAACCAAAAACCCCTCCTCCGCCGCAACACAAGTCGAAGGCACCCAAGGCACCCAAAGCGCCGCAGGCCTAACCATCAAGGGCGCCGAAGACTGTCTCGAATCCTTCGTGTCCGAAGGCTGGCTCGAGAAGTCAACCGGCAGCAAAACCAACTGGTACACGCTGAGTCCGCGCGCACTAATGGAGCTTGGGTCGTACCTGACGCAAACGTACAACACGCCTGTAGACGACGACGACGACGACGATGACGACGACGACGCGACACGCAGCGGCGCGATCGTGGAGAGGATCAAGAATTGTCATGGATGCAAAGAGATCATTACTATGGGACTGCGGTGTCAAACCAAGGCTTGTAATTTCCGACTGCATGATTCGTGCGCGACGCAGTATTTCCGGGCGCAGCGTGGACTGAAGGAGTGTCCGACGTGTGGGGCTGCATGGACGGGGAACGATCCGGTGGGTGAGAAGGCCGCGGCGAGGAGAAACGTGCCGGGGACTGGGGTGGGAAGTAGTAGTAGACGGCAGAGTTCGGCTATTGGGACTCCTAATGGGACTGTACGCCCTGCAGGGCGTGTGAGAGACGGGATGGAGGTGCAGAGGAGGAGGGTGAATGGGAAAGACGACGACGATCAAGATGCAGCGGGGGAGAAGGAGGAAGATAGTGATTAGGTTTTTTTTTCAGCGGTACTCTAATTTGGTTTTAGATTGCGTGGGAACGTATTAATGAGGTCATGAATGTGCTGGATTTTCTTATTTATTTTTCTAGAGCAGGGATCTGGAGAAGTGGGTGTGGGGGGTTATTTTGTATATTATTATTATTATTGCTTTTTTTTTAACCCTAATCTGGGTGGATCATACATACATAAGGTCGATATACCAGATCATGTCGAACATCCGACACAATGTAATGGTTCCTTGCAGATCAAGACGCTGGGCCTTTTTTCTTTCTTTTTTTAAAAATGATGGCGGCTGCGAGTGATTGCTTGTGCAGGTTTTATACCTATCTCCTTGGAGCAAAGATTTTCGGAGATGAATACCTACTCGAAGGCCAGACTTCCGCACCATAAACCCCCCCCTAATCTCACCGATCCCACGTTCGCTGCAATCATGGATCATCACCCGATCCCGATGCCACGGTAACTTCCGACTGCAAGGAAGAAAAGAGAAAAAAACTTCACCTCGGCCCCTCCTCCTGCAGCTAGCTAGCATTATGAAGAACCTGAAAATAAGGGTATTAGGTTGACCAATCAATAAGTTGATATAGCTAGATCTAGCTAACTAGAAACCCCAACCTAGAAGATGAATTTTCAGGTTCTTCATGTGGTATCCGAGTAGCTGCCAGCGAAACCCCTAACCCTCCATATCAAGGTAATAGGAATGTGAAGCGTATCTGTTATCAAATCACTGTGACTCATTCCGTCGATTCCTCCTCCTCCCTCTCTCCCCCTAATCCTCACGATTGTTTCATCTTTTCTACCCTACCCTAGAGATCAGGAGGGAGGGGGAGAGATCAATGACGTGTCGCCGGGAGTTGGTTGAATCGTGGGTATAGAACTCTGCCGACATTACTTACTTACTCTACCATGAGCAGGCGTGTGTGCGTGTGTGCGTGTGTAGCAATTTGATAAAAAACAATTGAGTCTGACAAACAGGGATGTTTTTTTTTTTCTTTGAGGAAAAAGCAGAAGCCAAAAAAAAAACCAAAACTCTTACAGCCTTATATTTCATGTAGAATGTTTTTTTTTATATATGCGCTAATTTATAAACTAGGAGTCCTGGTAATATTAGTATACAGGGGTCTGGGGAAGAAGCTTTGGAGAACGGAGGTTGGAAGAATGGGAAGCTAGGGAGGGGGAGTAAGTACTAACCATGGAGTAGGAAGGAGCCTGGGGTTGTGCTCAACCCGGATGTGTGTCTTTTTTGGTAGCAAGCTACACAGCTACCAGTGCGAGGTGTTGATTCGCTGACTGGATATCCTTGTGGTACTGTACTGTTGGATCGTGGAACCTTGTGAAGTGTGACTAGGACCAACCCCTGGTATGGTGCTTGCCTTGCTGTGGTGCTGTCACCTTTTTTTTTAACAAGCTATAGCCTTGTAGTAGGATCTATTCTCTGGGTTCTTGTTCTTGGGTTATTGGGGTGCCCGAGGTAGGGTGTTGGGGGTAGGGCAGGGGAGGGGGTAGGGGTTGAAGTCAATGATTTGGTGGTGGTCTGGTAACATCTTATCTATTCCGAATCGTGTCTTGGCTTTCTGAAGTGTAGCATGGTAGCCTACCTGTATTGATTGGTTGTTGAATAGCCGGGCTATATCGCACAGCTAAAACCTTTGTCTCTCGAGCCCGCTGCCCCCGGGCTCACGTTGCTTGCAGGTTTTACCGCTTTCGGTCACATACATTCATGAGGTTTTAACACAACGGACGTCGTGCTATCCCACTACTAATGCAAAAAAAACCACTGAGTGAGATCCCATGATGCAAACCACAGTCGACCTCCGGTTTCCACAATCAAATTATTTTTTTAGTTTCTGCACTGCACGATATATATAAAAAAGTGGTATTATATACGCCCATATAATATGCAGTTGAATTACAATCTGAGCCCCCCCCCCAATTCTTTGCTCCCAGTTTTCACCAACTTCCACCCAACAAGCTCATTTTCCAAAATCCGGTGGTGGAGAAGCCAACGACAATCTATCCTCCATGATTTTCAATAGCATCGGCGGAACCTTTTCATCCGTCGCTCGAACAGTAATACGATACATCTACAGCCCCCCGTTAGCCCTACCCACCCAGACCCCACAAAACCAGAAAAAAAACATACCTTAGTCTCCAAATTCGGTTCCAACCTCAGCAAACATCCAAACTTCCCACCGGCAGTATGCAACACGCTCGCGCCCACAACATTCTTCGCATTCGGATCAACACCGTCCATAACGCCCCACTTAAACCCCTCACAGACCTTCCTCGTCCTCGCGATATCGATCACGTTGCCTCTGACGCTGATACCGAACACCTTCTGCGCTTCCCTCGGTGCGCCGCCAATTTGCTTCCAGCGCTTGAAGAAGTCCTCACCGCTCAGTGCCGCCGGCTCCATAAACTTAGTCGGGACGACGGGGAGCTTGAGGGTTAGTGCCTGGAGCGCGCCAGCAAGGTATGATATCCGTATAGTGGGGGCTTCGGTGAATAGAGTTGTGGCTTCGAGCATGAGCGTTTGTTGGGTTTGGGAGTCGGGCTGGACGATTGTGTCTGGGATGTTTTGACACTTTACAGAGAGTTGGCCGACGGCGTTGTTGTTGACCGTGGTGGTGAAGGAGCCGATGGCGATGGCGGATTTGTTGGTGTAGTAGAGGATGATGCAGCCCATGTGGCCGCGGTATTCGGAGCGGAGTCCAACCTGGATTTGGACGTCTTCGTAGAGGATGCCCTCGGAGCGGATTATAAGACGATTATAACCAAGACTCCAATCAGGGGAGAGATGGGTCGGGGATGCGAGATTGAGGACTTCCTTCTTGGGTGCTTCGCCGTTGAGGTCGAGGCCAGCGAGCTCCTGCGTTGGTGTTAGTGCGGCGATGGACGCAAGGTTGCCGTTGCTGCCTGTGATAGGTGTACCGGTTCCGCCGCCGCCGTTGGTGAAGGAGCGCTTGAGTCCCGTATTGAGGGTTAACTGGAACTCTTTATCGGTATTGGCGTCTTTGCCTCCAATCACCCACGTCCGCTTATCGGACGTGCCGGCGTGTTTCTGGTGCAGCCGGGATAGCAGCGCCGATGTGCGTTCAGGGAACGGCGGCATCTCGTCACAAACTGTCCTCAATAGATCATCGGTATTTAGGGAAGCCAATGCAAGATACTCACACGCACGTTGCTGGAGTTCCGGATCAAGAGTATGGCTGTAGACATGGAACACCTGCAGTAATTGCGGTTTAATCTCAGGAAACAGATTAACAAACTTGATATAACTCGAGAGCAAGATAGCCCTCGTTGCAGACGAACATCCATTAAACTTGGACTGCAACGCCATAAACTGCTCAATCGGGCTACACCCCGGACTATCCGCAATCAAGTGTCCAAACTCTCCCAACAAATAACCCCCAATCTTCACAAGTGTCTCATGGCACTGCATCCCCTTGACATGTTGCAGGATATTCTGAGCAGCATATACCTGCAGCTCCTCATTATTCGTAACAATCTGGATAACCCTCTGCCAGACCTCATCGCTGACGTGGTCACCCGCCATACTGATGAGTCGCAGTGAGATATCGACATACCACTGGAACTCAGTCGCATACTTCTCCGTCAGGATCGCAATCTTCAGCACCATCTCCTCACGGATCGCAAAGTCTGCACTCTGCAGGTACTTCAATAGCTCCGACACAATCGGCTGTGCATTCGTCGGGTCACACATGGAGTAGAGGAGATCGAGCGCTTTCCTGCGGACGCTGATGTCGCGGTCGCGGAGGGATGCGATGATGGTTGCTTGATGCTTTTTGATGGGTTCGAGGGTTTCGGAGCGCGCTGCAAGATGCGTCATCGCCTCGAGACCGAGGTAGCGCACGTTGGTTTCTTTCGAGACGATGAAGCGGCCTAGACGCACGGCGATCTGCGTCATGAGTCCGGTTTCAGAGTCGAGGTGGATTGCGAGGTTGATGGCTTCGAAGAGGACGGCGTTCTGTGCATTGTTCTGCTGGACGTTTTTAGGGGCGTCGGATGCCGAGTCGAGGATGCGTTGGAGGGATTCACGGATCATGTCTTGTACGTTTACGTCCTCTGGGGGATATTAGGAGGGGAATGCGAGGGGGGGGGGTAGGTATGCATACCTGAAGGTGGGTAGTATTGTAGTAGTCGTAGGAGCTTCACTTGTATCCATGGACAGGGAACTTTGTAGTAGACGTAATCCTGAGTGTACTCGTTATCCACAACTACTCTTTTCAGTCTGTGGGCTGCCTTGATATAGCTCCCTTTGTAGGCATCTGGATTATCCTGCACGAGCGCCATCACCAGCGAGGTCACCGAAAGCGCAACACCAAGATCAGGGTCGTCCATTAGGGATATTATTCTCTCCGCCCATTCGTTCTGAATGATACCAGGGTATTTCCGGTATAGTCGGAGGAGTGTTAGCGCTGCCTTCTTCTTCACAAACGACTTAGAGGTCCTATAAAATAGAGATTTAGTGACCATTCACGGACGTGCCGGGAAAAACCACTTACGGCGAAATCAGTAATCTGTGGACATCAGGGCTCAGAGCTTCTCCCATTTCTCGTCCTCCGACATTCGCAATTGCGTGTAGTGCCAGACAGTTATTAAGTTCATTATGATCCAATAAGTCCTTTTTGATACTGTTCACCACTAAATGCAGAAAGTCGTGCTTTTCATTGAGGAAAAGCGTCACGGCTAGATAACCAATCTGTTTTTCTGAGTATTTTGTCGCAGATATGAGATTGACGGCTTCCAGGTGGCCAAAGTCGACGTTCCATCCAAGGATGTAGATATAAAGAAGCTGCCCATCAAAAGGATTAGCAAAGAAGTACTCCTCCTCAGTAGAGGGAAATAACTCATTAACATACCTTGCAGACATACTTCTTCTTATGATACCCGTTCAAACTACCATCTTTTTATCAAAGAATAAAATAAAAAAGGTTAGTTCTTTTTTTCCGTTTCTTGAATGGTTCAGTATGCCAAAATGCCTGCCTTTGAACTTTTGTCTTGAATAGGATCAGCACGAGTATGCGATGGGGACGGTATACGGTTTCCCGGGTGGGATGGGGGTATAGACGGGACCGACCGTATATTTGCAAGCTCCTTATTTATCCTCTTTTCCTCCAATTCCCTCGCTCGGGCATTCCTCAGATCCGCAATAAACTGCACCAAACCTATTCCCCTCGTCATCAGCGCCGCATGGAACTGACTGAGGGTGGGGTGGGGTGTTTGGAGCACCTACCACGCATAGACGACATCTTGAGCTAATATTTCTCGGATAACCGAACCCAAGCGATGTGGCTCCTGATAGGGGTTACAGACGATTTTTTTCCCTTTCTCTAGAGTCGACCACGATGGGGGTTATAGTTGGAGGGTGAGCGAAAAAAAAGCTGTGCGCGCGCTTTCCGGAAGTGTCTGAGCTGGCGAGGTGGCTGATTAATTTTTTGTTGGAATTGGACGAGTTTGGACGACTGGGGGAAGACAAAAAGAGAGGAGACATGTGCATACCGAGAGCTACGGTAGCTTTTGACAGCACTGCGGGATAAGCTGGTAGTGTTTTCTTGTTCCCCTTATTAATTCCCTCTCAGTGTCTGTTATTTGGCGTTTAGTGAAGGTGGATTGATTGACTGGGCTGGAGTCTCTCGTTCCTTTTTGAGTGGAAGACGTCGGCCAAACTCGACCTGACGATATCGGCAGACGGGAGAGGTGGAACGAGTGCCGCGACGGGTAAGACACCCAGCAGCGAAGAGAGGAGACGAAGGAGGAGGGTAACTGAGATTGGGATCCCTGCAAATCCAACGTCTGGGATATGAGCTCTTGAATCCCAGCCAGGCAATATGTACGGTAACTCAATTGAATCAATTGGGGTTCTCTTATATTATGCTGTCAAGTTTGGTGGTCGCGCATTCTGTCGTGCAAGCCTATCGCTAGACATGATGTTGGGCATAGCATTTGATAATTCGATCAAGCTGGGGACACCGGCTACTTCCGGTACAAGATTTACTTGCAGAGCAGAATCTCTACTCATGTCGCCGGATTGCTATTGCTCTTTTTTTTATTTTTATCTGAGTTTATTTCTACTTAATTAGAAAAAGGGTAGACCCTTCATGGGTACATGTATTCATCCCACGGTGCTATTGCTCTCCCTTTAATAGAAGTAGATCTACATGTATCCACCAAAATCACCCAGCAAGACAAGCTATGATAGGTTGGTTTTTGGAGGGAGTAACCAAGAACTTGGTCGCCACGGTGGAAAGTTTCCTATTTGCATTAGGATCTAGACCTATTTTCCTGGATAGGGAAAGCAATAGCAATCTAGCGACATGAGTACGGTCTCTATAGCTCAAACAATAGGAATTTAATAATATTCGTAGAGATGAAACGTATATTCGAATCGCTTGATCAGAGCTCTATTACCCCGCGAGCCAAGAAACAGATCCATTGACCCAATTCCAATTCCACCCCTCAAGCCCAAGCCCAAGCCCAAGCTCAGAACACCAAACCCCCCAAAATCAGATTTTACAAATAATAATACCTTCAACCACCTAAAAAAAAACCAAAGGAAATATTCACATCAACCCCCCTCATTCATAATCCTCTACCTCCTAGTAGTAAAATCAATCTCCCCATCCCTCAACCCAGCCGTCGGATTCTTCTCACAAGTACCTATCCCCCCAATTGCAACCGTTAGCACCACCACCATACCACACCAACCATGCCGCTCCCACCCCAGCCCGGTAGAAAAAGAAAAAGAAAAAGAACTCACATTGATTCGCCTTCCTCAATCCACATTCACACGGTTCACCATCCACTACATTCTCCTCCGCCGAGCGCTCACACGTGCATTCTTTCGCCGGTCTCATCCCTATCCATCACCATCAAATTAGCCCATGTTCTATACCCAGGGTAGAGGAAGGAGGGGAGACTAACGACATGAACACCGCGCTCCGCTTAGGCTATTCTCATGCGATGATTTCTCGCATGTACATGCTAGAGCATCTCTCTGGCCGCAGGAACACTTTGCTTGTGCGGCGCAGGTGCATTCGCCGGAGGTCTTTTTGCAGCAGGTTGTTGGGTGGACCATTGTGGTTGTTTGTGTAATAAGTGGGTTTCGTGAGTGGGTCTATATGTGTCTATGTAGGCTTGGTGAAAGGACTGTAGAGATATGTTTGGAGGGGTGGAGAGCAATTGGTGAATTACCGTAGAGATATGTGAAGCTACATTTACGTTTATTCTCGGCTTATATATTGGTTCCTACAACTGCAATAACATCTGATGTCATAGTGCATTGTGTAGAGTGTGACAAATGCGAAGCTTCGCGTTGCAAAGCATGCTGACATTTGCTTGGAAACAACAATGCTATGATTGGCCCGTTTGGAGACGCTGTTTCTAGTTTGTCAGCATTCGTTGTCAATGATCAATACATTCCAAGATGGTTTTCGGAGCGAGGTCGAGTGATTATTTATGATCTTATATGGCAAAACTTTTACTATTTACATTCCGGTATAACAATGAATACGTCTAATCACTTCACCTTCTTCTCCACCGGTCCCTCCCCTTCCACCTCTTCACCTCCCCTCTTATTCCCCCCCGTCTCCTTCGCCACGGTCACACCCTCCTTTTTCCTCGTCATAGGTCCCCAATTCGCCGTCGGATTGATCTGATATCGCACAACGCCCCCCACTTTATCTTCATCCCTTCCAAGCACCTCATCAAAATTAACCTCCAACCCCGCCAACCCCGCCTCCTGCTTTGTCAACTCCACCTCTCCACCCTTCTCCGCTGCTTCCTTCTTTCGCTCGATTCTCAGTATCTGGTATCCGGCCTGCTTCGCGCCTATAGCGTCCTCCTTAACCGGCTTCTTCTCTACCCACCGCCGCATCACCTCCCAGATCACGCTCCACGGCGCATCAGTCTTGATACTCGTAGGCTTACAGTGCGAGCGAGAAACATTGTATCCCAGCCCTTTCAATGCCCCGCGGAACCCAGCCAGAGGCGGCGACTCGCAGTGTAGCGTCTTCGCTAGGCGAGTAGTTGCGAAAAAAAAGGGTGCATCAGCTAGCCCCGATTCTTGCAACGCAGTATGCAACATGCCGGTGATGCGTGGGATGGTAGCATAGGTAGTACTTGGAGCAGGCGGGAGAGTAGCTAATAAGTGTGTTATAAATTCTTTGGAATGGAGAGGGCCAGCCCACATCGGGCCCGCAAGGTGCATTGGGAATCCACACTCTTTACAGTTTGCATCGGTGGTAGGAGCGCGCGAGAGTCCGAATTTACAGAATGTGCCGGTGGCGGATTTGTTTTTCTCTTCTTTCATCCGGCCGAGTTTTTGCGGTACCCAGGTGCCACATCCTTCGTCGCAGTTGTAGACGACCATGGTGCTGCTTGCTAGTCGTTTTACCTTTTCGGGCCCGCGTCGCACGCGTACGAAGATGCGGGCGTAGAAATCGATGCTGAGACTCATCAGGGGCTCGATCCAGCAGCCGTATCTGGCAGCGCTCATGGCAGCAGCGTTGATGATCATGCGTAAGCCGGCTTCGTGAGACCATTCGCCCTTGACGGGAATGCCACCGTAAAGGGCGAAGCATTTCTCAGAGTAGCCTGTGGATGCCCATACTCCGGCGTCAGTGCAGGTGATGCAGAGGAGGCCACCGTCGCTGACGGCCTGAACGGCGGCATCGAGGAATGGCGCTGCGGAGCCGAAGGGGTCGATATCAATGACTTCGTATTTACCAATGACGCCGCGGAGATGGACGGGAGTGTCAGGGTCGAGGTGAGGCGGGGAGAGAGCCGAGTACATATGGTGGGATGCGTTAGCTAAACTAACGCGGATTTTGGACATTGCTTCGGAGGGGGTGAGAGTTTCGGGAACGATGGTTGTAGACTGAGTTTTATTGTAGGCTATGTTACGAGAGATGGAAGCTGTTGCAGAGGGGTCGAGATCATTAGCAGTAATTGAAGTTGCGGATGGTATCTCAAGGGCGTAACGGAGAGCACGTAGGCCTGAAGCAGAGAGGGCATCGAGTATGGTAAATTTGGGAGGCTGAGGGCGCCAGGTATGGGTATTGGAGGAGATATTCGGAGGCGCTGAAGGAATAGCATCCGTAGGATCCTCCGACTTAATTGCAGAATCTGTCTCCAGCTCAGGCTGCCGTAGAGTTTCCTCATCTTTCTCAATTTCCAACTCTTGTTTCAATTCCTCACCCTCTTCAGGAGCCACAGGCATGCCCTCCACCTTTGGAGCACCCTCCCTTGCCAATTTAGCATCCCCATTACCTTTTCCCTTAAACTTCCTCTGTTTCTCCTCCTTCTTCACCCTCTTCTCCTCTAGATAAATATCCCCAAAAGACTTGATCACCAACACGCTCAAATCCCGATTAAACTGCTGAATCGGATTGTAAAATACATGGCCCTCCACCTCCACCTCTTTCCCGGCCTTGTCCTTCTTAATCGTGACCTTTGGGAACAGAACAGTCGCTAGGCCCTCAGTGACGGCGGTATATTCCTTGTTATCCTCTAGAGTGATCTGCTTTGAATTTTGCGGGACAGGGTGTGCTGGAACCTGCTCCTGGGTGGTGGTCCTATTTCTCTTGCCCATTATCGTAGTAGCATGAAAGTATCTTATGACTAATTGGCTGTAGCGGATATGGAAGAAGCTGGAGAAGGCGGGAGGACTCAATTGGCGGGTAGGGCCAAACGCCCGGGCAAGGATAGGAGTTAGAAACAGCGTGCTGAGCGGGGACGGCGGAGTGGGATTGGCGGGGTAGAGAGAGGTGGAGAGAAGAAGAGAAGAGGTTAGAAAGGTCAGGTGAGGCTCCGGCAAAGACTAATGTCACGTGTGGCGAAGGGTTCAGATGGTCTGTGCACCGCCCACTACAGCCACAACTCTATCATAACGACATCGCCAGTCTGCAGGGAATTCAACATCACCAGCTTCAATTCTAATAGGTAAATACAGGGGATAAAGATAAAGATAGAGAGCTGCAAATCACCTTATTCCCCGGTTCTATAGCTTTCCGTACACACAACTACCACCTCTCCACGCCACAATGAACGGAGCTACGCCCGAGGAATCACTCTGGCTCTCGCAGCTCTCTGCCATGCAAGAAGCTCTTGCTGCCCTCAAGCCCATCACACACCCTTCCGAAGAATACGGTAATGACCTCCCCATCGATGACGACGATCTCGCCGGTTCCGAAGACCTCCTGGACGACCTCTCTGACAGCGAATTCTACTACTCCAGCGACAACGTCGACGATGACACATCAGGAGACATCAGCCAAGACTGGCTCCGAAGGAAATGCATCGCCTACTGTTCTCGTCAGAAAGCCTTCGCCCTACGTCCCGATGAGCTGGAGACAAACCTCGTTGCATTGTTAGGGAGCGGTAACAATAGTATGTTTGATTAGTCTCATGTTAATGATAGTCTCAGCTACAATAAATACAGAATACATGCTTATTCTTATACTCAATTATTTATATGCGTAGATGATCAACTCCAATCTTTGCTGGCAGACATGCTAGGCTACGATGACCTCGATCTGGTCGGAGAGCTGATCCAGCGTCGCTCTGAGATCGTTGCATGGTCTACTCGAGCTTCGGCGGTCGAGGAAGGAGGTGGTGAAGATGCCCTTCTGCGACTTATGACACCGGAGCAGCGGCAAGAAGCGCTACAGCAGGCAGATTTTGAACATAAATCTCGGCCACTGGGACCTAAGCTTGCGGACCCGTCGATAAATTACCCACATGTGTACCGGGCTCATGATGCGGGGAATACACTGAATGCATTTGGGAAGAAGTACAGTCTCCCGATGGGGTCACAACGGAATGATGAAAAGGACTACGAAGAGATAATTATACCAGCGGCCAAGGTTGGCACAGTACGAAGCGGCGAAAAGCTACTACAGATCAAGGAGATGGACATGCTTTGCCAAAACACTTTCAAAGGGTACAAGCAGCTTAATAGAATGCAAAGCCTTGTATACCCAGTAGCCTACAAGACGAACGAAAACATGCTAATCTGTGCTCCAACTGGTGCCGTAAGTAACCCCTACCAGTGACCGTAATAGTGGGACCTAACATCTACTAGGGTAAAACCAACGTCGCAATGCTCGCGGTCCTCCACACAATTGGCATGAACTGCACCCCATCCCCACGCGAAGAGCCCGTTGCCACATCCTTCACCTGTGAAAGAGACGACTTCAAAATCGTCTACGTAGCACCTATGAAAGCGCTCGCCGCCGAGATCGTCGAGAAGTTCTCACAGCACCTTTCCTGGCTCGGCATCTCGGTTCGCGAGCTCACGGGAGACATGCAATTGACCAAAGCCGAGATCATGAGGACGCAGATGATTGTGACGACGCCAGAGAAGTGGGACGTCGTGACACGTAAAGCCACCGGCGACACAGAATTTGTGCAGAAAGTTCGGCTCCTCATCATCGATGAAGTACATATGCTCCATGACGACCGCGGCGCTGTTATAGAGTCGCTTGTGGCCCGTACTCAGCGTCAAGTCGAAAGCACACAGTCTATGATTCGGATTGTTGGGCTATCCGCAACCCTTCCGAATTATGTCGATGTTGCATCGTTCTTGAAGGTTAATCTTATGGCGGGGTTATTCTACTTTGATGCGTCTTTCCGTCCTGTTCCACTTGAGCAGCACTTCCTCGGGGTTAAGGGGAAGGCGGGGACTCGACAGAGTATGGAGAATCTGGATAAGTCTTCGTGGAAGAAAGTGAAGGAGATGTTGATGGAGGATCATCAGGTGATGGTGTTCGTGCACTCAAGGAAAGACACCGTGAAGACGGCAAGACTGTTTTATCAGATGGCACTCGATGAAATGTGTGCAGATCTATTCGACAATACAGGACATCCACGGTACGATCAAGCAGTTAGGGATATGGAAAGAAGTAAAGGCCGGGAGCTACGCGAATTATTCAAGAAGGGCTTCGGTGTGCACCACGCTGGTATGCTACGATCAGACCGGAATCTAATCGAGAGGACGTTCGGAGATGGTCTCATCAAGGTACTTTGCTGTACTGCGACCTTAGCATGGGGAGTGAATCTGCCTGCTGCAGCAGTTGTCATCAAGGGCACCCAAGTATACAACCAAGCCAAAGGTGGCTTTGTTGACCTCGGTATCCTCGACGTTCTCCAGATCTTCGGGCGTGCTGGACGTCCACAGTTCCAAGACGTCGGTATTGGATTCATTTGCACTACACATGATAAGCTTGCTCACTACCTTTCGGCTGTGACCCAGCAACATCCAATCGAATCCCGTCTTGCCGAAAAAATAGTCGATAACCTTAACGCCGAGATCGCACTCGGCACCGTGACCACTGTTCACGAGGCTGTCCAATGGCTTGGTTATTCCTACCTATTCGTGCGCTGGAAGAAGAACCCACTTCACTACGGCATTAGTTGGGACGAGTTCGCAGATGATCCAACGCTACAGGCGAAGCGACGGGAACTAATCATTCGGGCTGCGCGGAGACTGCAAGCAACGGGAATGGTCATCTTTGACGAACGCACAGAGAGCCTGACGGCCAAAGACGTCGGCCGTATTTCAAGCAACTTTTATATCCTGCACAATAGTATTGAGATTTTTAATAACCTGATGAAGCCATTGGCAACTGAGGCAGATGTGTTTGGGATGTTGAGCTTCAGCGCCGAGTTTGATAACATCACAGCGAGAGACAATGAAGCGAAGGAAATCCAAAGACTGCGGGAGGAGTGTTGTCCCTGCGATGTTAAAGATAAGAGTAATACCACGCACGCAAAGACGAATATCCTCTTGCAGTCGTGGATCTCGAAGGCGAATTTTGAGGACTTTGCGCTGGTGTCGGATTCGGCTTATGTTGCGCAGAACGCGGCGAGAATCTGCAGGGCGCTGTTTAAAATCGCGTTGAATCGCCGATGGGGGAACCTTTGTCAGGTGTTGTTGTCGCTGTGTAAGAGTATTGAGAAAAGGTATGTACGACGAGTGATAGTTGGTGAATGTATACTAACAAGGGGGTAGGATGTGGTCGTATCAACATCCACTTATGCAGTTTGATCTACCGCACCAAATAATACAAAAATTGGAGGAAAGGGAGTTGACGGGTTCCATCGAGAGTCTGCGGGATATGGATGCTGCGGAGATTGGGCATCTGGTGCATAATCAACGCTATGGACCTATCATTGCCAAGATACTCGACAACTTTCCTACTCTTAACATCGAATCTGAGATTGCACCATTGAATCGAGACGTGTTAAGGATCAAACTCTTCATCACGCCGCAGTTCCGCTGGAATGATAAATATCACCAGAACTCGGAGCCATACTATATCTGGGTTGAGAACTCGGAGACTTCGGAGATCTATCACTCGGAGTACTTCATCTTGAATAAACGGAAACTATACGACGATCATGAACTCAACTTCACCATCCCTCTATCGGATCCGCTACCGTCGCAGATCTATATCAGGGCTATATCAGATAAATGGCTTGGCGCAGAGACAGTGACGCCAGTATCGTTCCAACATTTAATCAGGCCGGACACGGAGACTGTTTACACTCCATTGTTGAACCTGCAACCTCTACCAATTACCGCATTGAAGAATGAGAAACTGGAAAAGATCTACAGTGCAAGGTTCCAGTACTTCAATCCGATGCAAACACAGATCTTTCATTGTCTCTACCATACGAGCGCCAATGTGCTACTTGGATCTCCGACGGGGTCTGGAAAGACCATTGCCTGTGAACTAGCTATGTGGTGGGCATTCCGCGAAAAGCCTGGCTCAAAGGTGGTCTACATCGCACCTATGAAAGCACTTGTCCGTGAGCGTGTTAAAGACTGGAGTGCTCGCCTGTCGGGGCCGATGGGGCTAAAGCTAGTCGAGTTGACGGGTGATAATACGCCTGACACTAGGACGATTAGGGACGCGGATATCATTATCACCACACCTGAAAAATGGGATGGTATCTCAAGATCTTGGCAAACCAGGAGTTACGTCCGCCAAGTTTCTCTGGTAATTATTGACGAGATCCATTTACTGGGTGGAGACCGAGGCCCGACTCTAGAAATTATTGTAAGTCGTATGAACTACATTGCGAGTCAGACAGAGGGCTCTGTGCGATTGATGGGGATGTCGACAGCGTGTGCGAACGCATCGGATTTGGGAAATTGGTTGGGTGTGAAAGAGGGTCTTTACAATTTCAGACACTCTGTGCGTCCTGTTCCACTAGAGATCTATATCGATGGATTTCCGGAGCAACAGGGGTTCTGCCCATTGATGCAATCAATGAATCGACCTGCGTATCTCGCTATTAAAACCCACTCTCCGAAGAAACCGGTAATTATTTTTGTTGCCTCCCGAAGGCAAACTAGACTTACCGCTAAGGACCTCATCGCGTTCTGTGGAATCGAGGATAATCCGCGGCAGTTCCTCAGGATCGATGAAGACGAACTACAGGCATTGCTAACGAGGGTGAAGGATGGAAGCTTGAAGGAGGCGCTACAGTTCGGTATCGGATTACATCATGCCGGGTTGGTTGAGGCGGATAGGCTAATTGTTGAGGAGCTGTTTACGTTCAATAAGATCCAAATCTTAGTAGCTACTTCTACGCTGGCTTGGGGTGTCAATCTTCCGGCGCATTTGGTAGTGGTTAAGGGGACGCAGTACTTCGATGCCAAGATTGAAGGGTATAAGGATATGGATTTGACCGATGTATTGCAAATGTTGGGGAGAGCTGGGAGACCACAATTTGATTCTTGTGGGTGTTTACAACTTTCTATTGGAGCATAGCTAACGGTAATCTGAAACAGCTGGTATTGCTCGCATTTTTACTCAGGACGCGAAGAAGTCATTCTACAAATACTTCCTCCATACTGGCTTCCCAGTCGAGTCCTCACTCCACAAGGTGGTAGATGACCATCTTGGAGCCGAAATATCAGCGGGCACTATCACGGCGAAGCAAGATGCCTTGGACTATCTCACATGGACCTTCTTTTTCCGCAGGCTGCACAAGAACCCTACCTACTATGGACTTGATATCGCTATTGAGGAACAAGATAGCTTGATGGCTATGGAAGCGGCGAATAACTTTTTGGTAGAAATTGTTGATAAATCTATGAACGAGTTAGCGGATTCCGGGTGTATTTTGTCATATTCGAATGGTGATGTGGAGAGCACGGCTTTGGGAAAGATTTCGAGTTACTATTACTTGGTGAGTATCTTGGCTAAATGTGGGATCGGCGGTGTCAATAGAACTGACGGGTCGGGTTTAGTCGCATAAAACTATTAGGAATTTAATGAAGCAAGCAAAGCGCGGAGCTACGTTGGAGAACTGCTTGAGATGGATGTGCACTGCTGCTGAATATGATGGTAAGCTTTAACTTATACATATCTGAGAAGGTATATGGTAAAGGTGCTAATGGAAATTTCAGAGCTTCCCGTGAGGCATAACGAAGATTTAATCAATGTCGAGCTCTCCAAGGTACTTCCACTGCGAGCAGAGGCTCTTGGGTTGCCTATGTGGGATCCACATGTCAAGGCTTTCTTATTGCTTCAAGCGTTCATGTCAAGGATTGAGCTTCCGATTTCGGATTATGTTACAGACCAGAACTCGGTAGGTTATCCCCCACCGAAAACCTAATTATTTCGCTAATTATGTAATAATAAACTAGATTCTTGATCAAAGTATTCGTATTCTCCAAGCTTCGATTGACGTCCTTACAGAATTGGGATACCTCTCAAGCTGTATGATGATGATGACGCTCATGCAATGCATCAAGCAAGCCCGCTGGCCAGAGGATGGACCGCTGGCAGCGTTGCCAGGTGTCGATGTTGAACTAGAAAGGATGCGTATATCCGAAGACAACAACCAGAACGCCTCACCAAAGGATATTTCCGAACTCACAACAATGCCAAGACGTGATCTAGAACGTGTTATGCGTCTAGTTGATGTGCCGGAGGATTCACAAGCTAGCGTAAGAAGCATATTATATCATACGAACTGCAACGACCCACTTGCTAACTGATATTAGTTCTTCCGTACTGTTACCGCTCTGCCCCAGATCGAGATCAAGATTTCGAAAACCACGGCCGACGTAGTTGAAGCCTCTATATTACGCAAAAACCCCTCTATAAACCGAGACTTCCGCATACAAGCCCCGAAATTCCCTAAGCCACAATCGGAAGGTTACTTCATTATTCTTGGGGATATCAGAAAAGACGAGATTTATGCCTTAAAACGAGTTGGTTTCTCTGCCAAGAATAATAGCGGTGGAAGTGATAATCGCAGACCAACAGCGAGGTTTACCCTCAATCTTCCGCCGCCCGGACTAGAGGGTGTTGATGCTACTCTGATGGTGGTGTCTGATGGATATATCGGCTTAAAAAGCAAGTTAGAGGTGAGATTGGAGACGGAGCAAACAACGCAGATTGTGCCAGGAACGTGGGTTGATAAGAGCCACCATCTTTTACAAGGGGCGGTGGAGTAGATGAAAGAAATTTCTATAATTTACCTCAAAGAACCTCCCTGTATGATAGTGATTTAGTTTACAATATGGTATTATGAAGGGATGAATTAGAAGGACTATTTAAGCGAAAATATATCTTAGGGCTATTAAAGTTGGTGCAATTAGTAAGAAATCAGGGCATACAAGGATTGAAAATCTCGAGCTCAGTATTAATCTGTGAAACGATCTATGACAGTTATACTCGTCATGGCCTAGGTGAGGCAAACAACTGGGTCTTGCCTATTCATCACGTGGCCTAAATCGACCCATAGCACTAGAGTGGTACAGTCTCTGGTAGAAACATGAGGGTGAGCGAACGCCCCAGCCAGGGTAAAGTAGCCACCGCCACCGCCAAAATCTCTCCAATAAACCTAGAAGACCAATGAACTCTTTAGATCCTGAGTTGCCACAATTCTACAATAATTCCACCGGAAGCTGTACCGTATTGACTGGGAAAATACGATCCGGCACTACCATGTGTCTTGCATGCAGAAAATGCTTGAGCTAGCTAGATATGGTAAGGCTTTCGTCCCTTTCGCCACATTTACCATCCACATTTTGGCATTCATGTGGGCTTCTAGAATCTCTGGCCCTTTTCGAGAATCATCCCGACTATATCTAGATACGCTTGAAGAGAAAAACCAAAGTGGTTACCAGCCCCCTTCCTCCACATCTACGCTAGAAACAGTTGGGATTTGTGGCAATGAGTGCCAACGCTATTCCCCGCATCTCCGGCTCTCAGGGGCCCACTGTCTCCACATTGAGGGGTATCTCGGGCGAATGTCGAACAAGACTCTGGGGAGGTTTTCGAGAAGCTTGACGATGAGTCCCGTGACTTTTACTGGTAGTAGCGCATAGTTGCCTCCCAAACCTCCATGATGTTCTCATCTCGGGGATAGCACGGATTGTGTGCTTGAGGGAACTGGTCATAGATTATGATGAGAAGATAGGATAAGATAATGTATCTGTGCTTGCTTAACCTGCATCGAGCACCAGCAGGAATTATCAGCGGAAGTGCATTTTTTTTCCTTTCAAAAATCCACATTTCGACTCCACAGTATGGTTCGCCTACCTTATATAACCCCGAGCAGAGTTCTCGCAGCTACACGGAGAAGCCGAAAGTTCACGCGGCCAACTAAATCCCATCCATCCACCCGAAAGCAGCTCATCATCCGAGATTGCCCCAGGTTCTAGAGTATGATTACTAATAAATTAAACAATTGCTCATTAGTAACTCAACTCGCCCCAGTTACAAAGATGCCACAGGGAGTCTCTATCAGTTTAAATTTTCTTGTCGCAGAAGTTTGATCCCAATACCATCTCCTCTTACTGTGGATTGACTATACTTACGGATCAATAATGGTGCTTGATATTGACTCCCTTATAATAACATATATCTCTACGGTATTAGCTTTCATCATCATCTCTATACGATTCATCTTTCGACCTATACGTGGTGAGAAGCTACAAAGGGAGGATATATGGATGGGTTTGGCAATTATCCCGCTATTACTACGGCTTGTGGCTGCGCACATCGTTCTCGAATTTGGGACAAACTCATCCACAAACCCAGAGAAGCTGAGCCAGCAAGAAATCGAACAAAGAGTTGTCGGGAGTAAGCTAGTTTTGGTTTGCAGGATCTCGTCTGTTTCTTTGTAAGTATAGAAATCTTCAGGTCTTGGACAGTAAAATAAAGGCTAATCTAGGCTTTTTTTTTTTTGATAAGCTTATGGGTTTTAAAGCTTTGTATGCTTGGTTTTTATGACAAGCTTTCAGCAGGGAGGACTTTATACCTTAATGCTATTCAGGCATGTCGCTGGCTTCTTGGGCTCACGTTCATTGCTGTAGTATTATCTACGTCTTTAGAGTGCAGACCGTTTTACAAGTAGGTTTAAGAATACACTCACTTTATTTTCATTACAAATGGTTACTAATTCGTTGTTTTTAATAGGTATTGTATGTTATCTGTGGAATAGTCTGCCTTAAACTGACTTTACTAACTTCCAGGGTGTCAAGGGGAGCCAGTATACAGCGTAGGAGGTTTAAATAATTTATCTACCCATAGCGAAGACTCTACTTACATAAATATAGAAAATTGTGCAGAAGCTAATATCCAGCTCTTTGTCATGGGTATGTAGCTTACTATCAACACTCCTATACCCCTCGTCTCTAGTAGTTATAATAAGACTGCTAATTCTTTTTCTCCTCCTTTTAGGAATTAGCAATATCGTCACCGACACCGCGCTAATTATGATTCCATTACCCCTAATCTGCAGATCGTGGCTTCCAAAAATACGGTAGTACGCACTTCCTATATGCAGTTATGAAAGACGGATCCTCACCCTTTATATAGGAAAGTTCAACTCGCCGCCCTCTTTTCCCTCGGAATTTTCGTCATCATCATCACGATCATCCGTCTTCCAATCCTCTCCAAGCCAAACTCCCATCAACCAGACCGAACAATGGTCAGTACCGCAGCCACCCTTCCACAGACTCCCCCCAAACACTAACCCCAGCCATTTCTGGTATCCAGTTAATATCAATAGAATGCGCCGCAGCATGCCTAGTTGCAAACGCCCCAATAATATACAGCTTCACGCGACGCGAACGATCAAACGATACGGAAATGGGGTGTTCGACAGGCAACTCAAATACATCGAGCGCTCACCAAAACCCACTCGATAGTCAGGATGAGCTCTTGAGAGAAACCGCAGCATACGGCGGTTGTCTTACTGAAGTAGAATCTTTCTCTTATCGGCCTGCCCGACTAGATCCAGTCTATCAGCGGTCATAACACTTTCTAGGTGGGCTAAACTGGGCCGATGTCCTTGTCGTGTCGACAGAAACGGAGTATACGCAGGAAGTGTCCGTTTTGGAGTCGGGTGTCTTTTTAAAATAAAAAGTTTAGCGCGGGTGTGAAAACGAGGGTTTGGAGGGGCTTTTCTCTCCCGCTGTTGATACCGTTAGACTTTATACTGTGTAGTTTAGAGTAATATTTAATTTATTAGGGTACTTCAAAGAATCACCAGTTCACTCACGTTCTATCTCTAACCTAAATAATCCCTATCCATCAAGTTTGAGTCTCATAAACTACATATTATGACTCCAGTGAGCACGTGATATAATGAATAAACAACAACAACAACAACGAGCACGTGATATAGCAAGTGTATTGAGAGCAATAGACGAGTGCTTTTTGATGACCCAGCTCGAGCAGTAGCATGCGATATTCCCAGATCTACTCTATTAAACACTTTTGAGAGTTGATTACGCACACGGCCTAGCAAAAATATGTGATGGCACCAAAGGTACAAGCAGGTTTTCTCAGTCCGTATCCAATTCGCTTGTAGATACATGTAGATACATGCATCCCGCTAACCCTCTCTGATATATGGTACCTCGTATATTTGACAAAGTAGAAATTCCTTTATATACATCTATATCACTATCTAGTCGTTTCATAGCAATTTTTACGAGTCGTAGCTCCCTAATATGTATTTGCCATATATCGGCACTTTATCCATTCTTAGACGAAATACCACATCCATACTCAGGTTCTCTACGAAAGCTACTATTCGCGCCGTTCCTACGTAGAGCAGGAGGCGATGGTCAAAGGGACTTGGTTCCTTTGGGGTTGATACCAATTTTAGATATCCCAGGATATATTATAACATATCTCCATTATTCCTCGTCCGTGTTTTTAAACCATCTTTTGGAGGAGATTACGTGTAGCTACATGTACATGTACTTACTCGGCTGGCCTTGTGCCTCTAAATGCAATTATATACATGTACATGTATCTGTGATTGTTTAAATTTTGATTTGTGTTTAGGGATATAAAAATAAATTAGCTAACAGTGTAGGCAATAAAACACCGAGTATATATGTAGTACCAAATAAAAAATTTGTTCTATTACTTGCTATTTCCTTTATCATTCTAGACGTTGCGCACATCCTAGGGTGTTTAAAGGCCGTATCGATAATTTTGTGGGACATAGAAACGAGGTCCCGTAACCCCAGTGGAGAAGTATTCGATGGAATGACAAGCTTGGCCAGCGAAAGTTCGAATCCTGACTTAACAAATTTACTCCCCTCTCTTTCTTTCTTAATTCCGCTTGTTATTAGGCTCGGTGCGCTGCTCAGCCCAGCAATTTAACTCCTGCATAGCCTAATTTTCGCCGGCTCATATTATTACCAGATCTCCGCTGCCAGCGCGGTTATCTACAACAGTAATAAAATAACAGCAAACAATATTACTTGTCACTAAACGAGATCTGAAGATCTGCAGACAGGAAACTACCGTCACCGGATGAAGATTTCGGTATGCTTCGTCGCGCGCTGACTCCAGCTTACCCATCACGGGCCTTCCTAAGATATGGTTCCTTGCAGCCTTGTTCTAGAATATTCCTTAACACCCTCCCCCTTTCCTCCAAAGTTGATTTATGGAAGCGGAAACCGCACGCGTTCGAAATTAGGTATCGGTAGTGAGCCTTTGTCGCACGGGTGTAGATGAGTTGGTATCTCTAACGCGCAGAAAACCTGCATAACAATCTATACAGTAGAGCCGGGTAAACCTCGCTCACCCACTCGCACTCGACCTCGTCTGACCCTTGAACGTAAGGGCTCCTGGCTGCCCTAGGTTTGACATGGTTTGTATCCAGCAGGGATTTCATTTCCTGGTCTTGTCTTCCGTTCTTTCTTTCTTTCTTGCTGTGTAGCTCGACTCAAGACCATCTTCATTTCATCATACCTTCCCTGGCTGTCGCGATTATGGAGTGAATCTGTTATTTTTATCCTGTGGGGCTCGATCCTCAAAAAATTTCATGCCTCTCCGCCTTCTCAACTCGGTTCAAACAATTTGCTAGTGTAGCCTTTTTTTCCTGCAATGTGACCATATTTTTTCCGTTCCCTTTATTAAAGTACCGGTGGCTAGACGTCCATATTTGATATTCTGACCTGTCGCCTGGTAGGCATCATGACGGTCAGCATGATTGTTATCCGAAGGCCGCTTATCCGGCTTATTTGATCTCGTGGTATCCATGGACGGGGCTCTAGAGACCACCCATAAGGGAAGAAAAACCAAATAGGGAGATCTGACTTGGAGTCAAGACTGCTGCCTCTGGATCTCACGCTCGCATGGCGTTACAGAGGGTTTGATGGATAAAATAGAAAATAAAAAAAATACATTGGAGGACGAGAGTGATTCAGCACAACCACGAAGGCAACCGACGGGGGGATACATGCACGCAGCAGACCGCGGATCTGCACATCACGCGGTAAGCGATTCCTTTGCTGGACGATAACTGCCCCACACAAGGCTAGAGCTGCCCCCCCATGGCGGTGTTCACATAGCTAACGTTAGACTTGCCGATGCCATGGAGACATCTCTTCTTCGGATCTCTCGTGCTGGGGTTGAGGGGAGGAGAATCAAGAAACTCCCCTTGATGGCTCCCCCTCGTGTCCTGTCCCTCATTCGTCATTTGTGGTTTATTTATTTTTTATTTTCCCTTTCCTGGTCAGTTCTGTTACTTTTTTTTCGTGCTTGGTTTTTTGTCCGTCTGTCTTTCATTTTTCCACTTCTCCGGACCTGTAGGAGCCCCTCAACTGTTTCCTCTGCCCTTCCTTCCTCTCTCTCTCTCTTGCACCCCCGAAACTGTTTGGTGTTCAGTCAACCGAAAAATAAAAAGAAAGAAATAAACACAGCCTGTTGGCCTGACCGGAATAAATGTCTGCTTAAAATTGCGTTCGTTCTGGGGGCATTTATTTGCTTTTTTTTGCCTCTTTGGTTGCATCGCGTCATCCCTGTCTGTCTCTCTTGCTACCCGTCCGATAACCCATCCATAGGCTTGCGCCCAAAACATCGGCATACCTAGAGTCTTAGCCTCTCTGAGAGGTCCCACTCTCCAATCTATCTTAATATCGCGTCGTGAGCTTTCTTCTGCTTTCCTCGATAGTTCAGTTCGCCATGGGTGGTAGTCAGAATAACCCTTTTACTTTTGCTGCTTCTTCTGGTCTTCCCACAAATCCCTCGTCGTCCGCTGAGGCCTCTACGAATCCTAGAGCTGTGCCTAGCACGCAACGGCAGGCATCCCAGATGTCACAGATGTCGGGCTACGAGTCTGTGGGCCCGTACTCCGAGAGCGCCCAGTCTGCTGGAACTGTACGGCGCATTAGTGACGCCGGCGATGGGGCTCAAGATGTTCCAAGTATGCGTATTTCCACCTTTTTTTTTCTTTCCCTTTCCCTTTCCCTTTCCACCCCCCTTCTCAAACTGGTTACTGTTTTTTTTTAATGTAATTGTATTTTTAAATACTAATCTCAGTGTGTGTGGTTGTGGTTGTGTGTGCGTACAGGCTCTTTAGATTCCTTTACCTCTGCTCTATCTAATCCCCCCGAACAGCTGATCACTGGTCATCAACATACGGAACATCTTGCACCCGGTGGTGGTAGATTATCAAGGACCTCTTCCGCTACTTCATCACTCAGAGGACGTATCTCGTCTAGTGATAAAAGACCGCGAAGACCCTCTGCCACTAGAAGAACATCCACTGCTTTCCAGCCTCACAAAGGGTGGGTACCTCCAAACACCCCTCTCTACACCGCGAAAGGGGTCAAGAGGAAACTGACGTCACTGTGGGCCACCAGACAAGAGTTCAGTGTGGATGATGAGACCAACGAGGTAGAGGTGGATTTGGAGCATAGACAACGACAAGGAAGCACGGGTTACGCAGCCATGAGACGACATTCGCAGCTTTTAAGGCGAAGGAACACGCAGCCGGCGCTGTCAAACGTGGATAGCACGGACGATGAGGGCGCTGAGTTTCCCGATTCGGGGGCTCCCATCGAGGAGCAAAGTGGGGAGGACGAAGAGGAAGAGGGTAGAGAAGAAGAGGTAGACGAAGGCACGGTTAAGGCAGATGAGTACGAACCAAGTGAGGCAGATAGCGTGGAATCTTTTACTTTGAAAGTAAGTAGCAACGCGGGAACGTGCATTTTAGCCGTTGTTAACGTTTACCAGGATCGCCAAGAAGCTATCAACGTCACTCATCCCTTTGGTATTAGGATCTGGAAACCCGCTTTGTACAAAAAAAATCGATCAGTGCAGCGAACGGCAGAGGGGGATATTCATTCGGCCCCTGGAGGACGCGTCGGGGGTGCCTTATTTCTAGTAAACATTTTGTGGGTCGCGATATTTGGGTGGTGGCTTGCCCTGGTCGCTTGTGTTGCCGCTGTAACTTGCTATCTTTTCTTTTTCAACTTGGGCGCCAGAGAGTATGGACGAGTTCTCCTTGGGCTGGCAAAATACCTGTTGTATCCGTTTGGACGATTTGTGGAGCTTAAGCAAGAGGAGGCATATGCGGAGGAGGATGAGGGCGAAGGGAGGAGTATCAGCGAGTATGAACAGTGGCAGGCGGGCGATATCGAGGAAGGGAGAACTTTCTTTGGACCCCATACACATAACAGGACTTTGGTTGGAAGAAGGAGGGAGAGTTTGGATTCAGTGAGCGTTGACTCCATGTTGGGAACCGGCGAGAGAACAGGACTCTTAAGTGGGATGCCATCAGATAGGGGAAAGAAAAGGCGACTGTTTGGTCGTGGCGAGTGGAATATTGGCAGAGTCTTGTTCTTCGTCTGGTTCTACTTTATTATTGGTACCCTTCCCTTTTTTGCCCAAATTTTTGGCCATTCGAAACTGACATTACATAGCACCATTATTAATCTTGGTTTCGGGTATCTGCTGGTTGTTGGTGTTCACCATTCCAATGGCTAAGGTTACTTCTCTACTATTTGACCATCTTCGGCGACATCCTTTGGCGCTTTCGTTCCACTCGGACCATACCTATAGTAGAAGACCCGGAACACCATCAACATCAATCTTGCTGTGCACTTACCGCGCAGTTGGCTGGAAATACTACAAATATACTATTGACGGAACCAACATCTTCTTTATTAATCTGATGACCTTGGTGATATTCGTTATTTTCGACCATTATGGCTTGCGCGGAGCCATGGGCATAGATAATACTTTAACTTCCCCAGCAACAGTATTCACGCTGTCGTTGTTTTCAGTCATCCCACTGGCATACTTTATCGGGCAAGCAGTAGCTTCGATTTCTGCTCAGTCGAGTATGGGGATGGGTGCGACGATCAACGCATTCTTCTCAACTATAGTCGAAGTTTACTTGTACTGTGTGGCACTGACAGAGGGTAAAGGTAGATTGGTGGAGGGCAGTGTCGTCGGTAGTATCCTAGTGGGTGTTGTGTTCATGCCCGGATTGAGTATGTGCTCTGGAGCAATCAAGAGGAAAACTCAGCGGTTTAACGCAAAGTCTGCTGGTGTAACCTCTACCATGTTACTTTTCGCGGTAATTGGAGCATTTGCACCCACGCTATTCTATCAAATCTACGGAACGGTATGTCTACCCTTGCTGCCTTCCCGAACCTTAATATTGACGCTGGGAATAGTACGAACTCAGTTGCCGTGCTTGTTCGCCGAACCAAAATCATGCAGAGTGCCGTCGTTGCTTTTTCTCACAGACGCCACCAACCACGAACAATAAGTTCTACCGGGATGTTGTGCAGCCATATACGTACCTTTGCGCCGTGTTTCTCTTCATTTCTTACATTATTGGCTTGTGGTTTACTCTAAGGACACATGCTGCCGTAATTTGGCAAGCATCTCCTGCGGTCCAAGCCCAGGCTAATGCCGGAGCTCTAGCTGGAGAAACTCTCCGTGGTTCATCACGTGGCCAGGAAGGTAGTTACGAATCTCGAAGTCCTGTTGCTCTACGGGATTCGGGACTTTATAAGCGCATTCTTGGACAATCGTTGAATACCGCTGGTTTGAGAAATGACGCTGGAGATTCTGGTCATCAGAGTGGAACGTTACACGTGGTGCCACCTCGATCTGCCGGTGATGAACTGCTTTCGACTAGTTATGGTTCCGTAAATGAAATGAATCCTAGGCAACCGCAACAGCAACAAACGTCAGTGGACGTTCCTGGACTGTCTCGCGAGGAAAATGCACGTCTTTTCCTTGGAGTAGCCGAGATGGCGGCTGTTGCAGCTACTGCCGCTGTCCAAGACGTTGCCCGGCATGGAGTAGGTGGGCGAAAGAATACAGCGACTAGACCACCTTTGGCAACGATGCCAATAGTTGAGGAAGGTATCGCTGCAGGTGCACATGACGCCGTAGGCGGACATGATGCGCCCAACTGGAGCAAGGCTAAGAGTTCGATCATCCTGCTTGGGGCAACTGTCTTGTATGCGATCATTGCCGAAATTCTTGTGGATACTGTCGACGTTGTGTTGGAAAATATTGATATCGACGAGAAGTTCTTGGGAATTACACTTTTTGCGCTTGTCCCAAATACAACTGAGTTCTTAGTATGTGTTACAAATCTAGTAAAAATGACTTGACGACAACTTGCTAACCTTTCTAATGCAGAACGCTATCTCATTTGCGATGAACGGTAATATTGCACTATCTATGGAAATCGGTTCTGCATACGCTCTGCAAGTGTGCCTTCTTCAGATCCCGGCTTTGGTCGCTTTCAGTGCCTTCTTTGCCATGTCTCTTGATCCAAAGGAACTCCTGACGCATACGTTCAGCCTGATCTTCCCACAATGGGATTTAGTTACTGTGATCCTTTGTGTTTTCTTGCTGTCATACATGTACGGCGAAGGAAAGAGTAACTATTTCAAGGTGAGCTCAGCGCAAACACTAACATGAAATCCGCTGTAATTTCGATACTAACTTTGGCTTCTATAGGGTTCTATCTTGGTGCTGAGTTACCTTACGGTTATGATGGGTTTCTACTTCAGCTCTTATGCGCAGCCACATTCTGAAGGAGGCGTAATGACCTTTGGTCTAGGGAATAAGGCGTATGGATTTGAAATGGGTACTGGGATGGGTCCTTTGTAACCTAAGGAATGGTTTTGTTGGATGGCGATTTGTTTCTTTGAGTTTGAATTTCAGCTTTGCAGCATCCGAGCTTAACTAATTTTTTCCTTTTTCGCGTTCTACATACATGTACAGCATGCTGTACAGACATTTTTCTAACTTCTCTTGCTAACACACACATACATGCCATATTATTTTATCGTAACACATGGCGTATACATGCACAAACGGTGTTAAATTTTTTGTTCCTGCCTGTTATGTTCGTTACCCCACTATTTCGTTTCGTTTTTGTCTTTGTTTTTTCTGCAAGCTGTATTCTTTGCTTCTTTTTGCCAACGACCTGGAAATTGCTTCCAGTGTCCTGTTATTGCTTTTTGCGTGATTTTTCGGATTCGTACATGTGCTATAGCGAGGATCGCATTTGCGGTTGGTTTTTTGTTTTTTTTAGATGATCTGTGCTTATGGAGATATCATAAATTCGTAGGTGGAGTGGAGAGCAAAGGGGAAGGGGGAATACTGAATAAACGTTTCAAAATTACATTGATTCTGCATCTTTATTCTACTAGCCGAACAGTCTCATGCATATTAAGCGATTGCAGTCGAATCAAGTCTTCCGTATACCCCCCTGTATGCATTGAAAAAAACGCTGGCCGGTATATACCAACTTATATATACAAGTATTAGGTGGATGAAGTGTCTCTACAGCTTACCATCTGGCTCACCCTTGAGACGGTCTACCCGTTTTTGTTCCCAGTTATCGATATCCTTCATTGATAGCCGCTGTTATTTTCCCCCAGGATCATCAGTAAAAAAATATGTGACGTATTTAGTCAATCCTCTCAGAGATTGACTATGTGTAGATCCCTATAGCCGTCTGAAATACTATCATAAGGCGTACTGACGTAATATTCTTCATTCATATCAACCTTTCTCCGGTCCTTCCCTAGCCCAATTGCCTCCTCTTGTGATACGCGCTGCACCTTACGATCGTGCTTCTCGTATCGAAGTGCAGTGGCAGGAGTAAGGAAAAAAGAGCCTGCAAGGATCGTCGCAATGAAGGGGAGACCGAAGAGAAGGAATGGATGACTGTTCAAGCTACTGCCTAAATCAAAGGTTAGTACGATCAGCGAATTAAGAGGGAGGAGGAGGGAACGAACGGTATCGTGCGCCCAAGGTATTAGCGGCGGAAGAAGGTAGGTACTTCTTGGAGGTGAAAGTTGGCATCTTTGAGGAGAGAGTTTATAACTTTTTGGAATATGCTTCGAAATGACGGAGGTGGGCAGTGGGGCTGGGAATGCCTGTTGAGCCGCATGAATGTGGGATTTTGGCCGACAATTGGATTGTGGATTGTGGTCCTAGCGCTGGACTCTTGGCACGGGACAGTGTTTAAATGGCTCGAAAATTTCTGTGGGTTTTTCCTCCTGGTGATCAACTTCCTTTACATGATCGATAGAAATAGCAGCTGGAGAAGCAACGACTGTCGCACGATCTATTCCTGCTGTCGGTATCAATCTGATCGGTCTCCTCTATCGTTGATCTGGAGACTGCTCATATCGAATCACTAATTAATGGTAAGAATCCATTTCTTTCCTGATTTCGCGTTTCCCCCTCCTTCCCTCACTCTGCCTCGATATGATGAACTATTCGTGTCGCCCCTATCATATCTGGGAATTAACTCCTCCCTTTTCATGGTGACATACACTGTCCTAGCCAAACGGACCAATCTGATCTTCTTACCTCTTTATTCTTTCATTTATGAGATACTCGTAGTCTTTTTCAAAGCTTGGTTGCTAACCGTCAAAAAGAGTTCACAGGGTACTTGACAAAATGACTAATTGGCGACGAATCTCGCGTTGTGCTTGACAACTTGTAGCATATATGTAGTTTTTTAAATCGTATGCTATCCAAAATTCCCGCTTTTTTATTTTATTTTGCTCCCAGCCCATTTCAAATTTCTGGTTTAAAGTGATGAGCTAGTATTAAAATGTACTATCAAATTCTTAGCTACACCATGCTGAGTCAATTGGTTCGATTACCTGATCAAAACCTGTCATATTTGCTTTCTACTTCGTTTGAACACTTGTGTTCTGAAAGAGAGTGCTAACAAACCCGTCTGTCTAAAGATATAAACAGATCTTCTGCGGTTTTGGCTTAAATGCAATATAGTGACTAGATCTAAGAGAAACGTTTGATAGATGGGAGATTACGAGCTAACTCGATGGTACGCTAATTTTTTTTTCTTGATATTTTACCCAATTCTTTTGAGGGTGTATGGGTATGGGGCTCAAAGTGATGAACAAAACTCCATGCTAATTCGGAGGTTCACGCCTATGAATGAAACATTTCGACTTTTCATCTTTCGACTGATTTTTGAGTCTTATATTTATTTATCTTGCGCGTTTTACGTTCACATACATGTTTGATTTGTAGCTGACCATCACCAAGATACTTTTTTAGGTTATCTGCACTATTGTGGCAGCTTGGATATTTCGATATTTCGATATATTATATTCTAGGTCTACCAACAAGACACAACTAGGGAACAATATATAATTATAATTTGAAATGCAATTTTTACATTTGAATCATCATTGAAATGCAGACAATTGTTCCGCGTTCCAGCTATCTCCCAGTCAGTGCCTGGGCTCTTAAGTGAGAAGCATGATACGTACTTTAAAAACTCTCCAGAAAACTTCTTTTCACCACTCAGTGCCAACTTCGCAATCACATGGCCTGGTTGCTCTGGTTTTAACAGTTTCCCAGCCTCTTTCAGTTGCGCGAACTTGCTGTGGCTATCTCCCATAGCCCGTCCATGTTTCTCGCGAATATCCTGTTGCATCTGTGTGTCTATCGTTTGTTCATCTCCTGTCAGTGCCTAAATCATCCGTAGCACTTATTACCAAGGATTTTGAGTAAACCTATCACGCCTGGCCTGATAGAAATGCTTGTGATTTCCGGTTCTTCTGCTGCTATTGTCCTCGAGAGCTGGTTCATAGCAGCTTTAGAACACCCATAGGCTCCCCAAGCTTGGTATCCTCCTACTGCGGCGCCAGAAGACACGAAGATAATACGTCCTTTTGACTTGCGCAACTCGGCGATCGATTCCTTGACCTATAATCCGGTAGATACCTCTTTAGTTGTCTAGCCTCTCACAGGCTCTAGAGTAGGAAAATAAAGAACTAACCAAGGCAACAGCCCCAAAAAAGCCAATGTCGAACGATTTCTTCCACTGCTCTAGATCGGCATCTGCAACCCTCGAAACTGGGTCCAATAATCCGTGATTGACAATCAACGAGTCAATCTTCCCGAAGACAGCAACAGCTTTCTCGACAACGGCCTTAGCTGTAGAAAAGTCCCCAAGATCACCGGTGACGAACTCAAATTGTCCTGGGTACTCAGCCTTAAGTTCTTCGAGGGGGGCCGAAGAACGTGCTACGCCAAGAACGTTTGCACTGACAGGAGCTTTGAGAAGGTAGTGAACGATTGCGAGCCCAATCCCTGCCGCCGAAAAATTAGATCTTGGAGGTATAAAAATAGGGAATGTTAATATTGACCTCGGGAGGCTCCGGTAAGTATGATTACAGGCTTGTTGGACATTTTTCGTTGAATGTCGCAGTGTGTTGAGTTTGGTGGGGGTATGAACTTTTAGATGTTTTTGTGCGTCAACGACTCTCTTTGACCCCACAATCCGGAATCTGGTGCCGTAGCATGGATCATGGCTTATCACTTGTCTCGTCTGGGAGCACAGGCCATAAATACCCCTATCCTCTTATAGAGCTCTCCCACAAGCCTAAACCTTCGCCCTTAAAAAAACTCAAAAAATGCCCGCTACTGTAATCCTCGGAGCTGGCATCATATCTCTCAGCACTGCCTATTATGCTTCCCTCAATTCCTCTTCCTCCTCCTCAGAAATCCATATCGTCGAGCCCGACTCTTCGCTCTTCCAAAGTGCGTCTGGTCATGCAGCAGGCTTTCTTGCGCGTGATTGGTTCTCGTCCGACTTGGCGGAACTAGGAGAGCTTTCATTCGAGTTACACCAGAATCTCTCTAGGGAACATGATGGTCCTAAGAATTGGGGCTACAGCGGCAGTATTGGAATCTCACTCTCTCCGATCTCTGGAGCTAAGGGTAGAGGTGAGGATTGGTTGAACCAAAACACCAGCAGAGCTGAAGTAGCTAGTGCGGAGAAAGGCGCAGCAGATCCAAGCCCGGAGTGGCTGGTGAGTTCAGGAGAGGCAGATGTTATATCAAAACCAGACACGACCGCACAGGTGAACCCATTACAGCTGTGTCAGTTCCTTCTAGATCAATGTATCAAGAATGGAGTAGTGCTGCACCAGCCTGCAAAAGCCACCCGGATCGAAACGAATAACGGAGCCTTGGTAGGGCTGTATATAACGGAATCAGGGAATGAGAAGTTTATCCCATGCCAGAAGATTCTCGTCGCCTGCGGTGTCTGGAGTCCAGCTGTCTTCAAGCAACTATTCCCATCAGCGTCGATTGAGATTCCAATCAGCTCGCTAGCGGGACATTCAATCGTTCTTCGCTCACCACGATGGAAATCAATGGATGCCGATAACTGCCACGCTATCTTTATGACAAGTCCCAATGGATGGTCCCCAGAACTGTTTAGTCGCCGAGGCGGAGAACTTTATCTTGGTGGTCTCAACTCCAAGATCATATCTGTCCCTGAATTCGCATCCGAAGTGACTGCTCAAAGTGATCATATTGACGCTATGGTCAAGACAGCCAAATTGCTTCTTGGCGATGATATGGAAGTAATCAGGGCCGGGCTGTGCCATAGACCAGTTACGAACACTGGTAAACCAATACTTGGGAAGGTGCGTTCGGCTGATATTGGCTTGAAGGAGGACGCCGATGGGCTGAGGGGTGTATATCTTGCTTCTGGGCATGGCCCTTGGGGGACAACGTTGGGTTTGGGGACTGGAAAGGTGATTTCGGAGATGATGGCTGGAGAAAAGACATCAGCAAACGTGGAGATGCTCGCACTCTAGAGAGTTACAAGGAAGCTAAGGGGCTTGGTTGAATGTTATATGCTTTAGATTTTAGTTTATGAGATTTCATCCTGTTTATACATTAAGATTGTTAGATAGTAATAAATTTATCGATACTCCAAGCATTGGTAATAACTGACACCTTTATTTTCTGAACTAAAAAGGCATGACGGTAATGCACATGCCCGAGTGATATCATATGAAAGAATTTGATCTTGTTTTGATAACCACTATCACAAATTCTCCTGAAATTTAGAATTCCATGAGGAATAGAGTTATTTCGTTACTCCTTTTAATTATTTGGGCTTTGATGAAGCGCTAAGGAATAAAGCTGGAAACTCGTTCTGCATTTTGGGTTCGTAGAGAAGTCCTCGTAGAAACAAAATATCGACTGTGGGTCTATCATACCTTAATATTCGTAACTCATCCATCTTTAGCATATGCTTACGTTTCTTTTACTCTTCTAGTAGCATTGGTGATATAGTCGGTATTCTTTAACCGCAAGTTTGTATTCCTCCTGCCGTGAGGGCAGAATTAACATACTTTTTTCTTTTTACCATACATGTTATCCCCCCCCCAAAAAAAAGACCTGAAGTGGGCAACGGAGAAGCGAAACCACCACAAGAATGAAAACAAAGGAAATTGAGCGCTGCTCACTTAACCCAAACTATCGAACCATCACTACTGATAGGTTGAAACATATCCAGTGTTCACTAGAATCCTCTAGGAAACGACCCAACTTTAATAGCATCTACTCAGCCACAAAAATAGTAAATTTATAACCGAAGACAAACATCTGATCGATTGGTCGTTCGCCAAAAGTATCTGTGATGAATGGGTCAGCCCCCCATCTCAGCAGCAAATTAATAACGTTTGGTTTGCCACGTCCTTCAAGAGCAGCATGCAAAGGTGTAGAGCCGACTTCATTCCGTGCATTGACTTCAGCACCTGCATTTAGTAATTGCAGAGCCATCTGGTAGAGACACCCAACACTCTGATAAGATTCGAATAACAGATAAAGGGTTGATCGTCCATTATTATCTCGAGCGGATACGTTAGCACCTCTCTGTACTAATACCTGGCAAATCTGTGTCGGATCTTGACTGAACCTCAGTGCGTATAGTAGTGGCGTTTGTCCATTTTTGTCACGGGACTCAATGTTGGCGCCCCGGGCTAGAAGAGCTATTGCCATCGAAGCACAAGGTAGTTGAACCGCTTTGTGAAGTGCTGTTTGGTCATTATAGCGGTTGACCAGATTAACGTCAACTCCAGCGGTAACGAGGAAATGGACCATGGCTACCCGATTCTCCTCTACTGCGTAATGAAGAATTGTGTCTCCATAAATGTCGCATATATTTCCGTTAATATAGCGTTCTGGATCACGTACGTGGCTCAGTAGTAACTTCATTACAGATATATTGTCCATTTCACATTCTGCTGCCCCCCCAGCAGCAGCATGAAGTGTCGAAGGTTCCTCCGGACCCGTAACCTCCGGGTCGACTCCGTTTTGAATAAGCAACTTAATCAAGTTACCATATCCGTGCTCTGCTGCCCAGAAAACGATGGAATAGCAAGATGTTCTTTGGATAGCCCTCCCGAGGACCGGGATTAGAAGACTAGTGAAATCTGGACGAATTTCTAGGAAATTTTTAATATCGACAGGGCCAAGGCTCTTTGTAATCTCTAATAGGATCTCGTTAGGGAGACCGAAGAGGCCCATGATAAGACGATATTTTTGGCGAAGAGCTTTGTAGTGGTTTCTGTGTTCTATGAGGGCGTGTTTTTCTGTTTAAGGTGATGAGAAGTTTAAATACTAATTTCCCGCTACCTCATAAAATCGCTGTGTTAGTAGGCTATTATACCGCTAAAGATTTTGCTAGTTCTCACTTATATGCTCCCCTTCAGGCAAAGATACAGCTATAGGAACGAGTTACTTACTTGTATTCAGATCTGGTGATACTTTTTGACTTTAGTAATCTGATTTCCAGTCTATTCGACAAGAAGGAGAACAAACTCCTTTCAGTATTTAGTCCTGAAAACATGAATATATCTGTACGTATAAAGAAAAGAGCCCTATAAAAAGTACAAGAATCAAAAACACTTATTTATGAAAACATGATAAACACTGGCCCAGCCTGCATGCGTATCTTTATCATATGACTACCCCCGCCGTTGCCATCCCCCAGCTACTTATAGTCCCTCGGAAAATTTCGGACCTCAAATTTTTTAATACTTCAACTCATTTGCCCTACAAAATTGATGGTTTATGATCTAACCCGATGGCATCATGTAAATCTCGTTTTAAAAAAAAGAAAACCTCGCCACTGTTGATATTCTACTGAATGGCGAACAGACTATTTATTGTACGCTGGAGAAGCGGAGGAATCGCCCTGCTGGTACGGGTTATTGTTGATGGCGTTGTTGAGATTTAGTGCCTGTGTATACTGCTGTGTCTGATACTGCTGTGTCTGGTATTGCGAGTAGCCTTGGGCGCTAGCAGGGTTTGGAGAGGGTTTCCTCCGGCCCTTTGTCGATTCTCTCTTCAGTAAACTACGAACCTCCTCCACGTCCTCACGCCTGCTTTCCGAGCTGCCCCTCCCTGCGTGTGTCCCACGACTACTGAAGCTTGGTCTCGGGCGATCAAAAGGCGAAGACATGAAAGCGCCATTGTGGACTTCATTTTCCTTTATAGTTGTGGCAGCTGAGCTGGTTGGTGAGAACATTCCTGCTTCTCCCCCTTTCGCAGCTGTGCCCATTGGTTTTCCAAGCTCATCTGTTTCATCTTCATCTTCATTTTCCCTTATCGCATCCCAACGCTTACTGAGTTTGGCTTCACTTTGCTTTTGCATATTCACCTGGGCTTTTTCATCGGTGATGGCGACGGTGTACATGGGTTTGCCTTGTTCACCGATTGCAGGGTCACCACCAGCAGCGCCATAGATTGGTATCTTCTTCATGATCGACACGAGTGCGCAGAAGAACTTGTTACGGCGTTGGAGTGTGAGTTGTTCGTTTGACCAGTTGCTCTTGTGTCTGATCTCCAGCTTGAGGATCATCCTGTCCAGGTCGTTGATGCCTGCAATTTCAACCTCCAGCTCCGGCTGGAAATCACGACTATTCTCTCTGACGAAGAGCAGAAGCTCCTCTTTCAATTTCTGGATGTCCTCAAAGGATGTGCCATAGTCCACACCGATTTTGATAATCTCGATCATGTACTTGGAGCGCGAGATGTTTTCGACCCATAGAGTATTCAGAACGTTATTAGGGACCTGGGTGACCTTTTGGTTGTCGACGCATTTGAAGATGGAATATAGCAAGGAGATTTGCTCAACGACGTATCGTTTATCTGATATATCGACGCGGTCACCAACATCGAATGGATGTTTGACAAACAAGAAGATGCAGGATCCTAGAATCTCTTGGGCGGTGATGGCAAAGACAAAAGACATAGAGATGAGAACTGTCCCAGCTCCCGCAAGTGTGGTTCCTACACTCGATTGCTGAGAAACGACGAAGACGAGGACAACAATAACGAAGACGATGAAACTCAAAACATTATCCAGAGCACGAATGGCATTATCCTGAAATCTGTTATTAGCAATTTCTTCAGGCAATTTATTTGACATGTGCACTTACCACATCTGCCATGCTCCTTCCGACGTCCTTACGCTCGTTGTGGATTTGCACAACATGCATCACCATTTCCTCCAAACTGACGTCTCCGTTGCCGTCTGCATCGATGGACGAAAAGCACTCCAGTGCAGCTTTCTCATTCTCAGAACCCATGACCTCTACCAAATCTTCTTTCTCTAAAGACTCACTCCCTTCGCAGACAAACGACATCCAAATACGTCTTGCTAGGGCCTCGGATGACCGTTTCTTTTGTAGCGCGTTGATGACAACCGAGTACGCTGAGTTAGGGTTGAAAACGTTCTTGTTTCCCGTAACTTCCTGTGCAATGTTACCAAAAGCGCTAGTAACCTTATCTTGAACTACATTGATGTTCCCAAGGATCGCACGCATAGGAGTCGCGGAACCACTCTTTCTGTGGGGAATAATCAAATTAGAAGCAATAATCTGATTGATTATATAGTCCTCTTCTGCAAATTCTGTATATATAGGAAATAGGGACCGTGAAGCCTCGTAGAGACGACTAAGCATCCTAACGGTTTCTTTGTTGGTCTTGATGCGCTGGGCGAACTGTTTACGATGGTAGTCGACGGATACGATTTGGATGATGAGCTTTTGACCAAGATAGACGACAGAGGAGATTAAGCAAGCAACTAATACGAGATTCATGCGCCTCTCCCATTCGTGGATACCCGTGTCGCCTACTCTGAGCTGGTCAGGGTTCCGGGTCATCAACTATCACTGAGTCAGTACGGATAGCTCACGAGTGCTATCAGCGAATATTATTAACTAACAGGAAGATAAGAGCAAAGGGATGCAATTGCCCAGCCAACTAAGGAAATTGGAACTTCCAGTGCTTTGATAACGAGTGCATATTTCTTTACACTGCTGCTAACAACACCAACCAGAGTTTGGAATATACTGGGAAGTGCCTTAGCCACAAGTTTAGAAATCCAAAGGGAGCACCAAACAATATTCAACTATACGACAATCAGATGATATTCGCAATACTTCGACAGTCATGCAAGATAAACATACCCAGACAAAGAACCAAACAATTCTAACTCCATGGGTATTATCGGCCGCACCAATAGTAGCATGCGGAGCAACGAACAGGCCAATGAGAATAACAGTCACAAAGCATAGTGACAGCGGAATGACATAGAGGAGATAACGAGTGACAATTGAGAAGTTTAGAACTTTCTCATACAGCTTTCCCATAGTAGTCAAAGCCCCCTCATCATCAACCAAACTGGCGTCTCCGCCAGTTTGCGCAGCCCTGCCTCTTCGACGGCCCATATGTTTATGGTATATACCATTTTCGGTATCCCCAGAGTCCTGTCGTTTGAATTCGGGGCGGCCCATGGCTTGTCCTTCTTTTCGAGCACCTGTTGCGCTTACATTTGATCTTATTGGTGTTAAAGGAATATCGACTACATGATCATTGTTGTTGTTATTGTCGTAGTGGTGATGGGAGTTGGATGGGGAAAGACCATCCTGGTGGTGATTTGTTGCTGAGTCTATTGGGGCCATTTGCTGCAACGGAATAAATCCACTATTTCTTGGAGAAATTGGGGGTTTTGACATTCGAAAATTGAAGCACCGCCTTAGTTCGTGGGAATGACTGTAGGGCCGTAACGGTTCTTATAGACCACAGGTAATTTGATAACCGAGTAATTGGAAAGAAAAAGAAGAAAAAGGCAACGAATAAATTTATGTTGAGAAGATTGAAGCTGATATTGGCACTGACTTGTAGAGCTGTGGAAGGAATGATATTCTGTAATTGGCTTTGATGAGATGCAGTGATTAAACAGCGTTCCAGTTGAGATTGAGAGTTAAGATTCGAGAGATTCGAAATGTAAAAGAGTGTGAAGGTTCGACGAACAGGAGACGTTAGTCTATTGGATAGGAAAATTCGCACACGAGAGAGGGAATAGTTAAGGAAAATGATACAGGGACGAGGGTTTAGTAGGATGGACAAAGTAGCATAAAAGTAATTGGGTCTTGGGGCGGCCCAAGCCAGCCCTAAATAAAAAAATTATTTACAAACCTGAAAGAGAGAGAAAAGGCTTGCGGATGATCCGATTATACTAAAACCCGGCCTAAACAAAGAAAGGTAAAGAGCTACAGGAGCCAGCCCGCATCCAACAGCTATTTGCTCAGCGAGGGCTCCTCCCTTCCTTGCTCAACGACACGCAATTTATGTCGGGATCAGTGTGGGGAATGAATACGTGTAGTTTCTCTTAGCCAGATTGCTACTATTCTCAGTAGTCTTATCAGTAGCTCTGTTGGCTTGTTACAAAGTCTCTGCAGCCTGAAATGTTTATCGCTATGTAAAATGTTTTCACGAGGTCCATCTTGGAGGCTCTGCCATCGTTCAATCCTACCATTGCCACGCGGAATGGCTGAATTTGCTGTCGCACGACTTTGGACTATTGTGTTTCCCGGGTGTCAAAACTTGGCATACAGATGAGAAACAGCAGCGCGGCGGAACAATACATAGTTTCTGGAACGGACGTGATTGTGGCTGCAGGTCCCAGGCCAAACGTGAAACCACCAAGGGGTCAGCGGTGGGACAGAAAGACCCTTCTTGACGGCTAGGAGCGGGGGTATTTAGCCACTACACATCTGGTTAGTTCGCGGTGACCTCATAACGTCACTCCTCATGGCGATCTGGCTACTACATATTGGGTCCAGGCTGATGAGAGTCAAGGGGAGTCTCGCTCTTTAATGATTGCATCATATCGATAAACGAGTACCTCTATCTAACGAAAACAACAAGCTTGCAGCCGAAATTGTGATCGTTCACTGTGCATTAAATGACCACTGAACTATCAGAAGCAGACATGGCCGCTCGAGCCTCACTTCTCTTTGACAACTTTGTTCATGTCGTTGGTCGAATCACTGCTATTACAGCTCGGCCCGTAAGTTCCAAATCGCCCCTGATGAGGTAGGGCAGATCTTTTATTGATACCATGGGTTCGCTAATTATAGCTGATCAACAGATCCGTATTGTTGCAGTATCCAAAAGAAAACCAGCTTCTGATATTCTGGCTCTCTATAATGAAACGAAACACCTTCACATGGGTGAAAATTACTCCCAAGGCACGTATTCGATTTAATTGGCTTAAGCGTCATCTTAACCCCCCCCTGTCCACCAAACAATTTGGAGGTTCCAACTCATCCCAATCCACCTACAGTTTTTAGCATCAAATAGGACATACCAACTGACATCCAACAGAACTCTTCGAAAAAGTCGCCATCCTCCCTGCCGAAATCAAATGGCATTTCATCGGCACTCTCCAAACCAACAAATGCAAGCAACTAGCCGAAAACATCCCGAACCTCTGGGCCGTCGAAACTGTCGACAAAGCCAAAAAGGCAGACACCCTTGAGAAAGGTCGTGCGAATCTTATATCCAAAAACCCCCAAGCAGACAAGCTTAGAGTCTTCATACAAGTCAACACTTCTGGCGAGGAATCTAAATCTGGCTGCGAGTCCTCTGAAGCTCTCGAGCTAGCAAAACACATCGCCGAATCGTGTCCTCACCTAGTCTTCAAAGGGCTCATGACGATTGGCTCTATTGCGCGTTCTAAGGCGTCGGAAGTACCTAACGAAGATTTCATACGCCTTAAAGAGACCCGTGACGAAGTTGCAAATGGTCTTGGTATTGATCCGGAGCAGCTGGAACTGAGTATGGGTATGAGTGCGGATTTCGAGCAAGCTATCGAAACCGGGGCTACCAACGTCAGGTATGTTATTCTTCTAAGCCAGGATAATGTTCAACTAGGCTAGAGAGGCTCTTTGATGACTGACTGAACTACAGAGTTGGATCTACGATCTTTGGTGCGAGACCCCCGCTAGAGGATGCTGCTGCGAAGGCGGATGTTTAGACGCCTAAGCCGTAAAAATTGTTTAATACTATGATTGTTGTATTCTGGATAGATTCGACATACTTTTATTTATATCAAACTGAAATTCTTTGTGTTTACTGTAAAGCGCGGTGCAGAGAGAAGGAAATCAAGTCTTTAAAACGAGTTAGGTTATGAGCGATTTCAATAGGTGTCCTATTTATAGATATTTAGGTAGTCAAAGACCCCATAGAAGGAATAGGATATGTTCACTTGCAAAAAATATTAATTGGTGAGCTACAACAATTGCATACCTAGAAATGAGCAATGAGCAGCACAATAAGAACCCCAACCTAAATCGTTAAATGAAGATACTGGGTTGAGCTCAGGATAGCCTCTATGCGTGCTGAGATACCATTTACCAAGCCGTTGTTTCTTCAAATAAGCCAGAAGATCGCCAAAACTGTAGGCTGGTTTAACTAAAAATTTGGATTAAACCTTTGCTTGAGTAACCTACTAAACTAGATGCCACTGGGAATGTTTGCATATCCGCGCACCTGAAAGTAAATACAGACATACGACAGAAAAAACCAACGCCTCAAACACATCATGCCAACGGGATACCTAGATTAATGAACGAATAATCTATCCGATCGTGCCACTAGTTATCGATAGTCAAATCGATAACTCCAGCTATGTCTCCTTTTGAAGGTTTAATGCGTTTTGAATCGGGACTGCGTTGCTCATCCTCTTCCTCTGTGACTTCGCGTTTGACTTTGACTAGTTTGTTTTCTAGAGTTTCAATCTGCGACTGGAGGTTGGATTACAAGAGATTAGTAAAATATGATCGGATACACCGTAGGGTGGCATTTATGTTGTCCAGCCTAGAGCGTATAAACAGCTTGATGGATATGATACGAACCCGAAGCTTTGCGATCTCCTGCAATACCTCTTCTGACACTTCCTGGAGCTCCTGACTGCCTGTCACTAAGCGAGAGCGTGATGGCGTATGTGGTACCAGCATGAGACTTTGGAGGGTTTCTGTAATAGGTGTGAGCAGGGATGGGACACGCAGTGGGTGTGGGAAGGCTCACGTTTGGACCTGTATAGAATGCGAAAGCGTGCATATGGCTCTCCAACTTCATCCAGATACTCCAAATCCACAAAGCTTCGAGCTGCGATGGTCTCTTTTGGGCATAGTCTAATTCCCCATGAATTTATCAGAGAAGTAATATCGAGGGAAGTGAGTTTGTCACAACAAACTGACGGGGAAATACTTCGTTACATGTGTCAAATCTCTGCCTTTCATCAACTTTTCATTCAGCTTTTCGATAGAAGGTGATTGAACGGTCTTGGGAGGCTGTTGCTTTCTAGAATTGCGGATCTTCTTCGCACGCAAAGCAGTGATGGAGATTTCGCCCATTTTCGCCAAAGATTCGCCATCAAAGATTGCTGAACCCTGATCCTCCACTAGCATCAAACCGTCAGAATCATTCGTCCCATAATCTACCCGATCAAAAAAAAAAAAAGGGTATTACCCAGCAAGACCTCCGAGAACGTGAACAGCTGAACAAACTCTTCCCCACGCTCAGCTGGACTGTGAGCACCTTTGATGGTATACACAGGACAGACCTCGGAAACACATGAACTTCCCATATCTCGTCCATCCAGTTCTACACAGAACGAAACGCGGTTGCCGACTGTAAACTTGTACTCCGACAATGCTTCGCAGACAATCCAGAAGTTTGTTGCATTTTGTGCTTGGACGTACACTACTTTCATGCCTGCAGGAAGGTCGGACTGGTCTTCATCCTGTTCGAATTTGTATTCCTCCAATGGGCCGTCCTTGGTGTGGATGGTACAGCGGAGGCCTCTGTAGGTTGGCATTTTAGATGGATCCCTCGTGCGTGCTTTCGGATGGTGGGGTGGTGGGTTTGTCCAAAGGCTAGCTACGTATATCGTTGGCCGATGGATGTCTCCAAGTCTGTGCGCAAGTTTGCGATATTGTCATGTTTAATCTGCGGAAATACGGGAGGGGACTGTATGTGTAGCGGATGCTATTAAGACTATCCTATATAGATTGGCAATCTCGCGTCCAGCCCCAGCCCAACAGCTTGCTATTGCTATAGGAACTTATTGTAGGTGAAATTGGAACTAGCCCAATAAACTACATGTAGTATTCCGTTGATATTGTAACTATAAAACAAAGTGCATCATTCGACACACCTGAGTCCCCACAGATCCTAAATACACGATGATAAACTGCAAAATACGATTGCTTCTAGCGGTCCTCTGCTCTGTTGGTGGATGGATAATCTGCTAATCTCGCAGATACGCGCACTTGTCGGTTATCAGAATTCCGATTATTGCTACATGTCGCCACCCCAAAAATCGTCACAAGCTAGTCTACAATGAATCAAGGAGTATTGAATTACTGCACGCAGTACATAAAGAAGGAGGTGTTGTTATTGAGGATGATGGATAGATGATGGATAGATGGTGGCACTAATAATGGTGTTCGTCAGAAAAAAGTATTTCTTCTCAAAGGTCCTAAATGTTCAGCCCAAGTGACAATAACTTATGAGTTAAAGGTTATAGTTGGGCTATCTATCCGGAGGGGCGAAGGTTCGAGTGCGAATCACTCTATAGAGAAAGACCCTATCCCTGCCCTAAGGTGGAACCTTTTGTTGTGTAGACTAAATTTTTTTAATGTATATATAAATGATAATTTGACCTTGTCACTCTCAATATGTTATTCTTGCATGTTTGCAGATCCCCGAATGTTCAAGATTCTTGATCAAGAATTTCATGTGAATCACCAATAGTCACTCGATATTTTCCTCACCTAACTTGTTGGAAATACGAGGCTTAGCTATAGTACTGTTTAGTATAGCTAATTTTTGCTTGGGAATTCGTCGATATTAATTTACCTAGTGGATATTCGGCCGATCGGGTGGGGCAAAGAATATCGTGCTTCTCCAAATTATCACAGGCAAGATGCTTCCCCCCCACACCAGAGTTTCTTTGAATAGGTGAGTCGATTGGAAGTACCGGATTCTATGCTCGTGTACTTTTTAGCATCTGAATGAGCCTTTGAATATGGTTCATGGCTGATAAAGCTGCATAATTATAAGCTAAGATGTTTTTACTTCCCCCACATCTAATATATCTTCAACCACTTACGTTTAACAAAGAAATTCACACTTCTAATACAGTTATATATATAACGTATGTAGGTGCTTAAGCACTACATATAGTCAGAGAAATATCCATACCTACCAATTTGTTTTTCCCGATAGCTACCATGACATCCGAGGAAATTAGTTTAGACATTCAGCGACATGGTTCAGGGCTTTACTTCTTCAACGCTCGCTCGATATCAAGTGAATTAGGTGTTGGAAGAGTATGCGGCACCAGACCGAGATTTTGGAGAACCTCTGATCTGATTGTAAGTAAGGAGCACACGTAGAGACTAGGAAGGAAACTCGCCTTTGGACCTGTATAAGATCCTAAAATGTGCGTAGGGTTTACTAGGTGGGTCAAGGCACTTTATAGTAGAGTAATGCATAGTTTGGCGCGATTCTTTGGGACAAATTCTGATTGTTGGGTAAACTGTTAGAAAACATTCCAGCCCAAGCCGAGAGAGCGACATCCCAGGTTCACGTACTTCATAATATGTGTCAAATCAAAGCTTTCCAGCACATCGTGGTGCATCCATTCCACATGCTGTGCCTGAACAATTGGCTTCAGCAGGCTATTGTCAGACTTCCCAGTCCGTATACAACGATGAGCATAAATTGATATCTCGCCAAACTTTGGCAATAAGTCTTCGTTGACATAGCCTTCTGTGGGATCTTCAACTAATACGCTCCATGTTATATTAGCGCTGTGACCTTCGTTACAGAAAGGAATGCCTACCCCCCGTGATCTCCACGAACTGGAATGGTTGAAGATATTCTGTTGTTGGATTTTTATAGCTGCGAACACCATGATTTTCAAATTTCTTGCAGCGACCTGCCACGGACGCAGCACTCATATACTCCCCATCTATATAAACGTTGAAACGCATAAGGTCATAGCCGGAAGATTCGTAGCCGGGTAATGCCTCGCAAACGAGCCAAAATTTTGTAGCGTTTTGGGATTCGACGTAAACAGTTTTGGGAGACACTCCATCAGCCTGATATTCTTTGAGCGGGCCGTCCTTAGTGTGAACTGTGCAGCGAAGTCTCTTTTGTGTTGGCATCTTTGGCTATTGTTCAAATATGTGAGTAGTGATGAGTGTGTCGATAACAGCTGTACGTACGGCAAGCAAGGGTTTAAATACATTTGCGAAGATTACGATCTTTTATTGCTGGAACAGTCTCCTTCTGAAATTTTTAATATTGTCTTTACTCTTGTATCGTCTGCTCAACTCATGAATCAGCGAGACTATCACTGGCGTGGTCTAGAGCTTTCAAATCATGCCTAACGTTGCAGCGGCTCCAACCATATGGATTAGTATCGAATACATTAGGGTGCTTAAAGCCATCGCATATTTTAAAACGATCACATATTTCTTTCTGTGTCATACAATCACGTTACAAAAGTCTTTGCACTCTACTCCTAAACTCAGCCGGTGAACTGGGATCGTAATTTTTTTTTGCAGGAAACAGCCATAAAAACGGTGCGGTATGTATTATTTAGTATGTAAATATTCCTATACCTTTCTTTCCCTAACCACCTCCCTTTAATTTGGCTTACAATCACCCAATTGCAGTATTGTCTAGTTGCTAGGAGTGCAGAGTCTTTTGGAACGCAGTTGTACATCTCCCCAGAAAGTCAAAAGCAGGCCTACGTAGGTAGTGAATGTAAGCTGTGTTTTCCCACAAAAAGAAGAGCTCTGTCGAAATCCAGTGCCTACAGAGAGCTGCAACTAGATACTAGACGTAGGGGTGTGGGGATGGAACGCCACGGTTTTCCGTTCTCTGAGGGTCACCATAGAAATGTGAGACTTGTTCCATCTTTATACCCCCTACCTCTAGTACAGTCGTAGCAGGACCTGCTGCACCAAAATAGTTACTCAAGTATTATACAGATGCTTAATTCCAACAAGACCCTAGGTTTTTGAAATATCGCGACGCAACTCGGTGATTCCAAACCCCTCCCGCTAAGCCCACCCCCCCGGGGGCTTTGGAGATGCAGTAACTTAATACAGAGAAGAAAGTCCCATGGTGCTACTGTGCTTTTGCTGCTGCACAAGAATAGTAGGTTGTGATAAGCTAGCTCTTTGGTTGAATTATGTATTAGTTCGTTGCTTCGTGTTACTTCAAAAGCCGTAGAAGCATGTTCGACACCGTTGTCGAGTACCTTATCTCTTCTACAGACATCTCTAAGCACAAAGGAGTTTCGAAACGCTTCCAGAACGATCAAATTGCTTCCTGAAGACTCGGTCATATATCGCTCAGTGATATCTGGATCTAAGTTCACGTCACAGCTCAAAAAATCATAGCGATGATTCATCCTTATTCTGAAAATCTGAATGCATGGATAAAATTTTTCTTCTTGTCTGATCTCGGTATATATAAGATCACAACCGATCACTCGTCCCGAACCACCGCGAAAATAGTAAGACAACCAATTCCACACTACCATAACCACGCTATCCAATGGCCAAGCAAAAAATCAAAAATCAAAAAGCGAACCACAAACCATACATATACCCACACACTCCCCCCCCAAACCCCTACATCCACCTACTGCTCCTTCTTCTCGAAACTCTTACCAATAATCCTCCTTCCCTCCTCCATGGCACCTCTAGCACCCCTCTGCTTCCCCCAAAACCGCCCTTCCTCGCCATCTTCACGTCCGAAAGCAGCCTTCTCATCCAACACCTTCAGCTCCGTTTCTTCATCGATCCCCAAGCTTTCCTGCAAGAACCGTCTCCTGACCAAAAATTTCTCACGTCGCTCCTGCAACAGCCCGGGAGACTCAAGTTTTGCCATCGCCATACGTACGATATATGCAGTCGCAAAATAAACATGTTCACTAAACAATATAGCCGACAATACACCCCACAACGTAAGCGAATGCGGGGTTCCATTCGGACCCTTCGCCGAGTCTGAAAACAGGTAAATGAGAGCAGCCGACGAAATCGACCCCATCCACGCCAAAAAGCCCAAGTTGTTAAGCCACGGACCGATCGAGTCCGCGCGGTGGGGGACGGGTCGTTTCATCTCAACGCATATCTTGGCAGCGTCGGAACGCAGCTCGATCCAGTTGTTAATAAGGAATGAGACTGCAGCGAGCGGCCAGACGGGGGAGAAGAGGGTTAGGTAGCCAAATTGCATGCACATTTCGCGGAGGTCTGTTTGGACGTCGTAGTCGTCGAGTTCGGCTTCGTTACGGACGCGGCGGAGGAATGCGGCTTCAGATGGGTCGTCGAGGTCGGCGGCGGCGGCGATGCCATGGCGCTTGTTTTGGTATTCTTTGGCTTTGGTGAAGACTTTGCGTTTTAGGTACGGAACTATGGTTTCTAGAGCTAGGTTGACGATTTGTGCGGTCACGGTGAAGTAGATTACCTGTTTCTTGAGACGGTCCGGGTTGATTTGGAAGGCTGCGGGGGTCTCGAGGATCTTCTCGTCCGTGGCGTTGAAGGGTTGGGCCGTCAGGTTAAAGACGTCGAGATGTGGGACTATGTAGTTTCCGAACGGCACGTAGATGAACGCAGTTAGGAACAGCGGGACGTAGGAGCAGATGAAGTTAAAAACGAAGACCTTCTGGGTCATAGCCGCAGCATAACTAGACTCATTCTCGTAGTTTTCAAACTCGGTGAGCTTGGTAGCGATGTTGGTGAGGATGCTGGTGAACACTGGTACAAGTGTGCTCAAGAGGCCAGTAGGGAGGAAGACAAGCACGCTCTTGAACGGCCCGTTGTACACTTCGCTCAAGAAGATCTCAATCGCAAACACAGTCGCATACAGCGCGCTCAACAGTCCGCTTGCACCAAGTGCAAATGGGATTTGCAGACTCTGTCGAGCGAGTCTTCTCCACACGGGGAAGAACTTGACGATTTCGCCAGTAACGGGGTCCTGGATTTCCTTCTCGTGCACGAATTGGGCCCTGCGGCTTTGGAGCGAGGAGACGTTACGTACGCCCCAGCGGACTGCGAGATCGATTTCTTGGCGTTTCCAGTATTCGACGAAGACTACAGACCAGAGACAATTGATAATTGCGAAGGTGAGGGAATAGGCGGGGAGAAGGAGGAAGGCGGAGGCACCGATTGCAGCAGCGATGACGAGGAAGGAGAGGTATGATTGGAGGAAAGCAAAGTAGAATGCAACCTGGAGAAGTCAGCAAAATAGGTCGAGAAAGGTAATTCGGTTGTAGAAACTCACTCTTTCACCAAAACGATCGCGAAGCTTGCCCAATTCTTCAGGGCCAACAGTCCAGGTTGTTGACCAGTTCTTCATCCAGGCCTACAACAAAATCAAGATTAACCCCAATTCTCCACCTTCTCTCCCAAAGCCATGCAGAGGTTCACCTTATTAAACTTGTGATCATGTAATGGGAATATCGTCTCCACCAATTTCCAATCTCCCTGCTTCGGTGTGATTCCAGCGCCCCCTTCACTCTCGGGCAAGGTAATAAGTTGCCACACGATCCTCAGTCTCTCGGCCTCAGTCAACGGCTCCCCATCCAGACTTCTCTGGGTCTCCTTATCGGGAGCAGCAGCTCTAACACCATGAAGCCAATCCCTCACCCTAAACCCCAACCCTCGTCAGCCCGCCACAAACTGTAGTTTGGATAAAGAGAATCCCACCTCGAGCGATAAACCTCTCCAACCAACTTCTGTTCAGACCGAACCCTAATAAAGACCAAAACACTACCAGCGCTACCATCACGAACCTCGGTTCGAAGACCAACCGCATCAAGAGCTCCAATGAGCTTCCCGAATTGAGCCTCAGCAGTAGCTTTATCTATCGCCCGTCCTCAATCAGCCTCACATTCACTTCTTCAACATGTCCACGAAAAGTCTCATACCTGAGCCCCCGAAACGGAAAGAAATGACGTATTCAACGCCTAGATTATCCGCGACTGCAGCGACGGGATCGGAGAGTTTAGTGTCGCCTATATCCGCCATGACTGATTTGTATTTTGTGCCAACTACTCACTATATGGAATCGGGGTGAGGGGGGAAGAAGAGATGATGATGGAGAAGAAGAGGAGAAAGGAGAGGGAGGGAACGGCTGAAAGGGACTACGTAGTTTTTGTTTACTTACTGTTGCCAAATTTCCCTGCTTGGGCAGCAGAGCGGGATGTGGAAACTGGTGATACGTATTGTGCGACAGAGCCTGTCTATGATGTAACTGAGACAACGCGTGTACATGGGGGTGACTATTACCCGGACGAGACTCATGGGTCGTCACTCGTGGGATTGGACGGCGAGCGGGGGATTTTACTGGTGATGGCGATGGGATGTAGAGCTGGGCTACGGTGTTTGTTACTGGTGATGCCTATTACCGCCACATGTACATGTACTATTCGGAGCCTAATGTTTAGATATTGGCTGTGAATGGGATGAAGCTAGGGCAGTACCTGATATACACCTTAGATACATTTACAACTCCTTAACAAGGGAGAACACGTAACACTGAAGCGAGGTTAGTTACGTATAAGTGTATCTAAACTACAACGACGACAAAAACATATACGTGTACATACGTGCTTGTAGCGGAGAGTACCTAGTCTCCAACCCGGATGTTATGTACCTACACACCCCGATGCTTATACTAACGTCCAAACTCAACGCTGAATTACAGCCGCCCGCTATGTAATGCCAACAGCGGCGATAATAGCTCAGTTGGGAGAGCGTCAGACTGAAGTCTAAACAACACTCGGGGTAATCTGAAGGTCACCCGTTCAATCCGGGTTTGTCGCATTCCTTTTTGTCTTCATGAGGCAGGGGATCAGCGCTGCCAAATACGACTACCGCATCACTGCAAAGAAGGAGCATTAAGATGAATGGTAGGACCAACTGTATCAATCGTGTCAGGCATCGAAAACAGAGCCAACTCAGGATTTCTTCGAACAAATCAACACATAAAGCTACACCAACTCTATCGTATCTCATAACTGCTGCATCACATCAAAGGGAAAAGCCACACTTTTATTCCTAGTTATACAAGAATCCACTAAAACAACAAGCTAATTAATACGTCGCAAGCAAAATCTTGGAAAGAAAAAAACGATTATCCCACCCATTTTAAAACCACAACCCCAGTTTCATTGTTTCATTTCCTTTTTCAAACCAAAGGTATCTATCAAAAACCGCCCAGTCCTCGAGACCGTCACCACACACACACAAATTGTTTCCATCCAACACCACCCTTGACATATCGTTTCAACGTCTCCTTCCACCACCTCTAACCTTCGGACTCCTTGTCCGACTCCTAGCGCCTCCTCTTCTCCGCGGGCTTCTACTCCGACTATCGCTCCGAGAGCTATAAGAGCTATAACTCGGGCTCCTCCTCCTGCCGCCACCTCTGGGTCCACTGGCACCCGCATACCGTCCTGACCTGGGCGGGGGCGAGTAATCGCCTCCTCCACCACCACCACCACCGCCACCACCTCTACCCCTGCTTCTAGTCCTACCGCTATCGCCTCCACGACGTCTGTATGGACTGCGACTACGGCTCCTGGTTGGGCTGCGACTACGGCTACTATACGTAGGGCTGCGAGTCCTGGAGCGCGAGCGTGATCGCGGTCGATACGAGTCGCCTGCTGCAGCACCACGATAGCTGTCGCCGCGTGGGAACGGGCGAGCACCGGTGGTAGCGGCGGCGGAGGGAGGGCCACGACGAGGGGGAGGGGGGGACCGGAAGCGGGCGGCTGCGTTACGGAAGCGAGCGGGACCGCGAGGGGGTGCGGCGTCAGTTGTGGGTGCGCCTGGGACGCGCCGGGGGAGGACGATTGAGACGTTGATTGTTGCGCCATCGAGCTGGCCTTCATGCATGTGTGCAATTGCAGCATGGGCAGAGGAAGGGGAACGGTAGAGGAGGTAGCAGAGGCCACGGTTTGTATTGACTGTGGAGTTTTATATTAGGATTGGTGGGTAGTGGTGGAGGGATTGGAGAGCTTACATTGGCGGTTTAATGGCATATCGACAACTTTGATATCGCCATATGCAGAAAAGATCTCAGAGATGTGAGCCTCTGTCACATTCTTTGTCAATTTCTCAATCACAATCTATCACCACAATTCAATCAGCATTCTTATCATCCTGGCAATCACTATCACCATCAATAAAAATCCTACCTTTGAGCTCTGGAATCCTGGACTGGGGCTCTTCGTATAGCTCCGTCCCCTACTCGCGCTCCTCGTCCTGCTCCTAGCACTCCTGACCGGACTCCTGCTGCGCGTAGGACTCCGTGTGCGTGTGCGGCTGCGAGACGGCGTGCGGCTGCGCGGTGAATATGCGACGCTACCGCGAATGGGGGATTCGGAACGTGTACGGGAGCGACCACGGGAGGGAGTGCGGCCGTGAGAGCGAGAGTGAGAGCGATCCATTGGGGGTGGAGCTGTAGATGGGGTGTAGAGAGCTGATGGGGGGAATGCGGTGATGTTGTCGGACGGAAGAGGTCGGAGGTGTTGGTGTTGATCGAACGCGAGGCGCGAAAATGTGCCATTGAGATCTGCAAGATTATGTCAGCTATTATCTAATCTGATGATCGTGGTGTGTCGATCTGATAAGAAGTCGTTCTCCACCAAGTTCTGTCTGTCCGTCCTCCACACTCAACAACACTCACCTTCAACATTTACACTCAAGAGTTTCTGCATTAAAACCAATCTATAGATGTTGAGCCACACAACACCTCCTATTCATCAACTATAAAGGGAACCCTGGTAACAACATTTATCTTCACTACTGCATACTCCACTTCTGTATTATATCCGTCAAGAACGCTACCCCTCCAATTCACAGTGCAGTATCCAAATCCTCCTTCTAAAGGCTCAATGGGGAAAAAGAGGACTATTGATTGAGACATCAAACCAACAACCGATGATTACACATGTAGCAAAGTAATGTATGTATATCCCTCTGCTTCACAATCCATCATTCATCCCGCTAATCCACTTAATTAGCCCATACAAACATAGCAACAGCGCGAAATTGAGTGGTGAGAAAATTTCCCGGTGTTTCGAGAAAGGGCTTTTAATCGATCTATTCGCTGGAAACAGGAGGACTACAACCCAATCCACCATTTGCTAAGCGTATCCAACTCAATCCAACACCCCCAAAGTTATCTATCGAAAAGCCGATGTGGTGAAGTCAATTATTTAGTAGAGCTACTCTTGTTGGATGTTATCACTCAGCTCATCCGCGCGCTTGACACTAGGAAGTTATTCTGGTAACAGACTGAATTTTTTTTTCCGCCACCTATTCGGATTTGGGATTGTCCTAGTATTCGCTGGAACTTTCAAGCAAATATGTGGGAGACTACATGTGCTGATTATATTGAGATGTTCACCTGTTCTACAGCATGTACAGATAGATACCAAACCTGTAGAGATTCATTCACTGTATCGATGCGTTGCTTCAAGATCATAGCGAAAGATTGGAGATTACTGCTATTTGGCCCTAGGATAATCAGGCCTATGACGCTATTGATTAAGATCGTTAATACCGGTTACATGTATTCGGGAAATCCATTAATATTCCTGGATACAGAGATTCAACGAGGTTATAATAATACCAGTTTTGCATTAGGTTTGCTTGCGCGGACCTGAAGTTTTAATGGACATCAAGGAAATATTACTGAATGATTACATTACGCAAGCCACGAGTCAATTCCATTGATTGGTATCATATCCATATTCATTCTGGCTATTCTTTAAGATTAGATTAGCGGAAGTGTGTATTTTTGGAGGTATATACTAGGTTAACGTCTATGTTCAGGTCGGGCATTATCGACACGAGTTACTGTGTCCTGAAATGTTTGGGGTGGAGTGAAGGATGGAGAAGTACTTTAGTATCGAGCTACCATGAGGCTAACATTGTAGTTTACGGGAAATAGCTGATAATTCGTTGCCATAGACCATCATTCCGCATTTGAGTGAGAGAGGTGCTGAATTCAATCATCTAACTCTGAGAGTGGACGACAATATTCTCGTGCCTAGCTCTATATACCAGTCACCAAAACAGCGAATGGGAAGAGCCCGATAACGTGCAAGACTACACCCGAATATCACAAGGCTAGTCTATGCACTTGAATTATTAATTTATCTGAATTTAACGGGGTTTTAACTTGCGTCTACTTTCGTAGAGTACTCCGTATTAACATAGATCTGGAGATCTTATCATCGAAGTCGAGACATATTTAAGTCTGGTAACAGTCTTGTTGCCGGGGGTTGAGTTTGAAAAGGATGGGGATTGGTGGTATGAAATTTTGAAACAGGGGTGGAAAGAGTATTCAGTTCACTCTGAGAAAGGTGATTTTGTATTTCCACACTTGGATGAGTGGAGGGGGGACTAGAATATAGGATTCGATGAGATTTATTGCGGTTGTGGATGCTAGAACTCAAGGAGATTGATTCTAGGGCATGGTGGATGGTCTATTATTTAGGTTTGTAACTAGGCTATTTTGAAGAATAACAAAAAAGGGATTGCAGACGAAGTTGGTGACGAGGAAATTGAATACCACACAACTACGCCGTGTTAATATTTACCGTGCTTTAAGGTCCATATCTACATAAGTTGTGCCATATATATTTGACGCAGCAACTGTTACATCTAGCCCACTGCCACCAGACACGAGCTTTAGTAATACATAAGCAAGTTCGTAGCTTCTCGAAAGCCAACGACGACTTGAACAAGAGATCCTATGCCTAAAGCCTAATTCTCGCGTAGATGCTTTATCCTTCTAGTAAGGAGCGGTCTACTGAAGTTCACTACATCACTGCAGACGAGTCACTGTCTCAGGAACTGAATTGCGCAAAAACACCTAGCGGGGGTATCAAGAATTGATGTCTAAGCGTGAGACAGCACTGTGGCAATCGACACAGGCCCAATACATCAAGAAGGATGCAGCTCACGAGGTAGAGCGGTGGAGGGGCCAGCGAGGCAGAGGGTATAACGAGGCTCGGGTAGCAAGCGAAATATTTCGTTACAAAGTGGAGACCAGTTTGTTAGCCAAGACCGCCAAGCCTCTGCCTCGCTGACTGCCCTATTTCTGAGCTCAAACTTCAGAAGCTGTACTTTCATTTCTTGTATCGCACTCGCGGAAATGACTGGGTATTGATATAGCTATGGATATAAGCGAGAATCATTGACACTGGTGGCCAGAGTTCATGATCAATTTAAGACAGGACGAGATGGCCGGAACGTATCACCAGAGCTGTGGCGTTTCGTCCGGGGATTTTATTTGAATACTGTGTTACGTCAAAGATCTCCGTTTTGATCGCAGGAACCTTGTTTTCCAGCGTGTGAGCCATGCCGATAGAGTGCAGAACCTCAATGGTGCTGCAGTTGAGGGATGAGAGAATTGATCCATGCCTCAGTATAGCCATTCCATCCGGGGCTGGAGCAAAAGGAGTAATGTGTCTCGTGGCCAGTATGCAAAATGATGTTCTCAGTATCTTATCAGATGCATCCTGACTGCTCGATTAACAACGCACAGGACGCAGGGATCAAGCAACCAACAGGAAAGTTGTACGAAAGGGAAGAGGACAGCGCAAGAGCCTACCTCAATTTCTATTGAACAGCCGTGTGAGGAAAAAACCTCTCTTTGACAGCTCAGGACGAGAGAAAAAATTTCGGTTTCTTTTTTTTGCTTCCTGTCTCGTTGTTAGACTAAGCTCACCGCTTTAATCCCAATTTTCATCTCGACTGGAGGAGCTCTTGGTCCCGTTCCCCCGGCGTCGCATCAAACAATCAAGGAATAAAACATCGATCATTCTGTTTCTCTCACTCCCCCCAAAACCGTCATTTACATTGCGTGTACCAAGAGAATCAAGAGAACCAAGCCCAAGCCACGTTCATCATACATAACCTGGAAGTGAAAGGAAGCGGACAGACGAGAGAACAGTCGCAGGTTCTTGCAGCTTTTCTTTGCCCTGTGTTGTTTCTATGTAATCCTGACGAGTATAGGTGTACTCTACTGAGCACTTTATTCAACTGCACTGTAGATAGCTAACTTCCTTTGCTTGATCGTGATAGTGATAGCCACCGCATCAGCGTCGTCGTCATCATCGTCGCCCCTTTAGAGTAACTCTTGGCTGGCGGGAGAGCGAGAGCGAGAGAATAGAGAGAAAACGGTTTAGACCATGAACGCCCATAGTATCCCAACTATGGCAATGCCGACCCCTCCAATCCCCACCCCAACTAGGAACCGCAGGGGAGAAGACGGCCTCCTGTCCTCCTCGACTTCCGCTTTCCTAAATTCATCCTATTTCCCCCTGTCTTCGTCGACTGGCACTTTCTCCTCAAACTTCCTAAGACCCTCCCCTGCCTCCCGCTCCATTGCCCTAGGCTCCTCTGTGCCAACTACCGACTTGTCCACGGCGTCCGCTACCATCTCCACACAGGCTGCTGGAGCTGCTGTGCAGAAATCAATGGCATTTAATCCCCCAGCCAGACGGTCATCCTTACATCCATCGGACAACATTAATAACAGCTATGGCATCACCGGAATGTTCAGCATCGGACCGGGAAGTGACACGAGCACCCCAATGGAATCACAGTCGTCGTCCACGCTCAATCTGCCGCTAGTTAGCTCGCCAAACACGCTATCCCTAACTAGCTCGAATCTGTCGGAAACGCTGCCTAACGGTGAAATAGTCTTCAACCGGAAGAGAAGAGATTCAACGGCTGGGATGTCAATTGCCACTACCGCCACCTCACCCGTCCACGTGAGCTCCCACCCTTACACGGCTCAGACCTCAACAGCAGAGGGCATGGGATTGCAAGTTCAATCACAGCTGGCTTCTATCCAGCTTCCTTCCCACCAACAACCTCAGCATCACAGGACCCGTTCTAGGTCTACCATGTCACGTCCCGAAGGAACCCAGCCCGTCGTCGTCCAGCAGCACCAGCAACAACCACCACAGGGAAAACTTATCTCGGCTTCACCCGCGCCCGCAGGAATTACCACTAAACGATCATCAATGTCGAGTAGCACTACTAACGTCGCCGACGGTGGTGCTCTAGAGAAGAAGAAGGTGGGCCGAATTGGTGTCTGCGCCCTGGACGCGAAGGCGAGAAGTAAACCGTGTAGAACGATTCTGAACAGACTCATTGAGAACGGAGAGTTTGAGACTGTGATCTTTGGGGATAAGGTTATTCTTGATGAAGGTCAGTAATCCTCATCCCATCCTCCCCCCACCACCCCACTTCAATCCCCGCAATCCATCCCCTGTTGCCTGTTGTGCACGGTTCTTTTATGGGAGCAATCGCCTTCTGTAACACAATACATCTCGGAGCGAGCCTCCGAGCCGAGATCCTCCGCACGAAACCACGTGGTGTCGTGTTCCCCCACGTGTTCCTTAATAGGCGATGGCTCCTCCGAACTCCGAAAATATCCTACAATAGTGGGGGAGTTATTTTCTTGTCGTACATGCGGAGGTTGAAAAGCGCTGGTTGCTAACGTTGAAGTAATTCTATCTAGCCGTGGAAAACTGGCCTACTTGGTATGTTTATAGCTTTCCAAATCAGTTATTTTTTTGCGATTCCCTACCATATTATCTCGCTTGCAGCCTTTTCTCGAAGGAACGGGGAAGTCGGCATGTAGTATATTGGATGCACGCACCCGCTATCACTCTGTGTATCAAGCAGAAAAAATTTCTTGGGAAAAACAAAAATGTGCCCAAACAAATTAATTGAACGACATGCAATGTTTCCTTGGTGACACTAACAACCATTCCGACTTCCTGGTTGTTCGATGATCCTCACTTTGGATTTCCTCTTTGAATTTTGTCGCGGGGCATCGCGTAACATCTCATAAGCGTCTTATTTACTTTTTTTCACTCGTTTTTTGTCATGTCTGCTTGTTAATTGGGGTTTCATTTTCGGGTTACACAGTTCAAGGCTGGGGGCATTCAAGGCGCACTCAAGGGAATCAAACATTCACTAATCGTTATTTTCATTCCCCCATAACCGTGGGGGGTAGGGTTCATTCTCACCAATAGCGATTTTCTAATCTCATTCTTTTCCTCTGGCTTTCCACTCGACAAAGCCATCTCGTACGTAACTCTTCGGCGCCCGTTTTGTGTCAATGACCTGCGTATGCAAAAGGTCCTCTGGGACCGCCGTCTGGTGCTCCGCATTCTCGACTCCATAAAGGTCCCCACGCCAAAACGTCTCGAAGTTTCCCGTGATGGTGGTCCATACCTCACAACCGAGCTTGCGAACCACATGGAATTCAGAACAGGAATCAGAGTGCCTCCGCAGGGCGAGTGGAAAATGCCAATGAAGGTTGAACTGAGTGAAGACGGAGAGACCCTCAACGTCGACGGAAAGACCCTACGCAAGCCCTACGTCGAGAAACCGGTTAATGGCGAGGACCATAATATCCATATATATTTTGCCGATGGCCAAGGTGGACGACGTCTGTTTAGGAAGGTTGGGAATAAGAGCTCTGAGTATGATCCAAACATGAGCCATCCACGCATGAAGGGGAGTTTCATCTATGAGCAGTTTATGGATGTTGATAATAGCGAAGATGTCAAAGCCTATACCGTTGGGCCTGAGTACTGCCATGCGGAGACCAGGAAGAGCCCAGTTGTTGATGGACTTGTTCGTAGGAACACCTATGGGAAGGAGATACGGTTTGTAACGAAGTTGAGTAAAGAGGAGACAGGTATGGCGATACGTATCTGTGAGAGCTTTGCACAGGCTGTGTGTGGATTCGATTTATTGAGGGTGCATGGAAAAAGTTATGTCATCGATGTCAACGGTTGGAGTTTCGTTAAAGATAATAACGACTATTATGAACACGCCGCAAGCATCCTCAGGTCGACATTTATCAAGGCGGTTCAAGACCGGGCTCTCAAAGATAGCCTAAAGGAGTCGAACGCCATGGCAGCCGCTATCGCGAACAGTGTCGAGAAGAGCCCTAGTCGCCGTATCAGTGGCGCGAAACGTGTCGAGGGTGGCCGTCGATCAACTTTGCAGAGTCTCCTCTCCCGTTCTCCGTCTGCGTCCCGCTTGTCGAATCACCACCAACCACAAGCCCTTGTCTCTGCCTCTACGACAAATCCGACACCAGGTCAAGTCCCTACGCCTGCGATTGCCTCTGCTGCATCCGCTCCGGCTGTTGCAGCGCTGGAGGCAATGACCGAGGAGGCGCGGGAAGCGCTACCGGTTGCACCACAACATAGCTGGAAATTGAAGGGTATGGTTGCGGTACTGCGTCATGCGGATCGTACACCGAAACAGAAATTCAAGTTTACGTTCCATTCGAAGCCGTTTGTGGACCTGCTGAAGGGACATATCGAGGAGGTTATACTAGTTGAGGAAGGCTTACAGGATGTCATTGAGGCGACTAGACTTGCCATTGAAGGGCAGACGGAGGATATGGAGAAGCTTGCAGTGTTGAAGAACGCACTAGAGCGTAAAGTTGGGTTTGCTGGGACGAAGGTTCAGATCAAACCATTATTCCTTAAAGCCAAGGCAGATATCAAGGGGAAGAATGTGGCTACGACTGCGAATATAGAGAGGGCGGTTAATGGTGAGAGAGTAGGTGATGCTGAGTCTTCACCGACGAATTCAGATCTTAGTGATGACGTGGGTCATCTTACGAGAGTTAGTAGTGCTAGTAGTGACCCGGCGAAGTCTCGACCCGTAGTGGAGAAGCTGCAGCTTATTATTAAGTGGGGCGGGGAACCGACACATTCAGCACGCTATCAGAGTCAGGATTTGGGGGAGAGCTATAGGAAGGATTTGTTGCTCATGAATAGAGAGGCTCTGGATGATGTGAGTGTGTTTACGAGTTCGGAGAGGAGGGTCAGCACTAGTGGTGAGCTTTCGTCCAACCTACCGAGTGATTTTTGATGTTGGTGGTAGCGATGGCTAAATGTGAATTGCAGCTCAAATCTGGACTGCAAGCTTTTTGGATCGGAAGGTTCCGGATGACTTTGTTAAGATTAGGAAAGATCTACTCGATGATTCCAATGCGGCGAAGGATGAGATGGATAAGGTAGTTATTATTCTTTATGGGCCCTGTTTGGATAGCTCTAACAGGTTGTTATAGGTCAAGAAGAAGCTGAAGTCTCTTCTCCGGGAAGGCTCTAAACCACCCCCGCAATTCACTTGGCCCAAGGAGAATTTCCCTGAGCCTGCTGCGGTCCTCAAAACTGTTGTGTCTTTGATGAAGTTCCACCGCCGTGTTATGCTCCAGAACTACGCTCGTCTCTTCGGTTCAGCTGCCTCTGCGACTCCTTCTGCTGCTATAATTAATAGCAACACTACTCTCGCTGCATCAGCAAATATTCAATCGCGTTGGTGTTGCGGAGAGGACCCCGAGCTCTTCAAGGAGCGTTGGGAGAAACTCTTCGCGGAGTTTTGCGAACCGGAAAAAGTCGATCCGAGTAAGATCTCAGAGCTATATGATACGATGAAGTACGACGCATTGCATAATCGTCAATTTCTCGAAGCGATCTTCATGCCTAGTGATGCTATGCTTGAGACAGAGACAGAGTCTGCGATTATCGACGAAGATGCTCCTGATGGTCGAAAGAGTTTGAGTTTGAGCACGGAGGGTGGAGTTAGCGGAGAAGCCCCGCAGAAAGCTGCTCCCCAGGGTAAGAGGGAGCGATTAGGAGCATTGAGGAGAAGGAGTATGCTGAGTACTGGACTTCGACCGACCTTTTCGGCGCCGTTGGAGGAGGAAGCGGGGAGGAACTATGCTAGTACTAGGGAGGAAGGGAAGGCGAAGAGTGATGGGCGCTTGTCGAAGTTGAAAGAGCTGTATAGGCTTGCGAAAGCGCTGTTTGAGTATGTTTTTTCTATCTTGGTTTGGGAGGAGGACTTTTTGCTGATTAGTTTTATAGCTTTGTGTCGCCGCAGGAATATGGTATTGGTGATGAAGAGAAGTTGGAGATTGGACTTTTGACTAGTTTGCCGCTGTTGAAGCAGATTGTTAAGGATCTAGAAAAGGTTCAAGCTGCGGAACATGCAAAGTCGTTCATTTACTTCACTAAAGGTACGTTATTACTGTATTCTCGGTGGGGTGGTTGGTGCTAAAATTATTAGAATCTCATATCTATACCCTCCTCAATTGCATAATTGAAGGCGGCCTCCCTACTAAAATGGCCCGCAATACCATTCCCGAACTCGACTACCTCACGCAGGTCTGCTTCGAGCTCTACGAATCAGAGACGAAAACCGAACCCGGGGCGAACCCAGATGATCCGAACGTCTCTTCCTATAGCATTCGAGTCTCCATCTCTCCAGGATGCCACAGTAATGATCCGCTGTATATGAGCTTGGATTCTAAGCACTGTATCGGTTGTGCGCCTAGGAAGAGCTTGACTAGCCATCTGGATTGGAAGTACGTGGTTGAGACCCTCAGGGATAAATTCCATCGCGTCAAGCTGCCGAGTAAATTCACTCCCATCAATCTGGGAGAGGCAAGCTTAAAGAGGGGTGGAGCGGGCGCAGCCATCAATGGGTTGGCTAGTAAGGATAGAGATGGAGGAGCACTGTCAGATGCGATCATCGAAGAGCAAGTTGAGATGGAGATTAGCGATGAAGAAGAGGAGGAAACGGAAGGGGATGAGGATGAAAGAGATCCGTATGAGGAAGCAGTGGAGGATGATGAGGCAGATGAAGGAGGCGTAGATATTGGGGGGGTGTCCGTGTAATTTGTTTCCTAGAGTATCTTTGTAGTTTAGCTGTGATTTTGTCGGGCTACCCTTTGCTTCCCATATTCCCCATTTTTCTTTTTCCTTTTTTCTTCACTTTCTGGCATAGACAGCCCTTTCTTTTTACGAGTAATGGTTTTGGGGGTAGGAGCTGTGAATAAGTTAGCTTTGAACAATAAAATACAGTGCTGTATAATATGTTCTTGGTTCTTGTGTTCTGCGGTATGGTTTAAGAACGTGTATCTGTGTTGTGTAAATGTGTATTTTGCTGCAGGAAACACGGTGGGTGATAAGCTGTGACTGAGCGGCAGGGTAACCATAGCTGCAGTTACCCTCCCTCCCTGTGGCGAGACCCCACCACGAAATTTTTTAAATTCAGGATTACAGAACCCCACCCCCAGCAAACAAAGGTTATCCAACCAATTGCAGTCGGAGCATTTCCTCCATATAAAATATTTTTGTCTGATCCTGACGCCAGGTTTCTCAGCTGTTTACACCCTCTCTTTTCACCAATTCCGAGCTCGACCGATGCTCTCCTCCATCTCTCGATCGGCTTACATCTGCTCCCAATGCCGCTTTCGCCTTTCCCGTAACACCCTTCCAAAATCACAACACTCGATTCTTCGAAACCCTCTTTTGCGGAAGCCTATTTCTCGGACGTTCGTCTCTTCTGCGTCTAGGTTTCAAAATGAGGCTTCTCTGGATGGAAATACCGAGGAAATTGACGGTATGATTACCAACCTGGTTAACAATACCTTTGGTGCATGGACAAAAATAGGGCTTCGGCCGGTAGTGGCGGATACATTACTACGAGCCTACCCTAATGTTCAGCGACCAACAACCGTGCAGAAGAAGATGCTGACGGCATTGACCTACGGGTACTCTGTTGCCGCGCGCGGTCTCCCTGGCACTGGAAAGTCTTTTGCTATTGCTGCGTGGTTGTTGGGACTCGAGAGAGCAATGCGTGAGACTGTTGAGCGCGGACAGAAGAGGAACTTACCGACTACGAGTGCATTGGTGTTGGTTCCTAACGTGGATTTGGCGGTTCAGTACTACTGTACAATCATGGACATGCTCTCGCATAGCGATTCTGAGGCGATTCGATCTTCGCCGGACTCTTTCGTTCAATTGCTATACCGGAAAAAGAACGAACCAGAACTTGATCAGCTTATTAAATTGAAGCGGTATCCACATCCACATATTATAATTGCCCCGCCAACTATTATTCTCGACATTCTCGCGGACAAGGATGAGGAAGTGAGGAACCTCCTTGATATTGTCAATCTTAAGGCTATCGTACTTGAAGAAATTGATGCGGCGATCACGAGGCTTCAGTTCTTCTCAAAGATGAAGAAAAATAAAGACAAGTATACTCAAAACTGGCAAAACAGACAAGTCCCGCTTCAAATTCTCCTCGACTACATCATCAAGCGACGCAACAACGACGCCCTTAAGGCTGGAAAACAGCCTGAACAGCCACAGCTCGTGTTCCCGACGGCCACGCTGTCCACTGCTCAGATCAAGCGCTTCCTCTTCGTGTGGCACCGGGAGTGGCTCAGTTTAACCGATCTCAACGCTGACAGACCCACGACGTTTAGCAGCCAGCATCCTGGCGAGGAGTGGAAGAAGAATGCTCGCAGCAACTCTATCCTCGCTATCGAAGAGCCTCCACTTTCCCACGACCAAGTCGTCCAATTCGTCCCTGACCACCTACACCATCATGTTGTCGCCTACAACATCCGTACTGGCACTCTCCGTGATGCTCCAGTCCCCAGAATCAACGTGACTGACCGCGAGGGTCTTTCTGCCCAAATCGCCGACCTTGAAGAATCTTACAAGGACCCGTACGGGAACGATGATGCCGGCCTGCAGTGGGACGAGGACGCTGAACCTAGCAAGTACGTTGGGTATCCAGAAGAAATTGCTATCGACGCACTTGACAAGCTTCTCAAATACGATAACTATCCACGTAACGTCCTTGCCATGGTTAACTCCGAAGCCAGCCTCGTGAGCTTCCGCGAAAAAGCCCATAAATTAGGAATCAACGTCAAGCCCCTCCTCGCCAGAAAGTGGAACGACAACGCAGACAGCGGCACCCTCCCACTAGGACGCACCGAAATGCTACTCAACACCAAGACTAGACGACTCGATAATACGTCTGAAGAGACTGGAGATAAGTCGAAAACAACCGTGTGGTTAAGCAACTTCTTCTTCTGCCGCGGGCTGGACACACCTGGTATCCGCCACCTTTATATCCTGCACCGTATGGACAGGGCGAGAGAATACATCACCTATGCCGGCCGCGTCGCAAAGTGGCCGTTCGCAACCGAAATGGAGGAGCTCCGCGACCCGCGGAGCAACGGGAAGGATAGAAGAGGCACTGGTAAAGTCGTTAGTGTGATACTAGAGGAGCCTGCTAGTAAGAACAGCGAGGTTTTCAGACGGGAAAGAGAGGAGGATGTGAACCTTGAGGGCATCGTGCTGAAGCTCGATGGGTCGAAAGCAGAGAAACGTGTATGGGCAGAGGAAGGCGTCAGGTTAGCGAAGATCGGATGCTCTGTCGAGCCGTATTTCCCTGTTGAGGAGAATGCGGAGGGAGAAACGGCTGAGAAAGGTGAGACGGAAGTAGAGGAGAAAAAAGAGGAGGACTCGACACCATCGTTTTTGATGGAGGCTTTGGGACTATTAGATGAGACTTCGGAAACACCAAAGGATACAAAGGACTCGAAGGATACGGAAGGGAAGAGAAGTTAATGAGATTTTTTTATTTTTTTTCTCGAACCCATTTGTATATATGCTCGCTATGTGTAATGGAGTATTTATTAGATGTGGATTTAGGCTTGGATGTGCATGTGGTGTATAATGATGTATTATTGTATGCTATTGCGGTGTGTATTATATAGGAATTGGAGTGGCAATGTTTATTTGGGCTTTGTGTTGGCCTGGCTTAGTGCAACTCGGATGAGTTATGGTTCGCAGAGTAGGGTCATATCGTGTAGGAAGAAGACATGGATACATGTATTCACACGTAGGAGTATTCTTAACGATTTGAACAAATTTCGTAACGTATTTTTATAGTGGGAGCCGTTTTCAGGGTCGTTTCAGGGGTTTTTGGGGCTAGTAATTTAGATTCTTAAATTCCTAATCCAAGTACCGCATCGCCATGTCAGTGCTGTGACGGGTGGCCATGTGGGGATACTAGGTATTAAACTTATATAGCTATTTTTCTATCCTCCCTAGACCTCATTTAGCTAGAGTTAAGAGCGTGGGTTAGAGGGTTTTTGTATAAGGCTTTTTAGGAGTTGTGATATCGCTTGTCGTATCTACCTATTGATCTAGTTATTACTTCCCCTTTATTGAATTCTCTGGTAGTTGGCCGCTAAATGCGCCGAACCATGTTCGTGTGCGAGTGATAACTTGTGACTAATCTCATAAAATTCATAGAAGGGAGCCGGTAAGCGAAGCCTCGAGGTTATGATTGATAGATATTTGTATTTGACAAGGCTATAATGCTTAGGTGGTTGAGGAATGTTTGGCCTCAATTATCCAGCCTTTTTGCTAATCAGTTTCTATTCGACCGGATTTCACTAAGTCAATTTTAAGGAGGGGATACAAGTAACAGGATGTAAATTATTAAGAAGCTCGAGTATCAAATACTTTCAAAAACTACACGAGAGATAGAAGTACGGAAATCTGCGAAGTCCACCCCCCGGGGAGATCACCTCACTTTTACGAACATCCTGCGTAACCCCCAATAGATATGACCGCCCCCCTTTTCGAGCAGTAGCTATACCATATCCGACCACTCCGGCCCAAAGATACTGCATGCTAGAGTAAAATTTACCAAATTTATCCGAGAAGTTGTTCATCGAGTAAAGCCAGGGTATGGCTGTCTGGTTGTCTCTCGCTGCAAAGCGGAAGGCTATGGGTTCGGATCCCATGTTCCCCACCATCGGTATACCCACCTTCTAGGCTGAGCTGGGTTTTGGAGGGGTTTTCCCAGTCACAGTGCCCGAATAGGGACCTGATGTCTATAATACGTCGCCGTAACCTACTGGTTGCACGCGAGTATGAAGTATCATTATTATCATCGAGTAAAAGCCAAACGATTGTGTATTCTATGTAGCAACATCACATTTACAAGGGGAGCTACGCCAGAATAGGTTAGGCAGTCGATATTGGCTCCATGCCTTAATAGAAGCTTGGTGATTAGCATTGCTGCTCTACTGCCTGAGTTATAGAAAACCGCCATATGCAGCGGTGTTTTTCCCCAGTAGCTCGTTACATCGACACAGACACCGAATCCTCCTTCAGGCAACATTTGAGCTAGCCCTTCATCATGATAGAACGCCGCCAGATGAGGTGGGGTAATTACATTTTTGTAATCAGGTCTACCGGACGGAAGGCTGAGGGGGGTCGTTTGCGGAGGGTTTTGAGGGCCATGGCATTAATGCGCCAGAGAAGGGAACTGAGAGAGCGATTAGAGAAAACTTGGACTCGCCGGTGCAGTGTAGATTAGCCCCCTTACCAACCAGCAGTCGAGCTATTTTCTCACTTCCTTGTGCAGCTGCAGGTTGAAGCGGCGTAAATTGGTAACTATCGTCATTAATATCCGCTCCTTTCTCAAGTAGTGCGTTTAGTCCCGCGGCGTTGTCCATAGAGTCTGTCTTGTGCCATAGTTATACTGAATACTGGGATCCGCGTCCGCTAACGGCAGCATTACCATCTCCAATTTTGACCCTCGCTCCTCTGGAAGTTTCATCGTTTGGGTCAATGAGTAAATCAACCGGTAATGTAGACTCTATGTCCCTGATGAATCTGTCTGTTACATTTTCCAATAGTATCTTGATTACGTCTGCCCAAGGCCTCATCCCCACATAACGAAGTTTAACGCCCCCGCCTCCCCAACAGTGGTCATTTTGGTTCCATGTTCGAGGAGTGTCCGGAGAAAATTATCGTTCCTACTCGCCGTTGTCAAGCAAATTTATATTAGACAATATCCGCTCTCCGTAGTAGATTTATGTAGCGATAGAGTCACGACGGTAGCAAAATGTCGACTAGATTAGACAAGGGAATAAAGACTGCTCTGTCGAAGGCTTGGATCACGAGCAAGAGGGTTTCGTTCAGCAATCCTAGTAGGTAGACCATCTTAAATCTCTATATCAGTAGAGTAGATATGCTTCATACTGTTAACCTAGCGCTGTCTAAAGTTGGCTTTAGCGACCAATCTTCAGCGATGAGACTACTGACTTAGTGAGCTGCAGGCGATCTATTAGAGCAGAAGATACATCTTGGCCTCTAGAAAGGTCCACGCCGCCGAACCTGTGAGGATAAGAAAGGTGTATTTCAGCCCTGTGGGCTAACAGGGATAGCTGTACCAAGCTTCAAGAGCGCCTACCATAGATCTTTAAATATCCCCCGAACACCTCACTACAAGAACAGAGTCTCATCCACTAGAATAGCAATGCTTTTGTGGAGCTGAAAAAAAGGCAGTGTAATGTGCGACTGAGCAGTGTTGTTCGGGTATTATGTAAATTACGTAAGTACACACTCTCTTACGCAAGCCCGTCTCGAACTCTTGTCGGCTGAGACGTATCGAGAAGACCCATCAGGTACTTGCGGTCACAGGTATAAGTTATTAGTAGCCGAGTTCTTTGCGCCTTTAGTCCCCTCTGTTTTGGTTCTGGGGCGGTACTGGAGGCTGAAACAAGGAGGTTTAGTCTAGTCATAGGGTACTTTGTTGCACCACAGAGCTGGACCCTAAGAGGAGGAATGAAGGTATAACAAAAAAAGTAACTCTTAGAGAGAAGTCTTCCTTTCAGGAATGATATTGTAAGTTAGTAGGCCGGTGCTGAAATAGCTGCAATGGTTCGTAGTGTACATGAAGCCTATTCGTCTATGGGCTGATTGCAAGGCAGCTGAGTCTTTAAACATTTGTGGGGGGATTGTTGATTCCACCATAGGGTAGATAGTTCTTCTTAGGTAGTTACAACTGTGTGTTTATGTTTAAGTTTGTGTACTCGTGTTTGCGCGTGGAGCTGAGAGACTCGGTGTTTATTTTTGTGAATTTAATATGCACCGTGGTTCTAATCCTTCCGATACTCTCGACGAGCCAGTCTTTGGACTATTCTCGCATCTTATATAGAAATGGTATCTCATATTTCAGGCTGCTTTCTTAGTGTTCAAGTCAAGCTAAGAGTGAGAACGGCGGCCTGATGGCCCAATGTAATATAGTGGGTTCAATAGCCATCCTGGCTGAAATAACTATAACCATATGTATTGCATAGGCATTCTATATAGCTAACTCTGAACCTCTGCCAGTGTATTTGAAAAACATAAACTCGTTACATCATAAAACCATAGAAACCTCAGAAATATACTTCCAAATGACAGCCAAACCCTTTCTCGTCTAACCTTTTTTAAACCCCTCCCCAAACTCCTAACTCCCAATCACCATACATGCTATTTCTCTCCAATCACATTCTCGATTGAAGCTACTCGCTCTCCACTCAAATCCCACCGTTTCCCCGCCGCCCCCGATCTGCTTAGCCCGCTCTCTCCATCCTTTGCATCGTCCTGCTTGCCAAGATCAAAATAACACACCTCAATCCTCCCTCTATCCGTCGCCACAACCACCACCACCACTCCACCAACACCCGGCTTCAGTGCTGCGTCCTCCGGCAGTAGCTGGGTCCGCCGCGGCGAAGCCCACACCGGCTGTCGATACGAGATCCTCAGATCCGTGATTCGGCCACCTGTATCTGGCGGGATCCTCGCGATCTTCCGGAAGCTGCTTGAGCATGGAGTCGAAATGTAGATTACTCCCGCGTCGGTCGAGGCTACTGTGATTGGGGGGCCTAGGGGCGATAAAGCTGGTACATCGATAGCGGCGATGTGGATGATTTTTGAGAATGCGGAGGTGGTGGGACATCCCAGCTCAGATTTTTTATGGAGTGAAAGCGTGTTATGGGGCGCATCGATATCGCGTGGTGGTGGTGGGGTTTGCGTGTGGAGGATGGGGTAAAGCTGTAGGTGGGATGGCTTGTGCGGAGGCGATAGGCATATGAACTGCGGTGATCCGGTGCCTGGGATTTCCATCATGTTGGCGTAGTTGAAGGTCATGGATAGGGTTGGGGTAATGATCGTGGTGCCATAAGTAGGGATGGGAGGTGCTGCAGGCGCTCTGCCTGGAGGAACTTCGTCCCCTGATTCTCTCCCCCCGTCTTCTGTGTCGTGAGCGGTGTTGGAGCAGACTATGTAGTCGACATTTGCTCCAACACTGCTGTCCCATACTTTCCCAGTCTGAATACTCGCTATCTTCCCTGGCATCTGGGGGAGAGGAATCAGTCTTTTTGTAGCTGCACCTTTGCCCCAGACTTCGTTTTTCGAGATCTCCGACATGGCCATAACGTTAACCCCTTCCCAGACCTCCAATCCACCAGCACCCGCAAATAATACACTCTCCGATCTCTCCCCCAACTTCGCCTTTGTCGCGCCTTGCTGCGACGAACACACCCCTTCAAACACCATCGAATCCCAGATCATCCATTTCTGCACCGGCCTATATTCCACAACTGCAGGAGCCTTACCGCCAGGCGTCAACCAGCCAACTAAACGTTCCCTAAAACCCCGCCTCGTAGGCACACTACTCTTCGTCTTCCTGCTCGCCTGGCGGATCTTATACAGATGTGCCTGGCGCCCCTGAAACAGCACGAGCAAGTCCAGCCCCTTCGAGTACGAGCCCGTGCGTTCATCGTGCTCCACTCCGCCCCTCACAGCCGGCCCGAAAGACGCAGAAACCACCCGACCGGACTCCGGCAGCGTCAGCAGGTACGTCGGCGTTGCGTCCCAGGCGTGTAGCGTCTTCGCCGGATAACTGTCTCCAAACCAGCAGCCCTGCCGGATATCGCCGTCCAGCACAGCGCGGTAGGTGCAGTACACGTGCACTCTGAACGGGAACACCGTCTCCACGACCAGGAAATAGTGCCCGTCTTCAGAGAGGTGTATATCTGGGTACACTGCCGTCGCCCCCACCGCCGCCGCCGAGCCATCACCAGCGTCATCCACCGCTAACAATGCAGCTCCGTACCCGCTATCGTTCGAAAACACCCGTCCGAGCGGATTGGGCGGGTTCCGGCAGTACAGCGTTGAGACCGCACGTCTCGCGCTTTTCGCCCCCGCGCCGCCCCAGAGGTGTCCGGTGCGGCGGAGCTGTTGCGCCAGCGTCTTTAAATCGTGCTGGCTCCCGCCGGTTGGTGTCGGGGGTGGCATGGTGGACCCCGGGCTCTGTGCTTGCTGTAGAGCGGCTATATTCCGCGCCACGAGCCCCGCGTAGGAGCCAGCGCTGCGCCAGACGGAGCATGTTCGCGTGCAGTTGTAGAAGTCGATAGGGTCGAGGAGGGCGAATATCTCCTGGAGCAGCTCGTTGGGCAGGTTTGCGGCGGCGTTGAAGTGCTGCAGGGAGCGGACGTGGGCGAGGGCCTGCTGGCGGCAGACGGCGATGCGGGCGCTGGCGTGGTCCCGGAGGGAGCGGGAGGTGTTGAGCAGCGGGACGAGATCCGCGGGGGTCAGGCTGGAGAGGATCAGGTCAATGACCGGCGGGGGCAGAGAGGTGAGGCGGGACCAGCAGTAGTGGTGGGGCGTGTGGCGCACTGTAAAGGAGCGCTTCGGAGGGACGAGGAGGTCAACTCTGGTTAAGGCCACCGTATAGTTAGATATATGTGTATATATGTATCTATATATTACCACTGAGTGGCTGCACAGCGGCTTTTATATATATCGCTTCATGGGCCAGTTGCTCTACTTACGCAGAACGCAGATACTGAGAACGGAAATAAACCATATTCACAGCCAGCAGTCCCCCTAAACCAAAGACCCGGTAGCAATATGCACGGAGCAGCACTTAAAAGTCGGACACGATTGATTCCGGGGCCAACATTCGCAGAAAGAAAGAAAGAAAAAAAAGGGTACTAATGCATATGCTGATTACATCTAAGGCACAACGTCAAAAACCCACCCCCAAGCTTTTATATACCAAGCTCCAACCCAAACAGTAGTAACACAGCCGCAAGCTACCGCCAACAGGGAGGGCGGGGGGAGCTCCCAAATAGCATCATCAGCATCATGTAGTTACCTTGAATTACGGCGGTGTTACGCTCAAGAGCTGGCGGGGGCTCCGCGCGGGAATGTCCGGTGCCATCGACATCCAAACAGGAATATCCCCCATCGACAATACTTTGAAACACAGGCTGCCTCACTTGGGGATTCCTACTAAATGGGCCACCAAGCCCCGCTAAGCGACGGGGGAGGGGCAGAGCAGGAGTACTGTACATGTATGTAGCTACTAGAAAGCACAGACGCCATTGGGGAGAGCTCCTGCCACGGAGGAGCACGCAGCATCCACATGGGCAAAAGGGGACTGGAATGCATGGAGACCGTGGCAGCAGACACACGATGCTCTGGCCATGAGGCCTCCGTGAATTGGCAGGCAAGGCGGCAGAGTTTGTAATACAGGAGCTGTTCGGAGGAGGAGGAGGAGGGGGCTTTCTCGCAAGGCTCAGTCGCACAGCGGTGCTACAGGCAACAGCAGCAACCCCAGAGCTAACTGCTTGCAGCCAGAACGTGGGACCAATCCGCAATCACAGCCACAGCCCTTCCAGACTGGGCAAATGATCCAGCAACGGTCCAGCTCCTGGAAATACCTGTATTGCCCCATCTGTCAATCACGAAATTCCTGGCAGGGACCGCAGCTTCACGGATATTCATTCCCCTAACCCTGTGCCTTACCCAGACTCCACCGCTGCTCGCAAATACAACACTCTTCGTGGCCCATTCGAATTGCGCGATATACTATGATTGACATGAACGTGTCTATACAGGTGTGCGATATCCATAGAACTTGTGTTTTGTTTTCCTTCAGATAAATGTATGACCCCCAACTCCAGACATGATAATAGTTACCTTGCCACGCTGAGTGACGGTATGTGCCAAACGAACCATCCCATCCATGCCCCCCACACCAAAAATAAAAAAAGCTCCTCCAAAACGAAGCTGCCTTGCATCTTCCCTCGCTTCCTCGTCACAGTTTTTGTGCCTTGTGGTTACTTCCTCTCGCCCGTCAATTTCTCAATTGTAGCTTTCACTAGATTTGCACAAGATCAGCAGTCTGAACCAGGAAACCGAAAGTCCAAATGGAAGTATACACACCCCCGCCGAGAGCCCGCCCCACTATATCCCCGCCGCCATTGCCACCACCACCAGCGAGCCGTTGGCCGAACGCGCTGGGCTGACCACTGTATCCGCTCCCATTTGTTCCAGACTCCTTGTTCACCTCGGCGGATTTATCGTATGCCTTTGCAAACCGATTTATCCCAGCCTCCGCAACCTCGCCAGCGACGGCCTCCCAGTTGATTTTGCCTCCTCCTCCACTGCCGTTGATGTGAGCAGCACTCTGGCTGTTTTCTCGAAACCCCGAGTCGTTGCGGGGGGGACTGAACGAGGTCTCCGCAGCGCCGCCACCACCGTACGAATTCGCATTTCCATACCCTGCCCCACCGTCGGTGTAGCGCTCAGTGGCATCACCTCGATGGTGCTGGGATTCTCCCTCCTCCTCCTCCCCTCTCCTCCTCCCCCCACCACTCCCTGTCCCTCCCCTCCCCTCCTCCTCCAGTCCCTCCCTCTCCCTCTGCCTCTGCCTCTGCCTCTCGCTCTCCCTCCTCTGCTCCTGCTGCTCCTGCTGCTCCCTCCGCGAGAACCCGCTCTCGTCGTTCCGTCGCGCGTACGGCGGCGAGAACCCGCGTTCACGCTCACGTTCGCGTTCGCGTTCGCGCTCGCGTTCTTCGCCCTCGCTGTGCCGGCTCTCGTTCTCGTCGCGGTTGCGGTGCCGGGACGAGTGGGCTCTGTCTCGGTCCCGCTGGATGTCGCTGAACCCTCCGAATGACATTTTTTCTCGTGTGTGGCGCGTCGATTAAAGGCGTGATTGTGTGTGTGGATGGTGCTGAGATGCTGAGGGTTGTAATTGAGGGGTGTGGAGGGGTGTGGTAGGAGTGGTTCTCCAGAGGGGTGTGGTGGGAGTAGTGGTGGTGGCTGAAGAAAGGGGGACGGACGGGGACGGATGGGGGACAGACGGTAGCGAAGCTTGATGCAGGATGAGGAACGAGTGGAGGTGGTGCGCCGAATCACGTGACAGCACTCGCGAAGGTCAGTTCTCCTTTCCTTTTTCTGTTGCAAATCTCCACCACCTTGGCTCGGCGGGAGAGGCGATGTGATGTGATGTGATATAGGGTAGTAGGCAGGAATGAGATGATTGAACATCTACGTCATTGGGTCGCTGTCAAGGAGCGGAGGGGAGCAGAGGGGAGGGGAGGAAGACAGGATCGGTGCGCGGTGTTGCTCTTTTCCGTGCCGTTCGGGGGCAGCGATTCGGACAATTTGGCACTGTACTGTGCACTGTGTACTGTGTACCCTGGGCTGGACGCACGACACTTCATCGTGCTGGCCCAGACAGGGATAGAGCAGAGCAGAGCAGAGCAGAGAGAGCACTGTTAACGAGAACTCCATGTAGGCACATCTTGCTCTGCTGGGCTACAGACAGCGATGGTGGGGCTTGTCTGTTTACTGTACAGCGGCCGTAGAGTCTCGAGCTGAATTGCAGTCTCTGGGAGCCCTCGCTCTGGAAATCTGATCGCCAAGTGGATCAGCAGCTGTGATGTCCGAGACATGGCTTGCGGCTCAGCGAAGGGGGCGACAAACACCAGATAAGCGAGGAAATAGAGTTCTGTGTTTGTTCACGGCGATGGACGGCGGATGGCAGACGGTGGATCTGTCCAGACACCCCCAGACTCGTCTGCTGCGTCCATCATCTACTCTGAACAAACATCTCCAGAACAGGCATCACAGACGACTGTAGAAACCAGCCAGGCTACCTAGATGTCGTTCTCGGACAAAAAACGGAGCCATCAATTCCAGGCGCATCATGATCACGGTATTGGAGACTGTATGAATATACACTTTCCAGATGAAGCAACCCATCTTCATGACATAAATCTACGCCCCATTGACTGCCACCAGCTTACATACCTACCTACCAGCACACCTACAGCTACTGGCAGAACGTCCCTCGGCGTGTTTAGTATCGAGGCTGGTTAAATGGAGTTAAAATGGCTGTGATGGTGCCGAGTGGACAGCTAACTCCATGAGCGAGATAAGGGTGCCGAGGCAAGTGCCAGGGCAAGTGCCAGGATTACCAACTGCGATAACGCAGGGCTGGGCAGGCAGGCCTCTGGACTCGAGATGGGGATGGCGGTATACGCATTGGCTTGGACAGGTGTGCGAGGAAGATTTGGGCTTGGGAGTGAGGTTTCTCGCATTCCAGACTCTTGATCTGGTGAACGGGAAACTGCAGACATGCATCTGGTCTGTACTCTGGATTCCCTGAAATGTTGTTGAAACAGAAGTTGCGAGTTGAGGCACAGCACAGAATACATCCTCTTACTACAATCCACTGGCATACAATCCACTCGCGATGGTACAGACACAAGTGTAGGTGATTCTCTCGTTGTGAATACACCACATCGAAGCACTCGTGGCTGCAGTTGAAATCCCCAAACCGAGGGGAACGTCCCCTTCTTGCAAGAATCCTCACGTCGCACAAACGGCAGCCCCTCGGTCGGTCCGCACGCACGCACCACGAAACCACCCTTTGCCGAGTTCGCGGTCCCCGCGATGGAAAACGATCTCGCCGACCCGCTGCTCCCCGTACGGCCCGAGTGCTGCAGCTGTGGGTGTAGAGGACGCACTCTAGGTCTCCGGCGACGAGATATAAGGAGCGGTGGTCTTGGGAGTATTAGCTAGGCTACTGTATTAGAATCACAGACATATATATATTCATATTCATATTCATATTACCTTTCTATGGAGAAACATGAAGCTTCGGGCTCTGGCTCTAGCTCAGGCTTTGCACCGCCGAAACCCACACGGTACGAAGACGAAGAACGCGAGCTGGCCAGCACGACCGACCCCAAGCGGCGGCGCCAGATCCAGAACCGCATAGCCCAGAGAGTCTACCGTATGTTCCATATCCGCGATTCCCGCCGTGGGCGTGGGCGCAACCCTAACCCTGAATTGCCGCTTCATGGGCCAGCACTCGTTAACCGCCGTCTCAGGCCAGAAGCAGAAGCGGAGGCTGCACGATCTCGAGGAGCAGGCCTCCAGCAAGAAGCGCTCCCCCGACGACCCCGGCTCCGGCCCCGGCCTCGACCCGCGGCCAGCCCTGACAGACGAGCAGGCAGACGAATACGCATCCTGGACGCCCCTGGCCATGACCTACCCGTTCGCCAACGCCATAAAGCAGCGCATCAGCCCCGTGCGGTGCGCGAGATCCCCGCGCCAGATCGCGGCAGAGTCGTCCCCCCCGCCCCCGCCCCCGCCCCCGCACACCAGCGCCGGACAGCGCGCGCTCGGCCTCCACGAGGCCGCACCGCCGCCGGCAGAACTAGCCATCACCGTCACCAGCGCCCCCATCAAGCGCGCTGTGCTAACCAACCTCGCCATCCTCGGGATCGGGCTGGACCACTACGCGCTCGACGACGCGGCCTCCCCATTCACGTTCACGGACGGCGAGCAAGCCGACGCCGACGCCGACGCCGACACGGACGCGGCAGCCCTCCTGCTGCTGCTGCAGCGCGCGCGGCCACATCTGGCGCCGACGCAGCTGCAAACGCAGATCCAGCACCACCCCTACATCGACGTACTACCGTTCCGGGGGTTCCGCGATAACATCCTGCTGGCGCTGGAGGCGGACGCGCTGGACGAGGCGGAGCTGTGCCGCGACATCGAGCGCTACTTCCGTGTCTGGGGCCGGCTGGGCGGATGGGATCCCAGGTCGTTTGAGGTCGCGCCCGAGTTCGTGGAGAAGTGGATGTGGGTGCTGGATGCGGAGGTGCTGGAGGTTTCGAATTTTTGGAGGGCGCAGAGGGGGGAGGTGTTGTTTGAGGTGGAGAGGAGGGGGGAGGATGGGGAGTAGGTGGGGGTAGATGGCGTTTGGTTTTTGGGAATGGATTGTGGTGGGGGTGGTGGTGGGGGGGGGGATTTCGTTTGGTATTGGGTTTTCGGCTTTCGTTTTTATATTTTCATCTTAGCTATAGACTTCATAAATTATAAAACCCTTCTTTCTCTACCCTTTTCTTTCTTTCTCCCTCTCGCATATCCATCTCATCTAGTCCCAAGACCTCAGTTGCACCCTCCCGATCAGCTACAGAGTTCAGATCTGGGTTTTGACTACACAGCTCTTGGTAGAAACACGCCTCGCCGTTAACGTACTTTCCATAGCGAGAAAGCACTCCTTGAGAGTGTGGAAACCGATATACACAAGGCACATATGCTTTATTTGTAGGAGTGTGGCCAACATCCAGGGAGTGCTATATCAACCCATGCTCCGTCATGAACTGTCACTCGATGCTATTTTCTAAACTGGCTTCTGCAGCAAGCTTGTTCTGGCAACCCGAGAGAAACACCCGCACTAATGTGTTTTTTTCCAAACTCAATGGTAGTATTGGAAGAACAGGATTCGGGATTGAGATGAGGCTTGAGAGATCGTGTATTAGTATAACAGCCATTGCTTCGTTCCCACCTTTGCGGTATTCTACTGCTCGGTTTCAACTTTTATTTATCGCCTTATTTTGTACTAACCGTTAACAAGCGCCGCAAAAATACATGCAAGACCGTCCAACCCTGAGACACTGCCAAAAAATAAAATTACACAAAACCCGAACACTAAAGCTCACCCTCCCCCTTCCCCCCGGTACACATTCAACCGCAGATGCCAGAGCGACACGTCAGAACATCCGAGCAATCATTCTCATCCACACACCCACTCCCCGCACAGTGGCCCAGCCACGCGCAAGTAGCAGAACCAGTAGCCACCGCAGCAGAAGCAGTAGACGAAGCCGAACGAGTCGATATGACCAGCGTAGTAGTAGTAGCAGCACCCCCCGCGAAGATGTCGTTCTGCGCTCCATCTGCGAATCCCCACTTGGGATTATACGACGGCTTCTGGTAGTAGTCCCCGCTGAAGACGACGTTCGATCTGTCGTTGGCCCAGTACATCGGCTGCTTAGGACCCGAAACGCACCCGCCGTTAGCGCAGTACTTGGGTGCGGCCGGAGTGCCGATGGCGGCGGTCGAGGTTGCGGCGGTGACGTTGCACTCGAATCCGGTCATGTACTGTTGTAGTGTATTGATCAGTGCCCAGTGTTCTGTGTTCTGTGTTCAGGTCTGGGGGGGGGTTATATACCATTTCGTTTTGCGACGCCTGGCCTTGCCAGAACCAGGCGCAGGTGCACTTCCCGTTGGGACAGGCTGGCATCCTCGCTGGGATGGAGAAAGTCGTTTTTAAATCCCGCACACAGTTGGTGTTGACGGAGAAGACGGCGAAATCTTCGGGCTTTACGTCGTTGGCGTTATCCTTATAGGCGATTGCCAGGCCGCATCCGAGGATCTGAGCAGGGTCGATAGGGTTCCCAGCGTGGTAGGAGCCGACTAGTACGTTAATGTCAGGAAGATGTTTCTGGGGATCTGGAGTTGTGAATGCGGAGACGTACCGTCAACGGGACACGCGGTTTTCCCGTCACCTTGAGTTCCGTAGCTGTAAACACAGACAAACATTAAACAAGGGCACATATAAGAATGTCGTTCAATCGGCCAGTCATAAGGGTTTACGAAAGTTGTGGCGTGGGGCGGAAACTCACGAGGTATAATCTCTGTTGCAAGAAAGTTCAACAGTAACCGATCCTCCAGCAGGCAAGGCCATAGGACTCCCGGTAGGCTTCTTGGCCAAATTTCCTATATATGTAATGGTTAAAACCAGTCTTGACCAGAACCAATATACGTTGAATTGGGGTGGGGGTTGGTTGGAAGGAGCAATGTAGTTACCATGGAACCACCAGTCACTAAACGATAACCCGCTCATGGGCGTCACGAGGGTGTAGCCATCCCCGTTGAAATCAAAGACCGAAGGATGCCAGAGCCCAATATGGCCGAATGCTGTTGGAAGCAGTGCGAAGACCAAAGCCTTTGCGTGCATTTTAGTTTACAGGACGATTGGGAAAGGGTGGCTTAGATATGTAAATAAAGATATATAAGCGTCTAGCAAGAGTATATCGAAAAGAAAGGAAGTGAATGAATGAATGAATGAATGAATGAGAGAGCGACTCGCGTTGATGACGGTAGGAACTGCGAGCATTCGAGAGGGCCTTTATATCAGGCACTCATACAAGACATATCTAGTAAGTGACTGTATCGATTAAAAAGTTCCCAGTCGTTTGCAATTGCATATCAGGACCAAAAAAACGGGTTAGCGTTTCATGGGTATATTCTTGGTTTAGATATGACAGCCAAGGATACGTAGGCATATAGTCGCCAAGAACTGGGAAGATTTCCTGCGGGGTAGTAATGGATTGAGTACTATCCAGCGGGTATACGGGATAGCAGGGCGCAATTGTATCAAATAGTGGCAACGGAAACCCTAAGAGTGATTAGTCGAAATATAAGAGTCCTGGAGCATTTACTGTGCGCTGTTGAAGATAGTACTAACTTCGAAAGTGGGAGGACAATCAATACTTGGCTATTACAGTAGTTAGGTACCAAATCCCGGACCTTGCAGAGACATTGGTGCGACGTTGAGTTTGGGTTGGTGTTAATGTGCCAAGGTTTCTGGGGACTGACATATACGCGGGGTTAAAGTATCCGCAAAGGGTCACTAATATTAAGATGGAAATGCTACGCCATGCTAGTACGTCCTCAACATATTTACCTACTTCACCTCTATATAACATGAGGCATAAACGTTCCGAGTTAGTCTTTGGACGTACGTTTACCTTAATTGTCGCATTTTTGCTGGGTTTCATCTAGATCTTTTAACGCGGTAAACCGCGGCCGCATCAGTGTTGATGTTCCGTAAGCGTAAATTATTCGGGGAGATCGGCCGCGCGGTGCCTCCCGACGGAGCATTTCATGTTATTCTCCCATAATATCCCAGCCAAATCCTTAAGACGATTGAGAAAAAAGGTGCTTTCAGCCTAGGCTTGCCAAATTCCCATAACACTCACCATGTATCGATCGCAGCTACTATATTACGACACCACGCCGTCGATGACACGTGAATATATTAGACCATAAGCAGCCGATATCGATACCTTGACCTCAGATTTAGCATATCTAAATGTTAATGTGACTACTCCTCTGTTAGTTCAGCCGTTCCTCAGCAGTTTTTAGCTCTTCATCATACTCAACGTTAACAAATCTCTTGGATGAATGGAGTATTTGCGTCTACCTAATATCCAATAGAATCCAATTTGACAAACCACAATTGTCAGCCTTAGGATTGGGGGCTGTACATGTAGTAATGAGATTCGGCTACCCCCAAATTCTATGCATGTGTCTAGTAAGGTGATCCTCGCACCCAAGTAAGCAGGTACCAAAACCCCTTGCAGACACCCTCGGTGATCGGCGAGTCCATAGGAAGCTTATATCTTAAATTGTAGTGTTACTTTAAGTTTCATCGGGGAGATTTTAAGCATGGGTCTCGTGTACATGCTCCCTTAACATATGATATGCTGCGTTAGTCCAATGAAGAAGATGAAGACCCATTTGGTAACGGGATTACAATTGAAGATCATGATGCTGCGATAGAGAGGATGATTGAAACCAACAGAATAGTTTGTTCTAGGGTAATTAGAGGGATATTTCTTCGAGTACATGTTCGAATAACGTCACGTAGGCATCCTTAACGGCCAATCCGTATTAGTATGCAGTGATGACCCGACTCGCTTGTTTGGCTACTCCGTTCTTCGTGCGACTAAGTGCGGGCCGTGGCTGAGATCTTACAAACCACATATCTAAGGTGATGGCCTGCGAAGCTAAGGTTGTGTTTATTGGATTTTTAGGCTGATCCCAGTTTGCACTCGCGCTAAGCTTATTACAGCTGCTCCCGGCGCTGGCGGACCTGATATTTACCAGCAACGGTAATAGGCACCGGAGTCAGCACTAGACTAGTTAGTATATTGGAACCTAGAAGCTGCTCCTCTCATTCTGCGGGCTTAACACCAATTAAATCTTCTTATCGGTTGGGAGGGCCTATGTCCACAACTAACCATATAACTAGACTGGTTGGCCTGGGTGACTTATGCCGAGTTCTCACCCAAATCAAATAATTCACGAATCTCTTGTAGTCTTGCCTCTATTAAGGCGACGTTTAGTATGTGAGAAGCTAGTTAGTGGATATAAGCTTAAGAAAGGCTGCTAGTGAAGAGCGGAGGGAGCGTATTTCGCCCCACGTACCGGCATCGATCTCGTAACTGGATTTCCTTTATTCTCAATTAAATAGGTCCTTAAACCATCCAGTGCCGTAACGGCAAACGATTCACAGCACAAATCTATGCCCGAAAACATGGCTGACTTTCGTGAAAGAAAGGACCAACCATCACGATGCAACCCCCAAACTTCCATCCAACGGGCGCCGAAAGAGAATCAAAGTATGTGTTGATTCACTAAGCCGGAATGTGGAAATGTGGAAAAAAGAACCTCAGTACTTCAATACATCCTCACATCTGCCACTAAGGCTCACAACGAGGTGTTATATCAACTGAGGGATATATAATAGTGTTCTGAAATATTACTCTGTGTATCGAGCTTCAGTTAGAGGACGACGAAATAACGTTAGAGTAGCCTGAGGTAAATAGTCACATAGAGAAAGGGAGACTTAAGAGCCCTCTATTGATTTCCAGCATCTTTTATATCCTGGGCTGCCGTAGAAGGAGGTGGTTGGTCCTGGGGCTAGCACTACATATACCTAACAGGAGGAACTCATGACTAAAACCCTCCACTCCTCTAATAGGATGCCTTCCATTCTCTTGTCCGATTCCCGCCAAACAAAATAACATTACCCTCGCAACTTCTTTAGCGCGAGCTGGCTTTAGATCCACAGACTATTAGCTAGAACCTGGCGATTTTTAACTCTAACATTAACCTTACGCAAGATTAAGCCGTTCAGGAGATACCTGAAATAAGATGGAAAGTACTAGGTCGATCTGGATCCAAAAAGAATCCAAAACCATTCTCAGACTTACCCTCAGGCTCTCAGCTGTAGTTTAAAAGAAGCGCTTAGAATACCCTGAAGTGTACTTCAGGGCTAAGCACGAAAAGCTGAAGTTAAAAAATTAGTCATCATAATATATTCTTTTTTTAGGGCTACCTACTTGGCTGTGCTGTAGCTGTGAGCTATTCTAGGCCTAGGATCTTTCAGTTGGTGCGGAATTTGGCCTAACGACTCTTTTATTGGACTCCTCCTTCCATAATTTGCTAAATTACGATCGAGCCATTTGGTAAAAAAAAAAAAAGCTAGAGTACACCCATATTCTGTCGGTGTAGGTAGAGTACTTCAGGGTGCTGATGAGCGTAGTGAAGCCTCAGCTAAGCGCGAAAACCTGAAATCAAAATATTAGTCGTCACTTATATGCTGGTTAGTCTAGCTTGAGTTGGCTACCTTGCGGAGCTAAAAAATATAATTAGGCCTTCGAGTGCGAAATGTTTATAAAATAGCGAAAAAACCATACTGAGATATATAGTAGAACCATATACCAACCAATAATCCACATTTTAAATACACAGCAAGGTCTAAATTAGTTAGGCAATAGGCGAACAATCCCAAAATTTAGTCGGTTTTTCTCAGGGCTGAGAGTTCGCTTGGCTCAGCTTTGCCGTAATATATAATTTTGGTGTGTGGTCATCTGTTGCTATGCAGTATTCAAAAGTCTTTCACCCTTGCAATTGTAACCTAAGAGCACGACAACAAATCGCTAAGCCACACTAGAAGACAGCAATTGAACAGGGAAATATAACTATAATTATTAGAATGCCGAGAGTACGTAGTATTATACCACTTGGATGATATCTTTCTAACGAAACCGTTGTTTCAATCCGTTGGCAGTTAGGCTCAGCAGTTAGAGGATGTAGAGACTTTTAAGACGCGGCTGTACCTATCCAAAGGCCTGATTGTATTTTTTGGCTAGTAGCTGTGGAGGCTCTTTCAGGACTTTAGCCTAGCAATCTGCTATCAGGATTTAGGGCTCCTCCTTCTATAATTTGCCAAATCGCGATCAAGCCATTTGGTAAAAAATAAAGCCAGAGTACATTCATATTCTGCTAGCGTAGGTAGAGTACATGTACTTTAGGGCGTTGATGAGTACAGTGGTTTAAAGGATCCAGTTTCGGGCGCGTTAGTAAGCAGTTTCAGCGTTTCTGGACACGCCCAAGCGTACCTTAAGAACCGCAGCCTGGACAGCACGTCATTTACCAATAGTACGGTAAACCAATAGTACATAATATGTTCTAATAACCATCTTCTTATCCTTTCAACGCGATTCTTATTCATTCCGATCATGAACGTGCAAAAGCCCATATTTTGGCTCTCGGCTCTCGGCTAGGGGGGGATCAACCCTGCAGGCTTACTCGTTAGATGATGCCGTTTAATTTACGCGCTGCATGGCCTCACGGAAGGATATTCTTCCGAATTGGGCTTGGTAATAACCTTGGGAGCTAAGCCCCAATGAAGGTACAGCCTCGACAAGAAATTACAGCACCGAGAAGGGGATGAAATTGGTACAGTATTCGTACATCATTCTCATGAATGCGGGAGTAAATCGGTAGTGCTACAGAGTCCTCAAAGGTAATATGGTAGCCATCCTGACTTATTCCTATATTTTCTAACAATACGGTACCAAAAATATCCCACTTTCCGATACCACGTAGGTTAGCTATAGTAGGCAGGTTCCATAGCCTAGTTTTTACTACCTACTAGAATCTTCATCCAGAACCTAAAAATATCGATACGAATACTGCATCTCGAGCCTTAGGTTTCTATAATAATCTCACCGAGAGCGTTATGGACTATTGGTATCGTTAGATATTTTATAACTAACATCCACATGCATTGAATATATATTTATCGGAGAGTGGCCGTGGAAATACTCGAGACTAAAATAAGATTCCTCCGAAGCATTTATTTTTCAGCGAGTCTTTGAAATCAATCTGATAGCTATTTATTTATTTACTTATTATTTCATTCGAATCAATCTAGTAGTACTTCAGGGACCCTCCTAGCTTACAGGACTACATGTATCTAACTCTTATTTAGTTAGTGATAAAGTAAGTCTATAGAAATAAGCTAAGCCTGATCAGGCTCTACCTGAGGCAAGTTCGGAATAAAGACTGACATGTACATCATATACGGCATTTCCGAACCTCCAATCCCCCCATTATAAAAAATAAGAAAAATCTATAAAAAGGAAGCTCACGCACAATCCATCACCCCCGACAATGGAGGCAACTACTGGATAATCTTCACTGTAAAAATAGCTATTTTAGTGAAAAATAACACTCGTCTGCTAGTCAACGATACGTAATCTAATACATGTACTGATAATAGTTTTCGATTCGCCCTCGCCGATCACAGCTGCCTATCCAGTCTTATTCCTGTTCTAAGTATATCTGCTTCAGTAATCACAGAATATGATTGCCAATAAAATCTGTCTAAGAAAACTGTGTCACATTAGCTAGTACATTCCGCCATATCTTGAAGAGCTGTATAGGTCTCAGAACACGGATTTTTCAGGGATTAAAGCTGCTTATGATAGCAACTCTTAACTCCGAGGAATACATATACCCCATATCATGCGGAAAAGAAACCATTGAGGAGCTGATTAATCTTAGCCCCAAGCTTAATCCAACGTATCGATAATGCACTCTTAAACTTCGACCAACTCACGGATGCAGCGTCAGAGATAGTTGGCTTCTGCCAATCTTGTGCTATTAGTGCTCGATGTTAGGTATTTCTTATCACACAGCCACGTAGACTGTGTGATGATGCGATACTACATGGTCGTCTGTTTATCTGTAGATGGCAAGCTTGTAACCTAGTAACCGCACATAAACTATTCAACTTCTAACAATGAGAAACATAGTTGGACGGCTAGGGTAATTGAACAAGTATGCGTTTTCCGAGGAGGAGATACTAGCAGTCAGTGAATTATTTGGATGCTGTGGTACGACCAGTATGTAGATCTTTAGGCATTGTGGCTATGCAAAAGTGTAACTAGGCGATTAACATCGAATGGCTTATGCACGAGGGTGGCGGCCTTGTGCCGGACCAGTGCGGCTGGTACTTGCTTGAGGCGGATCTATGCGCAATTGAAGTTAACTGGCTGCCAATCCTTCCTAACTTCCCCATAAGAGATATCGAGTCACAGAACATCACTCGTAAAAAGAATTTGATCAGATTTTCTAGACATGGTTATTATTATTATTTGTTTACTCATTCACTAAGCGTTGGACGGTCCTAGCGCAGTATCACTCAAACGTACATATGATTCGGAGAAAGCTAGCGCTAGCTTTCTCTAAATCATATAGTCCGAAGACTTGGGGATTACTTGGCGAGCATAGATTGGGGTACGTCGTTAACCTTCAAGAAACAAATATTCGAGCATTTCCTATATAGCTATCCTAGTTCTATGGCTCTACAGTATAGTAGTAGCTAGCTATTCTTTTGTATAGTTCACGAGAAACTCAGCGCCTAGTTATTGTCATATTATTAGTCCAGGCTTCCACGAGCAATTCGCCCCATAGCTAACTACCCAGCCATCTTTCACTGTCGATTGGAATATAGTCGTATATACGTGATGGGTCATTCAGTCTCTAGTCTTGTGGTTGACAAGATAGCTGGTAATGCCAAAACGAGTTATTAAATTTTCGGTCTTTCTTTGGGGGAGAGATAACTACCGCGTGTATGTATTGTATGCGTGCCTTGACCAACATATGGTTCATGATTTGGTAGTTAGTGCGTATGTATGCTTAAAAACTACCCCTCAAAATAGCTCGTCTCCATCCCCTACTACTTGGGGCTGTTGCGCACTGCAGGAAGGAGTGCAGGTACAGTAAATGATAATCGCAGAACAACAGCTCCTAATACGTGTGTCTATGTGTGTGTGTCTGGGAGAGGGTGTGTTAAGACAGCTTGATGCAATTGGCATGTGTTTAAGCTTAAAGGTTTTGATGTCGATGTCTCTTTGGTATGCGTAAGGAAGTCCGATATCCATCCATGACTATGCGTACACCGGGCAACACCAGTGCTCTTATATGCACCTGTAACGTGGTCTAGTCCATGACTGCACAATTTAGCCTGAATTATGCGCTCAGGGTGCGCTCAAGATGTTTTGTGTTCTCTACTTTGAGTGTACGTGCACGCGTTCAGGGATTCAATAATACGCATAAATCAAATCTCTAATCATAAGTATAAGATTCCGTTTAATCTCGAGTATGACTTACTGCTCTGGGACATCGATATCTCACGCAACCTGTCTTGTTCAAATATTCATCTTGGTGAGTTTGTTGAGGGCCTCTGATGATGGGGTCCTTTGTGTTTTTCGTTTCAACGTTTTACATATAGGGGTATATATACGGTGACACGACACGCGCGTACCCTTCTTTTCGATGGTCAAGCTCACGAGGAGACACACGGTAGCTATAGACTATCCGTATGCGATGTAGATACCCGCGTTAGGTACTTGACATGCAGATTATATATCAAGTTGTGGCAAAGAATTGTTTACAACATTTTGTCGACAAAACCAAATCATGTGCCGTGGACCAAGCCACACATTCACTCGTCTCCAGTTCCCCGCAAGCAAGTTAAGGTCCTCACCGCCTATCCCAGACCGACTGAGGCCGGGGTGATCCTGGCCAAGACGATCTTCGGCCGGAGGACACGGATTCTCCGTTATCTGGATCAGAAGCCAAGACTCTGGTTGAGACTTGTTGGTGTGGGCCATGCAGGAGTGTTCTCATTCGCTTAGAATCCCTCGGCTCAACCTTAAGTTCTCTCCCGAATACAGATGAACCAGTCAGATGACAATCAAGAAGCTCAGATTCAGTACCAAACCGGCTGATTTAGCGTAATCATGATATGGGAGTCATTGAAGAGAAAGAGTCTTGCACCTAACTCTCTATATTCTCGTTATTGCGGGTGAAACTTCTCTAGACAGGTCTATATAGTTGTCGCAGGACACGAAAACTAGACCAAGTGTTAGAACTATCCGCCCGCGGCTATTGTGCTAAATGCAGAATCTTGGGGAAGTGTCTTATCCGCAGGATGCTCAAAAATGACGAAGCGGAATTCACGAATCGCTACATTGTTCTATAAGTGGTCCATCAAAATTTTGGGCTGAGTGCCATGCCTTCTCATATTAAATTCACTTCCACATATGCATAGGTAGTTCCGCGCCAAAAGCAAAACACCAAAAAAAAACTTCTCTGGGTTTGTAGAAATCCTTGCTGGGATGCGGTATCCAAGGGGTGGGGGAAATCGACCTTGGTATTGTTTCGATGCTCTATGGAAATATTATTTCTCAGTATAGTTTGCGAACAGCGGACGATCCTAGGATATCGTTTTGGCTGCTTTCTATGCCTTCTGGTTATATTGCCATGGTACCCGCCTATATTAATCCCTTTGCCCACGCGAATGTGCTTGTAGATATGGCTCGTGCTCGGGTACTGCCTAAAATCGGTAGACTACATCAGCTGCTTAATTAAATAGTGAGGCTTGGATGCCCCCCCAGTACGTACTTGTGCGGCGGCGGCTCATAGATGGACCGCTCAGGCAGACAATCCTCAGCCCAGCAGTTATCTATGCTGCTGTATCTACTTAAATCTTTGATAAGATTCGGGTTCCTAAGGGCTGTATATTTCTTGTATCGTGAATTGAGGTGGTCATGGGCTTTCACTCGTCCACAAATTTTTACCAGGGTGATTTTCAGCCTGGATGATGACTCTATTGTTTAGGAACGAGTAAATTAGGTAATATGGGATTTCAAAAATAGTAGATAGAGCAGATGTGCTTACATGCATATGCATGCAGTCGAGCTTCTTCGTGGAAGTCTCCCCGTGCAATCAAGGCGAGGTAAATTTTCGTGCGGCATGAATAAATTGGCGGCGTCTGCCAAGACTTATTTGCGGAACTCTGCTACAAAACTTGGTATTCCAACCGTATCGATTGTCTCATCGTGGCAGTACAAAGGCAAATTATCCCTGAAATATCAGTGCCAAGTCTGGTAGCCAGACAAGCTCGAAGATCGATCATACGGGTGATCCATACCAAATAAGTTTTTTTGATTAGCTGGTTCTTCGCATCTGGGTAGTCATCGATGATGCAGATTAGCCTCCAGCGTGCTGCTGCAAATTCTGTTGTTCTCTGCTTGTTTCTACATATGTATATCAGTGTGGTTTGGGATGTGATGCTAGCGGTTCATGTGCATACTATGGGACGTGAGACAACCGCAGCAAGCCTTATATACGTTAGTTTCATTCTCATGCCCCGCCACGAGGATCCGGGATATGAATCGGCATGGGTTCTTCAGGCGCACTTACATTTATACCCTCAATCCCACTTTCAAGACTGGGCCTCAATCTCTGTCGACGAAGCTTCGCTGATTGAGAACTCATTCTACACCAAATCTTTACGAATACAAGTACCATGCAATTACTTACATAGCTGTCTTCACTCTTGACGCTATTGATATGAGTAACACGGGAGACACTCCATTTACTGCTATTGAGCAAACCGAGATACACCACGTAGAGCAAGGTAGTCCTCAACACGATGGATCTTCTTCACCACGTGCACCAACGAGGTCATTTTCTCAAGACACACTTGTCTCCAACGACAACCACGGGCCAATAAGACGTGGAACACAGAACTTCACTAATGAGTCGGAGCACGATCATCCCCATCATGTTCAGCAAGTCGAGATACGCTCCACCGAGGAGACTCATCAGTATAATGAGACTTCTCAGTTGCCAGGCGGGTCGATACATTCAAAATCCATTGCGCGAAAGCCTGTTCCTGGGCCTGTGCAACGGGGACACTATATTCCCCTTCAACAAAATGACATGACCCCCAGCGTGAAGAGCCCCCATCAGTACAGCGAGGATTCTTTTGAGCAACAGAAGAAGGGGCATACTGTTATCACACCTTTTGTAGCTTACGGTCTCGCTTTATTGATTGTCTTTTTCGGGAGTTTGGGCTTCTGGATCCAGAGCAGACGCACAGCGCTCTATTTTTCGAAAAAGAACACGAAATGGATGTTTGACAACCCGAAAACCACGACAATGCTGTGGACCTCGGTTGCAGCTTTGCTTGCTTGGTGTACCCTGTGGCTGCATGCATGTGCCGTGAGCTTGATGGCAAGAAAGCTGATTATCAAAGGAGCGAAGATTTCAACTATCGAGAGTAAGTATTTCTTTTTTTCACCTCCGCAAAATGCTAATTCTTTGGGCAAAAAGGTTGGGTAAAATTATCAAACAATGGTGCACTGCTTGATCGAAGTCGTCCTTTTCTATCACTGTATACTGCCCTAGCAGCAATAACAACAGCCGCATTGACGGTTGGCTTCGCGGGGCTTCTAACCCCTGTCCCATTAGCCAGATTCAACCGAATTCAAGCTGCAGAGATCGATATAACGAGGGACGATTTCAAGGAATGGGTTCGTTATTGGTCCACACCTTTGTGCTGGGAATTACGGAAAGAAGATCTTGAATATGCTGACTGATTATTCACCAGTATGCCGATAAAGACAACAGAACCTTCACTGGCTGCATGTGGTATACTTACAAGAATCCGGACAATGGCAAAGAATACACGTTTCCTACATGTCCATTTGTGAGCAATCAAAGATTAGGAAATTCGTATCATCTGCTGACTTTGTTTGGTGGCAACAGCAAGATGATAATTCGCTCGTTTTACAGGCAGGACGTGCCGCAGTGGAAACCGGATTTGGGTTAAACTCTATTACTAAAATAGGCGATGTCAATTTCAATGGTGGGAAATTTCGATTTCTCATATGACGTACTTGATACTGATAAATCGGATATAGGGACGACCGGAGGTACTCTCCCGATAGGTTTAAATGGGTTTCAAGCTTTCGATACTATGAAATACTATATCGACGAAGGGGAATTTCCAACTGTCTATAATTACTCGACTTTGTTGCAGGGATCAACCATAGATGTTTCCTGCGAAGAAACCGGTTCTTCCCCGATATCAGTAGAGGTAATCGATACCATCAAAACGTTAGCACCAGTGAAGACAAATATGCATGTCAGGTATAATTTGAGCTCGGTAAAAAGTGGGGGAAGGTAGGCTCTATATCCTTCTCTAGTTTTGTCGTATGGTTCATGACGCTGGGTTGATGCTAACGAAGGGGTGTAAAGATGTCAATGGGATTATAACCAAGATTTCATTGTTCCAGAGGGCGGAAATCTGATGACATTTATGTGCGGAACAAAAGACGAAACCCCTTCTAACATTCCTCCCGGAAATCGGCTACCTGTAGCACCGTTTTATATATTCTTCCGTCCTTTCGGAGACTACGAAAGTGGCGCCAGAGGACTACAACTCCAGAATGTTACCTGCAAAGTTGAACCTCTTATGACCATCAACAACGTTACCTACGTTAGTGTTACGAACGACTTTACTTCGCGAGTCGTCGAAACGATCGAAATTCCTAGTTTAGCGCCCACAGATTTTGAGGCTATGGATGCCATATATCAAGTCTTTTGGTATGGGATTTCAAAACAAGGAAACATTATAGCAGATACCATTATCTCCTTGAGACACCAAAACGAAGAAGAGAGTAATCAACCTATGTATCGGACTTTCGAGAATATTCTTAGAGGGTTCTACGAAATCGAAATGACGTCCCTTCGCCTTTATTATTCGGCGAATTCTCCGCCAGGTTCTCGCCAGATACCTGGGGTTCTTACTCATTTTCGTATGGGCTACAATGGGTCTATAGAAGCACTATACGCCCTAGGTCCCTTGGCGCTGGTTGTGGCTATGGGTCTTGGTTATCTGATATGGGGTCTTTGGGTGGGCGGTGAGATGTTTGAATTTAATCCAACTCGAGCGAGTAGTCTACTGGTTGCTAGCAGCCAAGGGGGACTCGCTAGACTTAATCTAGAGCATATAGGAGTTCCGCAAGGGGCAGGAAAATATCCGGACGAGTCGAGTCTTCAACATGTAAAGGTTAGATTCGGGGAGCTTCCTCATGGCGTGCTCGGATTGGGGCTACAGGAAGAAACGAAGGATAGTCGATCTTCAAGTGATTCTCAGAGATCAAATGTATAATGGTAGGTATACGGTGAATAGGTTAGATATTCCTTATGGCTACTATTAGGTTTCAAATTAATATCAAGTTTAAGAGTGTATATATCCTTGTTTCTATTTTTCTTTGCATTCTCCCTCTTTTATGTAATATATGCGGGCGTATGGGTTCGGATTTAGAGCCAAAAATCATCGAATTGGTGATTATCCTCTAATTCTAGGTTTCGCTAATTGTAAACAAGTAAACCTAGCTTGCCCAATTGCAAATACGCCCACGGAAAAACCAATTACCTGCAAGTCTAGCCAATTCGAAATGAATATAACTTGGTAAATAAGCTGAACTAAAGGAAGAAATATGGCTACTCCATGTTATTTACTATATTCTAGATTTAGTCGATGTATAGTCTAGAATATTCGGACTATATTCCCTCCGGATCAGTTATGCATGTATGCCCACCAATCCGCCAGTCAGTACTTTACTAGGACGCCCGCGGCCGCCGGCGTTAACTAATATATCACCAGGATGTGTAATTCTGATCATGAACCTCGGAATTTTACAGACCGTAAAGGATGACCTTGAATATCATTAATAGATATCAAATTAAAAAGAGACGCGTATACGTATGGATCAACCTGTGGCATTGATTTTTGTTGCTAGAGGTGCTCTGTGTCACGATGCGAGGCTAGTAGGTGCCGCATAATTGAGTTGCAAATGTTTCGGCCAACTGTCTTGTTACCAGTACCAGCTTTTCCGGAAACAAGTTTTTGTGTTATCCATCACCGTTCTTTTGAACTTTCATGAGGAGGAATACAGTAGGAAATTCTAGGCCAATGACACATAAATTAAGGGAGCTAGCTTACATCGTCACTGGAATCGCCAATTACAAAACTAGCGGGATTTATTTTTCTTTAGGCAACTGAATCATCATTCTTATTCTGAGGCTTAGTACAAGCTCATATTAGCGCTTAAACCAGTTCCAGTGCCCCCCCTCCTTCACCTCAGTAAACAACAGTCCCGCGAGATCGTGGCTTTCGAGCCCTATCTCGAATTTATTCTTGTAGGTGCCTGGAAGGTCCTTGTGTGTCCACATGTTGTGTACTTTGTACTCCTTCTTTGGATCCAACCCTGGAACTTCCTTGAAATCAAACTTCTTCGTTTCCGTTGTTTCTAGAACGTTAAGGATAAACACGTGAAGACCTCGGACCGACGGTCCAGCATAGTACTCGGCTGGGCGTGTTTCGTTCCTGGAAACAGCAAGAAGAGTAAGAGTTAATGGTCTTCGAATGGAAGGAGACATGACTAACCATTTCCAACCACGATCTAGCCCATTGCCCCATTTGAATAGTTTGGCGGGAGCGCCGAATACGGGGTCTTGATTGAATTTGATGAACTCCCAGTTTTTCAAGACTTCAAGGTCCTTTTTACCGATCGTGTCGAGCTGTAAAGCTTCTTAGCATCTAATGTCTCTTTACTTCCGATGGAAACGGGCCTAAAAAAGTTCACTTACTGGCGTCCCTATCAGCAGAGGGGATTTCATTGCTGCCCAGATTCCAAAGTGCGCTCTCGTCTCGGCTTCTGTCAGATTTCCATTTCCAACCTCCTATACACCGTGTATTAGCTTCGAATTGACTTTTCTGGAAGCTGTATGACTATAGGGTTGGTGGGTGGTATGGATTACACACCAGCATGTCCATATCGTTATGTCCTAGAAAAGTCAGCTTTGCTAAGACGATAACTGGAGGTGGAGCTGTATTACCGAAGAAGTTGCTATAGTCTAGCTTATAGCTTGTAAAGCTTACGATCGGCATAAGCATGCTCCAGTATGGCGCAATATCACTATTCGAGTCCTTTTAGTTTGTATTCATGTTACAAGCACCTCTGGAAGAAAAACAAACCCGGTCAATCTCCAGCTTTGGCCAGTTGCATTACCCCATGTTTCGACCAGCGATTGGCCCCAGTCGCATAGTCCGTAGTTAATTGTGCGTTTTTGCTTGTGGAGGGCGTCTCTCATTCGTTGGTACCTGAGCGCGGTATTCGTCGCACTCCAGTCATAGCTTGCTGGTGCGTTGGAGAATGGGTATTCCTAATGGGATATCAGTAACGGGGATGGAGGACACCCAGGCTATAAGTTGGTTAGGTGAGTTACCCAGTAGTAAGTATCAGTCCAGTTGTCAGGAACATTACTATAAGTTTTCAGTTATTACTTTTTATTTTACTTGAAGTCTTAGAAGGTAAATAGGGCGAACCAATTGTCGTATTTCAAATCTTTCATCTTGTTAGCTACATATAAGGTTCGGAAGTATGGTCTCGCAGATGAAACTTACAATCAATGCCCCAATCGGAGAAAGTTGCTGCGTCAACATCCTCGTAGTAGAGGGAACCTGGATATCCTGCGCAGGTTGCCGTGCCAGCATCCGAATAAATTCCCATCTTCAAGCCCATTGCGTGAACCTTTGCAGCTGTCCCGTTGATTCCATCGGGGAATTTCTGGTAGTCTGGAATGATTCGGTTGGTGGTGTTGTCTCGCCAAAGGACTTTGTCGGACCAACAATCTGTAATAATAAAGTAATATTAGAGGGGGTTTCTCGGGTTTCGAGTAATGAAAACCATAGTTATATACCATCGATATTGACATATTCGTAGCCTGCGTCTTTGAGACCTAGACTAACAATTTCCTCGGCTGCTGTGAGAAATACTTTTTCAGAGATGTCACATTTAAACGCTTTATCCAGCTTCGTTAGCTAAGGAATTCTTTGTAGGTGATCTTCTACTTTACCATTCCATGAGTTGAAACCCATTGCAGGTAGTCTTCCAGTTTTTCCATCTTTTGGAACCAGTCCCTGGACGAGGCCAACCGCCAATGGCAGAGCTGAAAGCACCTTCATGATCGTCATCGTAGTAACGAGGATTTAATCAATACAGAGAGTTGGTGCAACCCATAAGATACATTTGCTGGAATCGCAGACTATATATATTACTGGAATTATGTGTTGAATATAAAATCTGCAGCCCCTGTAACAAGGCTATAGCCATATTTCCGATCGGAATTTTCGGGATCTTCTACCGTATTAACTCGAGCAAGCGGACTCTATCAAGACGTTGAAATTTCCTCTACTGGCCCAGCGGGGTCAAAGCTGAGGAGGAATTCTTGGGTGCTCTGCCTATGGAGGCAATTCCAACGTTCTGGCGTGAAGTCCGCTTGCTCGAGTTAATGTGGTATGAACCCATGATACCAAGTACCTCATCTACGTTTGCAGTGATGTATTTCAGACGAAAGGCAGTTTTTCCTGTAATATGTACGTGCATAGAGCATCTTGGTACTGGTAAGGATCACTCAAGGCTAAATCTGGGATGAACCGGGAAAAAAAAAACACCAAGAACATGGGGTTGTGGAGATCATGGGTCGAAATTGGATTCTACAGCATACGGCAAAAAAGATTGAGAGACATGAGGCTTGGGATTTGGGGTTGTTATTGGCTCCCTAGAGTTTTCGAGGAAGATTCTAGTAGTTAGGTTAGGCACAGAGCCCTGTTAGTAGGCCCTAGTTTCTCGATCTTTTCTGCCGTACGCTGTATTTCTGAGATCTCGCCTAGCACATTCTGGAGATAACCAGGGTTAACAAATTGGATTTTTATTCTACGAGTGGTTGTTTGTCGATTAGGCTGCAGTCGATGATATGCTGTTTCGTGCCTAGACGTGAATGCTTGGCACCAAGGTTCGTTCCTCACGCAGCGGCAATATATGGAAAATAGGCTGGGCATGAGACAGGATAATATGATGTTTTGCTAGAAAGAACTTCGAACGGTGCTAATGATCGCCTATAGAGTTAGCTTTATGTGTCTAGGTAGGTATGTACCAGAGAATTTTCTATCCGGTATAAGTTATTGATATTACTAGTACGTACATGTGTACATCTTAGACCAACAAGAGAACAAGAGTAGTAAAGGCAATATAAGTTATTAGTAACATAGCCCTGCGGCCACCTCTATGCTTACCAGGAAGCCTTAGATGTATCAAGCACTTGCGGTGAGAATAGATCCGCAGTAATTGTGTCCCATACTAAGGTAACTTTCGAAATCCCAGAGATCAAATCCACCTCCCCAAGTAAAGCTTCGGGCCAAGGATCGGGATATGACCGGCCACTAAACCCATCCCACCACGCTAAAGGTATGTGTGCGATGAAACATACGACCGTTACTAGAATACACTAGTTGGAGTACTCGGATACATCATGAAGAACCTGAAAACAAGCATATTAGGTTGATCGATCACTAAGTCGATAGCTAGATCAAGCTAACTAAAAACCTCGACCTAGAACGTGTATTTTCAGGTTTTTCATATGGTATTCGAGTACAATGGGAAACCCATGCTAATAGCCAAAGTCCTCGCTTGCAATTGCTGTATCGGGCGGACGAAAAAATTCCGCCGAAGATGACATTGTATTCGTTCTGAATCACTTGCTTAAGAGAACCTGAAATGCTCCTCCTAACCTTTCCCCTCACTCACCATCCCATGGAGTTAGTTTTTATAGGCTTCTTTCGGCACGATCTTATCGGATGGCCGGTCCGGCTGGCGTACAAAAGTGGAAAAATTATTTGTGCAATTCCCACACCTGCTAACGTCTATAATCAATTGGCTAAGCTGTGTTTTTACAAGGGCTAGTTGGTGCCTGCATTCACACGATAGCTATACTTTAGGATAATCTTGATTCAGGCTGATAGTAACTTAATTAGTCGGTTGGCCCCGGATATATGCAGCAGCCAGTGAGTAGTACTATAAACATGGCTGAACTATATCTAAATTCTCAAAAATTTAGTAGTAATTATTTTTACTAACTGTTACTCTAGTCGCCATATTGTGCCATTGAGAGTAAGATCGAGAATTCTAGTATATAGGTATAGTTATATGGTCCGGTTGGGCTGGCCAATTGGGGTATCAAGTGGGAGATTAGAGAGAGAAAAGTCATGTGTTCATTGCAAAATCAATTCCCTAGTACAATCGCCCTCCAAACAACAGTAACCTAGCTATCTAGTAACTACATGTAGCCAGTACAAAAGCCAACAATATCACGGTAGCTTAATAAAAGAGAAGCAAAAAGAGAAAGAAGTTTTAAATTAGTCCCTTGCCTTTCAATTCAGTCTCCGTCCAATTCCACAGCTTTATCGCCATATTTGCATCACTGCCGTGTTTACTGGGCTTAGATTTCTTGGCAACGGGAACAAAATATTCACCAGAATCTCCACTCTCGAATTTCGTACTCGCTACAGTAAAGAGACTCGTAAAAGCGCCTTTCTCGGGGCTAGAATATAACCTAAGGCATTTCAGAAGTGGCTGAACGTTGAACGAGAGACCAGTAGTTTGAGTATTTAAATTTCTAGTCGGGGACATCGTAATTAGATGAAGTTTCTAGATAAGGTTGGCCCCTAGTGGAATGGTAAGAGAAAAGGAAATAAACTCACGTATCAACAGCACCAGGATGCACACTGGCTGTCCATATCTCTCCTGTGGCTGTCGCCGTTGCATCGGGTGGGAACCTCCCCGCGACTCGACGAGTCTCGTTGTTTGAGCCCGGACCATACCTTTTGTGTAGTTCCTTTGAGTGCAAAACGTTCGCTAGCTTGGACATACCGTACCTCGAAAGTTCTGAGCCTGATATTTGTTTCATGTCTGAGAAATCAATACCGACTTTCGGTGCGAGCAAGCTGTGTCCGTTCGAAGTAACATTGATGATACGAACCGCTCCTGGAGTTGCAGTTGCGGCGGTGCGTAGTAACACAGGAAGGAGCATATGTGTGAGAAGCCAATGACTTAGATAGTTTGTCTTCATGAGTAGCAAGGCCATTTATGTTAGTCAGTTCTCGCAAATGGAGGTGAAACGCCTGGGTTTACCTGGAATTGCGATTCATAACCGTCGATAGATTCGGCAAACTCAACTGCCATTATACCAGCGTTGTTTACCAAACCATGGAGTTCAGATTCTTTGCTGTCAGAGAGAGAAGTCGTTAGTACTGCTCTAGTGTATCAACCATGCAGTAGGTGTAGTGACTGGGAAGGTACCTTAAGAAATCCCTGGCTGATGCCGCAACACTAGTTAAGTCCATCATATCCAATTTCAAGAATCTGATGTCCGCAGTTGGCACGTTTTCTCGGATTTCTTCAATGGCGGCGGTAGCTTTCGCCTCTGATCTCGCCGCAAGATAAACTTTTGCACGGTGTTCTGCCAGTTGCCTGACGGTTTCCTTCCCTCTGTTGAAGTCAGCAAGAGGATTCAGCATCGATCCAGCTTGATAATATCCACCCATCCTAGAACAAAAGGCAAAATATAAAACACTTACATGCCAGTATTTGCACCTGTTACGAGATATGTTCTCCCAGTCAAGTCTGGCAATTGGCTTGGTTCGAATCCCATTTTGAGAAGCAGTACTGAAAAGCTGATGAAAGATATGGTTTGAAGTTCGTCGAATATTGGTTCTTGTTGGCTATGCTCTTTGAATGTGAATATTGCTATTGCGATGGTTTTCTCCTAGGATGAATAGGAAACCCTTGACGGACAATGCGAAGCTTATATATTCTCTGGAAGTCAAATCCACGAGCCCTCATTGGAGCTTCATGAATCTTCAAGGCCTCTTCTAACTCGCCAGATACGAAAAAATATTACCATAGCTATTCGAAATCTAACTTTCTCCGTCACCGATGATGCCTCCGTACCTAATTACCCCTGAAACTCATAGCTTGAAAAGGGAATTTTCTGAGCTTCAGGACAAAGGGTACATGTAGTAACTGGATCGCATCTACAAACCGTTGGCTGCGCCTTCCTGGTCACGTGTTCAAGTTGGTTTGTTAGTCTAACCAAACTTGGAAGAAAGATGGTAAGCTGATTGCATTTGCAAGGGTGCAACGCTAAGACACGTTGATACGAGTGTAATTATGCTCCATCGAAACACCAGCCTCTATCTAATAAAATATACAATCAGGACAGCGGGTAAAACTACTCCCACAACTCCTTCTTAAGGAAATTCAGACTTAGCACTTATTGCTATCGTACTACATATCTCTTCAAGTATACTATTCTATCCAACCCAGAATAACATCCAATCCGATGTCGGGACAACCAATTCCCCGCGCCGGAGTATTCTATCTCCGATCACATGATACACGCGTGTCTTACTGACACTATCTACTCTCTCTAGTTCAGGACCCCTCAGTTTTTAGAGTTGGTGTTCCTACTCGGGCAATTTTCAAGTCAGCTGCATTTCATCCGAATATTACTCTACCTCATTAGGGGGTTTTCCAACAACCACCAACAATAACGCCGCGGACAACACGAGATTCGAGCGTAATGCCCGATAAAGGAAGTGCTGAAGAAGAAAATCAACTTATGGAGCTCTCATTTCCCAAGCCTCTTGCAGATGACTGGGCAGGAATCAGCAGCCCGAAAGAACGGAAGAAAATCCAAAACAGGCTGGCGCAGCGAGCATATCGTAAGTTTGAATGTTGATAGCTCACCTACGTACCGTTTAGTGTACGTAGTTCTCCTTTACGATCTGTGCTTATAATTCATTCTACGAGATAGGGCAACGTAACTCAAGGAAAGGCGGCCTGCAGCTGAGGATCAAGTTTTTCAACCCAAGTGATAAAAGCCGCGTGTTAAATCCAGCTGCAGAGGTGCCAACAAAAAAGAGGTCTCTCCTCAATAACCCGGTAGCACCCCGTAAGTATTAGCTGGATTCGAGTGATATATATAGTAGGCCTAATGTTTCGATTTAAATAGCTACAGATGCCCCATCAGTCGCAAACACGAATGATCCTAATCAGGCTTTCAATGCGGAGGCTGGTGGGACGAACGTTCCCATGCCGGATAACATCTCTCCAAGTGTTATTTCCAGTGAATCGTCCATTCCAGTATTCGAAACGTATTCAGATGCTCTGATACCAATGAGAGTTCGAGGCACAAGGGAAGATTGGATAGATCCACTACTCAGTCAAGGCTGCACAGTACCCATTGACCACGAATTTATTAACCTAATCTATTACAACGTCATTCGAGCCTTTGAAGTCAATACCGGCAGCTTAGGCTTGACAACGCGCCTGCTTACACTAGACATATTATCGCCTTTTAACCTTGTAACCCTTGGAGGCACCGTATTGGAGGAGGATGTAGAAAACGCAATCTCGATTACACCTGCATTTGATCCGACACGGAATCTCCCACCGGCGCTCCTGCCTACCATGTTACAGACCACAATTCTCCACCATCCATACGTTGACCTCTTTCCGTCTCCTAAGCTGCGAGACAACCTTCTCGCTAGATATGGAATGTTTGATGAGGATGAACTTTGCTTGGACGTCATGGGTCACTGCGATGGTGTTGGTCACGGCCTATCTGGGTTAATTGTATGGGGAGATCCCTGGGTCATATCAAGCTGGGAGGTCGCGGAGCATTTCGCGCAAAAATGGTCGTGGATGGTGGAAGGATGTGACGATCTAATACAATCCTCAAATTACTGGAGAGGGTTGAGAGGGTTACCGCCGTTGAATATAAGTGTATAAGTTCGTGTCATTTCTGACGGTTCGTTCAAGTGTTTTAACGCAAAGTACCACCCACAGCGGAATGGCTCTATGGTCTACTGGATGAGATTGTTTCTTCTATTTTTTTTATAGATTCCTTATCGGTTTTATTTGTGTTCTGGTTTAGCGAGATGCATATGAACTCTATAGCATTAAATATATCTCCACTTCTGTTCTTCCATCTAGCCCTCTTCAGCTACAGGAACCTACCTTCCTAAGGCAGAACTATGTTGTATTGTAGAAGCAATATGAACGAAATTTTGCTAGACAAAAACTAACCTACGATCACTCATGATCGATTACCTGAGACGGCTGCAATTAGCTTACATATGCCGGGGGTTCTGATTTTGGCCCAACCTTTTGTCTAAGGCAATAGAAATAGGTCACGGATGTACATTATATAATATATACTTATAGTTTTACAGTTTCAGTTAAGTTTTACGGATTTCGTCACATCTACGCCTAAAGAAAAGCAAGTTAGTCCCCCAGAAAAATGCTAAACTAGAAACAAAAATCTGAGCCTCGTTGTGAACAGACCTATGCCTGTAGGTTCTAGGTAGGAATTAATGTAGTCGAAGATTGCCTCTAGGATACCACAGAGAACTCGGCCCTGAGGTTCAAGACCTCAAGACATCTTAAGAACGTACGTTGTGTATTCAGGGGACGGGCAAAGGAGATCAACCTGGACGAGCAAAGCTTTTAAGGCGCAAGCACTATATAACGCGACAAATAATAAGCCCCATTCGGCAAACAGTGTGAGTTTAAGGCTAGGTTTAATTTCACCACACCCTTGAGCTCCTCCAGGTGGAGGAGCCCAGATCTGGTCTATAAAATCTTCTGGGTATCTTCTAGCCGATCTTCCGGATGCTGGCACTCTTCACAAATAGCAACAATGAATCACTGCGTATATTTTTCGACTGTACAGCCTCCAGTAAAATTACTGTAGAATTGTGGCAACTCGGGATCTGAAGCTTTCATTAATCCTCTAAGCTCATCGGAAGGATTTTGGCAGCTACTCTACCCTACGTGGGGCGCTCGCTTACCCTCGTCTTTCTACGATAGTTCTACCGCAGACTGTATATATCCCGAGAATCCCTCCCATTTAGGCAATGAAACTATGAATCAGCAAAAAAAAATATCCCGAAAATCCTAGTTTACAAATGAGTCCACCTCTTTACAAACGAACTAGTTTATTTATAGTACAAGTGGGATCAATTTAAACATGGGCCGTCCTATATATATCCCAAACGGAACTAAGAGGTGATTGGCACCAAAATACTAGTTTTTACACAAGTAAAAATTTTCCTACCCACCACCATGCTCACCACACATAACAACCTCAACTCTCGCCATCTTTTCAGTGCTTCAAATAAAGTAAGCTCCTAGGGTTAGACTAATACTTGGATATCTATGGTGGGTGGCCGTAATGAACTTTAGATTCATTGAAGTTTACGTGGCGATGATATGCGACAGAATAATTTTGGTGCTCGTCACGTGGGCTACAGCTATAGCCTAGATACTGAAGCTATAATAAAAAATTTGAATACCAGTCATCTCTTAGTTTCACTTCGTGTGTTAGCCGGCTGACTCATTTACAAAGTGAGCTGATTCACTCAAAACGGGCATTTTCGGAGCATCAGTCGGAACATATATACTCGGTATTAAGAAAACGAACTAAAAGCATGGTGATGGGGGTTTGGTGGTCTCTCCACGATACCATGGTATAAAACCCTCATCTTGCTTCCTGTTTCTTACTCTTAATACCAAGAATTTTCTTAGCCATGCTGGAGCTGGAAGCTATTTGTGAAAATCCCTGCAAGTTTTGAGCCGCACCTTATTTCGACATCTATGCCTCTAGGATAAGCTCCCACTATCAGCGGCAACTCTACAAATGTCGATCTAAAGGTCCGACTGGGACCGTAGAAACCAAGCGGCATAATCTTGGTTGGCTATTCCATGGGTTTAGACGCGTCCGGTGAGACGGGGAGAGAGGATTGCCTGCTTGGAGCCCGTTTTGAGCTACCGGTAGCCTCTATCGATATCCAACTCTTCCTAGTATGTTCTCCTATTCATTATTTCACCCCTTTTCAGCTTATCGACCCAACCTAGATAATTTAACTTGCAAAAGCTAAACATTTTTCGTTGATATCTAAGAATACATTGCTTGGGGCCTAAATACAATCACCTCCTCGATCAGCTTGAGCGACCTATTATCTTTCGGAGTAATGTAAGATTATAGTATACCCCTATCGAACTGACTCTGGCACATTTCTCTATTTGCAATAGTTAACTGGACAGTGCACTGGCGACCGTATTTTGGGTTCTTACTACAACTGGTACTCTCGATGCCCTATCCCTAGCAATGAAGAGGTCCGCGCCAAACGCCCTGGACCATGTGGGTATGGATGAAGAGAAAGGCTAAGCTTGACAACAGATATCTTTTGTAACGCTTCATGCCTCCTCACTACTTTCTTAATGCCATGAAAGCAAATGACGATAGATTGCGTTTCTCGGAGCAGCAGTTGAGAATCGATAGTGGCGTATCTTGCTGTTCAAGACTGATGTTTTTATCGATGCTACCAAGCATGCCAGTCCACTCCAGTTGATCTCCCAACCGGACATATAAATTGTTATTACTTCTCCTTAAGAGTAATAACAGTATATATGGTCGGTTGGAGGATCTTCTTGACTGACTCTGGCATACTCGGTATCGTTTTTCCCAGAAATAAGAGTGAGACTTTTTAGTCGACGCCCTTAGCAAATAAGGGGCTCTGATGAAAACATCAGTTTCGAACAAGACGATATTCCTCGCGGTGGTTTTTACCTTCTGATCCGCTAAACACAGAATAAGGTCAATAGCTTTTTAGGGCTTTTCTTGCGGAAGTATCGAGGTCTTAGGCGCATACATGTGCATAATGCAAGCTCAAATATATATGATCTTTGTTTTAGGCACCTAGGCAATATTGCGTTTGGTTCTAAAAAATGCATTTTAAATTTTTTTTCCAAGAATAGAGTTTCTAGAACCTCCAACTAGATAGCTCTAGCGTAAACGTGAGTACAACATCGATAATCTGCCTGATCATATTATGCGATATTATTTTTAGGCATCGTTTTAGTTTTTGCCTATTTGGAATGTCTGAGCAGCATCTATATATCAGCTCTCCTGTACGGTCACGTTCGCAAAGCCCTGGCACCTTGTTATAATATAAGGAATTCACAGTAGCTCTTAGCACGGAGAGGTAGACTGGAGCAGCCAACCGCACCGCGCGCAAGAAGTAACTAGAATCAGCTAACTATACCAATCTTTAACGAATCGCTACTGTTGGAATGGCGATAATCCCACTGTATTCCTATAGATTTATTTAAATCGTGCCACATCAACCTCGAAGCTTTCCCATCTCGTCTCAATAAATAGGTATAAAACATACACAAAAATGTAAATTCTAAAACCAAAATAGCAACACGTATAGCCTAGTTAAATTTTCGCACAGCCCAAATCGAGACGTCCATATATTAAACATGATTAAAATCAGAAACAATACAGGCGACCTGCAAGCCCTAGTACTCAGGCACCAGCAAATTGCTCATCATAGTCTGCAGCTCTTCTTACTCCTTCCACAGAACGATGGTCAAGACCACCAACCGGTGCCCCGCACTCCGGACATCTTGCTAACTCCATAGGCATTCCGCATCTATCAACAGTAAACTTGATTGATTGGGTTAGAATGATACTCCACGAGCGAACATTTGAGCAGGTGATTCTTACAGGATGGTTGTTTTGGCAATAATACCAATGGCCTGTCCCCCGGAATTGAGTCGCCATCGCTTTGTATACTTCCTCTTTCTCTTTCGTCGAGACAAAGCTGTAGAAACTAATGCCGCTCAGCAGTCTTGAGGCTTTTGCTATGTCGCCTTTCAAGTAGGCTGTCGTTCCCTGAAATCGAGCACAGATGCGTTTACACTCTTCCAAGCTCTCTACTTCGGCAAGACGAACTGCAGCGATGGTGGCCTCTCGGTTTGCTTGCTCATCCGGTGACAATGGCTCCTTCGATTGATGACTTAGTTCCAATGCCACAAGTTGAGCATGGTAAACCCTGGCTTCAATCTCGTGTTGGGGTAGGTTTGCGTCCTTCGCACTTTGCTTCAGGCTGTTACAGCGGGTTTTCAATGTTTTCAGCGAAGTTACAATATCAGCATGTAGCTTTTCTCGGATAGGAGGATCGACCGCTAGATTATTATAGATAGTGTCCCAATCCCAGAGGATAGCCCAATTAAGACGTAGACATATGGCTTGTCCACGATATTGAAACCCTGTTTGAATGATAGATTCATCGAATGTAAAATTGCTAGCGATATTGCGTCGTCTTCTCGCGTCGATCACCAGAGAATTTATCTTTCCAAAAGGTTGCTCGCTTCGAGCCATTGAATTCGTAAAACTGTTTGCTTTGTTGAGTAATGCCTGGCCTTTGCGTTTGTATTCTTTCAGAGTACGAGATGCTTGGGTCATGTCACCACCGATCGTAGCTTTGAGATTCTGTTGGACAAAGGCCTCCCTCTCAGTCTCGAGTTCTCTTTCTCTTATCGAAACTTCGTCCAGTAACTTCATATATGCTGTTTGAGAGTTTGCAGCGAATCTTCGGGTTGCCTCGTCAAGAAGTGCTAGCTTGACGACTCTATTATAGCGATGAATATCACGTAAGGGTACTCGACACTCAGGGCAACCTTTTGGCCCTTTGCCGGACGAAACACCAGTTGATGGCTTGGGCCCAAGTATTTTTCCTTCCGGATCAATCATGTACGACTCCTTCAAATCCATCAGTCCATCAAGATTTGCTAAAGTGTAAAAGTGCCCACACGTGAGAAATATCATCGGTGTTTCATCGACGTCAGTCTCGCCGTAAGTTTCATACATAATGAAATCAACAATCTTTTCGAGGATTTCAGGTTCTGCACATTCTTTGCAAAACTTCACTTCCGGACAGGCTTCGCCACACACTCCTGGACATCGATGTCCACAACTCAGGTCATTCTCGCAACGTTTTGAACAGGGGATTATATCGCATGGCACCGCACAAGGCATCGTACATCGTTCACGATGAGCGCAAGTCCAAGAACACTGTTCTGCGCATGGTGGACAAGGTTCGTTGCATTTTTTGCTGCACTTTGAATGGCTGCAACGGACTTCGCATGGTAAACTGCACGGGCTGCATGGTTCCGTTCCGTGACAGGCCTTTTGACACTGGTGGTTGCAGGTTGTGTAAGATCTTCCGCATTTACTACGGCAAATGCCATGACTTATTTGTACAAACCCATCGCCGATCGATCTTTTGCAATCCCAGCAAGGGTTTATGCACTGATGCCCACAGGGTAGGTGATCGCCACAGATTTCCGGGCATTTAACCTTTTTGATATCTCTATGACAAGGGACTCTGATCTCATGGCCACATAGAGGTGCCCTTTTCGTGACGGTTTGTTGACATTTGACTTGATTAAGATTTCGTGCTTCGCGACATTCGAGTGAAACCGCAACATGTCCGCAACGCAGGGGTACCGAAGGAATTCTCTGAATACAGGCACCACAATTGTCCCAGCATTTTTTTGGACATGAGTGCCCACACTCTGGGAATTGCTTGATGCATGGTTCCATGCACTTGACTGCCTTGTGTAAAATATCCGAGTGACATTTCATGACACAGGTATGACCACAATCAAGTCGTAGTCCACACTTCCCCCCGCATCCCCCTTCAGGTGATTTTACCAAGAAATCTTCTGGACTCGAAACGGAGATTCGAAGAGCGGGATGACGAGGACAGAGAAGCGGAAGTTCTGTCCCTATGTTACCGCCTTCCTCAAGCAATCCGATGACCTTGGCCCACATTTCGACTTTACCGGATGTCTCGGCGTTACCGATTATATACATCCCATCGCGTGCACGGCTTAGAAAGTTAGAATATTGTCTTTCCTAACAAAAAAAACTTGGAAGAATTTAATACCTCAAGAGCACATTGATCCGATTTGATGTTTTGAGAAATCCACAGATTCTTTGCTCATTGCTTCTGACCAAAGATACGATAATGACCTTTGCTTCATCTCCCTACAAAAATAAACACTGTTAATACCAAAAAAAAAAACTCCAAAAGACCGCTCAACCAACTCACCTGAAAATTATCCACTGTCGAAACCCTGACAGCGTCAAGTAGCCTTCCTTTCTGCACTTCTTTCACTAAAACCGTTGGTGAACCTTCAGCATCTGAGTCATCCTCCAGATCTAATTGTTCTTGATCTTTATCACCGAGGATCAAGTCGAAAACAGATCCTAGCTTCTTTCTCAGTTTCTGTAGCTGCCCAAGGTAAGGTGTAAGAACGGCAATATCTCTTGAACCATACACCCCTTGTCGAGACAAGTGTCTGACAAGCGCAACCACCATATCTGCTTCCCACTCATGCGTCTTAGAATTAGATTCACTATCCCCTGCGGAGTCTTCCATATGGCGGTGGTCAAGCCAAAAGAGTTTGCGACGTATCCCACTAACATCAAGATGCGTTTTGGTATCGGCGTGATCTTGGAGCTTAGGGTATAAAGTCTCTCTTACAAGGGATGATATTGAGGGGTGCATTCGACGCTGGGTGTCAAGTTGCGCGATCGGGAATTTTTCATTGTTATTGAATCTCTCATTCGCCAATCTTTCGAATAACGATTCATCCAAGCCGTACTTTTTTCCGCGCTCGCTTTCCATCGATAAGTGGTAGTTTGCTACTTGCGGACGCAATTGTAGATGATCTCCAATGAGAATAGCGTGCTGAATTGAGGGCAATAACGCTGTCAATACATGCGCTTCCAAGACCTCGGCGGCCTCTTCGCATATTAAAACCTTTGACGGGAGACTTCTAAGCAACTCCGAGTTAGTGGCTAGCCCTGTCGTAGTGCATCCAATGACATAGGCTTGCTCAAGACATCGCTTATCAAACTCCCGGTACTGTTGTTTGAGTGTATTGCTGATTTGCGAGTGTTGGCCTACCGCGTCCTGAAGTTTCTGTTCCACTAAATCACGCATTTCCTTCTCCCAGTAAGCTTTTAGGCGCGCACGCTCTGGAAGTGACATATTCCAGGGATTCGGAACAGTTCTTGTAGCCTGATCCACCTGGATAAGCTGATTGATCGGTCGATTTGTCGTTAGAAGTCTGTTTTCGCGGTCACGAAAACCCCGTCCACGAATCCAATTATCAAGTGTCTTTGAAATCGCTGTGTTGTCAACCTTTTTCCAACCTTCTCCCTCATCTGAGCTATACAAAGCGTCATGGTAAATTGGGTGGGCTATTTCCAGATGGTCCTTCAGTGCTTTCCAGCCGTCAGATTTTGATAGCTGGATGCAAATATCCGTCATCTCATCTTGGATCGTGTCTAATTCCTGCATGCATGACCAAACCTCTCTTTTTTCCGCTTTTGTCCGTTCCGCTTCTTTACTGATTGCTTGCAGAGTATGATTTTCCAACAGAGTACTTTTCGATCGACCACCAAGACGCACGACTTGCTTAATTCCATTTTCAAGGAGATCCTCGAGAAACTGGTCAAGTGCATGATTGGTGTAGCATCTATTTGGTTGGAAAATCGTAAGCTTCAGAACAAGACAGTGCGCTGAACTCTTAACCAGTCCGAAATTTAGATATACACAAATTTTCAGGATCACCTACACGCAAATTATTGGGCCAATCTTTGTTACATCTCGGTTCGCAACTAAAATCTTTGCCAGCTGGACTCCAACATAGGATTTCCCGGTCCCTGGAGGTCCCTGAATGAGAGCGAGTTCGTTCTGTAGCCCGGCAATCAGTGCTTCGCACTGGCCACGATCTAAGGTTGTCTTTGCCTGGAGGTCATGTGTGGTTACTGGGTTGTCGAGGGAAAAAGTTAAAGATCTTCCACCTTTGGTGATGCATTTGAGATCCAAAGTGGTTCTGTTGCGGACTAAATAGAGAGGTGGAGGGACTTTTGCAAATACGTCTTCGCGCACACGGAGCATCCGAAATACACTAGCAAGTGATCCAGCTTGAAGTTTCCTCTCCGGCTGGGGAATAATCCATTTTGTGAAAGGTAAGGTTGGGTTTTGATGAAGACTTTGGAGACATTTGAGAATTGGTTCGAAGGATACGTAGAGAATGCCGGGAAACTCGACCATAATGAGATTACTCGAAACACGTCTCTGAGTCAAAGAAATGACTCGAGATTGATCCACCGCACTGTTGGGATCTGCTAAAGAAAGCGTAATCACTGCCCTCTCGTCGTTAGATGCGAGATCATCGAGGCTGCCTTTAGGTCTGCCAGTCTGAGAGGGGTCGACAGTCCGGGTGGCGTCAATAGTCCGCATAGACACCAAAAAGAAAGTTGTTTCAGTATCGCTGCTGATCAAGGCTACAAGAGATCCGGATTGTAATTCTTTAGAATCCTTCCAGTATTCCATTCTATTTTTTTTCTTCAATTGGACCACTTTCTTGGGTTGGGCAAAGGAAATATCAATTAATAGTCCCTTCTTCCTATCGTATCTGGCTCGCTCCATTTGAGGTCCATCGTAAATCCGGATTCTTGTCTGACTTTGTCGTTGTACCTTTTTCCTAGCTTTTGCGTCTGTCCCTGTGACAATGATGTTCCAATTATCAACCAGGTGACGGACCCCGTCCCTTAACTGTCCAGACGTGTCTTCTCTCAAAAGTCGGAATTGAGAATCGAGTAAACGACGAATACCTTGCAGATGGTGTGGCGAATTTGCCCCTTTCAAAGGAAGAAATTCATCTCGCTTTGATTTGATCTCGCTTGCAGTCGGCAGTATCTTGATATTGTTAATCAGTTCGAAATCGTTGTCGTGTCTCTTTCCTTCTCTAGAACGGGCTCCTGGGAGATCTACGGCTAATTGAAACGGCTCAATAACACCTCCACCAGAAAGGGGATTCCTTGAGCTTGCAGATTGAACAGAAGTTATTGAGTCTCCCATTTGCAGCCTTTCTCTAATTCTCTCAATATCTTGATGCGCTGAGCGGAGGGAAAAGCTCGAATGTGTGTCTTCGTCTTGATCGTAGCAAGCCTGGAGGTTTCTGACAATTTTCTTGAATTCAGTCTGCACTGCCGCCCCTTGGTTGAGTTTTACGGTATTCAGTAACGCTGCTGCCGTGGCTGCAAGAGCTTCTTCGAATGCCTTATCGTCCTCCAAACCATATGAATCCTCGGGATTCACCTTAGCCCGCAAAAGGTATCCGCTCACTCTTTGAAAGAAAGTGATTCCACGGCGTCCGTCATGTCCGTAGATAACGTTGAATATCGTCCCAACTGCTGTCTCGAGAACAAGGGATGACTGCAGTTCTTCGTGGGAAATCAATTGAAGGAACGGAACGCAATGGTGTTGAAACATTGGTCTTAGAACGCTGTAGGTTAGGACGAACTCCGATTCAACAATTTGCCGAACCCGTGCGAGGCCTCTTTCGCTCCCGAGATCCTTTACCACAAACTGTTTATTGTTTGCTGATCCGGTTTCCATAATCTTTATCGCACCCTGCAGAAAGGTCGCCATTTGCGCTGGATCAAGGTTTGACGGAACCCCTTCTCTGCCGAGACCGCGACGCCATTCTAGATATGCTGAAGACTCGGGTCCGCTGCCAGGAGTGTTCGGTCCACCAGGAGTGTTTCCACGACCACCTGTTCGTGGAGTGTTGGAATTAGAGGCAGGATTTCCTCGCTTTCTCGGCGTGCTAGGAGATGTATTCTGCGTCCCGGAAGGCCCTGAAGTGGATATCTCATGCGAGAATTTACATCTGTTGCCGAATCTGCATCTTCCTTTTGCGAAATCGAAACAGGGTTTATTGCTTTACGGCGATTTAGTAACACAAGCCACAGAGTTCCAACGGGGATGAACAAGTAGATGAATACGTACTTTGACATTCTAACAAAACGAATAGAATATGTTTTGCAGTGCTAGTCTAGTCTAGTCGATAATACTTTGTAGATGATTGCGATGAATATATCCTAGAGCTGTGCTGTTTGAATTCAATAGTGCGTATACGCTGGCATAAAAATTTGTCTTAAAAACAAACAATGACGAAAATCAGGAGGAAGAGTGGGGGTGTTAGGTAAAACGCAGAAATTTCCATGCCACTGACCAACAAACCCGATACGGGCATAATCTATAACCAGAGTCGTCACCATCTAGTCAAAAGCCGCATGCTAGAACGAGCTCCTAAAACAAAGCCTTTGATTGTCCAATAACTATGTTGTGGTTGGCCAAAAGGAGTCTCAAAAGGGCTATCTTGTGCGACGTTTAGGTATAGCCGCCAAGCGTTGGTTGCCTGAAAGATACATCATGTCATCTACTAGTTAGCTTTGACCAGTTATTCAATGTCTGCTTTGCTGTCCATTTTGACAGCATAATTCACGGGTAATATCACTTGAGTTATGGCCTAAGAAGACTGGTCAGTTATAGCGTTATGGGTACCTCTTAAGCCCAGGACCACCCACTTCCCGAGTTGGGTAATCGATCATTGACCCTTTACCTTCTACTAATTCCCCCCGATGATCCGCTTTTTCAGCTAAGAACGTCTTTCTATCACATTTCAAAACCCATATACAGCCTCTAGTAGAATTATTGTAGAAAAACAAGGGTAAGCGAACGCTCAAGCAGCCAATACCATTGCCAAACCCTCTCCGACGAACCCTGGAAGACCAATAAAAGCTTTAGGTCCTGAGTTGTCACAGTTCTACAATATTTCTACTAGAGGCTGTACAGTAAAAAACCTATACCCTACGTATTGAGGGGTAGAGATACTATTAAAATTTAATCATACAACGTCACTCGACTTTCATAGCCAAGGAACTAATACGTTTCAGTTCTAGGGATTTTCACTACTTCTTTCTATAAAATATTATTAGTAATTTGGGGGAAATCTCCGACATTAGTAAGATTTATTGATAATATTTGTTGGTCACATGCGCAATACGCATCCTACAAAAAGCATGGATCCAGCTGTAGTCCAATGGGTTATTACATTCACTATAAAACTCGCACTATGGCTATAATTAGTATCTAATAATACTTACATGTGTCATTAACGTCTTTAACTCTAGCCCCACATATATATAGTTATACTTACTCAGATTCTAACACCTTCCCATCTAACTAGCTGGCCTTTTCTGCATCTGTCGCAGGGACAACTTTCTCACTAGTATTTCCAGCCTCTGGATCTTCTGCCACTGGCTCATTTTTACGCCCTTCCAGGGCAACATCCTTAATGAGAAAACTACTTATGAAACAGCATCCAATAAGCGGGCATCCTATGCACATAACGACATGGATTCCCTTCATGTATGCATATATGATAGCGTTCCGTTCAGAGTCTGAAATATTATTTGCAGTAGTAAACTGTAGTGCTGTCTGCGGCGTTACCGTGCTTGGGATATTTGAGAGTAAGATATTGTTTACAATAGCGGAGAATGCTGAGCAACGTCAGTATAAATCGTACTGCTCTAGAAATCTAACCAGAGAAGGACATACCAGCCAAGCCAACTGCACCACCAACGGTTCTCAGGAAGTTTCGGAGGCCAGTAGCTACGGCACGATCCTCTTTACGCGAATTTGCCAATAATACAATCATTCCTAGATTAAAGGTGAGTGAGTAATCGAGCCTCCCCTTAGCATATTCCAAAGACAGGACACAAACCTGGCTGAAAGCAGAACCCAATACCGATACCTTCAAAAATCTGTGTTATGACCATTATAGCTATAGGGCTCGTTCTATGCAATGCGATTCTTCCTCCAGCGCCAGCCGTCCATAGCAGATAGCCCGTCCTTATCACATTATTGTATTTACCAACTCGCGCAATAATGACGCCAGAAGACGACGATCCAATTGAAGCTGCTAGCAGAAGAGGTAGAATCATCACTCCTGACATTACCGGGGAATAGCCCCGTACATTTTGGTAGTACAGCGGAAGATAGTAGATATCGCTCCAATAAACAATCCCCGTTATGAAGAAATGTGCCAAGATGATCTTGGCAGCTTGTTTCTCGAAAAGCCGAACTGCAAGTTATTTTTTCTTGGTTTTAGTGATGTGAAAATGGCAGGGGTGTTGGATCGTGAATGGAACGTACGTGGCATGACTGGGACTTTTGCAACTTTCCATTCTACTGCCACAAAGAGGATGGCTGCAATCCCACCAATGGTGAGGAGAGATATTACAAGTGGTGAGTTCCATGCATACGTGCTCCCCCCTCCGCTAATTGGGATCTAGTCAAGTTTTAGTTTCAACTCAGGAATAAATACTTATAGTTCTCGTTTAGAAGTCCCATACCAAGATAAGAAGTACTGCGGTCAAGCTGCAGAATATACCCAACCAGTCGATATGTTCAACTTTTTGCTTCCAGTCACCCTCCACAGTAGACTTAGGCAGCATAGTCCCCACGACCGCCGTAGCGAAGCCAGTCAAGATAACGGGTAGCCAGAAAGTCCATCTCCAGCTTATATTTTCCGAGAATGCGCCGCCAACAAGGGGACCAGCTCCATTCCCTAAGGCAATCATAGTTTCTAAATATCCTTGATATTTGCCCCTTTCTTTTAGAGTCGTGATATCGCTCACGATGACCATAACCAACGAGTTTATACCGCCAGCCCCGATACCAGATAAAGCTCGAAAGATGAAGAGCTGAATGCTGCTTTTGGAGAACCCACAAAGCAGGTTGCCAAGGGCGAGCAATCCCATACAGAGAAGCAAGCATGTTTTCCGTCCGAAAATATCAGACATGCGGCCATTTATGAGGAGAAATGCGGTACTAGCGATGAGGAATGACGTCCCTACCTATGTGCGCGCGTCTCAGTAAATTTGAACCTTACCTTCTAAAAAAAAAGATGGGAAGTGTAACCCATGAAATTGTGGAGACAGCATCCAGATCTTTCCCGATAACGGGCAACGAAGTCGAGACTGAGGTTTGATCAAAAACAGATACGAACAGAGTTAAAGCTAGAGACAAGAATATAATGATGGTGCGCTTCTTTGAAAGTGCATTGGACTGGTCCTGTGTATCTTCCAATGTGTTCCCAGCCATTGCAGCAGCTTTGACGAAATCTCCAAACTACCCTTTGGAGGATACCACTGACATAGATTCCAGAACAAATCCCAAGGAGCACGCGAGAGAGAAGGCCAAGCAGGCAAGCGAGACTTCATGGTATGGCATGGATAACCAAGTAACCTTTATTTAAGCCAAAAGAACTGGCTTGGCACTGGAAACGGGCTTGCATTGATGATCCCGGGTAGACGGCTGCCGTCTCAGTCAATGTTGATTCTTGACTCATGGATGGAATCTCGGGAAATTCGGTTTCTGGCAGTGTGAGTTATCTCTTGCGCTGTGCTTGGAGACTGTCAAAGATGGCAACCTCGATCAGGTAGATAAATTGACGATCTTGCTGTATTGAGGAGTTTCCTATCCGGATATGGGGTTGAAATGAGGCCTTGCGCTCGGCCACCAAACTAGTTGGCAGCTTTACCAGCGCAAGGGATACTATACAATGCCAGCTTGGTGGTCTGAGACACTGGAATATTAGAATTTACGACATTGGTGAGCCTGGGTATCTGACTCGAGCTTGATCTTTGCGGATATCAACAGCTATCTTCAACCTTTTAGAGGGTTGGCCAACTTCGGAATTATCCGACATCCGACATCCGACCCATGTCCATTTTGTATCTCCGGGCAGGGGTTTATCTCCGCAAACCAACATCTGAATTACTGGGCCAATCTAGGCTAGACTGAAGAACTTTAGATGGCAATCCCTACGATCTCGATGTCAGATAGACCCCCAGTTTCATTTCCAAGTTTATACAGCATCCCGAAGACTCATAGTTTATATGACGGCCCGGCACAGCGGATAGCCTACCCCCCACCAATCTCCTGCGTATTAGGCTCTTAATGGGTATGTCATTTGATCTGGATAAGTTTTTTCGATCATGCAAATCTGGTCATTGATATCCAGCTACCAGTTAAATAACTAAGTCCCCCCCTCAAAATGCCCTCCACAAACTATTGTCCCGTCTACATTATCTCCTCAAGCTCCGGTTCCGCAAATAGTTTCTTAGGAGGTCTTTTTGCTCCTTCCTTTTCCTTGCCTTTCCCTTTAGACTTCTTACTCCCGCTTTCTTCCGTATTTCCATTATTACCTTCATCTTTCGGTTTGAGGACCTTCTTTTTCTCTCCTCTCTCCTCCCAACCTTTCAACCTCGATGGCGGCATGGGGAGTAAATACTGGTCGATAGTGACACCAGATAATACACGATCCGCCGCAGCCCGAACTTTTTCCAATACCCTCCTCTGCATCGTCGGATTATGGCCAAAATTCTCCAGGTTTATGATACTTCCCGTAATATCAACATCAACATCGCTGGGTATTCCAGACACATTCCTGGTTGCCAGTTGCTCAAACTCGTCCTTGACCGCGTAATATACTGCCTTATGTGTTGCAGTAGCTAAACCCCAAGCTCTCCAAAGATCAACTCTACCAATTGGGACCTCTCCATTGAAATCGAAATACAGCGTTTCGCAAACTTTATCTAAAAGCTGGGCAGGTGATAAGGAGTGCAGAATCTGGTGCTTCTTCTTCGAATTCCGTTCCAGATTCCGTATGTCTTTCTCGAGACCCAAAGCAGACTTTTCAATCCAATCGTATGCCCGGCCTTTCAGTTGATATTCATCGACAACGACTGCATGCAGAGTTGAGATCACGGAGGGCAATGCAAGTTTCTCTATCGAAGCCCGGTTGGGCCCTGTAGGTTTGCGGTGATCTCGGTCGGAGACCAATGTTGAAACATCACGATGTGACGAAAGGGCAAGGCGCTTCCGGAAGTTGGCGATAGGACGCTGGCCTGAAAAGACTTGTTGACCGAATGCATCGCAGAGCAGTTCAACCAGAGGGTTGACTGCGAGATTCTTTGCGCCCACCACGACGCTGGAAATGTGTAAAAGAAAGTTGTAGAGATGCAGGAAAGTAATCAAGGAATAGGAGGCGGTGCCAGATGCAACCCTGAACATTTGTACCGAGACTAAAAGTAAATCATCCCTGTTAGCTTGATATATTCTACTTGTAGTCGGGACGGGTCGGGATTGCAGACCTTCTGCGTAAACAAGTCCAAGGTGCCACGGATTCTCACTTAGAAAATCCTCTCTAACATCAGGAAACCTAATACTGTCGAATTTTCCACTGGATTTAAACTCAGCGAATCTCTTCCAATCATCCATATCATTTCCCAGAAACGTCAATGTCTTCGCTATTATATCTGTACCGCCCCGGTTACTGAGTTGCAGCCGACTTATCGAGTTACCAATGACTGATTGTTGGTTCTGTATGAACGCAAGGGCATGCGAATACTGATATTTCCTCTTCTCAAGCCTCTTCCCAAGCTGAACGCGACAATCGAGAAGAAGTTGCAAGGAAAGCACTAAACGGGTATACATTTTACCGCTCTGAATATAAGTGCAGAAAGTGCGATTAAAGGCAGAATCTCCAAGCCGTGGATCCATTGAAGAATGCTTTTGGCTATCAGCGTGTTTGGCGGCCATGAGTATATTGAGAAAATACCTGCGCAAGAGTTAGCCCTACTCCCACATTGCAACTAGCCTTCTAGCTAACACTCACTGATTCAAAGGGTATGACTCCTCCTCCAGCACCTCTATCAGCCGGCTGCTAGCTGTGAGAGTCGAGCCATCAAGGGAGTCTATTTGGAGTAAGTTCTGGAAGCTTTCGTCACGCATGTTGGGTACGTCCTCAAATATTTTCCACCGGAAGAAGCAAAGCGTATAAAGAGGAAAGAATAGGGAGAAATCAAGGAGTCGCATCACCCCGGCATCGGCAATCTTCTTGAGGGGAACATCCCGAAGCAAGGTCTTCAAGAGAGTTGGATAATCTTTAATATGCGGGAACGACACATGAAGGGCAGCCTCCATCTGTCCAACTTGTTCCAATGCTACCGTAGTGACTAGATCGCCTAATTTAGTACTGCACAGAAAACACTAAGGGCTAGCAACGTACCAACACTAGCGGTCACTAGATCAATTGTTCCTTTTCCGACTTTGCTCCAAACAGACCTCAAATATGTCCTCATTGAATTCACGTCCACAAAAAAACACCAAACCGCAAAACTTGCCTCTTCGGCAGCATTGAGGTCTTCCGCGATTCCAGCTTGCTGTTGAGTTTTGGTCTTTTTCCCTTTTCCTGAACTGGGTTTGTTGACAATATCCGCGATCCACTCATTTTGTTTTTTCCCAGGAGCTGCAGACGAAGACCCGGATTCCTCTAGGCCAAGATCGATATCCTCAATCTAAACCTGTCAGAAAGAGATAACAGTGCAGGGAGGTTACTGCATTGGCAGATACAAACCTCAAATTCTACAAATCGATTGCTCAGTTTTAAGGGATCTTCTTCCTCTAATTCAGCTCCTTCAGCTTTCTCTTTCTCCCTTCTCTCTCTTTCTCTCTTTCTTCTATCCTCTTTCCAGCTAGTGCCTCCTAAAATATCAAATGCAGTTTCCAACACTTGAATGAACGCCATATGGCTTTCGTTCTTTGCTTCCACCTCTACATCTACCTCTAGCTGGTGGTAAAACGATGCAACCATGCGTCTGGCATGGATAACTGAGTCGAATAGCGAGTAGAGACCGCAGGAGGTACACTAACCTTCGGGGTTGCCGAAGCGATCAGAGTAGATATTCGACAAAGTTTCGTATACTAATAACTGGCTCAGCTGTAGTAGTTGGCGCTGGCGCCGGCGCCGGCTGTTGATTTTGGCTGTTATTCTTCTTTCCACCCTTTCCACCCTTTCCACCACCCCTTCTCGATTTTAGCTGATTGTTAGGCGGCGGTGCCGTCTGTTCGGGGGCTACATTAGACACAGTACTGACCAGCCAGCGAACCAACTGGCCGGTGTTTTTCTTGTAGCGCACGTAGGAGGAGCGTAAATTGATATCTGTGGACATTTTTGGTGGATTGAGATTGCGAACTGCTAGCTTGGTTGGCACAGGCCCGTGACGTAACGTCGTACGGCTTCATCTTGATAGATTAGCGTTCTGGATCCTCCGCGTCGTAACGGCGTTTTATACATGTAGATAACGTAAAAGCGGCTTATAAACTTGTTTGTTAGCTGGTCTGAATCTAAATTGAGGCAATACTAGGATTCGAAATAGCGTCTGTAATATTACAGAAATACGGTGGAAATTCGTGTCGTCTACCTCTAAAATCACTGAATCTGCACCAATCTAAGCGTGATGATATCAAATTGACCGCAATCTATATTCGCTTTATAGCATAGTTATCACGGCTGCTCACTCGGCAATTTATCTGCGTTTAGCTTGACTGAAGCATGAGGGCTTCTAGATAAGCCTTGGAACGGAATGGTGTGATCAACTATGAACTGGGAGACATGTATGAAGCCGTTGGATGTAGAAACCCAGACAATCTATACCGTTCTTAATGCTCTATATCCCAATCGAAAACTCCGTAGCTATGAAATATAGCCTCAGCTTTACAACCCCCCCCTGATTCGTATACTACATGTATAGCTATATCGGTTCTTCTACTGGCACTAAATGAGGCCGGCTATGTCAAACACCCCCCCCAAACGAATATACCTTGTACACTATTCCTATCAAGAATCACAACGAATTAGCCTCTCGTCACGCTCCACATATCCCCAGGAATCACGTCTCCAAATCCCAATTACTTCCTCTCCAAAAATCAGACTTGCCTTTACGCGATCAGCGCTCCCCTCTCACCCACCCAGCCCACATCATAACGCCTCCCACAGCCCTATCATGCTCCCACCCCTCCATTTACCCACAGTCTAGCCAGGTTAAACTCCCTCGAAGGGCAGAAAAACGCTTAGTTCCAGACTGCGAGTGATGGAGAGATGCAGAAAGCGATAAGACGATGAACGGAGCAAGATGAAACAGAAAGGGAGAGAGGGTCGGAGGGCGGCTATGCTCTCTCCGATGCTAGAGCTCAGGAGTATCTGGATGTCATCATAATTTTGGAGGGCCAGAATCGGAGAGACGTATAAATAAAAAAACCAGGACATAGAACCAAGACGTGAAAAAAAAAAAACTCTCCCCAGAAAGGGTGAATCCTACCATAGATATTTATTCCCACCCTTATAACCCTCCATCCCTCCACCCCCAAGCAGCCCCTGCACTCATAATCTTCACTTCCGAATACTCGCCCGTGTATCACCCAACACCTTCGTCCCCTTAACCTTCCCCTTCTCCCCGCCCTCCATCCTAGCACTCCTACTGCCAAACTGCACCGCCCTCTTCGCCTCCCCCGCAACGAGGCTCATTTCTAGCTTCATCGCAAGACACCGCAGCAGCCCTTTATCCCGCTTCCCTTCCCATCCGGCACGCATACACCACCCCACCACCCGCTCTTCTAGAAACGGATACCGCGGCTCCCGGCCCCAGTGCGCAAGCACTCTGTCATCGCGGCCTAGATTCCGCTTACCGAGACGGCCCACATCGAGCTGTAGCTCGGAGAGCAGTCCCGCAGTGCTCCGGAACCGGTAAGCGGTGGTATGGCGCGCGTATCCACCCAGCAGCTCATCGGCGCCGAGGCCGGAGAAGAGGATACGTGCCGGAGTGGTGTAGGGTGTGGGTTCGGAGACGGCGGTATATAGTGTCCCGGAGCCCCGGGATGCGAAGTAGAATGCGATTGCGATAGAGAGGTCCATTTCGGTGTTGTGGGGGTGGATCAGCTCGATCACGGTCTGGCGGTGTTGGAGGAGCTCGGAGTAGGGTATGTTGATGGCGATGAAGCGCCAGTCGCGGCCGGGACAGACTTGGCGCAGCTCGGTGAGGGATTGGCGGCCGGTTATGCGGTCGGGGCAGAGCTCGTAGATGTCGGTTTGTTCTTCGGTGCTGGGTGGGGGGGGATTGGTGGTGGTAGGTTTGTGGGTGTCTGGACGGGGTTTTTCGTTTTTCTTGGGCTTTTCGGGGCGCTTCTTTACTTCTTTCTCTCTGCCCTCTTTGATTGCTTCGTTCCTTGCCTCGATCACTCGGCGGTTCTCGAAGGCGACGTTTAGGAGGTCTACTCCTTCGTGCAGCGGCAGACACTCGTGCACGAGTCTGGCGAGCATTGTGCAGTCGAGGCCGCCGGAGAACATTATCGCCAACCTCACATTCTCGCCGCGTCCGGGGATGTCTCTGACACGCGTGTTGATGCTGTCCAGGAGCACTTGCTGCAATTCTGCCACTGCAGGTGAATTGGGTGTGGGCGGTCCTGACGGGTCTATGAGGGCTGTATTTAATTTCGGAAAAGGCATTTCCTGCGAGTAGCCGTCAACAAATGCCGCTGAGTAGCCGTAAGCTATTACAGTGAAGAGTGAAAACCCACCATGAAGTCTCTCCGTCCTTCCACTGTAGCATCTTCGCCCCACATAAACGGCACCCACCCTTCCTGCCCCGTCACTAAATCCAGATACCGCAGCCCATCTGCCTCCACCTCTTTCCACCCAGCACTTTCGTCTCCGTCTCCTACGCTGGCAATCACGAATCCCTTCTCCCACCCATTGCCGTACTGCCTATATAGCAGACTCCGTCTCCCTAACGCATCCCTTCCAAACCACACCCGTCCAGCAACGGCGTCGAAATAGACTAACGCGTACGGCCCCGCAATGCTTTCGAAAGCAGTCTTCAATCCGGTCCCTGCCCCCGCGGCGAGAAGCTGCTTAAACACCTCTTCGCCGTCATTGATACCGGGCAACAACGCGTCCTCGCCAATCCGCCACGCTTCGCCGTTCCAGCACAACGCGGAACCGGTCGCAGGATCAGTCAGGGGCTGGGGGGTGACGTGGGCGCCGCGCAGGGAGAGGACGGAGGATGTGAAGGTCAGAGTGTAGCAGCCGAAGGTAGCCGAGTGGGTGCTTGTTGAGTCGGGGCCTCGACGGGATATGAGTGCTGACAGGGATTCTGGGGGAGGTGGAGCAGGAGCCCCGGCTGGAGAGATGCTGAACAGGATACCGCACATAATTGCGGTGGAGTAGAGAGTGAGAGGGAGGCGTATGGAATTAATCAAGGCATTATTTGTAGAAGCTGGCTGAGCCTGTTGAGGGTTTTGTTTCCGTCGTATTTCCAGCTGGGAGAGTCCTTGACAGGGCAGACAAGGCTATTGTTTTTGTTGTCGCTGATATCATTTCTCATCATTCTGCCCCGCCAAACATTTCCCCCCCCCGGATTATATCAAACATCTCCTTTTTGATATATAAAAACACCAAAACACCAAGATCCCCCCCCGGATTCCCATAATGAAACTCCAGAAAATCACGTCTCTCCCCCCTCACCCAGACCGCACCTGGTCCATCGCAATCCACCCCACCCTCCCCCTCCTTGCCACCGCCTCCTCCGACCGCACCTCCCGCATCTCCTCCCTGCTAACCTACCGCCCCCTCTCCACCATCGATGGCGGACACAAGCGCTCGATCCGCGCCGTCGCCTGGAAGCCCGCCATCAAGGGCGAGTCCGTCCTCGCGACCGGCTCCTTCGACGCAACAGCGGGCATCTGGCGCCGCTACGAAGACGACCTCGGCATATCCAGCAACGGGGCCTACGCCGACGACGAAGACGAAGAATGGCGGTTCGCGGTCGTGCTCGACGGCCACGAGAACGAGGTCAAGAGCGTGGCGTGGTCGGCCGGCGGGAACTTCCTGGCCACGTGCTCCAGGGATAAGACCGTCTGGGTGTGGGAGGAGATGGAGGAAGACAATTTCGAGACCATTGCGGTGCTGCAGGACCACACGCAGGACGTCAAGTGCGTTACCTGGCACCCGTCGGAGGAGCTGCTGGCCTCGTGCTCGTACGACGATACGGTGAGGCTGTATCGCGAGGATGTGGACGATTGGGTTTGCTGTGCGTTGCTGGAGGGCCATGAGAGCACCGTTTGGTGTATTGATTTCGAGAAGCCGGATTCCCCGCGGTATCAGGAGGGGCGCAGCGCGCGATTGGCGTCGTGTTCGGACGATCTCACGATAAGGATCTGGACCAGGCTTTCGAGATCGGGCAGTGCAAGTGGGGTGAAGGCGGTGCCGAGTATTCTACGGGGCTCCCCGGTGGAGGAGGATTGGGTGCATGAAGCTACGCTGCCAAAGGTCCATACCAGGGCTATATACTCGATATCATGGAGTCCAAGGAGTGGGAGGATTGTCAGCTGTGGGGGAGACGGCAGGGTCGTGGTCTATGAGGAATTACCGGCTTCTGCATCTACATCTGCACCTGCATCTACAGACTTGCCTTCAAATACAGATACCCCAATGGCTGACCCTAGTCCAGCGGATTCAAACGGTTCCTCGGAATCAGAAGAGCCCCAAGAGAAGACAGAACCCAAACCTCCAGCCCCGAAATCAGAATGGAAGATCGTCGCTGAATTCGAAGGCGCCCACGGCGTCTACGAGGTCAACGGCGCGGCGTGGAGTAAACGCTGGGACAAAGACCGCAAGAGTGATGATGAAGAGATTATTGCAAGCTGTGGCGACGATGGCGTCGTGTCTATATGGGAGCTTGTCGATTAAAATTCACTTGTAGTCTTGCACCTCATTTCATGGGAAGTGGAGTCAAATGCGTTCTATTACTGGAGGGTCTTGTATTTCTTTTCCTTTCTTTTATCTCTGTTGCTACAAAAGTTTTTCCAATTGTAATAATCCCATCATTACCAACCCGACCTAATCAATATCCATCCCTCCTTCCTTCTCTGCTTCCTCTTCCTCAACTCCCCTCTTAACGCCCCGCACAAACACCTCCACTTGATCCCCCGCCGCTTCCTCCCCAGGCTGCAGCGGTACACCCAGACTATCAGCAACACCCCGCAGCGCACCATCTCTCAGTGCTACACTGAGGCTGACATTGCTCTGCATGAATTGCGGGCTCTGCAGCACCTTGCGTATTATATCCTTCTTCTGCGACTCTGTTGCATTCTTCGGAACCAGTGCAGGCGGCAAGTTCGCGATAACGTTGTCGAGAGCGGAGCCACTGAGGGATGAAAGGATGGGCACCGTAGTAGAGGTAGCAAGCAGGTCATGAAGTGAGAGGGAAGGTGTCTGCTGCCCGTACCGCGAAGTGCCTGAGCCACTAGGTCCTGAACCCGAGGGGCCGCTAACATTGATGGATGAAATAAGAGACTTGAGGAAATCGTTTTGATTTTGGGGCTCGGTGGCTATCGAGGTGAAGGGACTTGGTGAGTCTCTACAGTGGGACGTTGGTCAGTCGAGGAGCTTCATCAGACATGGCACACTGTAGATAAATGCAAAATGATGAAAGAAGATTCGCGAGGTTTGGAACAATGTCCCGAAAAAAGCTATGAGTCCGTATATTCGCCATTAAATCACACGACCGTAACCCATGTCTTCTTGCCCCAGTTTTGCCCACTTATCAAAGCCTCTTCCCAACCGAAAGGGAAAGTTAGAAAAAGAAAAGAAAAGAAAAGCCCAAAGGTACTAACAAACTTCACAGCCACCAAATGCAAAAAGCCAAGGGAAACGGGCAAATCGTAACACGCAGTTTAAAAATAAAAAAATCACAGCGGGAACACCTACGCCCTGCCCCCGTCCTCCCCACCTCTCCTGCTCGCACTCCCCTCCTCTTCGATATCTTCGCTTCCCAGTTCTGCATCCAGATCTCCCATCTCTTCGTCGTCGTCATCCATGCCCTGGAGGAGACGGTTAATAGCATCGCCCCATCGGTTGTCACGAACGGACCAGTAGCCTGGGTTGTCGCTTTCAGCTTTCGCCTGCAGCCAAAAGAAGTGACGTCGTGAGGAGGAGGAAAATTTGAGGAGGAAGACGCGGCCAGTTGTGCAGGCAGAGTATTTTGCGAAGGTTGCGTCTCCCGGGATGATAATCAGGTCTTCCTCTGGAGTTTGGGAGGAACGGTGTCTCCAGCAGAAGTGGAGGAGATCTGGGGAGAAGGTATTAGATATGAAAATTATTCTGTGGAGTTAAAGGGGGGCTGTTTACCGTCATCGGGGTTGTTGTAAAGGTACAGAAGGCCAGGCTCGGGGGATGGAGTGATCCTGTTGCCCTAGGAGTTGTTAGCTAGACGGTGAGACGGTGGCACCAGTACTCACAGATTGGGTGCATTTCCCTGCCTTGATGGCGATGAGAGGTCGTAATCCAGCCATTTTGATGAGATTGTGGAGATGGCAGTTGGTGAAGATGGGGGGAGGTTGAGGTTGAGGTTGAGGTCGGTGGGGGGAGCTGTGGTTGGCCATGACGCTGGTTACCCTGTCACCCCGCGCCAAGAGACAGCTATCTGTAGCTTTGTCAGATTGATCTTATCGTGGAGCCATCATTGCCCTGCGATTTGGTGCAAGGGGTCATGCCCTGCCTTTGCCAATTAATAGAGTGTACCTATGGCATGCTGTTCCAAGGATGCTCTGTAAACCCTGGGGAAATCTTCAGCTCTCGCATCGTTTTAATAGATTGGATTAGAGCTCCCGCCTCAGGAACCCACCTATCGCTGAACCAAAGGCAACTAAGATTTGGTGCAGGTCAACCAATCAAGCACAGTGGTCAACGCCATTTCTTATTTACAGTTATGTATGTAAGTAGCACAGGCTATTATCGTAAGCAAATTACTCGTGCCCATTAACACGAGGTCCTCAGGAGGTGTAACCTAGCGTTTGGAAATCGTAATATAAAATCAAAGGGAAGAGAGGACCCATGTCCACCAGCGCAGGACTGCTCCAATCCAGACGAAGGAAATGGCATCAAGGGCACTCAGCCTGTATTGCATTCCACAGAATATTCCACCAGCAAATTGGTGCGGAGCCCCGTTTGCAGAATTAGCCCCACAGAAGATATAGTAGATAAATTGGAAACGACAGCCATCACGGCGATAGGTGAGCCCAAGAGCAGCAAGCTAGCCATTCGCCATGAATCTCAAAGCTTGGCAGCATCACGACTCTGCGAAACGGCATGAAGCGACCTGACAGGTGGGTGATACAGAGCACTCCATCATCGCATAATCAATTGGGGGCCAGAGGAATGCCACTCAGGGCGATCGGCGGCGATAGCGAATAGATGTCCCCTGAGGCGTAGAATAGTAATCCACTGAGATCTGGCCCCAACCCTTCATCGGCGACGAGGGAATCGAATCTGTCGTTGTTCCTGACATCCCCAGCAAGCACCCGCCCCTCCCAGATCCAAATCCACGCGCGAGGAACCGCGCCCAAGGCCGCAAACGCCAAATCACATGCCCCCCTCGCCAACGCGACGACCACCACGACCACCACATCACCGCTCGCAGTCTGCTCCCCCCGGCCACCACGCGGCTCCCCTCGCTACCCGCCGTTCACACTGGACCGCCCGCAGCCACCCGACCTCACTTCTCTCCGCGCCATCAATCGCCGCTACCAGCTGCTAGTGCAATCCCAATCTCAGCTAAACGCGCGCCCGTTGAACATTCCCGTCCCCCTTAGTGCCAACCCTAACCTCCATCCTTCCACCATCAACCCCCACCACCACCACCACACCAACATCAACACCAACTCCACCCCCTCCCCCCCAACCACTGTCGCGATGAAGCCCCCGCAAGCACTGACTACTACCTACCCTGCGCGCCTCCAGACCTTCTCCACCGCGCTCATCACACCCGCTGGCCCAACGCCCACTGGCCCTGCTGGCGCGCCTTCAGCAGCAGAGCGGTCAAGTGGCAGAACAAAGCGCGGTGGCCAGGTCATCAACTACGCAGAGGTGGACGGCGATGATGATTTCGACCACGACGCAGAGACACGGGCCGCCATGATGGCGGTCGCACAGTCGCTAGGTGGTGTGCCAGGGGCAGCTGGAAACGCTCCAGGCGTGGAGGCGATCAAGAGGCCCATACAGCTAGTTGGGAAACCAATGCAGCCGCGATACTCCAGCGAAGCCTACAGGTATACCCAACAAAACTCAATTGAGAAATAAATATCCATCCTGACAAACATAAACCAGAACCGAACACCAGCTTCACTCCGCCTCTGCTCTGCCAACGGTGCTTATCCCTATCCGTCTAGATATCGACCTGGACCCCCCCTCGAGAGGCCGTCTACATGATACGTTCCTGTGGAATCTTCACGAATCTCTCATCACACCAGACTCCTTCGCTGTCACTACATGTCTCGACCTCGACCTCCCGCTCAACCCTTACGCTTCCATGATATCCACCTCCATCCGCGACCAGATCTCCGAATACGCTCCGGTCGCTACCATATCCCTCCCCGAGGGCTCCGGCGAGATGCGCGTGGTCTGCAACCTGAACGTGAACCTCGGCGAGCGCGTATACGCCGACAAGTTTGAGTGGGACCTAGCAGGCAGTTTGACGCCGGAATATTTTGCGAGAGGTGTCGCGGCGGATCTGGGCCTGGCTGGCGAGTTTGTTCCGGCGATTGCGCACGCGATTCATGAGTTTTGTTTACAGAAGAAGAAGGATCTGTGCGAGACTGGTGTTACGCCGGATTTGGAGAACGATGCGCATCGCACGGATGTGGAGGCGGGATGGCGCTTGGATCTTGAGTCGCTGGGTGCGGAGTGGGAGTCAAGGGTAGAGACGCTTACCCGTGAGGAGATTGAGAAACGGGAGGGTGATCGGGAGAGGGAGATTCGGAGACTGAGACGTGATACGGCCCGGTTAGGTGGTAGTGGGGCTATGAACATGCCGTTGGTCTGGGGCGCTACGGTTCAGGGTGACGTAGAAGAGCAGATGGGAAGAGGGAGTAGAGTGAAGAGGAAGAGGCAGAGGAGTTTGTCACCTGGGCCGTCGGCGACGGGAGGTAGAGGAACACCGAGTAGGACTGTAGCGCAGAGTAATGGCGTCAACAATGGAGGGCTGGCGGAATGGGAGAGGCAGAATTGGAGATGTGCGTGGTGTGGAGTTGCGGGTACTGGAACATGGGGTGTTAGGGAGGGGCCAGAGGGACAGAAAGTATATTTTTCCCCCAGTCCTCCTCATTTCTAATGCTAAGAAACGGACTAACGGTGTATTCAGACATTATGCTTTAACTGTGGAACTGCATACGCGGAGACCGGCCTACTACCAGAATGGTCAAAGGGACTACATGCACGACCATAGACCCCCCCTCTCTAATTTATGACAACGGCCTTTTTTTTTTTTAACAAAAAGAAAATTTATATCAAAATCCTAATGTTCCCACTCCTACCTTTCTCTTTCTATTCTTTCTATTCTTTTCTTTTTTTTTTCCTTCGGGGTTTTTTTTTCATCGTGGGGTTTACGTGTGAGGCGGATTATTATATTCTTCCAATTGTTATTTTTTTTTGGCTACTTTTATTCTTTTTTATATTCCCGGTGCTGCTTGTTGCTGCTGGTTAGTACAAAAAAACAAAAAGGAAGGCTACATCATTTTAGACTGTAGAAGGGCGTTACTACAAGAGCATTGTCGAGGGGTGTCGAGAACGGCTGTGGTGGGGGTGTGAGGTAGGAGGTAGGAGGTAGGAGTTGAGGGTTAGTGAGGGCCAGTTAGTTAACGAGAAGAGGGAGGAGAAGGAGAAAAGCTATCGCGTTGTTTGCGCGCGGGAGCAAAAGCGGGTATGGGGTGTACGATATCTATAACTGTAGAACGGCTGCTTGGCTTGGTTGTTTGGTTTTTTTTCTCCTTTCTTTCTACTTATCTACGTTTCTGTTTTTTTTATTTATTTATAAAAAAATGAATTTTTTTGGTTTTATCAGTGTCAGTATCGAGAGTGAATGGGAGACGGGGGAGGAAGGAGGATGGGCGGAGGGTGAATGATCGCGGTAACCAGGTTTTTTTTTTTTGTTGCGAAAGTAGGAGACAGGGTTAGCTGGTGGTGTTACCGATGCAGGTACCCGTCGCGGTTGTAGAGGGCTGCACTGCATATCTCTTGGCTGCGACGTCGAGTCGCTGTCCAGTCACCATCGGGTGCGGCTGTTGCTTGAGAAGCTATCGCACCAGCACCAATAATCAGGGCGCACTGGGGAGCTCCGTTTCATACCTTCTATCTCGGGCCTGTGCATCTTACAGATAGGCTTTTGGGTCGAGCACTGAATTGGAGTTTGGTTTGGGCGGTCTGTTAGATGGTAGTGGCGTTTGTTCTGCGTGTTTGGTTCTTTTTGTGCTAGTGTAATTACTATAATGGTTTGGAAGTGTTTTCTCTAAACTATTCAAAAATTGCTTTTTTTTTTTCCTCTTTCATTTCGGTTTGATCAACTGTGATTTATCTCACGGTGTTCTAAGCCTTGTAAGCCTTATGAATTAGGTCGTTCGTGTGCTACGCAGAGTAATAGAGTAGAGCAGAGGTGAGTAAAGTGATATCCCATGGCGTTGGCGCGATAGGTATAACTCAACACAATCTGGATTACGCATCTAACAGCCTACTCCGATCCCGTGGAGTCGAGTGATCCTTGAAGATTGGAAGTAGTGCTAAAATTTAGCCACAGACCAAGTATCGAAATCTGTCCTATGTAGTAGAAAGGGATTCTTCCTCTGTGGTAACTATCTCATTCCTTGACACCTTTCCCTATATATCTATGCAGCGTCTCCTCTTTTTACAACCTTGTAACCCCGCTGTATTCCAAATCTCTAGTTCACTACCAAAGAAGTTCGGATGAGATAGTCAAACGCCCGAGGATCGAGGATAAGGGTTAGCCCTATTTCAATCTGGATGAGGTCCAAGATCTTTATAGCCAATGTCAAACGTCTTGGAAACCCTAATGCTCTCGGAGTTATCGAGTACGTTTTTATGAGCAGGTCTCTACTAAGGCCTATTGCGGCGTCTGTCTGGCTGAGAGAATGTTTGTCTCGGTTTAGGATAGTGACTAAAATGGTTCGCGGGGCTCCTTAGGGTAGCATGGCCACTCTGGAGCTTATATCAATGGCCACTTTCCTTCCTAGCATAGCACTGCTAGCTCGGAGCTTAACTTGCTGGTTTGGACATCTTGGAATAAGCAATTTGCGTTAGTATCGAGCTTGGTGAACCTAAATCGTAGATATAAAGGAACTCGAGACATAGGTTTGGAAGATTGAGATACACCGCATGCCTAGGACGCATGCCACACATAAACTGGACAAAACTCGTCTCAAGCCAGAAGTTCCCCATCTCTGCTATCTATTCAATCGTGCATGGAGAGAGGAAACTCGGCACTCCCCATCATCCCTCAGTTAGGACTAAAAACTCAACTCCAGTAAAACGCTTAAACGAATACTTTGTACAGAAAAAGAGGAAGAAAACCAGAAAATTACAAGCAATATCAACTTCCTATCCTATGATTATAATTAAACCTACACACCCCATTCGCTGCCTCCTTCCAGAGCCTGAACTGTTCCTTGAGCAATGGATGAGCTCTCGGTTTAACTCTCTTGATATCTTCAAGATCCACAAGCCATGGTTTTCCAGTCGCAGTGTAATGCAGTACCTCCACCTCTTTAAATAGTTCCACTAGTTGCGCACTCGTCGCATTAACCGTTCGATTGGAACCCCCTCCGTACCATTCAGGTAGGTCCAAGGCTTCCCAGTGACTATTGAGCGTGCAATATCGCCCTGGCAACACCATCAATCGCTTTTCGAGAACCCGGTTGACAATATCCATGTCGTACTCGCCCTTGCGTACATTCGCTATCGCGTCGCTGACAATCGACCAAAGCTCATCGGAGAGATTCGCAACCAGGAGGGTTGTGGTCACGGATACGCCTTTGAGCCAGTATGCGAGAGGGGCGGCAATATCCACCGCAGGGAGATCAAATAGCGAGTCGAGGTTCTTTAGAATTAGTTGGTCGGAATCTAGCACCTGGATACGCTTTAGGCGGGGTTTGATTTGGTGAAGTCGCAGCGACCGTAGTTTCAGCAGGACGTCTTGGTAGTAGGCGGCGCTCCCATTTGCTATCGGGGGCGGCTTGTCTCGAATTACTTCGAGGCCGTTTTTCTCTAGTACTGCTATAGTGGCGTTTGAGACGCTGCGGCTGACGAGTATAATTGCGGGGATTTTGCTGTAGAATACTGTTCGCAGTCGATGGAAGTTGATAAGGGCCGAACAGGCGTAGGAATCGGAAGTTGCATAGAAAACGTAGGCATGGTCCTCGATGGGTTTTTCATGCGGGATGTTGGGCGTCACGGAAGTCGTTATTGGTGTAGGCGTTGATGTGAGCGTTGATGTAGGTGTTGGTGTAGGCTTTGGTGCTGTAATTAGTGTTGTTGTCGGTGTTGGTATTATCACCAGGGTTTTGGGAGAGGCTGTTCCGAAAGAGATCTGTGGCCATGCCTGTACAACCAGGAACCAGGTCAACAGGATCGCAGGGAATACGAAGACCGCTGGATGGCGATTAACCATTTTGTATATATATGAGGTCCAGCAAAATCTGGCCGAGGTTAGCGAAGCTGGCCCCAGGAGATTTTCTGGACAAAGGAGGAGCTTTTTATCGCAGCATTCTATTTGCGCCACGCCATAGTTAAGACATACGCGGCCCCCAACACCCGAAAGGTGTGGGTTCCCATTGAAGCTAGGAATTGGACAAAAAAAGCCTGTGGTTTAAAAGGGGTGTCGGGAGTGGTACAAAAAAAAAAGCAAATAATCCCCAGTCTTGGGATCGTGAGATACACGAGGAAACAGCCAGCTGGGATTCCTCAACGCAGATTTCTTTGTTCAGGATATAGCCGCACTTTGCTACCCCAAATTCCAAGAATCTGGAGGATTTCATGGGATAGAAAATTACTCTATGATAGAAAAAACCATTTTTGTCTCAACTAAGGTCATACAGAACAGCAAGGGATCCGGATACTGCGGTACGGATGCGTGCGGTTTGATTGAACGATAAGAACGAACCACTCTAGCATAAGTACATCTACCCTAGGGTTATGTCGCCTGGTTAGGGTTATACAGCGTACTTGTGCTCTAGCACAAGTAACTGAAAACAAGGGTAAGATTTTGGCCAACCAAATTTTGAAGTGCTGCTGCGGGACGAATTAAAAAACGTTACCACCAAAAGGCATTTTCAGGTACTTATTCTAGAGCACGAGTACTGCAAAAAATATCTGGGAACGTGGGGCTTGGGTTTTCAGGGTTATTATTGGCCCCCAGAGTTTTCGAGGATGATCCCAGCAGTTGGAATGACCGCAAAGTCCAGCATGTAGACTCTGGTTACTCGATCTTTCTTGCCATACGCTGTAGTAATCGTGCAGAGAGGTTCCAGATACTCTTTTAGCAAGAAAGCCACTTCCGTGGTGTGTGTTAGGATATCTATGAATGCCAGACCAACTGTTGGTTCATGTTTTTATTGCTATATAGATATATATATGCATAGTGCCATGATAACAACCAACTCCCTCCGTCCGAACCCTACCCCAGAAAAGATATAAGCCACGCTCTCTTGCGTGATGTCTGTTTTGCTATTCGATTTTTGTAGCGAAATAGGGTTAGGGTTTAAATAACTACAGTTACCCGGCTAGAGCCTAGGTACTATTGCTCCAAGCTTCACTTCCAAAGATAAATAGATAGATAGATTAATCATACACGCACTCCCAAAGATAGTTATAGCTATGGCTGTCTCATTTCTAGAAAAATATTGCTTTCTATAATATAAATGCAGAAGAAAATATCGACCACCTCAGCGACGGAGGGTTTCCCTCTATGCCGGAGCTGTTTTAGTTACAAATTTAATAATTCCCTTACAATTGCCTAATAAACGTCAGAAAACCAACGATTGACAACCTTAACTCGACCGATCTTACACAGTAAAGTAAAGCAAAATGGCATAATCCTCAATAAATGTATTTACCCGCCTGATTGTAAGAAAGAATGAAAAAGAAAAAGAAAAGAAAAAAACTGAAGAGAAATGCATTCGACTCCTCGTATCTATCATTTGATGGGAGCGAAATTGCTTGGGGCTCGTTTGGGCCGTGGTTGAATCGATTGTATACTATTTCAACCACTAATAATTAAGATCAGGTGCTCAATCGTGATCTATGAACCCCCCTCCCCGCGGCCCGTTCGACAGCAACCGATGGTTATGGCAATCAAGAAAAGGTAGAAGTAACCCCTCTAAATAATATTTTTCAATTTTTCATCACGTGTTATACGCAAAGCGTGTATCATCTATACCAAACTACTCAGTTGTGATTAGCGGATAAGCCAGCGAATAGTTTTATTATTAGACACTACAATTCTAAGTAGGGCTATTCGAATTCCATAATATATTTTTGTGCCTTGTCCATTAATGTTTTGTAGATCTCACCTATCAAGATGAATTTAGTTAGTTGGACGGAGGCCTACTCCGATTGGCGTGCAACTAGTAGAGCCAATTTCAAAACAGGTTGAGCTAGCTATTAGTTGACTAATTTGTAAATTGAGAAACTCTGGCATCAGTAAACCGACCTTCAAAGTGACTTTAGCGGGGCTGGTTCGCAATGCAGCAACCAACGGTAGTAGCTATAGGGATGGGGGCGGGTTAGTTTCGGTATGATTACAGTCACCTCGCCTCACCAAAGCACAAGTAGTGCTTACAGTCTAGATAAATCGGCTGATAGTTATATACGCAACATATACTCTACTCTAATAGCCGTAACATATCTGTCAATGGTAGTAATAACAATATAATAACCCCAAGATCCCTAATCCTAAAACAACCCAGATTACCATAACCAAAGTCGATATAAAAATGCATGTACAAGTGAAATTTCAAGCCTACGTGCATCCCGAATCTGTGCTCTACGCTTCATACTTATACGAGTCAACCATCAAGCTACACTCAAGCTCGAAGGTTCATTACTCTATCTCTGGCCAACACCCACGCTCTCCGGTGTTAATGTCGCCCTGGTGAACAACTAGCACCACGCTCGCACCATGTTGTAAAGGGTTTCCCTCCCAGACGACAAAGTCCTCAACCCCAGCCATCGCATCTAGACCCAAAATTTTCGGTATTTCCACCGTTGCTAACTTCACCGCAAACGCTTCCTCCTCTTGCATCGTCGGGAAACCTATATATTTTGCAGCCCAGGCAGCCTCGAGGAATAGGTTTCGAACAAAAACATCATCTACATGCAAATAGCTATTTAGCGCCAAGTTCTAGTCTAATTAACTGCAAGAAGGAAACTAAACTTACCGGTGACGGCTAAGCCGAATGTTACACCAGCACTATAAAGGACTTCAACAATCGATTTCGTAATCGGCGGTCCAGTAAGGCTATCACGATTACACCCTTAAGAAGATCCTCTTGTGTAAAACCTTATGCAAAATGGTGAGGTAATATTACCAATTTCGATTCTCCCAATCCCCTGGCTCACATCGCCACGGTGCAAGTATGACTGGGATTTTAGCAGCAGCGAGTTCATCTGCAACCTAAGATATCTCAAAACATCAATATTTCAGCCTACCTCGATGATTGGGTGATTATATAAACGATTACCTCCCAAGACTCGATACCCCCATAAATAACCAATCTTACATTAGAAAACTCCTTCTTGATTTTGATCAACTGCACAATATCATCCTAAAAGGTCAACCCTTATTAACATTGACTTCTATCCTCGCGTACCCCTTCATGAACAGAAGATTTTTACCTTGCTGTTGGCCTTTACTACAACCGGAACATTACCATTAGCAGCTCGGTTAAAAAGCGTACTATTCATTTTGGAATCATTTCTGTTATCCAAAAATAGTCTTCGTAAACTTTTTAGCTGAGACGAGGTGGTCGGGTTCAAGCCACCTGCACCGAAGTCCTATTAACGATGTGTCTTTTAGTCCCTGCCAATGATAATAGTTACTTTTTCCACCCCGACCAATAACGAAATGCAGGGCAGCATCCTCTAGCGTCGATTAGCTGGCAAAATAGTGGTGTAGATATATAATAGGCTAAAAACCTTTGAAGATCGCTTCATTCTCAAGTATATTCTTAGCCACCGTTCTAAATCCTACACTCACTCCCTGCAAGAACCCTCCCGCATGCAACGGAGGTGTAATAATTTTTGTTACACCTCCAGCCTTCGCTCTTTCAATAATCTTGTTTCCGAAATGCAATCCGTATTTGGAATATATGACCGACGCCTCATTTAGAGGGCCGACAGTAGGTGATACGATGCTATCTTGGGTTGCCGCTTCGGCTCTAATTTCCGACAGTCCGATTCCAACCGAGAGTGCAGTTATCCCAGGGACTAGGCGGCCGTCAGATAATGTTACTGTTTTTGAAGTGGCGGCGGTAGGGTGTAGCTCTAGGCAGACAGATTCGACATCGATGCAGAGGGGCTTGTTATTTTTTAATAAAAGGACCAGTCCTTCGTTTGTGGAATGACGGAGTTCGGACGGAAGTATTTCTGGAGGGAGGAGTGACTTTGTGATTCCTTTAATAACAGTTATTACATTTTTTTTCTGGATCGATGAGCATAGTTCACGTTTGAGGTCCTGGTTGGTATCAGGTCGCATCTTTGGATCAGGTGTGTTTGACTGCTTTTTTGTAATAATGTGAGCTTTATTCTTTTCTTCTCTCTCCATGTCGAATAAAGGTTTCCCGTCGATATAGACTTGTATGGGTGTTGCACCGACAGAGAGCGGGTGAGAATCCCAAACCACCTTTTGGAATCAAATATCAATTTCCTTGCACTCTTTCAAAAGGCAAGCAAAAGGAGTATACCAGATCAGCATCATATCCTGTTCGCAGATATCCAATCTGATTATCAAGTCCTAACGCTCTTGCAGGAGTAGAAGTAACTGCAGCTAGTGCAAGGTCCGCAGGTAACTGGAAACCATGAGCCGTCGCGGCCTGTGAGCTGTTTCCAACTAGTTAGGGTCTAGAATAGCTGATTGAAGGGCTGTCTTCATACAGGAGGTATTTTGCATTAGTTACCGGGTGGTCCTATACTAGTATTAGAGTAATATCACCCAAAAGCACCCTTGCTCTCTAGAGACATACGGATTTGTAAACTACTGGGAGACCGGCTTCTGAGAGTATCTTCCCTGCCCAAAGACTGGCTTGATACGTTTCCCTCTCTGTCGGTTAATTTTCGTCAACAGCTTGCTAACATTAGGTAACATTAGTAATAGAATGTCTTACTGTAGCAGGCAAGATCCGCAAACGTTGCCACGGCGACGTTACTAATTAATACGTTAGTTCATATATTATTGCTCATCTCAAGGACCACTCACTGGTCTACCCTCTTCAACATCTCCGGGATTCTCCATGCGTCTAATGCATGATGAAAAGTCTCAACCCTCCACCCATACTCATCTGCATATCGAAGCATATTCTCCATATCCATAGTTTCATAGCAGTGGATATTGACTCTCACGTCCCCTCTCAAAATACTTAATGTGAGATCATACTCTATATCTTCTGGCAATCCATCCGTAACTCGATCCGACCCAAAATTCACCGCATTACTAGCCAGCGAACACCAATGATCCTGTCTTTCGCGAAGCTGCCTCGCAGAAGCCATGTGGGCGCGGAAGGCATGTCCTAACCCCACGCGACTGGTTGTCTTCGAAGAGTAGAAATTTCTTGGATTCTCGCCACAAGCCTTGTTTTTATTAGCAAGATGTAAATTACTAGGTCAGGGGCGAGGAGAGAACGATTTGAGCCCATCGGATACGCTCAGGTGAATTCTCGGGCTCAACAAGAAGATCTGATACGGCGCTGTTTGGGTAAACAATGTTCTTGATTGCGTATGCTTCTCCTCCAATGATGTTGGTTGATCCGGGTGATATGAGTGATGTTGTGACGCTGTTGTTTGAAGATGTCATTAGCGCACGTGAAATAAATGAAGGAAGCTATTGGTAGAACGGTTATTTACCCGCCAGAAGCAATGATGTTGATTGTTAGGTCATGTGGATTGACGGCATTAATAATTCGAGCCCATGGCGTCATCAGATCGGCAGTATCGTTTGTATCACTTGTACCTTTCAATAAGTAACATCTTTAGTGTCAATTAGACAAAGAGCACTTGGAAAGTGGGGTTTGGGGACAAGGCAGCAGGACAGCAGCATAGACATGAAGACAACATCCTTCGAGTGAGAATTTGTGAATATAAGATCTATAAGAGGATGGTATTTCAAAAGCATCTAGATGGCATGCAAGAATATCTGGGAAACTTACCCCTCAGATACGGGTAGGAATCAAATGTGCTGTAGGAGTGCATATCGACTAGGCCCGGTGTAACACAAAGACCCCACATGTTGTGAATATGCACTTTCTTAGTGCTACTTTCATTCTCCCATACCCTGCCAGACACGGCAACTTCCGTCACGAATCCCTTCTGGAAGACAACATCCATAGCTTTGGGAAACCAGCTCTCGCCATCATAGAGTGTAACATTCTTCAACACCACGACTTGGGGCACTGAATCCGAGTGGCGGAAGCGAGGATTGGTGCTTCTAGGAGCTCGGGTCCGCTCCCAGTATGGCTGACGCACAAAGGAAGCGCATTTTTGGAGACCGGTATGTAGGTGGGCTGCTTGGGCTGGAGATGTGGGTGTAAAGGTGGTTGGGGAAGGTGGATAGATGTGGAAGAAGGCATATAGAAGGAAGAAGGCGCAAATTAAAAGGGATCCAACAGAGGGGCCTGGGCAAATAAAGAAAGGCATTGAAGGCCGGGACAAGGAAGAGGAGGCGAGTAAATTATAGAGAGGCTGCAAACCCTCGATCTTTCCTCCTCTCTGATACACGGAAGGGAAAGTGAAGAAGTTTATATTGAAGATCTTGGAAGGCAGTGAGAGGGGCACCGGTTTAGTTTATTTAAATAGACCAACAAGTCAGATTGGAGTGATCCCACCCTTCAAGTCGTCAAAACATGAGTCACGGTATGGCCACGGCGTCTCAGTATCAGACGAGAGTCGTCAATAGATGCGCACTCTACGCACGTAAGCTTTGACCGCAGCAGCCGTTCGTATCGACCCGTCCAGGTGATGTCCACATCTTGCCGAGTAGGGATTGACGTCACAACACTCGGCAGAAGCACAAACAACTCGCACCTCCGACGCTTTCGGATGAGGGCGGGAGTTTGGGCGGTGTGTCCTCCAATGGCCGAAAATTAAGCTGCTTTGCTGAGTCAACGCGGGATTCCTGGAGGTGGATGGCATCGATATAAGGCAGCATGACTGAGCAATCGAGACAAAACATATCGCGAGGTGAAATCGGATCTCACACGGCTCGGGTAAAACCATCGGCAGAATTAATACACCCGTCTTATATTCGCTGGAGTACGGAAGTCAGTTTCTCTGTGAAATTGGCCCTGATCTCGTCGAAAAACAAGCTCAAGGATCAACTAGGAGGTCCCGTCTCCGAGATAAACTATATATGCTCCCCAGTGATCCCGGGAGGGTCCAAGACGCTACCTACCCCCTGATCTCTGTGCATGTGTGTAGCATACTATATATACATACATGTACTTGGTGACATGCAGAGGCACCCTGGCCGTGTGGGAAGACTCGTCTTGGGAAAATGTGGGGTGCATTGGCCACAAGAGATGTCTAGGCCTGTGGCTCTAAACGGTGGGGTGGATTTTCATGTCTGATAAGAGGTGTAAACTTTTGCCTGTTGGTAGTGATTTCCTATCGGTGCTGATAGTGGATGATACCTTGTCGTGCAGGTTGCACACGTTACACGAGAAACTAAGCTAAAACGAATTGATCAGCTTTTTGTAGCTGGGCAAGTTTTCTCCTCCTTCAGTTAACATACAAAAGATTCTAACTCCAAAATAGCTCCCACAGTATACATTTCTCGGAGGACTCGTTTGATGGGATAAAACCCTTCAAGCTATGGCCAATCGTCCAGTCCCCCCGGGAAAGGGACTAGCCAACCCTCCACTCACGAGTGAAATGGTTTAAAGCCTACATGTAGTAATAGGTGGAGTTCGCGACGATAAAGCCGCTGATGGGAAGCATAAGGCATAGGATTTTTCTGATGCAAAACAATAAGGTTTGATCACCGTTCAGTTAATGGTTGAGGTTGTTTCAGACTGCATAGCACCGGCCCAAGGCTCCCTTCGCGCCGGGAAGCGTGACTTGCGGGAGAAAAGCTTTCTCCGATCTCCCCTAATGCGTACGCCAAGAGAGCTCTGCCAGAGTTGTATGGAAAAACCTGCTGCTGGTAACGCTGAGTAAGGCAGTAATCGAGCTGAACCGGCCGGCAACTTTCTTTTCCTTGGAAACCAAGTGTGCAGCACAGCACAGCACGGTTTTGGCTTTGAAACAACCAGACTGTCAGTCACCAGCTTGGGGCAGGAAACAAAACCCTGCCCACCTTGCTATCCGTCCCTCCATCGCTGCTGACCCAGGACTCTTTCTCGCCCCACACACGCCTTCCTACCGAGAAACTCCCCTCTCTCGCTTCCTCGGCTCGCAACTGCTGTAGTGACCTAGCTCTCAGGAGACTTGTGAGCTGGACTAGAGAGAGAGAGCGTGAGTAGTAATCCGCACACAGCACAGACCTGCTGCTGACCCGCGGAGAAATAAAGCGTTGCTGTCTGGACTGATCATATGGAGCCTGAAATTCATCTTCCACGGGACGGGGCGGGAACAGGGACGGATATTGAAAACCTCCCGTCAGTTATCGATGCCAAAATGGACTCTGCTGTTGTTGAGGCTTCTTCTCCTTCCTTCTCTTCAACTGAATCACATCAGAATGTTGAAGAAGCTGTCTGTGCCAGCCAGGTGCAGCTTGGCGAGACGACCAACGGCGCATCAGGCACGGACGACGATGAATGGATATGGTCTAATGGGACAGTTGTCAATACAGCTGCCGATCGGGACGAGCTGCGGCATTCCACCTCGGCCACTGACAGTGGCCAAGCAGACAACGCCATCGGGAGCTCGGTGAAGGATCTTGCTGCAGCAAACCTTACTGGCACAACCACCACACCCTTAAGCCTGCTCTCAACCTCAGATTCAAAAATACACAAACAGTTATCCGAGATATCCATGGAGTCGAATTCAACGGATTTCAAGCTCGAGAATGATGACCTTCTCTCCTCTGATACTGATAATTTGGTCTCTACGCCAGTCTTGGGCTCGGGTACTCACGACACTTTCAATATGCTCTCGACGCAGGCTGCCGCCCTTTCAATCTCCCCAGCGAACCCTGATCTTGTCCCTTCTTCGGACGTTCCCAGCTCGCTAGCTCCTGAAGATTTAGCTGAGCTAGAATATCGTCCACCAACGCCTATGAAGGACGACACAGTTATCAAAGATCCAGCGTTTCCAGTAATCCCAGCAACTCCAGCAACTCCGGTTACCCCGGCGTTGCTCCAAAGTTTACCGTTACCCCAACCCCCACCAGCCCCCCCTCCAAAGGATGTGCCCCCGAAAGATAGAGTTTACCTCGACCCAGCTAGAACCCCAGGGCCGAGCAGGTCTGCTTCCGTCTCTCCAACGCGGGAGAGAGATCAAGGGTTCTCAAGAGGCCCGTCCTCCGGGTCATCCTCAGAAGACGACGAACCTGGCGACAGCACAAGATCTGAAATCCACAATATCTTCGAGCAAAGTAACGATCAGAGCTCTACATCGCTCACACCCTCATCAGGTTTAAATTCACCCCCGTTTCGGCATCCTGTAAGAACCACTTCACTCTCTAGTGCCAGTGGAAAAGGTCTAGATACATCCGTCTCTCCGCACATTCCTTCAGTTGCAACCCCAAATAGTCCACACCCAGCATCCCAGCATATCCCTGAAAAATCAAAATTTGTATCATCACCAACCGGAGAAGCATCTACTGCATCCCCAGTCACAGTACACCAGCCTCCGCCGCCAGATGAAGACCTACCTTTCGATTTTCATCGGTTCCTTTCCCAGCTCCGACACAGATCTGCAGACCCCGTTGCTAGATTCCTGAAAAGTTTCCTCGGTGAGTTCGCAAAGAAACAATGGATGGTGCACGAGCAAGTCAAAATCGTACACGATTTTTTAAATTTTATATATGGTAAGATGGAGGCCTGCGAGGTTTGGCGTGATGTGGGTGATGTGGAAATGGATAATGCTCGAGAAGGCATGGAAAAGCTCGTCATGAATAGACTCTATACGCAGACTTTTTCTCCGGTTATTCCGGCACCATCACCACCAGGTGCGGGATCAAGACGCAACAACAGAGAAGATGATAGGTTCCCTGGCAGGAGAGGACAGCATCAAGAAGATGTGGAAAGGGATGAAATTTTGGCGCAAAAAGTGAGGATATATGGATGGATTAGGGAAGAGCATCTTGATATTGGGGATACGGTGACGGGTGATGGTGGAAGGAAGTTTTTGGATTTGGCGGTGAATGAGATGGGCAAGATGAAGAGCTATAGGGCACCAAGAGATAAGGTCATTTGTGTGCTAAATAGCTGCAAGGTCATTTTCGGTGAGAACGGCTGGTTGGCATAAACAAATGGGCACAGACGCTAATTCATGTTTTAGGGCTGTTACGGCATTCTAATAGCGACGAAAGCGCGGATAAGTTTGTTCCGCTTTTAATTTATGTTGTTCTCAGGGCAAATCCGGAACATTTAGTCAGCAATGTCCAGTATATCCTAAGATTCAGAAACCCAGATAAGCTTAACGGCGAGGCGGGGTATTATCTGAGCAGTTTGGTATGCTTTAATCCCCCCTTTAATCTAAGGAAGAACGTTTTTTCTAATTTCTATTCGCGAGTAAAGATGGGCGCAATTCAGTTTATAGAAAACCTCGATCGTTCTAGTTTAACTATTACCGACGAGGAGTTTGAGAAAAATGTTGAAGCCGCAGTAGCGGCCATCGCGGAAAGGCCGCCTCCTCCACCTCCCCCACTTCCAAGAAGACCAGACAACAACGCTGAAGTCGTCTCTGAGAAGAGCCGGACATCAATGGGAAAGGAAGGACGTTTCTCGACAAGCTCTAGGGAAGGCAACGAGTCCTCTGGTGGGGAATCGGAAGAGAAAGCAGCAGTGGCTGGATTATTAAGGACCATCCAAAGGCCATTAACCACTATCGGTCGAATATTTTCTGACGGAGAATCGAGTTCCACACCAACTGCAACTACTTCAGGGAGCGGACCACCGCTGACTCCTGTTCCTGGCAATACACCCCGTGGCTCCCCAGGCGCCGAAGACAGTCTCCTAACGGCTGTTGGAGGTCGCGGCCAGAATGGTGGTAGACGAAGGCCAGGGGGGGCCTCGTCCTCGTTTGCCCCGGAAGAAGCTGCCGCACGACAGGCTAGCGCCGAAGTTGAAGAGGCACGGCGTATTCAGAGAAGAGAACATGAAAATGTGGTTGATATTCTGAAGGCGATGTTCCCGGCGTTGGATAAAGAGGTTATTGGAGATGTTGTTATCATGAAGGAAGGGAGGTCGGTTTCTTCCCTTTCTTATTCCCTTGCGTTGACTTTAGTTCCATTTCGTTTTGTTTCGAAGCGGTATATATCTCTAAGAAGAGGAAGGCTGAGAAAGATTTTTGGGGGGGTTTAGGGTTAGGTCAGCTGTTGATGCGTGTTTGGCGTTAAGTGCTGGCGGTTAGGAGTTAGGTTTGGCTTTGGGTTTTGGTGGGAATAGCTAGTTTGGGCATTGTTAAGGGACAGTATTTATCAGGTGCATCTAGAATTGGGTAGCATTAATCATTTTTCCCTGCCCCCTTCCTATCTCGTTGACTTTGTGTTTTTTGCCACGAGTTTCGGGTTCTGGGGGGGTTTTAGTTTTCCTGTAATTTTTTCCCATCCTTTGAAGGTCGGGTGTTTGGACACAGAAACGATAAGATGATTAGGTGAGTTGACCGGGTATTTTTGGTGTACGTTGGTATGATACAGGTGTTTTTGTTGTGTTAGTTATTTGTCATGGTGCATTATTTGGGGTTATTTTTTATTTGTTCCTTTGCTTTCTTTTTGACTCACATGGTGCGGGGTAAGTATTTCTCCGCTTGGGAGTAGAGAATACATGTAGGTCTGGGAGCTAAGTTAGTTATATTTAATGAATTCCGCGGCAGAGGCTAAATCGAGGTTCTGGAGCGAGGACGTATGGCAGCTTTGATATTCCGCGGACAGCGCGGATCTTCACATATCACTCGATCTTGGCACCTAATTTTGGTCCTTAATGTGGGATGAGATCAAGCCAAATATATTTATACTGATACCCTAGAGAAAAAGACAGAGTTTGGGTTTAGGAATAAATTTGGAAATTAGCTAAAATAAAATAAAATACAAAGAAATGCCTGGTTTTTTTTTTGACCCAAAACTACATGTATTGACTACTCTTAAAAAAATCCCCCAGGTAAAATTCTCGTAAAACACGTTTCTCAAAAATGTAAGAAGTTCGATGAGGAGGGGACGTGGTACATACCAATCGCATGCGGAAGCAACCAGTTAATTGCATCAAAACCATCATGAAGAAGACATCACAACACAGCAGGAAACAAGACACGATAAGATGAGAAGCTTACCGTTCAAGATTGTGGATATCTGATGCCTAACTTAAAAGGAAAGGGTAGTCTTTTTTTGTGTTCTGATTTTTTTTCCTCCCCGGGGCAGGTCGGTTAAATACAATCAAACTAGAGTGCAGTACGAGAGGTATAGCGTAGCCTAAGCTACACATCTATTCGCCTCCGCACATGACCCAAGGCACCTTAGGGCTGCCTCTAGGTTACTAGTGATAGGGTTGGCCGTCGAGCTTCTATATTAGAAAGAGGAAAATAGTCATAATAAGATTAACGGATGGTTTGCCGGGGAAGTGCCGGAGAAGATAAGGGATAGGAGAGAAAAACTCCCCTGGGGATTATTCGAGTAGCGGGGGAATGAGACTAATTAATCAAGCGATTTTAGAATTAGGTTAGTTATTAATTATGAGGGAATGGACGGAAGGATAGAAACTTACTGAGACAGACCACCTATAGTCAGTTAATTATTGAGTGGGAAAAGGTCCAACGGGGTATTTTTTTTTCTTCTTTTTTGGGGGTTTTTTTATTTATTTTAGTCCCCTACACCAGTTCCGAAAAACTGATGTAGAGGAAGCGCCATCTCGGCGATGCATGTCTCTGGGAAACGACTCTTCAGAGTGATCAAACTATTGGATCGATATATGATGGAAAGACAAACAAAATCTGTCAAGCAGTGGTATATCAGCAAGCTAGACCGGAAAGAAGTGCTTTGATTGATGTTAGTGATGCCTTCTTCTTGGTGCTCGACGGATTGATGGATATTCTGGATGGCGGACATCCCAGAGAGGCAAAGACTTCTTGAGGGAGGGAGACAAGATATTAGGTAGAAAGGGTAGTGAGTGATGAAAAGATAGACGCCATTGGCGATGGCGATGATTTTGATGGTGGTTGGTGGTTACTTCTCACTATTGATGGGTGTGATGGAAGAAGAGCGGAAGATGGAGAGGAAAATGGAGGGGTTTTATAGCTGAATCCAAGGATCAAATCTACGCTAAGGGACATAGCATGTGCCAGAAGAGGCACCGTTATAGATACAGATACACGTAGGTACATGTAGGCCCCACTTGCCAAACGGCGCCACACAGCAGAGGAGCGACCTACAAGACAGGGCTGAGCATGAAGCTAAACGCAATTCACGAATATACTTTAGAACTAGGGACCGCTTCGCAGCTTCTGGGTTGTTCTGTGGCCCTTCAGAGTTTAATAACTCGTCAATGGCGTGACTACGCGCAACCTGCTTTGTCATGGCATATCACTCGCGAGCGCCACCTAGAAGCAGGTGATGGCTGAAAATCATTATTTCAAGATGGTTCTCCTAGCTGCTAGATTGAGGTTGGGCACGAGGCTATGGATCTTCTTAATTTTGAACTATTTATCTTCCCCACTTCCCAAGTAGAAATTTATGTCAAGAAATCAATTCGCATAAACATAACTCCCGAAGTATAAAATTACAAATACTCCCCTAACCCTTACCCCGTGAATTCCCGCTACTCATCATCATCATCATCATCCACAACTCTCCTCCTCTTTCCAGCTCTCCCTCCTCCCCGGCTTCTCCCACCCCTCTCGTCATCGGTAAACTCAGCTTCGTCCTCCTCGTCCTCCTCCTCGGGTTCCTCCCTCCTCTTCTTCTGCGAGGGGGCCTTCTTCCTTCTCCTGTTGTCGTCACTCTCATCCTCCTCCGAACTCTCCATGACTTCTTCATCATCACTCCCTTGCACAAAGTCATCTTCAAGATCATATTCGTCTTCCTTGCTCTTCCGGAGACCTCCAGTGATCGGGGGAGATTCACGCTTGGATCGGGTTCCACCAGCACGAGGGGTGTATTTGGGCCGCGGCTCGTTGTTTCCTCCAGCTGCTCCGCCACGAGCACGGCGCTGTTGGTTCTCTAGTTTCTTGGCGGCGCGTTCCTTTTCGCGTGAGAGGCGCTCGGCTTCTTTACGCTCAGCTTCAGGGTCACGCATATCTGTGATCTCAATCGATGGTTGCCCACGGCTTCTGCCACCACGAGCTGCCTGGGCAGCAGCGAGTTGCTCATGAAGACGGCTGACAGCTTCCATGTTGGCTTGTGATGCGCCAGTGGGGATGACGTTGAGTGCTAGTGAAGCGTGACCAAGGAAGCGGAGCATCCCTGCAGATTCATGGGGGGTGAGGAGGTAAGTATGGGAATCTTGAGATGACTCGTATTTGTCTGGCGTTTTGTGTGACGGGGCGAGTGGCTTAGAGGTGAGGTCGTAGAGATTGGGGGAAGAAGCGATTTGGAGTGAGAGGGATCCGTCAGACCAGCGGATTACACGCGCGTTGGACTGGAGAACAGAGGGGTCGATGGGAGATTTGCGGACACGAATGGTAGTCGTTGCGGCGGTGTAGGGAGAAGTCATTGAGTCGGGGGTGATGAGATTTTTAAGTGTGAAATTCTCAGGGTAAAAAATTTGGGGTTGAAGAGCGATTAGAGAGGGAACACGAAGTAGATAGAGGTCATCACTGCCAGGATTTGGCACTGGATGCCGAGGGAGAGAGACATCAATGCTTCGGTAAATCCTCTCAGGTTCATTGTCCGCCTCATCTATCTCGGGGGTGCCTTCAAGCTCGTGGTCGCTGATCTCCTTACTGCGACGGTGAATAGCTCACATTAGCTACAATTTCATGTGCCAATGGTCCCGAAAAAGGGAAAACTCACAGTCTTGGAACTTCATCGTCGCTATCATCTCCAAACAATCCTTTGTCGTCGTCGTCATCTTCTTCTCCCTCTGCATCGTCGTCTCCGGCTCCATCACCATTGGTCCCAACTTTACGAGCGCGCTTGCGGACACCAGCATCTTCGTCGTCATCCTCGTCGCCATCTTCATCGCGATTCTGGGTTGATTCATTGTCTGAAGCGAACATTTGATCATATTTGTTGCCTGTAGGCCTCTCCGGAGAGGCTGGTGACCCTTCCGCGTCCGGAGAAGGGGCGGCTGCGGATTCTGTGGTCATGGATAATAATTAACTAAGGAATTTAAAGGGGGACATAAAGTGGGTATTTTGGCTACCTGGAGAAGACATTGGGATTTCCCAGGCTATGAGGTGTAAATGGGAGAAGGTGGATGCTGGGAGATGTAGCAGATGGGTTAAGAAGGGACCAGCGAATTCAACAGAACGCGGCTCTCAGCTTTCGGCGATGGACAAACATACTTCGGTGTGCAGAGTATGAACATCTCAGGGCAGGTATGTACTCCAATCTCATCAGATTAGATCTCGGATGCAAGGGGACTGGATATACACGCCCTTGGCAGCTGCTTTGAGACCAGGTGCCAATTAAGTCTCGAGAAGCCTAGCCCCCTCGGGACCAGTCTTGTGCAACTTCCCGCGTATCTTTAACCGAATCCGGCTACGATGGGATTCTGTTACTCGACTGTAACTGGACGGTAGCTCTTGACAACGGATTTCCAGGATTTTCGCGATCCCGGAGGGAAAACAAAACAACGCAGGGCTGTGTTGGACCAACCAGCGTCCAAATTTACTGGATGTTTCCCCGCCAGCTCCGCGTCTTCCACCGTTCCAGCGGAGTGCAGATTTACTCTGGCGTATATTCGCTGACGTCCTACCTACCTCCTCTTCACTTCTGTCCTGCCCTATTACTGTCCGTCTCTTCCCATCCTCTCGGTCGGTCGGTCGGTCAGGCAGTCAGGCCTCTACTGTTGGCATCACTCCCATCATCCCTCCACTGCTAATAATCTACAAATACGCCCACGCCCACGCCTGCGATTGCCCATTCCATCCCGTTCCATTTCGTTCGTTCACTGGCTTGCACTTGATTCCGCAATCAGCAACCACCACCCATCACCACCCCCAAGGATCTGGCTCAACACCAACTCCACACTACCTACACCCATCCCATCCCATCCCATCCCATCACATTCCCATATTCTCTACATTCCACCTAGCCAGGCCCCGACTAGCGTAGATTGTTTGTTGCTGTCTAGATTATCGTTGTTGTATTATCATTTATTGTTGTTGATTAATTGTTCCTCTTCCTGCCAGAATGTCGGACCAGGCGAGGATTTCTTATATGACGAAGGAGCAGCTAGGTAAATATATATTCTTCCTCACCTTACTCTCACCACCACTGTTCGAGTTTCCTATTTGTCTCATTGGGCTCACGAGATGCATCGGAGTCACGAAATGAAACGGCTAACTCCCGTCTTTGCAGAAACCTACTTGTCTGACCTACGATCTAATCGTCCCCAGCGACCTAGTGGTGCTCGTCCCTTATCTACTGCTGCTAAGTCTCGATGGGCTCCTCAGGCTTCTATCAGTCTCATGGATGCTGCTCCGTCAATTATCGAACCTAGATTACATCCGTCTCCCCCTCGCCCTGGGCCGCCTCTAAAAACAACTTCCTCGCCTATGCCAAAGACAACTGATGATATCAACCGACGGGATAGCTGGCTACTCCGGAGAAACTCGCATAAACGTAGTAACACTATTTCCACGCCATCCGCCACGTCGTCAATATTACCTTCTTCTCGGACGGGAACGCCTACACCAGTGTCAGCACCAGCATCTACATCAACACCAACACCAACTGCAGTACCAGTACCAACGGCCGAGGAAAAGGAGATGGGATGGGATGGGAAGGATCTACAAGAAGGCCGGATGGGAGATACGCCCCCAAAGAAACGTCAATCACTGGAAAAAGGTGACACTCCTCCTAAGAGGAGTGACTCACTGAAAAAGCAGACGTCATTCAGTTTCCGAGATTTTTCGAAATTTGCTGCCCGTCACGAGAGATCTGGTTCGTCATCATCTACATCAACATCGTCTTCTACCTCTTCAACTGTTGCCAAGAAGACTGTGTCATGGGCCCTGCCTTCTCTCTCTCGACCCAACTCTCCACCCCCAGTAGTTATGCCACCAACTCACCCGCCGCCAAAATCTGCAACGCCACAGATTGAAGAAGAATTAACTTCCCATTTTCGATCCCTGCCACCGGCTCCGTTACCAATTGTAGCCCCGCTGAGAATAAACAAGTCTCCAGCCTCAGGTCGACCGATGCCTAGAGTAGTTCCGAGGGAATCTTTGGATAAATTGCCAATTGTCCCGGAAGCATCTCCTACATATCCAGCACGCAAGGAATCTTCAGTACGGACAGCGCCGATTTTTCCGTCACCCGGAAGACGCGCATACATCGACCCGCACAAAAAGGAACCAACGCAACATAATAAGGTCAGATATACCACCAATCCAGTACCGTTACCGTCACCGCCAATGTCAGGGTCAGAGGAGGAAGATGCAGAAGCGGAGGCGTTGAAGGAGCTTGGAAGACGGCCATTGCCGAAAGCGGGCAGCAGTAGTGGTAGCGGTAGTGCTAGTGGTAGCGGCAGTGGTAGTCCTGGTATTGGACGAACACCACAAGAGGCAGAAAACTTAAGAAGAAATAGGATAAAATACGGAGCTCAAGTGCAGCCTCCGCCAGCACCTGTAATAGGTCTCGTCACTTTGCCCACGCCTCCTCAAACTGCGTCCAGCACCACAGCCACTGGCAAGATGCCAAGTATTCCTACAATATCTCTACCAGATGAAGATGAGGGGCCAAGAGTTCCGATACCGACCATCAATCTCCCAGATAACGATGAACCTCCCAAGAAGCCCAATACGTCAATACCGTCAATATCGTTCCCAGAAGAATCATCGTCTTCAAAATCAAGAGAACCAAGAGACATCCCGAGGGGGGACTCTCCAAGAAGACCACTTCCAATCCCACGAGCAAACGCCAAACCCCCATCGTCTAATTATTCTGCTAGTGGCTCTGGTTCTGGCTCTGGTGGTTATGTTAATTCTCGTGGCCCTACTGCATCTTGTTCATACTGTCGAACACCTATCGAAGGCCGTGTTGTTTCCGCATCATCCATACGCTTCCACCCTGAATGTTTCCGTTGCGACCACTGTCACACGCGTCTTGAGCACGTTGGCTTCTTCCCCGAACCAGAGGAAAGCAGGAAGAAGCGCCTTGAAGCAGGAGGCGCAGAAGCTGACAGGGGTGGAAAGATCAGGTTTTACTGCCATTTGGATTTTCATGAACTGTTCTCGCCAAGATGCAGGAATTGCAAGACGCCTATTGAGGGTGAGGTTGTTGTGGCTTGTGGAGGTACCTGGCATGCTGGTCATTTCTTCTGTGCAGAGTGTGGAGACCCTTTCAACGCCGAATCGCGCTTTGTAGAGAAAGACGGGTATGCATGGTGTGTTGGATGCTATCAGAAGCGGTATAGCGGGAAGTGTAAGAAGTGCAAAAGACCGGTAACGGAAACGGTCGTTAAGGCACTTGGTGGCGAGTGGCATGAGGAATGTTTCTGTTGCACTGTAAGTTCCTTCGTCTTCCCTGAGAACGTTGCTGCGCACCAGAAGCTAACTGCGAATAGGAATGTGGCAAATCTTTCGACGACGGGCGATTCTTCATTCGAGGTAAGGGAGGAAACGAGATACCGGTTTGTGTTGGGTGTGAGGAAAGGAGATTGAAGTTGTAAGGGGTTGGGTATTCGAAAGTTAGGTTGGGCTAGGTGAGTGGAATCAAGTGATTGGTAAGTATCTGTACGAAATTATGATTTTATTTTGGCTTATATTTTTATATCTCTCGGGATTATCTGGAGTACCTGTATCTTTTTACGGCAACGGAAAGGGAAGGGAGTATCATATGGTAGCATAGATAAAGGCGATATTTGCGTTTGATTTTTGGTTCTATTGCATCATCTCGTTTGGTCTTTTGGTTTCTCCTTCGCATTGCTTTTTCCGTGTTTGTTTTAGGTTTTTTTTACATTATTTTGGCTTATTTCATTATTTCATTTTTAGTTCAGTGTGCGCATTATTTTTATTTTTATTTCTCTTTCTTTTGTATCTCTGGAGGGTCGATGGGGAAAAAGTAGTCTGCATACGTCGATCAAGAATGTTTGTTTCGATATATTTGTATTTTTTTGGCACACGAGGAGGATATGAGCATGAGGTGGTGATAAGTTGATGGAGAGATATGGTTGTCAGATTGCACGCTTTTTATGTTGTGGTGATGGAGGGAGATTCATTGAGAATGGACACGGAGATATGGACGCGAGAAAAAAAATGAGAAATTAAGTTATGAGATTTTGACTTTGTACGGCTGTTGATGGGGATGGAGTAATTTTCTAATAGGTTCCGAGGGATCCTGAGGACACATACATAGTGATGGATTGAAAACGTCTGGGGTAGTGAATTTAGTCATGAACCATCACTCGATGTGTATCACCAATGTTAGCTCGAATCTTGAAAAAGTCGGCCTGAAGAATTAATGTAATATATCATTCTTTTAAGTGCCAGGTGCGATGGAGATCACAAAGTATGTAAAAGCAATATTAAATATACTGGGGAGGTATAATCTTGAGCAACGATTGACCAGTAATGAGTAGCAATTTTTCTCCTACGATTATTCAATTCCTTCCGTGAATGACCGATTTTCATTAACCACCTGAGCCCTTCATTCGAAACTATTAAAACCAACATTAGCAGAATACCTCGAGTGATATTAGCGGCGCCCCAGAAGATTGACTTGCGAAACAACAATAACAAAACCCACTAGTAGCATAGAAATATTCCGAAGCCGGTTTTCTCGTTCACTTGTCGTCGTAAGGGATCGTGCGTTTATAGAGTAGTTCAATGTTTCTTAACTATTTCTATGATGGAGATTTCCTAATTGCATCTCGTCGCGCAACTGGAAATAAGTGTTAACTCTAGGCTTAGCGAAGGCGCTCCCGGAAGGAAAACCTGGATACCAATACTTCCTGGAGCATACGTTTACTGGGATTAATCTGAACTTGAAGTTGAATTAGCTAGGCCCAAAAATTAAAACTGTAGTGAAATTTGAGTGGTTTAATGTTTAATCTCAAGAAACAGAGGTCTCCCAATAACATTCCGACACGCAACAAAAGTTAAATATCCAATCCAAGGGCAGCGAATACGTTCTCAAGAGGGTGACCTAGATACCAATGCTTTGGGGTCATAGGATTTCGTGACTGGTATAACCTGTAATCAAATTAGCCAAGCCCCAAAAATGTAAGCAGTGCTATCCTCGAGACCAAAGATACACATATACTACCCAGGCATGGTCACTGCTTTAATAATTCTCCAAACTTTACGTTCCCTGAATAGTCTCTTGAGTGTGCGTTGCCTATTCACGATCACTACTTCGAGGGTTTCTAATACTTCACCCTGTTTGAATAATCTCTTAACTCGCCTATATCCATCATTAGCAGTCACCCCAATAACTAGTTCAGTAAACACGAGTCCATAGCGAAATAGATTTTGCAGGCAGCAACTCTAATACCAGACGGTTGGCCACTGCAGAATTACAATGCACCCTACGCTGGTAGGGTAGTTTCTTAAATATATGTTGCCTATCCACAGTCGATGCTTCGGTGATTTTTAATACCTTGCTTCAGTAGCCCGTTCAATCATCTATATCCATCGTTAGCATGAGCCTCTCCAACAACCAGCTTAGCAGCAATGATTTCACGGATGAAGTGTATTTGGCAAGCAGCAACTCTAATACTTGCCTAACTAACAAAGGGACATGTTCTTTGTTTGACAATGCCCGAGTTGTAAATCTTGAATCACCTATATCCATCGTTAGCATAGCCCTTGTTTGCAACGGCAGCCTCAGCGGCAATGGTTTCACGGATGAAGTATATTTAATAAGCAGCAATTCTGATACTAGCCAAACCAACAAGGGGACATGATGTTCTTTTCACAATTCCGAGTTGTAAATCTTGAATCAGGGTTAGAGTATCGATGGTAGTGGATAGAGAGCTGTAGAGGAACTCCTCTTCGTAGATGGATAAAAAGATAGTAAATTCACAAGAGCCTCGGGGCTTCAGGCACTAATAGCGCAGCTAATAAGTGCTGTGGGATATGGGATATGGGCGCAGCAAAGTGGATTCTAAAGATTACTGTTGAATGCCTATCTTGTCGAATCTCAGTGAGTTCAAACAAGAAGGTGTTGTTAATAGAAAGTATGGTGAAAGTGAGAAGGGAATAGAGCGAAGTTTGAAGTTTGAAGTTTGAAATTTTGAAGAATGGTGGGGTTGGAGGAAGACGGACGGACAACCTCTGAAGGCGAGACTTGTGTGTTGCCTTCTCTGCATTAGGTCTAGTCGCAATATTCAAAGCATCGAATCATATTTCATGATCCATATTCTCTTCCGTTGAACTAACATTTACATGTATTTACTTCACTTGTTCGATTAGCCCACAAAACCAATATTATCGCCAATTCACCTCAGCTTCCACGAAACGTCTATTCTCTCTACTAGATCAAGCAATTAGGCAATTAGACAGCAATTAAAGGTCAATTTCTAGCTAAAATCACACAACGGGAGTGTACAGCCAACTACACCACACTCAACCGCCAATCTATCCACCATTACTCCAACTCCAATCAAGCACCACCCCCCTTAACACTCAGGGGGAAAAAAAATGCAAGGGCTCAACCCTCACACTCAACCCGTAAAATACAACCAACTAAACCCAACCCAACTCCCCACGACCCCAACCGCCGAATAACTACTAGTAAACATCAACGGCAAAAACTCATACCTCTCACCAAACACCAGTGCATGGACAACGCTCGTATACACAATCAACGGGATACTAATAACAATGAACAGTGTCGCCGGCCTATCTAACAAGAACCGACGTTGCGACGGGGACACCGGAGCCAATTTATCGAACGCAGAAAGGAAGATAATGAGCCAGGTAACCGTATAAACCGTTTTAATCGGGAACTCCGGGGCAGTGAACAGTAGCGGGAAGAGTGAGACATGACCGGCAACAGCAAGGGGTCTAAAGGCACCGAGATAGCGACGGTCTTTCAGGGCGAGGAGACTGAATGGGATGATGACGAGGAGGATGGCTTTCTCATGGACGTGCCAGCCGAAAAGGAAGGAGGCGTAGCCACAGAGGGTTACGGCGCCGATGAAAGTGTCGAATGTGGGTTTGAGGAAGAGCTTAATTAGACATAGGATTTGGAAGGAGAGGGTTAGGATGAAGGTTATCCTTGGTGAGATTTCGGGGAGGACGGCGAAGGCGGTGTCGCCAACCAGACCTCTGGTTACACTGTTTACCGCGGACTGGTCAACGGTGAGACCTAGACGTGGTGCAACTAAATATCTGTTAGCTCCGATGAAATTTTTGGTGAAGCAAAACTACAACGTACCGTATATCAGAACCCGATCTGTAAAGGAATACATAGCCCAAATGTTCGGTGCCCAATATGCATGGCACAGCCCCCTACTGAACGGAAATAACCTAGACAGAACTTGTGGCATCTGTCCCCAGTACACAAACGGCCCAAACGCAGCGCCAAAGATCCCCAGAACCCCAGTTCCAAGTTTTATAACATTCCCGAAACGGATATCAAAGACCGAATTGGGGCCGAGACAGTACGCGCGCAGGAGGAAAACAAAGTACGCCGGTGCGAGGTATAGGTATATATGCTTCATACACAGAAGCGCAGCAAACAGAAGACCGGAGACAAGACGCGTAGAGGGCGACCTTGCGAGTACGAGAGAGAGGAGTAAGATGCCGTACATGAAGCCATTGTACTGGAAGTGTATATGGTCGATAATCAATAAAGCGGGGGAGAGGAGAATAGATAGCGCAGCAGCGTGCGCAGAGCGCTTGGAGGCTTCGGGTGTGGTGTTTATGTACCTGCAGACAGCTATCAGAATTGACCACCTTAATGAGCTGGGAGAGAACTATGAGGGTGAGGACAGACCTCTGAAGTGCATAAACCAGCAAGAGCTCAGTCGCAATCACTGACAGGCGCTGGAAATAGACGGTCTGAATGCTCGAGTACCCCAGATTATCAACCTCGAGCATACGCGGATCAAAGAACCTCGCGGCATGGCTCAAGCACCATTCAAATGCTGCAAAGAAGGGGGGGTAGTCGAGGGTCCATTCCGAGGTTTTCTAGTAAAACAGAAGCACCTCTTAGCAAACAATATACCTCAACACCCATAACCTGTAACCCATAACCCACAGCCCCTCTCCCCAATCGGCCGCATGCATACCTCAAAGTACCACTGTTTCACAGGCAACGAATGCGTGATGGCCAGCCAATTCCGATGGACCTCGAAGTCTGTGGATTTGCTGGGGACAGGTTAGGCACCGCACTCACTCCCGCGACAACAGACAGCTCCAGGGGAAACGGAGTGTAATACTGACTAGGTGGGGAACAACAGGAGCTTGAAAGCGGTGGCAGCGATAGCGCACTCGCGGAGAGAAGGGTGAAACTTATCCATCTCCAGACATTTAAATGCAATTAACAATTGACTTGAAGCGAAAGACCGAAAGACCGACTCTCCACCATACAGCAAATTCCAGAAATCGTGTAACGTGTTGTTTCGCGTTTCTGGGAAGCCCGGTCAGTTACCCGGCTGCGTACAACAGAGCCTCAGTGGCCCAATATACCCCCTACGGGTGAAGATCAAATCACATCCGATACACTAAAAAAAAAAAATGCGTGGGGAAAATTTCAAGACGTGAAAGAAAAAAAAAAGGTTCGTCGCGACGTCTCCAGAAACGTCCTCCATCTTTTTCTATTCTACACCAACACCCAACACCCAACACCACTCTCTGTGTGGGAATAGCAATTACAGCAGTGCTTGAATAAATATACAATAATTCTGTTCTAATTAATCACCCTCCCCACCTGCTAATTCTCCCTTCGACCGCAATGGTCCAAAGGAAACCATCAGTCCCTGCACGGGCAACTACAAACCATTCAGCTCATCTCTCATCCAAGCTCTCAACGTCAACATCTGCAGCCCTCCTGACGTCTGCATTCTCTCCGCCATATCTGCACCTATCACTGTTTGCCTCGACCATTCTCGGACTCGACGCCCACCGTCTTCGAATTCACGACACGAATACGGGCCGTCTTCGCTGTGAATATACATTCGAGAAAGGTGTCTCCGCCAATTCGCTAGCCTGGGGTTCTATCCCCGCATCCGATGACCGCAAGGGCGCCAAGAAGAAGCGGAAGAGGGTCTCGACGATCAATGGCGAAGACACTGCTGTTGGGCTGAATGCAATTGTCGCTATCGCAACTAGCAAGGGTTCTGTTCTGCTGTTTTCTCCGAGTGAGGGCACATTGGTTGGGACGCTCGAGGGAGGCCATATCGGTGAGGTGCAGCAATTTGCGTTTTCTGGAGAGTCGGAGGAAGGGAAAGGTTGGAGTTGTGGGATTGATGGAAAACTGGTTGAATGGGATTTGCGAAGAAAAATTACTTTGAGGTAGGTTTTTTTTTTCCTTGAAATTTTTTTTTCCCTTGAAATCTACCATAATCTCCTTTGGTTCACTTCTGGTTATTCAAACATATATCATACTGCGTTCCCGATAATTTCTATAAACTTTTCAGAGGAACTTCGTTTTTCTACAGCCTTTGATACCATAGCAAGGTGTTGTTTTACAATATTGAACATTTCCCGGTTGTCGAAATTCTCACCACTAACACCAACACCACAGAACGATCAACCTCCCCGACTCCTCAATCCAAAGACTCGCCTACGCGCCCCCAGCAGTACTATGCGCCTCACATACAGTATACGCCATAGACTACGCCAATCCTGGCATGTCTGCCCCGCCAACTTTCACAGCCAACACCACGACCATCCACTCGCTATTCACATCTCAAGACCACAAGCTCTTCCTCTCAGCCGCAGACTCTGACCGCTTCATCAATGTGTTCTCAATCCCCGAGAAAAAAAGTATTGGCGCGCTAGTCGCCGAGTCAGACGTCAAAAACATCTCTCTCACCTCCGGCGACATTCTAGTTGCCGTGACAACCGATGGTGTTGTAGAGCTCTTCAAGAAGCCGTTTGATCCCGTTTCCGGGGGTCCTACAGACTCGCCTACGGCGTCGAGAAAACGCAAGTCTATCACCCGGAAAGGAGATGCTAAGGTTAAGATTGTAAGACCTGATTCTCGCGAGAGGGTTAGTATTGCGGATGCCTCTTTACAGGATGACGATCTTGTTGTTGCGTGGGTGGAGAGCGGTGTCAATATGGAGTTTGAGAAGATAAAGTGGAGTGATCCGGAGGACGGAAGTCTAGTTCTAACCGGGCTGGTCGAGGTCGTAAGAAGCAAGGCGGCTGGGATCGGGGGTGGCAGCGGAACGTTAATGAATGGTGCAAAGGATATGGGCAAGGTCTCAGTCGACCAGTCGAAGGCAGTTGTCATTGGCGGAGTTGATACCCAAGATGTAGGCATGGAAGATGCCTCCGAAGCCTCCGACGACGAGGAAGAGCAGGCAGATGAGGACGATGACGAAGACGATGATGACGAAGAAAAGGAGCACGAAGAACCATCATTCGCCGAGAAGTTCCAAGCCCTCGAAGTCTCCGCCGCAAAAACAGCCAGCAGCACCGCTCTCACAACCACCTCCAGCGCCCTCGCGAAAAAGGGAATCCAACCACCCTCTGCCGGCTCCCTGACCACAGTCCTCACACAGGCGCTCAAAACCAATGACACGGCACTCCTTGAATCCTGTCTCCACACCACCGACTCCAGCTCCATCCTAGCCACCGTCCGCCGCCTCAACTCCACCATGGCCGTCAGCTTGCTAGAAAGACTCGCAGAGAGGATCGCCAGACGACCCGGACGCGCAGGATCGCTAGGAATCTGGGTGCGATGGACCCTCGTCGCTCACGGCGGGTACCTCGTATCACTGCCAGACCTTATGCGCACGCTCTCAGGGCTATATTCCACCCTCAACACCAGAGCCGGCGCATTACCAAGGCTGCTAGCACTCCAGGGAAGACTCGATATGCTACATGCCCAAGTCGACCTCAGAAAAGCGCTCAGAAGCTCCGCTGAAGGAGGATTCGAGGGCGATACAGGTGAAAAGGGAGTTCTCTACGTTGAGGGGCAGGAACAAGATTCTAGCAGCGACGATGAATCGGACGAGGAGCCGGAAGAGGTCGGAATGCAGGGACTGCAGATTGAGGATGCTAGTTTCATTAAGAGTGGTGCTGGGGACGACACTGAGGATGAGGATGAGGATGAGGACATGATTGGCATTGAAGGGAGTAGTGAAGACGAGGATGACGATGATGAAGACGAGGATGAGGATGAGGATCTAGGCTTCCTAGATATTGAGGCCAGCGAGGCGAGTGATGATGAAGATGAAGACGAGGTGGATTACGATGACGTTGATGCCGAAGTTTTGGATACAGAGGAGGAGGAGGAGGAGGAGGAAAGAGTTGCCCCAAAGCCAAAGTCAAAATTACTGCAGAAGAGGAGTAAACGGTGATTTTTCTTAGGGAAGGGAAGAGAATTTAAGGGAGATAGGATAATGTCAGATAGAGATATATATTTCTGATCCTGATTTTTTTTTTTTTTCTTTCTTCTTGTATTCAAAGATCGAGTGATTTGGCGAGGCAGAAGTATTATTATTTTTCTACTTTCGCTATATTTCCCCCTATATTACCGTTATTGTGTTTAAAAAAAGTTGAAGTGTTACCGTGGGATAAAGTCTCAAGTATTTATATGTGCATTGTTTCCGGTTGGCGTTTAGAGTGCAGGCTTGGTTCCTTGTTATGTGGGATTGCATGTATGTTTCATATACACGGGCATGCTCATGTTAATGAGGACCACAGCAACTGATCAGGCTGCTCTGTCTTTCGAGGCTGTCCCAAGGTGAAGGGCTGGCTATATATTGTCCTGGCGCCTAAAAGTACATTTACATACGGGGTAGGAGTCTGGTGTGTGGAAATGGAGCAGAGGAGGATGTATCCACCCCACTGATTGCTGGCAGTCTCGAAAGGGAAAGGAGGGGAATATTACACCAACTGAACGATACAGCTTTGGCTGCATGACGGACTGCCGCATGACGCCCATCTGTATGCCATGTAATGTAACACATCTCGACCCTTTTGCACTCCCCACGAGCTTGACTTCCTTTCTTTTTCTTCTCTCCTCCCTTCTCTATCATCCGTCCAATATTCTATTTCATCATTTTACTGATAAGAATTGCCAATTGGTTTCGTCGGGAAGTAGGCCGAGCCCTGATCTGTGCAGACAGACAGACAGGCCCACCCACGGGGTCGTCGGATCCCGGGAGTTACGACATCATCATCATCCCACCCATCCATCCCTCACCAGCATTACTATTGATCGACAGCGAGCGAATCAGAGTCCTCCATTCAAAAGAAAGTTTCAGGGTTAGGGTGGACTGATGCAGAGCAATTTGCTGGAGAGACTCCCGTTTCGTCTGGTTTTTTTCCTTCTAGTTTTTCTTTGGTTACCGAGTTTTGCAGAGAAAAGTTAGAATTCCCCCCAGGTTTCTCTACTATCCAAAAAGGGTTTTTTTTTGTGTGGCATCTGATTTCTTTTTTTTCCTTTTCTTTTCTTCTTTTCCTTTTTTTTTGGTGGTCTCTTTCCTCCTTTGTCCTCCCTTTTTTCCCCATTCTGTTCTATCCCCCCGAGTAATATCTCCGCTTTCGCTTCGCTGCCGGTCACAGCAGTCAGTCAGGAAGAGGAAGAGGAAGAGCCCCTCCTGTTATTTTCCATTTTGTGTATTGGTGGTGTGGGTGTGGTCAATTTATTTCTTCCGTTTGCAATCTCACAACACCATTATCATCGTTGAGTTCCACCTTTCTCACCTCTCCATCATTCCCCCTCCCCAATTACCGCGAAATACAGCGGTCGAAAACCTCCATTGGATACTGCCTGCCAGAATGTCCAATTCCAAGAGCAACAAGAAGAACAAGCCTGCCAAGGATGCAGCAGGGGAGAAGAATAGGACTACAGCGCCCCCTTCGTCGTCGGCATTGATCATTTGTCGCAACAAGTATGTTTGCGCATCTTTCTGCCAACCTCCCTCCCTCCCGCTCACCCACGAGCAACCATCTATAAAATACTAGATCTCCCTTGAAATCCCCCCTCGCTAACCATTCCACAAATCTCCACAGGCATTGGAAATACATCTCATCATTCCATGGCCCATGGCTCCAGTTACCCCCGGAGGTGCTCGAATCCCTCGCGCACTCAAACTATCACGCACCTCGCCCACGGCCCATTGATCCCGCTGTCCTCTACGATCTCGTCAAGATACGTAAGCTCGTCGACGACGCGACCAACCTCGCTGTGCGCGCCGCCTCCGGAATTGCTTCTTCGGCCATCATGAAAGACGGGGGTCTTCTCGGCGGCGGAGCAGCTGGGGTACTAGGGTTTGGAATAGCGGGCGGGGGACCTGCGCCGCGACTGAGTCGGGAGCGGAAACATCGTATGCGCGAACTGGCGACACAGAAACTGGCAAAGGCGTACAAACTGGACGAGATTGCAGCATCGGTGGCAACGATGCAATCTGCGAGCTCGTTAGAGGAGGTGGCAAATCTAGTTCTTCAGAGAAACCCCGACGATCCGGATGCGAAGTATGTGCATTTCTTCCATGAGAAGATTCCTAGTCGCATGCTCGCGAAATGCACCAGCTTGAAGCCGCTTGACGATGTTATCGCGGAAAAGCCGAATGAGGGTGCGCCTCTGAGAACCAGGGCTGTCACGAAGGGTTTTAAGGAGGACTATGTCAGCGCCGCGGCAGATTTGACAACTGCGTTGAGTATCTGTAGGACGAGGCATGGCCATGATACCAGTTCGATGGTAGTCGGTGGGAGGACTGGCAGCAATGGATCTTCGAGGCACGGGGAGAGCAATAGGACCGAGGAAGAGGACCAACCAAGTAGCCTAGAGGCGCAATTACTGTTCCACAGGGCTTCAGCATATTTGACTATTGCCACTGGGCACATTGAGGCGACATTGGCCCCAAAGATCTCCGCCGCCGCCGCTGCGGCAGTTGCTTCAGATGCAAGCGCACAGGCTGCGGAAACAGAAGCCAATGCGAAGAGAGAAGTTGCTAGGAAGATCGTCAGGACAAATGCTAAGCGGGCACTGAGAGACTTTATCAAATTCTTATCTAATTTCGATTACACCCCTGGTCTGCCGGCCGAGACCACTGAAGATTTCTTAAGGAAAGTGAACGAAGAGTTGAATAAACCAAGCAATGGTCGTGGGATGAATGGCAATGATTCAAATAACGTAGAAAAAGATGCGAAGAAGCTCTTGGAGATTTTCTACCGCCAAAGCAATAACCACGATGGAGACGAAAACAAAAGTACCAGTAGCACTCCGAATGGAAATAGTACCAACGGAAGGCCTGGAAATGGTCTTCCTTCACCGCCTGTATACCCGGTAGCTACACTCTTCACAGCACCTCCAGCTTCTCTCCCACCATATCCATGCACCGCGCTCTCTACAGCTTCCAGTAGCACCACCTCCACCCCCTCTTCTTCTACCTCCTCCGCCGTGGCCGCCGCAGCCGCCGCATTCCTCGCTGAGTCTAATGAAGCAATTACCTACCACCCACTTCTCACCGATGCCCTCCACAGCGTCCTCCTCTGCCACGTCCTCATCCAGACCCCCCAGAAAGAGCTCCTCCGCCATGCCTACATGGTTGCGCGTCTCGCCCGCGTTTGCGATGGGTACCCAATCTTCCTCGCAGCGCGCTCCCCCGCGCGTGCAGACTGGATCGAGATGCTCCGCAAGACCAACAACCATGTGGGCCTTGGGTCCGCTTGGGAGGGACTCTGTTCGCCAGCACCTCTCCCGAATCCCACCTCCCCTCCATCTCCTGCATTCCCATCCAGTGAGCAGAAGCTCCTCACCTCCTCTGCCTCCTCCTCTTCATCCGCACTTGTACTCTCCAAGAGCGACGAAACCAAAAGACTTCAGCTCCAACAGCAGCAACAGCAGCTCAATGCGCCAAAGCGGTGGGCGCAAGAGGACGGTGGAAAAGAGTACCCCATTTCCACAGAGCGCGCCAGCATGATCGCCAAATGGGTCAAAGATGCCGCAAAGCGCGAGAAGGCGCGACGAGACGATCCCTCGTCTTTCCCCGAGCCCGCAACTACTAGCACACCTAGACGCAAAAAGTCCGGTCCGAAGATTCCCGCAGCGAAAGGGCCAGGTGTGCCAATCGCGCTACCGGTCGTCGCGGTTGGATGTGCGGAGGTTTGAGCTGGGACCTTGCTTCTGCAATAGTACTGTACGAATAGTTGGCTTTTTTTTTTACATATTTTATTCTTCATCATCCAGTTACTTTCACTGTTCAGGCTATTGTTTATGACAAGGTATCCTGGAAAGTGAATATTTGGGTAGGGGATTACGGCTTTCTAGAACAGAAGAGAGTATGGATGAAAAAGAGACATAGCCCAATGGTAGAAATATTCAATACAAATCTCTATGGGACTTACATCCTTACTAGGGAGTTATTACGAGTATGCTCGAGTGAGAATTTGTGAAGTAAATTTCTATGTGTGACATGATATCAACTACCCCAGCGCATGTCAGTGCATTCAGCCTTACGGGGACTTCCTGTTTAGAATTTTTAATTTTGGTACTGATGTACTTTTGTTTGGTAACTGCGCTTACTACAATTAGAGACCGTTTCACTCGGTTCCTCAACTAGTAACCCGAGTGATCGAGAAACACTCCAATAAACCCAACTCCAATATATTCCCATAGTATATAGCAACCAAAAGAACTTTCTTTAACCAACAACAAAACTATCCCGGTCAATGAGGAAGATATAATTGTTCTACACCTTCTCCAAACTCACGACCAAGACCTAATCCAGTTCACCCCCGCGACACCACAAGTGCCCCCCCACCCAAACCACCCGACCGCCTCTCTAGACACTATCACGCTCCTTGCATAAAAACATGAGTTGGGCCGAAGACATGCCAGGAGGTTCATGGCGGTCATGGGGCTACAGCGGGTTCGAACGTGATATCGAGGTATCTCCATACCCATGGCGAGGGTGGGCTCTAGTCGCAAAAGTCATGGCGCTGCTAGGAAAAGAGGCACTTGAGCAGAATCTATAATACTGTCAGTGGTTCTGTTCTAGCTTAATTTTTTTTTTTTGGAGGGGGGTATAGCTAACTTTTCGCAGATATTAGAGCAGGCACCAGTCTTACGTTAGACAGATCAATAAAATTTCTGTGACTCGACCAAACCCATGATGACCACGTGTGACAAAAAAACTGTAAGACTTTAACAAACATGTGTCACGTGTTGGGTGACTACATGCATTCGTTTTATTATAATCTAAGACTTGAGAGGTTTCGGCTGGGAACCTCTTAGATTTTTAGAAATATGATGGATGTCTCAAATGAGATGACGATGAATTGTGAAGTGGGACTCATTGTTGATTAGAGTGCTTGATTAGTCAAATACGGTGATGGGTTTTTACGATGTGTGTATAAGGTCGTCCTGTCAGCTCCTCTGAGCCGAACATAAGACATCACTCGGTCTCTGTTTGGATATCTACTGGGATAATAGTCTATGATAAAAAAGGTTAATAGATATCTGTATGGCTGGGTTTAAAACCGGCAGGGTGAATTTTGTGTAGTTTAATCCTAAATCAAGCCTCTATTAGCTCAAAGTTATTTGGTTATTGAATCGTTCATAAATGGCAACACGTACTTGAATATATGGGGGGCTGCGAGCTTGAAGGCTGTTAGGCAGATAAGTCAGTCCAAGTTAGGAATTAATATGTCCACTCTAAACGTTAAAACTTCGAAGCTAAGATCTAGAAGATACCGTTCTTTATCCATCATGACTATTAGCTACTGTCGGGTATGTATATCAGGAGCCGTCCTCAGTAACATCAGTAAATCAACATAATTACAAAACCTAATTCTTATCATCCTTCCCGTCAGGGAATATTAACCAAGGGCCCAGCATGAACTCATCAGTATGGTACAAAAACTTCTTTCCAGCCGTATCCTGCACTCTCTTCAGACTTTGACTCAATTCTACTCGATTAATCCCAAACTTCACTAGAGTCGCATTCATCCCCGAGTCCTCTCCAACAACGACCCCAACAGTAGTAGGCCCCAGTATAAGCGGAGGTAGGTCATTCGTCGAGTCACCGAAAAACAATACCCTTCCTGTCCCGTCTCCCGTCTCATTCGCATACCTCTGCATCAGCTCAACTTTGTCCAAGCCAGTATGCAGCCTCGTTGGGAAATCCAATTTATTCGCCCTCACCACGCCGTCCGGCAATATCTCAGCGCAGTAGATCGCAATAGTTTCCGCCAAATCTTGTTTAAGCCACTTCCTCTCCTCCCTCGTTGCTACCGCGCGACGCTGCTTCAGATTTTCACGAAGCACCAATCGAATCCAGCGGACACTCCAATTAAGGGATGCGATACGGGGCGTAATATCATAATCCCGAGCAGTCGCAACAAAGTCCCAAAACCCATCACGGACCGTAACATTCGCAGCAGCTTCCTGCAGGATGGAAAACTTAACATGATCGAAGATGCCAGAATCCGCGACACGGTCAAAGGAGTCAGATTCGACTTTATGGAGAGCGGGGGAAGAGCGGTACGCGATCTCGGCGGATATATTGTTGCGAGGACCAAAGGCGGCGCTAAAGTTGGAGTATTCGGTGTTGTAGGCGTTGTCAAAGTAGCTGGTTGATCGTCAATCAGTGCCACTTCTTTTTTTTGCTTTCTTTCTTCCTTTCTCCTCTCTATCTCTCGTTCAATTCGGGGGCGCTGGGTGCTAACCTCCATGGCGGATACTGTGAAGTTTCCTCAGCAGTCATTGATTGGTACGCAGCGAGCGCAAGGTTCTCGAACGCTTCGCTCGTGGCAATTGTCCCGTCAAAGTCAATCCAGATAGCAGTTTCCTGCTCTCTCCTGCGCGAAAGCGCCGGTCCTACAAGCAGAGTGCTTGCAACGAGAAGGTAGACGAGCTTCATGCTCGAAAGACTAACGAGCATCTTGATCAGAGGTTTGGCTTAAGAAGTAGGATATCTCTCAAGTTTCTGATAACTTGGGGAAGAAAGAAAAAAGTATTTTCTTGAGGTCCCGTAGCTCTGTTCGTTTATTTATGCCTGTTTCTTGGACTGATTAGCATTCGAGCACACGACATGAAAAAAAAACGAATTGAGCAAAGAGCAGTCACCGTCACATTGTCGCTTCTTCCCGCACTTGGCAAGCCACTTTGGAATGGGAATCTCAGTTGCTCAAATACCGTTAGAGTGATAATAAATAGGACGGCCAGGTGCCCATCTGTGATAAATTACAAACGCATTGTTTGGAGGCTGTTTTATACTCTGAATTAAATCAAGGATATGAATTATTAGCTTGTAATTTGCCGGGTGTAGCTATAAGTGTGTTTAATTAGCTTTCCTGCAGTAATGCAAAATTCAAGTTTCCTACGGTCTCCACGGATCTCCACGTTAACGATGATGTTTAGCAGAGCCACAAACACAGAGACCAGGGTTGGATTACCAAAGCCTTCTGCCCTAGGAAGATTTAGGACGACATATCATATCGTACCAGTATCTGCGGACACGGGAGGTGCCAAGATACTTTAATCCCGGAATCACGGAAGTGGTACGACAATTGAATGGACACGGTGCTCAGACAGGCAATCCAACAGATATGCTTACCTGAGACAGCTGGGGCATTCGGACAAATTCGCGATCTCTCCTCTGCAGCACTGGAATCCCCCCACCCCTTGGCTGGCCGAGCCCGGGTAACGTTCCTCGGACGAGAGACGAAACGGCCGTTGGGGCCATGTTGAGAGGGAATTTAAGTATCCAGTCAGGCCCCAGCCCACCACACGCGACCTCTGCCAAACCGCCCAGGAGCCAATCACAGCTCGAATCCGAGGGCGTGCTCTCCAGGGCAGGGTAGACGTCCAGAAGAAACTCTCGATCGCAGCCTATCACTTTCCCCACGGGCACGCGACACTCGCCTCACCCCTTTCAATTGTTCGATCTGCGTGGAACGTTTGGCATTTTTCGCAATGTCTAGTGTTCGTGCTATGGCATAAGGGGATAGTGGTGGTCGTGGAGCTGTTAAGCTGTTGTAGTTGTATACCGTTATATATTTCTACCACCTTGTGGGAAAAACAGAGATATCTAATTGGGCGTTTCACCTCGCCTTACTTTATAGATTCCGCCCCTAGATGCCGTGTGTTTTGGCGCGATTGAGTCCCCCGAGTTAAGATATCGCCACGGTTTTCCCCGCGATTTTGGTGCGCGGGATTTCGGCCAGCGGTGGAGGGTGCGTGCTTCTCGTGCCTGTTTGGCTGAAAAGCTTGTATATGTGGATGGAGTAGAAACTGTGGATGATATTAATAAACCCCCTCGTATCTCCCTGAGGTGGTTTTTTCTTTTCTTTTCTGCCTTACTCTCCGTGTCGACCACTTCTCGCTGTGTACTTTGGCTACTTCCCTCGACGAGTTTCTGCTATTACCTACTCTGCTACCGCTATTAAAGTATTACTACTATTTAATTCTTGGCTATTGGCAATCTTTCTCATGATGCCTCGCCCAAATCTCCCTCCAACTCCCCAGTCGTCGGTTGATCTTTTCCCAAAACCTCCCCCGAGTCTATCTTCTCTCGAACTTGCCTTCAAGCTGCCCCCCCCTGCCTTGGGATCAATAGCAGCATCGACTTCTACACCTCCTCCAAAGCCTTCATATGACATCTCCTCGCCTCCATCATCGAATTCATCATCGTCAAATTACCCAGTAATTTCACCAACTTCTCAGTCAGATGCTGCCAAAAAGGCACCCAATGAAGCAGCTTCACAGCAAGCAAAAAAGCGTCGTCGTTCTACACTAGAAACTCTCAAATCCCAAAACTCACCGACTCAGAAACCTACCGCATCAACAGAAGCAATAACTCTTCCACCTCCCCCGACCAGGAACCGAAAGATAATACAAATGAAGCCGCGTCAACCCTCAGCACCTTCTACTAGTTCAAACCCACAGCAACCATCATCTGCCCCAGAGCCAAAAGCAAAGTCAAAAAAGACTGCAGGATCAAAGTCAGATAAGACCACAGAAGATGGTAAGCCATCAGCAGTGGGAAGGAAGATTGCGAGGAAGACGGCCCATAGCTTGATTGAGCGACGGAGAAGGTTCAAGATGAATGAAGAGTTTGGGGTTTTAAAAGGGATGATACCGGCTTGTGCAGGTGTTGAGATGCATAAACTTGCGATTCTTCAGGTTTGTATTTCTATTAATTATTATCCCCTCCCCATAAATAAAATAGTATATGCAAAGCAACGAAAACAAAAACGAAAGATACAAATTTTTTTAATAGATGCTAACTACTGCATATTCAGGCAAGCATCGAGTACCTAAAATACCTTGAACAGTGCGTATCAGACCTGAAAGCTTCGGGTTCTGTAGCAACACACCAAAACAAAGTTCCCACGTTCCCGCCCGGAGGATACGGCGAGGACGACGACGAAGAAGAGGATGAGGAAAACGACGAAGAAATGGTAGACATCGAATCAGCACCCCAGGAACAGCCGGTCGACACCCTACCAAGCAGTGAAGAAAGCAGCACAAAGACTACCCAAACGGAAGAGTTGACACCAACGCACTCTACTTTCCATACTCCCTCTGGACTCACATCGCCATATTCTCATTCCACACGGTCACAGTACTCTCCAGCGCACTCACAGTGTTCTCCCACGTACTTTACACCGCAAGCGCTATCTACGACAACATCGCCGAACCTGTATCCACAGCAATATCCTTCTTCGGAACATGGACACGATCAGGTGGATACAGAGGCAACGCACGCGCTATTATTGTTGGCCGATGGAAGTAGAAGGAGCAGTGAGACGGCCCGCGACACAGGTCCGGAGAAGAAAGGGAGGGGGATGAGTGTTAAGGATTTACTTAGTTCGTGATGATTCAATATACTCAAAGGAAGGCGTTTTTAAACATTTTGATATTACTATTTTTTTCGAGTCGGCTGGTGGGGCTTTTCCGTTTTTAAAAAGTAACCGTTTTGCTTTTTTTTTATTTTTTTCTTGCTACTATTTTATTTTTATTTGTTTTTACTCCTCCATTTTACCATTTCATCTAGGCTCTGGGTTTACAAGTGAGGGTTGGAGGAGGAGCATCTGTAACTTGTGCCACGAGTCGATTCTGTTCAAGGCGGGGGGGTGGTAATCAAGTCGACTGGATTTAAATCATATTTCAGTTTCGTGAAACACTGGATGCTAAAGAGCTGTACAAAAAACAGACTTTTGTTATTGTTGCTGATATTCTGGGTGGATTGTATGTGGTGTAGTGTGCGTGACCTTTTTTTGCATGATATGCACATCGCCTATCAGACTCTCTTGACCCTCACGGGGACACGGAGCCGGGACAGACCCGGTTCGATGCCTTGTAGGGCGAGGAGGGAATCGAACGCGAACTGGAGGCTGGCGGCACGTGGATTGATCTACCAAAGTTAGGCTCCGGCCACTCAGGAGGAAGACAGCTATAAAGTTTCGTCGAAACCCTATTATTACGTGTCAGTATCTCGGGACAAAACGGGATGCGGTTCTGGTACCCCAAACACTGTGAAACTTCCGATAACTACGCAGTCTCCGTACTTTGTGTCTCTCGAGTCGCTGTTTTGGAGACAAGCCAGAGCTGTCAATGTCAGACGGTTGGACCCACCTGGAGGGATATCGTGCGGTAGCACATCTCACTCGTCACGTCAGGCGGAATACAGAACTACCGGTCACTTCCAAAGAGCCCGGAGCATCCAAATTCCGCTGTGTGCGATATCAGTCTGCCTCAACGATCGCTGCCACTTGATGGGCTGCCAGTGGAGGGTCTATGTTACTCATCGTCACATATTCTCACTCGGCAGCAAAAATCCTCGTTACTAATAATCCCGTTTTAGCCAAGCCTCATCCACCACAAACACTTCAGGGCACACAGCAGCCCGGCGTAGTAACGGGTGGGGGGGTGTTGGTATAATTCCTGTGCCCATAGGTTATCCATTGTGACTGCCAGTCTGGCAACCTCAGCCAAAGCAGCGAAAATGCATAACCGCTCAGTCTTTTTTTTTCCTTTCATGTTCTAAAAGCAGCGCTGTGTGATCCTATGCAAGGCCCATGGGTGTGGGAGACGTGGACATGTAGTTTTACCGGTACCCTCGTTCCAAATTTTTTTTTCCTGCAAGAAATTGTCACTTGCAGGATGATGACCGCAGAGCAAAAAAAAAAAAAAGTTGGATGCGGGTACTGATCCCTAAAATGTGGATTGGAGCAGGTACCGGTTGTGATATCGCAAGTACCAGAGCTTCATGTAAAAAAAAAACTTATTTTCCAGTACAAACAAAACCCCTCCCCAATTAAATCCAACAGCTTATTTATATACCACAGTTTCAAATAAGCTGTTTCCGAAACTCGAGGATCACACATCCAGAATATTTCTTTTTTTTTCGCCCCCCCCCTCCCTCTCCCAACTTTCCTGACCTTTCCAGCTCTTCGGACCCGGTTCCCAAACAAGATCTCAGTCTCTTATTCTTTCCTTCCTTCCTTTTGCATCTCGCCAATGGCCGATCATGGTGTTTTGCAGGATGCGGGGGATCCATTTGTTGAAGCCTTCTTGACCATGGTTATCTCCCCCTCCCCCAGCGAGCGCGCAATACCGCGCAGACAAGGTATACGGTACATTTTTGACAGCTGGGTTCAAAACCCAACTATCGATCTCTGAGGAATACATATGCCGAGTATCGAGTTCGAGTCAGCGCCAGTGGTACATGTATTTCACTGTCGAGGGCAGAAGCTAGGTCAACCCTGTCCCTTGGTATGATACGATAGTCTACATACATACATACATGTATTTCCACACTCTTATTATTCGTTCCATCCCTCCCCGTTCCCATCATCCCCCCCCCCGTCGCTCGTCCCGTCCCGCACTGTTTTTCTGCCACTTGCTTGCACGCTCCATCTGAAAACACCTACCTCGTTTCGTGGACCCAAAAGCAAAAGGAAAAGAAAGAAAAAAAAGAAAGAGAAAAAGGAAAAGCATACCAGAAAGGAAGAAATAAATAAAAAAATGACTGCCCATCATGGAGCGAACCGTATACCAAATCGAGGCGGCAGCAGAAGAGTCTGGGACGGAGCCTTACCACCACCGTCTTCAACCCATCTCTCGGGGTTCTCGATCACGCTATCAGGGATCAAGATCGGATTCACTAATCTTGATGCCAGAGCTGGGAATGATGATCTGCGGCTAAGATATAGGCCAGAGTAAGCTATCCTCGTCTATTAGTAGAGCTTTTTTTTTCCTTTCTAGAGCGTAGCGTCGTTCGGGCCCATATACCACCCACAGATATACATATACCATCTATTCTACTACTGTCTTGCTACTCTCGTTGGCATATCCCCTATTAGTGCCGTGTGGTTAACTCTTATCTGCTCTCCCCGTCGTTTTCGCTGCCGGTTTTCGCGAACAGGGCAGAATGCATCTCTTTCGAAGGTCCAAATTCTCGCGGGATGCTCGTTCCGTTAGAGGAGATGCTGCTGAAAGATAACCTGGACGGTACCATTTCCGTTTTCTTCAGGAGGCAGTTTAGGCGGAAAGTATGGCATCATATCACAACTCAAATAAACTATCAAACCAATACTATCGATATAGGGTTTTATTATTGTTCGCTAAAGTGCTCTAAATCCTGCCTTGCAGTACTATATTTTAGAAAACACCCCACCAAGACTATGCGATCACATCCAGGCCTACAAAAATGAACTGAATACAGAACTCCACATGCTCTGCTACATCACTGGCAGCGAGCCGCTAACTAACGCTGCGACTTTTTTTCGAAGAGTAGGTCCCGGGACTATTTCACCAAACGCCTCCCTTGCAGAAACCAAAAAGCTAACCCGCAATTTGCATCACCTCTAGGTTAAACAAGGTCGCCAGAATATTCCCCTTGTCCAGCGCAGCACTGATTTCCCCGCCTACTCAACCTACCAGCACCCCCAACCCCACATTCGTGTCCCCGACAGCAGCCGCAATCTTTACAACCCTGGTGATCTCCCGGAACCGCAGTACCGGCGTAATAGTTACTATACAGAGCCAGAGATGATGGAGAAATATCCCAGCACTTCAACACTAGGCAATTCAGAAGGTCCCAGAGTCCGTTTCCGGGATCGTCCACCTCCTCCTGTGCCTCAGCCCCCGCCAATGGAATCATATGTACCTCTTCGCGGTGGCGCAGGTAGCTTTGATTCGCAGTTCCAGGAGTATGAGTACGAGGAGCAGTTTGCACATGATCCACGAAGCTTGCGGAACCCAATGGGGAATGGGACTAGGGACGTAGATCAATTTGGGTGGGGCCCACGAAATCCACAAAATAGGAACGTGGAAAGGAAAAGGACCGGGTTTGAACAATTGTCCCCTCGAGAACTTCGGCATTCACGGTCACGGTCACGGTCACGGAACCCATTGAAAGCCGAAAACGGGGAAAGGGATGGATTCGAATCACCAGCTCCTCGGGACCCCCACCGTCCACGGAGCCGATCAGCAACGAATAGAGACAGGTGCGGTCTATTCGAGCCTCCACTACCGTCGCCAATGCCACAACCTCAGAAACGTATGTTCGCACTCGTTTTCAAAAGATCGCCTGCGGATCAGGCTGTTGAGATTCGACCAGCGAGCATTGACTCCTCCCACGAAACGTTAGTGAGGCAGGCGAGCACATACTGGAATTTGCGGGAGTTGAAGTTGTACGGAAATGTGGACGGATTGAAGATGAATCTGAATTCGCAGATTGATTTGGAGGCATATGTGAAGCTGTGTGATGGCGTACAGAGGCTTATGGTGGATGTTGAATAGGTCGGGGATGCGGTGCTAGGGATCAGTGTTTTGAGATAGTGTCTCCAACCTGCTGCTATGATATCGATGGGCTAGTTTGGGGAACAACACCCGCTATGATACCGATAACTCACACGAAGGGAGGGGCTGAAAGTTCTATGTGAAATTAAAGGGAAAAGGGAAGGGAGAACGAGTAGGGTTAATCTCTGGTTTCTGATACGATTAACGTCTCAGGCTTTGTTTAACGCGAGTGATAGAGTGTGATTAAAACGTGCGACTAGGTTCATTAATAAAATTGCAAAAGATGGAAATTGGTGTCCAATTTAGCCTGCCCGCTCCCTCAATTTCGCCAGGGCATCCATTATGCTTGCACCAACACCAGCATTGGGGTCACTTTGACCGTCACTTGCACCAACAAGCTGTGGTTTGTCTACTTCTTTCCCCTTCCTCTTCTTCCTCCGCTCTTCCTCCGCCTCCATCTCTGCAACAGCAACTAAAGCATCTTCATCATCTTCAACAACCCAACCCACCGTCCCCAAACTAGAACCATCAACGACTGCGGGGGTAAAAGATTTTGGCCCAATGCCTAGTTTTGCAGCTACATTCGCACTGGTAACGTTTGGCCGCCGAGTAGCAGTAGTACTCGTAGATTTCGTAGATTTCTTAACACGGAACCCTTCCCGAATGGCTTTTTCGAACCGTTCCACCTTTCGTTGACCCCAACCTGATATCATGAGAATCTCGTCTGGGCTAGCATTGATGGCAGCTCTAACCGATCCGAATGTTGAAACTAAAGATACTGCATCCACTTTATTGACGGATCTGATCTGTGTTAGCACCTCAACCATTCTGGTGGTATAGTCGTTTGACTGTTTTTCCTGGATCAAAGTCGGTGGAGTGTATTCAAATGACTTGTAACTTTCCAGATAGCGACCAGCTTCGGGGGCGGTCCATGCGAGAATAAGGGTTAGATTGTTGATCAACGAAGTCTTGGAGAGCTCACGGAGAGGATCGGCATGGTTTTCAATGTCGACCATAACCAGCAGGACACGAAGGTTATAATTGTTACCGAGGGCTTTGATCCGGTTATAGATGTATTCTGGATGGAGGCCTGTGGCAGTAATCGGATTTAGATAATGGGGCATATTGTGGAAGTGGGGGGGGGGGGGGCAACCACGTACGGTGATACTTGAGGCTAAGAAACAAGGCGCAGGTGGTCTGGCCGACAACATAATCAGGCACAATATCGCCGTACTCCCATGGGACGTTCTTGATGTAGGTCAAGATGGGATTCCCTTTCTGTACGACTTGGAAAAAGCACCCTAGCTCAGCCACCCGCGGAACAACTAGGGAAGCATGGCATACGCACCTGTCGCGTGCTGACAATGATGGAGGAGAAGCCACCACGTCCTACTTTCTGTGGAATTGGCTGTTTGACGACCGGTTTGTTTGAGGCTTTGCCCGCTGGTGCAGCAATGGTAGAGGATGAAGATGAGGCATTTGATGTAACGTTTGGTCGTGAGCGTGATGATGAAGTAGCATTTGTAGCATGAGCTCGTTCTGCAGCCTCTAAAACGGCTGCGAGAGCCGCATCGTTCTCGATCTGGTCGCCGTAGTCGTCATCCATTGTGGGAAAGGAGGGGGTGGTTGTGGTTGTGGTTGTGGCTGTGGTGGTTCCTGCGTTTCGAAGTTATTTGTGGGGTATCTGTGGGTGATCACGAGTACATATAGCTATCGACTGCTGCTGTGTAAGAGGCTGGTTGGCGGTTATGGGGGTGGAGGGAGCTGCTTCTGGCAGAAGCAAAGACGCAATACAAAGAGATGCCATGATACCTGAGATCTACTCGTGCACGACTGTGATCTAAGTACGAGACTGACGCCTGCACTACGATATTTGTAGCAGTCCGACAGGCACTGGAGGATGGACTGGTTGTTCTGTATGATGATGGAGTGGGGCGCATGGATGGACTCTGCTCTTGTCCTAATCCCGATGGAGGGACGCCCTTCCCCCTTCCGCACCATCCCAACCCACGCGGGCGGAAGTTGCTTGCGACAGATCTGAATCGGACGTGTCACTTTGAGCACGCCAGGCCCAACACGGGCTAGCTGGGAAGACACCACGCGAAACGGCCCAACGACAGCGCAGAGATGGAGCCCGCTTGGAATGCCCGACGCTTTCACGCGTTGCGTTCCCTTTTGCCCTTTCGTTTCCTGTGCCAGGGCCCTGTCCAGACCCTCTGCTTCGTTTTCGTGCTCCCTGCTTGCTTGCTGGTGCTGGTGCTGGTGCAGCGCAGCGCGGTGCAGCAGTGGGTGCTTCTGCCAACTGCCGGTTTCTGCAGACATGTAGACACACTCTTTGGTGGTTCCTCGTATGATGTCGCAGCTCGCGAGCTTGAGGGTTTTCCCCATCTTCCTCTCGCTCGCCGCTTTTGACTCGCTCCGAATGCTATTCTGGTCCGGTCTCGGACTTTGTGCTGTCACCTACCGAAGCACATAACTTAGACATGTCAGCCAGAGCTGCCAATCCCAGCAGAGAGCTGCTTTTTCTCCTTCCCTCTCTCGTCACAGCAAAATCTTACACCCTTACGTAGCTGGGCGATAACCAGCATGCTCGTGACCTTCCTTGCATTGCATGTATTCGCTCGTGTTTGCCCCTTCCACTCGTTTCATTGAATTGTGGAGAGAGTAGTTGCAGAGAATTTATTTTCTCTTTCTCTGCATTCCCCAAGCCCTGCACTCGCCATTGTAGAGCGGACTCAGTCGAGCGAGCAGGCAGCATAGCACAGGGCAGGGTGTGCATCAGAAACGGGGAACTGTAAGCCATAATCGACGTTTCCCGCTCCATACCCATAACTCTCCCACCACCCACCGCCCACCTCTTGCTCTCCCAAACACGCTGGTGCTTGCTGCCTGCTTGTCTCTGCCTGAGTGTGCCCACCACCACCACCACCCACTCCTGCTCACCCACTCGCTCACCCACTCACACATCCGTCGCATACATAGAACGCTCACTCACGTTCCCTTCTGCTTTCGGTGCCCCAGCCAGACCCAGCCCGAGGGTGCTTAGCCATACACCACACCCTGAGCGTGTCTTCCTTGCTGACCCTTACCCTTCAAGTCCACCCACGCTACCTGCCCAGGTCCACATACTCTCACTTACACACCTCACAACCCTCCACCTCCTCCACACACCCCCCCCCCCCAATCTGCCCCCTCGCCCTCACCACCACCCTCAACTGCTACTACTCCCTCTCCCTCCTCTCCTAGGTGAATCTGCTCACCTGCTATTGCTGGCCGTACGCGACACCGTCCGCTCGCTTGCCCGCTCCATTACGCCCCATCTTGCTGCTACATACGCCTCGGTTGCCCGGCGTTTTTTTTTTGGCTCTAACTTTGTCTACAGCCGCCACGGTCATCACCGCCGCCTAAAAACATCCACCCGTTCAACAACAAGGACGTCCTGAACCATCTTCTTTCATATCAACCGCCCAGCGCCCAACACCCAACACCCAACACCCCCCCGGCAACAGCAGCAAAGAGAAAAAAACAATCAGAGCTACGGAAATAGAAAGGGAAGGAAGAGAGTAGGAAATAATAGATTGTGGGAAGGATCACAGAAAACGAAGGATTACTGAGGAACAGTCTGCGTGCAAGAGAGAGAGAGAGAGAGAGAGAGAGAGAGAGAGCCAGAGAGGGAAGGGGCTCGTAAAGGAGCAGGAGGATAGGACGGGCCACGTTCTTCCTTTTCAAACGATCAAATCCGAGATATCAGAATCCGTAATAGGAGGTCTGCGAACAGGGTCCGCTACGAAAGGGAAAAAAAAAAAAAAGTGGGGACGGTTGGACAGTCGGAAAAGAGCCTCAAGCAGTCTTGTCCACCATCCTCCCTCGCAGTTGAGATCACTAGTACAGGAGAAAACTGAACGAAGTGTGTTTTGTGGTGTTACTGAACAAGGCGCCGTCTGTCCCTCGTTTCGAAAAGGGCCACGAAAGGAAAAGATAGAGGGAAAAAAAAAAGTTTACTTTTTCCTCGCTTGTTTCTTGGTTACCTGGGTTTCGAAACGGTCGGAATCAAAGGGCTCGACATCATCGCCATCGACGCGAACATCACCTGGCAACGATCCACACGATCGGCAACAGCGCTATACAAGCAACCCCACAACGTCAACTACTGAAGGGGACCGTTTTCGCTAGACGGATTTTCGACCATCCTATAATCAAGGAACACCTTAATCTCTGTCGTTGATTGACGTTGGAAGTTTCAAACTTTCCAGCGTCCCTTCAATCCGCCAAAATCGGTCCAACACCACCATCACAAACACCCCCCCCGACTCCGTCGTCGCGTATGACAACCCTTTATTCTCACAATCACCACCCTCACCCACCTCCTCTGGATCAACCTACCCCTCAATCTCCCCCTTTCTACATGTCCGCCAACCATGCTACTTCCAACACCACCACTACCACGAAGTTTCATTCATCGGTAGCCACGGGCGTCTCGTCCCCCCACACTTCTCCGTTGACATCGTCGTTCTCACGGCAACCGCCTATATCTTCCACCAATACCATACCCACACCAGCCAGCTCTGCTGCAGGCACAGTTCCAGCAACGACGTCGCACGAGGATATGGACGGTGATTTAATGATGGAGGATGACGATAGTACGTTGTCTCCCAACAAAAGACGACGGATGAGCAATAGCCCGTATGAACGAAACGCCCCAACAGCCCCTCCAGCTCTACGGCAGCGAAATACGGTGTCTGGATACATGCCCGATGCCTCTCCGCCAATACCTACCGAGCAAGAGCTTCTCTCGCAACCAGATGTTTCAACATACTATTTGGTCTGCCCGAAACGTTGGTTACCCTCTTTTTCCCTCTGCCCCTAGTGTGTAATGTGGTAAGCTGGTAAAGGCAAAAAAAAAAGTACGAGGGTTAACACGCAACAGCGCATCTACCTTCCCACCCAGATCTCACAGATAACCTTCTCGCTCTCTATGATCTAAAATCGATTGCCGACTCAGTAGCTCGATTCCATCCAGTGACAGGGGCCAAGAATAAGCTACGGAAAAGTTACAAGGGTTTCATCAACGATTTGCCTGGGAAGAATGTGGTGGTAACAAAAGCATCACAAACAGACCAAGGCGATGAACCGGGTGGTGGCAGTAAGATGGATCTTTTGGGTACTCTGGTGTCATGGCCGGAGGAGGAATGGGTTAACCAGAATGTACATGGGAAGGAACTGAGCAAAGGGCTGGATATGAATAAGCTGCGAAAAGGACTCACCATGTCAAAGGGTGATATACCCGGGGTGCGTACTTCTTATACTTGCTCTTCGAGATGTGCACTTCGAGGTGGTAAGTCGGGTGCGAGCTGTGACTAACTTTTGTTCGCCCAATCAGTTTGATGCTTCCAGTCTCGGCCTTGAAGAGGAGCTTCGTCGGAAAACTCCGCATGCCGCTACAACCCCTGCAGCCGTAGTCGGAACGCCACATGTAAATGGATCGACCCCTGGGGGTGCGTCTACAGTATCTGGTGGTGCTGGCGGGGATGATGCGAGACCTAGACGGAAGAAGCGAAGAAGATACGATGAAGGGAGCTATGAGGGGTATGGCGATCAGTTCGAAGGAGAAGAAGATGCCCCGGTAAATAATGGAAGTGGAGGTAATGGTTCGGGTGGGGGGGGTATGATAAGTGGCGGTGGTATGACAAGTGGCGGTGGTTGGAACGAGGAGAAGAAGAAGAAGAAACGGAAGAAGGTAGGAACAAGTTCTCGCTTGATGTCCCTCTTTGCTTTTTTTCCTTCAAACGGACGGGTTGGTGCATTGCTTCAGGCGGCCGGCCTTCTGTGGGGATGAAAGGAAATAAAATAGGAACGGACGAAATAATAGTTCCCGTTTCCACTTATTTTGCCCGTGGCAGTTAAGGCCGCGCAAGCATAGCTTGCGATCTCCATTTCAGTTTAGTAGTCAGGCTGACATGAATCATTATAGAACCCTGACATGAATTCTCCTAGTGCTAGTGGAGTTGGTGTCGGTGGCGGAATGAGTATGTCACACCATGCGCACCATAACGGCGGAATACCGGTACATGGCGGGTTGTACGGACGGTGACACACCTAGGCGATTCGCGAGTGGGTAAAGAAGGCTACGACTATTCTGTTGGGGTACTAGTCACAGCCTTCTCTCTTCATCTAATTTCTCGACGAAAAAAATACTTTACTCGACGAGTAAAAAAAAATATTTCAAGAGGAAAAAAGCGGGTTTTTGTTGGAAGATTTAGAGAGTTCGAAGGTCGACTCTTCTTGATTTTCCAACGTTTCTCTTTTCTTCTGGCTTTTCTGTATTGGGGGTTTTTTATTTGCTTTTGACAATTAGTTCATGGGATGCGTTTTCCAGTTATTTTATCTTCCTTTTTTTTAGTTTCTTTCGTGGACCGTGTGCGCTCCTTTTTTCGCCCTCGTCGTTTTTCTTGTGTGTCGGGTTGGGTGGTCTTTCACACGGGTTATTATAGAGAAAATGGGGCATTGGGGGTTGAATGTTGGGATGGGGCGATCGTTGATCGACAAAGCATTGGCATTATTAAACTGGTCGTGGGCTGGGACTGGGCAAAGAGGGGTATCAAACTGGGGATTTGGTGGGAAATAGGGCCGTTGGTACTACTTTACGTCTGTCTGATAAATCAGTCTACCTTGTGGCTCGGGGAACTCAGGTTCTGGGCTTGGGGTTTAAGCGGGGTTCTGGGCTAGGCAGAACTATTTTATATATCTATCTATTGATTGATTGATTTATATTTACTTTACTCTATATGAAAGTGGATACTTGGGTTTTATTGGTTTCTTGGATTTCATGTTCTTGGAGTTTTTTTTCATATATACTCATCTGAATTATGTTTCTGGACGACTGGTTGAGTTGTATTTTTTTTTCTTCCTAGGGTTTTTTATTATACCTACATCTCTGCCTGGTTGTTTTCCCTTTTTCCACGCTTTGCTCCCAATCACCATATTCCACTATTATATCGCCACATTCTTCCTCCCCCTTTCCCCTCCAGACTCGGGTGTTGCATACAACCTACAATCATACTTTCTTACACTGGTATTTTCAACGTACTTTCACATAATACATTCCCCTGCCAAAAAAAAAACGCCTAAAGATAAACAAGCAAGCATGTATGTACTGTAGATAAAATAAACCTTGAGAATACAGTTTTACCCCTACATGAGATAACTTCAGTTGGTTTCGCTAGAATGATCAGTTTTTTTTTTTCCATTCTTTCTAATTGACATGGTAGCTTGTGCTGTGCACGTTCGTTGGTTTGTCTGCCTTGTACCTTGTGTGTAACTATAGACAGGGTACGACCAAAGAAGCGACGTCGTACCGGATTACCTTCACCGACCAGGCGAAATTGCACCAAGGTGCTGATCCCAGGGCGTATTTGCTGTGCGTTAGTGCGTTCCATGTTCGTATTGCTTGCTGTGGAGCTGGTAGTCGTGTGTGTATGTACTTTTGATACTTCGGATTTTACAATACAATACAATTACATGTGTACTAGTAATATTACATGAGCATGAAGCTACCAGGAGATACTTTCGAAAAGTTAAGTAGGCTCCATGTATGTATGGTAGTTTCAATCAATGTTTTCAAGGCAACGTATTAGTTTCGTTGGGGATACTTACCTGTAACTTACGTATCAGTCCCCGCCGCTTAATTCGGTGGCTAGCTTGCGGGAGGGGGGAAGGTATTTTTGGTGGATTGTTTCCGACGTGGCGGTCAGGAAGATAAGGAGTGGACAGATAAGCCAGGATTAGGAGTTTATGTGTTTTAATTCTTCGGAATCTTAGGTTTGCGGCTATAATAATTATATTGATTTGTATTTTTCGTTGAGGATTTGTCAGTCATGTGTTTATTTCTTCTATTTCCCACCCAGTTCCGGGGGGCGAGGCCACATGTATCTAAACACTTCAAGTAGAGTTCCCGCAAAAGTTAAAGATACGATCTCTATATAGGTATTTGGGGCCAGTCGAGCTCACAGCGAATAGATAGCTATAGTCATGGTAGGTATGCTTATCTCGGAGGATGTATATAGAACAGGTTATAAGGCTACCAACCATTTCGTACCTCCGTTATGCTCGGATGATTGTCAATCTCAACCTTTCATATCGCTGTCCGTGCCTCGGATTCTACTTACGGTCCAGAATAAGTATCCGAAAACAAGGGTAAGACTTTGGCCAACCAAATTTTGAAGTGCTGATGCGGAACGAATTAAAAACGTTGTCACCAAAAGGCATTTTCAGGTACTTATGGTAGAGCACGAGCAGAGTCTTAGTGAATCACGTGATACCGTGACGTGTCAAAATTATAGCGTGGAAAGTGTTCTTCTAGGCTTTTATTATTGTGTCGTGTATGTTCTCTTCCGAGGGGGCTGTTTTTCGAGATATTGGTCGAGATGGTGTAGATGTGGTACAAATCTGAATCAGGTAATATCACTCGGTAATAAATCAACCTTGATTGTGGTGCGTTACATTCACAGTCAGTAACACGTAGAGCCAAGATGTGTTCATAAAGGCTCCCGAGTGCTTATAATCGGGATCCTCTCGCGATAGCATAGAGTAGTTTATAGCTTATGTTTAGACTGGAGCTCCGATCGTTATATACGTATATCGTCGGTGAGAACCCCAGTCTCATCACGAAGGCTCTCCTACATGTTTGCTCCTGGACGAAGCTAAAGAGAGGGGGAGTTTCTCTGTATCAACTTCATTCGCTTCCGACAACTAAGATGGGTTGTGGATGATAGACGTGATATATCTTTGGTTTCTGGGCGTCCGATTGGCCAACGTTTGAGTAGGCAGAAGGTTCCTTCATTTGGTGATGGGAAGGGGTTTCAATTACTGAATTTCTGCCAACAGATATGTAGTATTTTGGATGTTTAGTGCGTTTTTTTCAATTTTATCAAGGTATAGAGTGTATATTTCTGCTGTGTCTGGGCTTTTCCCAGCAGGAAGTCATCGGAACCACCAATTTGCCTATTGAATACGTTAATTCGTACTACGGCTAGTGTAGTTAGGTAGAATTACCGAAGCACTAACGCCGCCCTCACCAACACCTTTTACGGCGTGCCACCATCCCCTCGGAATAAATAACCCGTCCCCTGCCCCAACCTCAACCTCGAATCCTTCAATCTCCCCACCATCTAGATTCTCGCTCCAAACCGCTTTGTCCAAGTCTTCCTTCCGTTTCCCAACCATCATCTCATTTCCTGTTCGAAATCGGGTTTCTACCCGGTTCCCGCTATATTCCATCAATTCCCTCCCAAACTCGGGCGAAAATAAACGTATCCTTTTCTTTCCTGCCAGTTGGACAAATAGATTTGGATTTGGATCCTTATGCAGGGGAGTATTGGTCTCTCCTGCACGACCCATCCAAAGATTAATAGCGTAGATATCGCCTCTTCCAGCCTCCGTCACATATCCTGGCACCGGCAAATACTCAGACAATTCAGGAAACGACTGCAGCAGTGGCTCTTGAGCGAGATATAATGATGAAGCTTCGGGTGGAACCTCATTGAGGTTGAGGTAGTCAAGAAACGCGGCGAATGGTAGCAGAATCTGTGTAAAGGTGTTTTTATCGGCAGATGTCGACTCGAGAGATATAGGCAAATCTACACGCCCGCCTATAGCCAAATGAAAGATTTCTGAGTTTATGATTTGTGAGTTCGGGAGAGATCTGTGCGGACTGAACCATCTGGAGATAGCGGGGAGGGAAGAGAAGTGGGATGGCGGAAAGGAGCATGGTAGGGAGTGATTGAAGTAGGCAGTTTGGAAATTTTGGATAGTTGGGGGTAAAAGGACAGGGACGGGTCTAATTTGGACTTTGGCGACTGTGTTCTGACGTGTGGCAAATCGTCTGAAGCTTTGGAAACTGGGTTTCATGACGGGTTTCGTCACAGAAGAGGGCTAATTTGTGGTTGGTGATAATTATAAACTTTAGAATGGTGCGGTGTTGGTTCTATGCATAGCTCCCAGGAATTTGGCTTGGGGCTATTAATGGGAACTAAAGTGGTTTAATTCAGACGCCAAGGCGACCGGGAAGCGTGATGATGTCGACGAACCCACGACCGCGATGCTCAGGGATGGAAACCCCCCCGTAATCGGTACATTACTTGGATATCAAGATCTGAGACAGAGATGTCTGCGACAGAGTAACCAATTTCGGTTACTATTGACCGGAATTCACAATTCACACGGTATGGTGGGCTCGATTAGAATCTTGGGGACTGCAGCTGCACCTGCATACGAATAAAGCTCCAAGATTTTAGACATCTGGCAGTGAAGGGTGGGCACTGTCGGCTTGTCTTGGAAAGTGCTGAAATGTTCATATGGGGCCCAACCACCTTGATTCCCTTTGCTGCACTACGTTTTCTATCTGCCTGGAACTCGAGATTCCCCATCCAGCTTCAGCCTACTGGCTTTGTATCTATCTAACTTGCGGAGACCGTTTACAAGTTTCTGGATAGCTATACCTATTGGCTGCCTGATCCAACGGTAATAATGGCAACCAAATCTAGTGCTCCCGAAGACCCGTCTGTAATCCCCTCTAAGCACTTCGACAACACCTTCTTCGCCTCAGTGCCAGAAACCCCGGACACTCTCAGATCTATCTTGAAATGCGGCCCTCTTATCCGCTACCACGGCACCGACTATACCGATAATTCCACCCCCCCTCTATGGCATGGTAGTGTGTTTATCGTAACAGAGCCTGAGTGTGACCCAAGGCTGAGCTTATGGGTGGGAGATAAGATAGACGGGGTGGTGCCTAAAAAAGTTTCCGGGTTAAAGTTGTTGGAAGAGGGCAGAAGATGCTTTTGGAGGTTTGGAGTTGAGTTGCAATTGGAAATTAACGAGCAGAGAGTCAAATATGTAGTGAGCTTTAGTGCTCTGGGGGAATTGAAGAGATATTTTTGGGTACCAGGAAAGGATGATAGTATGAGAATTATGGTGAGTGATTGATTGGATAGTGGGAGAGTAGCTTTTATTTTATTTCATAGCTAATAGTTGATATGCGATCTAGTTTCATTCTTGCAATGGTAGGTATATATTAGGGGTTTAAAACTGCACTATGAAGAAAAGCAAACTAACTTAATTATAGGATTCTCTGTTGGTAGCGACGAATCCGACTTCTCGGGTCCTGCTCTCTGGAATGATGTTCTCCGAGTCCACTCTGAACATCCGTTCCACGTTGCCATTGGTGGTGGTGATCAAATATATAATGACGGCGTCCGCGTCACAGGTCCTCTCAAGCCTTGGGCTGCCATTACCAATCCGTCAAAAAAACGCGATTACGAGTGGACCGCTAAACTCAATGCTGATGTTGATGAATGGTACTGCAACAACTATATAGGCTGGTATAACACCGCCCCATTCTCGCATGCGAACTCGCAAATACCAGCTGTAAATATTTGGGATGATCATGATATAATTGATGGGTATGGGAGCTATACGGATAGTTTTATGAGCTGTCCTGTATTTAATGGCGTTGGGAAAATTGCGAGGAAATATTACATGTTATTCCAGCATCACACACCACCAGCGGGGGAGACACTAGAGGACCCGTGCTGGATTATTGGGAAGTCTCCCGGAAGGTATATTGGGGAAACGTCAAGATCAGTATATGCAAGGCTTGGAAAAAGGGTTGCCTTTCTAGGTGTCGACGCAAGGACAGAGAGAACAAGGCATATGATTAATATGCAAGAAACCTACGACCTTCTCTTCGATCGTATGAGCCGAGAAATTGACGCGGCAGGCAAAATCCGACACATGATAATCCTCCTCGGTGTACCCATTGCCTACCCACGTCTTGTCTGGCTTGAAAACATTATACAAAGTCCCGTTCTTGGTTTCGTTCGGTTTTTAAACAAACGATTTGGCGTAGCTGGAAGTATTTTTAACAAATTCGATGGCGAAATAGATATTTTGGATGATCTAGACGACCATTATTGTGCTCACCCACACAAGCACGAACGTAACCTCTTTTTGCTCCGTCTGCAGAAATTTTCGCTGGAGAAGCAAGTGAGGATAACAATGCTGAGTGGGGATGTACATTTGGCAGCAATTGGAAGGTTCTATTCAAAAGCCACTTTAGGTGTGCCGATCGAGAGGGATCACCGGTATATGGTTAACGTGATCTCAAGCGCAATTACTAATAAGCCACCGCCAGAGGCTGTAAGTAATTTGTTGGCTAGAAGGGTATGTTATCTGGCTTAAGGATTGAGGTATAAAAATGGGAGGATTAACGTGATGTGTTGCGAATAGAACAAAGTCCATCACCTTGATGCCTTCACCGACGAGCAACTCCTTGACTTCTTCGATGAGGACGTTCATGGAAAACCTCGTAAGAGAAACAGAAACACTATGCCATCTCGAAACTACTCAGTGATCACAGAATCACCTATCATCGATATTAACGGTACCTCTAATGGGGTCGCCGGCAGCGCCTCCAATGGTGGTCCCTCGACTATCTGCGAGGGTACTTCCGTCGACGAGAAACCTAAGAGGAGAGGCACGAATGCAATTGGGGAAGGCGAAAAGGGCGCAGGTGCAACCCATCTTGCAGCGAGTGCGGAGAAAGTTGTAGAAACTCTTCCTGGGGCGTTGAATGTGGCGATTAGAGTTGAAGTAGATAAACATGACCCTGAGGGGAAGACGTTTAAGTATGGGTTTGCTAGTAGGTTTTCGACCCTCTTCCCTCTTTTGACTGCAAGTGGCTACGGCATGCTCCGTTTACTTTCTGCCTTGGAGTTGCTGACAGGTCACTTGGTTTCATCAGTTCCTGCACTAGAAAAGCCGGAGTCCGGTTAACTCAAATCATAAATTATGGAGTCCGCCAATGGCTTGAAAGGGGGGGAGGGGTTAGATGACACTGTTTGGCGCTTCACGCTCATGAAAGGACAAAATTGAGATTAGTGTATTAGCCAAGCATCTAGGCTTAATTTATGTATTTCATTGTACCTTGTTAATGTTGTCCTTGCTATTATAATTTCTCTTATATTCAATTTAGCTGACGATCACCTGTGATTTATTACTGATCACGCATTGGTGATTGATTTGCTTACGACGCAAAATTCCCTCTAAATTTATGCTTCTGGGGAGTGCCCAGGGTCAAATACTGCTGGGTCACGGTTTGTATTTTCTATTACTAATTCGAGAAGATAAATATAGTTTGTCATTACAAGGGAATCTCTGGACGCTGCATGGGGCCAGGGTATACTTACTTGAGTAGTTCGAACGGGGGGTTGAAACCATACGACCTCCATGAGTTGATTGTAACACTATCAAAAAAAAAAAGCTCACATTGGGCCATTCGGGTACCGTATTTCCACATCTTCTAAGTATTTTGTTAGTCTCAGCGGATGCTGTGCTGTGGAATTATCTTGGTGTTGGAACTCCTGACAGGAATCTTACATACAGACCTCGGCGTAGGGGTTTAATTTAGATTGATGGCCTTGCCGGCTCCAAGTCTAACACTAGACGTAGTTTCTTCATTGGCCAGGGCTATAGATAAGAACCTGTAAGTCATAAATTGGAATCTTGAGTCACAGCGATAACTTGAGAATAACTAAAAAGGGAATCAATGATTTAGACTTACATTTCATTACATTAACTAGTGGGATTTACACTCTTTTGGTTTCACATGAATTTTATAATGCAGAATTACGTGCTGTTGTTTAGAACCTAAAAACTAATATATAAATGCATGTACTCACCATTCAATCCTGCTACTCTGGGTGGGTGAGTGGGTGAGTAATAAACGAATGGGACTTATCCCAATCCTATAACTTTCGGTACTATGCGTGGTGGTGATCGGGCGCTACTATGTATTCATGGAGGGAGATATATTAATTCGTTAATTTAAAATGGGATTAGAGAGATAGTAAGCCTAGATCAGCTCAACGAGGTGGTAATAGTTTTCACCTACTAGTTGATATATAAGTTGGTGTGCTAAAACTCCCCCACCACTACTCCTACCTGGAAAAACATTGCTGGCATCGATACATATGCTTGCTCACGGAAAAAGCCGAGAGATTCAATAGCTGAATAGATATTTAGCAGAGAGTCTTGCCAAAAATTTTCCACTCAGTGCCAGCCTTGATTCCTGGTGGTACCACAATTTATACAGCTATAGCTAACAGCCGATGGGCACAGACTTGGCTGGCCCATTACGTTCATAGGCTAGCTATATTATATGGGAAACCTCATGATTTGTCAACAGAGCTGACTGAGTTTAAAGGGATATTTCAGCTATTTAATTGCGGTAAATGATATAAACACAGGGGAATGTCATCCTACGGCGATATATGTACTGGTATATGCTTTAAAATAATGACAATAGCAGTGTATAGGTTCCCTACCCTACGAAGACGATGAGTTCGGCGGATATAGCTAATTGAGGGACTATTTACTATTCAAATCACCATTAATGCATACTCGCGCTTATATCGGGATACCGTTAAAACCACAATAGGAGCTCTGGCGCGTACGTATGCCTAAGCCCACGCTAGTGGTTTGGCAAGTAAGGGGGCTGTCGAAATTCAATATCACTGGCAGAGAAGTCTCGGGAACGGTTTTCCGTCACAACAACAATGCATTTGAATCTTCTTGGAATCTAATGTAGCTTTGTGCATATCAGTGATTGTGGAGTAGATGTCCTGCATACGGGATACGTATGGCTGGACGCTACAAGGTGTATACCACGTACACCACACCCAGTAGCCAAAAAATCAAAATTTGGTGGAAGCAAAGAAGAAAAAACAAACGAAAGGTAAACCCCCGCTTCGGCGACGCCGAGGGGTTCGGCATCGCCGATAGTAATGTACCTACCCAAAGTGCCATCACCACCGGTGAACCTATACCTGAGCGCCTGGTTTTGCTGTGTATGCAGACCCTGCGCGGGAAAACGGCTTATGTTTGGGCCAGGGAGAGGATTATTACCACTTTGTCATGGTGTGTTTTGTAGTTTGCATGTCGCGGACTTCTTCAATCCCAACAGTAGATCCGCGGTTGCGGCCTGTACCCAGGGTTGAGTTGTGAAACCACCCCTCCCTAGCTAGTCCATCTTAGGGAGTTTAATTATGTTGGACCGGGGCGAAATCAGTCCAGAATTATATAAAGGCTAGGAATTGGCTGCACCACTTGGTAGGTAATCCAGATGTGGGAAATACACCACCTTGTCACTTACGATGGACTTTTCTTCCCCGCTTGATATCCCCAAGTTAATGGGATGGAGAATGCGAAGGTATGACGGTTACTCATTCGCGCAGCTTGGGAATTATTTGACTTATGATCACGCAATAGGTATATATATAAAAAAAACAATGCTTTCCGCGCTCCCAAACGAATAAATAAAAGTACAATATAGTCCATCCATCCTCCATCCCCGAACGATTGCCTTCTTATCGGATGAGAGGACGGGAATCTTCACCAACAGATACTAAACTAGAAACACATCTTACTTGCGCTTAACACAAGGCCGTCCGATCTTGATCAATAAAAGTGGAGGTGGCTGTCATAATCAGGAACCCATGGCCGGGGACTCTCGAATGTTTCCATGGCTTCATTTTCAAGGATACTCATTAATTCACTTTGCTGTTGCTGTGAATTGAGCATACTTGGCCCCTGTGAGCTTCCCATAGATCGCTGCATCGGGGTGGTCATCAAATTATTCGCATCAGAGGCGGCCATCGAGTTCTGGGCAAAGGTATTTGCAGAGTCCCAGGCTGTCATAAATGCAGGAATGCCATGACGTGCTCCGACACCTGTTCTATCAGGAAGTAATCCGTACATGGTATTGGAATTGAACATTAGGTCTTGCAGAGTCTGAGAAGCCTCTGACCCCAGTGGGCTTTCACTTGAGACCATCTGCGTCAAGCCCTCAATCTCAACGCCAGAGAAGCCTGCTGCCCAAGAAGCTGCTGTTCCGGATGTACCAGGACTAGGCGTTTCCTCTACGGACTGAGATCTGGGGGAATTACGATATGGCGAGGAGTGGGAACGATAATGCACAGGTGATGATTCCTTCTGGGGACTTGGTGACGTGGCGGTCGAATGTGAGGGTATCGATGAGTGTGCAGATCTAGGTGATTTTTCTTGGTCTGCGGTGTAATTTTGTAAGGCTGCCTGAGCTAGCCTTGAAAACAGGTCTGCTGCAGCTTCGGTCCCAGGCCAGCGTTCGGCCAAAACAGTCAACAATGATAGGCTGGTCTCGAAGTTTGACTCAACCTCTTCTTTGGGATGCATTTCTCGAACCCCCTCGTTATATAACGCCCAGATCAGAGTCAGGGTAGCGGTATAAATCTGATGCAAATACACCCAGGTAAATTCTATTGTTTTTTCATCGTACATTTTCTTTTGGAGATATATTCCTTTGACCGAGGAATCATAACAACGTATGGTGGCGTTGAGGGATGGCTGTGGTAATTGAGGTGTCGGGTGGAAAAGGAAAATACGCATGAGGTGATACCTGGACCACTCTTAATCAGCATAGGGGAGGAGTATCTAAGAGTTGGACAGCTTGCCTGTGGTCGAACCTATAAAAATTGTCAGTCCTGATTGAAAAGAGAAAGAATCGCCTTCCTTCAGCCTGCACTTACCAATCATAGCTCATACCGCTTCCTTGGTCATTTTGAGGGCAGGTCCGTCTCCAATGGTCGAGCTTTTCACTCATTTGCAGAAACCAAGGATCTTGGTCACTCTTTGGACTATCTCTTGGATTCTGATATAGTGTTTGTCGAATTTCAGCTTGTAATCTTCTCATTCTGAAAAAGTGCATAGATATCAGTTTCTTCGGGGATTCGGGCCCGGGCAAAATTCGATCAGCAGTAATCAAGGCATCGTCGACGGCGGTATAAAATGCAACATCGACGAATGAGTCTGCTGTAGCAAAAGACGACGGTCGACCCAAAACATGCGAAAGGCCGTATCTACCCTAATATCAGCAGACTAAACTTGACCAGTAATGTCTGAAGTAACTAAGGGCAGATATAACAGGCCGTCACATACTCCATAGATGCCAAGCTCCAAAAAAACCTCCTCCGCATATCTTTAGTAATCTCATCAAGAGGAGTCTCACTTAGCATGATTGTTCGTTCTTGATGATAACCAAGCTGCATACAAAGGCGAACAGCAATACCAACTATGTGATATACCTAATTTTGGAGGGTCAGATCTTAGATGTCTATTACCAGCGCACGTGGCATACTTACTGCCATACGAGTAGGTGTTACAAGCGCATATTGTGCCATGACGAGGAGGCACTGAAGCGTCCTATGGTCCATTGATTCCAAAACTCGTTCAAGATGCTCCAATCCAGCTAAGAAATAGCTGTCAGCGAGGCCAGCGTATTGCCTCGAGAGCCTCTGCATGCTAATCGCCAAAACCATTTTCAATTGGAAGTTTTTATACGGGTCTGTGGAGCCAGCATATACTTCGTGCACGTCCTTGACAAAAGTTGGCTCATGTAGAACAGGGAGTTGGTAGAGCGCTGCAAGCCTACCAATCAGTACTATGAATCATCTGGAGAAAGTATAGGACGGACCTTTTTGGCAGAAACGATCGACAAGCTTGTCAGTAATCTCACGAATGGGAAGTTTCGTAGCTGGAGCAGAACTAAGTGCTGGATAGTGGTTATCAGGATCCGGACTGGATCGCAGCGCATGCCTAAATGTATTCCGATGTTGTGTGGTCAAATCCTTAAAGGTCTGGGCTCCTAAATTCCTTCTCGCTGATTCGAGCACTAATCGGGTCACTGTAAAACCATTCGAAGTCCCGACATATCGTGGCTCTTTATAATGTTCATAGTCTGCAAAATTTACCAGACCAACCGCCCTCACCAACTCTTCGCTATTTGGAGTCTCGACTTCGAGCGTCAAAGCCTCCCGTATCTTCAATCTCTCCTCCAACTCCCTCACTTTAGCTTGCAGATGAACAACGTAGCTTCTAGGTATGGTCTTCTGTTTTGTGGAATCGAAGAATTCACAATGCGCCCCACTTCGTTCACAAGGCCCACACTTCGGTAAACCTGCATCACAACGGGTTTTCCGCTGTCGATAATTGGTAAGAATTTGGGTCCCAGAGCGGACAATAGGTTTCTTACACTTCTGCATCGTGTGCAGGCCGTCAGAGTATGATACAGTTTCGGGGTATCACACTCGTCTCCCCGACTGCTGCTATCTCCATCTCCATCTCCGCCTGTCTCTTGCCGAACTTTAGCGGAACTTCTTCGATGGTCCCTCTCGCGCACCCCTGGGGATTTCCGTGTCCTGTTAATTTCCTTTGTTTCCATCGAGGACTCATGGATATTGGATTTCGCGAGAGTGATCGTTGCGACGGAGGTGAAATGAAAGCGAACAACGACCGAATTCACCAGCCGCCAAATTAGAGTGGCTGGTGAGCATGCGCCAAAAAAAGAAGAAAGCACTGGAGCAGCTACCCTGTGGTGCCTACAATAACCTTTTTGTAATCGTCAATATCCTGCAGTTATTTCGTTGCTTTGGCTGTCAGCCTTTTCGTGCTTATATTCCCCACGCCCTTTACAGAAGCTTGCGTCGGAGTGTGACACACTCACAACGCAAGGGGCTTTGGAGAGTACGAAGGGAGTGAAAGCAAACCCACGTGGAAAGGGATATTCTGGATAATTCAATGCGCGATTCGTCGTAGATGCCGCAATGATGATATACAACACTCTAGGCAAGGAATGAGTGGCTTGATTTTCTCAATATCCTTTTTTTTGTTGGAGCAACCACAAGAACCTGAGCCTTTTTTTCGTCTGTAGCTGTGCAGCTATCTAGGTATCCTCTCTGATGCCCCCCCTTTCTTTCTCCCTCAGTTGTTTCGTTTCGCGCCGTGTAAATGTGCCCCTCCAATGCCAACGCCCAAAATCGAATAGGCGGGGAAGGTACAGGGGCTGATGGGGAAGATGGAGATGAAGTGCTACGGCTGTCAACAGTATGCTCGTGTCGTTGCCGTTGTCGTTGCCCCGCCTTCGATAAAAGCCAGATAAAGGTTCAAGGAAGTTGACTGTTGGATGACTGGCCGTTTCCCTTCTGCATCCCCTTATACAGGTCCTTTGTTTCATGTTCGTAGGTATGGTATACGGAGTTTATCGTCGGAATACAGCCCGTGGCTGCCGGACTGTTTTAACCGACAACGCCCCATAGTTCTCGCTTCATCCCAAGTCCCACAAAAACTCAGGTACATCTAAACAGTACATACATATCCTCTATCAGTGCATATTGGTAGTTGTAGGCACAATTTCAGCTTCAAATTCTCTAGTAAGATGCCAGCATGCGCCTATGACCAGTATAGAACTAGGAGTATGTGTTTTATGTGCGTCTAGTTGCGCAATTATTAGGTCTCCACATTTAAGTGCTCACCTGTTCGTATTTGTCGAGGTTCTTTGTATAGGATCTGCTTTCGCTTTTAAGAACTGGACTTTGGTCCTTCCTTTCTTGTATCGCTGATTAGCGATACAGATATGTATATTGGCGGCTGCATGGCAGGTGCCGTTTTCCATCTTTCAGCCAGCAACAACAAAAGCTGCAACTCTTCACAGAATCATAGATTCACGGCGTATATATAGAAATATGTACACACACTGAGATGAAGTCAGTCGATATCAGGGATTTAAGAAAATAATCAGGTGTCAGGAAGTTTCCAGGGCCAGTGTTTACCTTCTTAATTTCCTGGTCACAGCCTAACACGGTGTACTGATCTGTGCGTAGCCGTTATATCACCCAACCCCTGCCGATGATTTTGTTAAGCTTATTTATTGATCTGACACTGGCAGCCGTTCCAAAAGAAAGTGCGGGGAACGTTCTCTTGAGCAAACAACTCCAACTTAAGCTTGGAATCTCATCCTGGATATCGCCAACCAGCCGCCGAATGGATTCTTTAAATGCCCCACTGTTGCGAGTCAGCAGACCTGTAAGCGCGTGTTCTAGATGCAGGAGTGCAAAAGTGAAGGTTTGCCATGCCAGAATCTTTCGACGTGGGTTGGGAACGCTGCTAAACCTGGGGACTAGTGTGATGGGAAGTTACCTGCCTGCACTGCCTGTGAAAAGTCAGGAAAGGTTCATGAATGTACTGGTGGTGGGGATCAATTTGCGAGGGGGAAAGAACGGAGGTAACCACCGTGATTACCGTGGGATCATGAACCCCAGTGTTCTGACAGATAGAGTAGCTATATAGCTTCTCTAGAATCGAGGGTCGAGAAACTCGAAAAGAAGCTCGCAGCCTTAGATATCCGGAGAGCTTCAATCCAAATGCTAGAACCACTGTCTGAATCCCTAACCCCAAACCCCCACAACGAAGGTATTTATGAATGTAGTCTCCACGCTTTTAACGAACCTGACTAAAACTATCTGGAGATCAAACTACATCGCCTGCATCGCCTGCATCGCCAATGAATAAGATAAAAAAGCGAGATGAAGAGAGTGAAATTGAGGAATTGGTGGCCGACTTAGGTTACATGTATGTCAGCTACCTTCACTACAACGCGATCGTGAAAAACTGCTTACCATGGCATCCGCCGCATCCAGGGCTATCAACGCTACAACCCGGGACTTCTATGGTTTCACTAGAGACGTTACTTTTGCAAAACTCATGTTAAAAGCTTCGACCGCGTCCAAAGCACTCGAGTCTAAGCCCAAAGCTCGACTCCCTCCACGTCATACTGCAACTCAACTGATACAGTACTATTTTGACAAGATATTTACCACACTTCCCTGTCTTAATGAGTCGAGCTTCTTTGGGGCTGTAGATTCAGTTTATCGCGATGAAGCGACTTCCTCCCCTTTCGATATTTATACAGTATACATGGTTCTCGCAATAGGGACGATGTCCTTGTCGAAAAGTAGAGATTCGCTGGCGGCGCATAACGCTGCCTGCTTTGTGAAATCTGCCCTAGAGCATGCAGATTCTGTTATATCGCCTAGCGGCGTCACAGGAGTCCAAGCCACTTTGCTTTTAGTCCAATACTCAATGCTAGAACCAGCTCATTTCAACAGTTGGTACCTGATAGGGATCGCCTCGCGGATAATGGTTGATATTGGGCTTCATCAAGAGCCATCGAAGAACTTGAAGAAAAAGTCTGATATCGACTTACGAAGAAGAACATTCTATTGCGTTTATACCTTAGATAGGTGAGCTTAGACATAGTCGTGCTTCAAATTCAAATCCTAATTTTGTGTAGATCGATAAGCATGGTTCTCCAACGGCCATTCACCTTTTCGGATGACTCTGTAATGGTCGAGTTACCTAAAGTAGAGAATTCGGATGTTGTCAAACGAATAATGGTCAGGGGAACTTTGACGCCAATGATTGCTGCTATTAAACTCTTCGAACTTCGGAAGCTCCAGTCCGAGTGGTACCAGCACCTACATCTTTCTGGGAATATTCCAATGGAAAATCCTAAGCCTTACTGCAAGAAAAGAACAGAAATGCTCAAGGAATGGCTGGATACAATGCCTGAGTCGATCAATCAATCGACTAAAGACTGGCTTTACCTTGAGTGGTACTATCTCAACGTATATGCCGCTGCACCTTGCCCAAAGATTCCCCGCCCTAGTGGCCAAGCAATGGTCCAGATATTCAATAACTGTGTTAATTATGCCTTGAGATTCCGAAGGATACTTCAAGATTCTAACGCTCGATTCGTCTATACATATCATGATGCTCTCAGAACCTACTTTATTGGGAATAACTTTCTTCACGCTATGTGGCAAGATACAGTTATAGACGAATCTAACGTCGAGTCTGCTGTTGATGCTATCAAAGCCATCATATTCGTTCTTACATCTATGATTGTTCGGTGGCAAGAAGTTGAAGCATTGAGGGATAGATTTCGGGAGGAATCAAGTTATATGTCGAAGCGGTTGCAACAAAAGCTAGAATATCTAGTTCCTCCAGTACCATCTATCACCAGAGACGTAGCGGAACAATCATCGGGCCATCATTTAAACTATCAATGGTCAGAGTTGGATACAATCACGGAAGGTATTCAGGAATACAACCCGTCTGCACATATTGCGACTGCGGACTTCGGTAATGTAGCATTTTATCGATATGGCTAACAGGAAAACTCTCGAGCGATGTACCGCTTTTTCGTTTTCTTTTTCGTATAATACGTTTTATGGCCCTAGTCTTTATCTGTAGTCTAGTTTCTTGTATAGTGCAAGAATCGAATAAGGTGTACCTCCTTTTTGCTCGCCTATTGCAACAAGCAAGGCTTGATTTTCAATAAAAGTGCTCTACTGAAGCATCCACTAAGTGATTTGTTTTGTCCTGCCAGAGAGTTTTGGTCAATTAAGCCGATTTTCATAATGGAATTGAATTTTAAAATTTCGGATTTAAGGTGGTGATCGGCAGTGGTTTCCCACCAAAGGAGAAAATATGCAACAATTTATTCAGTTTACCAATAAACTGTTTTTCTGAATGTTAAAATTTCTCTAAAATTCCCATTAGAACCTTTAAAAGAAAATTAAAAAATATGTGTGTATGACCCCAAGGCTATAGGAAGCCTTTTATCCATCTTAAATAAAGGATCGAGATTGTTTTGACTACTTTTCATTTAAGAGGTGCTGAACAGACACCCAAACTCGCCAAGCCGCAGTTGCATTATAGGTCACATATAGGTACACCTTAATCGATTCTTGCACCATATCTCTACTAAATTTTGACGCCTTGCTCATGGGCCCAGAGACCTTGGGAACAGCAGGAAGAAATGCAAGATGGGCGTTTTTTTGCTTCTTAATCAGATTCCCTGCACATATATTCCTGAATTATACTAACAGACCCTGTATTGTTGGTTGTTCCGTGAAGAGACCCTGCATCTTACTCTGTTTGAAAACAATGTATCATATGTTTGCCACGATTATTTTGTATAAATATTAATATTGGGTGCTTCAGGAATCGTCGATTCAAAATCTGCATGTAGCTAGAATGAGAGCAAAAAAAAAATCGCCTAGTATAGGCAACGCACATCATCAAAGATTACATATACATGTAGTTAGTTCTAAGGGATTCTCTCATCTCCCTTAAGGCCTTACAAGGCTGGCCGAATATTTTTTACTGTTCTTAATATATGAGCTTTGGAATAAAACACGAACATATGTGTAGTACGTATACTTGTATTTCTGCGCAGTCTTGTTTCTATATAAGTTACAATTACATGTAGTAGCAAATCCTACGCTTAGAAATTAGTGAAACTCGATTCTACGTGGCTTTTAATAGCAACTGAACTAATACATGTAACACTGAGAAAATGAGAGAAGCGTTATTTATCCCCTAAATAAATTGTTGGTTACGAATTGAATCTACGAGAAGTATTGCTGTGCCAGCTGCAGGGCTTTTGCTGAATACACTAGCCAAAAAAAAGGTTTGTGACGGGGTAAAATGGGTGCAGCCAAATCCACGTTTCAAGGGTTACAACCCACAGAACTTAACACAGACAATTACAAATTGCAAATTAATGTATTGATAGAACAACTATGGAATAAAAAGCAATGGTGAGCTGATTGTGGGTTAAGGGGTTGTTCTGTGAACGGGGGATGATTGCTACCGAGGCTTACCCACGCCACAAACCCTATTTTTAGCAGGTAAAGTATGCGGTTCGTGGTTTAGATATTTAAGTTCTCATTACTACATCGATATCGAAGAGAATATTATCGAGCATTACTTTTGCGAAAGACGGTGTCGAGATGAGGCACCATGATCGATTGCGGGTTCCATGGGGCCTTGTTTTTATACTAGATTGCAAGAATATTATTTTGATGTGCTGGTTGGTATGGTAACCCCTATCGACTCCGTTCGCCAGATTTAGTTAGCATTTTATCACGTAGCCTGTTTCGGGTAACGAATCGGATTCATACCTGGCTTTTCAGGTGACCTATAGTAGACACCATGTCTTGTTTTCCTTCACTTGCCTTGTCGGTAAGACTCCCATCTGGAGCATGATGAAGAAGTACTGTTCGGAGGTATCCTAGAATTTTGCTGTGTCGTTTGTGAGTAACATATTGTGATATCGATGTTCGCTCTGCCTATCGAAATTTCATTTAAATCCCTAACTAAATCGATATTCTGAGTCCAACATCGATCGGTAGAAGAAAGACAATGTGTCCATTCTTCGGCGTTACGAAGTGATAAAGTTAACTTAGGTAACGACAAGTAAATGTACAATATGCCCAGGCACTCTTTAGTGCCTTCGAGAGCGAGATCAAGTTTGCTATATGCGCTTACTCTATTCGTCACTCCTAATTATTAGCAAACCTACCTTACTACCTAAGCTTCAATTCACACCGGACATAACTTCCAGCAAAAACCACTACCAGCGATGGTGCCATAGCTATGATCTCCTGAGAGTTGTCAAACTCTTCGGAAAATAGACAAGCACATATGTGCAAACTTAGACTACTAATGGGATATTCAAAAAGATTTTTTTTTTAGGGTATATTCCTAAACAAAATCGTCCTAATTTGAATGGTCATGGTAGAGCAAAGCGAGACCTTTAAACTTACAAACCTGCCTACATGTAGTCCTAAAGGTACGCAGAAAGCTCATAAAATAATCAGGGCCAAGATCGACACGTGGTCTAGGAATCGCCCGTGACTAGGCTAAGGGTCTTACAAAGTGATAAATTGTATGTTTTAACTTACATATCTTCTGCATGTCTATCCTTTTTTTGCAATGCCGTCACTGCCTCAGAGCCTGAACCCAACTGCAATTGGAATCGAAGTTAATATTATGCATGGAAAGTTAAGCCTAGAAGTAAGTTTATCGTCGGAATTAGTGAAGAATTCTCAAACTCCATACACCTACGCCGGGGCGCTGAGAGCAGGAAAGCCGAATGTGCCTGCCGTTTTCAAAGGCCGATCATCTGACGAAAAACGAACTCCAATTCAGAGTGTATGTGGGTCTAAGATACGAAGATTGTGGCTCAGCGTGCATATTTTTCAACGAAGAAGCTTCTCACTCACATCTGTTAATTAGTTAGGGGACATTGGTCTTTCCAAACGGTTAATGAAAAAACCTACTGCTGCTGCAAGCTTTCTTCGATTTAGTCTCACAACAGCATCAGCCCGTTGTATCCAGATATGCCGTAAATATGAAGGCGGGACTGGTTTCATGTGGGTTGGTAACCTACAATATTTCCAGCTTGGGGGCTAGTCGGGATTGTCCAAGTGCTGAGAGTTTCCACACCATTGCTCATGCCATGGACGAAACACAAGGAAAGAAATATGCTGCTCAGTAACGACGAGTATTATTTGACGCAGAGTTTTACAATCCATCTAACTCTGATTCTTATCTATGGTCTCAAGTTCCCATAGATTGGAAAAAACATCTTTTTCTTTTTTCTTCTTTTACTTTTTTGCCCCTTGGTTTTAGTTCCATATGCATATGATATATTCTGTAGGTTTTCAGCCCCCCCTCAATTTGTGAATATCTCCACATGTTCTGCTCCGTGACCAGCCAGTCTCCACAAGCAAGGTCTATCAGAGTTATCTTATAAACTCTCTTTATCCTCACTCACGTCTTTCTCTTTCTACGCACGACTTATAAAATATCCTTTGAACATCTCAATTTCGAACCTCACATCTCAGATTCCCCTGCCTCTGACGGGCTTATATATACGAAGGATCAACAAAGAATATCATCACGCGCGGTTCTAGAGTGTCTTCAAACTCTACAGCTAGATCCTCGAACTCCAATCTACACGCCTGACTTGAGCTCCTTTTTTTGAGATCTACCCTCAGCGATGTGTAATTACGAGAAAATTATCTACGAAGAGTGCAGCCACAGCCAACTTCGTCTTATCTCCTATTGCCACTTTGCCCGGAACGACCCCTTCCATCAATGTTGGGGCGTAGCAGCTATCAAACGCGAGAAAAAGGTCGAGGGAGAGAAGTGCCCTGACTGTAGCGAAAGTTAGATCGTGATGGTCGTGTTTTTCTGGTTTGGTGGGGTTTATAGTGATCTTAAAAAAGCCGAGAACTCGGACGCGCAGCGGATCGTCAGAAAAGCGGGTAGCGGAGAAGCGCGTGCATCTGACGTTTGCTTCTTCCCGTGATCTCCGCAAATCGGCATTGGTGTTACCTTGTTTTGTGATCTTTTTTTTGCATGTTCCGGAAGCCATTTTTCCCTTGGCCAGTCAGACTCGTGTCTTTTTAAATTTATTTTATTCCCTGTTCCGTTCTCCCTTTCCCCAGCATGTTTGTGTGGTGTGACAAACAAACAGGGGAAATGATCAGCAATCACATCGACCACGGCGGTGCATTGCGGCAAGATCTGACGGGTTATGGTAGCAGCCGAAGAGAAATTTAGCAAATGAGAGTGGATTATTTATCAGTCAATAAGAGACTCTTTAAAGTATTCTTTTTTCTTGACCTCTTGATTGCAGTCCCCCATCATCGGGAACTTTACCTGTGTATTGAAATATATCATGCAGCCCCAACCCAAGGAATATCAAGCTCCTCATATGGATGGTCATAAAGAAGCCGGTCACCAAAAGAAGTCAAGAAGTCCGATTAAAATGAGCTGACAGCATTTGTATATGATCCGTGATTCACATTACACAAGAACTTCTTACCAAGTGCCGCAGCAGGAATCCGGGAAGGGTAGATCTACCGAACTGGATATCGATATCTGAGGCAGAGCTATATGTAGATTTCAGGCGAAGAACACAGCATGCCCCACCCATACAGTGAAAATCATGTGCAGACAGCAAGATTTCCTAGATTTTGAGGACCAGTCCCCATTCAAAACGATGCGGACTTGTAGTCAAACGCGTATGGCTTCCAATGATACGGGCAAGGAGCTGCACCATAGTAATTGCGATTTATATACCTTTCCCCACATGCATCTCGCTATAGCCAACCATTTACTTGTTAGCAGGCACACGAACTAGAAAACATGGGGTGTGTGGCTTTGTACGCTGCGGCATTAGGCACGGATTCCGTAGCATACAAAGCCACACCCCCATGTTTTCTAGTTCGTATGCCTGCTAACAAGTAGAACGCCTGATGGATATTGTATCGTTCACTTTTTTTTCTTAGCAGACTATGTATCTCAAAAGATGATGTTTTTGCTACCTAAGATGAAACCAGTAACGCGCTGTTCCTCCCTCAAATCTCAAACCCATCGCACCTTTATGATGACGAAGCTTAAAGATTTGAGGTACCAGAAACTTTCCCAGCAATGTTATACCGTTTCGAGAAAAATTTGAACCTAGATATTAGAAAATTGTTAGAACATTCATGAATGGGCACTGCAGCAGGTGCAAGATTTTCGTACCAATCCTCCAAAACGCCTTTTTCCTTATCCGATAGGTCGGACCATTGGGGAAGGGCATCCTCAGGTTTGACAGAGGATTTAGCCAATGCACGAGAGGCATCTTTGCCGGCGAATACTATAATAAAGTGGTAAATAACAAGTTCTAGGTTCAGTACAAAGTGTTGGGCGTTGACAAACCGTGATAAGCACCCCCGGGGGCATAGCTACTGTTTCCAGTCACATCGAAGACAGTCCCCTATTCCCGCCTTTAGCCCTGTACTGAGAAACCCACTATTATTATTATTATTATTATGGCAAACCTTGATAGCAACGTAGGTGGGATAATCCGAGTTGGTTCCTGTCAAGACCGTTAATGAGCGGAACAAGAGGTAACTGTAGATCATATCGAAAACTCTCCGCCTCAGACATAAATATGGGCTCGTATATCATAGAGCACAAATCCCATTATCGAACTTACCATTACATTTCGCTAAGTACTCTACTGCGATAGGGTCGTCCTTAGGAGGTTCAAGCTTGATTGACTCCTTTGGTTCAAAATTTCTGGGTTCTGGAGCCGACATGCTGAGATTTAGAATATTTCGTTACCTTTTTTACCAAAAAAACAAAAGTATAGTGTAGCTTCAAGGAGCTATGTAGAATTTTGCTGAACAAGAGATTGATGAGGGGGAGGAAGTGATGTTGTGCTTGTAAACGAATGCAAGGGTGCCAAGAAATCGCTCCCCGCATCTAAACTTAGACTAGTCACTCTCTAAAGCCGGGTTTGGGGGAACGCCAAACAGGGGTTTTTTGTATGGAGACAACTTGTCAGTGGCAACAACCAGACCAAACTTCCATACAAAAAACCCCTGTTCGGCATTCCCCCATTCACGACTCTCAAGCCAGCTTGGTCCTAATCTCGCAATTAGCATTTCACTCAGGGTCCAAATCAAGATTTCCTAAACTCTCTCATATGTAATCCCTGTTGCAGCATCAATCCTATTTTTGGCTACTACATTTACTATAAGACATCCATGAAGCTAGAGGTTGATCAAAGGCTACCTCTAACGCACCCACCAGGTTAGTAACGCACCAAAACTACATGCAAGATTTCGCAATCTCGACTTAGTTTGTCGCTATTTATTTTGGAGAATTTACAAGGGCTGCACGTGGCAAAGCAGCAAGAGCACCAGATAAGTGAAAATTTAATATGCATGCATACACGGTTACGAAGATGTGAATTCTAAAATTGCCATACATGTAGTTTAAACCGATTCCTCTGGTGTTCTATAACTCAGGGTTACCTTTTATGCACACTGTTTGAAATTTTGTTATGTGTATGTATATAACTGTATGAGGTACAGCAACCAAATGTCACAATATTCTTAATCGATTCATCTAAACATATACTAACCAGGAGATATCTTCTCTGGTGACTCTCAAGTACCCCGGATACTCTAATTTTATAAGCTGAATTCGATCGAGAAAGACAGTATCTCTTACGTGTACAGTTCTGGTTAGTAATACACCGATAGGTTTCCTGGGTGGTTAAGTCTGAAATAAATCTCTGGACAACGTCCTATAATTGTACAGTCCATGGAAATACATCGGTTTGAAGCACAGCAGCGGTGCTGTATTCCCCCTCTACTCCGCCTCACAACCGCAGTTCATGCTCTTGTGAAGCAATTTTCTGCATATATCTATAGAACCTCTATAGATATATTATACACTATAAAATATCTAGTATATCTTCTCTTTCAGTTTATAATCGCCTTAATGTGCATCGGCTTAATCTGATCCTTTTTTCAATAAAGTGACACAGAATCAACCCTGAATAACACATAGAAATTTACTGGTAGAGCTCAGAATCCTAGCTATCATATATAGCTTCTAGACTGAGGAAATAGTAGACCTTTGCGCTGGTGAGGAAGGGTTTATTGTTACAACGTGTGAAATCAAGTCAAAGTGCCAAGATTTGTATGAGATCCTGAATTTACCAACTTCCAGTCCACGCCTCTCCTCCCATGCGCAATATAGAATTTTGAGTTAAAGTGGTGGAAATTGACTCTATCATCTACACATCCTAAAAATTACAGCCTTTTTTCGATGAAAACTGCAGTCGGGGTAAATATGTGTGAAAATAAAATTTTGATTTATTTCCACAGACTGTATCTTAGACCAGTTCTATGACATCTGTTAAATATTACAGCGTAAAAAAACATAGCTCGGCTGTAATGTTGAGTAGCTGCATGTATTGCTATCCTAAAATCCGAAGTCGCTCTTTCTATGTTCTATAGTATACATGCAGAAGAACCTCATCTCTAACTAAAGTGTCATAGTAACATCAAGTAAATGGATCTATACATTTAGAAACTAGCTACGATCTTTGAGTAGTGTATAACTGGATTTATCGATGAGATATTGGTATGTATATAGATATGGATAAGCTTATGGAGAAATTAGGTACCTATAGGGGCTATTACTTTTACAGAAATCCCCATGAACTAAGATTTTTCAATAGATACGTGTATTTGCTTCGGTTGTCGCTTAAGAAGAGGGGAAAGGTTCATGGATCTAGCTTTACGAGTGACAAATTATGATCGCAATATCTCGAATTTGGGCAACAGCGGGTGTATTCTTCCAAAGTCCCACAACAGGCCTACATGTAGTTATAGTAACGTTTTTACTTTTTTCCCGTGAGACTATTCAAGGTCACATCATCATTTCCTTGTTGATTCTAAGGATTGGTCGGGATGCTATGGAGAACTCCGTCTCGATCGACCTGCAGTTCGAACTTACCTGATTTTGAAAAGAAGGGGGGGAAGATCACCCTAGGCTAGGAATTCGCGTGCATGGGATGGCCATATGGGCACATCTCGCTTCATACCCGTACTCGGGTATGGAGGCAAAATTCGGAACGGTTTGAATACTAGTCGGTGGTTTTCATATACTAAAGATTGCAAAAAATCGGAGTATAAACGGCTATCAGGAGGTTTATAGACCTGTAGCGCTAATGCAACAAAAGTGGTAGGTTTTCAAAAGTATTTGGAGGAGACAGTGATCCTTGTTCTTGACTTCTAAGCATCTGTTTCATTTTCCAAGTGGTCACAAATCTTGATCCTAATTCACCTTCCTACCTGTTCCGATTTTTACCTCCATACCCGAATACTGTTAGTCCGTTCACACCACCTTGATCGTATATGTAGTATCACTGTTGGCTGCAACTCGACCCCCGAGCCAAGCGCCGATTCTGGGCCCAATTCTTCTGTAATATACACTTTCTTATCTCAACAACACGACCGCAAGCAAACGTTTCACAGCATATTGCGTTACTAATATATCATGAGATTTTCTTTTGGGTGACGTGGGTACTACATTTTCAGTTGGTTGTCAAAATAACCGGTTCTTGGAATTTTAGTTAGAAATGTACCGCAATACGACTGAACCCATTTACGACGATATTAGAGACTTTGCGCTTTTAAGCCAGCCCTAATCTTTGACCAACCAGAAGCTGATCTGTGCCAATCAAATTGCTAGAAATCGGACTAGATCTATTTGCGTAAAGTCTCTATTCAAGACGATGTACACAGTATTAACTTATGTTAGAGGTTGATTCTATATATGATTTGCCTTTAATTGTTTAGCTCCATTCGTAACTGTATTGAATAGCGATGCGCATTAATTGCAATAGAAAAAAGTTGATTTCTTTACTTTGATAAACTATAATACAGATAATCAAGTAAAATTCTACAGCACTAAAACACAGTACTAAGAAACATAAAAAGCAACACTTCACAGTCGCACCTACTCAAACCTTCTCTACCTCTGTATACACTCGTATAAATACACCTAGCTATAATACTCAGGCGGTGGTCAACATCTCAAATAGTTATATTTCGAAGATGCGAGGAACAGCATTTCAATAATCATATGATATATTGGCTGTCTGAAGCACCTATCCTTCCGTTTCCAGTGCCCCACTCGTATCCGCCGTCTTCGGTTCCTCTTCAGCTTCCCTACCCGGTAAAACTTCCAATTCTTCACCGCCTTCCTTAACCCTTATTCTTGCCACTTCATTTCCTCGAATCTCTCCACGAATCAGTCTAACTGCGAGAGGATTCAGGAGTTTCTTGTTGATAAGTCTGTTCAACGGTCTGGCACCATATCTGTAGTCGTAACCGTTTGTGCTTAACCACTCTTTTGCCTCTGGATCCACCTCCAATTTGATGCGCCGGTCATCTAATCTTATCTGCAACTCCTTCAACCGGATTTCGACAATCTCTTTGATGGCGTCCCGGGAGAGACGCTGGAAAACAATAAACTCGTCGATTCTATTTAGAAATTCTGGAGCATAGGCGTGCTGGACAACGTCCATGACTTTCGCCTTTGTCTCCGGAGAGATAGGGCCGTCTGGTGTAGCGTCATTGATGAGAATGTCCTGACCAAGGTTGGATGTCAAAACTACAATGGTCGACCGGAAGTCAACTTTACGGCCTTGAGCATCGGTGAGAAAGCCTTCGTCGAGTACTTGAAGGAGTAGCGAAGAAATGTCCTTGTGGGCCTTCCAAGACTATTAGCAAATAATTTTAGTAAGTAAAACAGAGGAATGGTTACCTTTTCAAACTCATCAAACAGCAAGACAGCGTATGGTTTCCTTCTTACAGCTTCTGTTAATTGCCCAGCGTCTTCATATCCAACATAACCAGCCGGGCTCCCAATAAGCCTACTAACAGTATGTTTCTCCTGAAACTCGCTCATGTCAAACCGTATAACAGCATTCTCAGAAGAAAAAAGGAACTCGGCCATCTTCTTGCACAGCTCTGTCTTACCCACACCTGTGGGTCCTAAAAACATAAAACTAGCTGTTGGGCGATTACCACTAGCCAGTCCCGCACGTTGGAGACGCACAGCGTCGGCAACAGCTTTAAGAGCCTCATCTTGACCTTTTACGAGTTTGCGCAGGGTGTCTTCCATGTGAATGAGCTTTTCAATGTCTCCGGACATGAGTTTCGTCGTGGGAATCCCTGTGGCCTTAGAGACTACGCGAGAAATATCCTCCGAACGTACTGCGTCATGGAGAAGCGACCTTTTGGAAGATCCATCTCCGTCCTTTGGAAGCTTTCCCTCCAGATATGGGATGGTTGCATACTGCAATTCGCTCGCCTTCTCAAAGTTTCCTTCTCTCTGATACTTCTCGAGTTCAGATCTTGCTCTTTCAAGCTCCTCTTTGGTTTTTTTGATATCCTCAAGCTCAGCTCGCTCTTTCTCCCATATTCTAATGAGCTGCTCGACCTTTTCCTGCTTTTCCTTCAATAAAACTTCAAGTCTTTCCCTTCGTTCTTTAGAGGCCACGTCGTCTTCCTTCTTGAGTGATTCCAATTCAATCCTAATAGTTAGGATAGCACGATCAAGTTCTTGAATCTCATCTGGACGTGATTCCTGCTGAAGTCGAAGCGCAGATGCAGCTTCATCAACAAGGTCGATAGCCTTATCTGGCAGAAAGCGATCAGTTATGTATCTGTTTGATAGAGTCGCAGCAGCAACTAGAGCATTGTCGGTGATCCGAACACCGTGATGAACTTCATAACGATCCTTGATGCTATTATTCAATCTCAATGTTAGCTGAGAACCATTAGCAAGGTTAGATGAACGATAGCTTACCCTCGCAGAATACTTATTGTGTCTTCAACTGATGGTTCATTGACTACAATTGGCTGAAATCTTCTAGCAAGGGCCACGTCCTTCTCAATCTGGCGATATTCGTTTAACGTTGTTGCGCCGCAACATTGAAGTTCACCACGGCTTAGCTGAGGTTTGAGAAGATTCGAGGCATCAACAGACCCTTCTGCTTTCCCCAGCCCTAAGAGAGTGTGAAGTTCGTCAATGAAAAGAATGACCTTCCCATGAGCCTCCGAAACTTCTTTTAAAACCCCCTAAAGCCCATTAGATATACTCAACAATCTCCGAGTTTAAGGAGAGGAGCGGTAAATATATACCTTCAATCTCTCTTCAAAGTCTCCTCTGAACTTTGCTCCAGCAATAAGCTGACCTAAATCTAAGCTAATAACTCGCTTTTCTTTCATGCTTTCTGGTACCTCCCCGCGGACTATCCTTTGTGCAAGTCCTTCAAGTATCGCAGTCTTGCCGGTACCAGCGGATCCTATAAGAACGGGGTTATTTTTGGTTCGTCTAGAGAGAACCTGAATTGTCCGCCGAATCTCTTCATCACGACCAATGACAGGGTCTAGTTTTCCCTCTCTCGCACAAGCAGTCAAGTCTGTCCCAAACTGCTCTAACGCAGACTTTTCTTCTAGACCCCTAATCAATACATGTGCCTACAAACTTACATGTACTACTCCTATCGGAAGAGCTCGGTGGTACTTACCGCCGCCGCCGCCACCAAGGTCCATTCTATGCGTTCCACCTGGTGGGTAAGGTCTTCGAGGGCCTCCCCCTCCCCCTCGTCCATTAGCGTATCCTCTGATAGCAACTATTGGCAGGATTCTGGAGGTAGAGACTGTAGTGATTTGCGAGGGAATTCGTAGTCTCAACCGTGAGCTGTTTCGAGTAGTCGAACTTAGGGCTGGATGAAGTGTTTTAATTGCAATTCGCGACCGTGAAAGCATCTTGAGCTAGAATCTCTGTACGTGTTATTGAGAGAAAGGTGGACTCGATACGCCTTGACAGGCGAGCATTTGTGCAAAGTGCATACTTATAACGCAGAGAAAGATCCGTAGAGAATTCTGGGCTCTTCTGGAAAACTTCGTCATTATCACAACCATGCGAAGATCATCGTAAATCTGGTCTAGTTGATCTTGGCGTCATGTGCCCTTCGAAACCAATTTTTGTGCCGCAAACAGATACATAGGGGGGAGCATATCGTAGACAAACACACATGTTTATGATCCAATGTTCGTGTTGTAAAATTGGTAAGTTACATGTATTCAACGTTAACAGGTAGTATCGGCTGGGGAACCAGAGAATTCTGCAGAGAATTCGCGCAGCAACCGGAGGCGGCGAGAAAAATTGACTTCAGGTACATACGTGTAGGTACATAAATGTATATATCTACACGTTCTACTCTGGTAAGCGGCCTTAGGGTCATATCACACGATATCACTCGATACATGTATATATCACTCGCTAGAACAGCCAACTATGGCTTTCGAGTTCGGTTCATTCGCAGACTCAATACAAGATTCAGTAGCTATAGATAAAGGATCCACGTATTGCTATAAAACCTCGAGAGAGTTTGAAAGAGTCCTTGAATATGGGATCCATCCGACATACATGCAAATATATGTACCCTCATGCCAACTCACAGGCAAAAAAAACAAAACTGACATGCAGCTAAGGGTTGGACCATCTCAGATGCTGTCTATGGCAATGTATAATCAACCCCCTTTTGCCGATAGACACGATGGGCTTGGTAACTTGGGATGGAATCGTGTCTGATGTACAGATTTAGCGAACATAATGGGTTGGTAGCTCCTATTGGTCCATTTCCATGTCTGCATCACGTTAAAAATCTATAAATGTGCCGCCAAGGAAGCCAATATCGATATCAACCTTGTCCATGATCCATACACTCAAGCGGATCTATATACTCGTACAAGTCAAGAAATCGCGGTTGAGGGGTTTCTCAATCCGACACAGGGCTACTATATCCCTAACCGCTTTACATTCACACCGGTTACAAATCTTTACGATAGCAGTTTGGTCAACAAGCAAGGCAAGGCATTATTTCAGCTACAAAAATAGCAAAGCATTGCCCCAGAAATCCCAGAACATTGTACGCCCTAGCAGAGAAGGCCACCACATAACGAAAGGGGCTGGGAACGAACTTACTGGAAGTCTATCCAACTTCTGGAATCTACCTGGCATTGTTCTATCCGATCATGGATCAGCAGCTAAAGAAACATTCTGCCTGTGACGAGTGCCGTATGTCTGCGCTCTTCGGTCCTTACCATCGAATATAAAGATCAGACTTTTGGTTTGCTGACCCATAGTATTGCCGCATGTAGGCGCACGAAAGCTCAGATGTTCTGGCTGCTCGTCTGGTTGCGAGCGCTGTTGCCGAGACAAAGTATCGTGCGTATACTCTACTCAAAAACCCATGGGAAGACCTCGGAAACGGCGTAGAAGCGTAGATCCAATAAACGAGGAAACCCAGTATTCGCCCGTGGGGCTCTCGGTAGTGGAGGTACCGCGCCCTTTCGTCAGCCATATTGTCGCACAGCAAGATAATGCGGAGACGAGAATGTTTATGAGCGAATTTGAATGGCTGAACAAGTGAGTAACCCCAGATGATTAAGCCAAACGATAATAGTAAAATCTCTGATGCCCCTACAGTGATCCAGACTACGGGATTGGGAATCTCGGCGAGTCACCCCCATTTCTCGGGGCAATTGCAGGAAATTACCCCCAACCATCTCCGCCGCCTTGGGCTTCAGTTATGATCCGCCGTACCGGAACCTGTGATGATACACTTCTCCCATTCCATCTTCGAGAAAAAGATACATTATTGGGATCCGTCGTCAGTGGGGTGGCATCGTATTTCCCTGGGCTGGATGGTGAGGTCCCACTGCCAGTACCATGTTCTTGTCTATCCTCTTTCTTCGCGACGATTTCAACACTTCGTATCCCACCGCCCGTCCACTCAGTCTCTCTACCGTATGCTATTCAAACCTCAAATTCGGCACTACTAGCCGCCCGAAATTCATTCAGCTGCGAATCGTGCCATGCGAACGCCCAGTCCACCTATATCACAAATATGCTCCTAGGGATTCAATTGCCTCTTCTCTGTCAATTTTTCTCCAGGGTGCTGACATCCATAAATGCCACCACCGGTCCGCAGTATGTTATCATAGGTGATGGGCAGGAGATACAATTGGATGTCGAGTCTTGGCAAGTGGTGGCAAGAACGGCTATCAGAAAGGAAGCAACGAAGGTTTTAGACCTTGCGGAGGAACTAGAGAGGATGACTGCGCTTTACCATGGAGTGCCAGTGGCCAAAGTTGGAAACCTCGCTGATCAGTCAGGTAACGAACCGCTCTGCATACGAGTCCTCAAGACCATCAGAGCCGTTGCAGAGTATATCATAGTTCGTTGAGAAAAGAGAATGAAAGAAATAAGCGAGTAAATGAAATAGGAGTTATATCCGCAAAGAAGTGAACTTTTAGGGTATTAGGTGAGTTTACAGTGAACTTTTAATTGCCGGTTATCCCTTTTTTCGCAACACAATCCAAATTTTAGAGAAAATATCACCTAGTCTCTTTCTATAAAAGGTTGAAAGACTATAGTTACAGGTGGTTTTTTGGTCCCGTTTCTATATTGGCAAGAGATTTATTTTTCGGATTTAAACTAAGGTAATTGCTGTAAATTTTCCTATTAGAAGGAGAGCTGCAATTGAGTATCCATATCAGTTATATAGATTTTTTCTTATCCCCTTCGAATTTTTCGATCAGATGGTAGATGTAGATCTAGACTGTATGTAGTAATTCAATAAGATATTTTTTCGTTTCGGGTCCAAGACGTTTTTATCGTGTGTTTTGTGCTAGGATGTTAATTTAGTTTTCCTATGAGGTACGTTACGAAATATAGAGGAATAGGCGTCTATTTATAATATATACTGTGCCAGGACATGAAAAAAATTCGTAAATGGGATGTTTTACACCAAAAGGAGCAAATTTGAGTAGGTCAAAAACACACCCTACAGTGTGTGAAGGGAAATAAGACTTAACAGGAATTCAAAAAATACCTCAGCAGTATCTTACAAAATTTTCCAGATTTTTAAATACCCTTAGCTATAGGCCTCTAAGCACTTGTGATCTCTTCAGGATTTTGTAAGTTTGATTTTGTGTGAAACCCATACAAAATTGTGCATATCAACCAGTTCAGCAAAAAAATAACTTCCCACACTCAAATGATTCACTATCTCCTTCTGAAGTTTCTAAGGGATGCTTTCTGTATACTTAGCCTTTTTTTAAGGCCTGCATCGATTTAGTTAATTGAAGTTTGGATGTTGTGGGTGTGGCGAAATAAGGCTACTTTTGGTGTGAAGCCGTCGGTTACGAAAATTTTGTCAAGTCATTGTATATTAATATTCGATTGTAGTACCTTGGATGAAGGCGTACTACGGGTGTAGGGGAAAGTCTGTTGACAGCTGACGTGCAACACTTTTCTCAAGGGATCGAAGCTCATCCAAATTTCACAATTTCGCCAACTAACTTAGTTTGATACATGTATTTAATACATAGCATTCTCCATCCTCTCCATTTTTATCAGGTATTCCTAGGAGTTGCGGAGTGGAACAGAAATTGACAGCTTTTACTCGCACCGTCACCTATCAACAGACCTCCCCTATGCCCGTAGTACATGTATGCAGGGTATGTTAATAAGTTATTAGTCTCGATCTGGCCTAAAATATGCGCACGTGCTCAAGTAGGATCGATAGATTCCTATATGCGTGTTTCGCTACGTGTATGTACTCGAGTGCTACCAGAATGTATATTATGAGAGCTCGAGGTTTCGGGTGGGAAGGGCACTAGAGTCACTATTAGCACTGTTCTATTTAATGAGCGTGAGTTCCTACTCTTGAACTACCTTTGTACTCCTTAGGCCTGGGCGCATGTACTACTGCATATATATACAGTATATAATCTTCGAAGACTGGGCTAGTATTACTAGCAGAAATTTATCATACGGCCCCACAAACCCCGCTTCTCGAAACCTAACTGGCGACCCTTCAAATTATCAATAGCATTGGTGCATATACTTTATAGAATTTCCTCTCCTAATCTTATCACTCCTGCAATGGTTTTTTATTACTATATAATTTTCAAACCCTTGAATCTATGTGTGCACTAGGGCTAGATAGACGTAATACTACGTGTAATTTCCATCAGGGGATTATATAAAAATAAAGAAAAGAGAAAAAAAACTATGTATCACTCGCGTCTACTTGCATCATAGGCTCCGGGCCGGCCCAACCTCCCGCTGTAGCCGCATTACGAAATCCCCGCTCCTAGACACCTCATCCAAATACTGAAATGAGGAAGCCTGCGAGTACTGCTTAAAACACCTACCCGATATAAGCTATGTACGTACCATTCGTTATTTAGATGAAAGAGTACTCTGGAGAAGTCGCATTGAAAACCTTCCTTATTGACATTAGACAGAGCCCTCTCTCCTCCCTCAAAGCAGTGGTGGTTTAAAAGTATTACGTGGACAAGATCAATGTTTCTAAGTATCGGCAGCCTAGACTTCACGGTGACCTACAAGAGTTTCGAAATTACCGTGCAATCGCTCTGACTCTAAGAATTCCTGACCCTGGTAGGAACTATTTCGCATGGGCTAGATCAATTTTGACTTCTCTGTAATGGTATTGCGCTGCTCTTATTTTCTTATTATATGGTACATACATATAGTAGATAGTAGGGCGTGTGTATATTTGTGCAAGTGTTAGCTTGTAGAGAAGCGAAGAGCAATCCTCAACGAGTCCCAGATACCTTGTTGCCGGGACCGCGAGAATTCGGTGTCGCGAGAATCGACACCCTGATTGGCTAGATCTGCTTGTTTGAGGTGTTGGATTTGTGTGGATTCTCGCGACCCTGGGCAACATGGTAAACTAGTGACTACCCAAAAAAATTTCGTTATCGGGGTAAGTCACAGCAAAAGTAGCCAAATAATAACCTCCACTATACAACTCCGCCGCAATGAATTAAAAAGTAAGTATAAGACCCTTCTACTAGTCATCAGGATATTATACACAAGAACTCTAAAGCCTACAGAAGTGATGGTTGAGGTATAAGAAAATATTCTTATGGAGAGAGACCTGTTGCTAGCCATGTGGGATGCTGGGCTTTTGTATAGTGCAAGAATTGGTTTAAGGTGTACCTATATGACCCTATAGGGCAACCGAGGCTTAAGAGCATGCCAGAAATTTGGTAACCGCATGATTTGAGACTATGTCTCATACCCGGTATGTTCTCTTAGCTGTACCGACCAGATCACCATCATCATACTTTTCAAATCCCTACTCCTCCATGGAAGTTCATCCAATTCACAAAAACTCTCTGATCATGTCAAACTCATCTAACAGAGATTGTCTGATTAGAGTCACTTTATCAAAATTCGATCTACTCTAGGAGGAGTAGACCAGTATAAAAAGGGTACACGATATTCGCTTCTAACACCATGACAATAATGGCTTCTAAGCCCTTCGACACCCCCAGAATGCAACAAAGAAATCAGGGGGGAATCAAAGTCAATCCTGATCTTTCATCAAGTTTGCTTTTGCGAGGTTAACCTTAAACTGCCATCGTGGACGTGTTTAGGGGGAGTCTTGATGTGATACCCAGGCATCCTGATATGGGTGCTTAGTCAGCTCATCGCGAAAATTTCTAGGTAGCCACTTTATAAGCTAGAACTAACTTTGGTTATTTCTTGCTATACTGTATACTTTACTTATACAACAATATCCAACACGTAACATACACGGTCAATCTTTCTACAACTACAAAAAATCAACCCCATATCGAATCACAAGCGCTCGCTGTTACCATGCTTTCCCCGAGTTATTAATGAAGCCTATTGATATATCTAGCGAGGTCAAAGTGTTAGAAGAATCACTCAGATTCCTCCAATAACGATTTGAAGCTAAATGGCTCAAACGCAATGCCATCGCCAATAAAAAATTTGCTCTGGCCAAACACATCAGCAATTATTCTAGTCGATGTGAGAATATCTGAGGGGGATATATCTTACCATAGCCTCAACCCAATGCAATCTCAAACTATGCAGCATGGCACTAGTTCCTTCCATGATCACCAGCACCACAATCGTGCAGCTGAACCAGAATCCGAATAAGATGACTATCATAACGACACCAAGAGTACCGGAGATTCCAAATGCAATGGCCAAAGTCATTGTCCACAAAACGATTGAAAGCTGGGCATGAGCAAGGGAGAGAGCCCAAAGCCGGAGGTAGGAAGCAGTATGCGAAATGCAATTGAGACAAAATTCTTTGAGGCACGAGTTAGTTTACTAAAGGAAGGATAAAGTATTAACATAAACTTACCGATGGTATGAATAACCTGATGAATCATCACTTCACTAAACTCAAATTCTTCTTCTTCTTTCATTTCCTCGGCAATGAGCACATGGCCAGATCCATCACTATCCACACTGTCACGTCTTCTCTCATTCTCGTCTTCGTCATCACCGTCCAAAGCGCTGACCCTTGAGACCTCTCCCAACCCTTGGTACCCAGCCGCTCGGTGCTTGTTATGTTCCCACCTCAAGTACAAAGGTTTGAGCAACAACATCCATGGAACACAAACCAACGCGACTAGGAGTAGTACAGTTTGAACCGCGGCTTGTCCGGGATATAACTGTTCCGGGACATTTCCCGGGGATAGAAACATGTAGATGAGCATGTTCAACAAACTCGGCGGTTGCTGCTCGCGAGCAGGCCAATCAACGGTCCATTTATAGATGATGCACATAACTAAGTAGCCAAATATTGACTGGAAGAAGATCATGCCAGGAATGAAATTTCCCCAAGTATCGATTCTTGACTTGAAGTAGCGATGATTGTATTGCGACAAACAGAGTGAATAGGTCATCTAACCAGGAGGAGCCACTTTAGTATGGTAATAATATACCCAATAGAGCTAGAAATTAACTTACGTGAACCCATCCCAAGATGATACTAAGCTTCATCTTAAGACTATTCGTAAACAACAAGCTATTCTCTGCTCCATGCCATTGCCAGTCAAGACCAAATGGATAAGTGTATCCTGGCTTCTTCGTTGCTTCAATAATCCCGCTAATATTAGATCTAGAGGGGTACTCCCAAGCGCTGTCAAATAAGGTAAGAGGTTTAGAGAAAATATCGTTGTAGATGAGGCCAGTGTATATTGAGAAAATGCCCATCAACAGCATTATGTATCTTCCAAAGAATGCCATGTCGAAGAGTTCGAAAATTTTCTTATTTAGAAGTGACTTTTCCTTATATATCATTGCAGAAGCAGCCAGGGTCAATACTATACCGTGTCCGATGTCACCGAACATCACAGCAAACAAAAATGGGAAAGTGACTATAGTTGCCAACCCTGGATTTACCTCACGATACTTTGCAACACCGTAAGCGTCAACAATGGTTTGAAATGCCGAAGTAAATTTGTTAGTCTTATGGAAAGTAGGTGGCGTTTTTGTTGTTCTGAGTTCGTTAAGAATGCTAGGAACCTGTAATCCAGCGCGATCGGTAACGTCTCGCAGACGTTTTTGAATCAAGGGCAGAACGTTCGTTGGCAACCAACCCTCTGCGATCAGACACTTCCGCGCAGAGTCGTATATAAAAAGGTTCAATGTTTGATAGATGGCCTTCTCCTTCTTGATGACTACCATCCAGCTAGCCAAACTTTGTGCGATCATTCTCAGTTCCGCGTTCAGGGTATTTTTAGTATTCTGTAAAACCGATTGAAGATCGTTAATACGGTTATTAACTTCGAGGAGCTGATCGCGACGGAGATTGCTGTCTTCGTCAACGGAGTAAAGGTCGGCACCAAGAGACTCCGAGATCTTGCGAATCTTGGATAGAATTTCCTTGCCGTGGGCAAAAATGACGAAGACATTCTTATCAACATTCTCGTTGGTGGTAGGATCTGTAATTGGCTCATCGATTTCCGATTGGTTCATGTAAAGATTGCCCCTCAGCGTTCTCCACAAAATCCTCTCGAACGCTGAAATCCGATCTCGCCGAATGACACCAGCGACAAATCCGATATTCATTGTCTGGAAGCTCATTTCTCCTTGATTGCCGTATTGGGCAGATGTTGATTGCTCGACGTCTTCGAGCAGAGGAGCAGTAGGTTCATCTGTAGAACCGCGACGGATTTCGTCCGCTTGGCCATGGGCACGATCAAAGAAACCACCCGCCTCCCTCAGCACCCATCTATATTCGATGAGCTCAACCCATCTCTTCTGCAGCGTTTCGTATGAACCATTTAGTTGGCTAACCCGGGCTTCTAAAGACTCCGCGCGTTCTGCAAGAGAGTCGATTTCAGAAGAACTCGGGGCAGCAGTGAGGGTTGCATTGTCTTGAACTGGATGAACGGGTACGGAGTTTTTTTCCATCTGGGAAGCAAAATAACCTGTAATACCATTAGCTTTCTATCGCAATTCGCGAGATGGTTAGGAAGACGCACGAAGTTGACGTTCCACGTTATCCAATCGTCGGATCTCTTTGGTGAAAGTGCGTTGAAAAGCCGAAGTCTCTGCATTCAACTATTCCAGAGCATCAGTACAATACCTTGATATCATCCAATGGAAATACCCTTCGTATGTATCCTGTCCCTATCTTGCCAATATTAAATGCCGAGGGGTACCTACATCACGAAACTGAAGCAACCCTACTTCCCCCAACTCACTGACGGTTTCCCTCCCGATTTCTGTCGCTACATACAACTGTACGAGGGACATTTCCGACGAGCGGAACAAGGTGTCCTGGCCACCCATCCTGGCGATTTCTGGGGGGTATGTGCCCGAAACGCGTCTGCGAAGTAAAATGGTACTAAGAAAGGATGGCAGGGTGTACAAATATAGAGACGGGTAGAGAAAACAGAGCGTATGATATCTAGGAAGCAAGAGAAGTAGGAGAGAAGACGAGAAGACGAGAGAGAAGGAGGTGAAACCAGTAGGGTGATGTTGATCGACTCTTGGGGGAGGCGCAGCCGCCGTTGATTGGTCGCCTGTCGTCACCGTGCCTATTCTCACAGCTGCGCCTCATCGGGACCAGAATTACCTCAGATAGCTCCATCCACAACTCTTTACACGGAGCAACATCCATCTTCTATTGTGATATCTACCTATCTGCCCTCATCCTCATCCGCTTCTCCTCCATCGGTTTCATCATCACCGCCCCTCTCGACAGCATTCAACTTCATCAAATCAACCTCTCCATATTCATAATCCAACATGGGAGATTTAGCCGTTCTGAAACGTCCAACACCTTCGCCTTTCGCTGATCCCTCCTACTCTTCCACTCTCGATAATAGCCTAGTCACCGACAACAACGACTATGCAAAGCTTAAGAGGCTTCAGCGACATCTTGAGTAGGTCATCTACTCCTAGGAAATGGTGGAGCGATGGATGGATGGACTATGGTGATCTTTGATGGATTAAATAAGTTGCGGATGGGCTGATAGCTGCGGCAAACAGGTATATAAGTCTACAGGAAGAATACATCAAGGACGAGCAGAGGTACGTTTTATCCTTCTTGGTCGATATACTACCTAATACTTAAGTCTAATATCATAGTAGAAGTTTAAAGAGAGAACTTGTGCGGGCACAGGAGGAGATTAAACGCATCCAAAGTGTTCCGCTGGTAATCGGGCAGTTCATGGAGGCTATCGATCAAAAGTATATGGCGATATGTTCCATCTGAGGATTTCTCTATTTATGCCCAAAGAAACATGCTTACGATCCATTGTTATTCAGTACTGGCATTGTACAAAGTTCCACCGGATCTAATTACGTTGTTCGTATCCTGTCTACTCTCGATCGGGAGCTCCTTAAACCTTCATCATCAGTAGCTCTGCATAGACATTCCAATGCGCTTGTCGATATCCTCCCACCCGAAGCAGATTCGTCGATTGCCATGCTGCAAGCTCATGAAAAGCCCGACGTCACTTATGCCGACGTGGGCGGGTTGGACATGCAGAAACAAGAGATTCGCGAAGCTGTAGAATTACCCCTCACTCATTTCGATTTGTACAAGCAAATTGGTTCGTCAACCCTTCGCCCCCAAAGAAGTACAACTTTTTTTTTTACTGATTGGGTTAGGTATCGATCCACCACGCGGGGTTTTGCTATACGGCCCCCCCGGAACAGGAAAAACCATGCTGGTGAAAGCTGTAGCCAATAGTACAACCGCATCCTTTATCCGTGTCGTTGGTTCAGAGTTTGTTCAGAAATATCTTGGCGAAGGACCTCGAATGGTCCGCGACGTTTTCCGTATGGCTCGAGAGAATTCACCTGCCATCATCTTTATAGATGAAATTGATGCTATTGCAACCAAACGTTTCGATGCTCAGACTGGTGCAGATCGTGAGGTTCAGCGCATTTTACTAGAGCTGCTGAATCAGATGGATGGATTTGATCAAACGTCAAACGTCAAAGTAAGTCAAAAGCACGGCTCGCCCACGACGGTTCCTCTTCTAATATCACAAAGGTCATCATGGCTACCAATCGTGCGGACACTCTTGATCCTGCTCTTCTCCGTCCTGGACGCTTAGATCGGAAGATCGAGTTCCCTTCTCTTCGTGACCGCCGCGAGCGTCGACTTATATTTTCAACTATTGCATCCAAGATGTCTCTATCACCTGAAGTTGACTTAGACTCGTTGATTATCCGAAATGATCCATTATCAGGTGCCATCATTGCCGCAATCATGCAAGAAGCTGGCCTAAGGGCTGTGAGGAAGAACAGATATAACATTATTCAGGTTGATCTGGAAGATGCGTATAGTAGTCAGGTCAAGGGCAGCAACGAGGCGGATAAGTTTGAATTTTATCGTTAAATCCCTATCCCTTCTCTCGCCTTTTTAGAAGTCTTTTCTGTATATTAGGGAATCCACGAGACCGTTGTCCGAGGAAAATCGCACCTACTGTCAACTCTTAACTCCATCTATCTGGGAGCCGTAAATACAAGATGTAGATAGACATCCCCTTAAGAAATATATGTCGAGTCTGCATCAAAGAAGTCCTGGTCAACTGTAAGAAGGCGGCGGTTACCCGGCCTGATTGCGGGGAAACACTTGCGAATGCAGGATGGTGTCGGTCCCATTGTTATTCCCTACACCGCAAAACTTTAGTACTCTCAGATACACGACCAGAAGACCCTCGCTATGCTACAGCTCACTTCGAAGTCCACCCTTACGGCCGTTTCAAGTGTAGCAAAAACCATACGTACTAAATATAGCACTTTTTCAGCATCACGAACATTGAACTCTTCACTACTCCAGCGTCCCCGAGTCCATCCTCAATTCTTCCGCCAAAATGCCTTGAATCGCTATTCTACCAAGCCTACGAAACTCAAACCAATCCCGAAATCTGAACTTGCGCCTACAACTGCGCCAAAAAATCTACCAGGTGTAGATAATCAACTTCGACTTCTCGACCGTCTGAAATCTGCAGGTGCCATATCTGATCTTCAAGCTCCCCCAAGCTTATCTCACGTACATTCTATTCCTTGGCAGTTTATTTACTTCACTGCCACAATTTTAGCTAATTATATTTATCTAGTTTCAACGACTTTTTTCTCCTTTATTATTCACGTTAGCTATATGTGGTGGTTCTTACTACTTCGCCGAAAATTGGAAGCCAGCGCCGTTGGAGTCTCGGTTGTTTCCCAACCTTCCGCAGTCTTTCACCACTGTTGCGGCTATCATTGCAGTTAACTGTGCAGTCTTCCTTGCGTGGAAAGTTCCACTTCCGATATCTTGGCGACTACTGAATAAATACTTCATTTCGGTACCAGCGCTACCATATAGTATCAGTATTATCGGAAACGTCTTCTCCCATCAAACAGTATTTCACCTGGGAATGAACATGTTTGTAATAAACACTTGAATTTTTTGATTTCCGATGGGATGAGAGTTCCTTTACTAATACCTTGGGTTCTTAATGGCGATAGGTTTTGTTTATCTTCGGGTCTTCTCGTAAGTTGTCCTTACATCTGAGTAATGGTGAACGCAATCTAATAAGTACGCCTGGGTTACAGTTTGTGACCAAATAGGCCGCGGGAATTTTCTAGGACTCTATTTTTCAGCAGGGGCTATATCATCCTTCACCTCCCTCGCGTACAACGTCTTGCGCTCCAGATTTCACATATATGCACTGGGGGCATCGGGCGCTATCAGTGGTGTCATTGGTGCGTATACCTACTTCAACCCTGAGTAAGTATACAACTGATCTACCCTAAATAAATATATTCTCTAATTCACATTCCTTTGCTAGGCGTGAGCTCTATTTCGTTCTCCTCCCATTTATGAGCTTTAAGGCATATCAATTCGTGACCGGCCTTGCCTTAGTTGAAGTCCTGGGGATTGTCAGAGGATGGACAATGGTTGACCATGTCGCTCACTTGTCAGGCATGCTGTGGGGAGTTGGATACGCTTACTGGAAAGAACAACAATTCAAGAAGCGAAAGGTGGCCCGTAAAAGGTTCAATTGGCTTCCGTGGTAGAGTTTCAAGTCTACAGCTTTTCTCTTCAAGCCGAGCTTAAACGGCCAAGTGGCTGATGTATGATATATATATATTGGATAGATTAGGTTTGGCGTTGTAAATTCTATATTCTCTATTTAATTTACCCTGGGTGAAAATTATTCGTACGCTTTTGAGGGTGGAAGGATTACTGCTATTAGACAAGTTACCGCTGATAGGAGAATACACGTATATAAACGTGACATGGCATTAGATATATACATGCTTCACATTAGAGCAAGAGAAGGAGTGCTTTCTGTCAGATTCCTCCACATTTATTAGCGCCAAGAACTACATTCACTACCCCACGTCGACCCCGCCTAGGGCAACCATGACCAAGCTCCCCTTTTCTTCGTCATCGAGCAGAAGGAAGTCATTTTTAAAAAATAAAACAATAACGATGAACACTACATCCCAGCCAATAACTCCAGTATGTACCCTTATAGCTCTTGGCCGATTATATTTCCTGTCAATTAACCTGTTCGGTTACAAACAGGAGTTCTTTCTTCAGGCGATCCGTGACCTTGAACTAGAACAACTCCACGCTGAAACAGCACGCCTTCAACTCTCATTATATCATCTACAGCGCTCTCAAGTTGCGCTAGAGGAGTTTCAGGACGATCCAGTGTGTAGATCTGCTATGGAGGATAATAAAGTGGTTATCAGGAATCAGATGGACAGGATCGATCTGATCAGGTTAGAAGTTGAGAGGAGGGGATTCTCGACGGAACATGGTGCTGGTGTTACAGAAAAGCTTGTTAATGGTAACGCTAGCTCTGGGTTAGAGGAAAGTTTAGGGCGGGAGGTGGTCATGGGAGGTACCGGAGAGGAGGGACGTGGAGATGGAACCACGAGCGTGGGTATTACTGGGAGCGAATCAGCAATGGCAGAAAATACAGTCGTGCATAGAAGAGAGAGTAGCGAAGGCCCTGGAGTAGATGAAGAAGGAATTTACTTGTGACTATCTCCCTCGGAATTCACTTTTCCTACTATTTTCGAAGCGTGCTTGTTTTTCTAGGTTCAATATTAGACGTTCCACAGGGATTTCCGGAGAATAGATAACAATGGCTCTCTCGTAGGTCTTAACCGTAGTACATACCAGTCTAAGCGTACCTTAACTCATATAACTTGGCGGGAATCTATGTGCGATCTTATTGCCCATCAAGTTCCGACAAGTAAAGTACATGAAGTTACACAGAACCACACAGATCACAAAGTACCGATGGACACATGTCATGTGTTGTTCTAGAGTAGGCTCCATGAATTGACATGTGACAATTCACGAAGCCTCAAAGACAAAACAGCACCCCAACCCCCCCTCCTGGAACCAACACACCAAACTTCAGTCGACAGCAGTCCTAGAGAGAAATCTAATGGGGCCTGTTTATACTTTCTTTCCCTCCCATGTCTTACTCAGTTAGACGAATATGCGATATCATGGCTGTGGGTATCATCATTCCCTACGTCGTTTCGAAAATGCAGCTAAATTAGCTAACATATATCGAGTCAGCCCAGTCTCGTCGCCGTATTAACGTCAATCTCCCATTTATTCACTGAGGTGTTCTTATATTGGCGAAACGTATGTGCGGCTATTAAACTCTTCGGGAAATGTCCTCAAACGTGAGTTTCGGGAGCTAATGCAGTGGACCTCCGAAATGCAGAAGTTATGGACATGGTACACACGGAAGAAGCCAAGAGAGCGGCTAGTTGAGGAATTGGCGAGGACGAAGTCCTTTGAGGAATGGCAAACTGTCTCAATTAAGCTAGACGAGGTGTTAGGAAATGACTTATGGTACGCATTGGAACACACGTGGTTATTGAGTATCAAATGGTAGATATAATTCATTAACCAGCTCTCTTCGACAGGCGACAGAACCCTACCAGTAAAGATTACGACTATAGGCTTATCTATGAATGTTTGCAGGGGTTGGTGGAAGCTAAGGAGGAAGGTGATACCGTCAAATTAGTGAATTTGCTGCGTTCTGGTAATTCTCTCCTGATCGTTGTTTTTTTAAGCGACCAATTCCCTCATCGTCCAATCGCAGGTCTCCTTCGGAACCTTGGAAACATATCTCATATATCTTTGTTCAATCGCTCTTATGCGGGCAGCAAACTCTTAATCGAGGATTATATCTCGGAAGTTGTCAATTGTTTGGAATATATTGCCTCCCTCGAACCAACACCTCAATTCACATCCCAGGCCAAATTGGATCTGCTTCACGATACACGACAATCTTTTGGACGGTCGACGCTCGTTCTTCAAGGCGGTGCGATCTTCGGACTATATCATCTTGGTGTCGTTAAGGCTCTTCATATCCGGGGCCTGCTACCCAGAATAATAACCGGCACGGGCGTTGGAGCATTGATAGCGGCGCTAGTAGGCATACATACGGAGGAAGAGTTATTGGCGTTTCTGACCGGGGATGGCATAGATCTTAGTGCCTTTGACACAAAAAAGAAAGAGGGTAGCTGGAAAAGGAAGCTACGACGGTTCTGGAAGTATGGATATTTTTTGGATGTTAAGGTATTAGAGGAATGCGTTCAGGCAAACGTTGGGGATTTGACATTCGAAGAGGCCTACACTAAGACGAAGCGGATCTTGAATATCACCGTCTCCACAGCCGGGAGGAATGAAGTGCCAAAACTTCTCAATTACCTTACCGCTCCAAACGTATTGATTTGGTCCGCAGCATGCGCCTCAAACGCAACTTCGACTCTCTACGATCACGTTAGGTTAATGTGCAAGGACGAAAACGGAGCAATAGTTCCTTGGGCTGCACAAGAGATCGTTTGGCAACCTTGGACACAAGCGTCTTATACGGACCGGGACTCGCCGCATACACGGATAGCCGAGTTATTCAACGTGAACCACTTCATTGTCTCCCAGGCACGTCCCTACCTTGCTCCATTTCTGACTTCGGACCTCCACCGCCATGGGCGCCATGGCGCCGCACTAAAACTACTCCGCCTGTTGGGACTGGAGCTTCGGCATCGATTGAATCAACTTGACCTTCTCGGCCTACTTCCATTTAGTTTGAGACGCTTTCTGGTTGACGAGACAATTCCTGGTGCTAGTATTACTGTAGTCCCGCACCTCAAGCTAACCGATTTCGAACAGCTCCTAGAGAATCCTACAGCTGAGACTCTTAACTATTGGATATTAAAGGGAGAGAGAAGCATTTGGCCAGCAGGAGAACTTATTAGGGCCCGATGTGAGATTGAATTTACACTAGATAGATTATTCCAGTATATTAGAAGCAAACCACCAGGAAATGGCGGGGAAACTGAAGGCAATGGTATGGGTAGCGAAACTAGGCAGAGAGTTAGGCAGAGAGCTGCAAGCGAATCTAACGGAAGGAGCGGGGAGCGAAGATTGTCGGAATGAGACTGGGGCTCAAGAAATTTCTGGGTATGCAGTATATCTACTATAGTAGCTTTTTGGCATCAATTTCAAGAGCCCCATCGAGTTTTTCATAAGGGCAGGATTTTGTTTTATTCCCTCGGATACTTTACATTAAATTAGATGTAAGTAGAGTAGCCAAATTCTCAGACTTAGGGGGTCTCTGAATTCCCTAAAATATTGAATATATTGTGCTTCATGATACAGTTCAATGTAGCTATTCCCTGCAATTTATCGGTATTTTTAGGGGAATTTCTAGATCTAGATCTAATGGCCATTTGTAAGTGTTGGTACTTTCGGTGGATATTAGAGCTATGCAGAAGCTGGTTTCGGTACCTGTCGTATGCATGCATATGGCGTACATATCTACTATCGTCTATTGTCTATCGTCGGTCAGATCGCGTTCTAAGAGAAGAGTTCCCCGAGTGAAATGAAGGGGACGTATGTTGAGATAGTAGGAATTACGCAATTGGGCTCAGTTGTAAGCTTCCCCTAACTCGAGTTACCTATTATCACGCGCCATGAATACAACCATAGCAACCTTCCAGATTTTCGTGTTCTTATTGTTAAGCAGAGAATCAAACATACATGTACTCAAGGACTTTTTTTCAGCACAGGAGCTTAATACAGAAGTTCGAGCGAGCTTTCATGAATACATAGTTACTCATCTATGCTGAACCAGCCCAGTAGGTATCTAGGTAAAACACCTCCAGATCTACAGGATTTGATGACATCGAGGACTTTACACACTGTGTGAGTCAAGCTCAATAATTCCAAAAATCATAATCCACATATAGAACTAATTTGCCGTTCTTGCACTGTACCATGTTATTAGAAAGTGTATGAGTATTCCTGGCTGGCTACCGTATTAACTTCAAGAACTCCGCAGTGCTATCGATTTACATCTGCATTTATTAGCGTGTTGTACGGCCACCGTACCAATTTCATCCCGCTTCCTACTTTAGTATTGTAACTTTCAAGATTAGTAAATCTCGATGTGGTGCCTACCAGGAGGCTAAATACCGCATATTTGAACTTTGCATTATGCCGGTAGAGCAAGGCTGATTATGTATCCGGCCGATGATCAAACTTTTATACAATCAAGGGCCTTGTCCACCACAACGTACATGTAGTTTACATACAAAATTCCCACACTTAAAGCAATGAGGCAATAGTTTAGCGGAAGGGGGGAGAAAGGCTGGTCTCATACCCAGCCCCAGATCTTACTACTACTACGGGAAGCAAAACAGTCCTATACCAACTACGCGTGCGAACCTAGATACCAGATTCAAATAGGTCTATAAAGAATTAAAATGATTACCAGCACTGATCTCGAAGCCGGCTTGTCACGTGACAATACTTTCCTATATTGGGTGTTGGCGGATTGTCTCTCCACCGAATACCCTAGGTTTAGCGAATGAACGTCTGATTGCGAGACTACATGTACTTAGGCACCTGCAGAGCTATTATTTTTAAAGATAGTAATGAAAACATAGTTGGCCATCTCGTATTTTAACCTCACGTTATATATACCAATACCGTCAAATATTCATCACTGAGCTCTCTTCTCGTATAAATCTGTTGTGGTCAGAATAATACATGTAACTATAGCTAGTATTTAGCACAGACTATAATTACTTAAATAGGATGAAGCTCGCAATCGTGAAGCTCGAGCTACAACAAATAGGATATTTTCTTTGTTTAGAACTTTTTTTTAGGACGGATGGATGGATGCCCCAAGCCCAGTAAGACCAGATCGGCGAAGCCGAAGGGAACAGCTAGCTCTCCCCCCGAAAGCGAGCGCCGAAAAGCCAGTAGGATGAAATTGATGGGCAAGTTAGGCATCTTACAAAATAAACCCCAGATAACCCACTGTGAATTTTAGAGACTATAAGTTAGAATAAAAACTATCCAAGCTTTCCGTAAATCTCGCTTTAAGGCTAACAAAAGGCCCTATTCTCGTCAAAATCCTTATCCCTTAGACGGTCAGCTACTACCTACCCAAATATGGGTCGATTTTCTAACGCCCACCATCAGCCCAGATAACACACAAAAAATCCGATTAATTTAGTCATATCTAGATTTCCTGTGGAGAAAACACACCTAACTAAAACTACTATAAATCATTATCTGGATACAAGGTGTTATATATTCTTAGGTCTTGGCGCTTTTTAAGAAGTTCATACATGTAATTTTCTACAGCCCCACTAAAAACCCCGTAAAAAATTAGAGATCGAAAGATGATCTCGTTGTCAGGGTATATATTTGATGTGAATGCATGTTATTGCAAGCAACTGCGCTATCTCTATCGATCGGGTAGGGAATGCGAATTTAGAGGCCGAAAACACACTGTTTTCTAGGGCTTGGTGGACTCTTGGAAGCCCTTTACAATGCAGATTCTACCCAGTCACAAAAAAAGTACTCTTGTTAAGATTAATCCAGAAATTTGAATCCTTACTCTAAATTTCCGTTCTAAAAATAAATAAATTTTCTAGCTGCTCAAATTTATACTAATACGCCTCTGATAGGGCATCATATCATTATGGTGGTTCAGTTTATATGTTAAGGGAACCGGTCAGGGTTGCAAAAACCGACCCATATGTGTGTCGGTGACAGTCCAGGGGATGTATCAAAATCGCGAACAAATAATTTTTTCTCCCCGAAGAGTTTGCTCCCAATCCCATGGCCGAAAGCTTTAAATTCCAAGGGCCCCAGGTGGTCTGACCTACTTTATTTACATTTAGAGCTGTCTGGGAAGAAACACGAACAGGATGGCAGGCATTTCAATATCCGTTTCAGCGATGTCGTGGTTATTGCACCGTATGGTATTACTTGATTACAACCCTGCATATCAATGTTCACCCTGTGCCTATGCAGTCGCTGGTTTTCCGATCTGGATAATCTCTCCCGTAGCCTCATCGCTTCTCAGTGTCGGCCATGAGGTACCATCCGCTGGTGCCATGAGTACTGGTTTCACAAGATACATGGGAAATAATATACGTTACCTTTCTTAAGCTTCAGTTCGACTTTTGTCCCAAGAACTTGATACTCACAACTAGCAGGATTTATGGTTCCATATAGCGGAAAGCTGACTTTATATCTTTTGTTACCGGGCATGAGGAGGTCTACATCCAGCTGCCGTTCCGAAAACTCAATTTTTGCACGGGGTTTATCAACCTTTTTCGCAAAGATAGAAACAATCACGTGGGTATATGTTTGGTAGAAATCGTTGCTACGTACTGTTAGTGAGCCAATGCTTTTTAGGCATTGCGAAGAGATAGCGCTATAATGAGATACATACCGACAGGTGACCAGTTCCTCTTCCTCTTCAGATTTAGGCGCGCCGATGAAGAGGTGTTTGTTCTCAACACATCCAGAAATTCTAAGAAATTGGTCAAACTCCAGGACGCGGCGCTTGCAGCAGGAATAGCCCTTTGATCCTGTTTTCCAACGAAAAGTAGCTGTTAGCTAATCACCTTCATTTATATTATTTTCTTGCACCTCAAGTCTTGCCCATGGTGATCAAGTTGTAGATGCACCTTCATGAAATATAGGTACCCCCGGGTGAAAAACACATTTCTTCTCTTCGTTCTCTCTACTACCCCCGTCATATAAAGCATCGCAGCCCAACCGTTTGCACTTGGTCCCTACTGGCACTGAAATATTTGGGTCATCTTGCTCTAGCGGCTTATCCCTCTTTTCTAGGGGCGGGGTAGCCGGAGCGACGGCCTGTGGAGCGGGCTTATTTTGCGATCCGTAGACCTCAGTACCATCAGGGCTTGTTACCAGTGGAGGGGCAACTTCGGGATGTTTCTGTTTCTGCGAGCCTGGGCCAGAAGTTTGTGCGGGGGCAAGAGTTGGAGCAGTCGCTGAGTGCTTGCCAGTGGTGCAAGGGGGGATAGTGAGAAATTCGTCGAAAGTGAGGACCTAGATAGTACATGTAGTTCATTAGCTTTTACTTAGCGCAACATGTAATTTGGTCATACTCTAGGTTTACAGCATTGCCAACCTACGACGCACTCCAAAGTTAGTTGCTCGAAAGAATTTGTGAAAACAGTTGGGGGACGCACCTTTTTGGCCTTCGTGAAATATAGGAGCTCCAGGGTGATAATTACAATCCTCTTCAGGGTCGGTGAAGTATTTCTCGCAACCTTTGTGAGTGCACTTATGAGCCATGATTTCTTTCGTGGTTTACCTGCTAGAAGTCACAATCAACTTATTATATTTCCTCCGTTGGTCTTGTTGCTGCTCACTGTGCCGTGAGTTAAAAAGATGGTGTAAATATCCAACTAGAGAACGAAGATGCAGTGATGTCGTCTATTGGGGGAGGGGAGGCCTTGGTAGGGAGAAGCTTCGAGAAATCATGGCTAAAATACAAAGGTAGGGTAATTTTGTGCCGGTAAACCGCCCCTTCCCCTACAAACCTTGGCTCACCAAAAGTCACTGTAAATCAAAACTACCTCGGGAAATATTCAGCTAGCACCTCGTTCATGAATAGAAGGATCCATGAAAGCTAAGCCGACATTTAGGCTAGAAACGACAGAAAATCAAACAGTATAATTATAGCATTAGTGAGTTCCCCCACAGCATCAAACCTACAGCCTCTATCTAACCCCGTTAGCAGTTTCAAGTATAGCACTAGCTAGATGGTACTCCGGTCTTAACCTGCTAAGGGTTTTCGCGACCTTGAAGCTATGTATAATACTCTGCACGTACACCCACAAACCAGCCCATTTGTGAGACGTTTCAACTAGGAATCTTGGAGATATGGGCATACTAATACAGCACAATCGCCCTATAAGAATACTAACTATAAGAATACTCGCCTTATTAGAATACTCGCCTTATTAGAATACTCGCCTTATTAGAATGCTGAATCCAGTCCTGACAGGGGTAAATTTGAGTGTAGCCTGCTTTTCATATAAGAATAACTCTTTTATAAGAATATTATTTTCGGAACCAACCGTATTCTTATAGGGCGATTGTACTGTACGTTCTATATCAATCTTGGATCTCCCGGCAAATCAAGCGTGCCTAGGACTTGCCGATCATAAATTTGGTAGCACTGTCAGGTAACTAATAATATGCAAAAAATAGGAGCGATTTCTCTATTTTGGCTAACAACATGAAGCAACTAAAGACAAAAGAGGATCATTGCTATAGCTAGAAATTTTAGGACAGAAGACATCTATTCTTCTTGAGTTAACCACTAATCGGTATTTACAGTGTTGCCCTGGATCTAAACCCTAACATTATATACAAGGGCTTCCCAGCATGCTATATAGGGAAAAAACGCACAAATGAAAAGTATAACGCCTTTTCATGTGCTGATAAGAGACGGCGGATAGGGACATAAAACAGGAGGACATGAAAATATAGGAGGAAAGGCCAAATCACCACCTATATTAATTATATCCAACAAACGGTCCGTATTTACAACCAGTGATTTAAAGGGACGTTGGATTAATGACAATGAAAGAAATGTGTATGAAAGAAGAGGGCGCTGGTTAAATTCCTGATTTGATTCGCCGCATTGGTCTAGTACGGCTGTAGATAGTTCTTGACTCGTGTACGCCATTAAGTCGTAGTTCTAACCTAGTAATAAAAGCAGACGGCCTAACTCAAGAGTAGATCCCTAATACGATCGAAGGTTAGTTCATTTCCACTGTAAAGCTAAAATTTGCATCATTCAAATACTTACAATACTCAGAAGCGTACTGTATCGCGAAAGATTTGGGTTGTCCTTGGCACGTTGCAGGGGACTTCCCCCCAGCAGTTTGTACTCTGTATGCCAGCTTAAGATCTACTGACATTGACGGTATTGCTTTGATTCTCAGCCAATCGACTGCCCCATTCTGTTCCGTCGCAAAGCCCTTGGATGCGGTTGTAATTGCGGGCACAGCTTGATCTCTTTGGCCCATAAGAATCCAGAGCTGGGGTCTTTTTAGGCGAAAATCGAAGACGGGGACTGTATTGTTTGGCGCAAAATAGTGATGGCCAATAAAGATGTCATCGCCACACATTATGCTGATTTTAGATACTGCCAGTTCGATTGTAGATTTGCCGATGTTAACAAGGACGCCCGGTAGTCTGTGGAGGAGTTCAGGACGCTTTGCGGCGAGACAGGAAGCGTCATAAAGATCCGCAACCGCCCCTTGCGCAACTGGAATTGAGGTAGCGGTTGAGTCGGCACAGGTGTAGTTTTGGGTACCACGGCCGAGAACAACGCGAGAAAGGGAAAGACCTGCTTCTGGAGGTGAAAGATAATTGGGACCTGCGACAGTTGTGAGTAGTAGGTCACGAAATTTCAAGGGCTTGCGCCTTATGGCGGGATGTCTGGCAGAAGACTAACCATCCGATGTGGGCAAGACTGCCTTCGAAACATCGCACTTTGTAATTTGTTCACCTCTATATCCTTTCAGTAGGTAGGCGAGTTCTGATATGTCAGGACCGGCCACTGGAATTGCATCCACGGTGGTGGTGGCGAACAGGCCAGCCGCCGCAGCGTACCGAAGGAATCGCATCGTAAGAATGAAGGGATAACTATATAAAAGAAATATAAAGGAATTAAACAAATGTACGAAGGAATGGAAAATACAAGTTTATATACGGATTAAAGTTTATACGGGGCGATAAAAGAAAGAAAAGAGAGAACGAAGATTAGGTTAAAAATAGGTTGTAGAGACTCGAATAGAAGAGCTGGGATATAGGGTTTTTAGAGGGGAAAAATTAGGAAAAGAGAGATGGGACGGACGGGCGACAGCGCGAGAAGGAAGATCTCCTGCGGATTTGCAATTGACAGACGAATGTACGTATGGTGAAACTGATCAACATCGTGGAGGCATTCAGCAACATATATACTTGAGAGCGTGTGCCCAGGAACTTTCCCACCCCAGAGTCCCAAACATCTGGCGGAAGGGCAGCCACCGCGGACAGGCACTGGCGCACTTGCAGCCATCCCAAATCCCCATCCAACCGAACGTCGAGTTTTCTCCAAGGCCAGTTGCGCACTGGACAGGGCGCTCGGTCTGCCGAGCGGCGTACCTGCATGTCTGTGTGAGCGAGAGGCTCGCTGATTCGCCCGTCAACCGATGCAAGAATCCCTGTGCGGAGAGTCTGAACCCTGCAAATGCACGCCAATCACTCGTCACCTCCCTCTTTCCCCTCAATTTAATTCGCCTCGTTCCACTTTCGCGAAAGCTTGGTGTGCGCTCGTTGGTAATTTTGGCACAGATTCGCTTCAGATCCCTGGCTGTTCCGCTTTTCCCGTTGGCCAGGCTCTAGCCTGCAGCAAAAATACCAGCAACCTGCGATTAAGCGCCCACACCCCCAAACAATATCCCTGAATACATGTATCCCTCCTATTATTAGGCTTGTTCTCAATAAATAAACAACTCGGCAGACAGCCGAGATACAGCTCCTATCGCGTGCATGCGACCGAGATTAAACCTTCTTTTACCAGAATTACAATCAGGCTCGGTACACATATATAGTTCTCCTCCATATTTGTTCTGGTAACACTCTCGAGTTACTAGCCCTCGTGTTTGATCCTCACCAACACTTCACTCCACAGCGTCGCTGGGTAGAAAGGCCTTCGTAGTCCCCTTTTCGGCACACGTAGGCGTGTACGCGTAAGTACGTCAATCAATGTTAATCGGAAGCAGCCCCTTCAAGCCATGTTGAAATATTGGGTGCGAGAGAGAACGATGGCTTGCTTCCTTGCTTACTGAAGGAAGGTGGAGCCTTCCTCTCTGTATACTACATATTCGGGCCCCAAGGTACTCGTTCCTTTTCTTCCTTTCCTTCCGCCAAAAGCTCCGAGAGCTCGCCCTCCGAGACTTCCCACAGGCCTCCGGTCGAGCACCAGAGCCCATACGTATTAGGAAGCCATTTCCAACACTCCCACTCTTCCTAATACCCATATATCCAAGTATTCACACTAGACCCATAGAGAACAAAACCACGGCAGCCTCGATAAAACCCTCCAAAACCCCGTGGGAAAAATGCTGTAGGGAAAGAAGCTCTGAATACAAATAGTAGCAATAGGAAATCCACCAATGCTTTGTGCTCCCACTCATTCCGTACTTCGTTTCACTGATCGGTCGACTGCGTACGGCGTACTGCTGGTTTCGTTCGTTTCGTTCTCTGCAGCTAGCAGGCAGTCTCTCAGGTAGGGCACCCCGCTCCCACCGGGACTAGTCTTCGTCTATTAAGGCGTAGGTCAATAATCAAATACCTTCAACGTAGGGTAGGCTCAAGGATAAATTCTTAGCCTAGATATCAAGTATTCTCGTGTCTTCACAGTTAAGAGACTTTGTATCTCTCGGGTATCAAATCAAAAACGCAATGCGATGCTTGTCTCAAGTATCTAGAGCACACTGCCCAACAGGCGCAGCGCGCATCCCCAATAATAGTATCCAGGGCATGATTCAACATGTAGTTATCAAGCGCTACTTAGGCCTCTTGGATTCCATAGCAGAACTCAATATAATAGTCATCAAACGCAACACAAGCTGCTAGGATTCTAGAGCAAAGCTCTACCAACGTAAGCAACCAGGGAAAGAAAAGCGTTTACCTTATGGAGCCTGTGCTACAGCGTACCTTCCATAGGCCCGACCTGAGCCATTATATTCTTCTTTTTCTTCTTCCTCAGGCTCATTATCATCACCACCGTGACCACACCACTGATGACGCTCGTCCCGAAAGGCATCTGCAGCTTTCTTGACAGAGCAATCAAAAACTATATGCCTCTCACGGCGCAGTAATAGCACCGTCGCTCAAAACTGGTATTAGAGATGCGCTTGTGAAAACCATTGACATGGCTTCGAAAGTTGTGTGGGTCATGAGTAGGCCCTCGAGATCATAATGGGCTTGATTTAGCTGCTAAGGCGCTTGCGGAGGTGAAAGAGGTATTGCCACCAGTACTCTCATCGGTGAAGGTCTTTTCTTCCCCTACAAACGTGGTTCTAATGAAGGCTAAGGGTTGCTGCTCTTTGAGGACTAGTCCAATAACACGACGAATGAGATCAAACGTAGGAAGTAAGGTCTTTAGGAGGTGAGAGGCTGGGCGCTTCAAGTTCTCTGAGATCTCTTCGTCCGTATTCAGTAGCTGATATCTGACATTGTATAGCCTAAGAATATACTCATTGATATTAGATTCTGTCTCAAGAGGTCGTAGTTGCGTGAATTCCTTTCCCAATATGAATTGGCTGGCTTCTGATCTACCAGCATGAAGCTTCTGCTGAAGCGCAGTCCACATCTCGGCAGGGCTCTCGAGGCCTCTGATATATACCCTCGCAGACGGAGAACAGGAAGAGGCAATGATGGCGTACTAGTAAGCTCTACCGGTACGAAAGCAGTAATTCCCAGCAGCGTGAATAGATGCTTAGGTATTGTAAACAGCTAGAGGCAGTTCATTTCCTCGCACAATATCCAATGCATCTTCTGAACGTAGGAAGGTCTCGATATCCATCCTCCATTACTGATAATTGGTTGGGGAAGCTTAGCAGTAGATCCGTACTTGCAAATATAAATCTCTGTAGGGCTCGTCATGGCAGCGGCAGCACATCAGCAAAACGTATTTATTGCTTCTGGTTGCCCCTGGACCCCTACGGACCTCTTTGCCCACTCGCTCCAATGTCCCCATCCACGGAGGGGGCATATCCGATCGAGCTCGGCTTGCGGATCCTGGACCTTGGCGTCATTCTCGTGGACCTTCCTGGGTCTCCCTGCGCCATAGCTTCCGGTCGTAGATCATTGCATTCCTACCGAAGACCTTCCTGAATACTGCAGACCTTTCGTAGGTTGCGTCGTCGGGACGGACTGGGAATCCCGGGTCGGGATTTCATAGCCCATTGACAAATCTCAAGAAAATTGTCTATTGCATGTACTCTCACAATAATTCCTTATTTTAAGAGCATTTGACCGCGTTAGTTGTCATGCGATTCACTGTTTCGGATCTTTGCCTTTTATCCGAATTCTATGGCTTCATTCTGTTCCTCTGAGGGTTTTAAGGCTTTTAGTTTACTCGCAATACAATCATCACAGCCCATCTGTTGTAACAATATATAGTCTTGATAGCATATCTTGGTCTTTGATACTGTTTATTTGAATTGTAGCGATAGTAATACTTTAGAGAACTGCTCTATATCCTTGATACCGTTAAATTTCACGTTAGTTACTGCACTCCTTGTTACAATCATATCAATCTCCTAAGCCTTGAATGGGCTAATTCATATCACGGGAACAAAACACGGTTTCGGTATACACCTGGGAGAGTTCACTTAAACAACATGAACCGAAATTGGTTTAGATAAACACCTAAAAGGGGTCTATTCAAACCACGGGAACAGAACACAGTTTAAACAAACACCAGGAAGGGGGTTTATTCAAACTATAAACACAAAAAGCGGTATAGATAAACACCAGGCATGGTGTATCTAAACTGTAGTTAGGTCTAGGAATTTAAATTAGGCATGGTGGTTCATTTTATACACTTAAATGTCCATATTACACTACATTGTTGTATACCCCAAACTCCTTGTATGCGGTTGCATGTACCATAGGGTAGGATTGCGCAGAATACTGTTAACCAGGTCAGTTGGAACGCATGGGAAAGATTCAGCAAGCAGAAACACAAAGCCAGTATAGAACGAGCTTTCCGAAGGCATTTCCTGCTAATTTCCAAGCCTATATATACTCTAACTAATTGCTAGTACTACAGGCTCGGGCTTACCCTTCCTATTGATGGCTCCTGTGGTTCTGAGCTATCAGTAAAGGGACCTCTTCCCGATGAATTAGTAATTGGTGATTGGCAATGGCTAAATGTTACCGAAGAGCCTGAGGAATCTGAAGAGCCTGTAGAGGAAGAGGATAAAGAAAAAACTGATGAGGAAGAAGATTATAATAAGGACGCGTTCTTTGTTGAACTAGACGGGACTGCAGCCCAGGTTGGGAGGCAAAAGAAGAAAAACTTGAAGATACCAGAAGCATTGTCTACCAAGCCCCGCCGCCAGGTGACTTGCGCAGCATGTAGCAATAAAAGCCATAATGAGAGGTGATTTCTTGAGAGAACCAACTAGAGTGGTGGTGATGGAGAACTCCTTCACTCGCTGGTAGATAGTAAATACACGTATTATTACAATATATACATTGTGCCTTGTGTGATTTACACAAAATCCTCAGAACGGGCGTCCATTCCTTTACTATATCGTGCCAATAAAGATATCTACAAAAGCTCGCTAATTTAGAGGTATTGGTGGTGGAGATTCAAGGCACAATTCTCCACTCTGCTGCTGCTGCATTGTTAGATGTTAACCCTAACCCTGATCATTATATTGCGATATTCATCTAGTCTAGGCTAATTACCAACTCTCCCAGTCCGGCCACGGTTGTATTTATTACTTGCGAGAAAATACGGTAATACTGGAATAGAAAAACTATCTAATACTATGGAAAGATGTGTAGCTGCAAATGGTGGTAATGGTTTTTATGTATAGCTTGTGTCGTATTTATCTGAATATTTGATGTTGGTTTGAACGCGGTATGAAATAGAATAAAAGATTTAATAATCCAAACCCGGAGGTTCCCATGTGGGTTAGGGTTTTCGGCTCGCTCGATACTTTTTAAATTCGTGAGTATAATATAGAGTAGAGTTACGCTAGCTTTCTTCCGTAGGGAAAGCGCATGCCAAGAGAAGCATTTTCTTCATTTTCTTGTTTGAAGAATCGGTTAGCCCGGCCTTTATCTTTAAATGATTGATACATCGTTGAGGGTTCCGGTGCAAACAATAACCCAGAGAGGGGGGAGATACATGTATTTTACAAGACCTGCTTATCTGCCACAGCCTGATAGTACGTAGGTGGAATTATAGGTACCATGGGACCGACTGTTTTTTGCCACCTGTGCCCTGACGAAAAACGATGACTTTCGATTTGAGATGCCAACAGGGGAAATACACATGGCAGCGATTCAAGATGGGGGATGCGGTCTGCGGAGACTCCAAAGTCGCGAGGTGGTCTCTTCGCCGCCAACTCCCAACCTTCGAAAAGTAAAGGTGTCAAATTTGGCCTTGGCAGACCAATGAGAGAGAGAGAAAGCTTTGACCATTCCGTTTCCAGCCTGGTGGTAGGATCAGTTGGCCTTACGTACGCAAGCCAGACTCGGAATATGCAAGTGTTCGCAAGCACAAGCTCGCGTTTCGAGCCTGCTTGTGGATTTGTGCGGACAGCTCTCTTCTCACACCCTCTCTTGTTCTCCATTCTCTCGCTCTAAAAGATTGCTTCTGCTCTTCTGCTCCTCCCTCTTTCCGTTATCCTCCCCAGGCACTCCAGCAGCTCCCTCTTGCTGATCGCTCTCTGCTAGTTCGCCTTTAGGCCGTCTCTCACTTCCGCAGTCTTTCTCTAGCTTTTAAGCCCCCGTGGTATAGACACCATTTACTACTGTAGCTTTCCTCTGTTTTCCTCCTGGAACCACACCAGTCTGCTCTCCTTTTCCGATCACACGCCGCCTGTCCATAGTCCGGCTATTTCCCTCGCACCATCACCACATTCACCCACCCATCACCCACCCATCACCCACCCATTCACCATCACTTCTCCTTTGCTTTCCTCTCCCCCGTGATAAAATTTACTCCTTGCGTCATACCCAACCCTCCCCCGCCCGTCCCTTAACATCATCCATCCCTTTTTCATCTTCCCTTATTCCTCCGAGCTCCTCAACTATTGTATCTGAGCTAAATTCAGTTCTCTGCCACCGATTAATTGCGTTTCCTCAGGGGGGAGGGCTTTGGCTTCTCGAGTTTCCCGCAATCATGAATTCTACCATCGTCTCGTGGGGCCTATTCTTATCGCTTGCTGGTGGCATTTATTGGGTGTACTTTTCTCCAAAATCCACCATCAAGTTTCGCTCAAAGCCCATCTTAGAAGATAAAGGGGCGGGCAACATCTTCCTCGGCGTCAGTGGGGTGGAAGGTACAGGAACCAACGAAAATAAGAAGAAGAAGAAGAAGAAGAAGTCTGCCCTTAGCAACACTGCACCAAAGGATATCGTCTCCACCGATGACGGGTTTAAAATCACTGAGTCCACCGATGACGAGGATGTCGCACAGGAGGAAGATCAGGCTGAGCTGTTGCGCAGACTGCAAAATTTGAAAGAGGGCAGCAACACTGGTGGCAAAAAGTCGGCTTCTGCCAGCTCTTCTACCCGCCAGCTTGCTCCCCAGAAGGCTACTCTTGCTGCTCCAGCTTCCCCCTTCGCTACTGCTTCTCAGACATCTTCCGCCGGCGCAGACGCTGATATCGATGAAGAAGAGGCCACTCAACTTCCGGGATCCGATTACTCCTCCCTTGCTCAACAATCTCTTTCATCCAACCCTGACGACATGCTTGAGACCTCTACCGGCGGACCTGGTGTTCTCAAAATCACTTCTTCTACTCAACTTCCACGTCCCCAAAAGCAAAAGACTGTTAGTACTGCGAGCCAGCCCGGCGTCCATTCGAACAAGAATGCCAAGAAGAAGGAGAAAAAAAGGGTCGAAAAGGAGACAGAGAAAGCAGACCAAAAAGCTAGATTTGAGCTGCACCGTGCTACGATGAGGGCCAGTGAAACCGCCAAGCAGAAGCCCCAATCGGCTGCCCCTCAAGCCTCTGCGTGGACTAGTAACAGTGATCGAACTCCCACAGTGCCTAAATCTACGGCAGATGGGTTTCTTGATACCTTTGCTACCCCGATGACCACAAGCGCATCTGCCACTCAACACTCCCCGACTGATAGCGAAGAAGAGAAGCAGCAGATGAGGAGCACTCATCTTGACGATTCCTACTGGGAAGAGATCCCCGAGCATCTGACTGGGGGATGGAATGAAGTTCAGAAGAAAGGTCGCAAGCAGAAGAAGGCTGTTAGCGAAATGCAGACTAGCAAGAGTGAAGATGAGTCTACAGACGCCAGAAGCGGAAGAGAGAACTTCCAAAATAAGGCACCAGCAAAAATGCCTAGCAAAGCTGTGAGTAAGGTAGTGAAGTCGGTAAAGCCGATTGTTCAGAAGAAAGAAACCTCGGTTGGCGGGAATGGATTTCAATTGTTGGATACTGGAAGCACAACAAGTAACACCAATAATTCTAGTTCTGATTGGGCTGAGGTTGATGATTTGGACAACTGGGCTGTTCATCCCGAAGAGTAGAATATGTTTCTCGGTGAAGGATATTTTCACATTTTTAATGCATTCGTTGTTTTTGCTTTTCGCTTGAAAGAAGCACTGGAATGTAGGGACTCGTTTTATTTTCTTCGCACGATATTTTGTGTCACTTTTGTCTTTTTCTTTTTTACCACTGCTGTTAGTTTTCTCACGTTGTTTTAGTTCCACAAAAATCAAAGATGGATGGGGGTGCTTGCTTTTTGTTGTGAGAGGGAAGGTTAACGCTAAGAGGCAAATAAATTTTGCGTAGTTGTCAGCTCCCTGGTGTTTTTAGTCATAATGTGGCTATTATTATTCCAGACTTGTAGGAATTTCTGTTGTCTTTCAGCGTTTATTTTCACATTTCAAGAGTTTAATCTCTCAAGTTTATTCGGGAGAAATTAGTGGTATAGTTAACATTCCGTTTTTTTGATGTAGATATAGGTCTAGGAAGGCTGAAGACTGATTGGAAGGGTTTCGATTCTAGCTCTAAGAGATTTTTATTGAAGGCAAAAATTTAAAAACACGCCACTAGTGGGAAGAGTGTTCTAAGCAAGGGGTTATACTTATTCTTATACCCTGATACCCATCTACTAACGGCGGGTAGATGAAAGATCTTATTTTTTCCGTATTTTTTTTTTCTAGCTCGCAAAAATTGGGTGATATTGTTTTCGTTCGTCGTAGTTTTATAATTGGTTGTATGCTCTACAAGGTGTGGAAATACATCATTGGATGACTTAGCCATACAAATGAAATGGGAGATGATCCCAAATGATGCATTAACAGGGGGTGTTCTATGTAAATGCATCACTTGATTTTTTTACAGACGATCTTACCACTAAATAATGCATTTACAAACGACTTTGCCAACGACTTTACATTGACTTGCCAACTGTAAAGTCGTTGATGGTAAAGTCATTGGTAAAGTCGTAGGGAAAGTCGTCAAAAAGTGTATTTTTCTGTCATTTCTTAGGATAGCTAGTGTTACTATAAAGAATATACATCAGAATAGGTAGTATAGTAGTATAAAAGTCAGTAAGTCAACTGGATAGTATAGGTTCAATTCGTAGCCTAAATTTTTAGCTTTGGTTTTATAAATTTTTTAAACTTTCTAGAGATGGGAAAGTCTTTAGTAAAGTCATCGGGAAAGATGTATAATAGCTCAAAGTATACATTTACTGCTGCATTTACCCATACACCTTAGAAACGACTTTCCCACACAAGGGGCGATGCATTTACTGATGCATTTCCGCACCTGGTAGAGATGGAATTTCTCTCTTGGAGGGCTGCAGGGACAACTGCAGGAACTGGTTAAGAAGGTACTCGGAGCAGGTAATAGGTACAAGGCTCTAGCAATAAGTGACCGAGTAGTAAGTGTTTGCATGCATTATAAGGCAGCATAAAAGCGGTCGATAATAATCAAGAGTTGTGATCACAATCCTTAGTTGGACATGCATGTATAAAAGCCACGAATGGCACAGTGACTCTGTCTCAGTGGCCGAGTCACTCAACCGCAATAGTAAGGTAAAAAGATAGTTTTTTTCTCCTACACCCTCAAGGATCTATTTCAGATTACTTCATGTGATGTAGTACAATTCACTTGTGCTCTTTCATGGTTTTTGAAAGCAAAGAAACGTTTAGTTGTGCAAGGGATTTGCCAATTCATTCCTACCGTTGTTTGGCGGTGAGTTAGGATTAGCACTCGCTTGTTTTGCTGTAGACTCATGCCCGTTCGGTCACTTATTGCTAGGGTATTGTACCCGGAAATGCAAGTTGCTGGAGGGCTCAGGTGATTGGGTGATTCGGTAAGATCTTATTTTTTCGGCTGGTTAGAATAGCTTGCGTTTCCGAGTACTTTTTGCCTGCTTCGAGTGCCACGTTATATGTAATTTTGATTGGGTGGAAGTTACAACTTACAAACTGTATTCATGACCAGAGGCGCGCAATACCGATAGGGCATGGCTCTACTCTATATCCTGACAACAACTAGAATTGTTGTATCAATCGATCGTAATAAATGGGGTGCGATGATTGGGTGGATGTGGGTATTGATATTTTAAATATCGGACGTCTCCGAAGCTCTTCAATGTTCCTGTTAGATTTTCAAGCGTGTTTAGGAACCGTGGCTGAACTCATCCTCTAAAATAGAGTATAGTATCCCGTTGGTACCTACCTAGTACTACCTATTTGCTACCGTACGTGCTCTCGAAATACGACCTGAAAGTGCTCCAAGCTGAGCCCAGTATGGTACAAAATGTGGCCGAATCAACTGTTTTCGACCACTCAGAAGCCCCCTCACAAGAAATGTGGCTCACGCAGAGACCGAGCTTCTGGGTGGACCACCCAGTACATACGGTACATGTACTCGATAGCAGAGTAGTTAGGAATATGACGGAGCAAGCTTTGCAAGGCATGAGTGGCATAATTACCCTTACGTCGTATGAGGCTGAGCGTGATTACTAAAGGGACCTAGGGACAGCATTGTGGCATCTGTTAGGGACGTCAGCGGTCAAGCTTCAAATAGCCAAACCCAACCTTCATGTGGGTAGCCAATGATGTACTTTTTATTTAGAGAATAAGATATTATATTGTGCACAGTAGACTTGATCGAAGATACTTCATTTGGTGCAAAGTGGAGCGACAGCTGACGGCGTTGAACAAGTTTGGCTGGTCAGGATGCTACAAAGGGATGAGGTGTGTTCTGACCACCTTGCCTCTCCGTCACTGTGCCCTAGCAGACCTCTCAACCCCCTCTGGTCCAAGAAGGTCCTTTCCTGTCTTCCCCTACGTCTCCTACCCAAACAACCACCCCTCCTCCCTCTACCCCCCACTACCCACCCACTCCCTTTCCCTTCTTTCTGTTCAAAAGCCATTCTCTCCTCCCGTTTTCCGTCCCAACCACACTTCTACTTTTATCTTTCTCGCTTGCTTGGGCTGTTCCCGGGATTCGTTCCTTCAAGCTTTAGTGTCGATCTATATTCTCCTTCCTGAGCTCTGCATCTTGTCCAGCTGGAACCTAAGCCTCTGTCATCATTACTCTCCCCAACCTTTCCCTTTTTAAAGCTCCTGCCTTAAAATTGTACAATAACAGTAATAACAACCACTGCTACCAGCAAAAAGGAACTATGGCACAGATTAGAGGTACAGCGAACTATCACCTTGGCCCAGATCACAGGCCATTCGTTAGTTCCTCGCAATCAGCGGCCACATCGGACTCATCACCCCTCGATGCGATCCGCGAACAGACAAGCAAAATTGAAGATATGCTAGATACTGTTGCAGAGCCTATTAAGCCGTGAGTTTTTTCTCTTTGATCTGCAATGAGGGATGTAGGGGACAGTGGTTTGCTGGGGGACAGAAGTTGAGATTCGCTAACGAACCACATTTTAGATATCTACCGGCAATTGGTCGATTTCTCATCGTTGTCACTTTCCTCGAGGATGCGTTGAGAATAATGACCCAGTGGGGCGATCAACTTCAGTATCTTCATGATTATAGACGTAGTTCGTGCGCTCCGTTCTCCCCAAACCCAAAAGGCCACCTGGCCCTAAAGAACGAGAAGTGGAACTAACACGCGATTCCTATTTTGCAGTTCCTTGGGGTCTTACACATCTTTTTCTTTCTCTCAACGTGATCGCTATGCTTGTTTGCTCTGTCTTGGTCATTGCCCGGCGTCACTCGGAATATGCCGTTGGCGGTCTCCTCGGCGTTGTTGTTACCCAAGCTCTCGGTTATGGTCTGATCTTTGATCTTAACTTCTTCCTCCGTAATCTTTCGGTGATGGGCGGTCTGCTCATGGTCCTCTCGGACTCATGGCACCGAAAGCGGTTTGCGTTCGCTGGTCTTCCACAGATCGACGAAAAGGACCGCAAAATGTATTTCCAACTTGCAGGAAGAGTTCTCCTCATCTTTTTGTTTATCGGATTTGTTTTCTCGGGTGAGTGGAGTATCACTAGGGTTGTGGTCAGCATGCTCGGTTTCGTCGCATGTGTTATGGTTGTTGTTGGGTTTAAGGCAAAGTGGAGTGCTGTCTTGTTGGTGGTCATCTTGAGCATTTTCAACTTGCTAATCAACAACTTCTGGACTGTGAGTTTGTTTTGTTCAACCTTTGCCATCAATTTCACCATATGATTATGCACTTTTCACTGACAGGATGTAATACAGCTTCACCCTCACCACCCCCACAGAGACTTTGCCAAATACGACTTTTTTCAAATTTTGTCCATTGTGTAAGTTTACCTCTAATGTAGCTAAAAAGCTACTTACTCGAAAAAGACGTGATCTAAAGCTAATGATACTTTTTGGTAAAGTGGTGGTCTTGTCCTCCTCGTCAACATGGGCCCTGGACAATTCAGTGTAGACGAAAAGAAGAAGGTCTACTAATTCTTGCGATATCGTTTGCAGGCGACAGGTATCTTCTTGGCAGGAATTGTGGGTGTGTGAGTCATTTGATAGTTGTGGGCTTGATCGCAAGATAAAATCTTGGAAAATCATGGATTGGACGATTATATGATTATTGCGACCTGTGGGTCGGGGAGGGAGGAAGGTTTGTATAATCAATTCGCACAAATCACAGTAGGGGTAACAATTGTTACGGGGCCAATAACGTACAGAAATGTTTCTCGTGTGCGTTTGCGTTTCGGCATGCCGTGGTTTTTTGTTTCTATTTTTCCTTCTAGGTGGCGCTTCGTGCTTTTTTTTTTGGCATAGTTGTATGTGTGACATTCTTAACGGTAAGCCGGCGACGAGAATATAAATGGGCATGGACACAGCTGGAAAGAAAAAGAAAGTAGATTTATTCATTTTTTTATAGACTGGGGAAACCTCATGGAATGTACGAGCGGTTATGATAATCGCCAGCCACGAAAGACTACATGTAGCCTCCATCTTGGTTTCGAATTTCCACAATCTGAGACGTTGCTGAGAAGAAACTTCATAAGATGTCACTCGAGAAACATCTCTCCCGGGTAAATCCGTTACATCTAACACAAACCCCCCAGTTATTAGAACAGCATGCCTAAGTCGATAGGGAAATTAGCGCAACCAGCGAAATCTTGGTTGTTAGGGGAGCAATAATTACTTCCAAATCATTTCCACATAAGTCAGAAGACACCATAGACTGTCAGCTATCAGTGATTGTAAGCTTTGGGTGATGACTCCTCAGAGGTGGCTGTCTCTTCGACAGTCTTAGCAGTTTCGCTTATCTCACTTATGGACCTAAGATTAAATTCTATCCCGAGTGCCGGGCGATCGTCCTCAGCTTCATCCTCATCCTGAGTCTGTTCGTCAACAGCAGCAGATTTTTCAGCTTCTAACTTGGCATATCTAGTGTTGATCAGTATACTGAACAAGTTTTTGCTTTCTTTATTTTACTTATCCAGTTTGGGAAATAAGTGTGAGTGAGTTATACTTTCGTTTGGCCTTTTTCGTCTTGCTAGCCTTTTTCTTCGACGCCTTCTCTCTTAGCTTCGCAGCTCTACTTTCGTCCCCTTTGAATCGTTCCTCCAGTTTCAAAGCTAGAATATTCCTGGCAATTTTACGGTTTTGTTCTCGTGATCTGGTTGCTTGAGATTTGACAACCAGGCCTGTTGGAAGATGCTTCAACTGAACAGCAGAAGCGGTTTTATTCTGTAATTTTTCAGTGGTCAGTGACATTATTCCTAGGAAGTTGTCTATCTGCCTATAGCAAAAACTTACAACTATACGGGTATCAGCATGTCGTGTTAGCGATTGTGACCAGGGACAAGATGGGATGGTAATTAACACTCGCTCTTTTGGCCGCCGGGTCCACTAAATCCTCATATGCTGTGATTAGAACAATACTCCAAGCTGTGGTGTAGATACCAGTGATTTGTATACCTTCCCTTCAAAAATACTTCCACAATTTCATCCTCCTCAACTGATGGCCTTGGCGGCATCTGTTTGGCCCAGAGAGCGGGCGAACATGATAGGGTTCTTGAGAACGCTTTAGGCAAGCGAAATAAGTTGGACACAGGGTTTAGTCGTATTCGTGAGGCTATCATTTGGATGCGTGGATGCGTGGATGCGTGTTTCAGGGAAATTTTCGACTCCGGTAGTTCCGACAAGAGGTTGGGGAAGGCTTGGCGTGGGGTAGTTGGAGCCTGGAATTCATGTATACTTGTATACATGTAATCAGTTCAATCACCTGATAAGGATTCGGCTTATAAGGATGTTTTCCTGGGTATCGCTTTTCAATTTCTTTGGCGACGTACTCTTGTACCAAGCTGGGTACGGCTTAGGGTGATTTCACGATACAGGTTACTCACTTACTTTCGATGTGGTCACGGTTAATTCACCATGTAAAAACTTAAGACTGCTTCACATGCGTGGTTGCAACTACTAGCTTCGAATCCGAAAGCGTATAGTAAACGCTACTCCGGGTATTCTTCTGATGAGTTTCGAAGCCTCCAGGGGTGTTGGAACTCTGCTCAACGTGCAATCCATAAATTATCGCTGGATTTCTTTATAAGGGTTGCTGCATTATAACGTATGAACATTCACTCGGAATGGACTGGTATCCTTCGATCGTAACAACCGGAATTATGTTCCAAATGCACCAGAATTTTAAATGCAATTTTTATAAGCTTAATAAATCACCAACCACCGCCCCCCCTAGATATGCATGGGGCAGTGTATTAGACACAGGAGAACCATTCTCTGACGAGTGCATAGTTTTCTCTTTGTCTTTGAAAAAGTTATGAATAATTTAACTTAGTAGTTATTTCCCATCGAAACACATTTGTTTATCAAGTTGTACTACAACAAACTCAACTGAAGGGCTATTGCCGAGAGATCTTTAGAGCAGGGAACAATTAATATCTATCCCACCAATACCGTAATATCTCGTACAGAGGGAACACGCCCGGGCCGGGGGTATTGGGAACTGGCCTTGGCCAAATCAATATTCGAATACAGTCGCGCCTTGTTATAAGGGACGTGCATAATTCGTGGGTATTTGTTCGTTATAGAAAATATTTCCTTACAGGAAGTTTTGAGTGGTGCTAGGAAATCAGAGTTGCACCCAACTTCGGTCCGTTATTGCAAATTTCCATTATATCGAGGTTCCTTATAACGTGTTTCACTGTGAAAGTACAGTCCCTACCGAGAAGTGTTCGTGATCGCTTAGTCAGCGCGCATACACATCAAAAAGCATCAACCGTGACGGGTGAAGTAAAAAAATCGAATTACTCAACAATGAGACTAGCTAGAGACTTCAAAGAAAAAATATAAACTACTATTAGATATTAAATGAATCGGTTAAAGAAAAAGATATATACTGTGGTACCTAATACTCTTTTAGTACTTGGTATACCATCCCCTAGCTTGAATTACTGCCTCCACCCGGTGAGGCATAGTCCTCCACAAATTTTCAGAAAACTCCTCAGGAATAGTCTTCCAGACCAAAGATAAAACTTCTGGTAATCTCTGCCTGACCTTCTCAGGCCCACCAGGTGTCTCTTGTATCTTAGGATATTGTATTTAAAGGCATTTCACGGATTAAGGATTGGGTATAGGGTTAGGTTTCGGTTTGATGGTTGCTAATGGGTTTTGAGGGATAATGTCTTTGTATTTCGGTTGTTATCGGCTATTGGATTCTGAATAGAAAAGCGGGGTATCTAAGTGATGGATTTTGTTCGTTCTTTGTCTTCTTCTTCTTCTTCTTCTTTCCTTAAGCAATGTTCTCGTTTACCTTCTACTGTGTTTATTCAATACCATCTCGGTTCTATCTCAAAACCCTCGCTGTCGCTTCTCAAGGAGCGGGTTTCTTGTCAAGCTCTCGAGTATCCCTCGAGATGAGCAGTGCTACTTGAGTAGGAAACCAACAGCGAGAGTGTGTACGGAGATTCTACAGGCTCTACGAGGAAGTCAAGTTATGATGACTTGAGGGCGGCGACGGCGATAGGTTACGAGGTGTAACCGAGGATTGTATTGTGAAATACACGAGTAGACTATAGAAGACGTTGCTTAAGGAAAGAAGAAGAAAAAGCGCAACAAGAGGGGAATTCCCTTCGCTTATATACCACATTTCAACTCCTCCGATCTCACGGTTTGATCTCTTGTTAAGCCTTTCAGTATCCCTGAAGGTAAGCGGTGCTACTTAAGCAAGAGGTCAAACAACAAGAGTCACGATGTTTCTACAGGTCCTACGTGGGTCTAACTCAAGGCGAGTTAAGTGTAAAGATGTTTCACGGCGACAGCGACAGCGAGGATTCTGAGGTAGAATTGAGGTAGTATTAAAGTAATACAGTAGAAGTAAGGTAAGAACGTTGCTTAAAAAAAGAAGAAGAAGACGACACAAAACCCATCCTTAAATACCCCGCTTTTCGTCCACAAAATCCAATACCCGAAGAGAACCGAAATACAATAACATTGTCCTTTTTACCACAACCCCTGAACCATAGCAACCAACAAGTCGACGCCTAACCCTATACCCGAGTATCAATCCGTGAAATCCGATGACAAAGACCTGACTCATGATAACAGAAACCCAAAGAAACGAAAGGAACACCGATATGACACAACAACCACTAACCCCTGTTTTTAACCAACCAACGAAACATCCATCCATGAAATCGCTGTCCGCCTTGCTGCACTTGTCTCGCCTTGAGACAGACCCCTCGTAGAACCTGTAGAAAACATCGTACTATTCGAACGTGTTGACACCTCGCTTAAGTAGCACTGCTCACCTTCAGAGATACTGAAGGGCTTAACAAAGGTGTCGAACCGTGAGAAGGCACTTTTTGAGCTCTACCTACACATGCTCAATGGGGTTCAAATCAGGTGAATATGGAGGATGCTCCTCTATATTAAAACCAATTTCATCAAACCAGTCTAGCACAATATGTGCCTTGTGGATTGGCATGTTACCCTGCATGAAAACTGGATCGCCAAGGGTTTGCTGAATGCGTTGCATGACAGGGGTGAGGCAATATTTAAGGAGTTGTAAATAAATATGTGAATTGACTGATTTGACAATAAAGGGGAAGAAGGTTCAGCGACGTCATTTCATGAATGGTGATTTTGTTGGTTGGTTAGGTACATGGGCACAAGGTGGTCACGTTTCTTTGGTGTTCTTTGCGTTTCCTTTGATTTCTGTTGCAATGAGTTATGTGTTTGTCATCAAAGAGCTTTCTCACAGTTCAGACCTTCTTAAGCCCTTCTGTATTCCAGAAGGTGAGCAGAGCTACTTAAGCGAGGGACTGTGACAGCAGGAAGTATGAAGTTTCTACAGGTTCTACTGGGGGTCTAAGTCAAGGTGACTTAAGTGCAGTGGCAGCGAGGATTCTGAGGTAGAATCGAGAATGGTATTTTAGAACAATACAGTAGAAGTAAAGTTTCATGGATAACTGTTTTCGTTGGTTCGTCGGGTATAAGGGTGCAAGGCTATTGTGTTGCGTTGTTGTTCCTTATGTTTCTTTGGGTTTCCGTTGCAATGAGTCAAGTCTTTGTCATCGAACGAGTTGGAATGTGGTATATAAGCGAAGGGATTCCTTTCACGGATTGATTTAAAGGATGCTTCATGGTTTGACTGGTGATTTGTATTGTTGATCTGGGTGGTTGTATAATTTCTTTGTCGTTCGGTTATATTTAGAGTTGCTGGGATAATGTCTTTGTATTTCGGTTGTTGTCGGGTCGTCGTCGGTGTTACCGAAAAGCGGGGTATTTAAGGAAGGATTTCGGTCGCTTTTGTTTCTCTTTCTTTCTTTCCTTAAGCAACGTTCTCGTTACCTTCTTCGGTACTTGTTAAAAGAATATTATCTCGATTCTATCTCAGAATCCTCGCTGTCGCTGTTCATCTCGCCGCACTTATCTCGCCTTGAGATAGACCCATCGTAGAACTTGTAGAAACGCTGCACTCTTTGAACGCGTCGATACCTCATTAAGTAGCACTGCTCACCTTCAGGGATACTGAAGGGCTTAACGAGGGACCCGACCGGGAGATTACGTTGCTTCCGACATCTACACCTTCTACCACTACCAAGCACACCTGACCCTCCTCCACCATGGAAGGAACCGCTGTCGCCGTGAAACGCTTTCCCACTAGAGAAGCGTTCGCTCAGGCCTACCGAGACGACCCTGCAGAATTATACAATGAACTCAGGGAATTGAACCAAGCCCTGGAAGACCAGATTGACGTCCTCCAGGAAAGCGAACGGGAAAACGAGGTAAAACTCAACACCGCCCGAATCCAAACCGATAATGCCCTCCGTCACGCGACCGAACAAGAACAACGGGTCACCGAAGCCGCCAACCTAATTGCTCGACTTCGACAAGAACGGAATGAGGCTCGGTCCGCCACCCAAGCGCCCCCCGCTCCACCCAACCTTACAGCTACCCCTCCCCCGCCGTCAAATACCCATCGATCGGAACGCATGCCGGACCCAGAAAAGTTCGACGGATCCCGAGCAAAACTCCCCGGCTTTATTCTCCAATTACGCTCCAAGTTAACCGTCAACCGGGACCGTTTCGCCAATGAGACCACCATGATACTTTACACCATCAATCGACTGGAAGGAGCAGCCTTAGAACAAGTCCGTCACACGGTTCTCCCCTCAGGACTCACCACTTGGAACAACACAGAAGAACTTATCGCCGCCTTGGAAACTGCTTTTGGAGACCCGGACCCAACTGGAACTGCTCGACGAGAACTCCACCAGCTCCGTCAAGGAAAGCGTGATTTCTCGGCCTACTTAGCCGATTTCCAAAGAATCATGGGCCAGTTGAACTTTGACGAGAACTCGAAGATGGACGCATTGGAACACGGCATGTCAGAGGAGTTAAAAGAAGCCATGGTGTTTGCACCAATCGCCCCTGCTAACCTCCCGGAGATGATTCTCACCCTTACCCGACTGGATAATCGTATCCGAGCTCGTAAGGCAGAGAAACGAGGAAACGCCAGAGACAATATGGGTCAATTCAGTGCCCCCGCCGCCTTCACCCCTGCCTCCTCCTTTACCCCAGGAGGACTAGCCCCTATGGACCTGTCTTTTGGGCGCACCAGTAATCTTTCTCGCCCTCCTCAAGACCAACGATACACAATGGTCAACGGACGGAGAAAACTCTCAGAGGAGGAAAAACAATGGCGTCGCGCCACCGGAAAATGCATGTTCTGTGCCGCCCCGGATCACTCCTATGCCAACTGCCCCTCTGCACCCAAAAAACCTACGATGAGAGGAGCCCTCACAGCCCCACCTGCTAACCGCCCGCCCCCGGCTTCTTCCTTACCGCCGCCACCTCTCCCGCCTCAATTCTTTGCCCTAGAGTCTGCAAACGCCTCAAGCGAGGCTTTAAACTAGTCCAACCAAGGTCGATCAGTGACCCTACCTTGGTTTCAAATTTCTTACCTTTGTCTGCATTTTCTATTTCGGGGTTTTCGGTTTCTGATATAAGCGTGGAGGATCAATTGGATGGGGAACACTTTGTAGTAGCATGCAAGATTTCCCATAGCAATAAAATTATAAACACACACGCTTTACTGGACACCGGGGCCTCAGGATTTGCATTCATTGATCAGAAATTCGCGAGTCACCATTCTCTCCCCCTTACCCGCTTAAAAACACCCCGACAACTTGAAGTTATCGATGGTCAACCCGTCGCCTCCGGAGACATTACCCACATCGCTAACCTCAACCTATCCATCCAAAATCACCGAGAACAAGCACCCTGTTTTGTGACCCAACTGGGCCACTACCCCCTAGTGCTAGGCATACCGTGGATGGAACATCATGATGTGCACCTCCACTTCGCTAATAAACGCATTGAGTTTAACTCTAAGCTCTGCACCACGCACTGTGCCCCTTACTCCCCCATCGTCATCTCCCCATCGATTCCTGCCCCCTCCAAAATGAATATGTCTTTTATTGGTGCTGCCAGCTTTAAGACCCTCACTAGGAAACGCACCCATCGAGCCTACGCCATATCCCTCTATGAGATAAACAAACTCATAGATAACAAAACTACCAAGGAAGAATGGAAGTCAAGGATCCCTGCTTAGTATCACGAGTTTTTGGACATGTTCGATAAAGCAAAAGCGCAAGGATTACCCCCACGCCGCCCCTACGATCACAAAATACAACTGATGGAGGGAAAGGACGCACCATTCGGGCCGCTCTATGGGATGTCAAGAGAGGAACTTATTGTCCTCAAGAAATATATCGAGGACAACCTAGAGAAAGGTTTCATTCGCGCCAGCTCCTCTCCTGCCGGCTCCCCTGTACTCTTCGTAAAAAAGGCAGATGGCTCCCTCTGATTATTCGTTGACTATAGAGGCCAAAACGCCATTACGGTCAAAGATCGATACACCTCTCCTCTTATACGAGAAACCCTTGATAGATTAGCAAAGGCCCAATGGTACACCAAGCTCGACCTACGCGACGGTTATCACCAGATCCGAATCGCCGAAGGAGAGGAATGGAAAACCGCTTTCCGAACCCGCTATGGTCTCTACGAATACCAGGTCATGCCCTTTGGACTCACCAATGCCCCAGGTACCTTCCAACGGTTTGTAAACGACTGCCTCACTGAATACCTAGATATCTTTTGTACTGCGTACCTAGATGACATTCTCATCTACAGCGACACCTTCACTGAACACCAAGCTCATGTTCGAAAGGTTCTACAGACACTCAAGAACAATAACATCCTTCTGAAACCGGAGAAATGTGAGTTCGAAGTACAAACTACCAAATATCTAGGCCTAATCCTCACACCTGACGGCATCAAGATGGACGAAGAAAAGTTAAAGGCCGTTAGAGAATGGGGAACTCCAAAGAGCGTTAAGGACGTCCAGGCATTCCTGGGATTTGCTAACTTTTACCGTCGGTTTATCCTGGGATTTTCTAAACTCGCTTCGCCTCTTACTGCGCTCACAAGAAAGGGAATTAACTTCGAATGGACTGTCGAAGCCGACATCGCCTTCGAAAATTTAAAACATGCCTTCACCACCGCTCCCATCCTCATCCACTTTGATCCTGACAAAAAAATCATTGTGGAAACCGACGCTTCAGACTTCGTATCAGGCGGAGTCCTATCTCAGTACGATGACGCAGGAATCTTACATCCCGTAGCCTTCTTTTCAAAAAAACACTCACCTGCGGAGTGTAACTATGAAATCTACGACAAGGAACTACTTGCCATCATCCGAGTCTTTGAAGAATGGCGTCCGGAACTGGAAGGCTCAAAACACCCGATCGACGTTATCAGTGATCATAAAAACTTGGAGTATTTTATGAGCACTAAACAACTCAACCGCCGTCAAGCCAGATGGGCTGAATACCTATCACGTTTTGATTTTGTGATCACCTACAGACCGGGAAGTCAAGGAGGAAAGCCGGATGCGTTAACAAGGAGATCAGGAGATCTCCCCAAGGAAGGGGATGAACGGTTAGCACACCAGAGCCAGGTGGTGCTAAAGAAGGAGAACATTGACCCTAAGATAAGTTTGTTGTCGGCTTCTTTATCAAATGAAGCCGCTGAACTGGACGCCCCCCTGAAAAAACTCTTCCTAGAAGGGTATATCGCTGACAAGTTCCCAGAAAAGATACTTTTAGCGTTAAAGAACAAGGACCGACAATCAAAGGAGATCACTTTAAGTGAATGCACGGAGGAAAATAACCGACTATACTATCGGGAGAAACTCTATGTGCCCGACTTTGACCCTCTTCGCCTAGAACTTATTAGGAGACATCACGACGCCCCCGCTGCGGGACACCCTGGACGAGATAAAACCTTCGAACTAATAAGTAGAAGTTTTTACTGGCCAAAGATGAGGGAATCTATCGGCCGCTATGTGCGTAACTGCCATATATGCCAAAAAGCCAAACCAGTTACCTAATGAACACAAGGAGTCCTCCGCCCACTGCCCATTCCAAATCGTCCCTGGCAAGAGATCTCTATGGATTTTGTCACAGGCCTCCCGGAATCCGAAAGCTATGATGCTATCTTGGTTATTGTAGATCACCTGTCAAAAATGCGCCATCTAATCCCTTGTAATACCACGGTCAACTCTAGAGACGTCGCCGACTTATACCTCCGATATGTATGGAAACTCCATGGGCTACCTACGCACGTTACCTCCGACCGAGGCACACAGTTTACAGCCCACTTCTGGCAGGAGCTCTGCAAGCGCTTAGGAATCCAGGCTCGAATGTCTACTGCATTTCACCCAGAAACCGATGGACAGACGGAACGACTAAACGCAGTTATGGAGCAATATCTGCGCTCATACGTGTCCTATCAACAAGGAGACTGGAGCAAATGGCTAGCCATGGCAGAATTCTCAGCCAATAACCAGGAATCGGCTACTACTAAAGTTTCGCCCTTTTTTGCAAACTATGGTTACCATCCCCGCTTCGACACCTCTATTGTCCCCGCAACCGCCATTGCCCAAAGCCTAGACTCTTCTAATTTCGCAACCACAATGCAAAACCTATACGACTACCTCAGGATACAAATTCGGACAGCCCAGGATATCCAGGAGACCTCTATTAATAAACATCGAACTCCCGCTCCTGCCTATCAAGTCGATGATCAAGTATTCGTATCGATGAAGAATATTAGGACAGTTCGTAATGCACGAAAACTCGACTGGAAATGGATGGGACCATACCCAGTAAAGAAGATAGTCTCCCCTTTTGCATACGAGATTGATCTTCCTTCTTCAGTCAAATACCATCCTGTTTTTCACGTGTCACTCCTTAAGCCCGCTGCCGACGATCCTCTTCCAGGACAAGTTCTACCCCCTCCACCTCCAATCATCGTTAACCAGCAGGAGGAATATTTTATCGAAAAAATCCTCGAGCAACGAACACATCGTAGACAACAACAGTACCTTGTCGAATGGACCGGCTATGCTCACCCTACCTGGGAACCCGCTGAAGATCTTGTAGATACTTCGGCACTAAAAGAGTTTTTAACTATCCCGACCTTGGTTACTCCTAGTGTTCGCAGGAGCTCACGCTTGAAGGGGGGAGCTACTTTCATGGATTGATTTAAAGGATGCTTCATGGTTTGACTGGTGATTTGTATTGTTGATCTGGGTGGTTGTATAATTTCTTTGTCGTTCGGTTATATTTAGAGTTGCTGGGATAATGTCTTTGTATTTCGGTTGTTGTCGGGTCGTCGTCGGTGTTACCGAAAAGCGGGGTATTTAAGGAAGGATTTCGGTCGCTTTTGTTTCTCTTTCTTTCTTTCCTTAAGCAACGTTCTCGTTACCTTCTTCGGTACTTGTTAAAAGAATATTATCTCGATTCTATCTCAGAATCCTCGCTGTCGCTGTTCATCTCGCCGCACTTATCTCGCCTTGAGATAGACCCATCGTAGAACTTGTAGAAACGCTGCACTCTTTGAACGCGTCGATACCTCATTAAGTAGCACTGCTCACCTTCAGGGATACTGAAGGGCTTAACGAGGGACCCGACCGGGAGAATTCCCCCTCTTGTTGTACTTTTCCTTCTTCTTTCTTTAAGCAACGTCTTCTATTGTACACTCACAGTATTCCACAAATACAAACTCGGGTTATACCTCATAACCCATCGCCGTCGCCGTCTTCAAGTCATCATAACTTGAACCATTGGTAGAGCCTGTAGAATCCTCGCACACTCTCTGATCGCTAGTTTCTCGTTCAAGTAGCACTGCTTATCTCGGGGGATACCTGAGAGCTTGACGAGAATCTCGCTCCTTGAGATTACGTTGCTTCCTAATCTACACCCTCTACCCCGCTTCCCCCTCAAACCAAAGAACCACCATGAGCAACCCTGCCCCCGCCCCCTGGACCTTCCCAACATTTGAGAACTTCCAAGCCGCCGCCAACGCCGACCTCGCCTCCGCTTATGAGGAAATTCGTTCCCACTATCAACAGCGGGTCGACAACCTCACTTACGCAGACCTACAGCTTGAGGAAGCCACACAAGAGAGGAATAACATGACAGCAAGGTTCAACACTTGCCAGTCGCAACTACAAGCGGCTGAAGCAGAAGTCGCCCGCCTCCTTAACGCTGCTCCTCCACCACCTGCGCCCTCGCCACCACCGCCTCCCGCTCATACACAAGGAGGCCGTTCCGACAAAATGCCCGACCCAGATAAATTCAATGGGTCCCGCGATAAACTCCCCGGGTTCGTCCTACAACTTCGATCAAAACTCTCGGTTAACGCCGACCGCTTCTCCAGTAGCAACAATATGATATTGTATGCTATCAGCCGTCTCGAAGGAGCCGCCCTCGAGCAGATCCGCCACTCTGTCCTCCCTGATGGGACCACCACCTGGAACAACGCCGCTGAATTGATTACTGCCTTGGAAACCGCTTTCGGCGACCCCGACCCACTGGGAACCGCTCGCCGCGAACTGCACCAGCTCCGACAGGGGAAACGAGATTTTTCCGCCTACCTCGCTGACTTCCAACGAATCATGGGAAGGCTAAATTACGACGAGTCCGCAAAGAACGACGCCCTAGAGTTCGGAATGTCAGACGAACTGAAAGAAGCCGTGGTAACCGTCGCCGACTTCCCCACCACCTTCACCTCCCTCTGTGCCTTCCTCCTCCGCTTAGACAACCGCATCCGAGCAAGGAGAGAAGAGAAGAAGAACAATGCCCGCAATACCATGGGACAGTTCACCGCCCCTGCCGCCGCCCCTGCCGCTTTCACCCCTGCCTCCTCCTCCTTCGCCCCAGGAGGGCTTGTCCCTATGGACTTATCCTTCGGTCGAACCTCTACCTCCCGCCCTGCTCCTGAACAACGCTATGTTCAGATCAACGGGAGAAGGAAATTATCGTCCGAAGAAAAAACATGGAGGCAGACCAACAACCGCTGCCTGTTCTGCGCTGGAGAAGGACACATCTTCTCCAACTGCCCCTCTGCCTCCAAGCGCCCCGCTATGAGAGGAGCCGTCACCAATGCCGCCGCCGCACCTCCAGCTCCCTCTGTTTTTCCGCCGCCTCTGCCTCCTCGTTTTTCTGGTTTTGATACTACAGACTCAGTTGAGTCTTTAAACTAGTTCAACCGGAGTCGCCTTGTGACCCTGCTCTGGTTTCTTTTTCTTCTTTGTCAGCGTTCTCTATTTCTGGGTTTTCAGTGTCGGATGTATGCGTGGAGGATAATTTGGATGGGGAACACTTTGTAGTTTCATGTAATCTTTCCCACCAAAATAAAGTCATAAAAACACACGCACTTCTTGACACTGGAGCCTCAGGGTTCGCTTTCATTGACGAAAACTTTGTGCGTCACCATTCCCTACCATTGTCTCCCCTTAAAACCCCTCGCCAATTAGAAGTCATTGACGGCCGAACAATTGCCTCGGGAGATATTACCAATCTTTGCCACTTGGAGCTTTCTATTCAACAACATAACGAAAAAGCTCCCTTCTTCGTCACCAAACTAGGACACTACCCCCTAGTGCTCGGTATCCCGTGGATGAACCTTCATGACGTTCACCTACAATTCGCCAACAAAAGCATTGAATTCAACTCTGAGTTCTGCACCACCCACTGTGCCCCCAAACAACCCATTGTTTCTGTCGCTGCCATCCCGCCTCCAACTAAACTTAACGCCGCCTTTATTGGAGCCGCCAGTTTCCGCATGCTCGCCAGAAAAAAGGGTATTCAGGTCTATTCAATGTCTCTATATGAAATAAACAAAGTCCTCGATAGAAAAACCACTAAAGAGGAATGGAGACAAAGAATACCCGCAGAATATCACAAATACCTGGACATGTTTGATAAAGCGAAAGCCCAAGGACTCCCCCCCCGCCGTCCCTACAACCACCGCATTACCCTCCAAGAAGGTAAAGAACCACCATTCGGCCCCCTCTACGGTATGTCACGAGATGAACTTCTAGTTCTTAAGAAGTACATCGAGGACAACCTAGAGAAGGGCTTTATTCGCGCCAGTTCATCTTCCGCCGGTTCCCCCGTCCTCTTCGCCGCAAAACCCGACGGATCTCTACGCCTCTGTGTAGACTACCGAGGCCTTAATGCTCTTACTGTCAAAGACCGATATACCTCCCCACTTGTTAAAGAGACCCTCGATCGCCTCGCTAAAGCACAATGGTATTCCAAACTAGACCTTCGGGATGGATTTCACCAAATTCGCATTGCAGAAGGGGAAGAATGGAAGACCGCTTTTAGGACTCGTTACGGTCTTTACGAATACATGGTTATGCCATTCGGTCTCACCAATGCCCCCGGTACCTTCCAGCGCTTTGTCAATGATTCTCTCCGAGAATACTTGGACCTCTTTTGTACGGCCTATCTTGACGATATCCTTATCTATAGTGATACCCTCGCCGAGCATAAGACCCACGTGCGACAAGTCCTTGACGCCTTAAAAGCCAACAATATACTTCTCAAACCTGAGAAGTGCGAATTCCACGTCCAATCCATAAAATACCTTGGACTAATCCTCACGCCCGAAGGAATCAAGATGGACGAAGAGAAACTCAAAGCTGTACGAGACTGGAACCGCCCAAAATGCATTAAGGATGTTCAAGCCTTCCTCGGCTTTGCAAACTTCTACCGACGATTTATCCTAGGATTCTCCCGCCTGGCCGCCCCCCTTACCGCCTTTACAAAAAAAGGCATTATCTTCGAATGGACAGTTGAGGCAGAACTCGCTTTCGAAGCTCTAAAAGATGCATTCACTAAAGCCCCTGTACTCGTCCACTTTGATCCCCGAAAAAAGATCTTCGTGGAATCTGATGCTTCCGACTTCGTCTCCGGTGGTGTCCTCTCCCAACTTGATGACAATGGCGTACTTCACCCCGTGGCATTTTTCTCCAAGAAACATTCACCCGCTGAATGCAACTATGAGATCTATGACAAAGAGCTTCTAGCGATCATCCGATGTTTCGAGGAATGGAGACCAGAGCTTGAAGGATCAGAACTACCCATCTCGGTTATTACTGACCATAAGAACTTGGAATATTTCATGACCACCAAGCAACTTAATCGACGACAAGTCAGATGGGCTGAATACCTTTCACGTTTTGACTTCGTCATTACTTATAGACCGGGAGTACAAGGAGGAAAACCAGACGCACTGACTCGGAGATCAGGAGATCTCCCTGAAGAAGGGGATGAAAGACTAAGACACCAACACCAAGTAGTCTTGAAGGAGAAGAACGTTGATCCTAAGTTGAGTTTGTTTTCGGGTTCTTTATCAAATGAACCCGCTGAATTGGATGCCTCCCTCAATACCTTAATGAACCTTGGATACAATGCTGACCCGTTCCCACAAAAAATCCTCCTAGCACTTAAAAACGGTGAACGACAATCCAAAGAGATCACCCTAGGCGATTGTACTGAAGTCAGTGGCCGCCTTTATTATCGGCAAAAACTCTATATCCCCGATCATGATCCTCTTCGTCTCCTCATTCTACAACGACATCATGACGCCCCGTCAGCTGGTCACCCAGGACGTGAAAAATCCTTCGAACTCATTTCGAGGCATTTTTATTGGCCAAAGATGAGAGAGTATATTGGCCGTTATACGCGAAACTGTCATACCTGTCGACGAGCAAAACCAAGCACCCTCGGTACCCAAGGCGTCCTGAAACCACTCCCAATCCCTAATCGCCCCTGGGAAGAGCTATCAATGGACTTCGTTACCGGTCTCCCAGAATCTAACGGCTTTGATGCTATTATGGTTGTGGTGGATCGACTCTCGAAGATGCGGCACCTTATCCCGTGCAATACAACCGTCAACGCCGAGCAAACAGCCGAACTCTACCTCCAAAATGTTTGGAAACTCCACGGACTACCTTCCCATATCACTTCGGATAGAGGAACGCAGTTTACCGCTAAGTTTTGGAAACATCTTTGCCAACGCCTGAATATCTCCGCTCGGATGTCAACGTCTTTCCACCCAGAAACAGATGGTCAAACCGAACGTCTTAATGCCGTCATGGAACAATATCTTCGATGCTATGTTTCTTACCAACAAGACGACTGGACAAAATGGCTACCTATTGCGGAGTTCGCTGCCAATAACCAAGAGTCAGCCAGTACGAAAGCTACACCCTTCTTCGCCAATTATGGTTACCACCCTCGCTTTGATACCTCCGTTGTCTCCAATGACCACTCCCCCCAGACCCTCGATGCCAATGACTTCGCGTCTAAGATGGAAGAACTTAGAGACTTCCATCGAGTTCAAATGAGGACAGCACAAGATACTTTCGAAACCAGTACTAATCAACACCGTACCCCCGCCCCTTCTTTCAAAGTCAATGACCATGTCTTCATATCCATGAAGAACATGAGGACGACTAGGAATTCAAGGAAATTGGACTGGAAGTGGAGTGGCCCCTTCCCTGTGAAACGAATAATCTCTGTGCACGCCTATGAAATAGACCTACCATCGTCTATGAAATACCATCCGGTATTTCACGTTTCACTAATCAAAGCTGCTCCTGTTGACCCACTCCCGGGTCAGATTATTCCACCACCACCCCCAGTTCAAGTCAACGATCATGAAGAATATCTTGTCGAGAGTATCCTAGATTCTCGTATTCGCCATGGAAAATTGCAATATCTGGTTGAATGAACAGGTTATGCCTTACCTACGTGGGAACCAGCTGATTACCATACGGAGACTGAAGCAGTGGACGCCTTTCACCGACAATATCCGAGTAAGCCCAAGGGAGGACTAGTTAGTGTTCGCAGGAGCTCACGGCTATAAGGGAGGGGGTACTTTCATGGATGACTGTTTTCGTTGGTTCGTCGGGTATAAGGGTGCAAGGCTAATGTGTCATGTTGTTGTTCCCTATGTTTCTTTGGGTTTCCGTTGTAATGAGTCAAGTCTTTGTCATCGAACGAGTTGGAATATGGTATATAAGCGAAGGGATTCCCCCTCTTGTTGTACTTTTCCTTCTTCTTTCTTTAAGCAACGTCTTCTATTGTACACTCACAGTATTTTACGAATACAAACTCGGATTACACCTCGTAATCCTTCGCCGTCGCCGTCTTCAAGTTATCATAGCTTGAACCATTGGTAGAGCCTGTAGAATCTTCGCACACTCTTTGGTCGTTAGTTTCTCGTTCAAGTAGCACTGCTTATCTCGGGGGATACCTGAGAGCTTGACGAGAATCTCGCTCCTTGAGATAAAGTAAGAACATTGCTTAAAGAAAGAAGAAGAAGACAAAGAGCAACCAAAATCCTACGCTTAAATACCCTATTTTCCAATACTATAATTCTTAACTGAACAACAACCGAATTTCACGGATGAACTAGGTTAATGGGTCAGTTTTCGGATAATGGTTGTGATGGGTTAGGAGATGTCGCGTAATGTCTTTGTTAGTTTCAGTTATGAGTCATTTGTATGCAGAAAGAGGGGTATTTAAGAAAGGGGTTTTTGTCGCTTGTAGTTCTTTTCTCTTTCTTTCTTTAAGCAACGTTCTCGTTTACCTTCTATTGTATTGTTTTAAAAACTACTTCGATTCTGTCTCAGAATCCTCGCTGTCACTGCCTATTTCGCTGCACTTATCTTGCCTTGAGATAGACCCTACGTAGAACCTGTAGAAACTCCGTATTTTCTATCACTTCCTACCTCGTCTAAGTAGCTCTGTTCACCTTCAGGGATACTGAAGGGCTTAGCGAGAGGGGAATCGTGAGACAGAACAACAAAGACATTATAGAAAAAACCAGAAACCATTATAACCACCACATGATCCTATACCTGTTACCCGATTCTATCCGTGAAAGTAGCTCCCCCCTTCAAGCATGAGCTCCTGTGAACCCTAGGGACTACAAAAGTAGGGGTTGGTGGTATTATGGTGAGAAAGTTACTGAGGGCTTCCGTGTCTACTAGGTCTTCCACAGGTTCCCAAGTAGGGTGAGCATATCTAGTCCATTCGATAAGGTACTGGAGAGGCTTGTCCATGATGTGTCTGTTGATCAAGGATCTTATTGATGTAGTACTCCTCTTGGTCTTTGACCACAATAGGCATTGGTGGCTGCACAATCTGCTGTAATGGGAACCCTTCTAGAGACAAGGACTCTGGAGGGTAGCCGTGCGAATGTGTATGTGTGTGTATAGGATAGGGATAAATGCTTCAGCAGAAAGTTGTAGCTCACCAAACTTAATATAAATAAGGTTTCGCTTTGCAGGTAACTCACTATTGTTACTATCGTTGGAAGATGAGGATTCTTTACAGATGGCCGTGATCTTGATACTTTTATACTAGTAATCCAGACCCACGGCCTTGAACCAACCTGTACTTACTTCGCTCAGGTTCTACTCCAGCACGTTTGCATTCCATCACTGAGAGAACGCTTATCTCCGACGGCTGGTCGTTTTCATGGATGGTCGTTTTGTTGGTTGGTTAGGTACATGGGTACATGGTTGTTAAGTTTCATTGTTATTCTTTGTGTTTCCTTGGGCCTTCGTATAATTAGTCATGCATTTGTCATCGAAGGGACGGATTGTTGGTATATAAGTGAAGAGTTTCCCCCTCTGGTTGTACTTTTCCTTCTCCTTTCTTTAAGCAATGTCTTCTATTGTTCACTCTTTGTATCTCACAATACAAACCTCAGTTACATCTCGCAACCTTTCGCTGTCGCCGTCTTCAAGTCCTCATAACTTGAACAATACTTAGAGCCTGTAGAATCTCTGTATACACTCTCGCCGCCAGTTTCTCTTTCAAGTAGCACTGCTTATCTGGGGGGATACCTGAGAGCTTGACGAGATCCTCGCTCCTTAAGAGTTATACCGCATGATAGACTCAAGCCTGAGGATTACGCAGATATTTCAAGTGACAGCCTGCTTCAGAATACAGCATTAGTAGAAGGATCCGCTTCTGTGGTCTCCTCACCTCTCTGCCTTTAGCCTGGGGACCTGTCATCGCTCCAAGGCGATTGGCAGGAGTCAGGGTGACAATCCAAGCAGTCAACTTTGGGAGCTTATAATAATAATAATACTAATATAATCTTAGATGAATTACAAGACCACGCGGAACCAATCCTCCATCTCATACCCGAATGGCACAGTACAACACGGTACAAGGCCTCATCCTCCATCCTATGCCCCCAATACATAATAGGAATGAAAAACAACATAAGGAAAAACATAGGAAAAACAAATCGAACCCAACTGCAACCTCCTCCATCATACATTATAGACAAATGGAACGGGGGTAGTCCTACTGCTCTGTAGAGGGAATAGGTATAGGAATACAGCCGTTGCAAATACTAGAAATCAGGTTGAGATGTTAAGAGTATTTTCGTGCAAAGTACTCAATAATCTTAAGGGCTCCACTCGGTAGTATTCTGTCTGATGAGACTCGGAAGAAGAGCAACAGGTGGCGGGGTCATGCACTATCTTTATAGTGCTGCTGGCTCGCCGTCCTCTTTCTGTTCTACTATGTTGGGGGCCCATCAAGACCCTGAGAACATGCTAAGCTATTGCGGGCGGGGCACCTCAGAATTCAGCTAATGATTACTTTGGTGCTCTACGGTATTTCTTGGTTGTTCTGTCCAGTTAGACTTTCTAGATCCGCCAGCTGCATGCCATGCCTATGCTGAAAGCAGGAATTGGCGCTGATCAGTCTACTGTTGCATGTGAGGTGTCCTGCACTTAATAGATTCCCTATTGCCGCGCCAATGGCTCTGGGCCACTGGTACATGCACAGATGGATTGGGAACGCCACCACAGGAGCTTCCTGTGTTTGGTATCACTGGAGATATATCATTGGCTCGTCAGCTAATGTTATTCTCGCTGGTTCCACTCCATCCGAACAGCAGGGTAGCAGGTATCCTCTGACATGTGGTAGCTACACCACTCATGTTGATCCTTACTACCTCTCTGCTTGCCTGGTACTATTATGCTTCACTGCAGGTAACGGTATTTTAGATCCATTACATGAGATTGATCATCCATCTTCGGTGAAGTATCATCTTGTCTTCCACGTTTCCTTAATGAAACCCGCTGCCAAAGATCCTTTCCCAGGACAAGTCATACCTCCTCCTTCCCCGGTTATAGTTAATGAACAGGAAGAGTACTTCATCGAAAAAATCCTCGAACAAAGGACATATCTTGGACGGTTGCAATACCTCGTTGAATGGACCGGATATGCCCATCCTACCTGGGAACCCGCTGAAGACCTTCAAGATACTTCGGCGCTTGATACCTTTCTGGCTACTATGACTCCTGTTATTCCTAGTGTTCGCAGGAGCTCACACTTGAAGGGGGGAGCTACTTTCACGGATTAAGATTGGATATGGGGTTAGGGTTTGGTTTGATGGTTGCGATGGATTTTGGGTTTCTTCTTGATAATGTCTTTATGTTTCGGTTGTTGTCAGGTATTGATTGTGGTGGGAAAAGCGGGGTATTTAAACGATGGATTTTGATTGTTCTTTGTCTCTTTCTTCTCTTTTCCTAAAGCAACATTCTCGTTTACCTTCTTCTGAATTGTTTGAATACTATCTCGGTTCTACCTCAGAATCCTCGCTGTTGCTGCCTGCAGTCACTGCACTTATCTTGCCTTGAGATAGATCCCATGTACAACTTGTATAATCCTCGCACTCCTCACACGTGTTGGCACCTCGCTTAAGTAGCACTGCTCACCTTCAGGGATACTGAAGGGCTTAATGAGAGACTGAACCGTGAGATTATGGTTGAAAAAAATCCAGATATCTCAAGGATTGAGTTTAATGCCCTTGGGTCTATTGGGGGAGCTGGTGGAACTTCATGTATTTTTGGGTGTTGAGGTATTTTTATTTATTTATTGGGTGGACTATATTGTCCTTTTGTTTTTTTTTATCTCGGGGCTATCGTAGGGCAGTATCTATTTATTTCTTATGTATCTGGGGCATATTAGGGGTTAGGGTGCATGTGAACATTGGGCTGGGAGGAATTGGGATTATTTTTAGTCTTACCAATCAATCAATATTGACAAGCTATCACTGCCCGCACAAGTAATCAGCCCCAAATAATGTGCTTGGTATCCAAACGTGATACTGTAAGTTATTAGGATATCCAAATGAAAGTTGGTGTTACCAAGAATATAGAGCAGTCTCACGGTTTGATCCCTCGTTAAGCCCTTCAGTATCCCTGAAGGTGAGCAGTGCTACTTAAGCGAGAGGCCAAGCGACAAGAGTCGCAATGTTTCTACAGGTCCTACGTGGGTCTAACTCAAGGTGAGTTAAGTGTAAAGGTTTTCACAGCGATGGCGACCGCGAGGATTCTGAGATAGAATCGAGGTAGTATTAAGATAATACAGTAGAAGTAAAGTAAGAACGTTGCTTAAGGAAAGAAGAAGAAGAAGATATGAGAGAACGAAATCCATCCCTTAAATACCCCACTTTCCAACCATCATGACTCATAACCGAAAGCAACCGAAACACTAATCAAAACACAAAGACATTATAACCCTTGACCGAGATTCCGACCACAACCCCTAAAATATCCCTGACTTGTTTACTCCTTCATATCCGTGAAAAGCAGTTTTGAAAAGATTACTGTCGTTACAATTCAAATATCGTTACAATTCAAATTAAGCATGAATGTGTGCTATCAAGACAATATTGTTACAATTCATATCTACATACTAAGCATGAGTATCTGCTATCAAGATTATTGTTCGTTACAATGTGGGTTGAATGACCATATTAAACATTAAAAAAATTGAGTAGGTGTGTTGATCCTACTGTTTAATATAACGCTAAACCAGATTAGACACTTTTTGCCAGATTTGGAAGCACATCAATTTTCTTGATATTTAGATTTTATATATGATATCGCTATATGTATCAAAACACATGTTATTGTTATAATTACTTTTATAAGGTATCGTGAATAGTACATCATCCAAATAGTTTGCTTTACAAATATTCAAATTCACTTTTGAACCTTTTCCCTTCATGTTCTTTCTTCGAGCCAATCCTAACATAAAATTTTAGTGTTTTTGTCTTCTCACTTCAATACTTCAACGCTAATTATTGCTCGATTCACCATTCTCAACAACATTCAAAAACCCTAACCCTTCTTGATGTCATTCCCCAAACCTTCACAAATATCATTCGTATGCTTGGATACACAATCATACTAAACATTAGATTGTGTTGCTTTTTCAGCCTACGTCACCTACAACTTTGTTGTTGTATGAATAGTGTTGGACATCGTACATTTTGAACCAGATCGCTTCTTATTCTTTCCTTTTGCTCTGAATCAGCTGATTCACCTCATTCTTAGTTTGAGCTATCAACTCTCACCATGTGCCTTTCCGCATTCAATTTCCTATTTTAGCCCGTGGCAAGTTATTTCCTGCTCGATTAAACCTGTTTGGTATGTAGTACGTGTGATCTTAGAGCAGTTGTTAAGCTCAATTGCACAGACTTCTTTGATATCTGTACAGAATCGGCATAATTTTTGGTTTCTCTTGATTTCGCTTATTTCTTCTCTTTTGGTGTGTATGTTATAATTAGTTCCTGTGTTATAGCTTTGGACATGACGTGTTAAATACCCCATGATTCCCACCTGGGTTTTCATTCTCCGCTTTCTTCTTCTTCTTTCAAACATTCGGGGTTTACTTCAGTCACCCTTACCTTTACCAACTCACACTTTTGGATGAACATTTTTCACACAGTATCAATTGTAAGTATTATTTCCACATGCCTATTTATTATTCTTTCGTTGGCAGAATCTCCTCAATTTCTGGTGTGGGTGGATTCAAATCGGCAAAAGTCCTTCATCATGATGCAGATGGTGCATCCCGTGAGGTGTCTGTGAAGTACTACCAAAACACCGACAACACTCTCTATCCTGATCGAGTATACCTATTTTATGGCACTGTTATCTTTTTCGCTGGAAACACTCCAAAGGTTGGCTACCATCTATCATCCTTTTGTATGCCTCATACTTTTTGATTATGCTAATAACACAAGTAGTACTCATTGATCCGTAATGTCGAGCTTATGAACAACGCACCTGCAGACAAATTTATTTCCAATGATCCATTCTGTACATCAACTGTCACTATGCTCTCGGATCTTGAAGATATGCCCAATACAACGTATTCTCACTTTCAAGGTCAGATGTATCAGTATAATAGTGAGGCTAAAGAAGATGTGCTGGTAAGAGCTTAAATTATTCCACCTGTTAAAACAAATTTGACAAAGCTAATTTGAATCTTGTAGTGCGCTCTCACCTTTTTGATTGACACCAAAGTCCTATTGTTCGCAAAGTTGGTTAAATATTTGCATTCGGGGAAAGTACTGGATATAGCTTTCAGGTATATTTATGAGAGTGATATAGATAGAGGTAAGATCACATCAATTACTCAACACCAATTTTTTAGCTCTCAATTTACTAAATATTTGACATTATAGCATATGGGATAACTCACGCTATAAATTTCTCACGTGATGGTGTTCCCAAAGATGACAAAGCCTCCATATTCCAAACTCCGAAGTCCAAACGCAAGGTTTTATTGGGCCCACTCAATACCTCGCCAAGTCCAATGAAGATAATTAAGCCAGATCCAGACAGTGGTCCTGCAACACCTACAAAATCAGGAGTGTCTTCAAGCACAATACCAGGATCGCCAGGTCAGTTTCACATATAACAAGTATTGTGGATTTTAATACTCACTACTCCTATTAGTAGGGCCCATTCGAGCTAAGCTGAACTTTGGACGAGATGCTGATAGAAGCAATCTGTTCAAACGACCGGAAGCAAGAGCGAGTCGTACTCCTTTTCATAGTCCAGAGCGTTCCGATGATCAGCCATTACCTATGGAAACTATTGATATGGTTGAGTCTTCTTCGGACGAGGATGAATTGTCTGCTGCAGTGTCCATCCAGTCTTCAAAGTCTAAACGTGGTGGTAAAGGACAAGGGAAAGGAAAGGATAAAATGTAACAATAGAAGGATTGGATACTGTATCTTTTTATATATTTTTTATATTTTCAATTTTGTCATGGTGGAATAATATAAGGGCTTTACTGATAGAGAAACTCAGTAAACCAAAATGTCAATTCGCTTTCGCTCATATGTCCCTCATCGTACAACTAGCACCCAAATAGCAGGTGATATGACGAATATATCACAATCCATTGCATTGACAGCTGTACCATCAGATGATATCCTGATGGATTCTGGTGGCCTGTTTTCTACTTTTAGTTTTGTTCAACATAGTAATCAACAATCTCGCCAATACGCAGAGTCTACCAGTAATAGAAGACCTCGATTGGACAACACTAGAAAGGAATCCTCACCAAAAACCAACATCCACAGCTCCATCCAAAGCATCTTTAGCCCTGATGTACCTTTTCAACGACTTCTTTCTAGGTTTCGAACCACTTATGACACATATTTCCCTGACTGTCCATGTTCTTTTTGTGGCATATTGATGCTTCCACGTCACGTCAACTGGATCAATAAGGATAATAACAAAATTTATCCTCTTGTAGCTGTTTTAGGCTTTTCAGTATCCGAGAGAATGAAAAGTGGATCACCACAAATCGCTGTCTGTACTCATTGCAAGACAACTCCCAGGGAACCACCAGCTGCAGGCCCATGGCCTGACGTTCTTATCAGTTTGTCTCAACGCTCTAGGATTTTCCTAAGTCCTGTTTCTCTGCAGACAAGCTTGGGCCGCACACAAAGTCACTCTCAGACAATTAATCCTTATGCTACCTACCGCACTGTCACTGGTAAGATTTCCATCTCGTGTTCCAAATACATTGAGTGCTGAAATTAGGTAGGGAAGATGTCATTATCGAATAATGAACGTGCTGTTGCATTGTTTAGTGGCTGTATTGGTGCTTTTTTGGAAAGTTCCAATAACTCGGTTGATCAAGGTCATGATATTCAACATCTGCAACACTGCCGTGACTGGCTATTAGCAAACAATCCACTATATCACAGATATGATGTTCGTACTCACTTGCAACGTCATCCAGTTCCCACTGCTTCTATCTCATCATTAGCTCCACCAGAAGAGTCACGTCCAATGAATCGTCCAGATCTTGTCCTCCATCCCTTTGACTATACATCAGCAACAGCAAACGAAGATCATCGTGGATTCAGACTGCCTGTTGGATCTTTACCAGGTCCATCTTCAAGCCCTGAACATCATCATATAGGTCTCACACGATCTGATCCTGCCTTAGAACCTCTTTTGTTTCCTGTTCTCTATCCATGGGGTCAGGGTCACTGGCAGTTGGCTTCACGACAAGAAAGGATCCCTTATCACAACACTCGGTTGGCGGACACCAAGACAAAGTTAAACTCCATTGTTTCACATTATCGGGATGACCACTACTGGCCTGCATGGACTTACATGGAAATTGAAGCCTCTCGCATCTTCCAAAATAATTGCAGATTAATCAAAGGCCAAGCTCAACGATCAGCAGATCAACGATATACTGCTTCTCAACTACTCCAACCCAGTCAATATGGTTCTTGGTCCATCCTCAACGAAGAACTCACTACCACGATTCCCAAGTTTATTCGAACTGGTGATACCTTTTTCAGTACTGCTGAGGCCAAGATTCGTTGTATGCTTCAAACATTTGGGGTTCCAACACTATTTGTCACAACAACCTTCTCAGAACGTTGGCCAAAGTATCAGCAAATTCTCCTTCAAACTGGCAACCATGATACCTTACCCTCCAATCGCCCATGGGATGCTATTCAATACTACTATGAACGTTGGCACTGGATCAAAACAACCTATTTTCGTGGATCAACTGTCTCAGGCTTTGGTCAGTTGCGGGAGCTGGTGGAACGTCATGAATTTCAACTGCGTGGCGCTATTCACACTCATTCACTTCTTTGGACAGAATTTGATCAATCAGAGTTAATTGGCAAAGCCTTTATCCGTGCAGATATTCCTGATCCAGAAATGGAATCTGAGTTGTATGAGCTGGTCTTGATGCATCAAATACATCACTGCCATATCCATCTTTGTGGGCGTGATGATACAATGACAGGCCCATGCCGTAAAGGCTTTCCTGCAGAATTGTCACCAATCACGTTCCAAAAGCCAGGAGAAGTCAGATACACATACCGCAGGCTGACTGAAGCTGATCAGTATGTTGTTCCGTACTGCCCACAACTTCTTCTCCTGTGGCAGGCTCATTGCAATGTCCAGTACTGCACTTCCGGAGGTCTGGCAAAATACATTTCAAAGTATGTCACAAAAGCTGAACCAAAATCTTTGGTTGATATCAGGAGTGAGAATCATACCACATCACATCTTCTTTCGTAGGATGGGTTCAATGGAGTGCATGGTTTTGTTATTGAGCTTTCCCATCTTTCAAATGTCGAGTGGCTGTTTGTATCTTCCAACCTCTATTCCTGCTGAACGAACATCAGTTGTCAAACCTGCTTGGCTTCTCGAACAGCAAGCTGACGATGACACACCCTACTATCCCGATGCATTAGAAAAGTATTTTGCTCGACCAGCACATCCCATGTTTGAGAGACTTACATATTTCCACTATCATTCTTATTATAAGCTGGAACGGAGAAAAAGGAGAAGTGAAGGCAATTATTGGCCTGACAAAAATGGAAACTTTGTATATGCCCGTAAAAAGGTAAAGTTGTGTCAAAGGTTTGCTTGAATATTTGTTAACATGGAATATAGCCTGTCCTGATCCGTACTGTTCATCGTCGGTCAGCTGATGGTGATTCATTCTTTTTCGTCAAACTTCTTCAACTGAAGCCATGGAGATCTGACGAAGAGATCTTTGGTAACGGCAACTTCACTACTTACAAAGATCACATGTTAGCTCAGTTTCCAAATCTCTATCATGATTTGATGTCAACATACCGGTCAGGAATCCATCAACATTCACTTCAGCAAGCAGATATTTACCTGGAGCTCCTTGATACGATTGTCGATGGTCATTGCGTATCTGTGAAGTCAGTAATTCAAGACCAGTTAATTATGATGCAACGTTCTCCACTCCCAGTCCCCAACTCAATGGCAATATTTGATCTTCGTGGAGATCAATACACGGCATACTGTAACATTACTCAAGCAGTAGCTCAAGCTCGCTTAGGCAGCCCTGGAGTGAAATTGTTTATTACTGGCCCTGCAGGTACTGGCAAGTCCTATTTGCTTCGTGCCTTACAGCAATGGTTTTCAAGTCAGCGTATGGAGTTCCTGTTACTTGCACCTACTGGAATAGCTGCCAACAACATAAATGGTCAAACGATTCACTGTGCCCTTCACATTGGTGGTCATGGAGATGGTGGTGGACTGAAATCGAACATCTTTCAGTCAACGGAAAAGCTTCACCAACTCAAAAAAGTCAGGGTTCTGATTATTGATGAGATATCCATGGTTAACTCTGACCTATTTGAATTCATATCCTCTCTCTTTGCTCACCTTCACAACAATATCAAGCCTTTTGGTAACCTCCATGTATTGTGTTTGGGCGATTTGTTGCAATTGCCTCCTGTCACCGGAAAGAAGATTTTCTTTTCACCAATATGGAGGCTTTTCAGTCCAATATTTCTGCGGAATCAATGCGTCAACGTGAGGATCCTGCCTTTTTTAACCTATTAAACGATCTGCGCTTTGGCAACATCAGTCCTGCCAGCAGTGAAATAATTCAACAAAATGTTCAAGCCTTTCACGCCCCTGCAAAAACCTACCTAACAACTTATTTGGTCTCTTTTCGCCAAACAGCCAACAAAATCAACAATCTTCTTCTTGATACCCTACCTGACACTATGAGACATGTCTTCCATGCAATTGATCGAGAGGAAGGACAACTTCTATCAAAGGAATCACATGAACGTACCTTCAAAAAAGGTACCAACTATCCTGTGGAGGTTGTCTGTGTACTTGAAGCAAAAGTAATGTTTTTAAATAACACATTACTCTCTGTTGAGTATCCAATGGGCCCTGTGGGGTGATTGTTGCCATTCGAGAAGAAAGACTACCGACTGTAGCATTCCCTACTATTGAGGGTATACGGGTAAGATGAAAATATGCATTGTTTAGTAAACAGTCAGTAACTAACATGCAATGTAGATGGTGGAAATACAACTTGATACAGTCCACTTTCGCAGCTATGGAATCCTATATTCCAGGACTCAGTTGCCAATTCAAAATGCTTTCGCACTCACGATCCACAAAACACAAGGGCTCTCCTTGAACAATATTTGCGTTGCATTAGATCAAACCCTTTTTAGTGCTGGTCAGGCGTATACTGCATTAAGTAGGGCCAAACGCTGGGAAGATGTCAGTATCTCCTGTTTTGATTCATTAGCAGTAAAATTTGACATTGAGGCTGTGAAAGAATATGAGAGATTGGCGGTGTTGGTATCATAAATCATAGTAGTGTGTTCAGTGCTGGTGCCAATTGTCATGAATATTTGATGTCAAAAAAATTAAGAGATCGAGAAGTGGAAAGTAGATGGTTATACTGTAGCTAATTAGTGGTAACGAGGAAAATAAGGTCGGGAGAGTTTAATAAACTAAGGGGTGATTAGTCTCAAGAGAATGGTAAATTGTTCCGGGACTGTTAAAATGATTGTGGTGGTAACAAGGTAACAGTCTCAAAGAAAGTAGAAAAACAGTATTTAGTAACGAGGAAGTAAATAGTGGTAGCCAGGATGCTGCATGTGGCAGTTGAAAAATTTGTAGTAAGGTAAAACCATGCAGATAATGCTGTTTGATGTTCTTGCTAAAACATTGGTAACAGTAATCGTAATTATATTAGTAGTAGTAGTTGGAGATATAGAACACTGGCATAAAAGATATTCATTTTCTTGATCGTTAGTAGAGTAAACCTGTTCGAACAGCATCTAAATATAGAGGGTTAGTACTTACTGCCTAGTGCCATGCAATATAACACACAAATGACCTGTTAACATTCCATACCGTAAAGACACTCAACTCGTAAATCACACATGAATACAAAGAAAATCCACTAATTATTACATCTTGGCTTTTCCTGCCTCATACCCTTTTGCCTTTCCCTCTTTGCTTCTCGTAGCTCAGCTCTATGACTCTTTCTGTCCTTTTTTTTCTTTGCCAATCCTTTTTCCATTCTCTTTTTCCCTTTACTCTTACCGTACTTTTGATTTCCTACCTTTTCATTGTATCTATCAAGTTTGTCAAAATTGCCTTTTGCAGTAAAAAGATCAATAGAGTTCCTTGTCCCCTCTGTGATCTCTGTCACCTTGTGAGCAATTAGAGTTCCCAAAAACATAAAGCATTCACCAACGCCAACCTGAATCTTCATTTTCAGTTGCCATAAAACCAAATCTCCACCTTTGAATCCTGTCCCATATGGTGCCATTGCATTAAAACAAGTAGGCAGGTCCATCCAATCCTGATGTGTAGCTGATACATCTCCTTGCTGCCCTCTATTGATACAAACCCCATGCCAGGCACCTGCAGCAGGTGTTAATGCCTTCCCCGCTTTGGTTTTGTATGTTGCCATATGTTTAACAACAGGGCCCGTGAACTTCACCCACTGTTCTGGTGCTTGCATTCTCAGTTCGTAGGAGATTGCCTCAAATAGTTCCTGATTTTCCTTCAACCATTTATCAGCAATAGGCTGATCCCTTTTTGTCTCTGCTGTCTCCATCATTCTCTTATTGTAATGAGCCCACACACCATAATGCCTTGTGTCATATACACCCCGTGCAAGTGAATCTCCACCTCCTCCCCTTTTCCTGGTAGTGCGATCAGGCAGCAATGCATCAGATTCTGTCAAAGTTTGCACCTGTGATTTTGCAAGCTTGAATCTGTATCCCAATAAAACTCCTTCCTGATCACGGACTTCCAAATCTCCCATGCTAGAAGGGTAGAATGCAAAGGTATGAATGGCTTCTGTGTGCTCTGTGATGCTTGCCATCAACTTTTGTTCTCCATGATACCTTTCTTTCAAAAGTGTGTAGGAAATTGGAGAGCGAACAACAAAAATATTTTGGATCGCTTTCCATGACTGGTAGATGGTAGTAACTTCTGTCTCAACAGTGCTGCCCTTAGGAATTTGATATGGGAAGTTGCTGTATTTGAATGCTTTGCTGTCCATCAAGTGACGGATTCTGGATAGTGTATCATTCGAAGCGGAAGCGGAAAGGGATTTGGAAGCGGAGGCGGAGGCGAGAGCGGAGCGGAAGCTACGGAAGCGGAAAGGGATTTGGAAGCGGAGGTTGAGGCGGAGGCGGAAGCGGAGGCGGAAGCGGAACCTATGGAAGCGGAAGTGGAAGTGGAAGTGGAAGCGGAAGCGGAAGTGGGGGTGGAGGCGGAGGCGGGAGAAGTGGAAGAGGTGGAAGCGGGGGTGGAGGCAGTAGAAGTGGAGGAAGTTGAAGCAGAGGCTGAGGCGGAAGCGGAAGCAGGAGCAGTGGAAGAGGAAGCGGAGGCGGAAGCGGAGGCGGAGGTGGAAGCGGAAGCTGTGGAAGCGGGAGCTGTGGACGCGGGAGCTGTGGAAGTGGGAGCTGTGGAAGCGGAAGCGGAAGCGGAAAAAGGCATTTTAAATCTATTGGTCTCCTGTCAGCTTAATGCTGACGGTTGAATGCGGTATTGATGAGTAGCGAGTTTTTGCATGTTTGCCTCCTGCGCGAGGGTTCTTTTGCATGTTTGCCTCCTGCGAGAGGGTTCTTTGCCTTGACCTCGTGCACAGGAATTTTACCCTCTTTATTGAGCAGCGAGAAGTGGGGCCGGGAAGCCTTACACCCAGGCGGACCGTATTGCCACGCGTCACCGTCAAAAATTGACGTTGTAGTAGCCAGGTCCCTGACCAACAGTACGTATACCATTGGTGCGGTCATAGGAATTCTCAACTAGCTTGCTACACAAAGAACGCGAATGGAACTAGTACCAAGGCCGAAGCCAAAGCCATACAGGGACAGGGACAGGGACAGGAACGAGGTTGCGAGCGAAGAAACTGACAGGAGAACGTTAAACGAACCTTGAAGTATAATAAAAGCAGTTGGTAGGCAGAGAATAGAAGGCAGGCGGAGCGCGGTAGGCAGGCGGAGCGCGGTAGGCAGGCGGAGCGTTGTAGGCAGGCAGGCTGAGAGTCGTTTGGTGGGAACTGTGGGGTTAAGGTTTTGGGGTGGGCTGCTCGACCAGAGTGCTTGGGCGGGTGCTGCTAGGGTGGGGGCTGCTTGGGTGGAGGCTGCTCAGGCGGGGGCTGTTAGAGAAGAGCTTGAGGCGTAGGAGAAAAGCTTTGGATCGAGAGTTGATGGGCGGGCATAAGATGTGGTGATGTATAGGCGAGGTGTTGACTTCGTTAGGGGTGGCTGGAGCAAACAGAAAATCGAAGGACGGGTAACACGCCAAGGATAGTTACCCTGCCCTGGCCCAGCGGTCCCACAAATAGGGTATCAAAAACTAGTTGTGAACTAAAGTCTTTGAAACCCCAAAATGATGAGTCTCACGGTTGAGTCCCTCGTTAAGCCCTTCAGTATCCCTGAAGGTGAGCAGTGCTACTTAATGAGGTATCAACGCGTTCAAAGAGTGCAGCGTTTCTACAGGTTCTACAATAGGTCTATCTCAAGGCGAGATAAGTGCAGCGAAGTGAACAGCGACAGCGAGGATTCTAAGATAGAATCGAGATAATATTTCCGACAAGTACAGGAGAAGGTAAACGAGAACGTTGCTTAAGGAAAGAAAGGAAAGAGAAACAAGAGCGACCAAAATCCTTCCTTAAATACCCCGCTTTTCTGTAACATCAACAACAACCCGGCAACAACCGAAACACAAAGACATTATTCCAACGACCCAAACATAACCGAACAACAAAGAAATTATACAACCAAACCACGATTCACTCTCTAAGTCAATCCATGAAAATGAGCCATATAACTCGTAACGGGAAAAATCAGAGCAATAGATTGCGATAAGTAACAAGGAAAAACACTATTATAATTGGAATAATTGTAACTGTCCATGTAATAGAAATTTTACAAGCAATAGATTTGTCAACGGGTTGGAAAATCCCGGCCCAGGATTCCCAGTGGGACGGGACGAAAGCCCATCCCAGTTTCATGGATTGACTTAGGTAATGAATCGTGGTCTGGTCGCTGGTTGTATTGTTGTCTGAATGGTTGTACAATCTCTTTGTTGTTCGGTTATCTTTCGGTTATAGGTTTTACTAAGGAAAGCGGGGTATTTAAGCGATGGATTTCGGTCGTTCTTGTTCTTTTTGTTCTTCTTTCCTTAAGCAACGTTCTCGTTTTACTTCTGCTGTATTCGTCAAATACTATCTCGGTTCTACTTCCGAACCTTCGCTGTCGCTGTGAAACATCGTCAATACTTCGCCTTGAAGTTTACTCATCGTAGAACTTGTAGAAACATTGCACTCTTCGAACGAGTTAGGATCTCGCTTAAGTAGCACTGCTTACCTTCAGGGATACTAAAGGGCTTAATGGGAGACTGAACCGTGAGACCCAGCCCTTCCCAACCGCGCAACCTAAGGTAAGGAGATGAGAAACCTCGGAAGGTTTCTTCTAGTGTCAATGATGATTGCTCTGAGGACGCCAACGGCCCTTGAAAGGCCAGCATTCAAAAGAGCTCTGAGATGTATCCAAGCTTTGATTGATTTCCACTTAATGGCTCAGTACCGCAGCCACACAGAACAGACTGTTGAGTATATGGAAGAGTATTTGAAGAGCTTCCACGATACTAAAGATATCTTTCTCGAATTCCGTAAATTGAAGTCAACTGAAGCGAGAGCAAAGCAAGCAGATAAGGATTTAAGAACAACCCAGAAGGAGTCGCTACCGGCCTCCCAGAGTACGGCAAGAAAACGAAAGCTAGCGGCAAAGGATAGATTGGAAAGAGAAGAACAACAGCAGAATATCTACCATCAAGAGTCTCATTTTAACTTCATCAAAATGCACCTTTTGACCCACTTCACCGCACATATCAAGCAATTCGGCAATGTGCCTGCCTACTCCACAGAAGTTAGCGAAGCTTCGCATCGAGAGCAGATTAAGGTTGGTTACCTTTCTTCCAATAAGATTGATGTGACGAAACAGATACTAGAACACCACGCTCGCCGTCATACAATGTCCATGCGCATGGTATCTATTGGGGAAATGGCTCATGGAAGGTTGGCAGGAAGTTTGTCAGAAGAGGTGATCAATTTGTTGGAAAACGAGGAAACACCAGTCTAGCATGTGCTGGGAATGGTATCACAAACAAAACCGCCACATATATTACATGGGCATATTCACACTAAAATAACTCAGTGCTTAAAAGATGTGATGGTAGATATTGGTATTTCATGGATCGAAGTAAAGAAACGGATTAGGATGGAGTGTGATGGTTGCAGAGGGATTTCGGTTATTGAGTATAATGTCTTTGTGTTTCGGTTGTTGTCGGATGTTGGTTGTAATATGGGAAAGCGGGGTATTTAAGCAATGGATTTCGTTCATTCTTTGTCTTCTTCTTCTTCTCTCCTTAAGCAACGTTCTCGTTTACCTTCTCTTGTAATCGCTGGAATACTATCTCGGTTCTACCTCTGAACCCTTGCTGTTGCTGTTTACTTCGCTGCACTTATCTCGCCTGGAGATATTCCCCCCGTAGAACTTGTAGAAACGTTGCACTCTTCAAAACGTGTGATTACCTCGCTTAAGTAGCACTGCTCACCTTCAGGGATACTGAAGGGCTTAACGAGGGACTCAACCGTGAGATGGTAATACTAAGTGCCAACTGCTACAGAAAGTACTACGGTATAGCAACAGGAGCTTGCAGGACTCCACAAGGCTGACAGTGGACTGCCAGAAGTTGGAACTGTATCATGCAGAGTGATTCTCCCAGCTTCAGGTCCCTACGCTTTAATTTCAAGAAACCGATGTATATACCTTACATCACCTTATTTGTACGATCGGCATCTCCTTCCGGGGGGGGGGGCAGAGAAAAATGATTGGGTATGGGTTAGGGCAGGTGATGATACTGACTTTGGTGCCCTGTGGGGTTGTTAACCTGCCAAACTGTGGTGTCTATTTAAACTTCGGGACCCTACAACAAAAGGAACCCATCGATTAGCACTTGTACAAATGCTTCGAGTGGAGGATGTCGAACTCCTGGAGGCCAACAGTAGCTTGGTGAAAGTTGGTCTTCGGAAGGTAAAGATTTTGGGAAATGATGAATGGGTAGTCAATGTGTCTTGGATTATGGGTATGGCACATCTCGTGCAAAATCAGGTGGATGAAGGGCATTGGTATGTAAATAGTAGAATAGATTTAGAAACATTCAATGAAATATACTAGAGGTGTTGGCTGTACATGGACGTTGAATACCAACCTTCTGAAGATCATCAGTAGTTTTATAATTTACATTTGCTGAACCAGTACAATCTATCCAGGCGATAATTGATCAAAAGACAGCAAAAACTGACCTTTGTGAGTCATATTGAAAGAAGCAAGTCGCCTAACGGGATAGTATTGTAAGTGAGCTTCGGGAGAGGAGACGCTTTCGAACCTAATTTTATGGATGTCTGTTTCATTGGTTAGTTAGGTACATGGGTATATGGTTGTCACGTTTTGTTTTTGTTCGTTGCACTTCCTTTTGTGTCAGTTACAATGAGTCATGCATTTGTCATCGAAGAGTCAGGACTTGGGTATATAAGCAAAGGGTCTGCCCCTCTTGTTGTACTTTTCCTTCCTCTTTCTTTAAGCAACGTCTTCCATTGTCACTTTCCTTGTATCCTACAATACAATCCTGGATTCCAGTAGTCCATCCTCACCACTGTGATTTGGATAGCATCTGGGTCCCTCCACTACATCAATGTAGTGTATTTGTCGGAGTCACCTTAACTTCTCATAGACGTAGAGCATGTGGAATCATCGCATACTTCTCATCGCTTGAGATTGTTCAAGTAGCACTGCTTACCTTTGGGGATACCAAAGGGCTTGACAAAACCTTGCCCCTTGAGACCTAATCAGGCAGATGACGGACTAGTAGAGGTCATCGGAAAGGTGAGCAGGTAGAAAGGCAATCTTCCAGGTGGCACAGGGCGGCATCAATTTCAGGGGGCGGAATGTAGCCCTTCTGGTAGACAAGCTCCATCCGGGCGGAATTTTTTTTTTGCTGATGCATCTGTGCATGTACCAGCGGCCCAGAGCCATTGGCGCGGCAATAGGAAATCTATTAAGTGCAGGACACCTCACATGCAACAGTAGACTGATCAGCGCCAATTCCTGCATCCAGCATAGGCATGGCATGCAGCTGGCGGATCAAGAAGGTCTAACTGGACAGAACAACCGAGGAGTACCGGAGAGCGCCAAAGTGATTAATTGCTTAATCCTGAGGTGCCCCGCCCGCAATAGCTTGGCATGTTTTCAGGGTCTTGATGGGCCCCCAGCAGAGTAGAACAGAAAGAGGACGGCGAGCCAGCAGCACTATAAAGATAGTGCATGACCCCGCCACCTGTTGCTCTTCTTCCGAGTCTCATCAGGCAGAATACTACCGAATAGAGCCCTTAAAATTATTGAGTACCTTGCACGAAAATACTCTTAACATCTCAACCTGATTTCTAGTATTTGCAACGGCTGTATTCCTATACCTATTCCAACTACAGAGCGGTAGGACTACCCCCATTACAGCTTTATAGTGCGAGAAGCGTGCCATGACTTCAGCTGAGGTCTTCCCAATCAAGAAATAGACCTCCACATACCTCGTGCAGTCATCTATATAATCAATATAATAGCTATAGCCACCTATGCTGTGCTTCAGGTGTCCGCAGAGATCAGAATGGATTAGTTCAATTGGTTTCTTTGATCTCGAAACACTTGTTTGTTCCAAACTTTACCGGTGTTTGGCCTTGATGCAAGTTTAACAGAGAGTATCGAGCTCATCAGAGAACGATTGCATAGTTCTTCTCTAGATCATCTTCATGGATGTGTGGTTCAGATGCGCGAAGGGCCTGTGCCAAAGCTGAATCGGATTTGAGCGTCTGGAAATTGAGGAGAGGTTACGGTTATCTTGTATCGATCTGACATATTTTGGTGGGGGGAGGGATGCAAATGTAGAGTTATCTGATACCTGACGCAGAGTTGTAGAGCAAGTCGTGACTAGTGATTCGCAAGAGGTGGAGCCAAGGGATTGCACCCGGTAAAGCCCGTAAACCTGTGGGGCCAAGAGAAAGACAACACCATCCTTAGAGATACTGCACAGGTTGTCGGAGATTATAGTATGGAATCCCAGCTTGTCTAGTTGTGTGACAGAGAGCAGAGAATTACAAAAAGTAGGTACAAAAAGAGCTTCAATTTTTACTCCATTGATAACAATTATACAGGAACTTATGGACAGACTGCGGTAATGGCCTGATAGCTGACAGGGGTTTCTTGGCTTGGCACGTCCGGATATGGGATTTACGCTGCCAAATACGGTAATTTTCGACCCCTGTCTGCCATCCACCCATAACCACTGTCCGCCCATAAGTCCCTGTACCCTGTTGGAATATAGTTACCTTATTTTGGTCACCAAGCCTAACGACGGCATCAGTGTGTTGAAGGCTTCCTTCCTGAAAGGAGAGAATATTGTAAAGGGGACTCTCCTGGAGACAAGGACTCTGGAGTGTAGCTGTGCAAATGTGTATGTGTGTATAGGATAAAGATAAATGCTACAGCAGAAAGTTGTAGCTCACCAAACTTAATATAAATAAGGTTTCGCTTCACAGGTAACTCACTATTGCTACTATTGTTAGAAGATGAGGATTCTTTACAGGTGGCCGTGATCTTGATACTTTTATACTGGTAATCCAGACCCACGGCCTTGAACCAACCTGTACTTACTTCGCTCAGGTTCTACTCCAGCACGTTTGCATTCCGTCGCTGAGAGAACGCTTATCTCCGACAGCTGGTCGTACCCCATGGTTGACTCAAGCCTGAGGATTACACAGACATTCCAAGTGACAGAGCCTGCTGCTAAATACTACATCGGCAGGAGGATCCGCTTCTGCGGTTTCCTCACCTCCTTACCTTCAGCCTGGGGACCTGTCATTGCTCCAAGGTGATTGGCAGGAGTCAGGGCGACAATTCAAGCAGCCAACTTCAGGAGATTATAACTCAGCTAATACTTGTCCGATTGACTTCATCTTTTCACAGGATCTCCCTCATATACCCTCCGGGCCATATTCTGCAGGACGGTTTGGCTTGGTGACCTGGGGGATACTTTTGCCCTCTGGGATGCGCTATTTTCACCAATGTCTCCCCTTTTCCAATAATCTGGATCAGGATGGCTTTGCTGTCACAGTGGGGCTAGTAGCACCCGATAGAACTGTCTGGAGACTTCTTCTGAGCCCTCTACATGTGTTGGCTTGTGCTGGATCGCCTGCGCCAGGCGCAGTGTGCCTGCTACCTCAGTGGTTCTTACTGGGGTAACCCCAAGTGCTATCCAATCCAACTGCCATCAGTGTCTGCAATGTTATCATCAGCTAGTCACGTACCTAGAGTTCTTGGCCTATGGAAGAGAGTTTCCACCATCCAAATCTTGCACTGGTAGTGGTTGCCCATTGGCAGAACCCCTCCTGGTGTTACCTCTAGGTCATATGCGTCATGGGGTGGTGGTGTGGCACATGGGAGCGACCTCAGGCCATACTCCACTTCTCCAACTAAAGTAGGGTAACTGGGCCATTGTGGTTACCCTGCAAGGTAGGGTAACTGGCTCCCAGCTGTTACCCTGCAGTGCCGGGCTCCAGCTGTCCACTAAGTTCTATGACTGCACACGACTAAGATAATACTGCTCATGACATGTAACTAATGGTAGTACTGTTACATTGGGGTCTTCAGTTCCTACCAAAACCTCTGGAATTAATTCTCAATTGGCTCTGCATCTTCCCGTCTGTGTTCCAGCTGAAGAAAGAAGGGTTTGCTTTTGTTGCCATAGGAGGGAAAAGGAGCAGGTTGGACTGCTGGATAGTAGGTATTTACCAAAGACTCAGTTGAAGTGTGAAGCCTGCAATGAACCTCTCTGCTTAACTGGGTTGCGAAATTGTTTCTAAGAGTACCACTGTACTTTTTAGTAGTTTCCTGTATTTTTTTTGATTTTTTTTGGCCTTGTACATAGTGACAATAGTTCGCTCAATCTTGTTGCCATGCATCAAAATCACCCACAAATCATACTACGAGCAAAGGGATACCTCACATGTACCAAAAAGCACGGGAAAGTGATGCATATTTTGGCTGAGAAGCACCCAAACAGCACCCTAACAGCACCCAAACACCCCATTGCAACACAATGCAAAACTCAATGTAACTGAATATTTTAATTGAGAACTTTAATTAGAAACCCTATTGGATCATATATCTACTTTTACTTAATGGAAAATGAACATATTAAGCAAAGAGAATGTGAGATCATCAATTTTCAAACAAAAATCATTGTGAGGATAAGGGACAACAAGATTTATTTTGCTTTTCTTACGAGTCTTAGAAATATGTAGCCTAACTTTCCATCCAATTTTTTTCCAACTCACAAGTTGTGTATTTGTTGAGAACTAGTTTTTGATACCCTTTTTGTGGGACCGCTAGGCCAGGGCAGGGTAACTATCCTTGGCGTGTTACCCGTCCTTCGATTTTCTGTTTGCTCCAGCCACCCCTAACGAAGTCAACACCTCGCCTATACATCACCACATCTTATGCCCGCCCATCAACTCTCGATCCAAAGCTTTTCTCCTACGCCTCAAGCTCTTCTCTAACAGCCCCCGCCCGAGCAGCCTCCGCCCGAGCAGCCCCCGCCCAAGCACTCTGGTCGAGCAGCCCACCCCAAAACCTTAACCCCACAGTTCCCACCAAACGACTCTCAGCCTGCCTGCCTACAACGCTCCGCCTGCCTACCGCGCTCCGCCTGCCTACCGCGCTCCGCCTGCCTACCGCGCTCCGCCTGCCTACCGCGCTCCGCCTGCCTTCTATTCTCTGCCTACCAACTGCTTTTATTATACTTCAAGGTTCGTTTAACGTTCTCCTGTCAGTTTCTTCGCTCGCAACCTCGTTCCTGTCCCTGTCCCTGTCCCTGTATGGCTTTGGCTTCGGCCTTGGTACTAGTTCCATTCGCGTTCTTTGTGTAGCAAGCTAGTTGAGAATTCCTATGACCGCACCAATGGTATACGTACTGTTGGTCAGGGACCTGGCTACTACAACGTCAATTTTTGACGGTGACGCGTGGCAATACGGTCCGCCTGGGTGTAAGGCTTCCCGGCCCCACTTCTCGCTGCTCAATAAAGAGGGTAAAATTCCTGTGCACGAGGTCAAGGCAAAGAACCCTCTCGCAGGAGGCAAACATGCAAAAGAACCCTCGCGCAGGAGGCAAACATGCAAAAACTCGCTACTCATCAATACCGCATTCAACCGTCAGCATTAAGCTGACAGGAGACCAATAGATTTAAAATGCCTTTTTCCGCTTCCGCTTCCGCTTCCACAGCTCCCACTTCCACAGCTCCCGCGTCCACAGCTCCCGCTTCCACAGCTTCCGCTTCCACCTCCGCCTCCGCTTCCGCCTCCGCTTCCTCTTCCACTGCTCCTGCTTCCGCTTCCGCCTCAGCCTCTGCTTCAACTTCCTCCACTTCTACTGCCTCCACCCCCGCTTCCACCTCTTCCACTTCTCCCGCCTCCGCCTCCACCCCCACTTCCGCTTCCGCTTCCACTTCCACTTCCACTTCCGCTTCCATAGGTTCCGCTTCCGCCTCCGCTTCCGCCTCCGCCTCAACCTCCGCTTCCAAATCCCTTTCCGCTTCCGTAGCTTCCGCTTCCGCTCTCGCCTCCGCCTCCGCTTCCAAATCCCTTTCCGCTTCCGCTTCGAATGATACACTATCCAGAATCCGTCACTTGATGGACAGCAAAGCATTCAAATACAGCAACTTCCCATATCAAATTCCTAAGGGCAGCACTGTTGAGACAGAAGTTACTACCATCTACCAGTCATGGAAAGCGATCCAAAATATTTTTGTTGTTCGCTCTCCAATTTCCTACACACTTTTGAAAGAAAGGTATCATGGAGAACAAAAGTTGATGGCAAGCATCACAGAGCACACAGAAGCCATTCATACCTTTGCATTCTACCCTTCTAGCATGGGAGATTTGGAAGTCCGTGATCAGGAAGGAGTTTTATTGGGATACAGATTCAAGCTTGCAAAATCACAGGTGCAAACTTTGACAGAATCTGATGCATTGCTGCCTGATCGCACTACCAGGAAAAGGGGGGGAGGTGGAGATCCACTTGCACGGGGTGTATATGACACAAGGCATTATGGTGTGTGGGCTCATTACAATAAGAGAATGATGGAGACAGCAGAGACAAAAAGGGATCAGCCTATTGCTGATAAATGGTTGAAGGAAAATCAGGAACTATTTGAGGCAATCTCCTACGAACTGAGAATGCAAGCACCAGAACAGTGGGTGAAGTTCACGGGCCCTGTTGTTAAACATATGGCAACATACAAAACCAAAGCGGGGAAGGCATTAACACCTGCTGCAGGTGCCTGGCATGGGGTTTGTATCAATAGAGGGCAGCAAGGAGATGTATCAGCTACACATCAGGATTGGATGGACCTGCCTACTTGTTTTAATGCAATGGCACCATATGGGACAGGATTCAAAGGTGGAGATTTGGTTTTATGGCAACTGAAAATGAAGATTCAGGTTGGCGTTGGTGAATGCTTTATGTTTTTGGGAACTCTAATTGCTCACAAGGTGACAGAGATCACAGAGGGGACAAGGAACTCTATTGATCTTTTTACTGCAAAAGGCAATTTTGACAAACTTGATAGATACAATGAAAAGGTAGGAAATCAAAAGTACGGTAAGAGTAAAGGGAAAAAGAGAATGGAAAAAGGATTGGCAAAGAAAAAAAAGGACAGAAAGAGTCATAGAGCTGAGCTACGAGAAGCAAAGAGGGAAAGGCAAAAGGGTATGAGGCAGGAAAAGCCAAGATGTAATAATTAGTGGATTTTCTTTGTATTCATGTGTGATTTACGAGTTGAGTGTCTTTACGGTATGGAATGTTAACAGGTCATTTGTGTGTTATATTGCATGGCACTAGGCAGTAAGTACTAACCCTCTATATTTAGATGCTGTTCGAACAGGTTTACTCTACTAACGATCAAGAAAATGAATATCTTTTATGCCAGTGTTCTATATCTCCAACTACTACTACTAATATAATTACGATTACTGTTACCAATGTTTTAGCAAGAACATCAAACAGCATTATCTGCATGGTTTTACCTTACTACAAATTTTTCAACTGCCACATGCAGCATCCTGGCTACCACTATTTACTTCCTCGTTACTAAATACTGTTTTTCTACTTTCTTTGAGACTGTTACCTTGTTACCACCACAATCATTTTAACAGTCCCGGAACAATTTACCATTCTCTTGAGACTAATCACCCCTTAGTTTATTAAACTCTCCTGACCTTATTTTCCTCGTTACCACTAATTAGCTACAGTATAACCATCTACTTTCCACTTCTCGATCTCTTAATTTTTTTGACATCAAATATTCACGACAATTGGCACCAGCACTGAACACACTACTATGATTTATGATACCAACACCGCCAATCTCTCATATTCTTTCACAGCCTCAATGTCAAATTTTACTGCTAATGAATCAAAACAGGAGATACTGACATCTTCCCAGCGTTTGGCCCTACTTAATGCAGTATACGCCTGACCAGCACTAAAAAGGGTTTGATCTAATGCAACGCAAATATTGTTCAAGGAGAGCCCTTGTGTTTTGTGGATCGTGAGTGCGAAAGCATTTTGAATTGGCAACTGAGTCCTGGAATATAGGATTCCATAGCTGCGAAAGTGGACTGTATCAAGTTGTATTTCCACCATCTACATTGCATGTTAGTTACTGACTGTTTACTAAACAATGCATATTTTCATCTTACCCGTATACCCTCAATAGTAGGGAATGCTACAGTCGGTAGTCTTTCTTCTCGAATGGCAACAATCACCCCACAGGTCCCATTGGATACTTCAACAGAGAGTAATGTGTTATTTAAAAACATTACTTTTGCTTCAAGTACACAGACAACCTCCACAGGATAGTTGGTACCTTTTTTGAAGGTACGTTCATGTGATTCCTTTGATAGAAGTTGTCCTTCCTCTCGATCAATTGCATGGAAGACATGTCTCATAGTGTCAGGTAGGGTATCAAGAAGAAGATTGTTGATTTTGTTGGCTGTTTGGCGAAAAGAGACCAAATAAGTTGTTAGGTAGGTTTTTGCAGGGGCGTGAAAGGCTTGAACATTTTGTTGAATTATTTCACTGCTGGCAGGACTGATGTTGCCAAAGCGCAGATCGTTTAATAGGTTAAAAAAGGCAGGATCCTCACGTTGACGCATTGATTCCCGCAGAAATATTGGACTGAAAAGCCTCCATATTGGTGAAAAGAAAATCTTCTTTCCGGTGACAGGAGGCAATTGCAACAAATCGCCCAAACACAATACATGGAGGTTACCAAAAGGCTTGATATTGTTGTGAAGGTGAGCAAAGAGAGAGGATATGAATTCAAATAGGTCAGAGTTAACCATGGATATCTCATCAATAATCAGAACCCTGACTTTTTTGAGTTGGTGAAGCTTTTCCGTTGACTGAAAGATGTTCGATTTCAGTCCACCACCATCTCCATGACCACCAATGTGAAGGGCACAGTGAATCGTTTGACCATTTATGTTGTTGGCAGCTATTCCAGTAGGTGCAAGTAACAGGAACTCCATACGCTGACTTGAAAACCATTGCTGTAAGGCACGAAGCAAATAGGACTTGCCAGTACCTGCAGGGCCAGTAATAAACAATTTCACTCCAGGGCTGCCTAAGCGAGCTTGAGCTACTGCTTGAGTAATGTTACAGTATGCCGTGTATTGATCTCCACGAAGATCAAATATTGCCATTGAGTTGGGGACTGGGAGTGGAGAACGTTGCATCATAATTAACTGGTCTTGAATTACTGACTTCACAGATACGCAATGACCATCGACAATCGTATCAAGGAGCTCCAGGTAAATATCTGCTTGCTGAAGTGAATGTTGATGGATTCCTGACCGGTATGTTGACATCAAATCATGATAGAGATTTGGAAACTGAGCTAACATGTGATCTTTGTAAGTAGTGAAGTTGCCGTTACCAAAGATCTCTTCGTCAGATCTCCATGGCTTCAGTTGAAGAAGTTTGACGAAAAAGAATGAATCACCATCAGCTAAGCGACGATGAACAGTACGGATCAGGACAGGCTATATTCCATGTTAACAAATATTCAAGCAAACCTTTGACACAACTTTACCTTTTTACGGGCATATACAAAGTTTCCATTTTTGTCAGGCCAATAATTGCCTTCACTTCTCCTTTTTCTCCGTTCCAGCTTATAATAAGAATGATAGTGGAAATATGTAAGTCTCTCAAACATGGGATGTGCTGGTCGAGCAAAATACTTTTCTAATGCATCGGGATAGTAGGGTGTGTCATCGTCAGCTTGCTGTTCGAGAAGCCAAGCAGGTTTGACAACTGATGTTCGTTCAGCAGGAATAGAGGTTGGAAGATACAAACAGCCACTCGACATTTGAAAGATGGGAAAGCTCAATAACAAAACCATGCACTCCATTGAACCCATCCTACGAGAAAGAAGATGTGATGTGGTATGATTCTCACTCCTGATATCAACCAAAGATTTTGGTTCAGCTTTTGTGACATACTTTGAAATGTATTTTGCCAGACCTCCGGAAGTGCAGTACTGGACATTGCAATGAGCCTGCCACAGGAGAAGAAGTTGTGGGCAGTACGGAACAACATACTGATCAGCTTCAGTCAGCCTGCGGTATGTGTATCTGACTTCTCCTGGCTTTTGGAACGTGATTGGTGACAATTCTGCAGGAAAGCCTTTACGGCATGGGCCTGTCATTGTATCATCACGCCCACAAAGATGGATATGGCAGTGATGTATTTGATGCATCAAGACCAGCTCATACAACTCAGATTCCATTTCTGGATCAGGAATATCTGCACGGATAAAGGCTTTGCCAATTAACTCTGATTGATCAAATTCTGTCCAAAGAAGTGAATGAGTGTGAATAGCGCCACGCAGTTGAAATTCATGACGTTCCACCAGCTCCCGCAACTGACCAAAGCCTGAGACAGTTGATCCACGAAAATAGGTTGTTTTGATCCAGTGCCAACGTTCATAGTAGTATTGAATAGCATCCCATGGGCGATTGGAGGGTAAGGTATCATGGTTGCCAGTTTGAAGGAGAATTTGCTGATACTTTGGCCAACGTTCTGAGAAGGTTGTTGTGACAAATAGTGTTGGAACCCCAAATGTTTGAAGCATACAACGAATCTTGGCCTCAGCAGTACTGAAAAAGGTATCACCCGTTCGAATAAACTTGGGAATCGTGGTAGTGAGTTCTTCGTTGAGGATGGACCAAGAACCATATTGACTGGGTTGGAGTAGTTGAGAAGCAGTATATCGTTGATCTGCTGATCGTTGAGCTTGGCCTTTGATTAATCTGCAATTATTTTGGAAGATGTGAGAGGCTTCAATTTCCATGTAAGTCCATGCAGGCCAGTAGTGGTCATCCCGATAATGTGAAACAATGGAGTTTAACTTTGTCTTGGTGTCCGCCAACCGAGTGTTGTGATAAGGGATCCTTTCTTGTCGTGAAGCCAACTGCCAGTGACCCTGACCCCATGGATAGAGAACAGGAAACAAAAGAGGTTCTAAGGCAGGATCAGATCGTGTGAGACCTATATGATGATGTTCAGGGCTTGAAGATGGACCTGGTAAAGATCCAACAGGCAGTCTGAATCCACGATGATCTTCGTTTGCTGTTGCTGATGTATAGTCAAAGGGATGGAGGACAAGATCTGGACGATTCATTGGACGTGACTCTTCTGGTGGAGCTAATGATGAGATAGAAGCAGTGGGAACTGGATGACGTTGCAAGTGAGTACGAACATCATATCTGTGATATAGTGGATTGTTTGCTAATAGCCAGTCACGGCAGTGTTGCAGATGTTGAATATCATGACCTTGATCAACCGAGTTATTGGAACTTTCCAAAAAAGCACCAATACAGCCACTAAACAATGCAACAGCACGTTCATTATTCGATAATGACATCTTCCCTACCTAATTTCAGCACTCAATGTATTTGGAACACGAGATGGAAATCTTACCAGTGACAGTGCGGTAGGTAGCATAAGGATTAATTGTCTGAGAGTGACTTTGTGTGCGGCCCAAGCTTGTCTGCAGAGAAACAGGACTTAGGAAAATCCTAGAGCGTTGAGACAAACTGATAAGAACGTCAGGCCATGGGCCTGCAGCTGGTGGTTCCCTGGGAGTTGTCTTGCAATGAGTACAGACAGCGATTTGTGGTGATCCACTTTTCATTCTCTCGGATACTGAAAAGCCTAAAACAGCTACAAGAGGATAAATTTTGTTATTATCCTTATTGATCCAGTTGACGTGACGTGGAAGCATCAATATGCCACAAAAAGAACATGGACAGTCAGGGAAATATGTGTCATAAGTGGTTCGAAACCTAGAAAGAAGTCGTTGAAAAGGTACATCAGGGCTAAAGATGCTTTGGATGGAGCTGTGGATGTTGGTTTTTGGTGAGGATTCCTTTCTAGTGTTGTCCAATCGAGGTTTTCTATTACTGGTAGACTCTGCGTATTGGCAAGATTGTTGATTACTATGTTGAACAAAACTAAAAGTAGAAAACAGGCCACCAGAATCCATCAGGATATCATCTGATGGTACAGCTGTCAATGCAATGGATTGTGATATATTCGTCATATCACCTGCTATTTGGGTGCTAGTTGTACGATGAGGGACATATGAGCGAAAGCGAATTGACATTTTGGTTTACTGAGTTTCTCTATCAGTAAAGCCCTTATATTATTCCACCATGACAAAATTGAAAATATAAAAAATATAAAAAAAAGATACAGTATCCAATCCTTCTATTGTTACATTTTATCCTTTCCTTTCCCTTGTCCTTTACCACCACGTTTAGACTTTGAAGACTGGATGGACACTGCAGCAGACAATTCATCCTCGTCCGAAGAAGACTCAACCATATCAATAGTTTCCATAGGTAATGGCTGATCATCGGAACGCTCTGGACTATGAAAAGGAGTACGACTCGCTCTTGCTTCCGGTCGTTTGAACAGATTGCTTCTATCAGCATCTCGTCCAAAGTTCAGCTTAGCTCGAATGGGCCCTACTAATAGGAGTAGTGAGTATTAAAATCCACAATACTTGTTATATGTGAAACTGACCTGGCGATCCTGGTATTGTGCTTGAAGACACTCCTGATTTTGTAGGTGTTGCAGGACCACTGTCTGGATCTGGCTTAATTATCTTCATTGGACTTGGCGAGGTATTGAGTGGGCCCAATAAAACCTTGCGTTTGGACTTCGGAGTTTGGAATATGGAGGCTTTGTCATCTTTGGGAACACCATCACGTGAGAAATTTATAGCGTGAGTTATCCCATATGCTATAATGTCAAATATTTAGTAAATTGAGAGCTAAAAAATTGGTGTTGAGTAATTGATGTGATCTTACCTCTATCTATATCACTCTCATAAATATACCTGAAAGCTATATCCAGTACTTTCCCCGAATGCAAATATTTAACCAACTTTGCGAACAATAGGACTTTGGTGTCAATCAAAAAGGTGAGAGCGCACTACAAGATTCAAATTAGCTTTGTCAAATTTGTTTTAACAGGTGGAATAATTTAAGCTCTTACCAGCACATCTTCTTTAGCCTCACTATTATACTGATACATCTGACCTTGAAAGTGAGAATACGTTGTATTGGGCATATCTTCAAGATCCGAGAGCATAGTGACAGTTGATGTACAGAATGGATCATTGGAAATAAATTTGTCTGCATGTGCGTTGTTCAAAAGCTCGACATTACGGATCAATGAGTACTACTTGTGTTATTAGCATAATCAAAAAGTATGAGGCATACAAAAGGATGATAGATGGTAGCCAACCTTTGGAGTGTTTCCAGCGAAAAAGATAACAGTGCCATAAAATAGGTATACTCGATCAGGATAGAGAGTGTTGTCGGTGTTTTGGTAGTACTTCACAGACACCTCACGGGATGCACCATCTGCATCATGATGAAGGACTTTTGCCGATTTGAATCCACCCACACCAGAAATTGAGGAGATTCTGCCAACGAAAGAATAATAAATAGGCATGTGGAAATAATACTTACAATTGATACTGTGTGAAAAATGTTCATCCAAAAGTGTGAGTTGGTAAAGGTAAGGGTGACAGAAGTAAACCCCGAATGTTTGAAAGAAGAAGAAGAAAGCGGAGAATGAAAACCCAGGTGGGAATCATGGGGTATTTAACACGTCATGTCCAAAGCTATAACACAGGAACTAATTATAACATACACACCAAAAGAGAAGAAATAAGCGAAATCAAGAGAAACCAAAAATTATGCTGATTCTGTACAGATATCAAAGAAGTCTGTGCAATTGAGCTTAACAACTGCTCTAAGATCACACGTACTACATACCAAACAGGTTTAATCGAGCAGGAAATAACTTGCCACGGGCTAAAATAGGAAATTGAATGCGGAAAGGCACATGGTGAAAGTTGATAGCTCACACTAAGAATGAAGTGAATCAGCTGATTAAGAGCAAAAAGAAAGAATAAGAAGCGATCTGGTGCAAAATGTACGATGTCCAACACTATTCATACAACAACAAAGTTGTAAGTGACGTAGGCTGAAAAAGCAACACAATCTAATGTTTAGTATGATTGTGTATCCAAGCATACGAATGCTATTTGTGAAGGTTTGGGGAATGACATCAAGAAGGGTTAGGGTTTTTGAATGTTGTTGAGAATGGTGAATCGAGCAATAATTAGCGTTGAAGTATTGAAGTGAGAAGACAAAAACACTAAAATTTTATGTTAGGATTGGCTCGAAGAAAGAACATGAAGGGAAAAGGTTCAAAAGTGAATTTGAATATTTGTAAAGCAAACTATTTGGATGATGTACTATTCACGATACCTTATAAAAGTAATTATAACAATAACATGTGTTTTGATACATATAGCGATATCATATATAAAATCTAAATATCAAGAAAATCGATGTGCTTCCAAATCTGGCAAAAAGTGTCTAATCTGGTTTAGCGTTATATTAAACAGTAGGATCAACACACCTACTCAATTTTTTTAATGTTTAATTATCAAAATGTGCATCACTTTCCAGGACTCTTTGGGACAATCATGATAACTATGGCCCTGGAATTCTATTAAATTGATTGGGTATACCTGACACTTTGGTGATAGTTTAGATTATCTCTTATGCTGTCACACTAGCACTGATTCTGCCAACATTAATCTGAGCCCAGAAATGTAAGGTGCAATCTAATAGATATAAGAGTGGTGATATTTATTGGAAGTCTCCTCCAAGAAAACTTTCTATCTTGTACAAGTGTATTTAATCCAATACTAATGATAAGGTTTGCCCTGATATCTTTGTCAATGTGCAAAAATCAAATCTATTTGTTACAGATCTCTGAACCTATTACTGCTAAAGTAGTATAAGAAAGTTAATGGTGATTTGAGATAACCAGATGAGTTTCAGTGGGAGTTGCTACCAAGGCAGGTGCTACCGAGTTCATACACAGAGGTAATAACCAAACTTTACCATGCAACATCAGCAAAAACAAAATGCCATCCCGAGGCAACCACACTTCCAGAAATGCTATATTCTGCCCAAGACAAAATTGAGAGCCCACATGTGTCAAGGCAACCTGTTAGACCTGTTACAGGTTGCCGACAGCCAGTAATTTAGCGTTTCATGCCCACAAACTTTGCTCCACATCCTCCATCCCCACTAAAACCTCCTTGTTTGATAGTTTACTACCACCTTTTGCATTGCAACGGCATTACACACAGCCTAAGGGTTTTTGCACTTTGGCTTCATTTCATTTCCCCTCTTTTAAAAACAATTTGGGTCACTGTTTACACAATACCACACCAATCGCATGTCTTCATACTCCATCCCCACTACAACCTCTTCGATTGAAAGTTTACCACTACCTTTTGCATTGCAATGGCGTTATACACAGTCAAAAATCTTTAGCACTTCGGCTTCATTTCATTACCCGGCTCCTAAAAACAAGTTTGATCCTTGTTTTAACAATACCACTCCAATCGCATGTCTTGAGAAGATAAAGCAAAAATCTTTACACCTCTCTTCCCCTCTCTCCAAAGAGGTGAAGCTTCTACCACTCCAGCTTCCTCCACAACTGCCATGGCGGAACCCAGAACCCCCTCACCATCGAAACGGCAGAGAGCTGACACCTCTCCTACATCAGCAACAGTCTTTTCCCACCCTACAAACTGGATTAACTTAATCCTAAACAAGGACAAAGGAATCACAGGAGCCCCCATTACCTTACAGACAGTTAGCCAGTGCCTCACAAAAGCTGATTAACTGAATCTTGTCCACTACACTTCCCTCCTTAACATGATCGAGCATCTACTAAGCGAGGTCACCCTACTGAAAGAGGCTGCTAAGAGTCCAGCACCTCTCCCAGACATGGTCCCAGAGTCTTCAACTCTGAGCAAACAAGAGCGCATGCACCTCCTCACAGTAGGGAAAGCAGCGCCCCCAGCACCACCCGCACCTTTCAGTGCTCCTCCTCCTGCACCTGCTGCTGCTATTCCAGCTCCTTCTGCCCCAAAGCCTCTGCAATGGACACAGGTGGCCGCCAGCAAACCCAAAAGGAAACCACAACCAGCAAAGGCCAAACAGGTTGCAACTGCACCTGCTCCAAAGATTTCATCTTCCCCTTCCACCATTACTCCCACCATGTGTGCACACCGTTTGATTGTCAAACGCAACAGCACTCCCTTTACTCAAGGGACACCCATGGAACTCAGAGATAAACTTAACTCTGCCATTGGTTCCATTACCATTCAGTCTGTGGCAATAGACACACATTCCCAGAATGTGTCATTGACAGTGATGAACAACATGTTTGCCATCACCCACTACAGGAAAGTTGGTCAATTACTCCACCTCATTCCAGGAGCTCGCTCCCTACACCTTGACGAACCATTGCATCAACTCCAAGTTGTTGTACATGGTATTCCTACCTCTATGGAGCCCTTTGCCATCCAGCAAGAACTCTGCAATTTTAACCCTGGGCTTATTATGGATACCCCTCCCAGATGGCTCACTCTACCTGAAAAACGAAGAGGGAAAACAGTTTCCTCTATTGTTATCACACTCTCTTGCCCCAAAGCTAACAAGATTGCCAACCACACTTGCTTATCCGCCTTTTCCACCACCATTAGATCTGAACGCAAACTCCGCTTTGGACCCTCCACCCAGTGTTTCCAATGCCACAAATTTGGGCACCATACCAACAAATGCCCCAATCAACCATGCTGTTGCTGGTGTGTTGGACTTCATCCCACGGCTGCTCATACCTGCCCCACTCTCTCTTGCTCAATCCAAGGCCACCCCTGCTTTCACACTCTTGTTTTTTTTTTTTTTTGTTTAAATCATTTGATTATTGTTTCTAGGTACAAAACCACTTATGCAACAAAAAGGTTGTGAAGTCAAAAAACCTATCCCCATCAAGTAGACACCCTTATCCGCCTGGGTAACAAAAGAGATCACAAAAGAGAAATGAAACAATTACTTCCAAAAGAACAAGAAGATGTTCCTGCGATAAAGCAACTTAAGGGTGCAGGGAAAGTTGACAGTGTCTGCCTATGAGAGTCAAGAGACTTGCAAACAACGGCCAAAAAAACAATGAGAAACCATAGAAGAAAGTCCATAGTAAAGCCACAATGGAAGCGGAGAGTAGCCAGGAAAAGATTCCAATCAAAGTTAATAGGGGTTGGGAAAGTATAGGTAAAGTGACCTAAAGGTCCATCTGGTTATCTGCTGGAGGGGGCGGTGAAGCCTTTGAAGGGTGTGATGGGCAGCTGTTCAGGTGTGACTCATGGGGTCCGTCACAGTTGACACACTTAACAAGAGTGTGAGAGCAGGGGCGGCCTTTAATTGAGCAAGTGAGGGTGGGGCAGGTTTTTTTTTTTTTTTTTTGTTTAAATCATTTGATTATTGTTTCTAGGTACAAAACCGCTTATGCAACACAAAAGTTATGAAGTCAAAAAACCTATCCCCACCAAGTAAACACCCTTATCCGCCTGGGTAACCAAAGAGAACACAAAGGAGAAGCGAACCAAGTACTTCCAAAAGAACAAGACAATGTTCCTGCGATAAAATGACTTAAGGGTGCAGGGAGAGTTGACAGTGTATGCCTATGAGAGTAAAGAAACTTATAAACAATGGCCAACGAAACAATGAGAAACCATAGAAGAAGTGAGGGTGGGGCAGGTATGAGCTGCAGTGGGATGAAGTCCAACACACTAGTGACAGCATGGTTGGTTAGGGCATTTGTTTGTGTGGTGTCCAAATTTGTGACATTGGGAACACTGGGTGGAGGGTCCAAAGCGAAGTTTGCGTTCAGCTTGGACGGTGGTGGAGAAGGCAGATAAGCGAGTTCGATTAGCAATCTCGTTAGCTTTGGGGCCAGAGAGTGTGATAATAATGGAGGAAACTGTTTTCCCTCTTCGTTTTTCTGGTAGTGTAAGCCATCTTGGGGGTGTATCCATGGTGAGGCCAGGGTTAAAGTTGCAGAGCTCTTGCTGAATAGCAGAGGGCTCCATGGAAGTAGAAATACCATGTACAACAAGTTGGTGCAATGGTTCGTCAAGGTGTAGGGAGCGAGCTCCTGGGATGATGTGGAGAAATTGCCCAACTTTTCTGTAATGGGTGATGGCAAACATGTTGTTAATGACCATCAATGACACATTCTGGGAATGCGTGTCTATTGCCACAGACTGGATGGTGATGGAACCGATAGCATAGTTCAGCTTGTCCATGAGTTCCGTGGGTGTCCCTTGGGTAAGGGGAGTGCCATCGTGTTTGACAATCAAGCGGCGTGCACGCATGGTGGGAGTGATGGTGAGAGGAGAGACATGAATCTGAGGGGCAGGTGCAGAGGCAGCCTGTTTGGTCTTTGCTGGTTGTGGTTTTCTCTTGGGTTTGCTGGCCACCACCAGAGCCCATTTCAGGGGCTTTGGGGCAGGAGGTGTAATGGATCTACAATACCATTACCTGCAGTGATGCATAATAGTACCAGACAAGCAGAGAAGTAGTAAGGATCAGCATGAGTGGCATAGCTACCACATGCTAGAGGATACCTGCTACTCTGCTGTTTCGATGGAATGGAACCAGCGAGAATAGCATTAGTTGACGAGCCAATGATATATCTCCGGTGATACCAAATACAGGAAGCTCCTGTGGTGGCGTTCGCAATCTATCTGTGCATGTACCAGTGGCCCAGAGCCATTGGCGCGGCAATAGGGAATCTATTAAGTGCAGGACACCTCACATGCAACAGTAGACTGATCAGCACCGATTCCTGCATCCAGCATAGGCATGGCATGCAGCTGGCGGATCTAGAAGGTCTAACTGGGTAGAACAACCGAGGAGTGCCGGAGAGTGCCGAAGTGATCATTAACTGAATCCTGAGGTGCCCCCGCCTGCAATAGCTTGGCATGTTCTCAGGGTCTTGATCGGCCCCCAGCAGAGTAGAACAGAAAGAGGACGGCGAGTCAGCAGCACTATAAAGATAGTGCATGACCCCGCCACCTGTTGCTCTTCTCCCCAGTCTCATCAGGCAGAATACTACCGAGTAGAGCCCTTAAGATTATTAAGTACCTTGCATGAAAATACTCTTAACATCTCAACCTGATTTCTAGTATTTGCAACGGCTGTATTCCTATACCTATTCACACTACAGAGCAGTAGGACTGCCCCCGTTACAGGAGGAGGTGCTGGGATAGCAGCTGCAAGAGCAGGAGGAAGAGGAGCACTGGGTGCAGGTGGTTCTGAAGGCGCTGCCTTCCCTACTGTGAGAAGCAGGTGGTCACACTCTAGTTTGCTCATAGTCGGAGACTCCAGAAACATGTCTGGGAGAGGTGCAGGAGCTGGTTTGCTTACTGCTTCCTTAAGGGTGGTGATTTCACCTTGGAGATGCTGTATCATGTCAAGGAGTTTTTGGAAGTGGAGGAGATTGAACTTGTCAGCTCTGGCTAGAACGTTGCAAACATCAAACCCAAAACCTGGCTCACTGCCTAGGTGAGTCTTAATGGCCTCTCCTGGTTTATTCTAGAGGCCAGCCCAGTGGGTTGGCTTTCCAAAAACAGGAGGGGATGGGGGAGAGGTGTCAGCTCTCTGTCTTTTCGATGGTGAGGGGGTTCTTGGTTCCGCCGCAGATGAAGAAGAGGAAGCAACGAATGGGTTTGGAGTTCCCTCAGCTTAATGATGGGGGAATATGGGTGTGAACATGTTGCCTTTACCTTTGGGGGGCATTGCGACCTTGGGTTGTTGTGTAAACGATGATCCAAATCGTTTGTAAAAGAGGGGTAATGGAATGAAGCCGAAGTGCTAAAGACTTTTGGCTGTGTGTAACGCCGTTGCAACGCAAAAGGTGGTGGTGAACTTTCAATCGACGAGGTTGTAGCAGGAATGGAGGATGGCAGCAGTCAACTGGTTTTTTTTTTTTTGTTTAAATCATTTGATTATTGTTTCTAGGTACAAAACTCTCACGGTATGACCTAGTTTAAGCCCTTCAGTATCCCTGAAGGTGAGCAGAGCTACTTAAACGAAAAGGTCAAGCGACAAGGTATACGATGTTTCTACAAGTCCTACGGGGTCTAACTCAAGGCGAGTTAAGTGGAGGGGTTTTCACAGCGACAGCGACCGCGAGGATTCTGAGATAGAATCGAGATAGTATTAAACTGATACAACAGAAGTAAAGTAAGAACGTTGCTTAAGGAAGAAAAGAGAAAGAGAACAGAAACGACCAAAATCCTCCGCTTAAATACCCCGCTTTCCCGTAACACAAATAACCATCTGACAACAACCGAAACTTAACCGAACAACAAAGCCATTATATCCAAAGAGAATCCTTCGCAACCACCCATAGTCATCCTAACCCATTACTCGATTCTATCCGTGAAAAACACCGCTTATGCAACACAAAGGTTATGAAGTCAAAACACCTATCCCCAACAGTAACCATCCACGCCCCAGGATAACAAAAGAAAAGGACAAAGGAAAATAAATAAACCAAACCTATAGGTGAGCCTATAGAGAAGTGACCCCAATGATCATAACAATGATCCCGCTATAAATAACTTTAACGAGTAAGGAGATGTAGCAATTTAGGTACTAAAAAGTAAAGAAAAAGAAGATGAAGAAACAGAAACTGCAGAAGATAATTGATCTGAGGTTCCAGTGAGTGATAGGGGGTACCAGGTATTCCACTTAGGTGGATAGCCAGTCATGTTGTGTCGAATATAGTTGACGATTGGTTGCAGTTGTGTAGGATCGTTCCAGATATCCTCAACAGAGATTAGGTCAGAGATGAACTTTTCTCTGGCTTCTGCCCTAGCGGGACAGCGGAGGATGGCATGCTCAAGGTCTTCGTCTTCCTCTTGGCATCTGGGGCAGTGTTTGGAGAGGCCCTGGGAGTGCCAGGACTGGTGGGCGGCAAGGTAGCTTTTGTGGGCATGGAATTGGTGGAGTCTCCCACTCATGAAGTGGTCTAATCTCATGAAGGTTGGTGCAACGGTGGAGAGAGGGGTGGTGTAGTAACTGGGAGGGGGGCATGAGGTGGCCCAAAGAGTCATGGTGAGGTCTTGGACCATTTCTTGGGTGATGATGGGTGGTTCAGAAGAGGGTGTGAGGTTGGCTTGTAGTGCATTGTTGATCAAAACACACAACTGGTCTATTGGGAATGGCTTATTGGTTTTGGCTTTGGATGTCCATGTTTTCAAGTTCGTTGAAACGCCCAGGAGTAGACAGCGATGTGATGGCGTTCTGAAGGGATCTTCAAGTGGGAAATTACTAGGGAACCTGCCTGAGACAGGGTTGTGATGTGGTGAAGCAGCCATGCTGCGAATAGCAAACTGGAGATGGTATTTGTAGCACAGTACATTGATTGGGAGCAGTGCTGCATTTGGGCACAAGGTGAGTGAGTTGGTTGATGTAAAGCAATTGGTGACCCACTGGAGTACTTTGTCCCAAAGGCGTTGGAGGAGAGTAAGAGAGGAGTTGCTGGGGGTGAAGACAGCAGAGCCATAGAGCATTGTGGGATGAATGACGGTTTCACGGATGGAACCGGGTCATGGGTTAGGATGAAGTTGTAGGTAGTCACGAAGGATTTCTTTGGGTATAATGGCTTTGTTGTTCGGTTATGTTTCGGTTGTTGTTGGATTGTTGATTGTATTACGGGAAAGCGGGGTATTTAAGCAAAGGATTTCGGTCATTCTTGTTCTCTTTCTTCTTCTTTCCTTAAGCAACGTTCTCGTTTACCTTCTACTGTAATCATTGGAATACTATCCCGGTTCTACTTCAGAACCCTCGCTATCGCTGTTTACTTCGCTGCACTTATCTCACCTTGAGATAGTCCCCCTGTAGAACTTGTAGAAACGTCGCGCACTTGAAAGTGTTGTTTACCTTGCTTAAGTAGCACTGCTCACCTTCGGAGATACTGAAGGGCTTAGCAAGGAACTCAACCATGAGAGACGGCCTGGGCCAATCTTCTGTTGTTGTATGAGGTGAGGCCTGTCCCAGCTGGGGACAGGCAGCGGAGTAGAAGAAATGTTTTGTTGGCTTTCAAAAAGCGTTGTTTGAGGTGGTGGAATGGTGACAGGTTGGCTTCAAACCAAAGGCCGATCCATTTGACAACTTTAAGAGGGAAAAAGAGATTATTGTTGAGGGAGATGGGGAGGTTGCAGAAAGAGGATTGGTCTCTTTCTGTTCTCCAGTGGATGAAATCTGTTTTGGCGATGGAGAATGAGATGTCTAGGACTGACCCAACAGGTTGTAGGTAGTTCCAGGCACGTTGCAGTTGTTGTATGTTGGATCTTTTTGAGGAAGATGCAACAGTGAGACTGATGTCGTCAACATAGGAGAGGGTGATACCCTTTGCTAGTTTGACCTGGTGGAGTGGGGCGACATAGACGATGAAGAGCAGTGGGGAGATTGGGGAACCCTGGTGTAAGACCGGTACTTCTTACCGCACAGGAAATCTCCAAGAAGCATTAGATAACAATCTAGACGCTATAACCTGCCCGGTTGCTATCCACAACACAATACACAGGCGCAAGTCCTAACTGCTTCTTATGAACCGCTAAAAGATAACCGTTCTCACGGTTCAGTTCCAGTCTAAGCCCTTCTGTATCCCAGAAGGTGAGCAGAGCTACTTAAACGAGAACTGTTGCGATAAGAGCGACGAAGTTTTCTACAGGTCCTACGTGGGTTTTGAACTCAAGGCGAGTTAGGTGTGAGAGTGTTTTACAGCGACAGCGACCGCGAGGATTCTGAGATAGAATCGAGATGGTATTGAACGAATACAGCAGAAGTAAACTGAGAACGTTGCTTAAGGAGAAGAGAAGAAAACCATAGTAACCATCCAAAATCCATCCCTTATATACCCCGCAATTCCCCTCGTGACTCCTAACCGAAACACAGCCGAACAACAAAGACATTATATAGAAACCATCCTCCGTTGCAACCATTACTTCCCGAACCCTAATCCATCATCTCGCTTCATCCGTGAAAACCGTAGGGTTCAAAGTAGGGATCGAGCAAAGTTCCGTGAAGAACTTCCAATAGTAAGGTTTTAATAACTAACGCTGAAGGGCCAAGGCCTTGCTAAGCGAGATAAAAGTAATTCACAAGTAAAAGAGTAAATTGCACGGAAGTAATTTTGCTAGAAACAATATAATATTGATAAGGTTCTTTCTTCGTCGCTAATGATCCGGCTCAGAGTTTACATCCACTGCAAGAGTATTTATAATGCCTCCTCTCTGCTATGTTTGGGTATAGTGTGGTGTAGAGATGCTAACTACTATGACAGCGTAAAACCACTTCACCTTATCTCCATACCCGATACCCGATTGAGTTCCCAGGCCCCGATCCGCGTTTCTCCGAGCAGTATGCATGTTGGTAACACCGGAGTTACGTATTTGTCTTCATTGTGTTTGTCTCTTCGAGACGATCATTTCGCCTATCCGAATCTTCGCATAGCATTGCATTCCCTTATCTTTGTCAGTCTGTAACTCTGCCAGTTTTGGTCCGATTCGCAATCTGTTTGAACCACAGCGAAGCCAGGCACTTCCCCTACATACCCTCTGGGTCCCATTCCGCCAGACGGTTTTGCTTGATGGCCTAGGGGTTACTTTTGCCCTCCGGGACAGGTCTTTTCTGGTGCTGTCCCCCCTTCTCCAAATACTATACCTACTGGAAGGATTGGAGGCAGGGTAACAGGCTCCAGTCCCGATCCGGAAGGTGCTAAAGTAGGGTAACTCCAAAGATAGGGTAACTCCAGGGCCAGGAACTCCTTCAAAAGGTACAGATATAACACCTGGGGTACACCAACGTCTATTGGTTCAAAGGTGAAAGGACTACCTTTGAAGAGTAGGCGGCAGAATCTATTGGAGAGGAAGGAGAGGACCCAGTGAACAAGGTATTCAGGAGTGTCTTTTTTCCTCAGTTGCTTAGCGAGGGTGTTGGCTCTGATATTATCAAAGCCTTCTTTGATGTCGAGGAAGAGTGATGAAACCTTGCGTCCAGATGCCTGAAGTAGTTTGATTTCATGGAGAAGTGTTGTTCCGACATCAGAGATGCTTCTGCCTGGGAGTGATCCTAGTTGATTGGGGTGGATGAGGCCAGCAGTGAGGGCATGGTCGTAGAGGCGGAATGCAGCAATACGTTCCAAGATCTTGGAGATTGTTTCCAAGAGAACAATAATGGGGAAAGAGGATGGTTCGCTGTAGGAAGGTTTGCCGGCTTTGGGTAGGACAATGCCGTTGGCTGCTTTGAGTGAGCTGGGGTGGATGCCATATTGTAAGAGGGGGGTGAGGAGTGATGCAATTGCTTCAGGATTAAGGGTGTGGATGTGTTTCCAGACCCCGTATGGGATTTGATCGGGGCCTGGGGTGGAGGTGTTGGAGGATTTACTGAGTGCTTTGGATACTTCTTCTGTTGTAACGGGTGGTACGTTGTGATGGAGGAAGCATGGTGGGGTGGGTGTTGGTGGTTGTGGTGGGAAAAAGTGTGAGATAAGTGCTTTATTGAATTGGATAGAGCAAGTAATGTTTGGGAAGGAGGGGAGGTTATCAGCGTCTTTAGGTTTTTTCATCCGATTGGCTGCCCAGAGGTCTTTAACACCAGCGTTGCTGATGAATTCATTCCAGTGTTTTGCTTTGGCTTTTTTAATTGCGCCAAAGTAGGCATACCTTGCTGATTTGAGTTCAAAGTTAGTTGCCATTCCCTTTTTGAGGTCTCTGGCAACGGAGTGAAATATAGTGCGAAGTTGTGAAATGTTGGGTGTCCACCAAGCTTTTGACCATTTGGAAGGGCGTTTGGATGGGGTGCATGCAACAAATGGCTGTGTTAATATCTTAAGATTATCATTGAACCATGTTTGGATGTCGTTGGTGATGGGAGAGGTTGTGAATGCTGCAACTGTTGTTTTGAGCAGAGGCCAGGGAGTGAGAGCCCAGTTGGGTGAGGAAGATGATTGACGGAGATGTGGTTTTTTTATGGTGATTGAGATGACAGTGTGGTTGGAGCCTGAGGCTGGGAGTTTGTTCTGCCATTTGGTGATGTAGGGTGAGAGTGGTGTATTAGCAAAGGCTAAATCAATTACTCCATTTCTTCTGTTTGGGTCGGGGGAGTATCTGGTAAAAGATCCAGGGGTGTTGAGGAGTGAGTAGCCGTGTTCCGTGGCCATTTCAAAGTATGGGGAAGATAGTGAGAGGTCTGATGACTGCAGTTTCCTTTCAGGATCGGTAGCGTAGTGATGTATGTTGAAGTCCCCTAGGACAAGGGTGGGAAGTTGGGATGATGGAAATGTGGTTTCAGGCGAAACTGATCTCAAGTAATGGGATACATGACGGTTATAGACGCAGTAAATAGCGAGAGAGGAAAGGTAACGGCTGAACACAGTGTTAACAAAAGAAATAGAGATGCCACAAAAATCATTTCTGGAAAATAAACAAGGGAACAAAGGAGACACTGGATTCAAAGCTTCGGAGGATATAAAAGCAAGCAAGTACTTTTTCGCTGGTAGTAGTAGTTGGTGTAATAAGTGAGTAGGCTGGTGCTGCCAGGGGTGTGCCAGTCTCACGATTGGTAGGAGGTTCCTGAATTGCAACTGGCACGGGTGGATTGGAACCAAAGGAGGAAAAAAGTGAGAGGAAAACACTATTGGACCCATTGCAATTGTGTTGTGTGATGGTGAGGGTGGGACAATCTGTTGGTTGTTTTGTCTTCTGCAAGGGGCGTTTGGATGCAGGGTGTTGTTGGTTTTGACTCATTATTAATTTTGGGAGACAAGGCTAACTGGGTCTACCACCATGTCATCCTGGGCCGGGACTTCAATGGTGGGTGGTGAAAGAGGGCGGGGGGGGATTTTAGAGGCTCTTTGTCGTTGGGTGTCAAATGCATTTACTTTGATAGGGCATTCTGGTGAGGTGGCGGAGTGCTCATGGCTGTCACAGTTAGAGCATTTGAGGGGTTTGGTTTCGCAGCAATCAGGCACTGGTTTGGTGTTTCCACCCTTTTCGCAGCCTAAGTTGCCACAATGGTGTTGTTCTCTGGTATGGTGTTCTGCACATAGTGGGCAGGTGGGGTGTTTTTGTTTGCAAAGGGGAGCAGTATGTCCGAAGGTGTAGCAGTTGTGACATTGGGTGATGGGTGAGAAGGAGTGCATCTTTTCACATTTCCTGGAGCGTGAGAAGAGGCGGATGGAGTCCTTGAGTTTGGCAGCTTCCTCAAGTGCAAGGGAGATAACAACTGAGGTGGTGGCTTTGTTTCTATCAGAGAGGAGTGGTTTGAGGTATCTGGCACCTGCAATGATGATTTCAGAGGAGTATTTAATGTTAGCTGCCATGGTGGCAAACAACTCTCCTGTAGGGTTTGGAAGGGTGTGAACTGGAAGGTTGTGGATAACATATTCCATGTGAGTTGGAGCCAGAATGAAGTCATTGAAGTGGTTATCATCCACTGGAAGGGCTTCGTTGATTGCTTTGGTGAGGTGGGAGAAGTAAGGGATATAGTCAATTGCGGGTGTGAAGGGTGATGCCAGGATGGAAACAGTGCCGTTGCAGTTGACAGTTGCAGTGAAAGCGAGTGAGACTTTTGCATTAACCTTTTCCAAGGCCTTTGCAATTACGGAGGGGAGGATTGCTGCATGTTGGGAGGAGAGCTCAAATTCTTCTGGGATAGTCCTGGTAGCATAGAATCTGCGTGGCGAGGCAGGGAGTGGTTTGGGTTTGTTGGTTAGGGGAGCTGGTCTGGTTGGTGCTGGAAGTTGGTTTGCAGGTAAGTTTCTGTTGAATCCAGGGCGGGAACGAGCATCCGTTATCTCTAGCTGCCATCTGGCAGTTTCAGAGGGAGACATCCCTTCGCTGGTCAGGGGGAGAGCAGGTGGAACGTAAGAAGCTCCATTGCCTTTCCTTTTCTTATTCACCTTGGGAGGGGAAAGGGAGGAGCTGGCAGTTGCAGCAACGTTGGCGTAGGTTTGGTTGGTTTGAGGGGGTTTGGAGGGTGCAGTGAAAGTAGTTTTGGCTGCCCCGGTGGCAGCGAGTTGGTTGATGCCATTGAGTGCAGTGGTATGCAGTGCGAGGACGGAGGAAATATGGTCTGTGTTGTCAGAGATAATTCTCAGGTGATTGTTGATGAGCTTGTTCTCCTGGATGAGAACAAGGCAAAAGGTGAGGACGGCTTGAATATCAGACTTTCCTGTAAGGAGGGAAGTGTGAATAGCGTCAAAAAGTTCTGTGTGGGGGTGGATTTGTTCACCAATCGCTTCACTGAGATCGCTGGCAACAGCGGAGTAGGGTGAGGGAATAATGGGGGTCAAGTTGGGAGGAGGGAGAGTGATTCTGGGGCTGTTGGCTCTGGAATGGTGAGTAGATTGGGGAGGAAGCATACTGCTTCTCATGGGAGTGTGGGGAGTGGGTGCGTTGAACTCTGACATCTTCTCGGATCCTAAGCGAGTTGAGGTGCGGGGTAGTGAAGCCTAATTGTTAAAGACTTTTTGCTGTGTGTAACGCTGTTGCAACACAAAAAGTGGAGTTGAAATTTCAATCAGGGATGATGTAGCGGGGACGGAGGATGGCAGCAGTCAACTGGTATGAGACCTATCACAACCTCATAGACCAAGGCACCGCTGATAGAGCTGCAGGAAAGCCTGTACAACTAAACCCCCACTGGATGAACTGGTCCACTTTTACCAGTTCATTTCGATCCTCCTTTGGTGATAGGGTAACGAGAAAAGAGGCAGTAGCCACGTAGGACAGGCTCACTCAGACCAACAGGGTTGACAGTTTCTTGGATCAGATTGTCCAGCTTATGTGGAAGACAGGCTACAACGGTGAGATTGTGGATGATAAAATATCCCAAGGTCTCAATGCTGAGTTAGCACTGGATTGGGCGAAGGTTGCTAGTAAACCTTCCTCTCTTTATGAGAGAAGCAAAGGGATAGTTAACTTAACCCAAAATGCGCAAGAATGTAATCTCATTCGCCAAAACCGGACGGTTATCACCTCCCACAGCGGTCATCATACGTACCAATGAAATTTCAGATTATTTTGTATAATCCCTGGCTTCCCCCCGAATCCAACATATTAGCAATATTACGGGTTGCGGAAATTATACTCGGCGTCTACTCTACGCTGGATGATAAAATATATTGTGAATATTTTTATCGCCCGCTCGCTAGCAAGCCAGGTCGAACTTGGCCTTATAATTCTGATCCCACACACCCCAATGCTGCTCGACATCATTCCCTTTTTCGATAGGCTTGAAAACTTCATCAAATGCTTCAAACACAAAAACATTAACGCCCCAACCCAGCATTGCACATATACTGTCCTTCCAATAACTTGCTGCATTCTGAACGCTAGGAACGGAATCCTGGTAGTCTTGGCCACCCGTTGGCCAGTTAGTTTCGCCGACCCAGAAGTCGAATGACTTATCTTGCTTAACACTCTGAACATGGGCAAGTGCCTCTGCCAAGATCAGCAAAATAACCATAGCCTCGATACAAGTGGAGAACATACGCATGATATCATCGAAGAACGAATGTGTTGCATTATCCTGCTTCTGACCTTGCCAATAACTAAAAGCGTTTGCCAGAATAATGTCACTTGTTTCAATAACAGGGTTTGCATCACTTTCGATAAGTTTGTTCCATGAATCGGCCGTTCCGATAGGGATTGAATCCGCGCCAAGTGACTTGAGGAGAGCCTTGACTTCATTGATCTTTGCCGCTAACCCTGTGCCATTAAATTCCTCTCTGTAGAGAGCCTCAGAACCGACGGTGATGGCATAGATGGAATCCGTTCCGTATATAGGGATGTATCTGTATGGCAAAAACTTTAGTGATATGCGTGGGCAGTAATCGGCAATATGCTTACTTCTTAAGGGCGGCTTTCTCAAGCGCGAAGTGGGCATCGTCATTCGGCCTTTTGAAATGGAATATGAGCATGAATCAAAATAACTCATACATTTATCCATCTTACCAAACGCCAAGAACAATCTTGAACCCTTTATCTACTACCGCAGGCATGATTTGCTCCATAGTGTTGCAATCGCTCACAGCGTAAACCCGGATGATCTTGCTTGTTCCAGCAATTACATCAAGATCCTTCTTAAAGTCGTCCGTATACTTGCACGTCCCGTCCTGTCACCCATGAAAATTAGCTACACATTATACAACACAGCTTTCCCATAAACTACTCACAGGATTTTTCTTGACACCAAGCGAGAAACCCAGTTGTCCTGTCGCAGATACAAGGGAGGGTAGCGCGAGAAGAGCACCCTTCAGAAGGGTAACTAGAGAAAGCATTTTGGTTTTATGGAATGCAAAGAATAAGAAAGGTAAGGAGCAATCAATCAATCGATGGCCTTAAGAAAGAAGTAAGAAGAACAGCGGAACAGGAAAGAGGGAAGTAGACAGACCAAAGAGTGAAGGGAAGGCAACAGGGTTCTAATGTCTCAGAAAATGAAAGGGGCAAATAATCACCCCAGAGCGCTGTTCTATTTGATTGGCACGCGCAGTAACGTTACCTAAGCAGAACAAGCTATGAAATGATCCCCAGAATGAGCGTAGCTGGTAGAGACCCTAAAATTTAGGTACCGTATTTATTCGGATAACTGGCTTAGTCCGGTATCTCCAAGGTACTTGTAACAACTAGCAAACTATATATAAAGTTGTTGCACTTCCGGATTTTAGATCAAAGCGTTGCAAAGGCCGCAGCCTCTAAAGTACCTGTGCACAACGTGTAGTTTGCTGGTTGCTACAAGTACATCGGAGATACTGGACTTAGCCGGTTATCCGAATAAATACGGTATGTATTATTATACTCGTTCCCGAGGATATGGGCCGAAAGACAAAGAAGTGTGGCTGTGTATGATATTGAAGTGGCTTCGTATATACATGTATGGTCTAGGAAGTCTTGGGGGGCAAGTGTGTAAAGGTCTCCACATGTATTTTTTCACTGGATCGCCACCCCATCATCTGGCAAGTACTAGCACTAACATCAACATTAGTAGGCTTTTTTCGAGCTTCAATGGCTTCCTGATGGATGGTTGAGGTTCAGATTGAGAGCACACTATGTAGTATGCAGTAACGTCACTCTGTGTGGCAATCCAGTGAAAAAATACATGTGGAGACCTTTACATACTTGTCCCCTAAAACTTCCTCCACCATAGCCTGAGAATGGTGCTGTGGCGTATGGTCGGATTCCCTGTTTTCTAGTTCATATGACCAGGAACGAGTGCTACGGTTGTGGGGGTTAAGTCTAGCGACAAGTGGCAGTGAGTGAAAGATCTCAGTTTCTTCTCCTCCACAATCCCCCTGAGAGGTCCGATAATCATCTCTAATGAATCAAGAATGCTATATGCTAAACATCAAGTGAGACTACATAGTTAGGAACAGTATGGAATCAAAATGAAAAAAGGCTCATTGAGAAAAGAGCTGCACCGCCATCTGTCGCCAGACTTACACCTGTGCCCGTAGTACATAGAACACACCTCCTTGGCAGAGTATTGATGAAACACACGCTCCGAGGTTGGCACATGGATACAATATATTACAGATTGAATGTAGAAAGAAATGAAAGTAAAATTTACAATAAACGTGACGCTTGAAAAAAATACACAAATCCACCCACAATATCACAATGAAAGAAGAAAACCAACCAATATATAAACATAGTCAGAAATACCAAAGCTAGCCAACACCTGCTGCGAAGATGAATTATAAATCTGAAGTCGGCCCCTAAACCCACCATAATCCCTCCGGTTCACTCATCGAATACTCCTCGCCGCTTGTTATATCACATGTTGTCCAGCCATTTGGTGAACGGATCCTTTGAGTTTAACCTCCTCGCAGCCATTTATTCTTGGGGATGGTCTAGGAGATGGTTCGCCCCGCTTAGCTAGTACACCCAAATTGCCCACCACTAGGTATATCTTCATCAGCTTATATTCGACTCAATACTATAAGAAGGGCAAAAGCTCACATTCCATAGCGTCTTCGAAGGCATCGTCATCCATGGCATCCATAGATGCAAATGCTTCTTCGACAGCACCCTTAGCTACACTTCGAGCATTTTCATAGTCCCTTGTACAATCATACAGAAACGCACTATATTCCAATTTAACAGATAATCGAAGTGGATGCGATCCTGGTAGTAGACGTCTTGCAATTTCCTCGGCTTTAATGAAGGCATCGATGGTCGGTGTGATGTATGCATACGAAGTATTCAGCGAACCAACTCCATTAATGCCCATCGAGCAAGAGAGACGTGACGCTGCACCATTGGTTGACTTCGATGAAAAGCTGGGCGCCATGGTAGTTTTTGCTTGGTATGTGTGATCGAAAAGGACGAATATGTGGAGGAATGACGCATTAAGTTTGGCAACCAGTACTCGAAGTTCATTCAACAAAGTGTATTTGGAAGATGTATAGTCAACCATGGCGGGTTTGATTTCGTTATTCAGAATCGTAAGACCTTCACGAGCCATCCAAATTATATGACGATATAAGTCTAAGGATTTGGTTGTCCGTGTGGGGTCCAACTTCCGTTGCTTTCGTGCGCGCAGAAGCTTACGAGATAGGAGAGTCGAGAGGCCCAGGAGTTTGTAAAGGCCTGCCGAGAGAGAGATGCTAAGGATTGCAGTAGACTTCGCATAAGCCCCCAGGTATTTCTGATCCACCTCAGAGCCGACCATACTCCCTGCTGCTACCGAATAGTCGTATTGTTGAGATTGGCAGAAATTAACTATCGTCGCAATTTGTAAGCGTAACTTCTAAGAGAGTCCCGGGAGGACTTGAGGATCAGCGCAATCAGTAATAATTCTAGAAATGCGCTGGGTCCATTAATGATTTGCTGAATCGAGTTTCCAGTAGACTTTCTTGAGCGTACAATCGGTGATTCTGATACCAATGGTACGAATAAAGACAAAATATAAAGCGAGAGACAAATATTTCCTAGCGAGATAGTACAAAGGCTTCGTGAGAATTAAGTAGATACTCACCAGTTGTGATATATACCTTCCCAGGTTTGATGCGAAATGCGTAAAATAGCTGTATGCAGTCGGAAGATTCTTGAATTCACTAGAATCGCATCCTCGACAAGAGAACTTTCTCCTCTCAAGCCCATATGGCCATTTGAATCGAAGCGATGTTCCACGTGTAAGATTGAGATGCTCGGGGAACCTCGCGTCGATTAGATGAGATGCAATACTCCAGTATGTCGTATACCGTATGGTGTAGCTCAGCCTACGTCGGGTTCAGGTGCGTGGGCGAGTCGTAGAAACAACCTATGCGCGATACCAAACAGTAACGAATGTCAATTCGATGGGCTAGAAGGCTCGAGAGTAGATAAGTAGCAAACAGTGAGTGGGATGAGTGGGAGAATGAGGAAAAGGCGATATCTTGATCTGGTCTTCCTGTGTCGCCTACTTCTCTTTGGGGCGTTTCTTTTTTTTGCCGTGCATGACATGGCCATATCCATAGCAGGCGACGATCACGTTCGGGCTGCTATGTCTGTGCCTGCTTGCTGACTTGGACTTCTCACTTCCTAGCTGCCACAGCCTGCAGCTATACCACCTTGCATGCGTTGTCAGGCTGCTTCATTTTGGTGGTTAGCCAGGTCACCCCAACAAGGATTATAGCCAGGATGCGGCCAGCGGCCAGTGTCTTGGCTAACTCCTCACAGCAAAGCCGCATAACATTATTGTTATTATTGTTATTATCAGTGGGATGTAGGCAATTAGGGAGATATGGCGGAATAACTACTCGGATACCGTATTTATTTGGTTAATTGGCTAAGTCCGGTATCTCTGAGGTACTTTCAGCAACTAGCAAATTATATACAAAGTTGTTGTACTAAAGGTGTACTCATGTCGCCGAGTTGCTATTGCTTTCCCGATCTAGGAAATAGATCTGGATTCTTACGCAAGTAGGAAACTTTCCAGCGTGGCAACCAACTTCTTAGCCACTCTTTCCAAGAATTAGCCTCTCATAGCGGTCTCGCTGGGTAGTTTTTGGTGGGCAGATCTACTTCTATAAAGGGGAAAGCAATAGCAACTCGGCGACATGAGTAGGTGTAAGTGACGAGAACTGTGGCTTAGAAGTTGCTTTCGGTAAAATGGAGTACAAACCGCATTCCTTGCCCTATCATGAAAATTGTAAGAAAAAAGCAAGGTAAGTTCTGTTATAAATACTACATGTATGTCAACTAGAAATTGATGACTGTACCAATGTTAAGCAGATGTGATTGTTGAAAGGTCAAGAAGACGGTGCAGCTCTTTTCTTGGGGACTCAAACTCGCTTCAAGTTCATAGTTTTACTAACCAACTTTACCCAATGTTTAGTCCATAAAATTCACCACCGCCTACCATTTTTATTAGGCCTCTTGAAGAGTTGTGGAGTGGGATGAAAAACTGGTGGTTCAGGCTCTTACTTGCACCGCCACCTGTCATCAGACTTATCTCCACACCCGTAATCATCAAAACAAGCACTAATTCTACCAATCAGCAACAGTGCATCGACGAGGATATCTATTGCCTCGCAGTAACTAGTTATCAAGTGCTCAGGCATACCGATCCACGAATTTCCTGGAACAATGGAAGGTTCAACTACAACTAGCTAGCTGGATTGCTATTATGCGACAAATAAATAGCTATAAGGGCTGATATCATAAGAAGATCGAGGTCGTGTTAGCACCAGGTCGTATCAGATCAATTTATATGGTATATCGAGCTATGTGGAGGGACGAGAGGCAATATTTAGTGCCTCAAAGCGTTTTATGGAATACTGTCTCGCACGATATATAGGGATAGTAATTGAAACGTGTAGCATAATTACAGTAGTTAGCTTAGGATCATAGCTTAGGATCCTAATCATCCCATCAAACCTCATACACTTGCGGAATATAGGAAGCACCTTGTTTGGCTGGGTATCGAAAGAGGCGTTCGAAAGGGAGGAAAAATGTTATTAAAACTCTACCTGGTATTAACTCTTTACCCACATACCGTATATACATGTATAGTGTGCGAAGCCGTACTCATGTCACCAGATTTATAACGCCGGATGACCAAATTCTGACCAAAGTCGGAATTATCATATCTGTGGTATAAGATACAGAAAAAGTAGTATTTGAGAGCGGCAGCAACTTCGGCACACTTTAGACAATGTATCTTAATTATTATAATTTTCTATATCCTGTGGCTGTTGAAGAATCGAGCTTTCTGTAGGGATTTCACCAGTGTCTGTGACCCGTTTTCGCGTTCTGTATCCATAGTTAGACTTTAATCATCTGGCATTATAAGTCTGGTGACATGGGTAAGAGATGTGAACTTTCCACACCTCCATAACTCCCTGAGAGACCTGAGTAAAGCCCTAGTTAATGAAATAAGAATGCTATGTATTAGATATTAAACAAAGTTAGCTCACAAAACGACGAAACCCAAACGAGCTTGAGTCCCCCAGGAAAAAAGCTGCACCGCCACCCGTCCACAGACTTACCCTGACGCCCGTAGTACCACCTAGTATCAAATTAAGCCTAACACGGGATACTCTCAGGTTGTATTTTCCTGCTACAGTACATACAGTATACGTATACATTTAGTCTTAGTTCTCACTGCCGTCAATAAATAATTACTACATGTAGTACGAGCGACCTTTCTTGATGCGTGTAGCTGTACGCAAGCTTTACAAGTGAAGCAGCATACGTGTATCTTTGTGGAAGCAAATATATAGCCTGCAATGAACTCAAATACATATACAGCAGATACATATCAAATAGCTAGAGTTAACCCTGTGCAACTTTACACAGCCTCATAAAGTAGTAGCCTAGATGATAAAATTAGGTGACCTTTTGCTATTGAAACATAATAGAACGCATCCCCAATATGTGAGGTAAGCTCAAAGTCTTATTAGGCTCGACTGGGTACGTTAGATAACGCCTGCCGTTAAATAATACAGAGTTTCAAGTCAAAAGCTCCCTCCACTCACTTCTTTTTCGCACAACCACCGCTTTCTTGGGGCTGTTATAATATGTCATCCTAGAGACAGGGTGACTAGAACATTGGGAACCGAACTCTCCAATAAAAATATGAAAAGGAGGGGCAGATCGCTGAGTAACAACATCGTATTACGCAGTTAATCGCAAGCTCACCGTAGGGTTCGCACAGTAAAGAAGTCCCATAACCAAAAAAACACCTAAACACCAAAAGTTGGAAGGGAACGAAAAATAAAAGAAAAATTTAGTGGACGAAAAATAAATAACATAGATAAAAACACTTGATGGTGTAGTAAAACCACCTAACTCACTCTCCACTCCAAGGGAGAAATGATCTTGAATACATTATATACCGCTGATGCACAGTGCCCCTCTAAACTTTGAATATCTTTCTTCCTTCTCATCATCTTGTTCCTGCTCGTGACTTGCATGCATCTCCTTCGGCGCAAGCCGTGACTAATATGGCTGGCCCTCAGCCGTATATGTCATCAAAACCATCCAAGCCCAATGGCACCGAAAAGGGACTTTTCAATGCCCGAGGCGGTCTCCGAATCACTTCTACGAATGTTGCTGCAGAAGGAGGTGCTTCATCGTCATATGATAACCTATAAGTCCTTGTTCCAACACTTGCGGGATCAAGAAAGTGACATTCATATTTAGTATCGGGTCGAATACTGTATGCTGGGAATAATATATCGCGTAGCTGTTCCTTTGTTGGGCTTGGAGCGACAGCGGTATAGACTGTGTCGGAGGCCTCGGGGTCTGCTGGGTGGCGCCTTTCCCAGCCATCGTCTTGTTTTTGCGATCCGATCTCTCCAGGTACTGCAGTTGCTGAACGGTCGGGCATTGTCGATGCGGCCGCTGGGCCCGCTAATCGTGCATCTAAAGGTGAGTCGCTGATGCCCCTCCGTTGGCTCGTCTTGTGGATGTGTGTGGCACGGTTTATTGCCCTCATAACACGCGCAGGTGGCGGCGGTAATGTCATCCAAGCGGTGGCAATTCTAGACCCAGGCAAAGCGGAAACAACAGGTGGATGTCTGTCATTAATGGGCGGGTGTATCTTGGGTAGTTCAGCGACAGTTACGGTTGTAATTCGTTGGTTTTTCTGCTTTTCGGCATGCGATACAAGGTCTTCCAGTGGCTGGAGTTCAGCCCCGGGTACAACTGAGAGGTAAAACTGGCTTGCGGCCTTCAAGGAAGAAGGGGTGCCGATTCCACGCGAAGTTTTGGTGTTTACATGTGAAGAAGCTCTTGAGGATTGCCTAGAAGTGTTGTTTCGAACGAAGGATGGTATTGGACCAGACTCAATCTCTTCCCGCCAAAGTAATTGCGATTCATTGCGAGCTTCGCGACTGGGTTTGCTGGTTTGCGAGCCATGAAAGCACGAGCATGAAAAGACGTAAAAAGCTAAGACAGATATCAAGCGATTGCAACCTGTATCTGACATTGCGGGGATCTAGGAGGTAGGAGAATGAGAGAGCGCGAGGGGTATAGCGTAGGCGAGATGATATAACTAGAGGACAAACGCCAAAAGAGAAGCACGGAGCACATGAGATGGGATAATACTTTGAATAAATTATACCTAAAGTAGATATTTAAGAAAAAAAATCCTGACATGAAAAAGAGAGAGGATGTTTGGGGGAAGAGGGCGAGGAGGGTGTACGAACAGGGGTAGAGGGACATGTATGTTCTTGTGCTTTTTGGGTGTTTCAAAGCTATTCAGGGCATCGGCGTTCTAATGGAATGAATGGCCCAAAGTCTGAAGCACGATCATTATGATACCGCATCCAGTTAATACGAATTCCTAATTTCGAGTTTCTAGTTATATGCCCCATCCTGTCCCCATTTGGCCAATAGTTAGGTTTACCACAGAGCAAGGGTAGCGTGGAGCCGCTGCTGGGGCATTGACAAAAAAGCAAAACAATATCATAAACAGATTGATTTACTGTTATTAATTTGTGTAGCTTTAGCGTGAAAATGATATCTAGATGTTCGCATGGCAGCTGCCCTTTTAACTACAGGCGATTAAGTAGTACACGCATTTATTCTCTAGGATTCTCGTTGTAACGTGTGCTTTAAGGGCAAGGGGCTGTACTTTATACGTGTGAAGTACTCGAGGCAGCCACGAATCGAGCCTGAGAACAATTTCGCTGGTAGTGACTTCTGATTCACCTTCGCCTAACACATCGACCGATTGATTAGTCAACTAACACTTGCATGTTCAGGTTCTTTATGTCTGCCCGAGTACATTTGGTAGATTTTACTCCGAATCCTGGTCGTGCCGTACAAAAATCAGAGAGAAGGATTTGATACGACATGTATCCTATGATAGATTCCGTATAGCAGGATAGGAACGAGCTCTAAGTTGATAGAGTACACGTATAGCGTGGAAGAAGCCTGCCTGGATTCTATGCTTCTATGTAGTGAGGATGTACAATCTAGATTTCAGAGTTAGACCTATATCTAGGACACTTGGCGAGTCTGGAAATTGTGGATCATGTAAGATACGAACAAAATGGTCTTCCCATAGCGCGTATATACCTTACTCTGTGGATGGGATGACCGTTCAAGGTTATAGAAAATCGTTGTACTTATTTTCCCCCAGTGATTCGTTTGACTTTGCTCCTAATTGAAAAGCAAATAAATATTGACGAATGGAGCATCTTACAAAGAAAAAATCCCCAAGAGTGTTCTTCGCTCGTTTAAGAACTCCACCCATCGAACTCCAAATCTGCGCAGCAGGAAAATATTAAAATTGACAACTGAGGCGATTATCACATATCAGAAGAGTCTTCAGACGCATCGACCCGGACCACATCCAGGTCACTTTTTAGACCTCTTCGCCTCCCTATTTGACCGCTCAGGAGAAATGGGAAATCTTCATCTTCTTCCTCAAGAATCGTAGGGATCGAAGTAGGGAACAACGTGCGGGATGTAGAAGAATGTGACTGTTGCCCTAAAACAGGCATTGTAGGGATGGATGCGAAAGGTCGATTCTTTGAAGTGTTTTGAGACGAGGCGGAAGATATGGTTGATGGTGCACGTGAGATTGTATCCATCTCTAATTCATCCTGAAGCCCGAGCGCACCAGCAAAGATGTAGGTTGCGAGGCCAAGAAAACCACCCATTAACACACCTAAATATGGTATTATCAGCCATGAGACGAGAGTAGCGGCATTACTCAAAATAGTTTATAGTCACCAATGATCGCTGCCGTCCCACAGAAAATATAAATTGCCTGTTGTGAGTGAGCAATCTGGCGCCTCAGAGTAAGAGGATAAACTGACCTCCAGGCGAGAGAGAAAAATATATGGCAGATGCATGAAAAAAGCTATGAGCTTGGAGACATGATATATAATAACCATGACGGGCAGAAAGATAACCAAAACAATACGAAGTATGAGAAATAAAGGTGAGAGGAGGAGTATCTGAGATATGTACGACAATGCAGATAAGGCATGCATCTAGATAGAAAGGGCTGGCAGGGGTAGGTTGATGGTACTGGGATGAGAAGCGAGTGACGGGAAGTGACTTGCCGGTGTGTCGTAATATGACTGACTAACTGGCTGTTGTGTTGTTGATGAGGTTGGCCGTATGATTACATGTAGGTAGTACTACGGGGTAAATCTGTCACCAGGTGGCGGTGCAGCACTTCTCTCAAGGAGCCCAAGCTTGCTTGAATCTCCTAATTCTCCCAACTAACTTAGATTGATGCTTAGTACGTAGTATCCTTATTTTATTAAAAAGTATTTACCAGGTCTCTTGGTGAGTTGTAGGCTGGGAGGGAAGGTTGTCATCTCTTACTCACGCCACCTGGTGACAGGCTTATCCCAGCAGGGAAAATGGCGATAACTGTGGCACAGAAGCTGCTTTCGATAGCACGGAACATAAACCGCATTCCTAGGCTGATCATGAAAATAGTAATAAATGTGCAAATTAAATTTTATTCTGAATACGGTGTCGGATGGAAATTGATAACTGTATTGATGTTGAGGAGATATAATTGTCGAAAGGTCGGAGATGATACGCCATAGTTAGTCATATTTATCCCTACACCCGTAGTACTCGTGTACTAGGGTATGAACCTGAAAACATGGGTGGTGAATTTGTATGGCAAAATATCCGTGCACCACTCCGTCGCATACAAAGCCACACACCCCATGTTTTCAGGTTCATACCCTGGTACACGAGTATATACCATCTCCACGCTCCTACCCCTAGTACATGATTTGACCTTGGCGCCAAGACATTTTAGAGTTGACACATTCTACTCATCTACAGAGCTGCTGCAAACCTCAACCAAGTACGTGTACTCATCAAGCAGTCTTCTTATCCACATTACTACACATTTTCTCGTTTACTCCTCATATCCATGCTCTTACCATGTTTACCTCAACAAAATCTGCAGCAATAATCAGTCTTTCTATGCTTCTTTTAATTCACTCGTACATCCCCCCCCCACATCAACTAGATCATTTTTCCGTTAACTACCCCCCTACAGCTGCTACTCCGCCTACGAACATTCTCTGATATCAACCTCTACCAATAACAATCTCTCGCTAGATGTGATCCTCGAAACACTGGTGTCTGTTTTTCTTCTCTGTGTAGGCATAGTCCTCAACAATAACCAGGAACTGAAGTCAATATCATGGGCGGTCTGGAGTGGACAACTTGAGCGGGAACGCGGAAGTGGGCCATACGGGTACCTAGAGGAGAGGCTAGGGTTTCTGGATATTCGGGTTAGTTCTGCCAGGCTATCATATTACGAGGCTATGTGAGAAAATAACTTGTGCTGATCATTTGCGTGTTACAGGGAAAGAGGGCAGAATTCGCGAAGTGGGTCAAAGAAAGTGAGAAATAGGCTTTTGGCAGGAATGCGATAGCTGATAGTTTGTTTTTTGTATGTTGTACGATGCTGGAGGTATAATTATATTTGAGAAGTTTTTTTCCTCTTAAAGAAGGCACTGACACGGGAGGACACCCTCAAATCTGGGCGACATATTCCCTTGTAAAGAAACATAATAAACCCTTATACTTCAGATATCACAATATATATTGGTCGTATTTAGGAGGATGTGCTAAAGTTCTGAAGTAGTGTGTATTTGTAAGAGCTCTTAGATTTTATCTACCGAGGCTTCACCGGAAAAAAGAGACTTTCCAAGTTTGCCTAACCATCAGAAACGTTTTGCAAACACTATTTGCTTTTTTTGATACTTTTTCGTCTACACTTTTTGCATAGCCACGATCTAAGGTTTCCCAATGCATATTTTAGTACACGCAAGATGAGAGAGCATTGATTCAAGCTTACATCGGTGCTCTGAACGTGGTCATCATCTTCCATAATTTCTTGTTGCAGATCCTCAAGAGAGATTTTCTCATCCTCGACGACCAGGTTAATCTGTAGCTTTTTGATACCATAGCCGACAGGAACTAAGGCAGAAGCGCCCCAGACAAGGCCATCTATGAAACCTAGTGTTAGATAACAGCAATATTTTGATACACACTCGAAGAGGCCCAATATTAGGTGGATTGCAAAACCGAGACTTACCTTTCTGGATAGCCTTAACGTTCGCCTGTAATACGTTCTAGTCTAAGTTAGAATCGAGAGCTCTGTTTAGTCTTACAGTCGATGGATTGGCAAACCATATCAGTCTCATCATCCCATGGCTTAACATCCATTGTAACCATTGACTTGGCGGCTATAAAGATATAACTGTTAGGCAAAATCTATAAAATAGTTGTAGGGGCTGTAATATCATACCTGGTTTGACTTGGAGTGCCTATATCTTGCATTAGTGATGATTCTCAGGTAATAGTATAGTTCTATGTGAAATATACCTTTTTAGCAGCATACTCTTCCAATCTCTTTTTAGTAAGCGCCTCCTTCTCGGCATCATCCTCTTCATCGGAAGATCCGAAAATATCGACATCGTCATCGTCCTCCTCTGCCGCCGGAGCAGCAGCAGGGGTCACAGCCGAAGGGGAAGTCTCAGGGCCGTAGGTCGATGCAGCGGCGGAGGTATCACCAGGTAGGGTAGTGAACTCATCTTGGAAGGATGCTATGTGCTTACACCAACGAGCGACGTGGGGGTACTTTGCGGGCTCGGGGGTCTTTGAGACAACCCCATAGACGGCAACGTCAGCCTGGGAAGGTGAAGTTCTAGAGTATCAGGGGGTGATTAGTGTAAAGGTATATCTAAGAAGTACTAATAAAATAAAATAAAATAAAATACGACAAGCAGTTGAAAAGAAAGAATCAGAACATAATTCATTCCAGTCATAGTCTATCCTGCTAACACCAAGGAAACTTTTTATGGCTCAAACGTGAGTAAAAAAGTGAACACTTCATGTGATTTCTCCGACCATCTAATTGATCAAAGAAGTTGAACATGTATCTGCAAAGCAAACCATCCCATCTGTGAACCAAGCACTGTAACGAATGATAAATGGGAACAAGCAGAAATTTAAACATACCCGGTAATATAACTCCTAGTTTCCAACCAAGAGTTGAGAACTGAATTTTGAAAACAAATCAGGTCCTGCGTTTGGCACACAGCTCCAAATCAAAAGGAAAACACACCAGCCAAACCAGCATCAGCAGCAAGATCAGTGAAGCCCATTTTGAAGGATAATTAAGCGATTGAAGATCAAGAAAAGAGTGCTACGGTATGTGAAGATAATAAAGGTTGATGCGCGAGGAGGGGTTGTGACGATATGTTATGTTGAAAAAGAGACAGGAGGAGGGGTAAAAAATTATGGTGGGGTCGGAGTGCCTATAGTGGGTCACTAGAGACTTTGTGCTGGATGCATCCACCGAGACGGTTGTGCGCCAAGGGACACTAAAATGAAGCTCGAGCCTCAGTTTGCCACCAAAAGTTGATCACTGTTGTAACGGATTTTGTATGGGAACAAGAATAAACACCCTAAGCCAACAATTTCTCATACAATACTGAAGCTTCCTAAAGGGTTTGTACATATGGGGAGGGGTTATTGTGGTCTTAGCTATTAATAATAAAAACTCCAACCGAAAAATCTTTTGATTTTGCTGAGCTGTAATGACCAAAAGTGGTGGAGGTCAAATTCGGTGATTTGACATATAATGTGGAGTCAAACACTAGATGTTACAACGTATACCAAGATCATGTCGAACCCCTAGAGAGGACGCCGGATGTTGTAGCGCAAAGTCTCTACGACCGTCAATTTCTGACTAGGCACCAACCCCACTTCACATAACATACACCCGAACAGCAGGTTCTTTGCTGTAAAATCAGTGACATTCCAAAACTCATGGGAAGAAAGCTTATCCATAGCTCCGTACATTTTCTTTTCAACAGGGCATTTCCATGGACGTGACCGCTATGCATAAATAGGCCCATCATCCCCTCATCCCACAAATCGCCGGCAAAGAGTATAAATAGTGGCTTATGAAGCCCTGCGACCATAAGGTTTGCTGGAAACTGTTATGGTTCCTATTTATTTCGTCCTTAGCTCCCTAGGATTACTTCTTTTCTCTATTCGCTAGCAGGAACCCTAATAAGATGAACAGTATCGCAAAGTTTTAGTATCGGAGACCTACTATTGAGACAGGGATCTGAGCCGAACAAAAAGTTATCTCGTAGTGCCTCAGCTTGATAGATTCCCTGTGGCCATTGCCCCGGTGTCATATTCTTTGAAATAAAGGGGTCAGACGGTAACGATATGAACGACTTGCTGACTCCCCAAAAAACTCTCACAACAAAATACTGCCAGGGCCTTACATATAGTTCATCCCAGCTCAGCCATATTGAACCTAGTCTCTGCAGCTACATCCAAAGAAAAGTGTAGAAGAAACTACTAAAGCAACCTACATCAATTTTGCAAATGCTCGCAACTGCTAGTCTTACTTCTGCAAAAAACTGGTATCAATCGCTTCATATGCGTTTCCAAGGACTGATTGCCGGTAATTAAAATTTAGAAAAATCACTTCTCCATCCTTTCAGATACTTTTAAACGCCTCAAAGTTCAGTTTTTTTTATCGGGATTCTCTAGACCATCTCTCTACATGCCTTCAATCAACAGGGTCACAATCGCTATTAAGATCTACGATGGGGCACTCTCTGAGTTTGGCTATGGCGAGTTCAGCGATGGGAAGAGCTGCTACATCCCAAGTTCTGGTTGTGCTGTATGTCGAATGAACCCCTTCCCTGCAAAATTGCTAGCGTGGAGTTCTACATTGACAATCGGTGAGTCGATGCCCAATTTCTCCTCTCACGGAAGAATACCAACATTCCAGTCATTGGCCCTATTGATTCAACGATAAGATCGTAGGAGGGGGTGGGGCGATAGACGATGAAAGGGCGGAGGTTGTTTAGAGGAGTGAGGTCTTTTTCGCTCTAATCAAACATAGAAAACGTACCGTGACCTGCCACTCAACAAAGCGTGCGTTAAGATCAGCGATGGTAAACCAATGCAGCATAATTGATTCCAAAATATTTCGATCCGAGAGATGCCTGAATAGGCTGGTGCGATGGCGCCTGACGAGTTTGGCCATCCTTCAGCAATAATTAAATCGTTAAAGAGTCGGCGCATCAGTCGCATTGCAAGGCTCGCGGTAAGAATGGAAGCCTCCTCACAAAGCGATTCTGTGTGAAGGGTCTAGATCTAGAAGGCATACAATTGGCATGACTCAAATTCGATTTCTGTTCGCGGGATCACCTAATAGCGAAATTTAATCTTGATTACCGTAATATCTCGGCGATACCGAACGGGGCCGGGTGGGTGTTGGAAATTGGCCCAGATCATGATTGGTTAAATGAACATCATGATCATTGAGCTATGGTTTTTGTTTTTGTTTAAATCAATTGATTATTGTTTCTACTTGTGGCGAGAATAAATTCCCACGGATGGCAACCACCAATTAATGTATAGAATATGATAAAACTGTCAAACACCTCCAGAAGTAACTTAAATGAAGGCTGTTAAAAATCAAGATATACTACTTGGTAAGGAAAGACCTTTGGACATGAAAAAAACTACAAAACAGCTGTGGATTGAGGTAGGAGGCAATCCTAGCAAGGACTAAAATATGCCTATAAGGCCCCCTCTAGGGGGGTTTAAACTCTGTTTTGAAGATGAGGAGTATTTATCAATTGTATTTGTCTACCCTTTGCTTTTATTTTTTGTTGCTAGTGTTGTGGTTGTTGTGTTTTTCAATCTTTGTTCTCTTTTTGGTATTGTGACAAAGCAGGTGTGGGAACTTATTCTTGCTGCAAGTAGGTACCGTACTATTTGGCCAGTAAGCTTGTGGGATTTTAGCAGGGTAGAGAGAAAACACCACAATGGTAATTGGCCAAAAAAGACTTGGCAGTAACAGAAAGCCATAACAAAATGAAGAGAAATTGTCGATGTGATAAATGGGCTGTGATCTAGGAAAACCGTGCTTGTAGGGCATAACTTAAGCAAGGTTTTCCCAGATTGTCACCCAAATGCAAATTGAAAAACTACCTTTACTGTGCTAGAATAAAAATTAAAAATTAAGTCTAAGGTGAATCATCTGAATCTATATACTTGCCTTCTTCATCCTCTTTGTCTAGGTCTGCAAGTTGTTTTTCAGCTTCCTCCGCAATCACAGAGTCAAATAAATCATGCCCCAAGCCCAAGCCTGAGTCCCACTTTATGTAAGACCGGTACTTCTTACCGCACAGGAAATCTCCAAGAAGCTTTAGATAACAATCTATACGCTATAACCTGCCCGGTTGCTATTCGCAACACAATACACAGGCGCAAGCATCCTCCGTCCCCGCTACAACCTCTTCGATTGAAAGTTCACCACCACCTTTTGCATTGTAACGGCGTTACACACAGCCAAAAGTCTTTACCACTTCGGCCTCATTTCATTACCCCGCTCCTAAAAACAAGTTGGATCCTTGTTTTAACAACACCACTCCGATTGCATGTCTTCAGAAGACACAGCAAGAATCTTCACACCTCTCTTCCCCTCTCCAAAGAGGTGAAGCCTCTACCACTCCTGCTTCCTCCGCAACTGCCATGGCGGAATCAAGAACCCCCTCACCAGCGAAACGGCAGAGAGCCGACACCTCTCCTCCATCACCACCTGTCTTCTCCCACCCCACTAATTGGATTTCTATAGTCCAAAATAAGGATAACGGGATCACAGGAGCCCCCATGACCCTCAAGACAGTTTGTCAGTTCCTAACAAGGGCTGACGAACTGAATCTCACCCACTTCACTTCCCTCCTTAACATGATTCAGCATCTACAAAGCGAGGTCACCCTACTGAAAGAGGCTGCTAAGAGTCCAGCACCTCTCCCAGACATGTTTTCAGAGTCTCCAACTCTAAGCAAACAAGAGCGCATGCACCTTCTCACAGTAGGGAAAGCAGCGCCCCAAGCACCACCTGCACCACCAAGTGCTCCTCCTGCTCCTGCACCTGCTGCTGCAATTCCTGCTCCTCCTGCCCCAAAGCCTTTGCAATGGGCACCGGTGGCCGCCAGCAAACCCAAGAGAAAACCCCAACCAGCAAAGGCCAAACAGGCTGCAAACGCTCCTGCTCCTAAGACGTCATCTTCCTCTGCCTCAACATCTCCCACCATGTGCGCTCGTTGTTTGATCGTCAAACGCGACGGCACTCCCCTTTCTCAGGGGTCACCCACGGAACTCAGAGACAAACTCAACTCTGCCATTGGTTCCATCACCATCCAGTCTGTGGCAATAGACACACATTCCCAGAATGTGTCATTGACAGTCATGAACAACATGTTTGCCAACACCCACTACAGGAAAGTTGGCCAATTTCTTCACCTAATCCCAGGAGCTCGCTCCCTACACCTTGACGAACCATTACACCAACTTGTTGTACATGGTATTCCCACCTCTATGGAGCCCTCTGCCATTCAGCAAGAACTCTGCAACTTCAACCCCGGCCTCATTATGGACATTCCCCCCAGATGGCTCACTCTACCTGAAAAACGAAGAGGGAAAACAGTTTCCTCAATTGTTATCACACTCTCTGGCCCCAAAGCTAATGAGATCGCCAACCGCACTCGTTTATCTGCCTTTTCTACCACTGTTAGATCTGAACGCAAACTCCGCTTTGGACCCTCCACCCAGTGCTCCCAATGCCACAAATTTGGACACCACACAAACAAATGCCCCAATCAACCATGCTGTTGCTGGTGTGTTGGACTTCATCCTACTGCTGCTCATAGCTGCCCCACACTCTCTTGCTCAACTAAAGGCCGCCCCTGCTCTCACACTCTTGTCAAGTGTTTTAACTGCGACTGACCCCATGAGTCACACCTGAACAGCTGCCCATCACGCCCTTATAAAGCCTCACCGCCCCCTCCGGCAGATGATCAGATGGACCTCTAGGTCATTTTACTTATACTTGTTCAACCCCAACTACCCTTGATTGGAATCTTTTCCTGGCTGATTTTTACTTCCGCTGTGGCTTTACTGTGGACCTACTTCTATTGTTTCTCATTGTTTTTTTAGCTGTTGTTTGCAAGTCTCTTTACTTTTACAGGCATTTGTTGTCAATTTTTCCCTGCACCGTTAAGTCGTTCATCGCAGGAACATTGTCTTGTTCTGTCGGAAGTAATTGGTTTGCTTTTCTTTTGTGTTCTCTTATGTTACCCAGGCGGATAAGGGTGTTTATTTGGTGGGGATAGGTTTTTTGACTTCATAACCTTTGTGTTGCATAAGCGGTTTTGTACCTAGAAACAATAATCAAATGATTTAAACAAAAAAAAAAAACAAAAAATACACAGGCGCAAGTCCTAACTGCTTCTTATGAACCGCTAAAAGATAACCGTAGAGTTCAAAGTAGGGATCGAGCAAAGTTCCGTGAAGAACTTCTGATAGTAAGGTTTTAATAACTAACGCTGAAGGGTCCTTGGCCCTGGGTATAGTTTAATATCACTTGCTGTGCTTGTTTGGTATCGTGTTCGTTCGAATATACTCTTCGTCTAACCAATCTGGAAGGACGAGGTCTGTTGTGGACGCGTCGTGACTTTGAGGTTCTTGTCGCGTGAAGCAACAACAAAGTCTCTTGAAGAAATAAAGGATTCTTTGCATGAAGAAAGTATTACTTGAAGATGAAACGAACGCAGGACCTTGAGAGTATGAATGAAAGTCGTATACCGCTAAGCTATACAATATAATATTGATAAGGCTTGTTCTTCGTCGCGAATGATCAGGAAGAAGACCCTTCTCAACGGTAGAACACTGGACTACTTATAGTAGTCAAGCGTCGAATACAAAGGCTATGTAATAACATGAACTAACATGAAAAAATCCCATAGACCCTGAACGCTTTCCTTCGCTCCTACCCCTCTCATTATCGTATGGCATGATTGTCAGAATTAACTGGCGACGCAACATATAAGCGAATCGGGGAAGTGTCGATCGAAAGAGTTGGCCATTGATGACACAAGGAAACCAAACATCCAATCCGAAGCTTATTAATAATCAATCAATATTAATATTAACAGACAGGGTCGGGGATTAAACGCTAGTCCATATGTGCGCATCGTAAGTGAACTCAAGTCGTAACCAACTAAGCAACCAATAGGTATAACACTTTAGTTCACCCACACCAGTCTTCGCATATTTACCTAAATTACAGTCTAAGCCCCCTTATCTCCAGTCCCAAATTTCCAATTTCTCAAGCCTTTTAACTATAATATAAGTATCATATGAACCATCTATTGCAAGAGTAATACCAACATGACAAAAGGAATTGATAATGAGTTGGCTTTTTTCTTTGTGTAGTTAGTCCCAGGCATCTCCCACAATCCATGTCATAAGTTTTGGAATTAGGCTTTCTTGATATTGTAGGAACTAGTTTGGGTTAGCTTATTACATGACTAAGCATGTTAGTGTGAATAGTTTTATATATATAGACTTCAACGGTCATCTATTTTGGATTGCTTGCTCTATTCAATCAATTGATTCTTGTTACACAGTATAAGCTCTTCGTACTTCAACAGGTTATGAGCCCTCTACGTGTAACGGGGGAAGTCCTACTGCTTTGTAGTGGGAATAGGTATTGGAATACAGCCGTTGCAAATACTAGAAATCAGGTTGAGATGTCAAGAGTATTTTCATGCAAGGTACTTAATAATCTTAAGGGCTCTACTTGGTAGTATTCTGCCTGATGAGACTGGGAAGAGCAACAGGAGGCGGGGTCATGCACTATCTTTATAGTGCTGCTGGCTCGCCGTCCTCTTTCTGTTCTACTCTGCTGGGGGCCCGTCAAGACCCTGAGAACATGCCAAGCTGTTGCGGGCGGGGCAGCTCAGGATTCAACAAATGATCACTTCGGTGCTCTCTGGCATTCCAAGGTTGTTCTGTCCAGTTAGACCTTCTAGAGCTGCCAGCTGCATGCCATCTCTGTATAAAACCGGTACTTCTTACCGCACAGGAAATCTCCGAGAAGCATTAGATAACAATCTAGACGCTATAACCTGCCCGGTTGCTATCCACAACACAATACACAGGCGCAAGCCCTAACTGTTTCTTATGAACCACTAAAAGATAATCATAGGGTTCAAAGTAGGGATCGAGCAAAGTTCCGTGAAGAACTTCTGATAGTAAGGTTTAATAACTAACGCTGAAGGGTTAAGGCCTTGCTAAGCGAGATAAAAGTAATTCACAAGTAATAGAGTCAATTGCACGGAAGTGCTTTTGCTAGAAACAATATAATATTGATAAGGCTCGTTCTTCGTCGCTAATGATCCGGCTCAGAGTTTACATCCACTGCAAGAGTATTTATAATGCCTCCTCTCTACTATGTTTGGGTATATTGTGATGTAGAGGCGCTAACTACTATGACAGCGTAAAACCACTCTGCCTTATCTCCATGCCCGATACCCCATTGAGTTCCATAGCCTCGATCCGCGATTCTCCGAGCGGTATGCATGTCAGTAAGACAGGAGTTACGTATTCGTCTTCATTGTGTTCATCTCCTCAAGACGATCATTTCGCCTAACCGAATTGTTGTGTAGAATTGCGCCCCCTTATCTTTGTCAGTCTGTAACTCTGCCAGTTTTGGTCCAATTTGCAATCTGTTTGAACCACAGCGAAGCCAGGCACTTCCCCTACATACCCTCCGGGTCCCATTCCGCCAGACGGTTTTGCTTGACGGCCTAGGGGTTACTTTTGCCCTCCGGGACAGGTCTTTTCTGGTGCTGTCTCTCACGGTTCTGTCTCTTGTTAAGCCCTTCAGTATCCCTGAAGGTGAGCAGTGCTACTTAAGCGAGATACAAACATGTTTGAGGAATGCGAGGATTCTACAAGTTCTACGTGAGATCTAACTCTAGGCAAGATAAATGCAGCGAGAGTAAACAGCGACAGCAAGGGTTCTGAGTCTCAAGGAGTGAGGTTTTCATCAAGCTCTCGGGTTTTTTTTTTTTTTGTTTAAATCATTTGATTATTGTTTCTAGGTACAAAACCGCTTATGCAACACAAAGGTTATGAAGTCAAAACACCTATCCCCAGCAGTAACCATCCACGCCCCAGGATAACAGAGAAAAGAGACAAAGAAAAATAAGTAAACCAAACCTATTTCACGGATGAAACTGGGTAATGGGTTAAGGTGAAGTTGTTGGTAGAAACGAAGGGTCGCTAGGATATAATGGCTTTGTTGTTCGGTTGTTTCTCGGTTATTGTGAGGTTGTTGTTTGTGTTACAGGAAAGTGGGGTATTTAAGCAAAGGATTTTGGTCGTTGTGGTTTCTCTTCTTCTTTCTTTCCTTAAGCAACGTTCTCGTTTACCTTCTCCTGTATTTGTCGGAATACTATCTCGGTTCTAACTCAGAACCCTCGCTGTCGCTGTCCACTTCGCTGCACTTATCTCGCCTTGAGATAGAACCCTCGTAGAACTTGTAGAAACACTGCACTCCTTGAACGTGTTAGTACCTCGCTTAAGTAGTACTGCTCACCTTCAGGGATACTGAAGGGCTTAACGAGGGACTGAACCGTGAGAACCTATAGGCGGGCCTATAGGGAAGTGACCCCAATGATCATAACAATGATCCCGCTATAAATAACTTTAACGAGTAAGGAGATGTAGAAATTTAGGTACTAAAAAGTAAAGAAAAAGAAGATGAAGAAACAGAAACTGCAGAAGATAATTGATCCGAGGTTCCAGTGAGTGATAGGGGGTACCAGGTATTCCACTTAGGTGGATAGCCGGTCATGGTGTGGCGGATGTAATTGACGATCGGTTGCAATTGTATAGGGTCGATCCAGATGTCCTCAATAGAGATTAGGTCAGGGATGAACTTTTCTCTGGCTTCTGCCCTAGCGGGGCAGCGGAGGATGGCATGCTCAAGGTCTTCGTCTTCTTCTTGGCATCTGGGGCAGCGTTTGGAGAGGCCCTGGGAGTGCCAGGACTGGTGTGCGGCAAGGTAGCTTTTGTGGGCCCAGAATTGGTGTAGTCTCCCACTCATAAATCGATCTAATCTCATGAAGGTTGGTGCAACGGTGGAGAGAGGGGTGGTGTAGTAGCTGGGTGGGGGGCGTGAAGAAGCCCAAAGGGTCATGGTAAGGCCACAGACCATCTCTGGAGTGATGATTGGTGGTTCAGAGGAGGGTTTGAGGTTGCCTTGTAGTGCGTTGTTGATCATAACACACAGTTGGTCAATTGGGAGTGGTTTGTTGGTTTTGGCTTTGGATGTCCATGTTTTCAGATTTGTTGAGATGCCTAGGAGTAGGTGGCGGTGTGATGGTGCTCTGAAGGGGTCCTGAAGTGGGAAATTATTGGGGAACCTGCCTGAGACGGGATTGTGATGTGGTGATGCAGCCATGCTGTGAATGGCGAATTGGAGACGGTATTTGTAGCAAAGTACATTGATTGGAAACAAGGCCGCGTTGGGACATAGGGTGAGTGAGTTGGTTGATGTGAAGCAATTGGTGACCCAGCAAAGTACTTTGTCCCAAAGCCGTTGGAGAAGGGTGAGGGAGGAGTTGCTGGGTGTGAAGACAGCAGAGCCATAGAGCATTGTGGGGAGGATGACAGCCTGGGCCAGTCTTCTGTTATTGTATGAGGTGAGTCCTGTTCCAGCTGGAGACAGGCAGCGGAGGAGGAGGAACGTTTTGTTAGCTTTCAAAAAGGGTTGTTTGAAGTGATGGAATGGTGATAAATTGGCTTCAAACCAGAGGCCAATCCATTTGACGACTTTGAGAGGGAAAAAAAGGTTGTTATTGAGGGAGATGGGGAGATTGCAGAAAGGTGATTGATCTCTTTCTGTTCTCCAATGAATAAAATCTGTTTTGGCGATGGAAAAAGAGATGTCTAGTACTGATCCCACACGTTGTAGGTAGTTCCAGGCTCGTTGGAGTTGTTGTATGTTGGATCTTTCTGAAGAGGATGCAACAGTGAGGCTGAAGTCGTCAACATAGGAGAGGGTGATTCCTTTTGCTAGTTTGACCTGATGAAGTGGGGCGACATAGATGATGAAGAGGAGTGGTGAGATTGGTGAACCCTGAGGTACACCCACGTCTATTGGTTCAAAGGTGAAAGGACTACCTTTGAAGAGTAGGCGGCAGAATCTATTGGAGAGGAAGGAGAGGACCCAGTGAACAAGGTATTCAGGAGTGTCTTTTTTCCTCAGTTGCTTAGCGAGGGTGTTGGCTCTGATATTATCAAAGCCTCCTTTGATGTCGAGGAAGAGTGATGAAACCTTGCGTCCAGATGCCTGAAGTAGTTTGATTTCATGGAGAAGTGTTGTTCCGACATCAGAGATGCTTCTGCCTGGGAGTGATCCTAGTTGATTGGGGTGGATGAGGCCAGCAGTGAGGGCATGGTCGTAGAGGCGGAATGCAGCAATACGTTCCAAGATCTTGGAGATTGTTTCCAAGAGAACAATAATGCGGAAAGAGGATGGTTCGCTGTAGGAAGGTTTGCCGGCTTTGGGTAGGACAATGCCGTTGGCTGCTTTGAGTGAGTTGAGGTGGATGCCATATTGTAAGAGGGGGGTGAGGAGTGATGCAATTGCTTCAGGATTAAGGGTGTGGATGTGTTTCCAGACCCCGTATGGGATTTGATCGGGGCCTGGGGTGGAGGTGTTGGAGGATTTACTGAGTGCTTTGGATACTTCTTCTGTTGTAACGGGTGGTATGTTGTGATGGAGGAAGCATGGCGGGGTGGGTGTTGGTGGTTGTGGTGGGAAAAAGTGTGAGATAAGTGCTTTATTGAGTTGGATAGAGCAAGTAATGTTTGGGAAGGAGGGGAGGTTATCAGCGTCTTTAGGTTTTTTCATCCGATTGGCTGCCCAGAGGTCTTTAACACCAGCGTTGCTGATGAATTCATTCCAGTGTTTTGCTTTGGCTTTTTTAATTGCGCCAAAGTAGGCATACCTTGCTGATTTGAGTTCAAAGTTAGTTGCCATTCCCTTTTTGAGGTCCCTGGCAACGGAGTGAAATATAGTGCGAAGTTGTGAAATGTTGGGTGTCCACCAAGCTTTTGACCATTTGGAAGGGCGTTTGGATGGGGTGCATGCAACAATTGGCTGTGTTAATATCTTAAGATTATCGTTGAACCATGTTTGGATGTCGTTGGTGATGGGAGAGGTTGTGAATGCTGCAACTGTTGTTTTGAGCAGAGGCCAGGGAGTGAGAGCCCAGTTGGGTGAGGAAGATGATTGACGGAGATGTGGTTTTTTTATGGTGATTGAGATGACAGTGTGGTCGGAGCCTGAGGCTGGGAGTTTGTTCTGCCATTTGGTGATGTAGGGTGAGAGTGGTGTATTAGCAAAGGCTAAATCAATTACTCCATTTCTTCTGTTTGGGTCGGGGGAGTATCTGGTAAATGATCCAGGGGTGTTGAGGAGTGAGTAGCCGTGTTCTGTGGCCATTTCAAAGTATGGGGAAGATAGTGAGAGGTCTGATGACTGCAGTTTCCTTTCAGGATCGGTAGCGTAGTGATGTATGTTGAAGTCCCCTAGGACAAGGGTGGGAAGTTGGGATGATGGAAATGTGGTTTCAGGCGAAACTGATCTCAAGTAATGGGATACATGACGGTTATAGACGCAGTAAATAGCGAGAGAGGAAAGGTAACGGCTGAACACAGTGTTAACAAAAGAAATAGAGATGCCACAAAAATCATTTCTGGAAAATAACAAGGGAACAAAGGAGACACTGGATTCAAAGCTTCGGAGGATATAAAAGCAAGCAAGTACTTTTTCGCTGGTAGTAGTAGTTGGTGTAATAAGTGAGTAGGCTGGTGCTGCCAGGGGTGTGCCAGTCTCGCGATTGGTAGGAGGTTCCTGAATTGCAACTAGCACGGGTGGATTGGAACCAAAGGATGAAAAAAGTGAGAGGAAAACACTATTGGACCCATTGCAATTGTGTTGTGTGATGGTGAGGGTGGGACAATCTGTTGGTTGTTTTGTCTTCTGCAAGGGGCGTTTGGATGCAGGGTGTTGTTGGTTTTGACTCATTATTAATTTTGGGAGACAAGGCTAACTGGGTCTACCACCATGTCATCCTGGGCCGGGACTTCAATGGTGGGTGGTGAAAGAGGGCGGGGGGGGATTTTAGAGGCTCTTTGTCGCTGGGTGTCAAATGCATCTACTTTGATAGGGCATTCTGGTGAGGTGGCGGAGTGCTCATGGCTGTCACAGTTGGAGCATTTGAGGGGTTTGGTTTCGCAGCAATCAGGCACTGGTTTGGTGTTTCCACCCTTTTCATAGCCTAAGTTGCCACAACGGTGTTGTTCTCTGGTATGGTGTTCTGCACATAGTGGGCAGGTGGGGTGTTTTTGTTTGCAAAGGGGAGCAGTATGTCCGAAGGTGTAGCAGTTGTGACATTGGGTGATGGGTGAGAAGGAGTGCATCTTTTCACATTTCCTGGAGCGTGAGAAGAGGCGGATGGAGTCTTTGTGTTTGGCAGCTTCCTCAAGTGCAAGGGAGATAACAACTGAGGTGGTGGCTTTGTTTCTATCGGAGAGGAGTGGTTTGAGGTATCTGGCACCTGCAATGATGATTTCAGAGGAGTATTTAATGTTAGCTGCCATGGTGGCAAACAACTCTCCTGTAGGGTTTGGAAGGGCATGAACTGGAAGGTTGTGGATAACATATTCCATGTGAGTTGGAGCCAGAATGAAGTCATTGAAGTGGTTATCATCCACTGGAAGGGCTTCGTTGATTGCTTTGGTGAGGTGGGAGAAGTAAGGGATATAGTCAATTGCGGGTGTGAAGGGTGATGCCAGGATGGAAACAGTGCCGTTGCAGTTGACAGTTGCAGTGAAAGCGAGTGAGACTTTTGCATTAACCTTTTCCAAGGCCTTTGCAATTACGGAGGGGAGGATTGCTGCATGTTGGGAGGAGAGCTCTAATTCTTCTGGGATAGTCCTGGTAGCATAGAATCTGCGTGGCGAGGCAGGGAGTGGTTTGGGTTTGTTGGTTAGGGGAGCTGGTCTGGTTGGTGCTGGAAGTTGGTTTGCAGGTAAGTTTCTGTTGAATCCAGGGCGGGAACGAGCATCCGTTATCTCTAGCTGCCATCTGGCAGTTTCAGAGGGAGACATCCCTTCGCTGGTCAGGGGGAGAGCAGGTGGAACGTAAGGGGCTCCATTGCCTTTCCTTTTCTTATTCACCTTGGGAGGGGAAAGGGAGGAGCTGGCAGTTGCAGCAACGTTGGCGTAGGTTTGGTTGGTTTGAGGGGGTTTGGAGGGTGCAGTGAAAGTAGTTTTGGCTGCCCCGGTGGCAGCGAGTTGGTTGATGCCATTGAGTGCAGTGGTATGCAGTGCGAGGACGGAGGAAATATGGTCTGTGTTGTCAGAGATAATTCTCAGGTGATTGTTGATGAGCTTGTTCTCCTGGATGAGAACAAGGCAAAAGGTGAGGATGGCTTGAATATCAGACTTTCCTGTAAGGAGGGAAGTGTGAATAGCGTCAAATAGTTCTGTGTGGGGGTGGATTTGTTCACCAATCGCTTCACTGAGATCGCTGGCAACAGCGGAGTAGGGTGAGGGAATAATGGGGGTCAAGTTGGGAGGAGGGAGAGTGATTCTGGGGTTGTTGGCTCTGGAATGGTGAGTAGATTGGGGAGGAAGCATACTGCTTCTCATGGGAGTGTGGGGAGTGGGTGCGTTGAACTCTGACATCTTCTCGGATCCTAAGCGAGTTGAGGTGCGGGGTAGTGAAGCCTAATTGTTAAAGACTTTTTGCTGTGTGTAACGCTGTTGCAACACAATAAGTGGAGTTGAAATTTCAATCAGGGATGATGTAGTGGGGACGGAGGATGAGTCAAGCTCTCAGGTATCCCCTGAGATAAGCAGTGCTACTTGGACGAGAAACTAACAATGAGAGTGAATGTGAAGATTCCACAGGCTCTACAAATTCTTCGGATAGTGAGGATCTGAAGATGGCGACAGCCAAGGATTACGAGGTGTAACCGAGGTTTGTATTGTGAAATACAAGAGTGACTATAGAAGACGCTGCTTAAAGAGAAGAAAAGGAGAAGTACAACAAGAGGGGAAAACCCTTCGCTTATATACCCACATTCCATCCTTCCGATGACAAACGTATGACTCTTGTAAAAGAAACCAAAGGAAACATAACGAACAACAAAGAAATAAACCATCCAAACACCTATACAACCGGCCTTACAACAAAACAACCATCCATGAAACTGAGGTAGAACCGAGATAGTATTCAAACAATACAAGAGACGGTAAACGAGAACGTTGCTTAAAGAAAGAAGAAGAAGACAAAGAACGACCAAAATCCATCACTTAAATACCCCGCTTTCCGTTCCCTAACCCATTGCCGGAACCTACCCGAACAACAAAGACATTATTCCCTGAACACCATAGTTCGTCGCAACCCGTTACTCAACCCTAGCCCATTACTTAACCTCATCTGTGAAACTGTCCCCCCTTCTCCAAATACTATTCCCTGAACACCATAGTTCGTCGCAACCCGTTACTCAACCCTAGCCCATTACTTAACCTCATCTGTGAAACTGTCCCCCCTTCTCCAAATACTATACCTACTGGAAGGATTGGAGGCAGGTTTCATGGATTAAGGTTGGGAAGTGGATTAGGGTTGGACTTGATGGTCGCAGCAAAGTTGGGAGTTTGTTATAATGTCTTTGTGTTTCGGTTGTTGTCGGGTATTGGTTGTGGTACGGAAAGTGGGGTATTTAAGGGACGGATTTTGTTCGCTCTTTTTCTTTTTCTTTTCTTTCCTTAGGCAACGTTCTCATTTACCTTCTATTGTATTTATTCTAAATACCATCTTGATTCTCCCTCAGAATCCTCGCTGTCGCTGTTCACTTCGCTGCACTTATCTCATCTCAAGATTGACCACCACATAGAACCTGTAGAAACATTGCACTCATTGAACGTGTCAGAAACTCGCTTAAGTAGCACTGCTCACCTTCAGGGATATTGAAGGACTTATCGAGGAACTGAACCGTGAGAGCAGGGTAACAGGCACCGGTCCAGATCCGGAAGGTGCTAAAGTAGGGTAACTCCAAAGATAGGGTAACTCTAGGGCCAGGAACTCCTTCAAAAGGTACAGGTATAACAGAAAAGAACGAAGATTTTTGTTGATGGTTAATCACTTTGGCCCTGGCCGGGTAATGGTCTGTGGTGTTTTCTCAAGGGGCGAGGTTTGTCTTCAAGCTCTCAGGTATCCCCCGAGATGAGCAGTGCTACTTGAAGAGAAAACTAAACGACGAGAGTGTTCACGAGATTCCACAGGCTCTACGAAGTGTTCAAGTATGGAGGACTTGAGGACGGCGACAGCGTAAGGTTATGAGGTATAACCGAGGGTTGTATTGTAAAATACAAGAGTGTACGATAGAAGACATTGCTTAAAGAAAGAAGAAGGAAAAGTACAACAAGAGGGGAAAACCCTTCGCTTATATACCGAGTTCCAACCCTTTCGATGACAAAGACATGACTCATTGTAGCGGAAACCCACAGAAACACAAAGAACAATAATGAAACACCGCAACCATATACCTATACAACGAACCAGCAAAACTACCATCCATGAAATGTTTGAAAACTCATTATTATGAGCAAATATGGATAGCGGAAGGTAGGCTTGGCATCTCGGTGACTTGATGGCTCGGCAAACTGTTTAACGATCACAGTTTGTAGTAAAATAGTTAGAAGCTTGAAGGTATGTAGGTATCTACTGAAGCTCAATGTCTAGTTGCATCGTCACCAAAGCCAGCTCAGCAATGTTCATTTGGCCTATCAAAGCCTGGGCCATATCTCCACACACCCCGGTTGGTTGTGTTCACTATAGGTGAAATAATACGGTAGTCACGTACCTCGAGTTCATGGCCTATTGAAGTGTAACGGGGGTAGTCCTACTGCTCTGTAGTGGGAATAGGTATAGGAATACGGCCGTTGCAAATACTAAATCAGGTTGAGATATTAAGAGTATTTTCGTGCAAGGTACTCAATAATCTTAAGGGCTCTACTCGGTAGTATTCTGTCTGATGAGACTGGGAAGAAGAGCAACAGGTGTCGGGGTCATGCACTATCTTTATAGTGCTGCTGACTTGCTGTCCTCTTTCTGTTCTACTCTGCTGGGGGCCCGTCGAGACCCTGAGAACATGCCAAGATATTGCGAGCGGGGCACCTCAGGATTCAGCTAATGATCACTTCGGCGCTCTCCGACACTCCTCGGTTGTTCTGTCCAGTTAGACCTTCTTGATCCGCCAGCTGCATGCCATGCCTATGCTGGATGTAGGAATCGGCGCTGATCAGTCTACTGTTGCATGTGAGGTGTCCTGCACTTAATAGATTCCCTATTGCCGCACCAGTGGCTCTGGGCCGCTAGTATATGCATAGATGGATTGGAAACGCCACCACAGGAGCTTCCTGTGTTTGGTGTCACCGGAGATATATCATTGGCTCGTCAGCAAATGTTATTCTCGTTGGTTCCACTCCATCGGAACAGCAGGGTAGCAGGTATCCTCTAACATGTGGTAGCTACACCACTCATGCTGATCCTTACTACCTCTCTGCTTGTCCGGTGCTATTATGCTTCACTGCAGGTAACGGTATTATAGATCCGTTACATGAAGAGAGTCTCCACCATCCAAGTCTCACACCAGTAGTGATTGCCCATCGACAGCCTGAGAACCCCTCCTAGTGTTAGCTCATAGACCATATGCGCCATAGGATAATGGTGTAGCTCATGGGAGCAACCCCAGGCCATACTCTACTTCTCCAACTAATGTAGGGTAACTGGCTCCCAGCTGTTACCCTGCAGTGCCTGGCTCCAGCTGTCTACTAAGTTCAATGACTGCACAAGACTAAGATAATACTGCTCCTGAAATGTAACTAATGGTAGAACTGTTACAAATATCATTACACATATGGTGAGTGGCTCCAGAGTCAACCACAAATATACTGAGGTTTGATACTGAGAAACTGGAAGCATGGCTTGCCAGTAAAACCTCATCAATTAGGGAGGTGGAGGCAATGAGTCAGAAACCCCCACCGGCCTCTTTCTCTCCGAAATGAGCTTGAATCTTTGGTCTCTTGGGTTCTCTGGCCCTAGCAACGTCTCCTCGCTTCTTCACAGGGCACTTAGGGATTTTGTGTCCGTTCTCTCCACAATACCAACATGTCGGACCATCGTCTTCGGCGGTGGTAAGATCTTCCTGATGTCTTTTGGATTTAACCCCAAATTGCTTTGATCTGCAAATGTTCGTGTTGTGAGTAGGGGTATTGCAGAAGGAGCACCACTTTCCTCCTTCTGCACCAAGGGATGACAAGGCACTCCTGTTCCGATTCCTACTCCCGTAAGGTCCTCTGAGTCAACTGGAGCGAGTAAGGAAGGCATCAGTGATGGCGTCTGGATAAATACGCATTGCTATAATGCTCTCGTCCTCTTTAAGTGAGTCCAGAATGGATTCATTGGTGGCATTGGGTTGATTTTGCTGAATCTTGGCGGTTACTTCAAAAGCCGATGGGAGAGAGGAGAAGACTGGGTTTTAAATGCTACGTCTGATATAGATTTGGGTGTCCCACAAAGCTGATTGTGGAGCTCCATCAATTTAGCAAAATGATCCCCAATGGGCTCCCTAGGAGTGGGACAGAGGCTGCAGAACTGCCTGTATATTGCCTGACGGCCCACGGCCGTACTAGCAGTATCAAGTCTGTTGGAAAGGACAGTCCACATAGCACTCGGATCATTGATATCCTCAATGTGGACATGTACTGGGATACTACAGGAATTATAAATCATGGCAGCTGCCTCCTCTTTCCTTTGCTCATAGTCTTGGACGAGAGCCCTGGCAGTGATGATTTGATTCACACCACCGCCAGCAGGAACAGGAGGGGGAGGGACTTCAGAACCATCGACAATGTGCCAACCCCCTGTAGCACGAAGGAGACGGCGAGAGCTATTACGCCATAGAGCGTAGTTCGAGGTAGTCAATCACTCATACGGGCCTTTTGGATGCTTAAAGACGTCGTTTGTGGCTGCCATTTCTGTTACCGAGAGAAAAGATAAAGACAGAGGAAAGAATTGATAAGCGTTTAGCGGATGCTTAGTATAACGGATCTACATAACTGTTACCTGCAGTGAAGCTTAATAGTACCGGACAAGCAGAGAGGTAGTAAGGATCAGCATGAGTGGTTTAGCTACCACATGCTAGAGGATACCTGCTACCCTGCTGTTCTGAAGGAGTGGAACCAACGAGAATAACATTAGCTGACGAGCCGATGATATATCTCTGGTGACACCAAACACAGGAAGCTCCTGTGGTGGCGTTCCCAATCTATCTGTGCATGTACCAGTGGCCCAGAGCCATTGGCGCGGCAATAGGGAATCTATTAAGTGCAGGACACCACACATGCAACAGTAGACTGATCTGAGCTAATTCCTGCATCTAGCACAAGCTGTTATACCTGTACCTTTTGAAGGAGTTCCTGGCCCTAGAGTTACCCTATCTTTGGAGTTACCCTACTTTAGCACCTTCCGGATCTGGACCGGTGCCTGTTACCCTGCTCTCACGGTTCAGTTCCTCGATAAGTCCTTCAGTATCCCTAAAGGTGAGCAGTGCTACTTATGCAAGTTTCTGACACGTTCAATGAGTGCAATGTTTCTACAGGTTCTACGTGGTGGTCAATCTTGAGATGAGATAAGTGCAGCGAAGTGAACAGCAACAGCGAGGATTCTGAGGGAGAATCAAGATGGTATTTAGAATAAATACAATAGAAGGTAAATGAGAATGTTGCCTAAGGAAAGAAAAGAAAAAGAAAAAGAGCGAACAAAATCCGTCCCTTAAATACCCCGCTTTCCATACCACAACCAATACCCGACAACAACCGAAACACAAAGACATTATAACAAACTCCCAACTTCGCCACGACCATCAAGTCCAACCCTAATCCACTTCCCAACCTTAATCCATGAAACCTGCCTCCAATCCTTCCAGTAGGTATAGTATTTGGAGAAGGGGGGACAGTTTCACAGATGAGGTTAAGTAATGGGCTAGGGTTGAGTAACGGGTTGCGACGGACTATGGTGTTCAGGGAATAGTATTTGGAGAAGGGGGGACAGTTTCACAGATGAGGTTAAGTAATGGGCTAGGGTTGAGTAACGGGTTGCGACGGACTATGGTGTTCAGGGAATAATGTCTTTGTTGTTCGGGTAGGTTCCGGCAATCGGTTAGGGAACGGAAAGCAGGGTATTTAAGTGATGGATTTTGGTCGTTCTTTGTCTTCTTCTTCTTTCTTTAAGCAACGTTCTCGTTTACCGTCTCTTGTATTGTTTGAATACTATCTCGGTTCTACCTCAGTTTCATGGATGGTTGTTTTGTTGTAAGGCCGGTTGTATAGGTGTTTGGATGGTTTATTTCGTTGTTGTTCGTTATGTTTCCTTTGGTTTCTTTTACAAGAGTCATACGTTTGTCATCGGAAGGATGGAATGTGGGTATATAAGCAAAGGGTTTTCCCCTCTTGTTGTACTTCTCCTTTTCTTCTCTTTAAGCAGCGTCTTCTATAGTCACTCTTGTATTTCACAATACAAACCTCGGTTACACCTCGTAATCCTTCGCTGTCGCTGTCTTTGAATCCTCACTATCCAAAGAATTCGTAGAGCCTGTGGAATCTTCGCGTACACTCTCGTTGTTAGTTTCTCGTCCAAGTAGCACTGCTCATCTCGGGGGATACCCAAGAGCTTGATGAAAACCTCACTCCTTGAGATTACGTTGCTTCCATATCCACACTTTCTACCCCGCTCCTCCTACATCGCTGAAAAGCGACTAATGCCGCCATGAGCAACCCCGCTCCCGCCCCTTGGACTTTCCCCTCCTTCGAGAATTTCTAAGCCGCTGCTAACACCGACCTCACCTCCGCCTATGAGGAGATCCGTTCCCATTACCAACAGCGGGTCGACAACCTCACTTACGCCGACCTACAGCTTGAAGAAGCAACACAAGAGAGGAACAACATGACAGCAAGGTTCAATACTTGTCAGTCCCAGCTGCAAGCAGCCGAAGCAGAGATTGTCCGCCTCCGCAATGTCGCCCCTCCACCTCCACCACCTGCGCCATCACCACCCTCACCTCCCACTCACAATCAAGGAGGTCACTCGGATAAGATGCCGGATCCAGACAAATTCAATGGATCACGAGACAAGCTCCCTGGCTTCATCCTACAACTCCGGTCGAAACTCTTGGTCAATGCCGACCGCTTCTCCAGCAGCAATAATATGATAATGTATGCTATCAGCTGTCTTGAGGGAGCCGCCCTTGAACAAATTCGCCACTCTGTTCTCCCTGACAGGACTACCACCTGGAATGACGCTGCTGAACTGATTACCGCTCTGGAATACGCCTTTGGTGACCCAGACCCCCTCGGCACCGCACGCTGCAAACTCCACCAGCTCTGACAAGGAAAACGAGATTTCTCTGCTTACCTTGCCGATTTTCAACGCATCATGGGACGACTCAACTATGATGAGTCAGTGAAGAATGATGCCTTAGAATACGGCATGTCAGACAAATTGAAAGAAGCCATAGTAACCGTCACCAACTTCCCTACCTCTTTCCCATCCCTCTGCTCTTTCCTCCTCCGCTTAGATAACCGAATTCGAGCATGAAGAGAGGAGAAGAAAAATGTTGTCCGCAATACTATGGGACAATTCACCGCACCTGGCTCCGCCCCCGCCGCTTTCCTCCTACGTCTTCCTTCGCCCCAGGAGGACTGGGCTCCATGGATCTCTCTTTCGGCCACACTTCTACCTCGCATCCTACCCCCGAACAACGTTATGTACAGGTCAATGGAAGGAGAAAGCTCTCTGCAGAGGAAAAAACATGGAGACAGACGAACAATCACTGTCTATTCTGCGCTGGGAAAGGACATATTTTCGCCAATTGCCCCTCTGCCTCCAAACGCCCTGCAATGAGAGGGGCTGTCTCATGGTTCAACACCTTTGTTAAGCCCTTCAGTATCCCTGAAGGTGAGCAGTGCTACTTAAGCGAGGTGTCAACACGTTTGAATAGTGCAATGTTTTCTACAGGTTCTACGAGGGGTCTGTCTCAAGGCGAGACAAGTGCAGCAAGGCGGACAGCGACAGCGAGGGTTCAGAGATAGAACCGAGATGGTATTGAATAAACACAGTAGAAGGTAAACAAGAACATTGCTTAAAGAAAGGAGAAGAAGAAAAAGACAAAGAACGACCGAAATCCATCACTTAAATACCCCGCTTTTCCAAACAACAACCAATACCCGACAACAACCGAAACACAAAGACATTATACTAACACCCGAAATCCGTCACAACCACCCAGCACGCTTCTACCCAATACTTCGTTCCGATCCATGAAAGGCTGCTACCAATGCCACCGCCACTGTTCCCCCCGCTTTTTCTGTCTTTCCCCTGCCTCTGCCACCCCGCTTTCCTGCCTTCGATGCAGCAGGCTCAGTTGAGTCTTTAAACTAGTTCAACCAGATTCGCCTCGTGGCCCTGCTCTGGTCTATTTTTCTTCTTTGTCTGCGTTTTCTATTTCTGGGTTTTTGGTGTCTGATGTGCGTGTGGAGGAAAATTTGGATGGGGAACATTTTGTAATTTCATGTAGCCTTTCCCACCAAAATAAAATCATACAAACACATGCACTTCTAGACACTGGAGCCTAAGGATTCGCCTTCATTGATGAAAACTTCGTGCGTCACCATTCTTTGCCCCTATCTCCCCTAAAAACCCCCCGTCAACTAGAAGTCATCAACAGGCGAACTATCGCCTCAAGAGATATTACCCAACTTTGTCACTTGGGGCTCTCAGTTCAACAACACAATGAGAAAGCCCCTTTTTTCGTCACCAAATTAGGCCATTACCCCCTAGTGCTCGGCATCCCCTGGATGAACCTCCATGACGTTCATCTGCAGTTTGCCAATAAAAGCATTGAATTCAACTCTGAATTCTGCATCACCCACTGTGCCCCAAAGCAACCAATCGTCTCCGCCACCGCTATCCCCCCACCAGCAAAGCTCAACGCTGCCTTCATCGGTGCAGCAAGCTTCCGCATGCTTGCCAGAAAAAAGGGGATCCAGGTATATTCGATGTCTCTCTACGAAATCAACAAAGTCCTCAATAGTAAGACTACGAAAGAGGAATGGAGACAAAGAATACCAGCTGAATACCATGAATACCTTGACATGTTCGATAAAACAAAAGCCCAAGGACTCCCCCCTGTCACCCGTATGACCATAAGATCAGCCTGCAAGAAGGAAAGGAACCACCCTTCGGCCCATTATACGGCATGTCTCGAGATGAACTCCTAGTACTCAAGAAGTACATTGAAGACAACCTCGAGAAAGGATTTATTCGCGCTAGTTCCTCCTCCACCGGTTCACCTGTACTCTTCGCCGCTAAACCCGATGGCTCCCTCCGTCTATGTGTCGATTACCGTGGCCTTAATGCTCTTACTATCAAAGACCATTATACATCCCCCCTAATCAAGGAAACGCTAGACCATCTGGCAAAAGCCCAATGGTATTCAAAGCTCGACCTCCGCGACGGCTTTCACCAGATCCGTATCGCGGAAGGAGAAGAATGGAAAACGGCCTTTAGGACCCGATACGGCCTATATGAATATATGGTAATGCCATTCGGCCTTACCAACGCCCCCGGTACCTTCCAGAGATTTGTCAATGACTCCCTTCGCGAATACCTTGACCTTTTTTGCACCGCTTACCTCAACGACATCCTTATCTATAGTGATACTCTCACTGAGCACAAGGTCCATGTCAAACAAGTCCTGGACGCTTTAAAAGCCAACGATAAACTTCTCAAGCCTGAGAAATGCGAATTTCATGTACAGTCCATTAAATACCTCGGCCTAATCCTTTCACGGATTAAGATTAGGTATAGGGTTAGGGTTAAACTCGAGGGATTGTTACGTTGGATAATGTCTTTGTGTTTCGGTCGTTATCGGGTATTAGGTTTGGTACGGAAAAGCGGGGTATTTAATTGTTGGATTTTGTTCGCTCTTTGCTCTCTTCTTCTTCTTTCCTTAAACAACGTTCTCGTTTACCTTCTTCTGTAATTGTCGGAATACTATCTCGGTTCTACCTCAGAACCCTCGCTGTCGCTGTTCACTCCGCTACACTTATCTTGCCTTGAGATAGACCCCTCGTAGAACTTGTAGAAACGCTGCACTCTTTGAATGTGTTGTTACCTCGCTTAAGTAGCACTGCTCACCTTCAGGGATACTGAAGGGCTTAACGAGGGACTCAACCGTGAGAAATCCTCACCCCTAAAGGCATCAAAATGGATGAAGATAAACTCAAAGCTGTTCGAAACTGGAACCGCCCGAAGTCAATCAAGGACGTACAAGCCTTCCTTGGATTCGCAAACTTTTACCGCCGGTTCATCTTGGGATTCTCTCACCTCGCTGCCTCCCTTACCGCCTTCACAAAAAAAGGAATCATCTTCGAATGGACTGTGGAAGCCAAACTTGCCTTCGAGGCTCTCAAAGACGCTTTCACCAAGGCCCCTGTACTTATCCACTTTGATCCCAGAAAAAAGATCTTTGTGGAATCCGACGCATCTGATTTTGTCTCTGGAGGCGTTCTTTCACAGCTCAATGACAATGGCATCCTACACCCCGTAGCTTTCTTTTCCAAGAAACATTCACCTGCTGTATGTAACTATGAAATCTATGATAAGGAACTCCTGGCTATTATCTGTTGCTTTGAGGAATGGAGACCCAAACTCGAAGGCTCTGAGCTACCCATCTCTGTCATTACTGACCATAAAAACTTGGAGTATTTCATAACTACCAAGCAGCATAACCGAAGAAAAGTCAGATGGGCGGAGTACCTTTTGCGTTTCGATTTTGTAATTACGTATCGACCAGGAGTACAAGGAGGAAAGCTGGACGCATTGACTCAGAGATCGGGAGATCTCCCTGAAGAAGGGGATGAAAGGCTACAACATCAACATCAAGTAGTCCTGAAGGAAAAGAACTTGGACCCCAAGCTGCATTTGTTTTCGGGTTCTTTGTCAAACGAACCCGCTGAATTGGATGCCCCCCTTGAGACCCTGATGAACCATGGATATACTGCTGACCCGTTCCCACAAAAAATCCTTTTAGCACTTAAGAATGGCAAACAACAATCTAAGGAAATTACCTTGGGCGATTGTACTGAAATCAATGGTCGTATCTTCTACCGACAAAAACTCTATATCCCTGACCATGACCAGCTCCGCCTTCTTATTCTAAAGCGACATCACGACGCCCCCTCTGCTGGCCACCCAGGACGTGAAAAATCCTTTGAACTCATCTCCAGGCACTTTTATTGGCCAAAAATGAGAGAGTATATCAGACGATACACCCGAAATTGCCATATTTGCCGACGAGCAAAGCCTAGCACTCTTGGTACCCATGGTGTTCTCAAACCCCTCCCAATTCCTAATCGTCCCTGGGAAGAATTGCCAATGGACTTCGTTACTGGTCTCCCTGAATCCAACGGCTTTGATGCAATAATAGTCGTAGTAGACAGACTATCAAAGATGCGGCACTTAATCCCTTGTAATACCACCGTTAACGCCGAGCAAACAGCAGAGCTTTATCTTCATAACGTTTGGAAATTACATGGATTACCTTCCCACATCACGTTTGATAGGGGAACACAGTTTACTGCCAAATTCTGGGAGTACCTCTGTCAACACCTGAACATCACTGCCCGCATGTCCACCTCATTTCACCTGGAAACTGATGGCCAGACTGAACGCTTGAATGCCGTAATGGAGAAATATCTTCGCTGCTATGTCTCTTATCAACAGGACTGGTGCAAATGGTTACCGATGGCAGAATTCGCTGCCAATAACCAGGAATCCACCAGCACCAAAGCTACACCGTTTTTCGCCAATTACGGCTACCATCCCCGTTTTGATACTTCTATCATGCTTAACGACCGCTCCCCCCAAATCCTCGATGCTAACGACTTTGCCACAAAGATGGAAGAACTTAGAGACTTCCTCCGGGTACAGATGAAGACGGCCCAGGATGTCTTTGAGTCAAGTACTAACCAACGTCGTACCCCCGCACCATCGATCAAGGAGAAAGAGGAAGTATTCGTTTCGATGAAGAACATGAGGACAACGAGAAATTCAAGAAAGCTGGACTGGAAATGGAGTGGCCCGTTCCCCATAAAGCGTGTTATCTCTGCCCATGCCTATGAAGTTGACCTCCCGATATCGATGAAATATCACCCCATATTTCACGTCTCACTGATCAAGGCTGCCCCTATCGATCCTCTCCCAGGTCAAGTCATTGTGCCACCACCCCCGGTTTTGGTCAATAACCATGAAGAATACCTGATCGAAAGTATCCTAGGCTCTCGTCTTCGTTGCAGTAAATTACAGTATTTGGTTGAGTGGACTGGCTACACGCTACCCACTTGGGAACCTGCTGAATATCATGAGGAGACCAAAGCAGTAGATGCTTTTCACCAGCGTTACCCAGATAAACCAAGGAAGGAACTGATTAATGTTTGCAGGAGCTCAAGGCTATAAGGGGGGGCTACATTCATGGATGGTTGTTTTGTTGTAAGGCCGGTTGTATAGGTGTTTGGATGGTTTATTTCTTTGTTGTTCGTTATGTTTCCTTTGGTTTCTTTTACAATGAGTCATACGTTTGTCATCGGACATCCTCCGTCCCCGCTACAACCTCTTCGATTGAAAGTTCACCACCACCTTTTGCATTGCAACGGCGTTACACACAGCCAAAAGTCTTTAACACTTCGGCTTCATTCCATTACCCCTCTTTTACAAACGATTTGGATCATCGTTTACACAACAACCCACGGTCACAATGCCTCCCAAAGGTAAAGGCAACATGTTCACACCCATCTTCCCCCATCATCAAGTTGAGGGAACTCCAAACCCATTCGTTGCCTCCTCCTCTTCATCTGGGGCGGAACCAAGAACCCCCTCACCATTGAAAAGACAGAGAGCTGACACCTCTCCCCCATCCCCTCCTGTTTTCGGAAAGCCAATCCACTGGGCGGGCCTCTGGAATAAACCAGGAGAGGCCATTACCACTCATCTAGGAAATGAGCCAGCCTTTGGGTTTGACGTTTGCAACGCTCTAGCTAGAGCGGACAAGTTCAACCTCCTCCACTTCCAAAAACTCCTTGACATGATACAGCATCTACAAGGCAAAATCACCACCCTCAAGGAAGCAGCAAACAAACCTGCTCCTGCACCTCTCCCAGACATGTTTCTGGAGTCTCCGACTTTGAGCAAACAAGAGCGTGACCACCTACTGCTCACAGTAGGGAAGGCAGCGCCTTCAGAACCACCTGCACCTAGTGCTCCTCTTCCTCCTGCTCCTGCTATTGCTACCCAAGCACCTCCTCCTGTCCCAAAGCCCCTGCAATGGGCTCAGGTGGCGGCCAGCAAACCCAAGAGAAAATCCCAACCAGCAAAGACCAAACAGGCTGCCTCTGCACCTGCCCCTAAGACTCAGGTCTCCCCTCTCAACATCACTCCCACCATGCGCGCACGCCGTTTGATTGTCAAACGCGACGGCTCTCCCCTTTCTCAAGGGTCACCCACGGAACTCAGAGATAAACTTAACTCTGCCATTGGTTCCATCACCATCCAGTCTGTGGCAATAGACACACATTCCCAGAATGTGTCGTTAACGGTCATGAACAATATGTTTGCCAACACCCATTACAGGAAAGTTGGTCAATTTCTCCACATCATCCCAGGAGCTCGCTCCCTACACCTTGACGAACCATTGCACCAACTTGTTGTACATGGTATTCCTACTTCAATGGAGCCCTCTGCCATTCAGCAAGAGCTCTGCAACTTCAACCCCGGCCTCACCATGGACACACCTCCAAGGTGGCTCACCCTACCAGAAAAACGAAGAGGAAAAACAGTTTCCTCCATTGTCATCACACTCTCTGGCCCCAAAGCTAATGAGATCGCTAATCGCACACGCCTTTCTGCTTTTTCCACCACTGTCCGAGCTGAACGCAAACTTCGTTTTGGACCCTCCACCCAGTGTTCCCAATGTCACAAATTTGGACACCACACAAACAAATGTCCCAACCAACCATGCTGTCGCTGGTGTGTTGGACTTCATCCTACTGCAGCCCATACCTGCCCCACCCTCACTTGCTCAATTAAAGGCCGCCCCTGCTCTCACACTCTTGTTAAGTGTGTCAACTGTGATGGACCCCATGAGTCACACCTGAACAGCTGCCCATCACACCCTTCAAAGGCCTCATTGCCCCCTCCAGCAGATGACCAGATGGACCTTTAGGTCGCTTCACCAATACTTTCCCAACCCTTACTAACTTTGATTGAAAACTTTTTCTGGCTACTCTCTGCTTCCTTTGTGGCTTTACTATGGACTTTCTTCTATGGTTTCTCATTGTTTTTTGGTTGTTGGCTACAAGTCTCTTTACTCTCATAGGCATACGCCGTCAACTTTTCCTGCACCTTTAAGTCGTTCTATCGCAGGAACATCGTCTTGTTCTTTTGGAAGTACTTAGTTCATTTCTCTTTTGTGATCTCTTTTGTTACCCAGGCGGATAAGGGTGTCTATTTGATGGGGATAGGTTTTTTGACTTCATAACCTTTGTGTTGCATAAGCGGTTTTGTACCTAGAAACAATAATCAAATGATTTAAACAAAAAAAAAAAAAACGTTTGTCATCGGAAGGATGGAATGTGGGTATATAAGCAAAGGGTTTTCCCCTCTTGTTGTACTTCTCCTTTTCTTCTCTTTAAGCAGCGTCTTCTATAGTCACTCTTGTATTTCACAATACAAACCTCGGTTACACCTCGTAATCCTTTGCTGTCGCCGTCTTCGGATCCTCACTATCCGAAGAATTAGTAGAGCCTGTGGAATCTTTGCATACACTCTCATTGTTAGTTTCTCGTTCAAGTAGCACTGCTTATCTCAGGGGATACCCGAGAGCTTGATGAAAACCTCACTCCTTGAGACTCAGAACCCTTGCTGTCGCTGTTTGCTCTCGCTGCATTTATCTCGCCTAGAGTTAGATCTCACGTAGAACTTGTAGAATCCTCGCATTCCTCAAACATGTTTGTATCTCGCTTAAGTAGCACTGCTCACCTTCAGGGATACTGAAGGGCTTAACAAGAGACAGAACCGTGAGAGACAGCACCAGAAAAGACCTGTCCCGGAGGGCAAAAGTAACCCCTAGGCCGTCAAGCAAAACCGTCTGGCGGAATGGGACCCAGAGGGTATGTAGGGGAAGTGCCTGGCTTCGCTGTGGTTCAAACAGATTGCGAATCGGACCAAAACTGGCAGAGTTACAGACTGACAAAGATAAGGGGGCTCAATTCTACACAACAATTCGGTTAGGCGAAATGATCGTCTTGAGGAGATGAACACAATGAAGACGAATACGTAACTCCTGTCTTACTGACATGCATACCGCTCGGAGAATCGCGGATCGAGGCTATGGAACTCAATGGGGTATCGGGCATGGAGATAAGGCAGAGTGGTTTTACGCTGTCATAGTAGTTAGCGCCTCTACATCACAATATACCCAAACATAGTAGAGAGGAGGCATTATAAATACTCTTGCAGTGGATGTAAACTCTGAGCCGGATCATTAGCAATGAAGAACGAGCCCTATCAATATTATATTGTTTCTAGCAAAAGCACTTCCATGCAATTGACTCTATTACTTGTGAATTACTTTTATCTCGCTTAGCAAGGCCTTGGCCCTTCAGCGTTAGTTATTAAACCTTACTATCAGAAGTTCTTCACGGAACTTTGCTCGATCCCGACTTTGAACCCTACGGTTATCTTTTAGCGGTTCATAAGAAGCAGTTAGGGCTTGCGCCTGTGTATTGTGTTGTGGATAGCAACCGGGCAGGTTATAGCGTCTAGATTGTTATCTAAAGCTTCTTGGAGATTTCCTGTGCGGTAAGAAGTACCGGTCTTACATTTTCCTTCCCAGCCTGTTAAAACCAAGACCCGCTGTTCTTTTCCCAGTCAAAAGAAGCAACAAATCCTGAGTTATTGGATCACACTCTCGATAGCATATTATGATCCGGAATTGGACGCAACCGAGATGCAATGTCCAACAATCCGGGAAGTGTGAAAATATTTTGGTGGAATCCCTTTCGCTAGTATATCTAATTGCCAGAGTCAAGAGGAGGAACTTGTTAAATGTATGGCAAAAGATTGAAGAAAGAAGTCTGCAATATCTGGACAAGTAAAGTGGCCAGCACTGGAAATTCGATTGTATCAAGATTTTATACACAAAAGAGCTGAAGGCCAAATAATTCTCAGGGGTTGGTTAAGAATCAGAAGTAGAGCACACTTCTGAGACCTCTATCATGATGGTGAAGACAGGCTTGAGTTCATTTTCTCAATGAGTTTGTTCACTAATTTCCTCGCTCGCCACTGAATAACCATTCGTTTTACAACAAACCAAGCACAAAAGATACCACAAGACTACTTGAATTTAATTATAAAATTCTTTCGATTTATTCTACGTAATTCACAGTTAAGAGAAAACAACACTGAGTTCTCACTTGGTTGCTTTATTCCTCCTCAAGTTGTCAATATGGATCAAACACCAGCACCATTTCAATACCTTTCTCGTTGAACCTATGCCGAAAAAGGAAGTAATACGGTGTGGGCTAAAGCAGAAAAGAGTGGTTGGAACAAACGACAGGCAACAATCCAGTTAACTGTACTTGGGGATGGTACGATGCTGAAGCCTTGGATATTGTTTAGAGGAAAAGGTCAGCTTCCAAAGGAACAAATGAGTCGATATGATAAACAGGTAACAGTTAAATTCAACACTGAAGGATACGCCAACAAATCAATTATCCTAGAATGGATTCAAGAGCAGCTTATTCATGTTATTCATTGAGATATCAATACCCCCAATACACTTGCATCAATCGAAACTATTTCTATTGCTACTGGATTAGCTACTGGAGTACCTCTTCCGAGCTCTGAAGCCCCCGGCCTTATTTCACTCGATGCTGCCAGCTTCCACAAAACCCCAGCAGTGAAAGCTGCCCTCCACGCAACAAATATAACACCTTGTATGATTCCTGGAGGTTGCACAAGCCTGATCCAGGTACTGGATGTTTCTGTCAATTGGCCTTTTAAAGATTTTTTAAAAGAGGCTATGGAGGACGAGTTATACCATCTTGTACAACTAGAAGGCAAGGCAATTCTTACTAGACTTGATAGCAGTGATGAAGAAGAGCTAGTAGATATGGAGAAGCAGATTGATGGTGTCATTTCAGTGGTTGGTTTGCACAGAATACTGCTTACCAGGTTTGTGGGAAGCACATGGGAAAGATTCAAAGCACAAAAGCATGTTGAAAGCATAAAGCAAACTTTCCACAGGTTTTTAAACCCTTACCCACAAATATAGTATAGAAATATATGCTAACTTTTAGTATTAGGCTTGGTCTTACTCTTTCTCTTGATGGTTCATGTGATTCGGAGTTATCAGTAAAAGGATTGTTACCTGAAGAATTGATAATTGGAGATTGGAGTCGGAACCCAGCAATACCAGAAGTGGAAGGAGAAGAAGAAGATAGTGAGGAGATAGAAATAGAAGAAGAGGGAGATAATAATGAAGGTGTATTCTTTGTGGGGCTAGAAGGGGATACACTTCAGGTTGGGAGACGGAAGAAAAAGAAAGGTAAATCTAGTACTCAACTACTAGCAAAACCACGCCGCCCCGTAACCTGCTCTAGTTGCAAGAAACAAGGTCATAATAAAAGGAGTAGCCTACAGCGGGTTACTGTCAAATTAAGATATATTTGTGTACCATTCTGTCTATTATTATTATTATTATTATTATTATTATTATTATTATTATTATTATTATTATTATTATTATTCACACACATAATAAATGAAAGAAATGACAAATGCAAGCACACACAAGAGTGTGCGCGGTTTACTGTCACACACGTATATATTATTTGTGTACCATTTCGCAGTCTAATATATTTTGTTAAATACCGCTAACGAAGCTTAATTCATCAATATATAGTACTAGAGAAGCCATCTGCAAAACCTCGCTCATTTAGAAGCCCTGGTAGTTGAGATTTGGGGCACTATTCCTCACTTGGTTGCTGGTGTACTGCCAGAGGTTAACCCTAACCCTGGGACTTATATTTCAATATTGATTTGGCCCAGGCCACACCCCAGTCAGTTGTGTTCACTATAGGCGAGAAAATACGGTAGCTGATGATAACATTACAGACACTCATGGCAGTTGGATTGGATAGCACTGGGGGTTACCCCTCAGTAAAAACCATTGACATAGCGGGTGCACTGAGCCTGGCACAAGTGATCCAGTACAGGCCAACACATGTAGAGGGCTCAGAAGAAGTCTCCAGACAGTTCTATCGGGTGCTACTAGCCCCACTGCGACAGCAAACCCATCCTGATCCATATTATTGGGGAAAGAGGGACATGGGCTAAAATAGCGCATCCCAGAGGGCAAAAGTATCACCCAGGTCATCAAGCCAAACCGTCCTGCAGAACATGGCCCGGAGGGTATATGAGGGAGATCCTGTGAAAAGATGAAGTCAATTGGACAAGTATTAGCTGAGTTATAATCTCCTGAAGTTGGCTGCTTGAATTGTCGCCCTGACTCCTGCCAATCACCTTGGAGCAATGACAGGTCCCCAGGCCGAAGGTAAGGAGGTGAGGAAACCGCAGAAGCGGATCCTCCTGCCGATGTAGTATTTAGCAGCAGGCTCTGTCACTTGGAATGTCTGTGTAATCCTCAGGCTTGAGTCAACCATGGGGTACGACCAGCTGTCGGAGATAAGCGTTCTCTCACGGTTGAGCCTCGAGTTAAGCTCTTCAGTATCCCTGAAGGTGAGCAGTGCTACTTAAGCGAGGTTACTACACGTTCAAAGAGTGCAGTGTTTCTACAAGTTCTACGAGGGTCTATCTCAAGGCGAGATAAGTGCGGCGAATTAGACAGCGACAGAGAGGGTTCTGAGATAGAACCGAGATAGTATTCGACAATTACAGCAGAAGGTAACGAGAATGTTGCTTAAAGAAAAGAAGACAAAGAATGACCGAAACCCGTCCCTTAAATACCCCACTTTTCCCAACAAACCAACAACCGATTACAACTGAAATACAATGTCATTATATAACAACCTCAAAACCCATAACAACCATCTACCCGAAACCTAACCCTATACCCGATCCTTCATCCATGAAACGTTCTCTCAGCGACGGAATGCAAACCTGCTGGAGTAGAACCTGAGCAAAGTAAGTACAGGTTGGTTCAAGGCCGTGGGTCTGGATTACCAGTATAAAAGTATCGATATCACAGCCACCTGTAAAGAATCCTCATCTTCCACCCGATAGTAGCAATAGCAAGTTACCTGCAAAGCGAAACCTTATTTATCTTAAGTTTTGCGAGCTACAACTTTCTGCTGAAGCAATTATCTTTGTCCATTATACACATACACATATTCACACAGCTACACTCCAGAGTCCTTGTCTCTAGGAGGGTCCCCGTTACATCAAATCATATCCTCATTCAGATGACAATCAACATTGCCTCTCTCACCTTCGTCCCACAGAGAGTATACAACAAGACCAAGTGGATTAAAGTTGACAAAGGCATTCAATGCATAATCCCTTTGAGCATGCAATGGCAGACACCCAAGGCTACATTAGAATCAGCTAACACAATTCTTGACCGAATAAGCCTGACAATAGATGAATGCACACCAATGTCTAAACCCAAAACACATGCAGTCGCATGGTGGACACCGGAACTTACAAAACTCCGGAAGAAAGTCACTGCAGTACAACGATATCATTGGAAGGAACACACCTTGATATCATCTGACAAATTGAAGGAATGTGAGAAGCAATGGAAAGCCAAAGTACAACTCACCTATTGGACTTATTGGGACCGGAAGATCTCCTCCGCCACTCAATCTACAGGCTGGCAAGTAATATTTGGCCAGAGAAAAACACCATCACATACTGCACCCTCTATCATTGGAAAAGAAAGCTTCGATAAAAAATGCCAACTCTTTCTCACGGTTGAGTCCCTCGTTAAGCTCTTCAGTATCCCTGAAGATGAGCAGTGCTACTTAGACGAGGTAACAACGCGTTCAAAGAGTGCAGCGTTTCTACAGGTTCTACGATAGGTCTATCTCAAGGCGAGATAAGTGCAGTGAAGCGAACAGCGACAGCGAGGATTCTGAGATAGAATCGAGATAGTATTTATAATGAAGACAGAAGAAGGTAAACGAGAACGCTGCTTAAAGAGAGAAGAGAAGAAGATTAAAACACAAGCGAAATCCACCGTTTAAATACCCCGCGTTTCCTAGCAAATCCGATAACCGATGACAACCGAAATACAATAACATTATACGACAACCCAAAATCCATAACAGCTATCGAGCCGAAACCTAACCCTATACCCAATCTTTAATCCGTGAAAGTAGCTCCCCGTCTCAAGTGTGAGCTCCTGCGAACCTTACGATTGGTAATAGTCGTCGTGGTTAAAAATACATCAAGGGCGGTAGTATCCTAAATATCTTCGGCGGGTTCCCAAGTAGGGTGGGCATAGCCAGTCCACTTGACCAGGTATTGCTGTTGTCCACGGTACATCCGTTGTTCGAGGATTTTCTCGATAAAGTATTCCTCTTGTTCATTAACAACAATCGGTGACGGAGGGGGAATAACTTGTCTTGGAAGAGGGTCATTGGCGGCAGGTTTAAGGAGCGAGATGTGAAAAACAGGATGATACTTGACTGAAGGTGGAAGATCGATTTTGTACGCAAAAGGCGACACTATCTTTTTTACAGGATAGGGTCCCATCCACTTCCAGTCAAGTTTCCGAGCATTGCGAACAGTTCGGATATTTTTCATCGATATGAACACTTGATCATCGACCTGGTATGCTGGGGCAGGGGTTCGGTGCTTATTGGTAGAGGTTTCCTGGACATCCTGGGCCGTTCGTATCTGCGTTCGGAGATAATCGTATAAATCTTGCATTGTAGTTGCAAAGGTGGAGGAGTCTAGGCTTTGGGCAATTGCTGTTGAAGGGAGGATGGAAGTATCAAAACGAGGATGGTAGCCATAGTTCGCAAAGAAAGGCGAGACTTTGGTACTAGCTGATTCCTGGTTATTAGCAGAGAATTCTGCCATCGGTAACCATTTACTCCAGTCTCCTTGTTGATAAGACATGTAGGAGTGCAGGTATTGTTCCATAACCACGTTCAGTCGTTCCGTTTGTCCGTCGGTCTCTGGATGAAATGCGGTAGACATTCGGGCTTGAATTCCTAGGCGTTTACAAAGTTCTTTCCAGAAATGGGCTGTAAACTGCGTGCCTCGATCAGAAGTAATGTGCGTGGGTAACCCATGAAGCTTCCAGACGTGTTGTAAATACAAATCAGCGACGTCCCGTGAATTGACCGTAGTATTACAGGGGATCAAATGTTGCATCTTTGACAAACGATCTACGATGACTAAAATAGCATCGTAACCCTCGGATTCTGGAAGGCCTGTAACAAAATCCATAGAGATCTCTTGCCAGGGACGATTTGGGATAGGCAGTGGGCGGAGGACTCCTTGCGTACGTTGGGTGACTGGTTTGGCTTTTTGACATGTATGGCAGTTACATACATATCGACTGATAGAGTCCCTCATCTTTGGCCAGTAAAAACTTCTACTTATTAGTTCGAAGGTTTTATCTCGTCCTGGGTGTCCTGCGGCAGGGGCATCATGGTGTCTTCTGATGAGCTCTAGGCGGAGAGGGTCAGTATTGGGTACGTAGAGTTTTCCCCGGTAGTATAACCGGTTATTTTCCTCTGTGCATTCGCTTAGAGTTATTTCCTTTGATTGCCGGTCCTTGTTCCTTAGTGCCAGAAGTATCTTTTCCGGGAACTTGTCAGCGATATATCCCTCTAAGAAGAGTTTTTTCAGGGGCGCGTCCAATTCAGCGGCTTCATTTGATAAAGAAGCCGACAACAAACTTAGCTTAGGGTCAATGTTTTCCTTCTTTAGCACTACTTGGCTCTGATGTGCCAATCATTCATCCCCTTCCTTGGGGAGATCTCCTGATCTCCTGGTTAACGCATCCGGTTTTCCCCCTTGGCTTCCTGGTCTATACGTGATCACAAAATCAAAGTGTGATAGGTATTCAGCCCATCTAGCTTGACGGCGGTTGAGTTGCTTGGTGCTCATAAAGTACTCAAGGTTTTTGTGGTCACTGATGACGTCAATTGGGTGTTTTGAACCTTCAAGTTCCGGGCGCCATTCCTCAAAGACTTGGATGATGGCAAGAAGTTCCTTGTCGTAGATTTCATAGTTGCACTCTGCTGGTGAGTGCTTTTTTGAAAAGAAGGCTACCGGGTGCAGAACTCCTGCATTGTCGTATTGGGACAGGACTCCGCCTGATACGAAATCCGAGGCATCGGTTTCCACAATGATTTTTTTATCAGGATCAAAGTGGATGAGGATAGGGGCGGTGGTGAAGGCGTATTTCAGATTCTCGAAAGCGATGTCAGTTTCGGCAGTCCATTCGAAGTTTCTTCCTTTTTTTGTGAGGGCAGTTAGAGGCAAAGCGAGTTTAGAAAAGCCCAGGATAAATCACCGGTAAAAATTAGCAAATCCCAGGAATGCCTGAACATCTTTGACGCTCTTTGGGGTCCCCCACTCTCTGACGGCTCTTAACTTTTCTTCGTCCATCTTGATGCCATTGGGGGTGAGGATTAGGCCTAGATATTTAGTGGTTTGCACCTCGAACTCACACTTCTCGGGTTTGAGAAGGATATCAGTGTTTTTGAGCGTTTGTAGGACCTTTCGGACATGAATCTGGTGCTCCGCAAAGGTATCACTGTAGACGAGGATGTCATCCAGGTAGGCTGTACAAAAGATATCTAGGTATTCGGTGAGGCAATTGTTTACAAAACGTTGGAAGGTACTGGGGGCATTGGTTAGCCCGAATGGCATGACCTGGTATTCATAGAGTCCATAACGGGTTCAGAAGGCAGTCTTCCATTCCTCCCCTTCGGCGATTCGGATCTGATGATAACCCTCGCGGAGATCGAGTTTTGTGTACCATTGAGCTTTGGCCAGTCTATCGAGGGTTTCTCGTATGAGAGGAGAGGTATAGCGATCTTTGACGGTGATAGCATTTAGGCCTCTATAATCAACACATAGTCGGAGGGAGCCATCCGCCTTCTTTACAAAGAGTACAGGGGAGCCGGCGGGAGAAGAACTGGCACGAATAAAGCCCTTCTCTAGGTTGTCTTCAATGTATTTTTTGAGGACAATAAGTTCCTCCCTTGACATCCCATAGAGTGGTCCGAACGGTGCATCCTTCCCTTCCATTAATTGTATCTTATGATCATAGGGGTGGCGTGGGGGTAGTCCTTGTGCTTTTGCTTTGTTGAACATGTCCAGGAACTCGTGGTACTCGGCTGGGATCCTTGATTTCCATTCTTCCTTGGTCGTTTTATTGTCTATGAGTTTGTTTATTTCATAGAGCGACATGGCGTAAGCTTGGTGGCTGCGCTTCCTAGTGAGGGTTCTGAAACTGGCAGCGCCAATAAATGACATATTCAGTCTGGGAGGAACGGGGATCGATGGGGAGGTAATGATGGGGGAGTGTGGGGCACAGTGAGTGGTGCAGAGTTTAGAATTAAACTCAATGCGTTTGTTGGCGAAATGGAGTTGCACATCATGGTGTTTCATCCATGGTATGCCCAAGACTAGGGGGTAGTGGCCTAATTGGGTCACAAAACAGGGGGCTTGCTCTCGGTGATTTTGAATGGACAAATTGAGGTTAGCGATGTGGGTAATGTCTCCTGAGGCGACAGGGCGACCATCGATGACTTCAAGTTGTCGGGGGGTTTTTAAAGGAGTAAGAGGTAGGGAATGGTGACTCGCGAATTTCTGATCAATAAATGAAAATCCGGAGGATCCAGTGTCTAGTAAAGCGTGTGTTCTTATGACTTTATTGCTATGGAAAATATCGCACAATACTACAAAGTGTTCCCCATCCAACTGATCCTCCACACTTACACTAAAAACCGAAAACCCAGAAATCGAAAATGCAGATAAAGGTAGGAAATTTGGAACCAAGGTAGGGTCACTGATCGACCTTGGTTGTACTAGTTTAAAGACTCATTGGTTGAGTCTGCTGATTCTAACGCGAAAAATAGAGGAGGAAGTGGGGGTGGTGGTGTAACGGATCTACAATACCGTTACCTGCAGTGAAGCATAATAGCACCAGGCAAGCAGAGAGGTAGTAAGGATCAGCATGAGTGGTGTAGCTACCACATGTTAGAGGATACCTGCTACCCTGCTGTTCCGATGGAGTGGAACCAGCGAGAATAACATTAGTTGACGAGCCAATGATATATCCCCGGTGATACCAAACACAGGAAGCTCCTGTGGTGGCGTTTCCAATCCATCTATGCACATACTAGCGGCCCAGAGCCACTGGTGCGGCAATAGGGTATCTATTAAGTGCAGGACACCTCACATGCAACAGTAGACTGATCAGCGCCGATTCCTACATCCAGCATAGGCATGGCATGCAGCTGGCGGATCTAGAAGGTCTAACTGGACAGAACAACCGAGGAGTGTCGGAGAGCGCCGAAGTGATCATTAGCTGAATCCTGAGGTGTCCCGCTCGCAATATCTTGGCATGTTCTCAGGGTCTCGACGGGCCCCCAGCAGAGTAGAACAGAAAGAGGACGGCGAGTCAGCAGCACTATAAAGATAGTGCATGACCCCGACACCTGTTGCTCTTCTTCCCAGTCTCATCAGACAGAATACTACCGAGTAGAGCCCTTAAGATTATTGAGTATCTTGCACGAAATACTCTTAACATCTCAACCTGATTTAGTATTTGCAACGGCCGTATTCCTATACCTATTCACACTACAGAGCAGTAGGACTACCCCCGTTACAGTATAATCTTTAGGCTTCAATCACCTTGAGATTCCTTCCAAAAAAACACCGCCTCCCGTCACATGCCTAGGTCCTGGGTTTGGGAACTTCTATCCCTTACCTGCTGCAGTATCACCAGAAAATCGCACCAGCCATCCCTCTTAGAAGAGACCTTTCCAGACTGGTTAGACAAAACCTACCTTCTACAGAACTGCAGACCAGCACCATCGGTTCCAGAGCGCACCTATATCCCCTATACACCCTACCATGCCTCCAAAAGCGAGTACATCATCTACACCCGCCATTGCAGCACCCCCTGAGGTCCTCGCTATTACCTGGAAACCCAAGGAACTTGCAGTTGGGCAAGATGATCTCTTGCAGCTAATCAAAAACCCACGCTCTACCATTCAGAAGTACATCCCCGAAATCAAGCCACCATGGACAGACAGTACCACCGTTACCGTTCTAGAATTCTTTAATACAGTCCAAGATGCGCTAAAGGAATATGTTGACATAAACGTCAAACAATCATCCTCTATTATCAGTATTCTTGTGGAACGGCAGAAAGTAGAACAGTTTGTCTTGGGAGAAGCGATGAGATATCTGAACGAAGAAATACTAGGCTGCCAGAGGATCATCCAACAACTTTTGACAGAGAAGACTCAAGTTCTTGACGATCCAATGGACCTAGACATCCCAGAAGCAGTCTCCTTCCCCCCTAACTTCTTGCTCCAGATCCAAGAAGCAATTGACAATGGCCAGCTACACATTCAACCACCCCCGCCGCCACCAAAGAAGAAGAAGGGAAAGAGGAGAGAGAGAGCTAACACTTTCTCCCCGGAGGAATTTCCTATAACTATTCAAGCTACACCTCCCCCCAAGAACCAATGACGCCAGCAAATCCGAGAGATACTGCCGTCGCTCCTCCTAGGAATTCAACCCCACTCCCCCCATCGCTGCCGCCTCCCAGATTTGGTGAAGATCTAACAGCATTTGGACGAGGCCCACCTCCGCCAGGACTCCCGCCCCAATGGGCTAATTCCCCACCAGGAAACAGTGGTGAGGCTAGTGGAAGTGGAAGGATTGGTAAGGAGGAAGAAACCAGAGGAAAAGGAGGTGAAGGAATAGGTGGCGGTAGTGGAGGAGGAGGATTGACTGGAAAAGGAGGAGGAGGAGACCCGGGAGACGATAGTAGCGGTGGAAGCTCACTAGGAGGAGAAGGAGATAAAAGGAAATGGAGGAAGTATTTTCGCAAGAAGGGACGGCAGCAAGAGGACAGAATGTTTAGACTTATCGAAGCAATGATGTCCGGCAGAACCACATCACCCTCCATCAACAGTGGCAGAGAACCGAAAGCACCTCAGCCCAGCAAGTTTAAGGGTGAAGCCAACGATGTGGACCGATTCCTCCGCCAATGCGAAAATGTCTTCATCATTGAGGCATCCAGTTTCCAACAAGAATCAATTAAGATCCGCTACACTGGTAACCTCCTAGAAGGCCAAGCAGCAGTCAACTGGTACGAGGCCTATCACAACCTCATAGACCAAGGAGCCGCCGATAGAGCTGCAGGAAAGTCTCACGGTTCAGTCTCTCGCTAAGCCCTTCAGTATCCCTGAAGGTGAGCAGTGCTACTTAAGCGAGATACCAACTCGTTCGAAGAGTGCGATGTTTTCTACAAGTTCTACGGGAGGTATACTTCAAGGCGAAGTATCGACGAGGTTTCACAGCGACAGCGAAGGTTCTGAGATAGAACCGAAGTAGTATTGAAGTAATACAGGTAGAAGTGAACGAGAACGTTGCTTAAGGAAAGAAGAGAAAGGAAAACATGAACGACCAAAATCCTTCACTTTAAATACCCCGCTTTTACAGTAACACCAACAACAACCCGACAACAACCGAAACACAAAGACATTATCTCGATAACCAAAAGATACCTGAACAACAAAGAACTTATACAACCATCCGAACCATAACAAAACCAGTAACCAGATCACGATTCCTTTTCTAATTCAATCTGTGAAAGAAAGCCTGTACAACTGGACCCCTACTGGATGAGCTGGACAGCTTTCACCAGTTCATTTCGATCCTCATTCGGTGACAGAGTAACGAGAGAAGAAGCAGTAGCTAAGTGGGACAGGCTCACTCAGACCGGCGGGGTTGACAGTTTCCTAGACCAGATTGTCCAGCTTATGTGGAAGACAGGCTACAACGGCGAGATTGTGGATGATAAAATATCCCAAGGTCTCAATGCTGAATTAGCACTGGATTGGGCAAAGGTTGCTAGTAAACCTTCCTCTCTTTTCGAGAGAATCCAGATGATCCGCCACATGGGACATATCCTAGAAAGACATAGGAAGGTCAAGAGCCCCGGAAATCCGCCCAGAAAAGAGGAAAGAAGAGAAGAAAGGAAAAGGAAGGCAGAGAGCCCAGGGTGCAACTGCCAACTCCGAAAACAAACCCGCTGGTGAGGCAAGACCTCCTAGTGAAAGAAAAGATAAGGCTGTGGAACTTAAAGGTATGTCAAGAGTACATTCCCCCGAAGATCATTACCACTAGCTAACTTTTCCCCCCGCCAGGTATCCCAGAGAATATCATAGAAGAGCGAAAAAAGGCCGAGAAGTGCCTTAGATGTGGGAAAGGAAAGCATGCTTGGTATAACTGTTGGACTTCTGCGCCAGTAACTGTTAGAGTTGCTGCAACAAGGAAGAGGAAGAGACCAGAGGGTTCTGGAAACCCCGGCGCTTCAGATCCAAAAAAGGGAAAAGTTGCCACTGTATCTAGTTCAATTCCACCAAAGGAAGAAGCCCGGATATCTGTCTTCACCTCAGCAGAAAGTGACAGCGGTCTGGAGATGTACTAGTTAGCCACATTCTTTTAGATAGGGAGTTGATCTCCGAAAATATATATATATTTCATTCTTGTACACACTGGCTGAGGATGGGTTGCTATTACCCGAAATCGCAGGCGATACCAGTGATTCCTAAAGACACTCTGACACAGATACATTCCCTGTCAATTGATATCCCCCCGAAAGCTACAAAGATGTCTACAGGCTACACTCCAATGATTAGAGGCAGCATAAGTAAGACCTTGTCTGAGAGACAAAAGGCAAAGCGCCACAGAGAGCATAGCCATGAAGACACCCTGCCAACGAAAAGAAGAATGGAAGATGTACCTGAAGAGCCTGTACATGGGCAGAGACCTATCTTGCAAGCTGAGTTGAACTGGCAAGTGAAGAACCATATCAGCAGGTGCCATGGGCACTTCTTGTTTGATACCGGTTGCACTGGGCCTATCCTCAGTGAAGAGTTTGTGAAGAAAGAGAAGATACCTGTACATCGACGAGAATCTCCCATTCAAATGTTTGATGCCCAAGGAGATGTCATGATGGGAGCCTGCGAGTATTATACCGCTACCCCAGACATGATCATGGGCAAACATGAGGAGCTCATCCGCTGGGAAGTTGGCACCATGGAGGGTGGCATATCCGGGTATCTTACCATATCTTGGGCACACAAGCACAATCCAGACTTTGACTGGCACACAGGCCGCGTCAAGTGGAGGAGTGACTACTGCAAAAAGCACTGCATTCCCGCTGATGGCTGAAGATGCAGCCAATGTTCACCAAATCCTCGCTGCAGTTTGGCATGATGAGCAGGGAGGTGATGTCTCAGTAAGACTCCCCCCAGAGTACAGAGAATGGGCAGATGTCTTCTGCAATGAGAAAAGCTCTGAGCTGCTGGAACATAGTCAGTTTGATCATCATATCAATCTGCAGCCTTGAACGAAACTCCCCTTTGGCCCACTCTATCCATGTTCAGAGTCGGAGCTAAAGGCTTTGAGGGAGTTCCTTAACAAGGCTTTATCTTCTGGCAAGATATCTAGGTCCAATTCTCCTGCCGCTGCCCCAATTCTATTTGTTCCAAAGCCTAACGGTACCCTCCACATTTGCGTTGACTACCGGGGTTTAAATAAGATCACAGTCAAAGACAAATACCCACTGCCGCTCATGAGTGAACTTAGAGACAGGCTAAGCACAGCAAAGGTCTTTACCAAGATTGACCTCAAAGATGGTTTCAACCTACTAAGGATTGCAAAAGGAGATGAATGGAAGACTGCCTTCCGGACGAGATATGGCTTGTATGAATACAATGTCATGCCGTTTGGATTATGCAATGCTCCCTCCTCCTTCCAGGCAATGATCAATGAAGTGTTGCATGATCTATTGGATCTCGGCGTGATAGTATACCTGGATGATATACTTATCTACACTGAGTCGATGGAGGAGCATCAGCATTTAGTCAAACAGGTGTTGCAGAGACTAAGAGAGTCCAACCTGCACGCCCACATAGACAAGACCTTCTTTCACTTGAAGGAAGTAGAATATTTGGGGTACAACATTTCCGAGCATGGTATCTCCATGTCCAAGGAGAAAGTCAATGCTGTCAGGGAATGGCCAGTACCCAGAACTGTGAAGGATGTGCAGGCATTTCTAGGTTTCGCCAACTTCTACAGAAGATTCATAGCTGGGTTCAGCCGGGTTACCAAGCCCTTGACTGACCTGCTGATCAAAGAGAAGAAATGGTTCTGGACCGCCGCTTGTGACAGAGCTTTTGAAGAACTTAAGCAATTATTCACAAGTGAGCCGATTCTCGTACACTTTCATCCAAGTAGGCGCACAGTAGTTGAGACTGATGCAAGTGATTTCGCAAAAGGAGCTGTTCTATCTCAGTATGGCGAGGATGGGAAGCTACATCCTGTAGCCTTCTACTCAAAGAAGTTTTCCCCCGCCAAGATAAACTATGATGTTCATGACAAGGAAATGGGCACTATTGTTGCCTCATTCCGGGAATGGGAACACCTCCTGAAGTCAGTAGATGGAGAGGTCACGGTTTTCACAGATCACAAGAACCTAGAGTGCTTCAATAGTACTAAGGTTTTAACCCACCGACAAGCCCGCTGGGCTGAAGATCTGGCAGGGTATAACTTCAAGGTGATCTATAGACCCAGCGAAAGAATGGCAAGCCTGATGTTCTATCTGGGCGATGGGATCATTGCCTAGGAGAGGAAGGTGAACCTTTGCAGACAGAAGCAAAGATGTTTTTCCGCCCAGGGCAACTGTTTTTAAATCCTGCCAGGCTAGCGGCCATGAAGGCACATTCACTCCAATTCACATTCTTGCAAAGACTCCAAGATGCAGCAGCTCAAGATCCACACTGGCTAGAAATCCGCCAAGCACTAGAAGAGAAGAAAAAGGAACTAGACCCATCACTGTCTCTTGCAGATGGTTTGGTGTTCCATAAGAACTGATGGTATATTCCGGTAGCACCGGAGTTGTGCTAGGAAATCTTCACTGAGTGTCATGATAGCAGGACCGCCAGCCACTTTGGACAGTATAAGACAGTTGAGAAGATCAAATCCAACTTCTACTGGCCCAATATGGACAAAGACATCGAAGAATATGTCCGGAGCTGTGATACATGCCAGAGGAATAAAACATCCCGTCACAAGAAGTTTGGTGAGCTGATGCCTCTGGATATACCCTATCGACCTTGGACATCTATTTCCATGGACTTCATAGTGGGACTGCCTAAATCCGAAGATAATACCAAAGTATGGGTCATAGTTGACCGCTTTTCCAAGATGGCCCACTTTATTCCGTTACCAAACGAGAACAAAACTGAGGACATGGCAAAGCTCTTCCTACAAGAAGTGTGGAAGCATCACGGGTTACCTGATGACATAGTGTCAGATAGAGATAGCAAGTTCATCTCCCACTTTTGGCAGTCACTAATGGATCTTCTCAATGTGAAGCTGAACCTTTCCACTGCATTCCACCCACAAACCGATGGTCTAACAGAAAGAGTCAACCAGACCCTGGAGCAGCACATCAGGAGTTACTGCAATTACCAACAGGATGACAGGAGTGACCTCCTCCCCCTCGCCGAGTATGCCTACAACTCTGCTATTTCCGAATCCACCAAGTTCTCACCCTTTTGTGCAAACTATGGGTATGAACCGAGGACCAATTGGCCCAATTCGAAGCCAAGTGCAGAATGGGACAACCCAGCGAGTCAGATTAAGGTATCTCAATGGGAAGCCATTTGGCATGCCATGCAGGAGAACCTAGGGAAGGCGAGAATCAGGATGGCCCGCTGGTATGATGTCAATCACCAAAAGGGACCAGAGTTCAAACCAGGCGATGAAGTGATGCTTGATAGACGCAATGTGCAAACAAAGCGACCCATGAAGAAGCTGGATCATAAGAAGTTTGGACCCTTTAAGGTCAAAAGAGCTGTTGGCAAACGGGCATATGAGCTTGTTCTACCACCACTAATGAAGATACATCCGGTATTCCATGTCAGTCTCCTTGAACCATATAGAGCGCCAGCAGATCCAAGCAGAAGAGCACCTCTGCTGGAGATAGAGATCATCGAAGGAGAAGAGAATTATGTTGTGAGGGAAGTGGCAGACAGCAGGGTGAATCGCCATAAGAAGAAAGTTGAATACCTGGTATTATGGGATGGATATGACAATGAGGATGCTACTTGGGAGCCATGGGAACATCTCCGGCATACTGCTATTGAAACACTCCGGGACTTCCATAAGAGATACCCCAAGAAGCCCCGGGACAAGAGAGTTGGCATGGCATAAGGCCTATTTCCTACCGTTCCTGTATTATAAAAGTGTCACAATCATTTCCTTTTTCGTTTAGACTAGAGGTTTAGACATATAGATATGAAGTAGTACCAATAGAGTAATAGTTAGAATACATTACAGATCCCGAAGACAGGATCTAGGAGAGGGAAGTACTGTAACGGATCTACAATACCGTTACCTGCAGTGAAGCATAATAGCACCGGGCAAGCAGAGAGGTAGTAAGGATCAACATGAGTGGTGTAGCTACCACATGTTAGAGGATACCTGCTACCCTGCTGTTCCGATGGAGTGGAACCAGCGAGAATAACATTAGCTGACGAGCCAATGATATATCCTCGGTGATACCAAATACAGGAAGCTCCTGTGGTGGCGTTTCCAATCCATCTATGCACATACTAGCGGCCCAGAGCCACTGGTGCGGCAATAGGGTATCTATTAAGTGCAGGACACCTCACATGCAACAGTAGACTGATCAGCACTGATTCCTACATCCAGCATAGGCATGGCATGCAGCTGGCGGATCAAGAAGGTCTAACTGGACAGAACAACCGAGGAGTGTCGGAGAGCGCCGAAGTGATCATTAGCTGAATTCTGAGGTGCCCCGCTCGCAATATCTTGGCATGTTCTCAGGGTCTTGACGGGCCCCCAGCAGAGTAGAACAGAAAGAGGACGGCGAGTCAGCAGCACTATAAAGATAGTGCATGACCCCGACACCTGTTGCTCTTCCTCCCAGTCTCATCAGACAGAATGCTACCGAGTAGAGCCCTTAAGATTATTGAGTATCTTGCACGAAATACTCTTAACATCTCAACCTAATTTAGTATTTGCAACGGCCGTATTCCTATACCTATTCACACTACAGAGCAGTAGGACTACCCCCGTTACAGGTGGCAGGGAAGAGGCAGGGGGGTTCGGGTGGCTGGTGGTGCAGTGAGAGCTCCTCTCATTGTAGGTTTCTTGGGAGCAGAGGGGCAGTTGGCGTATGAGTGGTCGGGGGCGGCGCAAAACATACACTTCCCAGTGGAGCGGCGCCACTGCTTTTCTTCCTCCGAGAGCTTTCTCCGTCCATTAACCATTGTATATCGTTGGTCTTGAGGAGGGCGAGAAAGATTACTGGTACGTCCGAAAGACAGGTCCATGGGGGCTAGTCCTCCTGGGGTAAAGGAGGAAGCAGGGGTGAAGGCGGCGGGAGCACTGAATTGACCCATGTTGTCTCGAGTGTTTCCCCGTTTCTCTGCCTTGCGGGCTCGGATACGGTTATCCAGTTGTAAGACCGGTACTTCTTACCGCACAGGAAATCTCCAAGAAGCTTTAAATAACAATCTAGACGCTATAACCTGCCCGATTGCTATCCACAACACAATACACAGGCGCAAGTCCCAACTGCTTCTTATGAACCGCTAAAAGATAACCGTAGGGTTCAAAGTAGGGATCGAGCAAAGTTCCGTGAAGAACTTCCAATAGTAAGGTCTTAATAACTAACGCTGAAGGGTCCTTGGCCTTATGTGTAGTTTGAATATCGCTTGCTTTGCTTGTTGGGTATCGTGTTCGTTCGAATATACTCTTCGTCTAACCAATCTGGAAGGGCGAGGTTTGTTGTGGACGCGTCGTGACTTTGAGGTTCGTGTCGCGTGAAGCAACAACAAAGTCTCTTGAAGAAATAAAGGATTCTTCGCATGAAGAAAGTATTACTTGAAGATGAAACGAACGCAGGACCTTGAGAGTATGAATGAAAGTCGTATACCGCTAAGCTATACAATATAATATTGATAAGGCTTGTTCTTCGTCGCGAATGATCAGGAAGAAGACCCTTCTCAACGGTAGAACACTGGACTACTTATAGTAGTCAAGCGTCGAATACAAAGGCTATGTAATAACATGAACTAACATGGAGAAATCCCATAGACCCTGAAACTCTATCCTTCGCTCCTACCCCTCTCATTATCGTATGGCGTGATTGTCAGAACTAACCGGTGATGTAATGTATAAGCGAATCGGGGAAGTGTTGATCAAAAGAGTCGGCCATTGATGACACAAGGAAACCAAACATCCAATCCGAATCTTATTAATAATCAACCAAGATTAATAATAACCGACATGGTCGGGGATTGAACGCTAGTCCATATGTGTGCATCATAAGCGAACTCAAGTTGTAACCAACTAAGCTACCAATAGGTATAACACCAGTTGAGTAAGGGTGAGAATCATCTCCGGGAGGTTAGCGGGGGCGATTGGTGCAAACACCATAGCTTCTTTTAACTCCTTCGACATGCCTTGTTCCAATGCGTCCATTTTTGAATTCTCGTCGAAATTTAGCTGACCCATGATCCTTTGGAAGTCGGCTAGATAGGCCGAGAAATCACGCTTTCCTTGATGGAGTTGGTGGAGTTCTCGCCAAGCAGTGCCAGTTGGGTCTGGGTCTCCAAAGGCAGTTTCCAAGGCGGTGATAAGTTGTTCCGCGCTGTTCCAAGTGGTGAGGCCTGAGGGGAGAACCATGTGGCGGACCTGTTTCAGGGCTGCTCCTTCTAGCTGATTGATAGTATAAAGTATCATTGTGGTCTCATTGGCAAAGCGGTCTCGGTTGACGGTTAACTTGGAACGTAGTTGGAGAATAAAGCCGGGGAGTTTTGCTCGGGATCCGTCGAACTTCTCCGGGTCCGGCATGCGTTCTGATCGGTGGGTGTTTGATGGCGGGGGGGGTGTAGCTGTAAGGTTGGGTGGAGCGGGGGGCGCTTGGGTGGCGGATCGAGCTTCATTCCGTTCTTGTCAAAGTCGGGCAATTAGGCTAGCGGCTTCATTGACTCGTTGGTCCTGTATGGTAGCGTGGCGGAGGGCATTTTCCAACTGTATCTGCGCTGTGCTGAGTTTGACTTCAGCGTCCTTCTCTATCTCTTGGAGAGCGTCTATCTGATCTTCTAGTGCCTGATTGAGTTCTCGGAGCTGGTTGTATAGCTCGACGGGGTCTTCTCTCATGGCTTGGGCGAAAGTTTCTCTCGTGGGGAATCTTTGAGCGGTGACTGCAGCTCCTTCAGTGGAAGGGCCGGCGGGAGCGGATGAGCTCATGATCGCGGTTTATCGCACGGGAGAGAATTGGTGCGTAAGTAATGATGATCGAGCCACTCTGGAATGGCTTCAGTGATGGTCTGGGGTCTTCGCGGCGTCAGGCAGGGAAAAACTTGCAAGATGGATTGATGAATCCAAGCAATAAGTTCCATGAAGGGGCGTCGAGGTAGAAGGTGTAGAGGAGGAAGCAACGTAATCTCACGGTTCGATCCCTCGTTAAGCCCTTTAGTATCCCTAAAGGTGAGCAGTGCTACTTAGACGAGGTAACAACGCGTTCAAAGAGTGCAGCGTTTCTACAGGTTCTACGATAGGTCTATCTCAAGGCGAGATAAGTGCAGTGAAGCGAACAGCGACAGCGAGGATTCTGAGATAGAATCGAGATAGTATTTATAACAAAGACAGAAGAAGGTAAACGAGAACGCTGCTTAAAGAGAGAAGAGAAGAAGATTAAAACACAAGCAAAATCCACCGTTTAAATACCCCGCGTTTCCTAGCAAATCCGATAACCGATGACAACCGAAATACAATAACATTATACGACAACCCAAAATCCATAACAGCTATCAAGCCGAAACCTAACCCTATACCCAATCTTTAATCCGTGAAACTCTTCACGGAATCCTTTTTCCCACCATCCCCTGCTATCCTGTCCCCACTTCCTCAAGGATGGATTCCCAAGATACCAAGTGGCAACCCAATTGATTACCTACCTGTCACTCCTACAGAAGTTAACCTGGCACTACGGACCCGATGACATACCATACAGTATTGTAGGAAGAATTCAGCCAGCTAAGACGGGCGTCCTTCCCATTCTCTTCTCCCAGCTACTTTGGCATTCAGTTCTCCCTCCTCAATGGAAAGTTGCAAAGATCATCCCTATACCCAAGCCTTCAAAAGAAACATATGACCACCCAAAGGCATACAGGCCAATATCCCTCCAGTCATGTGTCTCTAAAATATTGGAGAAAATTGTGATGAGAAGACTAGTTGACAATGCTATGAAATTAAAAGCCTTTTCCAGCTAGCAAAGGTCTTGGGATGGGGTGGGGCGAAAATATTGGCCTCCACCCCGCCCTGTCAGGGCAATAACTGGCGGGCCCCGTTAGGGCCAAATTGATTAACATATGTTAATGTAGGTTAATGGGGCGAAGGATTTACTTTCGCCCCGCCCCAAGACTAACACTAGCAGCATACCTAAGCGATCAGCAATAGACGCACTCATGACGATTCTTACCCCTGCATAAGCAAACGCCACCACACAAGTACCTGGAAGACGGATAAAAGGTACTGACAAAAGAGCACCTACCATCCCAAGACCTTCACTCCTAACCAATGACGTCGATGGCACATTTAATTGTGTCTTGCAGTCAAGGCTTGTTGAACTAATGACCCTACGAGGATTCCCTCAATATCTTTGCAAATGGATCAATGACTTCTTATCCAACCGTGGAATTCAGTATCACTTTGATGGCCAACTGTCAAAAATCTTTCCCTTCCCAGCTGGAGTCCCCCAAGGATCCCCCCTCTCACCAGTTCTATATGTACTTTATGCCTCCAACCTAAGCACTGCAATAGCAATCCCAAGTGAACTAAGCATGGCCTACATTGACGACGAAGGACTTTTGCAAGTGTCTTTAAATCAATTGTTTGCTACACGAAGGCTGCAAGAGCACGTTGACGCCAGAGTTGAACGAGCGAAGCATCTTAATATCCACTACTCTGCCACAAAAACAGAATTGTTACACATCATCAATTTGAAAGGAAGACAGCCAGACAAGAATGCCTGTACTGTAAACGTCCATGGATTGGTAATCCAACCCAAGCCTATCCTCAAATCACTGGGAGTTTGGATTGATGAAAGATTGTCGTTCTACCATCATGCCACATTGATATGAAGCAGACTCAGACAAGGAGTGGCAGCTCTAAAAGCCTTTGCCTGGAGAACTAATGCCTCCCCTCAACCGTTGCATCACTTTGTCAATACAACTCTCCTCACTGGTGTGTTATGGAGGAGTAAAGCATGGTGGAACGGACATAATAACATTGGAACAATACTCCTATCACCATACCTATCCCTTGCACAATCTCTCACTGGCCTACCTCATTATACCAAAGGACAAATGGTGTTACATGAAGCTCACCTCCCACCTCTCAAACTCCTCCTTGACTGCAAATCCAGAAAATATGGAATGTGTGTCCTCCTATCAGAAAACACACATCCTCATCAAAACACACTCGAACAGCTTCTATTAAGCAACCCCTTCCTTTGTCAGCACAGGACTAAGAAGAATTGCTTCCCTACTCCATGAATTGCTCCCCTTGTCACCAATCCTGGAAAGCCTTACCCCTATTGCCCCTCACCTCTACCTCCCACACAAATGTCTGGAAATATCCCTCCTCTCTAAAGAAATTACCTTAGTCAACCATAGGCTGTGGATAGAGACACTCTCGCGCTCCCTGCTTGTATACACGGATGGTTCTTAGTCAACAGAAGGAATTGTTACATCTGGGTGGGCGGTATATGACCCTGATATCTTTCTCCTATCACCTATTACCTCAGGCAATTGCAACCTGGGGTACCATGCAGAACTGATCGACGGCGAAACCCAAGCCGTTCAGGAGGAACTCAGCACGATGACCGTTGATGTCTCACACAATACAATTTACATCTGTGTTGACAACCAAATGGCCCTCAAATAACTAACTGGAGGCCCCGCTTATAGTCGAGAGTTCTTCCATCAGACCCTTCAAATCATCAAGTCCTACCAACAGCACGGCAGGAACATTAAAGCCATCTGGACACCATCGCATGTCAGAATCATTGGCAACGACAAAGCAGACTCCCTGGCCCAACAAGGCACACCTTTCCACCATGCAAATGGACTTGGGCATCTCTAGCCTGGCTCAGAAACGAATCAACTCAGCATACAATACGGTCTCAAGGTTCAGTCCCTCGTTAGGCCCTTTAGTATTCCTGAAGGTGAGCAGTGCTACTTAAGCGAGGTACTAACACGTTTGAGGAGTGCGAGGTTTCTACAAGTTCTACGATGGGGTCTAACTCAAGGCGAGTTAAGTGCAGCAGTGAGGACAGCAACAGCGAGGGTTCTGAGGTAGAACTGAGAGGATATTATGTCAATACAGTAGAAGTGAAATGAGAACGTTGCTTAAGGAAAGAGAGAGAAAACAATAAGAAAGACCGAAATCCATCACTTAAATACCCCGCTTTTCCTACTAATAACTTGTAACCAAAGAGTAACCGAACAACAAAGACATTATTCCCTGAACACCATAACCCGTTGCAACCCTTTACCAAACCCTAACCCATCACTCAACGTCATCCGTGAAAGTAGCTCCCCTTCTCAAGCGTGAGCTCCTGCGAACACTAGGAGCAACGGCAGTTGTAGTAGTCAAGAATGTATCGAGTGCAGAAGTGTCTTGGAGATCTTCTTCTCGTTCCCAGGTGGGGTGAGCGTATCCAGTCCATTTGACGAGGTATTGTAACCGTCCACGATAGATTCTTTGTTCAAGGATTTTCTCGATAAAATATTCCTCTTGATCGTTAACTATGACTGGGGGAAGAGGAGGTATAACGTCATCAGCAAAACAGGTTTATATGTCCCGGCATGTCTTGGACCCTCACGGACTGCATGGACCCTTCACTCCTATGTCCCCGTCCATGGAGGGGGCATATCTGATCGACCTCGGCACATGACTCCTACACCTTGGCGTTGAGGTCATGGACCTTCCTGAACCTCTCTGCACCAAAACACCTGGTCGTGGATCGCTGCGTTCCTACCGAAGACCATCTCAGATACTACAGACCTTCTCGTTCAAAGCTCGTATATCTTCATGGTTCGCTGAACCTTCCACAGACCTTGGGCAGGATGTCCTTGTTTCCTCCTCTTTTTTGCGCCCCTGTCGCAGACCTTGCATGTTGTCCTCTCGACTTTTTAGCACCTCCACTCTTTTCTCAGGATCTTTGAAGACCCTGCTGGTCCTTCTTTCTACTATCCCAGACCTCTCGCGAAAAAGCTCTTTGTTTTCTGGATCTCTCCCTCCCAGTTCAGGATCTTGGTAACACGGTTCGACACCCACCAGGAATAATTATATTTCTCTATTACTGAACCCGAGCTCCAAAACCTTGGGCAATCAATCTCATGGTCTTCCAGACCTCTGCTGGTGATACGCGGATCTCTCATCAGTGGTTCGTTGGGAATGCATTAATCACATTTATTCGTCTTTAATACATAATCGCCTGCATAGTTCCCTGCAGCATGCCCTTCAACCCTGGTACCCATTACATCCTCAGACCCTTCTATTGCTTCCTGGGACCCTTCTATTGCTTCCTCAGACCCTTCTATTGCTTCCTGGGACCCTCCTATTGCTTTCTTTGATCCTTCTATTGCTTCTGCACTGCTATATATTCTCGATATCACTACCGATCTCATCCGCATACCCTTCTGTCACCACTATGTCTTCCTTCAACTGGAATCGCGTGTTTATGCACTCTCCCAGCTTCGTCACGATCGCGTTTTTTCTGGTGTTCGACATCTATTCCATTTAGCATTTTGCGCGCAAATGCGGACCATGATACATACCTTCTCCAGAGTGTTTTTATATCAGATATAGTGGTCTGGATTGCTGTTAATCACACGAAATAATAGTTTGAAACAGAAGGCTCACCTATCATCTGCTCCCGCTCGAACCCAACAACAGGATTCGATTTCTTTCCTATAGCCTCGTAGTCCATCAACGCACAGTGGAGTGCAGTACAGACCACCAGGACTGTCTTCCATTTTATTGGCATAAACTCACTGGCTGTCAATGGTCCATGGATTATCGATCATTCTGATGCGAAAAAGTGCTGCTCCAGGAGCATTAGGACCGCAGGGTGCATAAACCAGGCCCTATTCGGTGGACCGTTTTCCTATATATGATCCTAAGGTTAGCAAGCTAACAGACCTCAGCTTTAGGGTTCTTACACTTGGTATCTCCTTGCAGATGCACTGATCTTTGTCGAGTAAACAGCAGTCCTCCTGGCAGCAGACCTCCAGGTTATGCGCCTGCAGCTCATATGCGTGGATTATTATATCTCAAGCATCAGATACCAAGTGTAACAGGGGTAGTCCTACTGCTCTATAGTAGAAATAGGTATAGCAATACGGCCGTTGCAAATACTAGAAATCAGGTTGAGATATTAAAAGTATTTTCATGCAAAGTACTCAATAATCTTAAGGGCTCTACTCGGTAGTATTCTGCCGGATGAGACTGGGAGGAAGAGCAACAGGTGGCGGGGTCATGCACTATCTTTATAGTGCTGCTGACTCGCCGTCCTCTTTCTGTTCTACTCTGCTAGGGGCCCATCAAGACCCTGAGAACATACCAAGCTATTGCGGACGGGGCACCTCAGGATTCAGCTAATGATTACTTCGGTGCTCTCCGGTATTCCTCAGTTGTTCTGTCCAGTTAGACCTTCTTGATCCGCCAGCTGCATGCCATGCCTATGCTGGATGCAGGAATTGGTGCTGATCAGTCTACTGTTGCATGTGAGGTGTCCTGCACTTAATAGATTTCCTATTGCCGCGCCAATGGCTCTGGGCCGCTGGTACATGCACAGATGGATTGGGAACGCCACCACAGGAGCATCCTGTATTTGGTATCACCGGCGATATATCATCGGCTCGTCAGCTAATGTTATTCTCGCTGGTTCCATTCCATTGGAACAGCAGGGTAGCAGGTATCCTCTAACATGTGGTAGCTACACCACTCATGCTGATCCTTACTACCTCTCCGCTTGTCCGATACTATTATGCTTCACTGCAGGTAACGGTTATGTAGATTCGTTACACCAAGTACGATCGATATGACGTGATTCTTTTCTTCAGCTACGACACGTTAACAGCTACCTTACTAAGGGGGTTTGAACTTACAAGTTTGAGAGATATCAGGTCCGGCGTCATATCGGGCTGTGTCAACCGGTTTGCAGTCGCATGTCAGATTGTTTCTTCGTCTATCTCTTGTTTCCAATACTCAATTGACATACCCCATACCTTCGTTATCAGCAGGTCTTGTCCGGAAGCATTTGGCCACCGTTGAACTGTAAACACCCCCACTTGAAGGAAGACCTTCACGTACTTATACACTATTCTGTTTCTTTAGGGCACAAGCATGGACCTAGCTACAGCCCCAGCACATTGTCGAGAGGGTCCTCATTTGGAGCTACCGACGAGGGAGGGGTGGAGTCATATCTGATTTGATCAATTCCACACGAAGCTGACTGTTCCTGTGAAAACAGACAAAGGCGTTTGTCAAGCTCTCTTAGGTCGTCTCTCAAGCTTCGTTTGTGGTCAGACACTGGCTCTGGGGTACTTACTAGGCTGTGGTACGGCGAAGAAGCTCTGCTGTTGGGAGGTCTGCGTCCAGCGCGTCTCTCTCATTGTCCAGCTATTCTCTCACTTCAAATCAGCCATCTCGGATAAATAATTCCTGGGTATATATTCATGTACATCTTGGCTCCTCATTGCCGTCATCGATGTCGCTTTCTATGTTTTCTTCCGACTCTTCTATGTGTTGTCTCAGAGTATATTGTGGCCTTACCTGTGAGTTGTGGTCCTTGGTCGGGGTTCTGGCTACTGATCTGGTGTTAGTGATGATACATCAATGGATGGCATTAATTTTCACCATTGTCTTCGTCCTCATCTTCACTCGGAACGGGCCAGCCGTGTACCGAACGAGGAGGCGGAGGTCAGGCTGAGGTCCTCCGAGCTTGGTTAGAGCTCTCTGTTTGGTATCCATTCTCCTGTTGTTCGTTTGCTCTCATTTTGACGTCTGGAGGCTTGTGGTCTTGGTGAATGGGGGTATTGGAGAGAAATAAAGCGGAGAGAAAGTGAAGGGGAAATAGCAAAGAGGTTTATTGGAGGGACGAAGAAAAGGGGGGAACCCACTCTCTTCGACGCCTTGATTACGTAACACAAACACATGAATAGTGCAGCTTTCTTTGATGTTTACAGACCTCAGACTGCTGGCTGACCTGAAACAATCGATTCTCCAGTAAGAGGTCTTGAGCGATATCTGTGGACTTTGCAATCCGTGTCTCGACACCCACCCCACTGTGTCTCGCAAAGATATATAGTGATAAAGTTAATCGGGTGTAGCGTTTGGCAAGAAACATGAATACAGATGCAAAGATAGCAGTCAAAAAAGACGAGAGCTAAGAAACACATAATTTGATGTTTGAAGGAGTTGATGGATGCTGATAGCAAGGAAATCTTCGATTGAGCAGGGGAAGGTCTGCCCTGACAGGAATGTTATATTTGTCTGTGAACAGCTCACTGCTCAGTTGACTTTTAAACTCCTGAGGGGAAGGCAGATCGGGCAATGGGAAGCTGCATATTTTGTAGAAAGCGAACTACAAATATAACACAATCTGTTATATTAGCGACCATTGCCACATTTAACTCTTCTCTCTTCTCTGATTTCTATGGTTTGGTGTTGATAAACCGAGTGATAGACCATGCTTAATGAGCGGTATTCCGATTCGGGGACCTGCCCTGCTACTCTATACTTAATTCGGCAAGTCTACACAGACCTACAAGCAAATCTTCAAGCCCAACCCTGAACACCCAAACGTGGACCCTAAGAAATCTATTGCGACAATTGAATATTCCCACACCCAATACACCTTGGGAATCTGTTGTGCTGGTTAGTGTTGGTCTTCGAAAATTTGCGTTGGGTAGGGGTTCTACTGACTCTAATTCCCGCAGACCTAGCCGACCCATGACTGCAGACCTACCACGAACCAGCAACAGACCTAAAACAAATATAGATAAAAAAAAAAAACTTTAAAACCCAAACACTAAAACTCAGTTACTGCAGACCTTCTTCCTCCACAGCCAATGCTCCAACGCAGACCTAATCGATAATCATTACATTAGCAGGTACGTCTTTATTCAGCGCTCTCTTCTGCTTGGCAAGGAGCTTGATCCTGGCATTTGTGGCATCTAGCAGGTCCGAATAGGAGAGGTTGGTCCCGATAAGGTTATGCATAAAACAAGCCTCAAATTTCCCCCAGATCTCGTAGAGCTGCTGCGCCCTATCATCAACCCCTCCAACAGTATGCAAAGTCCATGAAGTCGGTTTACACATTTGGCTGAGACGGTGGATGTGCGCAATTGCTTGTCGTTGCTCGTTCAAGTTCCAGAATTTCTGGGTTATGACAACGTGATTTGCAGCAACAAGGTTCAGACCCGTACTGCCGAGAGCTGGAGTAAAGATGAGCTTGCTTGGGACGTTACTATCTGCGAATTTTTGAAGAACCTCAGTGCTCTCTTTCGGATCAAGAGCCACGTGGTAAAGGAATGGCTCCACCTCGCGGTGGAAGGTACTCACTGTAACGGGGGTAGTCCAACTGCTCTGTAGTGGGAATAGGTATAGGAATACGGCCGTTGCAAATACTAAATCAGGTTAAGATGTTAAGAGTATTTTCGTGCAAAGTGTAACGGATCTACAATACCGTTACCTGCAGTGAAGCATAATAGTACTGGACAAGCGGAGAGGTAGTAAGGATCAGCATGAGTGGTGTAGCTACCACATGCTAGAGGATACCTGCTACCCTGCTGTACCAATGGAATGGAGCCAGCAAGAATAATATTAGCTGACGAGTCAATGATATATCTCCAGTGATACCAAATACAGGAAGCTCCTGTGGTTGCGTTCCCAACCCATCTGTGCATATACTAGCGGCCCAGAGCCACTGGTGCGGCAATAGGAAATCTATTAAGTGCAGGACACCTCACATGCAACAGTAGACTGATCAGCGCCAATTCCTGCATCCAGCATAGGCATGGCATGCAGCTGGCGGATCTAGAAGGTCTAACTGGACAGAACAACTGAGGAATACCGGAGAGCACCGAAGTAATCATTAGCTGAATCCTGAGGTGCCTGTAACGGGGGTAGTCCTACTGCTCTGTAGTGGGAATAGGTATAGCAATACGGCCGTTGCAAATACTAAATCAGGTTGAGATGTTAAGAGTATTTCGTGCAAGATACTCAATAATCTTAAGGGCTCTACTCGGTAGTATTCTGTCTGATGAGACTGGGAAGAAGAGCAACAGGTGTCGGGGTCATGCACTATCTTTATAGTGCTGCTGACTCGCCGTCCTCTTTCTGTTCTACTCTGCTGGGGGCCCGTCGAGACCCTGAGAACATGCCAAGATATTGCGAGCGGGACACCTCAGGATTCAGCTAATGATCACTTCGGCGCTCTCCGACACTCCTCGGTTGTTCTGTCCAGTTAGACCTTCTAGATCCGCCAGCTGCATGCCATGCCTATGCTGGATGTAGGAATCGGCGCTGATCAGTCTACTGTTGCATGTGAGGTGTCCTGCACTTAATAGATACCCTATTGCCGCACCAGTGGCTCTGGGCCGCTAGTATGTGCATAGATGGATTGGAAACGCCACCACAGGAGCTTCCTGTGTTTGGTATCACCGGGGATATATCATTGGCTCGTCAACTAATGTTATTCTCGCTGGTTCCACTCCATCGGAACAGCAGGGTAGCAGGTATCCTCTAACATGTGGTAGCTACACCACTCATGCTGATCCTTACTACCTCTCTGCTTGCCTGGTGCTATTATGCTTCACTGCAGGTAACGGTATTGTAGATCCGTTACACTGCGAAGACTCCTACCTGTCTGTATCGAAAGAGGGCACGACGGCGCCTCCTGTCTGTATCGAAAGAGGGGCCACAACGGCGCCTCTTGTCTGTATCGAAGAAGGGCACGATGGCACCTCCTGTCTGTATCGAAAGAGGGCACGACGGAGCCTCCTGTCTGTATCGAAGGCGGTGTGCCGCGAAGGCACCTACCTGTCTGTATCGAAGGCAGGATGCCACGGAGGCCCCTACCTGTCTGTATGGTATCCTTCGCATGCGTTATCTTTACCGCCACCTCCCTCTCCTCCACAAAGAGGTCTCAGTCAATCTCTCTGGTCGAAGGGACCATTGTGGACGGGTGGTAGGGGGCGCCCTATCTGTAACCTTGAGATCTGACATCCCTCCCCTCTTCGCGGCAGGAGGGCGCGTCGACGCAGACTCCCACCAGGTAGGCCTTTCCTAGGGGCGTACCACCAGTGGAGCCTGCGAGCGACGTGTGAAGCACGCTCAGCAGTGGGGGCAAAGGCCCCCGAATAGCTCACCAAGGAGCAGGCCGAGTAATAGTATATATCCGTATATAGAGTAGAGAGTAGTATATAGAAAGTAATAATATACAGAATAATAGTGGTATGGTGATGGATGACGTGCAAGAGCCACGCCCCCGCCAAAGATATACATGCTCCCCCACTACCGCCTCGATACCCTAACCCATATCACGTGACAATCCACGTGACATCGCCTCCCTACCACACCTGCAACCTCGCGCCCCACCACAGTGGCAATGAGTTGTTCTGCACTGGTTCAGGTAGTGAAGCCAGAGGGGAGAACAGTGTGGCGAACTTGCTCTAGGACTGCTCCTTCAAGATGGTTAATTGTATAAAGGATCACGGTAGTCTCGTTGGCAAATCGGTCTCGGTTGACGGTGAGTTTGGAGCGAAGTTGGAGTACAAAGCCAGGTAGTTTAGTCCTGGATCCTTTGAACTTCTCCGGATCTGGCATTCATTCTGAGTGGTGAGTTGTCAATGGTGGAGGTGGGGTGGCGGTGAGTTTGGGTGGAGCTGGCAGTGCTTGGCTGGCTGTGCGAGCTTTGTTTTGCTTCTGGCGGAGTCTGCTGATCAGGGTTGCTGCCTCTTTGACGCGTTGGTCTTGGGTTTCGGCGTGTCAGAGGGCATTCTCTGTCTGAATCCTGGCAGTACTGAGTTTGACCTCAGCGTCTCTTTCGTTTTCCTGAAGGACATCAATTTGGTCTTCCAGGGCTTGGTAGAGTTCCCTGAGTTGATTGTATAACTCAGCGGGGTCTTCTCTAATGGCTTGAGCGAAGGCTTTTCTAGTGGGGAACCTTTTCACGGCGACAGCGGCTCCTTCTGAGGAGGAGGAAGGTTCAGCAAAGGTGGGGGCGGAGGAGCTCATGATGACTTAGAGTAGAAGGTGTAGAGGAGGAAGCAACGTAATCTCGCTTGCTCAATTGTTGCAAAAGTCTGCGTTGTTACAGACACTTGCGATGGTATTGATGCGGAGGTACTTGGAATCTAGCCACTCAGGTAGGACTAGCAAGGGCTCAGTGGTCTCTGTAGGTTTTCATGATGTCAAACAAGGGAACAAACACACAAAGGGTTGATGAATCAAGCTGTGAAACCCATGAAGTAAGTATGACTCCAAGGGGGTTTGAACATGTGGCCTTGAGTGGGAAAAGGTACACAGTATACCACTGAGCTGAGCAAGCAACATAATCTCATGGTTAAGTCCCTCATTAAGCCCTTCAGTATCCCTGAAGGTGAGCAGTGCTACTTAAGCGAGGTACTAATACGTTCGAGGAGTGCGAGGTTTCTACAAGTTCTACGATGGGGTCTAACTCAAGGCGAGTTAAGTGCAGCGGCGAGGACAGCAACAGCAAGGGTTCTGAGGTAGAACTGAGAGGATATTATGTCGATACAGTAGAAGTGAAATGAGAACGTTGCTTAAGGAAAGAAAGAGAAAACAATAAAAACGACTGAAATCCATCACTCAAATACCCCACTTTTCCTACTAATAACTTCTAACTGAAGAATAACCGAACAACAAAGACATTATTCCCTGAACACTATAACCCGTTGCAACCCTTTGCCGAACCCTAACCCATCACTCAACATCATCCGTGAAATACAGCACTGGAAAAATGATACACCAAACGGCAAAGTTAACCTCACCTTTTCTGGGCCTGAAGCTTCCATACGATTTCAAATGGCACAGTTCCTTTTTAAAGCCAGAACAAGCACAACAAGGGTAGATATGACACCCTTTGACACTAAAGAGAAGACCTGTGACTGTGGGGATACCTTTTCCTCCGATCACTTGATTTTAGAATGCAAATTGTTTGCGCAGCAGAGAGAAGTTGCCCTAAGGGAGATGGATGTAAATTGTACGAACGCGAACATGTTATTTCCTAAGAAAGATGTTTTTCCTTTATTGAAATTCTTGAAGCAAATAGGTTGATGTTCGTTTGAACCGTACAGGGTGGAAGGCAGCGCAATGGAGGAGGACTTTATTGATAACACTTAATGTTTGGTTCATCTCTTATGTTACTCAGCATGAAAGGCCATGCGAGATTCTTTTGTTTATGATGTGTGATGGAGGAGGTTGCAGTTGAGTTTGATTTGTTTTTCCTATGTTTTCCTTATGTTGTTTCTCATTTCTGTTATGTATTGGGGGCGTATGTAATGGGGGTAGTCCTACTGCTCTAGAGTGGGAATTGGTATAGGAATACGGCCGTTGCAAATACTAGAAATCAGGTTGAGATGTTAAGAGTATTTTCATGCAAAGTACTCAATAATCTTAAGGGCTTTACTCAGTCGTATTCTGTCTGATGAGACTGGGAAGAAGAGCAACAGGTGGCGGGGTCATGCACTATCTTTATAGTGCTGCTGACTCGCCGTCCTCTTTCTGTTCTACTCTGCTGGGGGCCCATCAAGACCCTGAGAACATACCAAGCTATTGCGGACGGGTCTCACGGTTGAGTCCCTCGTTAAGCCCTTCAGTATCCCTGAAGGTGAGCAGTGCTACTTAATGAGGTATCAACGCGTTCAAAGAGTGCAACGTTTCTACAGGTTCTACTATGGATCTATCTCAAGGCGAGATAAGTGCAGCGAGGTGGACAGCGACAGCGAGGATTCTGAGATAGAATCGAGATAGTATTTTCGACAAGTACAGCAGAAGGTAACGAGAACGTTGCTTAAGGAAAGAAGAAGAAGAGAAACAAAGACAACCAAAATCCTTCACTTAAATACCCCGCTTTTCCTTGTAACACCAACAGTAACCAGGCAACAACCGAAACACAAAGACATTATCCCAATAACCCAAATATAACCGAACAACAAAGAAATTATACGACCATCCCGACAAACAACAAAACCAGTAACCCAAACCACGATTCATCCTCTACATCAATCCATGAAAACGGGGCACCTCAGGATTCAGCTAATGATTACTTCGGTGCTCTCCGGTATTCCTCAGTTGTTCTGTCCAGTTAGACCTTCTAGATCCGCCAGCTGCATGCCATGCCTATGCTGGATGCAGGAATCGGTGCTGATCAGTCTACTGTTGCATGTGAGATGTCCTGCACTTAATAGTTTCCCTATTGCCGCGCCAATGGCTCTGGGCTGCTGGTACATGCACAGATGGATTGGAAACGCCACCACAGGAGCTTCCTGTATTTGGTATCACCGGCGATATATCATCGGCTCGTCAGCTAATGCTATTCTCACTGGTTCTGCTCCATTGGAACAGCAGGGTAGCAGGTATCCTCTAGCATGTGGTAGCTACACCACTCATGCTGATCCTTACTACCTCTCTGCTTGCCTGGTACTATTATGTTTCACTGCAGGTAAAGGTATTGTCGATCCATTACAGCATAGGGTGGAAGATGAGGCCTTGTACCATGTTGTACTGTGCCATTTGTGTACGAGATGGAGGATTGGTTCCACATGGTCTTGTAGTTCGTCTAAAATAATAATAATAATAATTATATTATTATTATTATTATTATTATTATTATTATTATTATTATTATTATTATTATTATTATTATTATTATTATTATTATTATTATTATTATTATTATTATTATTATTATTATTATTATTATTATTATTATTATTATTATTATTATTATTATTATTATTATTATTATTATGAGCTTCCGAAGTTGGCTGCTTGGAATGTCGCCCTGACTCCTGCCAATCACTTTGGAGCGATGACAGATCCTCAGGCTGAAGGCAAAGAGGTGAGGAAACCATGGAATCGGATCCTTCTGCCGATGCAGTATTTAGCAGCAGGTTCTATTACTTGGAATGTCCTTGTAATCCTCAGGCTTGAGTCTAGTATGCGGTATGACCAGCCGTTGGAGATAATCGTTCTCTCAGCAATAGAATGCAAACCTGCTGGAGTAGAACCTGAGCAAAGTAAGTACAGGTTGGTTCAAGGCCGTGGGTCTGGATTACCAGTATAAAAGTATCGATATCACAGCCACCTGTAAAGAATCCTCATCTTCCACCCGATAGTAGCAATAGCATGTTACCTGCAAAGCGAAACCTTATTTATCTTAAGTTTTGCGAACTACAACTTTCTGCTGAAGCAATTATCTTTATCCATTATACACATACACATATTCGCACGGCTACACTCCAGAGTCCTTGTCTCTAGGAGGGTCCCCGCTACAATTACTAAGGACAGGGCCCCATTTGAACGGAGCCTCAACGGGGAACCACAATATCAGAGAACGGGCCATCGTTTGAATGGGTCACCAACAGGTCACTGTCATATTTGAGAATGGGGCACCGTCAGGGTGAGTTGTGAGGGAATATTATTACCCTACCCCACCCCCGCTCCAAGAAGACTGCTAAGGACAAACATTGTCCCAAAAGTGACGCAGAGGTAAGAGAGGAAAAATAAATGGTCAAGATTTCCCTGCAAGGCAACCAAGGCATGAGCAACCCTCTGCCCTCATGTTATTCTTGCTGGTTCCACTCCATTTGAACAGCAGGGTAGCAGGTATCCTCAGGCTCTAGCATGTGGTAGCTACACCACTTATGACGATCTTTACTACCTCTCTGCTTGCCTGGTGCTATCATGCTTCACTGCAGATAATGGTTATGTAGATCCGTTACACCAGAATGTGTCCATAGCACATGGAAAAAGCTCTGACAGACCACCAGGATGCTGTCTTTGCACACGGAAAGTACTCTAACAGATCACCAGTGTTATACCTATTGGTAGCTTAGTTGGTTACAACTTGAGTTCACTTACGATGTACACATATGGACTAGTGTTCAATCCCCAACCATGTCGGTTATTATTAATCTTGGTTGATTATTAATAAGATTCGGATTGGATGTTTGGTTTCCTTGTGTCATCAATGGCCGACTCTTTTGATCAACACTTCCCCGATTCGCTTATACATTGCGTCACTGGTTAGTTCTGACAATCACGCCATATGATAATGAGAGGGGTAGGAGCGAAGGATAGAGTTTCAGGGTCTATGGGATTTCTCCATGTTAGTTCATGTTATTACATAGCCTTTGTATTCGACGCTTGACTACTATAAGTAGTCCAGTGTTCTACCGTTGAGAAGGGTCTTCTTCCTGATCATTAGCGACGAAGAACGAGCCTTATCAATATTATATTGTTTCTAGCAAAATCACTTCCATGCAAATTACTCTTTTACTTGTGAATTACTTTTATTTCGCTTAGCAAGGCCTTGGCTCTTCAGCGTTTGTTATCAAAACCTTACTATTGGAAGTTCTTCACAGAACTTTGCTCGATCCCTACTTTGAACCCTACGGTTATCTTTTAGCGGTTCATAAGAAGCAGTTAGGGCTTGCGCCTGTGTATTGTGTTGCGGATAGCGACCGGGCAGGTTATAGTGTCTAGATTGTTATCTAAAGCTTCTTGGAGATTTCCTGTGTGGTAAGAAGTACCGGTCTTACAACCAGGATGCTTCCTTAGCTCACAGAAAGCACACTAGCAAATGCATGAGAAGATGGTGAAAGTGTTCCCATCATTTACTAATTGTCTTGTGGAAGGCAGCAGGAAGGTAAGCAAATACATGTAATAGGCTGTGGAAGATCTGTGTGAGACATCGAAAAGCACGGTTAAGGCTATTTCGTCTATCTCGTCTATTTTTGTTACGGCAACTTATGTGAGCCTATGGAAGCACATGGTAGCAAAGTGGTAACAAGTTAAGCTTTTCCCAACCCTAGGATGTGATAGTTACGCCACTCATGCTGATCCTTACTACCTCTCTGCTTGTGCAGTACTCTTATGCTTCTCTCCAGGTAACGGTTATGTATTTCTGTTACAGGCTGAACCCCTTATGGTGTTACCTACTAGGTCATATTTTTCCTGGGGTGGTAGTGTGGCTCCTTGAAGTGACCCTTTGCCATATTCCAAAATAAGGTAACTTGCTCTCAGCTGTTACCCTGCAGTGCAGGGTTCCAACTGCCTACTAACTTCAATGGCTGCACACGACTAAAATAATACTGCTCATAACATGTAACTAAAGGTTGTACCCTTACAGAAATAAAAATGATCTCCTAAAGGAACAATTTTAAAAAAGCTCCCAAAAGGTATCTCCTCAAGGTGCCGTCCTTCCTGAGGTCGGCACTTGGGGAGATGAATAAACTCATTGTCAATAGAAGGGCTATATTCCACCTTGAGCGCCTTAACCGCCTAATGCATTAGGCGGACTGGGAGACAATCGGTTTTTCTGCTGACACAGAGATGCTGTCTATAAGCAGCAATCATCAAGCAATAGTATGTGAATATACAATGTAAGGGGGGTGACAGGCCCAGAGAGGTCGTTGGGAATTGACCAGCGAGAAAAAAGCATTTCCAAGCAGTACAGAGCGACATGAAACTCATTATGCGGAATATAGCCCTCTCAGGCGTCAGTTTGTGTTTGGGAGCATTTTTTTTTTGCTGATGGACTTTCTGCTGAAATGATTGTTTTTATCCTATCTCCTAACCTGTACCGATTTTGGCGCCCGATTGGGCATAAATTTATTACTGGTAACAAGACAACAAACAACAAAAAACAACCCCAGAACATGATTTAGGAGGGCGCAGGCACAGCCCAAAACTACTTGGTATTAAAATAATGAAAAGTAACAAAACAATTGCGTTCAGGTGAAAGACATAGGGGGTGGTTGCAGGTTACACATTTCCAACGAGTTCTTCCAACCTTTACACTTCCATCACTTCTTTTCACGGATATAATGGAGTAAATGGGTCAAGGATATTGTATGGGTTGTAATGTGATCTCGGTTAGGATTATAATGTCTTTGTGTTTCGGTTGTTATCGGTTATAAGTCTTGATGGTCGGAAAGCGGGGTATTTAAAGGATGAAAGTTGTTCGCCTGTATTTTCTTCTTCTTTTCTTAAGCAACGTTCTCGTTTCACTTCTACCTGTATTACTTTGAATACTATCTTGGTTCTACCTCAGAACCTTCGCTGTCGCTGTGAAACATCGCCGATACTTCGTCTTGAAGTATACCCACTGTAGAACTTGTAGACAAACTGTACTCCTCAAACGTGTTAGTACCTCGCTTAAGTAGCACTGCTCACCTTCAGGGATACTGAAGGGCTTATCGAGGGACTGAACCGTGAGACTTCTCTCCTTCCAGCCTATCCACTTACAGTGAACACACTCTTGTCTACCCTCTATACACACAGGTACATGCTCTTCTATGCCTCGGTAAGGGGGTACAGATGTGTTTTTTGTTATGTATCATTGCCTTTTAGGAGCAACAAGACCAGCTTCTTCCATAATTTTTCGCTTCTGGCTTGGCGCTAACACTCTTTGGCCATCACTACCAGTCCACCCAAGAATATACACCTAGGCAAGGCGCATACGGAAATCTTCGTGCTTAAGACCTTCATCTGCTTTCTGGTAGTCACTGTAAATAATGAATGAATTTCCCAGGATGGTATCAACAACCCAGAAAAAAATAGAATACCAAGTCCGCCATGATTTCAGGTGAACCTCATAGTAAGAACGCAATTGATCAGCTCGATCTACGCCATTCATATGAAAGTTGTAATCCATGATAGCTGTAGGGATTTTCGTAATTGCAGCCCATTCTCCAACCTTCCACACTATTTTTCCTAATCTCTTAATCCCAGCAGCTTTGGTACTCTTTGGGCCTGGTTTTTTTCAAAATGCATCCACCTCAGATTTCTGCCCTTTAACAAAATGAATTGTAGTCATGACACACACAGGACCATTATCCATCCACACAATGATCTCACGGTTTGGCTTCTCGTTAAGCTCTCCAGTATCCCTGAAGATGAGTAGTACTACTTAAGCGAGAAGTCTAACCGTTCAACAGATGAGATGTTTCTACAGGTCCTACGTAAGGGTCTTATCTCAAGGCGAGATAAATGCAGCAGGATAATAACAGTGACAGCGAGAGTTCTGAGATAGAACCGAGATAGTATTAAAGTACTACAGGTAGAAGTGAACGAGAACGTTGCTTAAGGAAAGAAAGAAAGAGAAACAACAAAAGCCCTGATAAGTCCATTCCTTTTATACCCCGCTTTCCTTCCCTGACTCATAACCAAAAGACAAAGACATTATTCTTCAACCATTATAATTTGTTGCAACCCTATGACTAACCCTAACCCATCATTCAACCTCATCCGTGAAAAATGACTGCAACACCATCTTTTACCACGGCGGTTTTGAAGTGATAGTCGAGTTTGGCATTTTTGGGAATTGCAAGCTCAGAAGGGAAACATTTAGAGTTTGTTCTTGCTGTACCACACACTCCAACACCTAACCGCTTGCACAAGGCTGAAAATAGAGGTAAATTAATGTAAAAGTTGTCCAGGAAAACATGGAAGGCTTGATCACAGCAGATGTAGTGACAGTTGCATTAGACAAGACCAAATACGAGACGACTTGTCATGCTCATAACATCATCGACTTCAGGGAAACCAGAAGGGGTTACTGGATCAGGACCGAATTGATTTGACGTTGGGATAAAGCCATGGATAAAACCAGCATTTGCAAGACAGTGGAATTTAAAGCCTTGATCGATAGGCTTGTTGGGCACTTTGTAAGTGTCTTTTGAGCTGCTGGTACATCTGATCATTGCTTCATCAATAGAAATGCATGAGGAGGGCTTTCGATAAGTTAGAGAAGCTGATCTGAGCTGGTCAAGAATGGGGTCAACTTTAGAGTGCCATAAGCGACGCCCTTCAGCAGTTTCTTTTGGTACATCGGGATGGGCGACATGGAAATAGCGCCGTATTTGTTAAAACCGTGTACAGCTCATAAAATCGCAGATGTGGTGTGTTGGATAAAGACCATCATGTTTCCAATAATCTTCAATAGCAGGCATTAGAGCAACACCGATATATATTAAAATACCAATCCAGCATTTTATTTCGGCTACAACCACAGGCTTCCACTCTCTTCCATCCACACCTGCTTTTTTTTCCGTTGCATAGAGGTTGGTGTTTGTTGTCGTTTTCTCAAGGAGCGGGTTTCTTGTCAAGCTCTCGAGTATCCCTCGAGATGAGCAGTGCTACTTGAGTGGGAAACCAACAACGAGGAAGTGTACGAAGGTTCTACAGGCTCTTGTTATACCTGTACCTTTTGAAGGAGTTCCTGGCCCTGGAGTTACCCTATCTTTGGAGTTACCCTACTTTAGCACCTTCCGGATCGGGACTGGAGCCTGTTACCCTGCCTCCAATCCTTCCAGTAGGTATAGTATTTGGAGAAGGGGGGACAGCACCAGAAAAGACCTGTCCCGGAGGGCAAAAGTAACCCCTAGGCCGTCAAGCAAAACCGTCCGGCGGAATGGGACCCGGAGGGTATGTAGGGGAAGTGTCTGGCTTCGCTGTGGTTCAAACGGATTGCGAATCGGACCAAAACTGGCGGAGTTACAGACTGACAAAGATAAGGGAACGCAATGCTACGCGACGATTCGGATAGGCGAAATGATCGTCTCGAAGAGACGAACGCAATGAAGACGAATACGTAACTCCCGTGTTACCGACATGCATACTGCTCGGAGAATCGCGGATCGGGGCCAGGGAACTCAATGGGGTATCGGGTATGGAGATAAGGCGAAGTGGTTTCATGTTGTCATAGTAGTTAGCGCCTCTACACCACACTATACCCAAACATAGTAGAGAGGAAGCATTATAAATACTCTCGCAGTGGATGTAAACTCTGAGTCGGATCATTAGCAACGAAGAACGAGCCTTATCAATATTATATTGTTTCTAGCAAAATTACTTCCGTGCAATTTACTCTATTACTTGTGAATTACTTTTATCTCGCTTAACAAGGCTTTGACCCTTCAGCGTTAGTTATTAAAACCTTACTATTGGAAGTTCTTCACGGAACTTTGCTCGATCCCTACTTTGAACCCTACGGTTATCTTTTAGCGGTTCATAAGAAGCAGTTAGGACTTGTGCCTGTGTATTGTGTTGCGGATAGCAACCGGGCAGGTTATAGCGTCTAGATTGTTATCTAAAGCTTCTTGGAGATTTCCTGTGCGGTAAGTAGTACCGGTCTTACAGCTCTACAATTGATTTAAGTCGAGGTGACTTAAAGACGGCAACAGCGGAGGATTACAAGGTGTAACCGAGGTTTGTATTGTAGAATACAAGAGTGAACAATAGAAGACGTTGCTTAAGGAAAGAAGAAGGAAAAGTACAACAAGAGGGGAAATCTCCTCGCTTATATACCACACTCCAACTCGTTCGATGACAAAGACTTGACTCATTGTAATGGAAACCCAAAGAAACACAAAGAACAACAGAACGCAACAACCATGTACCCATGTACCTAACTGACCAACGAAACATCCATCCATGAAACATTTCTTGCATCAGAGACTCGGTAAAAAATAAGTTGACAATTGTAGAAGGCTCAATAAAGTCTGCCTGAGCTACTTTACACGGTAAAATATTGGCAGCATCACGTATTGCTTTCGTGTGATGCAGAGGATTGAATATCGCTGAGGCAGGAAGTGTGGACTGAAGATTTTGAGAGGCTGAGTGAGATTTTGTGATCGCTGATTTTTTCGATTTTGAGGCCTGAGGTTTTGCTTGAGAGGGTACAGCAGGAGGAAGTGGAGTTTCAGGAAGTTCGGAGGCATAGGAAACAGCATGGGAACAGGTACGCAGAACTCTGCTAGACATTGTATAGTGATGTTGTGAAGATTGAAGAAGGAGGGTCTCACGGTTCCTGTCTCGCTAAGCCCCTCGGTATCCCCGAAGGTGAGCAGAGCTACTTAGACGAAGTAGGAAGTGATGGGAAGTACAAGGTTTCTAAAAATTCTATGTGGGGTCTATCTCAAGGTGAGATAAGTGTAGTGAGGTGGACAGCGACAGCGAGGGTTCTGAGATAGAACCGAAATAGTATTCAGACCAATACAGGAGAAGGTAAACGAGAACGTTGCTTAAGGAAAGAAGAGAAATAACAAGAGCGACCGAAATCCATCACTTAAATACCCCACTTTTTCTTTTTGCCAAGGCTCATAGCCGAAAGCTATCCGAACAACAAAGACATTATATAAAAACCCATAACCCGTTACAACCATAAATCCGAAACCTAACTCATTACCTGACTCTATCTGTGAAAGGGGGACGATTTGTACGGGAGAAAAGAGTGAACTTTGGGGACCTATTTACCCCCAACAACAAACCCCTGAACGCCATTCCTTTTGATAGACATCATTTTTAGCATACACTAATTCATTTTGAGCCCCCAGTGACGCGGCTTTGTTGGGGGGCTTGTGCTTAAGACACGGTTCAATTTACCTCATTAAAAATTTACACCCGTGTGGGCTCCAAATCGCGTTGCTACAGGTTAGGAGATACAAACATTTACCCATTCACACGGCTATGTTCCTGAGTTTTTGTTTCTAGGAACGTCCCTGTTACAGTGGGCCATGGGAGCGACCCTTTGCCACATTCCGTTTCTCCAACTAAAGTACTGTAACTCCGCCACTATTTGTAGTCTCATAGTGTTACCGGAATACGGTCGAGTAACCGCCACTGTCTCACAGACTTGAGGTTCAAAGAGTGTTTATTAACTAAACGACAGCATGCCAGAAAAATTAGAGGCGAAGGAGAGGGACAGCGTAGCATAGATTCAATGCTATTACTGCTGTTGGTTTTCACTATCGCTATAGAAGATTTTCTGAGCCTTTCGGCTGGCCACAACCTGCATTAAAGGATGTCCTAGTATCCGATTCCGATTACACGATGAGACTACGAGTAAGATTACCCTGTTGTACAGGGTTCTAACTGCCTGCTAGGTCCAATGGCTGTACTGAAGACAATACTGCTCATGACAGGTAACTTAATGGTAGTACCGTTACAACCTCGTTGCACGAAGAACATTTCTCATCACGCTACAATTCAGGAAGAGTGGTATTTGATCGGGCCCGATGAAATTGCTTCTATGGTTGACTCTATGCCTAAAAGAATTGCAGCAGTTCGCGTTGTTAACGATGGCCCCACACGATACTAGTTCTTATTTTTGTCTGTTTTGTTAGTGAGCAAAGCAATCCGGTGGTGGATGATTTCTGTAGTTTTCCTTTGATCGTTCTCTTCAGTTTTTTTTAGTCTATTCATATGTAATCAAAAATCAAGCTCGCCTATCTCTTATGCAAACCCATGTCCGTTCGGTCACTTACTACCAGAGCCTTGTACACAGAGTGAACAACCCCGCTACCTGCAGCTCTCTCTAGCTTGCAGATGCAGCCCAAGTTTACTCACAGCATAGGCCTGTCAGCCATGGATACATGTAGTAAAGCTTCGTTATACTCTTACAGTCACACCTCGATATGTCAGATGCCAAGTCTTAGTAGGATTTCGTACGAGATTGCAAGTTATCCGGGATAGCAGATTAATTTTGATGAGCAAAAAAGATTATAGTAGGAGGATCCGTACGAGATAGCAATGGATCCGACATAGCGAGATCTAACATAGCAAGGTGCGATTATATGTGTGTGGGCTCAGCACCATACGCCTAGGTAGCTACTCCCACTGACACAGGGCTGGTTATTCCACATCCACATAGACTCTATTATACTACACTAGATGCAATAGGTGCAGAGACCCTTTACACTTTTGACTTCGTAACCTTCCTATTGCATAAGCGGTTTTGTACCTAGAAACAATATTCAAATGATTTAAACAAAAAAACATATAACAAACAACTAAATTCATCCCAAGCTGTTAGACCATGCTTATTCTTGCCATAGCACAATATATTGTTGGGAAGCTTACTGATAACCGCTTTTGTCAGGGTTAGGGTCACCTTCCATAGTATTGTGTTTATTTCCTTCGGTGGAATTTTCATCTGTAGCGACCATCCCACTGCCACCAAACCCCTAGCGCAATTGGCATCTTGAGATGATTCCCACCACTATTATAAGAGGGTATTCAATGTGCACTACTTTCTCTCGAGTTATTGGGTCCCGAATAGTGACCAGTCGCTCATTCTACCGTTGTTCCCCGCTCCCGTTACAACGCTATTCGCAATGCATAGCACGAACATTGGTTTCAGCACAAAATCGCTTTCAATCGCCGCCTGCAGAAGCTATCTTACAACCAGAAATCTACCGAGACAATTTGAGCTCCATAACGACTTTACACAACAGCATTCAGAAGGAACTGTTAGACAAGCAATCTCCACTCTTAGAATCGGAGGTACTTTTGGCATTACAGGCATGCCATAGTTTCGCTGGTTTGCAATTGGAAGCTTCCTCAAATATTCCGGCAGATGCCGGTCCTACATCTGCATTGCTCTCACTCGACGAGGATGAAGCAAAAAAGCAAACACCCTTCTCTTCCTCATTGTCAGTCGATGAGGCTTCGGGTCGCCCGATAAAAAATCAACAAATAAAACCAATGGAAATGGCGCCGGCTTCCGTTGAGCAGGCCTTTGCTGGTGACTTCGACGTACTCACAGATATAGCATACAAAATTGTTTCTCACCCATCTGTCTTCCTCACTATCCCAATCCTCACTTCCTTTGTCTCTCTCCAGTCCCTAGTGGGCGACCCGTCGCCAATACCAGCAGTGTTTTCTCTCTACGCCAATAAACCTTTTTCTCCACAAGGTTCGTTGAAAATTCAATACCCAAACCCGAGGCAAGCAAAACACGCAATCCCGAGCAACATTGCATCAGCTGCTCTCCAGGCGGCGATTAAAGTCAAGGACATGTCGCTGTGCCTAGATATCATTGATACATCATACGGGGTTCCAGCTCATCAACGCTCAAAAATTATTCGAAGGGCTGTTCCGGCGGCCGTGGCTGGTTGTTTAACACCCGTTGTTGCTTTCGCGCTTGCGAATACATTGGCCCAATACCAAGAGGAGGTTGATCATTCACTCGCCGTGAAGTATGCGTTTGCCGGGATGCTGGCCTATTTGTGTTTCACGGGAAGCATTGGGGTTGTAGCTCTGATGACAGCGAATGATCAGATGGTCAGAGTGACTTGGATTGCGGGGACACCGCTGAGAGAAAGGTGGTTAAGGGAGGAAGAAAGAGCAGCGTTGGACAAGGTTGCCCAGGCATGGGGATTTGAGGAGCCAAATAAGAGAGGCTTCGAGGAAGGAGACGAGTGGGAATTGCTGAGAGAGGTTGTGAGCAGAAAAGGGATGTATTTAGATAACCCTGCACTCATGGATGGTATGGAGTAAATGTCAGTAGTTATTGTATTGACCCTCTCTTTGGCTACATGTATTATGACATGATTTCAATAATACTTATCGCAGGGTAACAGATCTGCAAATAATTTATTGCCTGTACTCAACAAGTTATTGTGTATGGAAGGGTGAACCTCCAAGGGCTTCCAGCATCTCTTGTGATCCTGATACATCTCTAGAAAAAATAACGTGGGATTTTGGTTAATCTCTTTTTTTATGATGAAATATTCGACGTGACTACAGGCCTTAAGTAAGAAACCATACAAACTCACACAGGGTATATCAGAAACTTTGACGCCACATTTTGTGGCACAATAACGCCACACAGCCCCTTTCCTTGGTGGTCAATGAGATGCAAAACGACTGTACCCTCTGCATATTGCTCCCCACGACACCACAGCTCTCCACTTTCTCTGATACTCCTAACATCCATCGTTTTTAGGTTGTCTTCTTCGTATCACGCCGGCTCCTTTCCCTCCCATCTCCCATCGCCTAGCTGCTATCCCCAGTTATCCGCTTAAACAGTTCTAATCACCCCCGTAAGCTTTAGGCTTAAGCTATCCCACCGCAATCTTCCTCTAAATGTCCCAGTTTTTCGGTTCTCTCGGGTGTGTATCTCATTCTCCTTCGCTTCGTATTTTGCATTCTAATCACTTTCCGTACCTTTTCCTTTCCCCAAGACCAAATTCCCATGGATTACTCCAGACATGCTGACTTTTTTCAACGAATCTTCAGTCGCGGTTTTCGCGGGCCACGGAAACCCAAACCCGCCCCACTGAACCAAGAACCCGGAAATGGTAATAATGCCAACGGGGCTGGTGGTGGTGCTGGCGGTGGTGGGAGCAGCGGTGGGAGCTTTAGTGGTTCGCAGTCAACAGGATTGATACCAGGCTCCCCATCAGCTCAGCGAGTAACTCAGAAACCTTTATTTCTGTGCAAGCCATTCGTTACCAGTCAGCTTGTCAAAGGGAGTTTTTCAACAATTGTTGTCCTGCCGAGATATGTTGATCAGGGAGAATGGCTTGCGTTGAACCGTATGTTTCCCGAGCCTTCGGGATCTTAGAACCCGACACTCCAAATTCAACTAGGAACAAACAATTTTCGAATACTGACTGCTCTTTCTCCCACTTCTCTCTTTAGTGTTTGAATTTTTCGACATGTTAAATAAATTTTATGGCGTCGTTCAAGAGTTTTGTACCCCTCAAGCTTGTCCATCAATGTCTGCAGGCCCTGGGTATGGATAAATTTTACTCTTTCAAATATATCAGCGTGACAAAACGGTCATACCTGTGGTTTTCGTCAAATTATCCATTTATAGCTTGTTCCTTCCCAGAGGCATGATCAATTCATTCAGGGTATATGCTAATCTCCAAATTCCACGAATTCAGACTCGATTATTCATGGCTGGATGCAAATAAAAAGCCGCTTCGTTTACCTGCCCCAACTTACATCGAATATGTACTACAATGGATCTCAAATCGTATCAACGATGAATCAATATTCCCTTCGAAATCAAATCCGACTACTACTGCTACAATCAACACCCCCTCAGCAATCCTTCCAAGCGGATCCGCGACCAGCTCGCCAGTTGGTACCCCTGGGACGGGCGGGCAATCTGGGGCTTGGATAGGCAAGGAAGGAGGATTCCCTCCAAACTTTTACAATACCTGTAAGGCCATTTATAAACAGATGTTTAGGGTGTTTGCGCACATCTACCACACTCACTTTGCAAAAATCGTGCACATGAGTCTTGAGGCACACTTTAATAGCTTCTTCGCGCATTTCATTCACTTCGCTAGGGTATTTATCACTTCATTCCATGACGATTCTATAGCAGTGATTTTAATCAGGACCTATAGGCTTTTGACTTGCTAGAGCGTCGCGACATTGAACCGCTTCGCCCTCTTATCGATGCTTTTGAAGAACAAGGGCTTTTCAAGGACAACGACCGGTCCAGGGAACAGTAATTTTATCATAGCTTTTCCTACCCCCCACCATCACGCAAATCAAGACTCCTCGAGACTATTTCGCCCAATCCTTTCTTTATGCGATCTTGAGATCCATACTGTTTCCATTGGGATTAGAGGTCTCAGATCAATATCGAAGATTTATATGCCTTCCATGGATCTTTTCCCTTTTCCCCCGATTTTCTCAATTATTTTCCTTGCTTTTTTTTTTAGAATTTCATGACGATACCGCTCTTGTTGAGTACTTGTACCTTATGTTTACATGAGTGGCGGTCAGCAAAAACCCCGTAACGACGTAGCAAACTCGAATGAACCTGACCCGCTCGAGACATATAACATCCAGTTCAGAACATATTTTTCTGTCCCTTCCGTATGTTAGATGACTATTCAATACAAAGTAGAGATTTATGAGCGCCTCCCATTTCTCAAGATCGAACATAACAAGTTCAAAACCATGTAAAACATCATATTGCATCAAGTTTAACTATGTTGTCAAGAGATCTAGTAGTCAGATCTCCAAAGGCAGGCTTGTGTGATACAGCCGAACAACATCTCAATCTGGTGTTTTCTCCGCAATGACCCTACGAAGTTTTCGGAGACTGCAACCTCCCTTATGCGCTATTAACAATGCAAAGCTTACCTATTTACTAGAAGCATCAAGGGAGGTCTTTTAGTTTCTGATGGTGACAGTATTGCTAGCAGGGTGGCTGGTATTGTCGAGCACAGTTTCCATCTATCTGCTCGTGTTGCTGACAACCGACTAAACCACGTGACCACAAATAGCAAATTCACCACCAAAATCAGATCACGTGGTTTTGTCGGTTGTCGGCGACATGAGTATACCGTAGTATTTGGTGAAATTCGTTCCGGCGCTAGTGGGTAAGACATGCATATAATCTGTTAATACTCTACGTTTATGATGCCGCTGGGGAGTTTTTAGCGGAAAATCATGGAGAATTAACACGTCCTATGCATGTCTTACCTACTGGCGCCGGAACGAATTTCACCAAATACCACGGTAGTTGTGGACGCCTATGTCCAGAGTGCCAAGACAGTCCGACTATAAAATTCTTCACATCAATCACAACCCCAGATAAAAATAAAAGAGCTCTATAAATCATTAGAGAGACCTATACAATAGTTCTATAGAGACAAAATCATTTATAAGTTAGTGGAGACGATGCTGAAGAAGTTGAAAGTAGGTACAAATTTGGTGGCAAGGGCAGGGCACAACGGGGGTAGTCCTACTGCTCTAGAATAGAAATAGGTATAGGTATATGGCCGTCCCAAATACTAGAAATCAGGTTAATATGTTAAGAGTATTTTCGTGCAAGGTACTCAATAATCTTAAGGGCTCTACTCGGTAGTATTCTGCCAGTGATGGCACTGAGAACCAAGTTTGACGCTCAAACCCTTGTCAAACACGGTACTTGTTAGCAGGAATACGAACCAGAAAACATGGGGTGTGTGGCTTCGTACGCTACAGCATTAGGCAAGGATTCCGCAGCGTACTCGTGCTCTAGAATAAGTACCTGAAAATGCCTTTTGGTGGCGGGGTTTTTTAATTCGTCCCGCAGCAGTGCTTCAAAATTTGGTTGGCCAAAGCCTTACCCTTGTTTTCAGGTACTTATGCTAGAGCACAAGTACAATGCCACACACCCCATGTTTTCTGGTTCGTATACCTACTAACAACTAGAACGTTCAAACAAAGTGTGGCTAGAAAATCTCACTTAGAAGGGTTTGGCAGCAATGTTTTCCCCACTCGCTACACCAAAAAAAGGAATTTTCGTGTCCTTCCTTGGCTCATTCAAGAGTAAAAATTGACAATGCAAGTTAGGTGCTTTGCCACTTCTCATTTCAACCTCGTAGCGCCATTTCCATTCTCGCCAGTTTACGAGGTACCCCAGCGCTCGTCCAACAGACCACTGTTCTTCCTACCAGGGCCATGGCCATTCATGCGTCAGCAAAAAAAATGATTGTCGCTCCGCTCGCCTAAAGCAACAGGCGAGCGGGGCGAGCGGGGCGGAATGTTACCCTTCATGTATAACTTGTTTTTGGTCCAGCGTCTGGGCGCCAGCCTCTGGAAGGTCGGCTCGCCCGGGCGACACTTTCTACGTTTTCTAGCAATGATCTCTCCCAGACGATATGGTGCAAGAAGGCGTAGGGGACCTGGGCAACCTAGTCCACACCTTCTTCGAAAAAAGATTTGCGAGCAAAGCCACAATCAAAAAAACATAATCTATAGCTTTCTGACCACGCATTTTCGTCTCTTGGTAAGCCGCCAAAAACCTCTTTTGCTGTTATCAGGATCTGATTAGTCAAAATCATCCAAAGGTATGGACAAACTTGCCCAGGTCACCCTCTACGCCTTCTCGCACCATGCCTCCCAAAAGCTTGCTCGCCTACTCATGCCGCCAGATTTATAATGCCAGATGACTAAAGTCTGACTATGGATACAGAACAAGAAAATGGGTCCCAGACACCAGTGAAATCCCCACAGGAAGCTCGATTTTTCAACAGCCACAGGATATAGAAAATTATAATAATTAAGATACATTGTCTAAAGTGTGCTGAAGTTGCTGCCGCTCTCAAATGCTACTTTTTCCTGTATCTTATACCACAGACATGATAATTCCGACCTTAGTCAGAATTTAGTTATCTGGCATCATAAATCTGGCGACATGAGTAGAGGACGTGTAGGTTTTTGGACGCAGCCTTGGAAAGTCGATATCGCCTGGAGGCAATTGGAAGCATATAGGTCTTGGCACTAGTTCGAGGTTTTATTGGTTTGTATATATTGCTCTATCACTCTATTGTTCTATTGGTCCATCTATATCGACAAATTTTTCCTAGCTATAGGGTGGAGAATGGAGAGAATGGGGCAACGCCGCCTAGGGAGGTAGGGTAACTCCTGCGCAGGTAGGGTAGCCACGGATTACAGGAGAATGGCGGTTACGGTCTTTTCTGACTTGGTACGTCCAGATAAGGGATCTACACTGCCAAATATGGTAACTTTAGACTCCTATCCGCCATCAGACCGTATCTGCCATCCCCCCCATAAGTCCCTGTAGGGTTCCAACTTCGCTGCTCTCGTGTGAATTCTCTAAGTCCCCTGGGTGAAGGTTTCGACTTAGCATTTTTCACGATATCCAAAAAAAATCGCCAAGTCCCCAGGTTTAGGGTTGCGCTGCGCACTTAGAAGCAAGAGCTTGAAGCAAATCCTCCGGGCGCGAGAGGTCTAAAGCAAAGCCTTCAGGCGACCTGTGGGAGGCGGGGGAGTCGCCCAGAAGGCACGGGGCGGCATCGGGTTCATTGGGCGGAATGTAGCCCTTCTAGAAGACGCGTTACGTCCAGGCGAAATTTCTTTTTGCTAATGTTACAGAGCAGAAATCCTTATGAAAAAGGCCTGGCACACGCAAAATAATCCCTGTCAAGACCTGAAATATTATCCTTAGAAGGCAAGTGTCCTTATAGCCCGAACCCTTATAAGGCGATTGTATTGTACTGGATTATTCAAGGCCATGGGCCTTGATTACCAGTATACAGTATTGAGATCACGGCCTCCCGTAGAGAATTCTCTTTCTCTTACAATAGCAACAATAGTGAGTTGCCTACGAAGCAAAGCCTTATTTATATTCTGTTAAGTGAACTACAACTTTCTACTGAAATTTTTGCCTCTATTATTTGCAAACCACATTCGCACGGCTGCGCTCTCGAGCCCTGCCTCTAGGAACGTCCCTGTTACACATTGAAGCGGGGTTGATAGGTGTTGGCAGCGAATGTTGTGAGCTATTTGCAGGCGGCGAATGTGGTACACCATAATAGGTGGTGGATATGGTGAGCTAGGCAAGTCGTACGAAGGGAAAGGCAGTAAAGGACCTACTTCTTCAGCATATGTACAGTGGAAAAAGCGGCTTGAAGCTGTGCGGCACTCTTCAGAAGTCATATTTACGCTACCCAGATAATTCTCTGCGTGAACAGTTTTTAGGCGCTTTAGAACAATTAGATACGCGGAGCATTGTAATAATGTGCAGCAAACAATTCTGTGTACTAGTATTCTCTAGAGATTGAGCGCTAGAGGAATTGAAGAGACTCAATTTTAGGTAAATGTTTTGGAGAGCAATTCCACCAGGTTGTTAGGACGCAAACATTTAAAATAGCAAATATGGACCAGCCTCGCTGCCATGGCGCCACGCTTCTGTACATCCTGGCCCTAGCAGCCTAGGTACGCTCGTGATGTGGTGGTTGCGACACCAAAAGTCAGCTATTTTTGCTACCCCAACATAGATTGAATAGCTATGGACTAAACAGTAATGATGAATTGAGTGTGGGTTAAAAGGTTGTTCTGTGAGCGTGAGATGGTCGTATTTTACGAGTACATACGGTAGACAGAATCGATTATATTATGAGCCAATCTCTACTCTATAGTCAAATATATATAATTGTGCCTAGCCACTGTTATCTTTTCGTCGTTCTAGCTGATTCGGTTACTTTAAGGGGTGAGACGCGGGTGCGGCTTGTTTCAAAAAAAAAATACAGGAATGAGTCGGGATGACAATTGTATCATCTCCGAGAGCTCTGTAACGTTATCGATTTACCCCAACATCCCAAGAATGACATCCCAATACCATGCTGATTTTGCCACCCTTTCAGGTGCTATCACGATAGACTAATCTACATAGAATAGAGAATAGTAGACTGCTAGGGGTAATGTATATATACAAATTTCTCCCTAGCAAGTGGATCATGTAAGGAATCTAATTTAACTATGAATTTTGGTCTAACTATCCGTGCTAAAATGCGTTGAGCCTTCAACAACCTATGAGATTCCTTGTGCCTCCCAGGGTAACTCCTTGCATAAATAACGGAAAGTGTTCCCACGAAGGGTAGCCCGACCGAGTATATAGAATAAGCGTTGAAGCGATAGCATCAGCTTGCGTTTAACCACATGTAGAACTATGAGTATATAAAGACCATATATCTTTGTTCCAGTCCAGCACGTTTCCAAGTAGCAGGCTGGAGTTGCAATGCATATCATAACTGTATATCTCGTCGCGCATGGCCCTGCTAAGGAATTTAATATCATTTGACCTGGCTCGCTAAATGACGGGAGTAGGAACTTTATCAGTGTAATCTTAAACAAGCAACACAATAGAACAATCTTATGAACACAGATGCTTCCCCTAGCTGAGACCCTTATCAGCTAGAGCAGCACGAAAGAAATCACCACCCAAAACCCCATGTAAGAAAATCCCATGGCTTATTTTTGGAAATAAAACTTCTCGTACACATTCGCATTTTTCGACGGTTCCGATTCAGCATTTCATTGAGTAAGAACCGCCCTGAGTATTCACGAAAAAAAATCGAATTGTCTCATTTTTCCCCCATACCACGACCCAACCCCAACATCTCACAGTTTACGCAGCGGTGATCTGCCTCTGCTGTTGTCCTAGAACCCTTCCCCTCTGCCTGGAACTTAAGTGAAGAACCGACTTTTCCTCAGCTTTCTGGACGGCCTCTTCGGCCTCGGACACAATCACCTCGATATGGCAAGGGTTGGACATGTATGGGTTAATCTAAGGATATATATATCTTATTAGAAAATGTGCTAATACTCGCTCTAGAAGACAAGGTGTGTAGGTTGCTTACGCGGCCGTGCGCACGGTAAGTCCTTCTTCTCTGCTTCGGGGCTTGGTTGACTTGAATATGAGAGATCAAGAGATTAGAAGTGTCGAGACCTTTCGTATCGGCATTAGCTTCGGCGTTGCGGAGAAGACCGAGAAGGAACTCGGCCGACTTCTCAGGCCAGCGAGCACGAGAGACACCAAACTGTTTGCCTGTAATAGAAAAAAATTGTTAGTTATCACTCAGAAAATATTAAACTGTGTGAACATTGCAGTCGCCGAAAATAAAAGCGTTCGCAACATCGCAATCTCGATGAAATTAAAGCTAAACCCGTAGACTCGGCGAGTGCAAAAGAGAGTTAAGCTTCGCCGAACAGGGGTTGTTGCGGGTCTTCTTTCGCCCAGTCTAAAGCGCTAGCCCCAAGAATAGTTCAATAATATCCTAAAGTCCTTCCCGGAGTTTCTGTGTTCACAAATTCCACTCGCAGTTCCTTCAAATCGCAATTCCTGCACCCTTTAACCGTCCAAGAACAAAAACAAAACCCACCTTGAGCAGATCGTCCAGTGCTTCCAGCATACCTCCTCATAGGAACGGCCTCCTTGTGCTGCTTGACATTCTCCAAAAAAGTGATGGCACGGGAGAGCTTCATGCGATTGATAGCCTGAGCTGTCTCGCGGGTGTTCTTAAAGGAGACACGAAGGAAGGAGCCACGAGACTTCGCGGACTTAGCCTCATTATTGGGGGTGGCAGCGTAGCGGACCTATTTTCATGAATCAACCTTCATTAGTTTTTTGCCCTTGACCCTTGAGCACTCCTCCTACTAGCCAATTTGGTCCGAAAAAGTAGTCAAATTTCCGAGCCAATTTCGACACGCAGAGAAGTCAGAGCAGGGGGCAACTAACCATCGTGTGTGATTATTTCGCCGGGTGAGAGGTTGAGTGATGGTCGTGGTCGGTTGTCGTGGGATTGTCGTTGGTCGTCAGTATCGTAATTGCGGTACGGGAAATTTTTGGTGAGGATTGCTGGAGTGTGTGATGTTGGTGGGACTGTTTTTGAAGCTATAGTACGGTTGTTGCCCTAGCCAAGCCCGTAGATCAGATAACCAAGATAAGCCAGCCATACTGTCTGTATCTTATATTCAAGCATCGGTATAGCAATAAGCCCAAAGACTTCTCACTACAACCTCTACCAACTTAAATCGATTGAAATGGAGTTATACGTTTTCCCAGCCCAATTGTGTCCCAACCTTGCCTTGTCAAATGAATCCGTTCATGTGCCCAATTTAGAGTACGTATATCGTTAGGTTTCATCTTCAGCTGTATATTCAAGCATCGGTTTCAAATTACCTGCTCATGCTACAGCATAAATGCTGGGATTCGGTTGGGTTAATACATTTATGCCTTAAGACATCACCTATTCATCATCCTACGCGAACAAGATCGCCGCACCCAAGACGCTTTTGAAATAACGAAAGCGAACACTAACCGTGCCAACTCTAATAAACCAGGAATAGGTCTTAGAGTCTTCATACGTGGTAAAATTCGCGAACTTTTATCCTAAGGTAAAAGAAAAAATTCAACTCTACATAGATGTATCATTGCCTCGTCATAAAAATACATTAGGGTGTAAAATATACCATTAGCTAGCTTTAAATTACCTAGAGATTACGGGTGGCTAAGGGGACCCATTCATCAACCGGTTTATTAGTTGAGACCTATTTATCGTTCCCCAGTTTAACAAGATCATACCGAATGCCAGAAAGAAAAGGGGGCCCAAGGATGTAGTTAATAAACTACAAGTACTTACCAGGATGATCTTTCCACCATCCCATCCATTCATGGTATCCTGCAGTCTACTTTCGCAGCAGTTTCTTGAGCACGGAATGCCAATATTAGCAGCAATGACATCATGTTCCATTTCTTTGTGGATCTCCTTGGAAATAGGCCAGAGCTTTGAGTAGACGAGAGATAGATGCGGAGTAAACTTTTCGCTGGTCCACTTTTCAATCTTCTCTTGAGATTGGCCATCTGAGGTGAATTTTCTTCGACACTGGCTGGCGAGCTCTAGAATTGAAGAGGTGCGTTCGAGGCGTAAGGTACCGCGGGTAAAAAACGTTTCTCTGGAAGTTTCTGAGAATTCATAACGAATAATAATAACAAGAGGCCTGCTGACTAACCCAATTTCCATACGGGAAAACAAAATTTTAGGGAGCTCGCTGATAGTGATACCATCAACAACTTCTTGCGGATCGATGCTGGTGGGGATGTCGGAGGTAAGAGTTACATGGGGTTGAAAGTTAGGAACCTCCTCCTCACCAAAATGGGCGGGGATAGTAGAGGAGATGAGGCGAATAAGAGTGGCTTCAAGATGGCTTCCCTCAGGAGGGCACAACCAAAGAGAGACTAGTATCCTCATGAAGTCAACAGAAATATGTCATAGGGCGCCATAAGATTATTTTAGACTTACATCCTGACACGGCGCAATATCAGCAAGAAGTCCCTTGAGTATGATGAAACAGTCACGAGATAAAGGGCCTACCAGCCATTGTAATTTATCTAAAATGAAGTGACAGGAGTATCAATCGGAGGCAATGATTTAAAACTTGAGAAAAACTCAAGAGTAGAAGAAGACAGTGATTAATGTGGCTCTTAGATAGAGCGGTGGAGGGGTCAGCGAGGCAGAGGGTATAACGAGGCTTGAGTAGCAAATGGAGTATTTCGCCACAAAATGTATATCAATTTGTTAGTCAAGACCGCCAAGCCTCGTTATACCCTCTGCCTCGCTGACCCCTCCAGTGCTCTAGTTTATATGGACAATACCGAGTGGGGTGCATGGGTGAACACATCACAGCGACCAACCAACACAACTGCGCTTGTAACACGACATGGCATGTAATATCAACGGAATTTGCCGTTCACCAATATTTCAGCACTTACTCTGATTAGGTGCTGCTGGAGAAACCGAACAAATGAATTGAACGGTTGCTGTAATAGATTACTCCGAGAGTGGGCAACGCTTTCTAAGGTGCTGTCACGTCTGAAGTTCTCAGGCTACTAAGACAGTCAAGTGGAGCCGCTTTGGGTGTTCCCCGGCAATGAAGTAACCCCAAATACCCAAAGCCCATAAATGTTATATACTCCCCTATCTAGAACACGAGCGATAAGTAAACTTTACGTTAGGAATAACTCAAGTGCAGGAAAAGAAAATCATGTGCAAGTTTAATTGAAACTTCAAAACAGCTTGTCCTCTTCCTTAGCTTTCTTCTTGTTTCCCTCCCCTGTTCGCGCACCTGCACCAATCCTTTTCGGTCCCGGTAGTTTCCAAAACAAACTAGGAGACTCCCCTTCCTTAACTGTATCTGAAAGATAACCCCTATGCCTTGGATCTCTATAGTACTCGATATCCTTACGGGCAGTAGGATTGGCCAATCGGGGTGGTATTTTATAGAGATGCGGGTAAACGACAGACTTGATACCATCCTTAGTGAAGTAACGAGTTGTGATCTTTCCACCAACAGCTTCAATGGCTTTGATAGCTTCTTGTGAGGCACGAGATACTATGATATCAAATGGAGTTTTCAAAGTCTCTTTTCCCTAAAGCAAACGTAAGACTTCTCTTCTCGTGTAGTAATACCAAACATAAAAAATAAACTATATTTACCTTGGCGAGAATCTTTACACCGTCTTTAGGAGTTCCATGGAGGCAGCGAGACTCAACTAGCTCCTTCATAGTAATTGGTTTCGACGGATCGATCCGGCCTTGGTCTATCCAGTTCTGTAGCCTGTCTAGGTTCAGTGGTGACATAACCGGTGAGAATCTATAATCAGTTCCATCAGCCACGTATTATTTTCGAAGATGCGTGTGCAAGGATTTTGCACTTCGAGTACAAACTTATTGACCCATCCTCTCGGACCGTGCACTATTGCTATTGGTGTTTGTCCACCCTCAAAGCCCGCCGGAACCGATCCGTGCTGCTTTTGTCCTTTGTGCCCTCTCCCAGAGGTTTTACCCTTCCCTGATGAGGCGCCTCTCCCTCGTCGGATGCGCTTATTGTAGGAGGCGGCGACGTTTTGCAGATTGGACACGATAGAGGCAGATCGGCATTGTTGGTTTTGAGGTTGGTGATGCAAGAGAGTCAGAGAGAGCGCAGGCAAAAGAAATTGAGGAGACGAAGACGAACGAGTGAGAATTGACCTCGCAGTGCGCGAGAAAGCCGTAAGAAGAGGCATTGTAAACTCCCGAGTGAGCTCTAAGGAAGCCACAAGAATAATCGGCAGAACGGGATACTCAGTTGAAAAATCACGATAAAAGGATCAATGACATTGTGTAACCAGAGCCTGCCACCCACGACTGACATAATCATGTGGCCGGGGGATTTCGCCCAGAATGCTCTAGTTTCGCTCAAAGCACGCAGGTCAAAACAAAGTTTCAGAGCCCCGCCTTCAGAGCCTCCAATCTTAAACATCGACCTCTACCTCTACCTCTACCTCAGCCTCTACCCTTAGAGAAAAACCCATACGGAAATAGATATCCCATCATCACTACACCCAGCTCCTCAATCCCCCTGATCCTTGTTTGTTATCTAATTCCTGCCCCCTCTGCTACTCCCAAAATTCAGCTGCCACCATGTCTGCGTCTATCGAAGCGCAGGACGCTAGCGTTGAGATTCTCGACGAGCAACGTCCCCTTAACGAAATTCCTATTTCTCCCCCAAATGGCGAGGCCGATGATACCAATGATAAGACTGGTCTTGGGGTTCCTGACTCCAACAGTAAGGAGCAGCTGACTGTTTTCCATTCTGCTGACAGCTTTAACGTTAAACATCCTTTGATGAACACCTGGACTTTGTGGTTCACTAAGCCGCCATCTGCAAAGGTCTGTATTCTTGATGTATACCCAATATAGCTCTTTTTCTCACAGATAGTGTCGAACTTAGGGAGAAAACAATTGGAACGATCTTTTGAAGGAGGTTGTTACCTTTGACTCGGTCGAGGAGTTTTGGGGCATATATGTATGTCTTCGTATTTCATACTTGCTATTGTTTACCAGATATCAATATCTTACTTACAAGGCTGTTTTTTTAGAACAACATTACTAAGACCTCTGATCTTGCTCTCAAATCCGATTACCACCTTTTCAAGGCCGGTGTGCGTCCTGAGTGGGAAGATATCCAAAACAAACATGGTGGTAAATGGTCTTACCAATTCAAAGACAAGCGGGCTGTCCCCATCGATGAACTGTGGCTCCACGTCATGCTTGCCGCTATCGGGGAGACTCTCGAGTCCGAGAGTGATAAAGAGATTATGGGTGTCGTTGTCAACGTCCGTAAAGCATTTTTTAGGATTGGTTTATGGACCAAATCTATTGGCGGTGGTAAGAATGGGAACGGCACCTCCAGGGAGACTTTGATGGAGATCGGAAGAAAGTTTAAAGAAGTACTTAGACTTAACGATAAAGATGTTGTGGAGTTTTCCGGCCATACTGAGAGCGCCCACTCCGGGAGTAGTAGGGCTAAAGCAAAATTTGTGGTTTAGAACGGTATAGTTATCGTGTCTATTCGCTTTCTTCAGGTTTTTTTTTTGTGGAGACAACTGGTTACATGGTATACGACAAAAAGAATGAGTTATATTTCTAGTATTATTCAAGAAGGAGTTTGGCGGAAAGAAATTTAATTTGGCGACCGTTTCTGCGAGAGATTTCGAAGGAATGCCTATATATGGTGTTCCTGACAAATCTGTGGACTTGCGGCTCTTAATTATTTCATGTTTCTCTCTGTTTCTCTCTGTTTACCGAGTTATTTCTTGCTTTCTACTTCTACATGCTTCTAACTGAAAATTTCCCTGGCGAGCGTGGTGTTTTTGAAATCAGTCTTTTTTTTTAAATTAGTTATACATGTAGGTATGAGGACTACCAGGATAGCCATCATACATGTACCCTTCACCGTGACCAATGATGATACAGCTGCGCCTAAGCTTCGAGGTCTATGCAGAGCCACTGAATGATACAATTTTAGTGTAGGATGCGAGCATCCCAAAAGACTTATGGAAGCTGTTCAAACCATGTGCAAGTCAACTCATAATTAATGGCTAAATTCAGTTCTGGTCGAATTTTAAGATCTATCACCTCTTTCTAATCTGTCTAATCTAATACAACAAATATATGATGGTAACTTGTATATACACTATACGATTAAAACAATACCATTGGTCGGATTTCTCCCAGTTTGTATTGCTCTAGACTTAGGATATCGAAGTCACTTCCATGGTAAGAGGAAATATGTCATTCCCAGCTCACGATCGGCTGGGGAGTATAGAGAAGCTCGCTGAGTTTTGAGTGGGTTTTTCGTTAGATTAGTATCACTTTAGGAATAGCTCCGGTGCTAGATATCACCGACGTCTTTCAATTTGGTTTGGGCGAGCCCGACTCGCTTGCTCTTAGTGATAAATGCAAGTCGATATAATTTTTAGAAAGATACAAGGTGTATCTGTTATGGGAAGCCGAATTTCATCTGGCTCTTGATCTCGATCCAGGCTCCGTCCGGAGATCACTTGTAGAAAGCACTTTGAATACTACCAAGGAATTTACCGTGACAATTTACGACCTATTGCCATCCACATATTTCCCCAACAACTCCTACTATTAGCCGCGTAGGAGAGTGATGCGCCCAAAGTAGAGATGACAATTCTCAGTAGCGGTTTACTGAGGACGCGAAACATCCTAGCTTGTGCTAAAAGGGCCAGTATCTATCCTTACTCTATATCTCATTGATAGTTATCCGCTAAACTAAGTCATATATTTTTGTTTTTTACAAAAATACGGGATTCCGATCGATTTACAAAACCCCTGCTAATGAAAGAAGGTCTAAGCTTTTCTATCAGACCTAAAAAATAAATAACAGGCAACTCTTCCTACACGAAACTTTGATTTCGTAATACACCATAGGAATTTAGGTGGGAATTTAAGGACGATTGCATATTTTCCCGAATTAGAGAACTAGAATCCAAATTGACTGTAGTTTCTGAATACAACTGCATCCTAATTTACATTGGATCACACATGCAGTATCAACAATTGAAGCATTGTAAGTTGTTAGAGTAGGCTTGATGCTCCACTTTTCCCAGACATGCTCCATACCGCCAAGCACATATGCATGTGCCTACTTGGGAATGCTGAAACAACAACAAGCTGGCCACACATCTATCCTATCACCCACACCAGACTTGGTCAGTCTCAACCACATGGGAGTCCTTCGATCCAGTTAAGGTTAATTGGGCTATCCTAATGTATTGAATATTTGGAATACTTCAGTGCGCTGATGTAGCCAACTACGGCCATGCTCAGGACTTATTGCAACCCCCTCCCCCCACACCAGACATATTTTCCTTAGCCATCAACAATTCCACGATTCGGTATTAAACTTCCATCCTCTTTCTTTCCTATGAAAATAAAACGGAATGAGCCCCTCAAAAACCGGCGAGATTTGACCAGGCACAGCGTAAGTTAAGAAAATGAAACGTGGTAGACCCAAACCAAAAAAGAAAAACTCCTGCTTCAAAACATCAATTTGTCATGTGTGTTCTCAGATTTCGCCTCGGGAAAAGTTCAAGAAAGTAAATTAAAAAAAAAAAATTGCGATAAAATACACTTTACAGGATAGAATGTGGGGTAGCTTCAGTATTACAATTGCCATGAATCTATTAATGCCTTTCTGGAGAACTGGATTTATACTTGGGGATAAAAAAAAAATGCTTGAACCAAACGAAAGTAGATAAAACATATCATAGTGACAGGACAGCAGGACTAAAGATACCAACTCAATATCAGATTCACTTTTGTTTTGAAGTCAGAAAGAAGGATGGCACTTACCCAGCAAGAATCGTGTCATCGGACAAAGCTGTTCCACTAGACGAGATAGTAACATAAACCTCTCCGCCCAGACCAGGAGGGACCACACAACTACCAGATGAAAGGGGTGCAAAGAGGGTCCCAGCTTCTCCGGAAGTGAATGAACAAAACGCCGTTCCATCAGCAAATGCTTTGGCATCAGCTAAGGTCAAAACAGATCCGGCAACCACAGAAGCAGCGTTCACGATGTTAAGAGACGGAAAAGGCTGGAAAGGAAGTACGGAGCCAGCCGGGCAAGAAATGATGAAGGAAGCAGCCAAAGTGAAGATCTGGCGTGCGCTGATAGCGACATCGAATGCCTGCGGTATAGGTGACTCACGGAGAGCGGTTCTAATGAATGTTTGATGACGTGACTCAACAGTGACTATGGAGGCAGCAGCCGAAAGGATTTTGCCATCAGAAACGAGGGGTGCAGCACCAAGATATCTAATTGGAAAACAGTAAGGAATCATTCATGGTTTGTATGGACGTAAACGCTGATTACTGCATGCAGTATTTAACTTACGCGCTAACTCCAACGGCCTCGAGAACCTTCGCAGTAGCAACCATGGAGGCAGCATCCGTGAGTTTAAAATCATAGGTACAGGGCTGGAACGGAGTGGCTCCAGCTCCTGCAATTGCTGCCATCAAAGTAGTGACATGGGTCGCCTCGGTGGCTCCGATTTTCACCAAACCATCAACTTGATCCTGAGTCAAGCCCAGTGCAATGAAATCTGATGCCGGGAACTTGGTAAATCCCTCCTTGTAGAAAGCGGCTTCCAGGTGCTCGAGAGTCAAGGCGCTTTTAGGTGGATATCATGTTAGTTCTCTAACTCTGCTTATCCTCCAATAAAGCCTATCAGTGTGCGAATTGGAGCTCACAATTGAAGGATATCCAAATCGGTCAATGCAGCCGCCTGACGCTTAGCGACCGGGTGAGAATTGGTGACACCACTGAATGCCGCCAAAGTAACGGAAATACAGGTAAAGAATTTTCGGAGAACAGTCATGCTGGCGATTTGTAGGCTTTTCTGGATGGGATATGACGAGACTGCAAAGAAGAGCCGCTCGGGACCTGTGATGAAAAGTAAAATAAAATAAAGGGATTAAATATTACTACTGTATCAAGTGCTGAGATCAAAAAAGTTCCGCCGGGGAATCTGTTCGAGCGAGAATGGTACCAAGGGAGAAGAAAAGGAGCGAATAGTAAAGGGAGAAAACTTCGAGCTGATCAAAGAAGGTGGAGAGTGAAGGAGAATTTTGAGATGGGAATCAAGAACGGATATTATATAAATCTCTGGCACATAATTCACGCACACCCATAGGTTACATCACAGTGCTACACAGGCCGAGCAGTACATAGGGGTTAGCGAGCATTGGGCGAGGTGGGGGTTCGAGAATACAGCGCGCGAAACATAGCGGAGAGCTTGGAAGAAAGGAGTAACATGAAAATAAGCAGCAGCGCCAGGAATACCGATACTTCTTCTTCTTCCAGACATGAGTATCACAGTGGGCATTTTGGGGGGGGGGTGTGATAGCTGAGGGGCGACGATGGGGGAGATGAGGCAGGCAAAGGAGCAGAGAAGGGGAATCGCGGGAGTGGAGAAGACCACGGTCATAGGGCAGACGACCGATAAGGTTGGGGGGAGCAGCGTGCGAAACGACGAGGGCAAAGGCAGACTTTCCCGAAACGGTCGCGGAGTCCAACACGGGCTGGTGCGGACGTCTGGACTGTGTTTGAGGACATACATGAGGAGGTGCCTTACGAGCAGAGTTTAGTCGCAAGAGCGTCGATAGCCACGGGGTAGACGTCGAAAAGCGAAACCCGTTCAAGCTTCGGATCTGCTGCAGGACAGGGATCCGAACGTTGGTTTTAGGCTTGTTGCCTCTTCGAGCTACCACAGGCGCGGGATTCCAGCGTTTAACCAGTCAACCTACCAACCTTAACGTTGGGCTGGTCTAGGAATAGTAAACTACCTCAGGTCGTCTGCAAGGCCTTCCCAGCACATACTGTGTATTCTAACGTCTACATAAAATAAATAGAAAAGGTGCACCAACACTGTCTAAGCAACGAGGAACAAAAACCAAAAATAGCAAAAATACCTTCCCGTTGCAGTCCTCGCAATTATCCAGCCATCACAGGTCAATCGATCGCTGGGGTAAAGCCTACCTGTAGCTACATGTAGTTACATGTAGCATTACAGCAAATAGGGAATCTTCCTACACTTCTGTTATATCCTCCAATTTACCCATTCAACCCCACTACTCAAACTCAAGAAGCCGGGACTGCCGCGTTAACTGGAAATATACAACCACGCGTTAAGATGTTGAAATAAGATGTGGCGGGTCTCAAAACTCGAGCTTTCGCCAGCCACTGCTGTTTCTGGTGTCAGTTAACCAGTTCGAGTAAATGAGTCCGCCGAAAAACAAAAAATCTTACCAAGTTCACTGTCTTACCTGGCCTCAAGTTTAATCCAACGTACTAGCGTGTGGTTGTATATTTCTAGTTAATGTGGTACATCCATAAGACCCAAAGATACATTCGAGCTATCACCTCTCATTGTTGGTATTGCAATGTTGATGAGAATAACATGATACCATATATGGGTCCTTTTAAGTTTATGCGTCCCCAAGCCCCACCGAAAAAACAATCTAGGCATTTTTGGTGGCGCACGGCTTGCTCTACATTGATCGGCGTATAGAATTCCAAATTCACAAAAGTGGTCAAGTGGCACTATTTTTGGCACTTACTTTTGGTCATTAAGCATGCTCACTACCATACATTTCGTATTCATCAGCGAATCCTCGCTCCATCACTAACATTTCTTCCATCATCATCGCCAACAAGGAAACCCGTGGCTGATTTATACCTCAGAAATTCTCACCTTCTGTATGTGTCAGAGGTTTTGAGCTGAGGATGTTGGGCCCCAGAATGAAAGGATATTGGCCAATGGCAACGAGATGGATTTGAGTTAGAAATTGTTATAATAGAAGATCTCAGCATGGTGAAAATCCTCCCCGAGAGTAATTGGAACTGTATAGGGGGCATACAGAAACGATTCAAGGAAACTTTTAAGCAAAAAAGATAATATACAGATATTGGTAAAGCCAAGCAGGAGCAAAAGTATAGAGAGAGGGTGTACACAGTAAATAAGGTAGTAGGAAAACTATTAAAACCCAGAGGAATTCAAGAAAAAGCTCAGGCCAGTATGAAGAATATGCTGCGCTATAAGCGAAACCAGCCAGAGATAAAAGAAGTGCTATGTACGGATCCCTCTTGTGGGAAGTAGCCGTGACGCAACACGTCGAAGCCCAACCTCCATCCAATTTAAAATACGATCTTCACTCTACTATTTCTTCCTCAAGTTATGATTACAGACAAGCTCGGTGGATCCCGGGTCATGTGATACTAATAGGCGTGCAAACTCGATGGGGCCAACACCGTAACCGCTAGCAGAATCGTCACCAGAATCGTCAGGGTCGTCGCCTGGGACGATAATTATCGGCCTACCGTCTACCAGCAAGGAGTTGGCGATATTCAGAGAACTAGTAATGGTTATCGGGTCAACAAGAAAACTGGTACTACCCCGCTGCAGTTGCTGACTCGTGTTAAGGTCCTTTCGTCAGGTGACGGATAGGTCCCACCGGGATTTTTGACTGGGGAACTGGAACCTGTAGTCGGACTGGAGTCTCGAGCGACTTTTGAAGAATTGTTTATCTACCTGTTTGCAATAACGTGCTAGCCTCGTGGTCTTGCTCAGCAAAAGGTACACACGAGATTCGAAACATTTCCACTGCATCGATAAAATATCAGTCTAAAAAGACAGATGTGATAGACATACAAATAATTACATGTTGGATATATGTGAATATAGTTGTCTAAGACTTTAAATATACCCAGCCAGAGATCCGATCATCCCATCCTTCAACTTCGAGCGGGTTTCCGAACGCCCGCGGGGCCACGGGTGCAACCTTGCCCACTCGTTGCGTACAAGGAACAGGGATATGAAGATTAAACACATCAAGGGGTAGAACATTTACCCTGTGTATGGCCATGGAGGAAGTGTCCCATGCACCATACTGGGCCTCCTACCACAGCTTCTCATCGATTGTAGCACAGCCACCCATCTATTAACTATCAAACGATTTGTAATATAGTAATTTGGAAACTGTAGAATATTCTCCAACCTGATGGGATTTTTGGGTGACTTGCTTTGGTGGTTTAAAAGAGCCTAGAAGTGTACGCTCTTGTTGATCTTTTCCTCTATATTTACCCACCAGATTATCTTTAGTTCTCCTTGATTCCATGCAACACAGATCACTAAGGCCCCGCAATCCAAATGTCAACTACCTGGATAATCCATCTACAGCTCAATTACGGAAAAATACATCACCAAATCCCTCTAGTACTGCGCCTGTAGAAGATATTCAGCCTCTACAGAAAACCGCTTCTCCTGCAGGGACTACACACCCCCTCACTCAATCAAAACCACAGCCCCGGAACATAAACACTTCTCAAGCTAGAGCACGAGAAATTCACCATGGCAAGTCGTCCCCAAACTCTCTACACTCCCAAAAATCAAGGAGAGGTCCAAGAAATCACGAATCACGAAAAATCACTCGGCATCGTCGCTACAATCATCACTGCCAGAAGTGCCCGACGTTGATCCGTTCAAGCATACAGTCCCGCTCCACATAGCATACAATGTACCACGGATGTAGATGAATGTCTGTCACTAAGTGGCGGTGCTAGCAGTGCTAAACTCGGCCACCGACTCAACTCAAACCTAAGGAAACCCTCAAAATTTTGCAGCAAGCTTACAGGAAGTAGAGGGCTTCAAAGGGTGTAAATTAAAGATGAAGAGCACTAGAATACTAAGCGTGAAGAGAGGCACCACCGCCAGCACCGCCACCCGGTGACAGACTTTCCTCTACACCCGTAGTGCTTTCGTAAGAACTATGCTCACTTGACGTTAAGCCTCGTCATGTTTTTCAGCAATTCTTTACCAATGCCATCATTGACGTCATGGTGGTGAATACCAACTTGTGCGCTGATCAACAAATTCAGAGCCGGGAAGTTGAGGGAGGAAGAAAGTGGAAAGCAGTAACGGCGGATGAATTCTGTATTTGGCTTGTGATTCAAATTCATATGGGTATTATTGGAGTGCCACCAGGTCGCTATTGGAGTCAAGATGTGAGATTGTTTGAACGAAATGGTCTACCTACAACGCTTTTTACAGACAAAAATTGTCAACGATCAACACATCTGTGTAGGCATGAACTAGATAGATCGCGATGTGTTAAATAGTTAATCGTACTCATGTCGCCGACAACGGACTGAACCACGTGACCTGGTTTTGGTGGTGAATTTGCTATATGCGGTCACGTGGTTCAGTCCGTTGTCGGCGACATGAGTAGTTACATCAACAAGATCAGTTTACGAAAATTACTGTTTATCTTGCATGTTTACAGGCCAAAAACCCCAGTATCTACGCCAACTCGCAAACCGTAAATAATTCCGACGGAGAGCCAGTGTTTCAACGTGTTTTTATTTGTCCTTTACAGTCAAAACTTTACTTTATCTGCATGCGAAAATTCATGTCAATGGATAGTACTTTTCTTAGAGCTGGTATGTTCAGACTCTTCTTTTAGTCATCGGTGCTGGTGCTAACGGTCATAATCTTCTTGTTTGGGCTGTGATTGAGAGTGAAAATAAAACTTCGTGGACTTGGTTTCTTTCTCACTTAAAAGTTTCAATACCCTAGTATTTAAAAATGACTTTAATTAGTGACCGTTATAGAGGTTTGTTAGCAGCGGATGAAGTACTAGGGGGTGAAGTAGGGTGGGCACTGCTATTGCTCCTGGCTCGGGATTCACCTGCAGGCAGGTACTAATCGACGGTTTCTCCATTTCTGAGGCCCAGGAGTCGTGGGCCGAGGAGGTCGAGAGGTCGGGTCGATAGGTGGTCTAGGTTGAAGGTTTCAGAGTTTTGCTGGTATTCGTTGAGACTCGATGGCATCGAAGAGGATCTTTCAATACCAACTCTTCCCCCCCTCCACAGCTCCCTATGAAGCCTGATAAACATGCCTAACGGATTGAGAATACTATGTATTAAATATTAAATAGAGTTAACTGGCAAAGTGTGGAATTCAAACTAGCTTGAGTCCACTGGGAATAGAGCTGCACCGCTACCTGGTGCCAGACTTACCCTCACACCCGAGTACAGCATGATCTCTGTGGGTGCACACACAGCCTCAGCTATAGTTGACGCCGTACCGGTCTTCCAGTGTTTGCGCATGCAATACAGCGCCTAGCGGTAATTTTCAGAAGACTAATGGGCACATTTTTCGTTCCCGGAAAAGTGCCAAAAGAGGGCTCAAGTGGGTTTTCTTGGATGCTCCTGATCCTCAGGCGTTGATGTCGATTCCAAATTATCTGGAAACTAGCCGCCCAGCACGGTCTATGCAACTGGCCCCCATACCATGCAAATACCCTATGTCAAAATCGAATAGCTAAGGAGATAAACCAATCCTCTTCTTCCCGCTTACTTCTCGAAACCACAATTGGTTTGCATTCTGCAACACAATAAACCGGGAAATGGTAGAACGCACACACCATTGGCATGGGACACTACCGTGTATGCAGGGTACTCGTCGCAATTCTGTTACACGGTCCGAAATTGTTCGATCTCTGGTAGCCACCCCCCCCGGACGCCAACCTTCCCCTTTTGGCCGAATCGAAGATCAGTACCTTTGATATTAGCTTGAAAAGTACTAAGATGTTCAAATTTCATACAAATACCTAAGATTAGTCTTTGTGTAGCGAGCCATCACTTTCATGCGTAACCTAAGAAGCACGTGTGCCTATATGTAATTTCCCTTCTCCCAGCGTTCACTAGCTTCATCAGCCCAATACTTTCGGTTGTGCCCTCGTGCTACTAGACCGGTTACGCGTCATGCGGTTAACGTCTATTACGTGCGGGTCTTTATCTTTAGTTTAGTCTCTCATTAGCTTAGTAAAACTCGCAGCTCACCCATACAACGCCCTAAGTATTTCACGATGCACCTCAACAATCATTTGAGGAAATCTATCACCCAGTAGCAAATCCGCATACCCAGGCATCGAACTTAGAAAAACACAGACCCCACAAACACTGATAACGTATGGCACTGCATGACTCAAAGATCTCACAGAGCATAATCCGTGAATATTTTATAGCTTCTTAAGCTAGAATTCCCATCGTCCTATCCATCATCACACTTTCATTCACATATCAAGGTGAAAAATATAGTAACAAAATTACTGTGCGTACAATGCTTGAAAAGGCCACAAAATCGTAGAGATCTCTATAGAAAATAGAGAAGTCTGCTGTCCAGAAAAGGCACATCATGCGAAAAGAAACACCAATTCATTCAAAACAGACCCTACCATAACCATTGTAATCACCCACCCATCCATTCACACAATCGTAGTGACTCAAATACCTAAATATCCATCTACACGCTCATTTTCGTCATGTATATGTTGAATATAATTATTGCAATCTTATAAACCCCTGGTCCCAACCGAAATTCTGCTCAGAAATCCTACAGAGCATAAGGGTTCAACGACCGGATGGTTAAGCATCTACAACAAAAGCACTGTAAGTAATGGATATATAAAATAAATTATACTTGGAAGAAAACATACGGAGGACTCTTGCTCAATTCTGTCTTCAAGAATACCGGTACTCTGGTCAATTCTCGAACTTCCTGGATATAATCGCCCTTCTCCTCACGTAGCGTGAACATATGTAAGTATTTGTCCTTGTTTGATGCTTCCCCGCCGTCGGCCTTGTCACTACCGAGCGGCGCAACGGACATCTTGGGATCGGAGCGAGTTCGATGAGGAGTTTGAGTAGAGGTAGGCGAATTTTTTGTTGGTGACCCAGGCATGCTCTGAGTTGGTCGGGTACTGGTTTGAGGTAGCGCCAAGGTTGCTTGCTCAGGGGTGTCTGAAACTTCTTCATCACCATCGTCGTCATCAAAAAGCGCATCTACATCATTGATTGATAAAGAGGAAATCTCCATCATCTTGCGCTGCCTCTCCTCTTGCTCTTGTGTCGCCTTTGCCGCAGCCGCAGCCGCGGTTGCCGCCGCGGCCGCATTTGCTGCACGAAGAGCAGCACCGCCTTTTGGACGTTCATCCTCGGGAATATAGACATTCGACTGAACACCTTTCTCCCAGTAAAGCTCTAAAACACGATTGTTCTTGTCGAATTCGGCCTTTTTCAGAGGAAGCTGGTCGCAATGTACTCGTTTTTCAAACCCATATTCGGGGATAAGAACGTCGAAAGCAGATTCATAAACGTTGATAACAATGGCCTCGCAAATAAGCTCACCGTTCTGATCTTGTCGTCGTTTATCCACTGCGCGACAAAGCTCAATATGAATGCTTTGTTCTTGCGCATTCTTCGCTGAATCCTTCTTGACGTTGCATTGTTCCGCCGTCTTGGCCAACGACTCAATATCTTCGGTAAATTCGATAGCACCCTCAGATAATACCGCCTCAAGCTGACGTTGCACAATGATGTCGGTATAGCGACGGATCGGGCTTGTGAAATGGGTATACAGCGGAAGGTTGTACATGTAGTGACCATGTACTTCGGCTGGTAATTTACCACCAACGAAATACTTGGCACGTTGCATTCCCTTTATGAGAACAGTTTCCATACCCTATACACCTGTTAGCAATGCCATTTCAACGCCAGCGTGGGGAGCAGCAAACCTTTCGCACAACATCATCTTCTAGACGAAACAGGCTTGTTTGGAGAGCGGCGCTGCTTGAAATATCAATCTTGTGATTTAGTCGATTCATACGCTCTCCGAAGTTCTCGAGACGACGTTGGTTTGGGCGAGAATGACGACGCAACAAAGCCTTCTCGGGAAGCCCAACAGCGATCTTTTGCGCAACAACTGAGTTTGTCTTGACCAATAACTCTTCAAGCAACTCGTAGGCTGGTCGGGAGTGAAAGATGTTATCTTCGACAGGGATATTCTCATCGTCAAGTAAAGATACTAAACGAAGAGCAGGAATATTAATATTCTCTGCACCATACCTTTGTTGGCGAAGTTGCCTCGTGATATTCTAAGGAAAATTAGCACCTATTCAAATAAACTACTGCTTGGTCGAAGCTTACGTGTAGAACATTGATATCTTCCTTAAACCTCACCACTGTGTTATCACCATCAACACTAGAGATGATGCTGTCGACATCCCCATACACGAAATTGGCGTCATTCCTGATGATAGCTTTTCCAACCCAGGTTTCTCCTTCGATGAGTTTCCCATTCTCTGTATTGACATGGAAGACAACGCTATATGTAAATCTATCTTGGCCTTCCTTCAGGGAAACAAGCTCGTTGGCCAACTTTGCAGGCAGCAAAGGCACCGATCGATTGATTAGTTCGACACCTGTGCCTCGTTTCTTCGCTTCCCTGTCTACCAAAGAGTTTGGCTTAACGAAGTGGGAGACGTCCGAAATATGAACACCAATTTCCCATATACTCTCTGACACTTTCTCCGTATGGAAGGCATGGCTGATGGAATCACTACTCTTAGAGTTGATACTGAAAGTCTTATATTCCCGGAAATCTTTACGAGCAGAGATGACCTCTTCACTCTCACTTTCTACAGTCCAGTTGTCGAAGCCAACGGTGCGAGTGACAGCATCAGAGAAGTCATCGGGCCCAAAGTTGTTGTCGCGAAGGAGCGCATCCGTCTCAACCTTCATATCGCCCATCTCCCCAAGTTGCTCGAAAAGTGTACCGAACGGATGTAGTGAAGTAATCGGCCACCGCTTGATACAAGCCACGAAAATACGGTTTGCGTAGGCTTGGTGATTCTCGACAAAATCGCGCGGGGCTTGCTCGGTTGGGATGGCGATTAGGGGAACTCTCTTATCGGTTGGCTTAAACCAAACAATTTTAGGTTTGTCTTGCGATCGTTCCGGCTGAGACGGTCTTCCAGAGTGGCCTTCACGAGCTGCACGTTCTGCTTCTTGCTTTTCTTTTGTAGCTTGGCTACTTGGTCGTAGCAACCCAAGAGTACTAAAAAAACGATGTCAGCTAAAATTAAGCTATGATTTTACCAGGCGAAAACATACCCCGAAAACATTTGTCCAGCAACCCGCTCGATAACAGCAACAATATGACCAGCAAACAGCGGTTTCTGTTCATCGCTAACCTCTTCCTCCTCAACCAACAGTAGGCTTTGGCCTTCGACCTCAACATCGTCATTCTTCTTCTGAGTAGGCCGCTGGCGAAGACTGCCCCTCCTTTTGATGCCACCAGTTTGTTCTTGGGCACCCTCCGAATTTGCACCAGTATCGGCAGTATTGCTTGGAGTGTTTACGCTGGAGCCCCCTCTGGTGTCGCTAATATCCTTGCGCTTCTTCTTCTCTTCCTTCTCACGTTTCTGGCCCCAAACTTCATCAACATCAAGAAGCTCAACAGCAACAAGATCACCCTCTAAGGCCCTGTTCCTGTCCTTGCTTCCACAAATGAAGATATCGGCATCTAGCAGCCCATCTTGAGTAGAAACATATGCATCACTCCTATTCTTCTTGTTAACTCTCAAAATACCGGACACTAATTGTCCGTTACCCAAGAGGGCAGGCAAGTTAGCTTGAGGAAGGTAAGGAGTAAACAATGTTTTCCGTTGCTGTTGCTGATTCGGGAGATTTTGGTTCCCGACCTGGCTCATGTTACCGAGGCCAAGTGTCTGAGCATTCATAGCAACTTGCTGCATCTGGAGCTGAGTCAGTTGTTGCTGCTGCAACAAACTCGCGTTGACAAGCTGGGGTTGACCTGTGGCAGGATTGATAAAGATGCTTTGACCCCCAGGACCAGGTATCATAAGGCCGGGTTGCGTAGGGAATTGGAATGTTCCGATGGAGGCTCTTGTACGATGGCCCGGTTGGAAACCAGGATTAAGTTGCCCCATGTTCTGGTTGAGGTTATGGAGGTCGACTGAAACATTGGATTGATGGCCTTGTTGTTGGTTTTGGTTCTGATTGCGCCAATTACCTTCATAGTTCCTAGATCCTTGACGATTATGACCCTGAAAACCGGAATTACTGCCACGGCGCTCCACATTGCCCCCTTGCTGCTGATTACCTCCTTGACCACCTTGGTTTGCGGCAGCTGCGCCTGCACCAGCGTCATTTGTAGCCATAGGTAGTGGGAACTGAAATCCACCGATACGACCTCCAACAGGGGGTCTACCATTCATTCCAACAGCAAGACTCTGACTCCTCCCATGTCCACCTACTCTTCCTGCTCTAGGGGGGGCGAGAGTTGCGCTTTGGTTAGCTGTTGTAGTTGTTGTCGCAGGTGTTTGGGTGGTGCCAGCGTTTGCAGCAGCCACGGGAGTATCTCCAGATGGGGTCACGACACTCGTGGGGGTTGTTCCACCAGCCGGGTTGGGCTCGTTCGCGCTTACACTCGCCGAGGCTCCAGGTAGAGGAAATTGAAATCCACTCTGCTGCCTCCGGGCTTGAGCTAGCTCAGCAGCCTTTTTGGCCTCAGGAAGAGCAAGCGAGTGTCGACGCTGGTGCCCTCTATCAGCGCCACCTTGCCCTGGGCCCCCAGATGGTCGGCGTTGAGGAGCAGCGCTATTGCCACCAGTAGAATTAGAGTGATTCAACGAGAATTCGCCAAATGTGGATCCAGATGTTCCAGATGAGGGAGCAGGAGGAGGACCGCCGGCAGGACCCATGCCTGGCATAGCAGATTGATTCCGTCTGTGCGCAGATGGCTGAGTGGGTGCTCCCTGGGGAGCAGTACCTTGCTGGTGTTGAGGGAATTGAAATCCACCTTGCTGCTGCTGGGGTGAAATATTCGGAAGCTGGTGTTGGATCGGATTGAAAGCTCCCGGCGCTAAATGTGTTTGCCCTTGTTGAAGCAAGCCCATATTTGCATACTGTTGGTGGGCCGAAATCATCTGCTGCTGCTGAGCCTGCAGCATTTCAATCTGTTGTTGTAGAGCCAATTGCTCCACTACGCTCTGTAAGCATGCTATTTGATATGCGGCACCTACTCTCCCGTCCCTTTGAAAATAGCTTGGAGTTTGGGAAGCTTGTCCTTGACTATAAAGAGAAGTTGACATACTCATCAATGGGGTCAGCTCCGAAGGAGACCTCCTGTGTGCGATGTGCAACCTACGACCCCCGGGCCCAGTTGGATTTTGCTGCTGTTGTTGCTCCATCGCAATGGCAAAACGTTATGTAACGTTTCTAGAGAATAATAGACTGGTCAGTAACACAATTAGGTGGCAAAACTCCATACAGCAAGCAACGAACAAACTAATTTGGGGTCTATATTTTGCTCTCTAAACGAGGCTCGTTGCCAAAGCTTTCTTTCTCTCTTTCTTTTCCCCAATGAGTGATGTTGAAAGGACAAGTAATTTACCTCGGTGAAAGCGAGTTCTATAACTCAGTAGATGACGACACACCAACGAACGATGGAAATTAAGACCGGTAAGCGGCGTCGACTGATTAAAGCTAAAGATCAGAAAAGTTGAAATTTATCAGAATTATTTGGACTAAAACTAGTCACGAGTAGAATATATTTATCATACCAAAAGTTTTTGATAAAGTTCAATTATGCAGAATCGTTATTTGTTGAATCAAAATCAAAGAATAGCGAAGAGTATTGATTATGCGGTATCCAAAAACGCGAAGAAAAATTAGATTCGTTAACGATATAGGATCCTTAGTTCCGATTGTGGATTGTTTCCTCGTGAACACGCCGTTTTGATGATGATGAGATCAACAAAAGTGGTGAAGGAGAGACTAGTTATACTGATCAATTGAGATCCCTCCCTGGATGGACTGCTAGCTTTGTTTGCTAGCGTTTTGTGAGATCACCGTTCAAGTCTTATGGGCAAGCGACCTGACGATGCCTATGCTGCGTTGAAGCGCTGTGGTGAGGGGATGATATGAATTTAGGGAGAAGCGAAGGGAGAGTCGATGGCAGAAAGGAAGGAAGGAAGGATCACAGCGAAAGGTAGGAAGAGTAAGAGATTGTTAGTAGGGAGGGTGTGTGTATTTATTTTTTAGGAGATGTGTAGACGGGGACGCAGTGGGTTTTATTTGATGCCAATTGTGCGCAATGTCGATTGGCGGGGGGTGGGGGCAAGGGTTGGTCCGTGGAGCTAAGGAGAGGGGTGGGCTAATCAGATATGGTCAGAGAAAGGCCTGACTGGGACAGAGTATGTGAGTGCACAAATAGGCAATGGGCATGTAAAGGAAAGGAGGGTTGCAGATTGAGATTCGAACGAGTGGTTTATGTGAATGGGTAACAAGTGGAAACCTGGAAGGAGGGACGGGACAAGGGCTGACTGGGACGAATCAAAAGATTGACCGATTGACTGGTTTACTGGAGGATGATGGATAAGGCAACTAGAGCAAGGGTGGTGGTGTACGAGAGTTGATAGGCACAGACTCCCGTTGGGCGTTGGACGTTTGGGGGGCGGACCAGCAGACGAGAAGGAATGAGTTGCGTGTTCGGGATTGGCAACAGGCAGCACGGGACAGACGAACGAGCAGAGGGAGAATGGAATTGTGGGTTTCTTTCACATACCTTTGGGTGACAGAGAGCACGTCGTTTGAGAGAGCGACGAAGCAGTGCTTAGAGGAAGGAAGGAAGGGAGAATAATAACAAGGAGAGAGCTCGCTGAGAGGACTTTGGCGTGCGAGGGGCTCATGTGCTTACTGGGATTATTATCGCCCCAGCGGACACCAACCCCATCCATCACCAACCCTCGCGGAGAACGCAAACAAGCGACTTTGGCTAGACCGGGAGACGGGAACCTTGCGACACTTGGCGTCATGTCTGTTCAAGCGAAGTCCACTTGCCACACCTGCAACAGCATACGTTCGGTGCTTTGCTCTAGGCCGTTTCTTCCTCTGCTATGTATCAAGGTTGTCCTGGAATCTTTCCGAGAGGCATTGCTTGTCAGCTTGCTTCAATTAGGCTGTCATCACGCAATTGCTCTGAACCCCTTACCTCAACGCTTGGAGAACACTGATATCGGATCTTTCCGGCCCTTCCCCGTACTTCATCGAAATCACGAATACCCCAGTTTCAACGAGTCCCGAGATGCCCTGTACTCGAGTACGCAGTGACACATAAGCTATTGATGGGGCCTCCACTGTTTTTTTGTCAACAGAGACGCGATTTATGCCAATTGAACCCGTCGCACCAAAAATATTTGTGGGGTGCATGACCATGGTCCAAAGACATCAGTTTTGTACATAGGTATCACCTCATGGCGCGTCCAAGGGATTGTTTATGCACAAGCTTCCATATTCTGTCACATGGTACAACCGACAGCTCCATGCACGGTAATGAAACCTCCTGAACTTGAATGATTAATGACCGAACAATACTCAGTAGACCTGGGAAGAAAGAACTTACGTTTTTAATTTTATCTTCCTTCCCAAGGAAATACTCAAGAATGATTCAATTAGCATTTATGTTGAAGTGGGATTTAACCCCATTATCCCCCAGCATAGCTCGATTAAGAACCGGGGGGCTGTCCCGAGAACGATGATATAGAAACGACAGTCGGGCGCGCGACCATTTTTTGATTGGTGAACATACTCACCTAACCAACCCGCCGGTTATTCTTAAGGAATATTATTGCATCGAAATTATATACCTGATAGATAAGGGTAACTCACCAAAGCAAGTCAGATCAAATGCTAGCCCTCGCTAAATCTTCTCGTTACAACAGGGCAGAGAACTATCGGAGTTCACCAACCCTAACTTCCCTGTTCGGCCTAAACCAAAGGGGCGACTAAATAGGTACCCATTCCCTAGCCGGTCCCAGGAAGACACCAAGCCAGAGCTTAAGCTTTACAGTCCGGAATGTCTCCCACAAACGGAAACCCCGTTTATTATAAGAAAATACCAAGCACCCCCGATCAAATACATGTACCTATGGTGGGCGCATACCAGCTCGGAGGAGATTACGATTAAACTATATTATCGTCGGCATCATTCTGGCGGCAACATATGCGATTGAAGGCTGTGCTAGTTGGGTTGTGTAGTTGAGAATTGGCAAATAGGCTTTTAAGTGGAATATCAATAGCTACCCATTGTGGTTGAATGCGACGGTAGTTCCGGCGGTGGGATTACTGGTGGGATTGCTATATGTAGTCAGTCATCATACCCCCTCTTCCGCGTGTGAGGATTACAGACTTACTTCCGCTCCTCCTTTTCCATGAACGTAAGTACATCTGTATTTGTTTTCTGTTGGTTCCAGTTTGTTAGGCTCCAAATAGAATGATCGAATGATGCATCGCTAAATGCAGATATCCTCCTTCAAGGACATAGTTTTCTCAAGGGTTGAAACATTTTAAGAAAAGTAGTTTTCAGAGCCGATAAATTTCAAAGTCTACGGTTAGGGCTCAGCCCAGGAAACTCATTGCGACACCATCACATTAGAGTTTAAGAACATGAATTTCACAACCTCCAACCTAGATGTATGTAGTACATGTATATAGCACAAACAGTATATTGCATGTATTTTTCTATATCTCCTAGACCCCGATATCTAAACTACGATATATTACTCGAAGACGGATATATGCGATGCTTCTATCCCTACCCAGTCCGTGCCAGTGGTTTTTAATACTCCTTTTTCTGATCAAAATCGGGTTACATATATCTGCATGTTTTCCCTGCAGCGTTTCTAGTCTACTTTACCAAGTATCACTAAGATCACTCTAACGTGTTAAAAATTACCTATTATCTGAATAATTTCACTACTGTTTTCGTGAAGTTATCAATAAACCCTTCGATGAAGCTCTGAGAGTCCTAACTTTTAAACAATGGACTTGAATTACGTTTATTGGCTGGTTTATAGACTTTGGAACCAAGAAACCGGCTGGAGGAGACCAAGAAGTGATATCTAAGCACATAGTAAGCTCAGCACTGAGAGTTACATGTAGATAACCGGTGTCCCCCACCCCTTGGTCTGGTAGAGCTGACCCCCCTGCTAAAGGAGCCTATCTTTCGATCCCAACTGGTGAGATTTTAGTTAACTACCTAGCACTGTGTTGAGCCACAGTAGACAGAGGGGCCAACACCTTTTACCAGAAAAAGGGATAGCTACGTAGTATGTAGGAAATGGCGCAGCGAACGTCGCGATATTGCTTCAACAGAGATAAAAGGAGTTAACGAACCAGCCAAGAAAAAGCCACGTAGGAGGCAGGGCAGAAGATACCCGTTTAAAGAAACAGAGAAAAACATATGACAACAACTGAGGCATCGCTGGTGGGAAGAAATCGTGCAACATGAGATATGTGCCGAGGTTATTCTTGATTAGGTCACACGTAGAATACCTAGGTCGGTAGTATCTGGCGAACGGATTCAAGGAGCAATACCACTATCAGATGAGACTTTTCGTGGGGAAGGATGCGGTTAACCAATCAGACGCAGTCACAGAGGATGGGAAGTAACATATGGCGAGTGATGGGCCATGAACCGTAAACATTATCTCGCAGGTTAAGAGATGCATGGCGTAATCCAGTGCGACGGGGCCGGGACAACTAATGGCCTGCGTTCCACCTTGAAAAATGTACCCAATTGGAGTGATTGGAATATCCTCATTATGGTTTAGACCTGGATGACCTGTTGCCTGGTATCAAGTATTTTTTGTTGTTGTTGGAGGGGTGTTGGGTGATCCTCAGTTGCACAGTGCGCCACATACATAAGCCTCGGTCCCAACACAACAAGACAGAAGTATCTTCTTGGCAGCCTTGGGACTAAGACCCTGTAAATACATGTACATGTACCTACTCTCCTTAAGTCTCCACCGTCTTCATCACGTATCCTCGCCCACCCCCATCTAAAATTGAAATTGCCCTTTTTTGCAATGATTCAGCTTCAGATAAAGCCGAGAGGTGAGGTCTCAGTGCTAATCGTACGCTTGCTTATTGGCACGGATCACTCGTTAATACTATGGATGTAATACAGGTCGTCCCATTAAGAAGCTTCCATCAACTATTAGTGTCAACCTTGCTACTGGAACCACCGAGAACCTCTATACCCGGCTGTCAGCGCAGACTGGTCTGTCGAGAGATCGCTTACGACTGACAAAAGGAAGTGATGGGTCTGTCGTGATGGCGAAAAAGGATAGTGGGAAAGATGTGATGGTAGAAGAATTAGGATTGCGGGATGGAAGCATGGTCTACGTCAAGGATTTGGGTGAGAATATATCATCCCCCCTTCTCCCTCCCTAGCTTCTGGTCAACCCTCATATTTTGTTTTTGCTAATGCGAAATTTTACCTCCCATCAGGCCCCCAAATCGGTTGGCGTACCGTCTTCATGATCGAATATCTCGGCCCCCTAGTCCTCCACCCTCTCGTTTTCTTCCTCCTCCGCCCTTACATCTACCTCAACAACAAACTCAACCCTATTTCCTATGTCCCTTTTCTCCCTACCTATAATAGTACCGATGCTATACCCCCTCCCACGTCCATACAGGCCATTCTCTGTCTGCTCATCACCCTGAACTTTGTCAAGCGCGAACTTGAAACCGTTTTCGTACATCGCTTCTCTGCCTCAACAATGCCATTCTCCTACGTCTTTCGAAACTCTGCGCACTATTGGATACTGTCTGGGATCAACATGAGTATTTTCCTGTACGCTCCGACTACATCTACCGCTGCATCCTGGTGGCCGAAAGCTCTGCTACCGGAGAACAATTCCGCTGTTCTGTACGGTGCGATCGCACTTTGGGTTTTTGGGCAGGCTTCAAACTTCACGACCCATATGACTTTGCGGCACTTGCGCCCTGCGGGGAGTACTAAGAGGGCGATTCCAACCGGGTATGGGTTTGATACTGTGACATGTCCCAATTACTCTTTCGAAGTTTTGGGTTGGATTGCGGTTACAATATTGAGTGGTGGAAACTGGTCTGCGTCGTTTTTTACTGCTGTTGGTGCACTCGTTATGTTGAACTGGGCGCAGAAAAAAGAGAGGCGATACAGAAAAGAGTTTGGTAGTGCGTATAAGAAGAAGAGTGCTATGGTCCCTGGGGTTTTGTAGACTTTGTTATAGAATTTGATAAAAGATATAGATAGATATTATGCATAGTCGAGCTGAAATTGATCAAGGATTGTCTTCTATAGCTATCCAGTAGCCGCGCGTTAGGAGAATTGTGCAGTGTTAAATATCAATTATCAGTATTCTATATTATGTTTACTTACATATCGGAGAAATATTTATGGATTCGACAAAACAAGAACGCCGAATTTCCCCACGATATGAAATAGCATAGAAGGCAAAGCAACTTCTAACAAAATGCCCTTGGCCGTGGTCCATATAAATGAGTGGTATCACGCTTCCATGGCTTCCTCTATGACCCTCCTCCTCTCCAATTGCATCTCTAACCCCTCTAATCCCCATGGAATTCCTTCACCCCGCCTCCTCCACACTTTGACCTGTCCTTCCACAAACCCACCGACTCCCTTCATCCCCACGACCAAAAACCCTAGCTCTTCTCGTTCCACGTCAAAAACTTCCCACCAACCCCCAGGCAGCTTCACGCTACATTCTCTGCATGCCAAATACACTGCTGCTACTGCTAACGCGTTTGGCTGATGCGTCAAGTACAATAAACTCGGAGAAAGGAGCGCGTCAGTGAGGTATCCAAACGCCCACCGTACCACGTCCGGGCTAAGCGCAGAGAGGGACTGCAAGTAGTTTATGCAAAGTGTGTATGGGAGGGAAATGTGGGTCTGGAAACCACACGATTTGAGGATGTTGGTTTCCGCAGTAAGAAGTCGTGTGCGGTGGGCATAGTAGGTGGACTCCGAGACGTAGTATTTGTCCGGTAGCGATGGCGGAGTTGTAGATTCGCCTTTGGCAGGTGGAGGTGAGATTGGGGATGGCGAAGGGACGGAGAGGAGGTAAGTTGTGATGTTAATGATGTCTCGTGGCTTGGTTGGATGTTCTGTTAACTTGGAGGAGAGATAGAGCGATGCATGAATGGTTTCTAGAATCGCAAAAGAGCGGAGACTGGAGAGTAGATAGAAGCGCTGGAAGAGGATCGCGGATGTGGCGATTGTTTTCTGAGGCCTGCAAGAGAGAGAATCTCATTAGTTTCCGTTACTCTGTACCCTAAATACATGCTGGTAGAGAGCTTACAGCTGAAGCAATATCCCAGCGCTCTGGATCAGGGTGCATCCGGCCCATCGTAAGGAGGTTTCAAGATCCGCGGGAACCCCATCGGCCTGGCTCGGAGAAGAAGCAAGCTGTTCGGCAGTTGCGAGGGGGTTGCAGAGGAGGGATACCATGGTTTTGGGTGCTTCGGGGGCGGTCAAACAGGTGAAGATGTATCGGTGGTGTTTTGGGGGGGGGTGTCTCTGAGGCTCTGCTTGAGAATCTCGGGGGTGTTGCAATATTCAAGGCACGAAATATCACTCGCAATTGCACATCATCGAATTGATGTTTATTTATTCGCTCGTGAATTAATCACTAACTGATACTTGTGATATAGTTCTCTACTCAAAACCAAAATTATCCAGTTACCTAGCAGATAAACGATCGGTTGGCGACAGATCACGGTCTCTGCTAATGATTGTACTTACATGTATATCTCAAGAAAAGGGGTTTGGGGCAACGTGAGGTGATTCGTCTGATACGTGTGCTTGATTCCAAACCTCCGCCTTTATAGCTGTAAAGTAGAACTACACAAAAAAAAGCCCCAATAGCCCTGCTGCCTCACGAGTGTTCATCTTGGCTCCCAATCACTTCATAAACCATGTATCTGCTGATCTCACTTCTCTCATCGCCCTCGTCTTCCAGAGGCAGCCTCAAGATGGTGTATCCGTTTTCCCCACCATCCAAGGATCCATGTGTCGAATTGTTCCAGCTGATCGGCGCGTTCTCAAACCCATGAACCGCCAGGGCGGCCCACCCCTTTCCCCCCTCCGCAGTCGACGACAGCGAGTTACTAAGGAAATTTGATTAGAATCAGCAATGACGGCAGAGAGGATGGAAGAACTTGCCAAATGGCCTTCCAGAGCTCTCTAATCCAAGCTGCCGGAATCATACCCCTAAACGTCATCCTCGCGACAGCTTGCCCACCTCCTTTGCCCACCTCTTGTTCGACAGAATAGGTCGACAAATATGGATCAATACTATCACTCGCCTTGATCCGGTCTGCGGGTCCTAACGAAACCAGCGCGAGCCATTCAAAAATATCTAAACACCACTCGCGCCATACTTCTCTTTGATACTCGGCTTCCTGAGACCCACCCCCCCCGTGAATCCTTGAGCCCGGAGGTGGGTAGAAACCTGGGATTAAGAGCGGTGGAGACGAGATAATTTGTGGTGTGTGCATCTCGCATGGCGAAGCTGATAGGGCCGCAAGGATCGAACAGGGAAGGTCAGGACAAGGGCTGCTGGATTTGGTTTGCTCTAAATCGCAGAATATAAACTTTACAGGATCCTTTAGCACGTTTGTGAAGCTCCAGACAATGCGCTCAAAGCCCTTTTTCCCGTGGGTCATGGAAGGGTCTCGGAAATTTATTTCAACCACTGTGCGCATGTGAGAAACACTTTAGCTGGTGCCGATCGTGTCTTGGGGCGGCAGTTTACATACGATATCGGTTTGGTTTTTTTTTACCCCCGATATTCCCAAAACGAGCCGGCTTACCAACTAGGCCTGCCTTCTCATAGGTTTCTTTGCGAAGCGATAGGCGTAATACGCCGTCATTGAGGGAGTAAACATTATCAACATCAATCCGACCGTGTGAGAGCATAGTCACGCTGCCTGTCACCATATCAGATTGGCCTCACATTCTTAGTGTTATATCCAAGAACCTCAAACCATTCTTGATATATCTATTAAAGAATTTGGTCTCTACGATTATAGATAACGGTACGTAGAGCCTATGATAGATTAGAGGCCTTGATAGCGCCGAGGAGGAGGAGAATAGATCATTTGAGATGATGTTGTAGAGATCTGTGGGGAGGATGAAGTCGGCGCGGTGGTTGAAGGGATGGGAAAGAATCGTCTTCTCGGAGGATTTGTTGAGTAATATCTGGCATCTCGCGGAGGGAGCCATAGGGGTATTGGGGGTGGGGGGGAATCGAATGGATGATTCAGGATGTGATGCACGATGTGAAGAATTCGAAAGCAGTCTCCTGTTCTGGTTGCGTTGGAAATGCTTGGCTTTCTCGTCATACACACCCATTCGTAAACCGAGTGACAGGATGTGATTTATATCTGTTGGAATAATGCGTTATAGTAATAATTCTTCATGACTATATGTAGCCATGAAGTTATCCCCTAAATCGTAGCAGCCGATTTCTTGGACAATTCGGACTAGAAACTTATAGCCGATTTTTAAGCACACGGTAATCCTAGCAAATAATTACTCAGCACAATATGATCCATATATATAAAGATATAGAATAGAACCGTAATAATAATATATGAGTGAATCATTGCTGTGCCTTCTTTTGTAATAAAGTTAAAAAATAATCGAGTTAACTGTGCTTTCTCACCAAAACACCCTGATTTTTTCAGGTTAATATAGAAGATGCAATTCCTAAGCGTTTTGCGAGCCGCAAATAGGATCTATATGAAGCCCCTCTGTGTTTCACTGAACTTTAAGGGTTTATTATTAGTGGATATAGCTGTGGACATATGGATTTTTGGAAGTACGGGTTTTGGGGGTGAGATTATTGTATGGGCATGACTACCAAAACTATGAGATTTGCACCCTAGTTATGCTTTTTCCCACGTTCCCCACCAAATTCTACTTAAAAGACTCACAATTTCATTAGGCTAGATATTAAGCTTCTGATAAAAATTTGAGCTATTATGTTAGACATCATTCTCCTAAACAATAGATAAAAATTTACAGTATGGCCAAGTAGGAAAACCCAATAAAAACACCCACCCAGAGATCTAGCCCAATTAATCTCGGATCTCTACAGTGTAATCTAAAAGAGTATGAAAACTCATATATAAAACGTCAGAAGGCTGGCAGGATTGTGTGTTGTTGCTTGATCCTCTGGATGACTGGAATTTTGGTGTTCTAATATAGTAGTTGCAAAGTCGCTACGATCCAGGGGATAGCAGCAATCCACACCTGCTAAGTAAACGAGAGCCTTCCCTTTTTCTGGTAGCTATAGGTTATCAATATAGCCATGCTCACTGTCCAAAGAGTAATGGAGGTATTGTGGTACTGCGGGCTAAACTCACTTTATCACTACAACTTTATACTTCTAGAATTTTTGAATTTAGACTACAAAGTTGATTTCCTTGTATTATACACATTAATCAGTAGAAAAGCTAAGTCTATACCGCATATTTTTGTGTTGCTTGTCACCCAATAGGTTTCTGATGCCCCCCGAATTTCTCCTTCGACTGTTTTACAGCTTCCATATGCTAACACGCTGTTTTCCTAGGTCTTAATCTGACAACATACCCGCATAATCATCAGCGCTTGCGAACGTCGGCAGGTTCTTCAATTTCCTTCTCTTCTTTTTCCTGTCATCCGCCTCATCTTCCTTTGGTGCCTTAGTAACTTCATTTATCTTCTTTGATGCCACCTCAAGTTCCGCCTCAAATGCCTTTTGTAGGTCATCCGGTACGTCATCTTCATCGCCCCAGACGTCGTCATCCTCATCGTCAAAGTCTGGACCCTCATCACTCTTTTCTCCATCGCCGTCCTGTCCCTCTGCAAAGGAGGCGTCGCCTTCCTCGTCTACGTCCATGCTGTCATCGTCATCTTCCTCCTCATCAAAGTCCACATCATCAGCATCCATGTTGTCGCCTTCCAACTCCGGTCGACTCCCTACAAGCGCTTTCCAGATCTCCTCCTCGTTTTGCTCCTCTTCCTCTTCAGAATCTTCTTTATCCTTCTCTGCCTTCTCCGCAGCGGAACCTTTCTTTGGTGCGACGTTGTTGAAGTACTTGTGGAAGAATACCTCATCGACCGCCACATCTTCAACTTTCTGCTTCCAGAATGCGTCGGAGTTGACGGGGATTGCTGATTTACCCGCGCCTCGGGTTGAAAGCACCATGCCCCGCATGTCGCCCCCTGCAAGGGGCTGCATGATTGAGGAGCCACGGCCTTGGGAGGGCGCAGTTTTGGCGTTGCGGTAAACGAAACGATCAAGGAAGTGCGTGAGCGTATGCATGCCGAGATCTGGCTTAGAGGGCATTTTCCTTTTCTCATGGAGGTGCGAAGCGAAAAGGGCAACTGAGGGATGATAGTAAGATAAAAAGGGAACCTAGATCAACCAATATTAGCCTCCGTGTCCTCCGTTGGATATATTTGGTAAGGGAGATATACCAATTCCCAAAGACAACTCCTATCGGCGTTAGCATGTGAAGGATCTCTCTTCCTTCCATCGTACTCTACTCGTTTCCCTTCCGCTTTCTCACCCGCTGCTGCCTCTTCGTCTTCCCCTTCCTCAGGCACATCTCTAAATACTTCCTCTTCCTCTTCCTCTGTTTCCTGTGGTGTATCAAGAAGCGAGTGAAGTGAGGGAACTGTGCCCTCAAGCTCACTAAGCAAAAATAGCACACCACAAATGAACGAAGGCTGATGAAATGTTGCGATTTGAATGACCCGTTTTACAAACGCCTTGACACGCTTTACCTGGTTATCTGCTTTGAGAGCCTTGAAAAGTAAGTTGAGGTACATGGCTTGTTTGGAGGAGCTGACGAGACGTTGATCGAGAAGTGACTCGTAGAGCGTTCGGTAGAATCTATCTGATACCGCCTATTCCTCCACTATTAGCATATCACGCTTCCGGATAAGTCTCCAGAATACCATAAGACATACCTGTTTGCTATTTGCCACTTGAAAAATCAACATCAACGCCTGTATACTGGTATTAAAATTGCCCGAGTGTGTGATGCGGAACAACGTGTCCATATGTTTTTGGAAAACCTCGTCATCCACCTGTGAGAATGGAAACGCGCGATTCACCCCCGTCAACACTGCACTAATTAACTTCGCATTCATTTCCTCGACGAACTGCTTTCCCTTCTCCTCCGCCTCTGCTCTTAGGCGTGCCTTCCTGTTCATCTTCTCTCCCTTATGCGGCATCGCAGGTTTATTCTCTCCGAACTTGGTATGCGTGCCACCTGGGCCGGCTGCGTTTACACCAGTCGCGAGATCCTTCTGATCCTTCTTAAGTAGCGAGGTGAAGACTGCGAAGTAAAGGTTAAGGAGCTTGTTGGCGACTTCAACTTCACGTGAAGACAGAATAGTCTGGTTCAGTGTGATGATGGCATAGTATTTCGCATGCACACTGTTGCCGGGGCGGAAGACAACCTCAGATTCAATGCTATTTATGATGATGGATTTCATGGCGGGATGGGAGGCTTGAAGCTTTAGGAGGAGGAAGGAGACCTTTGAAGAGACCTTTTTGTCGGTGTCACCCTGTTGCATACAACAAAATTAATTAGAACCGAGTGAGGGCATATGATTGAAGCTGCAAAAGAGAGGGTGCATACAAGTTTATTAACTAAGAGGCGGAGAAGATTCGCCTCTTGTTCGGGTTTCTCACGGAGAAGCTCCCACACATAGCCGACGGCGTGAGTGCGCACGAATTCAAGTTGGTCGGAACATAGTGTCTCAAGGATTTTTAGAATCTCGAAATAGAAATTCTTTAGCCACTCTTCGTACGCCCACAGCAAAAGATGCAGATCGGTGCAATCCTTACTTCCCAATCCGGGTTGCCTGGAAAAGAACTTTAGCTTCCTGTTCGGTGGTAGAACCACACCGGATGCAAAAAGATCCTTGATTGCACCCATAGCAGACACTGCCTGGGAGCGCGACTTTTTCCGAGCAAGGCCAAGAAGCGTTTCAAGGGTTTTTGTAGTATGGAGGGGGGATTCTTGACATATCAACGTCAGGGCGGAGATCTTGTCGGTCAGGGTTCCTGATGTCATGATGGTGCTTAGGAACTGGCGGTCAGAAGACTTTGTGAGGTGAGAAGCGGAATAGACGGAATTTTCGGAAGTGAGAAGAGCTTTTGCTTTGGTGTAGAGAGTTTCAATGTCTGCTGGCGTTGGGTGGGTGCTGGGCGCGGTGAGGACAGGGAGTTCATGGGCGTGCCAGTCGGGGCGGGGGGCAAACAGCTGATAACTTTAGTAACTGAAAGACCAGAAATCATTAAACCATGAAGGCTGGAGGTGAAAATTACCAGTTTGCTGCTTTTGGACTTGGTGCTAGTAGTTACGGGAGTTTCGATAATAGGAGCTGCCTTAACTTCCTCCTCCTCCTCCTCCTCCATATCCTCACCCTCCTCGCCTTCCTCCTCCTCCTCCTCCTCCCACTCCGCATCTTCCGTTTCATCTTCGTCTGCCACGGTATCGAATTTGCCGCCTTCCAGTCCAATTTCCTTCATGAACCCTGCCAGCTCATTCTTCAAGCCCTTTGCCGCCTTGCCAGAATCTTTGGGCCCGGTTTCCTCAATTTCAGAGTCCGACTGAATATCGTTCACCAGATCCAGATCTTCCTGAGTGCCCCCCAACTCAATGATCTCCCTCAGGAGCGCCTCTTTGTCGATTTTTCCCTTCGTCCCTAATTTTTCCGGAAGGGTACCATTGGTGCGCGCAGGCTTTGCCGATGTAGCCTGTAGAGGCTTCGTCCCCTCCGTGTCTCGCGCTCGCTTTTTGCCTCGGATATTGTTCGTTGCTTCTGATCGGTCCTTCTTTTTGTCATCCCGCTTCTTTACCGGGACCAGTTTCTCGGTGGATTTCTCAACGGGTAGATCTTTCACCACCTTCTTTCCTTTGCCATTGTCTCTAGCGGGACGCAGATTTTTGCCTCGTTCCTGAGACTTTGCTTTATCGAAATTGGTCTGAATGGTCTGCGTGAGTTTTGTCAGAGCGTCAGCCGAGAGTAACGGGGCATCTGAGACTCCCGAGGAATTGGAAATTGTCGCAGTCGGTTCAGGTACTGCAGCAGCTTGTGTGGACTTTGACTTTTTTGCCATATTTGGAGTTTGTGGTCTTGGATGGCTGTGTGGGGGAAGCTGAGCAGCGTAAGAAGGATCCTCCACTGGCTGGCCCGGACGTCCCTTGGGGGGGTTTTTTCTCGCCGCAAAAGAAAAAAAGATCGCCTTGAAATTTTCAGCGGAGGAGAGTAGAACCAGTGCTACGCAGGGATCATGCATATCGAAGCACCCCGTTCCATTTCTCCCGCCCCACCATCTACCACCACTACACTCCACCTACCAGGCGTTTTCTATGGCCAACCCGTACTGGTAGATTTATCGTCCACAACACCATCCCAAATAATAAGAAAATGGCTTTGTGGCTCTCTCCAGTTAGATCACTCCATCTTTGTAGGCCATGCGCTCGGAGAGTTGTCGTGAGATCTCCGTCGTTGGTCAGGTTTCTGGCGGTATGTCTATTTTGCATTGGGAGAAACCATGTTTGTAATTAATACCCTAAATACTCATATCAACTATAGGTGGATCATAGAAACCGACGGTCCAACTTTTTTGCTCCGAGTGGAGGAATTGCGCCTAAGGGTGATGAAGGTCTGTTAGCGAATTCTCAAGCGTTGCGATATGACATGAAGAACATGTTTGCTGATAGCTCAGAGGAAAGCAGAGGATGTGCATTCACTACTGATTCGAACTGGATTTCTGCGACAGGTATAGCCGTCTCTCTTGGACATAATTGGATTGAAGGACTGACACACGACTGACCATCAAGGCCCACTCGGGAATCTTCCACTATCTCCCGCTTGGCCAACGAGTTCACGAGAAACTTGAGAGACTGATTGACAGACACATGCGCTCAATTGGTTAGCACGACACCATCTCAAACGGAGGGAACGGAAAAATAAAAGTGCTGACCCCAGCCTGAGGTGCCTCAAAACTCGCACTTTCCACAATCTCGTCGGAGAAATTGTGGGCGAAAACGGACCGACTTTCTAAAGGCGGTGCAGAAGTGAAATCACCTACTGCTGAGTGTAACAGCACGGAAACGCCCAATGCTAACAATTACGATAGCTTTTTAGATTTAAGGATCGCAAGGGAAACAAATTACTGCTTTCCCCAACTCACGAGGAAGAGGTCACAACTCTCATAGGTTCCCTTGTGAAATCTTATAAAGAGCTTCCGTTGAGGGTTTACCAAATAGGTATGTCTGAGCCCGTTATCATCATCCTACTAATCCTCATATTCTATCCTCCACCATAGGTCGGAAGTTCCGGGACGAGCGCCGTCCTCGTGCTGGTCTCCTACGAGGAAAGGAATTCACCATGAAAGACCTCTACACTTTCGACTCCACAGAGGCCGCGGCATTGGAAACATACCAAGAAGTTCAGGGTGCATACAGGGCTCTTTTTGATGAGATTAAGCTCCCCTATATTATAGTACGTCATTCTTATCGCTCCTCTACCTATTGAATTGTACACACTGAAACGTGCTTCCTAGGCCGAAGCCGACTCTGGAAATATGGGCGGCACACTCTCCCACGAGTACCATTACCCTTCTCCCTCCGGAGAAGACAGCATTCTCTCCTGTGATTCCTGCGCCTACACCTCCAACGAAGAGGCCGCGCGCGCACGCTCCCCGTCCAATCCACTTACTATAGAAGACCCCTCCGACATTGCCGTCTTTCACGGCATCACCCAGGACCGAAAGACCCTCCTCAACGTCTTCTACCCGAAAAATCACACACACGATGGAGAAAAGTTAGGCAATGGAGTCAACGTGAATAAACTCAAGTCTCTCATCCCCGAATTCGACCCTAGTATCAGCACTGCCGTGCTCAGCCTCTATATCGAGAACTTCAGTGAATACTCTGCCGGTTCGAAAAATGGTACTTACTCTCAGATCATCAACTTATTTGATCTCCGTCTTCCGCGCTCCATCACTGAGGCGTCGTTCTCGAACCATAGCGACCAGCCCATCTTCCGTGAATTCATCGCCGACAAACGGATACCGACAACGAGCATGGTATCGGATCCCGCGACAGATTTGCCATTAAATATGTTGAAGATCAAGTCAGGCGATAAATGTCCAAAATGCGAGGAAGGAAGATTGACAGTGACGAGCGCGGTAGAGCTGGGACATACTTTCCATTTGGGCACCAGATACTCGGAGCCTCTGAAGGCAGTAATTATCGACGAGAAGGGCGAATGGAAACCCATGGTGATGGGCTGTCACGGCATCGGCGTTTCGCGTATGATCTCAGCGGTAGCAGATGGTTACAGGGACGAGGACGGGTTTTGCTGGCCACGTGTCATGGCACCATTTGAGGTGGTTGTAATCAATAGAGAGGCTACCATGAAGGCAGATGCGGAGGAAGTGTATGATGTGTTGGATTCCGGGGGGGAAAGCATGGAGATACTGCTAGATGATAGGGAGAAGGATATGGTGTGGAAAATGAAGGACGCGGATTTGATCGGATATCCGGTCATAGTTCTGTTGGGGAGGAAATGGGCGAGAGAAGGGTTGGTAGAGGTACAAGTTAGGAAAACGAGACAGAGGGTGGAAGTGGCATTGGGAGAGCTGAAGGAAACCGTGGAGGGGTTTTTGAAGGATTTGTAGGTGTGGTGGCTGAGTGAGGGCAAGTGGAGGATGGATGTCATCTCTCATTACCCTGAATCGAAAATTATTCTTAGGTTTTATAGTCCATTACCAAACAAAGTCCATGAAACAGAAACCCTCTCCTTATAAAAAGCTCCATGAAACCATTCCCTTATCCTGTCTCACTCACACTTACCCAACAGCACCTCCTCAACCCCCTTAACATCATCTTCATCCTCAACCTCGATGACCGTCTTAACGTCCGCCGTGTTTCGCATCAACTCCTTCGCCCCGGCATATAGCATGCGCAGCTGACCGCTCGCATTCTCTGGCATATAGAAAAGTAGCACATATGGGGCGGCTCGCCGACCGCTCTTTAACGTTAGAGGATATGACAACAGAACAAAACGCGGGGAGTTCTCAGGAAGCTCTTCGGCTATGTCGGCAAGGGTAGTGTATATTGTACCACTATCTTCAGGTTTTATTTCAAGGTCTTTTCTGTCGATTTGGTCTGTGGCGGTTAGCTGTACGACTGGAGGTAAAACAGTAGCCACGAATCCGAATAAACGAAAGATGGAGGTAGATGGCGGAGACGTACAGATTACGGCTTGTGGCTCTGAAGCGCGTGAAGTTCCGAGGCGGAATTTGCGGAGCTTCTCGAGGGTCTTCTCAGAGAAGGAATAGAGGCGAGCTTCAGAGGCCTGGGGGGGTGGATGTATTGTTAGCTATTGTGGATCTTTGAGCAGCCGAAGGCGATGAATATGTCTTCACCATAGTATCCGTTTTATGTTATAGCTGTATAGCTAGATGAAAGTTTTGTGTCTTGTTACTGCCGTGATCCTCCGATACATATGATGAATGAGGGGTGACAGCGGGGTCATCATGGGTATCTTGAAGCTCTGACCACTTGGAAGGCGCCAGGCACAATCCCTGATCTTATTACTATTTCCATCTTGCCAGATCCCGTCTCCAGAAATCTGCTCGTAAATTCTCTCCGGATTCCACCCCCCCCGAGCTATCGTAAACTGGCCTTTTTTCCTTCGCATCATGACCAACGAACCTGCCAAAACTGATACTCCCGCCACAAACGTCCAGGACACCTCCACCGTAAGCCCATCCCAGTCACAAACCTCTCCTGAAATTCATACCTCTGCAGGTTAATAGAAGCTGACATTATTTAAACGTGTATAGCTCTCCGAGGACGCGCCAGGCGAGCTGACGGCAGTGGTAGACGAATTGCTCGACAGTCTAAGTACAAAGTTCGCGAGCGTTTCTAGCGAGATTTTTGAGAAGATTGAGGCTATGAGCAAGCGGTTGGATGCGATGGAAGCCAGTCTGCAGCAGTCGAGCACGCCAACACCAAAATAAAGACTTGTTATGGGAATCTTCTTTATAGAAGGTAAAATGGGCAACCGTCGACACTACGTGCATTTACATATCTTCCTGGATGCTGGTTGCTGGCTCCTATATAATGGGGGAGAATGTTGTGGATGATAGACCTTGGATAGGGAAGAAAGGGTTTCCTCAAGCGCGTGTGGAGTATTGCGGGTTTCTTTTCTTTTCTGCAAGGAGCTCCCATAGAGGAAGATTGCCATACATTTTTACTATTACATGCAGTCACATGTAGCATCAGAATACCGACTCCACTTCATATATTAATCCTATATCTGCTCGACAGTGAAACTAAGGAGGAATCGTGGGATTTATTACAGGCAACATGTATTCCCATACCTAGATTCAGGATACACATATAGAACTGTATTTAGGTCTTCATGGTAGAATGGGAACCTACGAATCTATCGTACATTTAGCTACATGTATGCACGAGGTTCCACTAACCTCGACGCAAATATTCTACCGGTCGCTTGGGAAATCTGGCCAAATCTGCTATGAAATACATGCAGTAAGTATAAAAAGATTTGTAGTCTTGTTGCGAGGTCTGATGGCGAAACTAAAGGGCTTGAGATTGGATGGGGTTCAAATGTGATTTACAATTCATAGTACTATGTATACGTCAATTCTACAGTACATAGAATTCAACTTCGGTCTTGATGTGTCTAGAAAATAAATGAGGGGAAAAGATATCAAATGCTCTTATGATTAACCTGAATGTCCGTCTACGTCTAAATCGCCAGTTGGGTATCTAATAGTACGGAAGAAAACATTTACCTGCTTTTTTGTGTTATCATTTCAGTGCCTACAAACCCGTGCTCTCCGATTTATCTTCATGCAACCACCGCCACACCTTTTTATGTTGCTCTAATGCAATAAAGGTTAGGATAGTATGGGGCCTATTTTTCACGGATCAGTAGGGACCAATGCGACTTCTTGGAATGGATAACCCCTACCCTAACCTCATGAAGCTCGGTACCCACCCCCTAAACATCCAGCTCACCCCCTCCTTCCTCGTGATATCCGTCAACAAATGTACGATCCCATGAGTATCGTGGCTTGTCATGACTCTTGTCTTGATAACATCAGCGGGAGAACAAATTGTGGTCGCCACAAGCCCACTCAGCAGAGACGCAGTGAAATGCGTCCATACACCATCCGCAAAAAACGGCGCCAATAGTAAATACGATTTAAATTGATCATACGTTGCTAACTGCGCAGCCGTCATGAGCGTCGCACGGAGCGTGTTAGGCCAGATACCGCGGAAAAGGGAGCGCGGACCCTCTTCCCGTGCCATACCTGTACGTAAAAATATCAGAACACGAAAGTTCCGGGAAAGTCGCTGTATAAACTGGCGAAATATAACCCACTAAGTGTGGCAAATTTCCTGTGGCCCTGCTCCTGTTTGACGCCCAAGCCATTGAGTCATATTTCGCCAGTTTATAACGCATGAGAGGACATACGGATGAGGCCATCCAGGGCATTCTTATAATTGCGCCGTTTTTCAGGCGGATTGGCGCGATCTTGTTGCATGCGGACGTTTATTATGTCTGCTGGGTTGCCGGCAGCACCGCCAACCCACCCTGATGCTGAGGCCATTGCTACCAGTTTTATGAATGAGGGTTTTTCATTGTTGTGGGTGAAATTGGTCTTAAGTTTTTCGTAGACACCAAAGCGGGTGGTCGAGTATGTTGCTATACGTTCACCATGTCAGTAATTGGTCCGGAAATTTGGTATGGTATGTGAATTTCTGACCTTGCCGTAGCAGGCTCGCGGAAAGCTATCAAAATACGTGTTAGGAAAAAGGCATCCCAAAAATTACCAAACCCTTCATGGATCGTACCAAGACCTACCCCACTGTACAACGCCAGAAATCCTAGAGGGTGGCGGAGTTTGTGTTAGATTATTTCTTTGATCGGATCAAGGTATTCACAGTTGCCAATTCTAGTAAGCAATTGCTCTCAAACCTCCGAGAAGCTCTCACTATCATGCCGTGTCTCCGAAACTTACATTCCGGAAAAGCTCAACTGTGGATGTCCCCAATACATGAGTTCTAGAATGCCTTTCGTACCTTCATGACGCGCGACATTGACAAGTGTTCCGAGCATTGTAAGATTCACACCAGGAACTTTCGCGGCTGTTTGCAGGCGTACCTATAGACTCACCCAATCGATCAGTTTGATGTCTAAAGTAGTTGTTGGGAACGTTGTGTATACACACTTTGACAAGATCTCTATCAATCCAAAAATATCAGCGCCCAAATTCAAGTATCTGTTCTGTTTTTGAGATACCAATACATACAGGGGATGCGTAACGAGCGCGGCTATACAACTCGAGCTGCCACCAAGCCAGAACGGATAAGTTTGGTTTTTTTTTGTCGACATCTTTTTGTCCATTGTGGGGGGTTTTTTTTAATTATAAATATGGAATGAAGAGAGTTGCACGTGAGCGGTGCCCTGCTTAGAGCGTTGCCGGATCATCGGGATCGGAAGATTTTGTCAGGGGGACTACTCGATGCGTGCGTAGGGCTTAGGGCTGAATCTGGCATGAGATGAGAGTGAGTGAGTGGCTGTGACTGAGCAAGGTGTCTTGGAGCAGTAGCTGTCATTAGTTCAATTGATGTCTATAATTTTCTCTTGGGGTATTTCTGGGATTTATTATAGAGATTGCTTCTTAATCTCTTTGCTGCTGGGGTTCACCTTGGTGTACTTTTTACCGCAACAGTGCTCCCGAATGTAGGTTCTGTGTGGCGAGAGATGGCCTTCTCTACTGTCTCAGGGCGTGCTTACTCTAATCCTAACGAGTGATCTTTTACGAGCCATAAATGCACCCGTATTTGCTATCTCTAAACTCTAGGCGATGAGTGCGCTATGGGTGTTAGGTAAATGACTATTATCCTTTTGACCGTAATAACGCTGTACCTGGCCGCAATTTTTTATTGGCCCATAACTCAACAATACTGAATTTTTTTAAGGCAAATTAACACGTAATAGTTATGATTGACATAGTTAAATTACAATATTTTACCTGCTGCTCTGATAGATTGAGATGGCTGGAACTGGGATTTTTGCCCTGAAAATGGCTCCCAAACTCTAGTCTCGCAATCAGATGTTCATTCGCTAAACCCAGGGTATTTGGTGGAGCTCCTACAATCCGTCAACACCCAATATGGAAAAGGATTGTTACGTGACAAGTCGGCTGCGAGACTACATGTGAGTATTTAGCACCACTACTCCATCGCCTGTAGCCCAAATACTCCAATTATTTTCTGGTCTAGCTAATACCTGTTGGTAGAGTTAGTGCATACTTCTCTAATGATTTTATTAACTTTAAAAGCTTAAGGTGTAGTTATTGTTGTTGGATAGGCTGAGGTTGCTTAGCAGAGGGATCTCCCAGATTCTTTAATAGTAGCTAGTAATTTGAATTAATTGATCAAAATATTTGGTATTATTGTTTTTGTATATTCAAACCCTGTAATCCGAAATTCTAGCTTATTTGCGACGGTTCTGGGAGCCCAAGGGGTCGCGGAGATGCCGTGGGAGCACCCTTTCTTCGGCCAGAAACTGTTTGAAAGACCTCTCCCTGGTTTAGCTGAAAGGTCAGTGTTCAGCAGCCAATCTGAAACCATAGAGCATAGCACAACTTCCATACCAAAAAATGTTACCAGCTTTTGCACGAAAAAGCAAGCGTCTAGAGGCAATCCGAAAGCACAGATTTTCACTCCCGGACGAGAGCAGGAATAAGAGTTTAAGGACGCTTAGATTCTAGAAGTGCATAATCCCCAGATACTAGAGAAAAGTTCAATAGAGGTCCCTAGTATTCTATATTAAGTATATACTGATATGGCGAGGACTGCTAAACCAGAGGACCAAGTGGCTGATTGGATGAACCTCGTACAGCAATGGCTTGCCACTGTTTCTCATCGCGATGATAGGACAGGAAGTGGGGGATAAGGTCTTGGCAAGTCACGTGGTGATAGTCAATTAGCATGGAAACGAAAAAAAACCCTTTCAAGCGCGAGGAACAATTTTTGCCCCGCGACAGCTCAAGTTGCCTCAATTGATACATAATCAATTCTGGACCCACTGTCCAACTACCCTCATTTCATTCTCTCTTTATATTCTTCATCCCCCTCATCTCTCCCCAACCCCCTTCCCATCCCCCCATCCACAGCTGCGAGTCCAGCCCCAACGAGAGTGTGTGTGAGATATACAAAAATATCTCGTTATCATTGAACATGCTTGTGTGGGCTGCGAGTAAACGAGTCCCCCGCGACATCTTACGAACAAATCTACGTCCTGCTTCATATCCAGATACTTTATTTCTCCCTTGGCTTGCTCCTTCGCAACAGCGATATCTCCAGAGTCGCCGAAATACTGAATCACATTCAAGTTCTCTCAAGCCTCATGGCGCAAATTTCCTAAGCTCAACAAATTGCAAATATTCGACCGCCACCTCCCCTGCCAAAGCAGCAGCAGAAGCCCATGCAACTGTTCGGATTCCTGACTATTATGGCCCACCTCAGTACCCATCCCATGGCCAGGGCCTTCAGCAATTCATATCACCTGTTGACCCCACAAAAGTTATTATCCTAGACACCCCCGAAAATGAAGAAGTCGAGCGGCGGGGTAGGATGGATAAGGGTGAACTCCTTGCGCTGTTTGATGCATGTCTGACCACTGGCCATCTCGTCCGCGCGCATTTGATGTTGTCACAGATGTCGTCAATGATGGATAAGGACTCGCCGATCCTGATCAATGGGCATAATGCTTTCTTGCGGGCACTGTTGGATAAAGCCAATGAACCTCAGGATTTGAAGGTGTTCTTCATGTGGTATGAGGATAAGATGAAGGCACAGTTTAATATTGCAGGGAATGCTACGACTTTCGCGTTGCTGCTTAAGGCGAGTTTGAAATACAATCCATCAGAGGGGCAGAAATATCTCGAACAATACGTTGGAATCTGGAGGGGAACAGGTCAAGGAATTGGGGATGTGTTGGTACTGCCAATTTTAACAGATGAGGAAGTTATCAAAATTGCAAAGGTATGCATCTATCAGTCCAAGCATTCGTCGGGTTTGAATATCTCAACTGAGATTTTCAGATCTGCCAACTCAAAATCTCCGAACTCCACGAAACCGACCGACCTCTTCTTGAGGAACCCGCCGCTTATCGCCGCTCTACCGAAACACTCCCTAATATCAAGTCTGTTGCCACGAAAGGTACTGGGCTTGCTGCTATCCAGCAATCCCTTCGCTCCCTCATCGACCCCGAGCATATGCCACAACAATACTCGATCAACGGTAAAGAGGATCTTGCGATTCAATTGGAGCGTCAGAGACTTCTTGAGGAAGATGCATTCTCGTCCGCTCAAGAGCGCTGGAAAAAAGACCACGATGCAATGGCAGCTCGTGGTGTGCTATCAGTTCACCAGTCTCTCAACTCTTTACTCTGGGAATGGCACCAAGCTTTTGTTCCGCTAATTACAGAGGAGATTGCCCGAGTCCGTATCGCTGAGAAAGACGTCCAGCGTTCACCGGGCGCCCAAGAGCGCTGCCTTTACGGTCCGTTCTTGCGGCTTTTGCCTGCGGAAAAGATTGCAGCGATCGTGATGGTCGAGCTGTTGAAAACGCATAATTCCGCTTCGCACACAGGACTGAAGACATCCCGGGCGGTGATGCATATAGGGAATATGCTTGAGGCAGAATATCTAGCGCAAGAGATTCAGAAGAAGAAGAATGCAATCTTGTTTCGGCACGTTAAGAACAAGGATAAGCTGGCGGATCTCTTTCAGAACGATAGGAGTGCATGGGAATCGGCAATTAAGCGAGCAAGAGCGGGCGTGCCGCCTGAATCTGTAGATGAAATTTTACCTGAGTGGCCAGTGACGGTGAAAGCAAAAGTAGGTTCCTATCAATGTCGGTTTTTTCTTTTTGGGATAAAACTATAAGGATATTTACTGATCTAAATTTTTCGCTGTAGCTGGGTGCAGTCCTTTTAACAATGCTCTTACATTGCGCCAAAGCCCCCGTTATCGCTAGTTCCCACTCTAGCGGCGAATCGGTCTCCCTCGGTCTCCCTGCATTTTACCACACCTACCAATTTGTTAAAGGCAAAAAACTTGGGGTGATTAAGCTCGACCCAAGTCTGCTAAAACGCCTTGGAACCGAGGATCTCAGGCAAGGCATCCTTGGTCGTCTCCTTCCAATGGTCGTAAAACCACGCGACTGGCTGAGCTGGAACGAGGGTGGGTACTTCTATACACAGTCGCAGGCTGTGCGAACTAAGAACTCACGGGAGCAGAAGAAGTATGTCCAAACTGCGAGTGATAGGGGTGATCTAGCACAACTGTTTGCGTCACTGGATGTCTTGGGGAGAACTGCTTGGAGGATCAACCGCCAGGTGTTTGATGTGGTGGTGGATGTGTGGAATAGTGAACAAGAGTTTGCGGAGATTCCTGCTGCCACAAAGGAGATTGTGCTGCCACCGGAACCACCGGTGACCGACGATCCAAGAGTTAGATTTAAATGGCTAGAGCAGGTGAAGACAATTAGGAGCGATATAAAGAATAACCACAGTCAAAGGTGTAGTGTGAATTTTAAGGTGGAAATTGCGAGAGCTGTAAGTCCTATATATCTACGCAGTTTTTCTAGTGACAATGATCATTGATAGAACTGTAGTTCTTGTTTGACAGATTCTATTTCCCTCACAACGTGGATTTCCGCGGCCGCGCATATCCGATCCCCCCAAACTTAAATCACATTGGCGACGACCTTTCCCGAGGCCTCTTGATGTTTGATGAAGGCAAGGAACTTGGCGAGACAGGACTGCGATGGCTTAAAATTCATCTCTCCAACCTTTGCGGTGTTGATAAAGTTTCCTTCGATGATCGAGAGCGCTTTGCAGATGATCATATAGAAGATATTATCGACTCTGCAAATAGCCCCCTTGACGGGAAAAGGTGGTGGTTAAAGGCCGAAGATCCCTGGCAGGCTCTTGCTGTTTGCTTCGCACTCAAGGATGCAACTGCGATGGAAGATCCCACCAAGTACGTTTGCAACATCCCAGTTGCGCAGGACGGAACCTGTAATGGATTACAACATTATGCGGCCTTGGGAGGGGACATGATGGGTGCGCGACAAGTCAACCTTATACCCTCCGATAAACCATCAGACGTTTACACTGGTGTGGCGGATCTCGTCAAAATCGCTGTCAATGAAGATGCTGAGAATGGAAATGAAATGGCGAAACTGCTGAAGGGCGTAATCACTAGGAAGGTTGTCAAACAGACTGTTATGACGAACGTCTACGGTGTTACTTTTATAGGAGCAAAAACACAAATTGCGAATCAGCTGAAGGAAGTCGAATCTTTGAAAGAATATGCGTTTGACCAAAAGTTCTCGCGACAGTTGATGTCTACCTATCTTACAAGAAAAGTCTTCGATTCCGTCGCGACTATGTTCTCTGGCGCGAATCAGATTCAGAGCTGGCTAGCTACCTGTGCAAAACGAATTTCACTATCGATATCGCCATCTCAGGCAGACTATAAATTCCTAGCTAAGGAACGTGCGGAAGGGATGGAACCTCAAATTAAGGATGAGGTAGTAGAGGAGATAGAGGTGGACGAGAAGAAGGATGGGGAGGGAGTTAAAGCTAAGAAGGCCAAGAAGAAGAGAGAAATTGAGTTTATGACGAGCGTAGTCTGGACAACCCCTCTCAAACTCCCCGTCGTACAGCCATACCGTCACGATAAAGTTCAGGTGGTCAGCACAAACCTCCAGAACGTCTATATCACCGATCCCACTGTCATCGATCAGATCAACTCCCGCAAACAAATGACGGCCTTCCCACCGAACTTCATCCACTCCCTTGACGCAACCCACATGCTTATGACCGCGATGATGTGTGATAAACAGGGTCTTACATTTGCGTCCGTTCATGATTCCTTCTGGACACATCCTGGCGACGTCGACACGCTCAATAGAATCATCCGTGAAGCCTTCATTGAGCTACACTCAGGCAACGTCATGCAAAATCTCAAAGACGAATTTGAGCTCCGCTACAAAGGTTATCGTTACCTTGTCTCCATCTCAAACGATTTACCAATCGCCGCGAGTATCAAGGCGTTGCGCGCCAAATATGCGCGGGAAGTACTCAAAAAAGCTGGAGGTGGGAATAAGTTGAATCTTACAATGGAAGAAGATCTCGAATGGGAGAGGCAGAGAGACCGATTGCTTAACAGCAGCGATGAAGAAGAGCAGGCTCGTGGCATGAAGATGATTACTCCCAGCGTACTTTTGGCGCGTGAGGGTTTGTTCAATAACGTGATCGAGGACCATGCAGAGGAAGGAGTTGACCCGGAACATGCAGGGGAGATCGATCATGAAGTAGAGGTGGAAAGTCTTGATGCGGTAATGGGTGAAGGGGACATCGAGGAGATAGATGAAACTGAGTTCTTGGATGAGGGTGAGAGTAAGAAACTGGAGTCGGAGGCGGCGAAGCAGAAGAAGAAGCTGGCGAACCAAAACCTGAAAATGACGAATGTGTGGATGCCGTTAGAATTTCCGCCATTACCGGAAAAGGTGAGATCTATAATTTCTCTATTGGAGAATAATGAGCTGACTTTATGTTCTTTTAATAGGGTGAATTCGATGTTAAGAAGATCGAGAAAAGTCAGTACTTCTTCTCTTAAGCAAGGGCACTCATGATAAGGCGTTCTATTGTAAAAAATCCCCCCCCCTTTTTTTGGAGATCTCCGATCAATTCTTGTTTCAACGGTTCTGCATTTGATCCTGGATAGATAAAAAGCTGGTCATGGTGTATTGCTCTTGGTAGTTGTGTAAATTCATTTTTCCTTGTTGTATCATATGTGAAAATAAATCTCATACTGGCGGAGGCAGATGATTATTATTGGATAATTAAGACACTGGTGCTAGCTAGGGCATAGTCGTCGCCTCCACCGATCTTTTCATTTCCAGCATTCTGGGCTATCTTCTGTCGACCAGCTAGTTAGAGGCCTAAACCTTAGGAGAATGGTGATCAAGTGATCGATTGCGAGAATTGCCGATAAGAAAGATTCAAATAAGAATGAGAGGATGACAATATAGAGTACATGTAGCTACATGTACGTGCTTCGCAGAGTGTAGTTTACAAAATATCCTACACGTGGCTCTCATTTTCTATTAGATGAAGTGCAAAGAATCCCGGCGCATTAGAGTGTCATCCATCGCCATTGACCACATATAATAAGTAGGTAGGTAGCTGAAGGATCTATAATGGTATTCGTATATATTATCATGAGCTCTGGCCTTTTATGTAGCACTTGGTGGACTGGGCGAGGTAAAGGGGTGAGACACCTTCTATCACCACATGTCACTTGGGGTCCTAATAACGCCCTTTTTTCCAGGCTCGCTCAGTGGCGGCACGTGTACACGCACAAAAACAAATTTTTCTTTTAGTGTCATTTAATATCAGTTCACGGTTCTGCAAATACTTAATCAAGCTATATCTCTCTGAGCACTGTGATCGTATCAGCTAAGAGGACAGACTTACAAGAGAATGCATGGGGGTTTGTGGGAATTGCGAGGCTACAGAAAGAATCCATAACTATCACATCAGCAGATATTTACGTGTCTAATCGGAGTATCCCATCGTCTGTAGAATCGTGTTTTCGGTTCACCAGTGTCCCTAATTCTTTTTGTAAACAGCAAAAAATGCTACTACACCACCACCAACTATAAATTCGTTTAACCTTAGAGGCAAAGAGCATGAATAATAATCAGACTACCTACCTTTTAATTTCAATAATTTTGCAATTTTTTTCGGCTGCAAAATTTATGCTGGAACATGATGGCATTCTATGCTATGTCTACCTCAGAAGTATTCTGCTTTCTTGATGCTAAAACCTCTATTACTCTCTCAACTCTCAATTGATTTCTACGAATTTAGCCCTAGTCAGATTGTCTTTTTATACTCTACATTTAGATAGTGCAAAAAACAAAATATAGTCTTGTAAATGATGGTTAATTTTAAATACAAAATTGTTGCCCAAATCACCACACCAACCCAGGAATTTTGATCATAACACAATTAATATACGAGATAGAAACTTGCACACATGGCAGAATAGCTTTAGACATATACTAGAAACTTATTTGAAAGCCCCCTCATTATTAGAGGCCTAGAGGTTGAAAGGAAATTAAAAGAAGTGAGAAAAGTAGGCATTTTCGATCAAAATTAGAGCCCATGACTGTATATACGCCGAAAATATATTTCAGAACATGGCGACGGGCTTACTCGCCAGTCTCCGTTACAGACCATGGGATACAATAAACAAAATTATATTACTCTGCGCATAGGCAGACATGTTCACTGCTAATTGAAAAAAGAGAGAGAAAAAGAAAACGAGACTTCAAAGAAATAGATATAAACGCCACCAACTTTAAATACAACCAGACTAGATATCTTTTTCTTCTGTGTTAGACTGGAAACGAAAAAAAGGGAAAAGAAAAAAAAACTATCTGCGCCCAACCCGGACGGAGATTCTCTTGCAAGACAAGAGAAGGAAAACAAGAAACAAGAAAACCATCATCCCCTTCATCAGCAAGGTGAACCCATCCTCTATCTGACGGAGCCCTACAGCATTTCAATTCAGTCAGATTTTTTACGAATATATGAGAAGAAAGAGAGAAAAGAACTTACCGCGGGGCTCGATCGTGTCCATATCGCGTTTGAAAACGCTGTCTACGTCGAAAACCGGGCCAAGGTCAAGCTCTGGCAGCTGTGGAGGGAATAGAGAGATAGGGAGGGCCAGGGGGAGACGATTCAACTCGTAAGACTCCTCTATAATTTCTGGCTTCTGGCTCCTAACAAGGGACATGAGCCAGTTGGCAAATCCTTTGCTGCGGAGGGAGGAGGAGAGGATCTCTTTGGTAGAGATATCCTTATAGTTGCCGTTAAAGAGGATGGGTGTGGGTGCCATCTCGTGTTATTGTGGATCTCTGAGGAAGATCCACGAAGCCTTTTAAAGATTTGTTTCTGGAGAATGGAAGTTGAATGGTAGAGGGAAGGAATACCACGAATGGTGGGCGGGAGATAGTCCTTTTATAGTAGAAACTGTAGGCTAGGAAGGCTGGCGAGGCTATGGACCATCTTCTAGTTGAGCACATGAGCAGTAGCAATTGCGACACGGCCCCATACACAGCACACTTTACCGCGAATTAGAAAAAACTGGCAGCCCAAAGCCAAACTCAGATATTTACGAGGTGTGCAATCAAGCGGATTTAATATCTGACCGTTGGGGTTAAAAAAATCTAGATATTCAGAGCAGATATTTTAAATATACGTATTACCATAAATGGATTGTGTACTAATCAAGTATCTTCCGCAGCTTCTTGTTCTTAAATTTAGAGTGATTTAGAGTGATTTTGGCGAGATATTCTGTCTTCGAACAGTGAGTACGTGTAGTGACCGGATCAAAATTTATTCTCCCAGGTAAATACCAATTCTCCTTGTGAATCCCGAAACGCAAGAGAATACCCGACGGAAGCGCAGATTACGAGTATGCGCTACTATAGTCCCAGCGGAATCAAATTGGCAAATAAACTCCATTACTCAATCGTATAGGAATCCAGGAACTAAATGACTCTACCTTACGCCAATTTTAAAACTCATGGGTGGTCAATTACCGCGATATTATCTAGATAAAGTGTGGCGCAAACCAAAGACTTGAACAAAGTAACGCGATCGCAAACACGAGTGACTTCTGGTGATTTGGCCAATACCACATTCAAACCCAAGAACAGTCACAGTCAATCGGTTCAACGAAAATATCTTCGTGCACTCCACCCCTTAGACCTAATTCTAGGATCCCAGCCTCGGCAATTTCCTCCGCCAAACACGCAGCCTAACGATTCTTCAATAATGCTGCAGGGCGATCAGTTCCCTTTGCCTCTTCAGCTTTCAGCGCACCATCTGATTTCTTCTTAGTCTTTTCCGTGATCGCCTCAGCACCTGCCTTGGTGCATTTTGAACACAGCTCATCTATCCAGCTAGTACTCTTGCTCCCGCACATTTGATTTGAGAAAAGGCTACTTGGGGTTGATTAAAATATTCTCTTGTGTAGTTCCGGCCTTAGCCTGCTAGTAGGGTTGTGGATTGAGAATACGAGTCATGGAGATGCATATTTAAGGGTGTTGGTAGCGAGCAGTCATGCCACCCTCCCCTTTCTTCGAGAGGTAAATGGAGGTAAACTAGATGCAGTGTGAAACTGACGTCTATTGGGTAGAGCACTGCATGTAGCTTTTCATTCAATGATACTACAGTCGGCCGGGCGACGCGAATCTAAAATTTTCCTTTACATAAGATAAATTATACGATATAAGATAGAATCCTTATAACTCCATGTAGTTTAGATGTATATGCCGGATGGTAAATGAAAAAATTAAACGGTGGAGTATGTCATCACGCTGTATCACTCGCTTTCAATATTTTCGAGCTGGGGGTTTACGAATTCTTTGTAATGTTTGAGATAGACTTGCTGATTCTGTTAGTAGTACGTAGCAGATATTAGTAGGGACTTAATTAGCTTGATATGAGATAATATAAAAAATGGGTGAACATAGTTTTTGGTGGATGTATTGCCGTGAAAATGGTGTAAAGAGGAATTGAAATGTTTGCCTTTCGCTATATATACACTGATACGGTTTATATCTACTTGCGCGTTCGCTGGCCTGGTCTGACACGACGAATATATTCCTTGACGATATTCGCAACAGATCCAAAATCGTGTTTTGGCTTTCTATAGCAAGAAACCCATCAATTAGCACTCCAGGTTTTTACTATGCTATAGAAGGAAGGAATGGCATACCGCATGTAATATAACTTCGCTCTCCTTGCCTTCTTCGCTTTTCTCTGCACCAAATCAATATCTTCAATCGCAGGACTATAAAGCTTAAACCACATCTCCACACCAACTCGCATCAACTGGTCCCTTAGCAGAAACGCCGTATCCACACCACGTCTCCGGATATTCAGTAAGACACCAGAGAATGGATCACCATTGCGACGCCTCACTTGGAGGATGTCGCCAGGACGAATTGCGTCCTTGTTGCGACGGGAAAACATTTTCTGCCGGGCTCCGCTAGGGTCAAGTACTGCGAGAGCTGCGGTGGTAAGGTCCTTGATAGGGTCTTTGGAGAGGGGTCCTTTAATGGGTGGGTGAATTTTTATGCGGCGCTTGGGTTCTCGAGGAACTAAGAGGGGGTTAGCGGGGGAACCAGTAGAGAATATAAGGAGGTATGGTGGTAGGGGTATAGCGCACCAACGATGAAGCTCCGAGTGAACTGCGACGACTTGAAAACGTTTATCAGTGGAGTGGTGGGCTTTCTGATCGCTGAGGCCTTCATTCCCAGGGCAATTGACGTCCAGCACCAAGCCAGTGGGCGCAATGATGGTGGGCCAGACATCATGGCAGGGAGAGCCGTGGGGAGTTGACGATGTAGATGGTCTGGAGTTGATGTGGTTTGGGCGACACATCACAGGAGAAGTTGTTTGATGTTGCATGGAAACGGTTGGCGGGGTGCCAAGCAACCGGAGAGCCGCAATGCAGGGTTACGAAATGCAAAGAAGGAAGTTCTCTTCAACACACCCCCACCATCCCTTATCACTCGCGGACGCAATTGGGCTGAAGCCCGTAAACAGACAGACTCTCACCCTCCGGTACCTTATCTGCCTGTTAGCTTGGCCTGACAAAAAGGACGCAATGGCTTCAACTCGGAAGGCCGTTCTACGTATCTTCGGTCTCGGGAATGCCCCACCAACACCATCAATATATCGTTCCAGCATCCAGCAACGAGCGTTCAGTGCTACTGCGACTGCGTTAAGAGTTACTGGTAATACTTCCTTCACTTGTCACCTTTCACCTTTCATTCGCAAAGTAATAGAATAATAAAATAATAAAATATGTTAAATATCACTCATTGACAGGCCCCATACCAACCTTCAAGCCTACATCCAACCCCGAGCTGGACTCCCTCCTCGAGACTCTCCGCAAGGACTACTTTTTCCCAATCCATCTCTCCCAGCATGACTACCGTCTCATGTACCGGAAAAGGAATCACGCCCGCCTCATCGACGATCCTCTCACAATCGATGTCGAAGGCGAGCCTTTCACACTGACCCCCCAAGTATCCCAACCTGGCCTACCTCAACATAAATTCGTCGAGGCCCTTAAACTCATGAAGGAACCATCAGACTACGATGCTATCCCCGAGCTCATACGTGGCTTCTCTCAGATGCCCTCCCGTTCGTTAAGGATGGCCAAAATTGAGCAGATGACCCGTCACTTGAGCAAGGCAGGGAGAACAGACATTCTCATGCAGCTCGCTCGCAACGCTGAAGAGATTAAATTCTTCTTTGCGCAACCCATCGCAAGGAAATTCATGCATGCTCTTCGGAAAAAGCAATTGGAAACGTCAATGAAGAAAGTCGCCACGAAGACCCTGAAGCATGCGTCCGAGCTTCTCGAAATTGTCGGTAAACGCGAGATATGCGTTGATAAGGAAAAGCGGCTCAGCGAGGATAACGTGATCCTCGGGACAGTGCTTTCAATGTTTGCGGATACCTCCCTGAAGTACAACAACGGCGAAGACTTTGAAGGGTGTACAAAAGAACACGTGCTGAAGCTGAAGCTTGCTTGGACTGGGCCTGAAGAAGTTAAGCTGCTGAATTTTGAAGATGCTAGGAGCCCGACGAGGGCGAAGAGCTATGTGTTCCACGCCAAGAACGAGATATCCGACTGGACATCGGTGCTGGAGGGAATACTGCAGGCAAAGAGCATATTGGTAAATTCGGAGTTGTCGCCTTGGTTGGAGGAGACGAGTGAAAGTTTAGCTGGGAACATTGCATTTTGGGGCGAGTTTATTGACAGGAACCGGCCTTTGATTTGGGGAGATGGAGTGAAGGAATCCCCGGAGGAGTAAAACTTTGGCATAGCTAGGGATTGCGTATTGGAGAGGGGAGATTTTCTGTGTATATTGTTTGTAGGGACTGTAAAAACAACCTTAAAAGTGAAATACATGTACCTATTCCCTCCTGCGGTAGAGTACATGTAGCTATTTCAACACATTCTAATTACCTTTCTGGTAAACCTGGTATCACGTGCACCTCGCCAAGACCCACTCTCCTCAACGCACGTTGGCGCGCTAGCATCGAAGCTCCAAACGGACGTCAAGCGTCGGGCCTTCAACTCCCCTCCAGTATCCCCCTCATCCGATAATCTGCAGCAGCTCTCAAAATAAAATAAAAATGGTATGTACATTCCCTGCCTTTCATTCTATTCAGAGTTAAAAAGGGATAGCATGAAAGAAATAATGAATAGGAATTCACATCCTGACTGAGATGCGCAGCTGCCATTATCACTACTCAACACGGCACAAGGCCATCCCATGCTGGTCGAGCTCAAGAACGGCGAAACACTAAACGGACATCTCGTCAATTGCGATACGTGGATGAACTTGACGCTCAAGGAAGTGGTGCAGACTAGTCCTGTAAGTTCTTTCTTTCTTTCTTTCTCCTTTGCGCCTCTCTTGCGCTAGTTCTATCCGCGTTCTTAAGAAATGGAAATTCATTGATTCTATAGGAAGGCGACAAGTTCTTTAGGTTAGCAGAATGTTACGTCCGCGGCAATAATGTATCTCTCTCCTCCGTCTCTCGCATCTGGTCTTAGGCCCCTTCTAACGTAACCTCTAGATCAAATATCTCCGAGTCCCCGACGAGATAATCGATCTTGTAAAAGAGACCCAAGCGCAGAACACTCGCGACAATCATGGTCAACGTGGTGGACAGGGTAGCGGTGGACGGGGCGGTTACCAGGGCCGCGGCGACCATCGCGGAGGGCGTCCTAGAGGTGGTGGAAGAGGGCGGGGTCGGGGCGGTGGGGGCGGTGGAGATCGTCAATAGTTACGAACAGGGTTCTGTAGGAGTTGAATTGGGTTCATAATTTTGCATGGTGTTTTTCATAATGAGCTATGGGTAATGCAAAATGTTCAACCTTTTAATATCCAGATGCTAGGTTTTGAGCAATTCACTGAGCCTAGAGATTCGTTTCTTCTAAGAAGGAATTTTTTTCCTGGTGAATTTCAAAATGCTCTGTGACTATCTGGATGCCCACTCATGTGCTATCACGAGTTATTGAGAAGGGTGTGCGGACGAATAATTTCCCAGTATCTCGTTCCATCCTCCGCTATCGATTGTTCAAAATAAGGAAGAAAAATAAAAGATATCTTCAAATTTACAGTCATAATCAGTAAGAAATCGTGTCCTCGTTCTCGCATCGTATCATATCTCCCACACCTATTTGTTCGGCCGAAGTTGCTTAAGTAGCCGATCAATTTCCAATGCAGGCGCCCCAGTTGCCTTCATCCGCAGTATTTCAAGCGCATTTACGTCCTTTGCTCGGAACGCCTCCTCGCCCGCCTTAACTATGAGACCGCAGCGAACCCACATATCCATCCTATCAGCCGGTGGAAGGTTCGTGCATTTAGGTATAAAGATGGAAGCAGCCTTAGTGTTACCCGCAGATAAGCACTCATTAAAAAAAGGCTTGAAACTTATAGTTAGCATTAAAGAGTTTTTTCTATCGTTGAAGTGGTTAAACAAACCTCCCATCCAATCGGACTCTTTTTAGTCCTCCCCCATTCTTCAATCTCGCCCCAATCCCTCTTTGCCACCAACGCTCTCAACTTCAACCACCAAAAACGCTTCTCCGGAATCTTAAACTCTGATTTCACTTTATTCGCCCTCGACGAATACCCCATTCTAATAAGCTTAAATACGGTTTCATTAACAGAATCTCCCACGAATCGCTCCTGCTGCAAATCCTTCTCAAAGACTTCCTGCATATGCAATAATTTCGCCGATTCATCCAATGACTTTGCTTCTAGCGCGTGTTCTTTCGAATCGGCGAGGAGCTTGGCCGCAAGTTTGAGCTTTTCCATTTTAATTGTCAAGTCTTTCTGTCCAATGCTTTCACGTAGGATGACTTGAGCCCCGTCGGCACGGCGGTCGTCTTGGTAATAGAAGTCTTTGAGAAGTTCGGAATCTGTCTCCCGTGCCGAAGATTCGATCAAAGAGGATGCGACAGGGCGGTCGTTTATCATGCGGAAGAAATTCGCTAGGGGGAGTTTTTTCTTCAGGATCAAGAGTACGTAAAAAACTATATTAGGGTCAGTATTGTTTACTGTAAGATTAGAAAGCTAGTAGCTACCGAGATCTGTATCACCGCTTTCAATGGCCTTATCGAGTGCGATCTCATCTTCTTTCATGCTTAAAAGAAGAGGCACTTGGCGGCCGGCTCGGGGTTCGAAATTCAGTAGCTGAGTAGCCAGTTTCCCTCTCCCTTCATCATAGGCTGTCCTGGCGATCTCCTCAAATGATATACCCCGCTTCCCAGTGAGCTTCATGACCACCATACGACAGATACTGTCCTCGTCATCTTGCGACAAGCGGACCTTCATGCAAGCCCAGTGGATATATATCCGATCTGTTGGTAATCTCAAGTATTCTGAAACTCTTAAGGCCAGTAAATGTTGCTGCCGATTTACAAGCCTCTGTATCAGTTTTTCGGGGGTGAGACGTATGAACCTGTTTCCTATCAGCTCATTCCTAAAAACGTACGTTTTTTTAGTAAACATACTGTTCGTAGGTTATCGCCAGTCCAACTTCATAAAATCTGACCGCGTTGAGTACTCGCAGTGTTTCACACATCTCTACGAATTGATCCGAGCTATATAACTCCAAAACGCTCTTTCCAAAGCTCGCAGCCTTGAGAAGCTGCTTTTGCCAGTGCACCGAAAATTCATGCCCAGCAGCCTTCACACAAGCATCCACGGCTTCCGGAAGCTGTGAGCGGATAAGTTGGATATTATCGTCAGCCTTTGGTGATTTTCGTTCGATTTGGTCGACCGCATCGAGAAGAATAGAAGCCGGGGAAGTTGCCCCAATCTTAAAGATATCTTCGGTTACGTCTATTGGGGAGTCGAGATTAGAAAGGGGACGAAAAAAAATTAGGGGGGCGGCGGGCGGGTTACCGGGGACCTTTTGCAGGAATTCGCATTTCTCCGTTGAAACCATTCTTATCCCGTCCATTTCAGGAACCAGATGCACCCAGCTGTCATAGTAGTGTCTCAATGCTGCTCCCTGTGGCCCTATCATATGCACCTCGTCTTCCCATGCCAAAACTACTGAATCGTTCCCACACCACTCCATAGCTCTCGGTAGTGCCGCAGCTCCCATTTCGGTATCGTACTCGCTCAATTTGTCCTGAAAGTCCGATTTGATAACCCAAACCTTCCCCTGAAGGGTGCATAGGGATACGTATTTCCCATTAGGTGAGACGGAAATGTGGACGAAGGGGCCGTTCTGAAGCATCTGATCTTGTACTTCAGTTGCATCGACTATAAGGATAGTAGTCCCAGTGGAAACAAAGACTTCGACATGACGGGAAAGCGTATACGACGGCGGGACAAGAGCCCATGCATGGATCGTCTCACCAGGCTGAATGAAGGGAGCAGGATCTGCAAGTAGACGAGGTCGCGGTTCGTCATAACGGGATACGGCAATTAGGCGATTGTTATTGAGGAGGGCGACAAATCCTGTAGACCAAAACCGGCACTCTTTTATGCCCACATCTTCTGCACCCTATCCCCAGTTAATACGTACTATCTATTATGAAGGGCACTATGGCGAGCATACATTCCCGAGAGAAAACTGGGTGAAATCTCCTTGGAGATCGTAGTAGCATCGGACATTACCGTCCGCAGTGATGACTAGTAGCTTTTCATCTTCCGACCACCCGAGGCCTCTTATCGAACCTTTATCCCACTACATCCCCAGAACATTAGTCTATAACATCCCCTCACACGTTACGTTGAGAAACTTAGCTGATCCGTACCGATATTTGTCGAATGAGTTTTCCAGCAGAACTGTAGATGTCTATACTTGACTTGGAACTCTGCGGGCCTCGGAGGGTTTGCAGCTGTATCTTGGATTCATCGCGATAAAGAGCTGTAATGCAAAATAGTTTCAGTATTTCCACTCGTAGAATCTATGGACGAATTAGCTGGTTTACCTAGAGCTCCACCGTAAGGTGCACCCGCGACAATATAGTCGGAAAGGTCGAAGTCGGCGTCCCACAAAGCCGAGTAGAGCAGGATCTTCCGATAGTATTTGTCCTCCACTTGCTCCCAGCCAGCGGTCGCAGAATTAGTAGCCATCTCGCAGTGTAACTTGATGTGGTGTGTAGAGAGGTGTAGATATCTACAGCTATCTGTAAGCTCTGTGTTGGGTGTTCGCGTTGTGGATTCCCTGTCATGACGTTGCGGCACGTGGCCACAATCGCATTGTGCTATTGTGAAACACTTTGCTCACCACCGAACAGCCGTAATCCTGCACTGCTAAAATAGTATTCCTGTTCAATTTCGAGGCTGATGCTGTATTTCCGAAAATTACTGCGTTCCTGGGGAGCTCTATAATATATCGTAATGCCATGTGCAGAGACGTATCATCAACTGTCACTCGACCTATTTGTTTCTTTTCTCTATTCAGAGGTTCATCCCCGTTGAATCTATTACGATTTCCAAGGATACCTCTACTTGGACTCTTCAAGCAACCTAGCCTGGAGAAACTGGTAAAGCTCACTTGCCCTCACGCCAACGTTGACACAATTACATGTAGTGAACCAGCAATCCACAACTCGATAGATACAAGTGAGCATTATCAAAAGAAGTCCTATGTACTAACAACCACAACTCACTCCAAGTCTCTCGCAACAACCACACACATTTCCCGCGAAACCCAGGTTTTCCTTCCAATCATCTTAGAAATCAAGTCAACCGGAATCCCATCCGGACCTAGTTCGCTACCACCACTAAGATCGTCAGGACCTTCTATGATCCTGATTTCCTCCACGCTTCCACTAATCTCAAACTCCCCTCTACACAAAACAACAAATCCCATCTCCACAGTCCTCTCTTCCTGTGGTTTCAGCGGTGGTAAGCTTTGTTGTAAGAGTCCATTGAATGCAAGTCTTCTCGTTAGGTCTAGCGCAATTGTTGTTGTCTGATTCCTTAGTGCTGGAAGTAGTCGCAACAGGGGCTGGACACTTCGGTTTGTTCGGTTGGTCAGCTTTGTCGTAAGTGTCAAGAACGTATCGGTAGCAACTAGGTATTTTGAAGGCCCGATTCTCCGCATCACCGGATCCACTTCATCTCTACTGTTCTCCGGTTCTGACTCTTTAACCCCGATATTGATACCGATATCTTCCACCCTAATTGTCTCCACCATCCTCGCACTGAGCCTGATGCCTCTAAGCTCAATATCCCCTACCCTCCCTGTCCCAATCTCTTCCCACGTCCCCCGAATATATTTTAGTACTTCTTCTCTGTACCAAAATGCCTCCCGAGTTTGTCTCTCTTGCTCAGGGGTGACCTTTGCAGTACTAACCACGAATTGTCGTTGGTTCGCTGAGAGCGATGGAATGGAGGCTGTTGGCCCAGGCAGGAATATTCGTCTGATAGGAAGAATGACACGCGATGTGTGGCCGGCTTGTAAAACATCTTCAGCGTGGAAAGCGCCTTCCCATCCTTCCTCGCCATCGTCGCTGATTGGGGGGGAGTCTCGAGCAAAGAGCTTAATCTTCAGTGCTTGTGGCCAAGAATTCCGAAGGTCCAATAGCATTAAGCAGTACTCGCCCGGATCGTCTTTCACTCCCATCCGTCTAAATAGTTCTTTGAATTGCCCCTGCTGGCCCACACCCTCTTTCTCTTTCTCTTCCTCCTCCTTCTCACTATTCTGAGCGACCCCAATGAATGCCTCAAACTGCAGATCGGTACTAAATGGTACGAAGTCTACTCTTACAAGTTCGATGCTTGCGTTCACGGTGACAGTAACTGGGAAAACAACCTGCCTTGTATAAAACTTCTCATGGACCTGGCTTCTAGGCATTCCTAAGTGCCCGTAGTCTGCTTGAATACTCCCGTGTGTTAGTCCAGGTTTCCCAAGAACCATAATCTCGAAAGTCGCTGTGCCATGACCAGGAACAAATATGCTCCTCTCAGAGTCTTGTTTCACCACAGCTCCGTTAACCTCCTCGACCTCAGCACCAGCTTGAACTTCGGCCGCCTTTAGTCCAATATCGTTTAAGCCCTCCAATATCTTCTTCTTCTTATTGTAATGCCACGTGAAAGCCCTTTTCTTTGCCAGCATTAACTCCAACTCATACATCTCCGCTGGACTATTTCCTTTCTCTGCAAGCGCTTGCTGTATCCTCCCCGTTGTCGAATCCCGGAAGCTAAAAACCAAGAGGTCTACATCTGTGGAGCTGAGATTGTTGAATGTGATCTCAAAAATTTTCCTTTCTCCTTCTAGGACCATCAGAGCGCTTTGAGAGAGACTCGTAGACTTCACTACCAACAGTGGCTGAGGGTCGATGACTGTCAGGTCTAGGGACTTTGGGATCGGGTGTAGCTGAGGTGGGGGCCTTGAAGCTCGTCCGGAGGCTGATATTGTCGAGATCGGTCTGTCAGTTTTAGAATCGGCTGCTTTTAAACCGAATCTCTTGGTCTTAATATTCCTTTCCCGGTTGTCCAGACCTTCTGTGAAAATCGGAAAAGACTTTTCCCTACAACCGAATACTTTAATTCTGCACCCATTGATCTTGATGCTACCGCCAACTTTGGGTGTTGCGTATACAGCAATTTGGTACGTTCTGAATGGGTTTATGATAACCCCCACACGCTGCACCTCAACTTCCACCCCTATAATATCCAACGTGACGCTTTCAACCTCTACATCGAACTCGAAGGGATTCTGCAACGTCACCCGAAATTCTGCTATCTCTCCCGTAACTAAGACCTGCTCCACCACCGCTGCCTCTGCTTTCTTCAAGAACGGATTATAGATGAATGGGTTTTTATCCACCTCTATAGGCGCTGAAGGTGGAGTATCTGAATCCGCATCCATCAGCTCATTTTTCGAGTGCGATATTGGCGGTCTCCACAGGCTATTTTCCACAATCTCCACATCTCGTAATAAAAATTGGTCCCAATACTCCGCCTCCACATTTGGTAGCCCGAGTTTCCTTGCTGCACCCACTGTCCTTGAAATCGTAGTAGAAAGCCGCATCTGCTCTTCTTTTGTGAGATCGTTATCGGCGGTTCGTAATAGCTGTGTTGTAAACCGAAGCACTCCTTGGAAGTCAGGTAATGCTTCACACAATGCCGTGCAGTTCCTTAGGACGTGGATCTTCAGTGCCGGCCATCCAAATGAGCGTATGTCTTGTTCCGCAATAACTTCGGCTGTTGCTAAGGACGTCCTTATGTTTTCACCCCCTTCCCCATTATTGCCAACGGGGTCATTTTCCTTTTTCACTCCCGGAAGCACCCCATAGGCCCTGCAAAGATCTTCAAGCAGCTCCATGACACCACTCTCCGCATCACCTTCCCCCAGGTCCAACGGGGAGCCTCCTAGCGCTCCTCCGCTTATGGCGCTCAAACCAGCGGCCGGATGCACACCCACTTCCGCTGCCCCGACAACTCGAGCCTGAATTAATCCAGGAATCAATATTTTCACCAGCTCCCTAGTTACCAGTGCTTTTCGCCGTCTCGAACCTATGGCCCCAAGAACACTAGCTATCCCACTAAGCACTCGTGTCGCGTCGAGAACTGTCAGGGACTCTACTGGAAACGGATACGCTTGCATTACCATTGTAGAGATCTCTGATCGAGTAGGAACACCCCTCCAGACCTTTGTTGGAGGAAGTGAGCTACCAAGAACAATATGTGCCAGGGACTCATCGTTCAATCCACTGGTTAAATATGTCGAGGCCCTGAGTTTACTGAATCGGATCACGGTCTCTGAATAACAGATCTGCGGTATGCCCTCGGCAGCAAGGATTGAGGAACGGGTGTATTGGTTGAGAATAATTTCTAGATGTTCAGTTAGGAGGGCATGTATGCTTGCCGGAGATGTTGAGGAGCCCTCAAGTTCCCCGCCCTGACCAGGAATTGGTGTTCCCGGCTTTGACGCTGCAGGTGAGGTTTTTGACCCCTTTAAAGTCTCAACCGTGGGCAATGGGATATGTGGCATCTGAGAGCCATCAATACGAGGAACAAATCCGAAGTTGGGGCAACAAACCTGGAAATCTACTTTCAAGTGAAGCAGAAGTATCAAACAGATCCCAATACCCTCCAAGGCTTTCCCATACCATAGATAGTCACTACTAGATTTCGCAGCCTCAGCTCCCTCAACAAACCTGCAAATCTCCGTGCCAATGATTAGCCTCTCTACCCTTGTCCACTACTTCAAACACACAAAAGACCAAAGCTCACTCCTTCAACGCGTCCGGGATTCTCCCAGCCAGTAAAAACAGCCCAGCCACCATAATTACTAGTCTCCCTTTCCCTTTATTTCTTGTCCTCTCGCTTGCACTTGTACTCCCAAATCCTGTCATTGTCATCCTTTTACTCGCATTTGTACCAATGCCCCCCGGCCCCAAATTTGCTCCGAGAAGACCAGCGGGCATACTCGCTCTATGATCCCTAGCTCCGTGTAGGTTTTGTTGACCCTCGGTTGATAATGGCGATTCGATAGTCGGTAGTGCCTGAACCGATCTCGCGAAGCTACCCAGCTCCGAGAGGAGAACAGTTGTAATATCGCACATTATAGTCCGCATAGACGTAATGCGAGATTCCCGCTTGGTTGGGACGGCGATAAAGACAGGACGCTCATCATTTGAATCTTTAGAGCGCGGTGAGGTATTCGGCGATGGTAGAATCGACGAAGAATCGAATATGAGACACACATGGTAGAGAGCTCGTGGGTACTTGGCGAGTAATTAGAATTTGAAAGCCCCCCTCAGAAAAAAAAAACACGAAAACGACTACCTACCAGAAACTTCAGCTCCTCCAACTGTGAAGATAGTGCCTCGGAGTCATTTCCTTCTGTATGGTCTGCAATTGCAATAACTAAGAAAGTTCGTCGGTGAAGCTCGAAGTTCTCTAGATACTCGTGTTCTCGATCGAATGAGGTTGTGAGGTCGTAGACTATCTGACCACTCGGAAACCCCTGGGGACTGAATAGTGCTGTACTCGAAGAATTAGTCTTGGGTACCTTCTTATCCCCCCCCGAAACGGTATAGATACACTCCAAGATTTCCGGGCGATAAGAGGCTGGATAGAATAGATCGAAAATACATACTTCGATTGGGTCTTGAATCCGGTGTAACATCCCCGAGACGAACGACATTCGAGGCTTGAAGGCGCTCAACGAAGGTGAGAAACCGCGAGCGTTTTATCCGACCTAGAGGACATAGTAATGCTCGAATCCTCGATGGCGCAACGTATGAAAGAGAGTCGAGGGCCATGATGAAAGTATCGCTGGTTCGTCGTTTCGTCGTTATCTGCGTTGGGAGAAAGGGGGATTGCTGAGCTATTCACATCCAGACGCAGTCCTTCCAAAGAGAGAGTGATAAGACTAGAATTTTTTGAACTTGACGAGATATTGTGGTCGTTCGCGAATGGGCATGCCGGACGCCGAGAAGGGTGAATCCGAACTGCAATTATTCCGGAGATGCCAATATATTCTAAGTTGTGCAAGGCCCGTAGTGGAGCTGTATTTGACCAGAGTTACCCTACTTTTACAGCTTCAAGACAATATATCAAGGCGAAGGCGGTATCAGTTGAATTTATCCCATAGATGCGTAATTGAGGAACGGGAAGGGAATGTTAGGCTAAAGCGCTCTAAATATACTGGGTTGATGGTACTAATTACAAGTGGGATGGCTCTCGGGAAACTCATGATAAATAATTAAAGATCATATCCGATCACTCGGTAATAATCTTGGATGGGCGACGGGAATAGCTTATCGCGGTGTATGGTATCGTGTCTAGATCTTACATATGGTGTGTTCGACAAAACCTTACGCACTATTTCCACGTATCCCACCCTAATCCTTTGTACTACTATTGTCATGGCTTACTTTTTAAAAGCACGCATCTCACGCCGCCTATTATAAAGAGTTAATGTCAGTTCAAATCTCAAGATTACCTTCAAAATCACTCTACGAACTACATACCACCAGTCCCTGAAAGAAACAGTATGAACTGAAATGCCGATATCCTTCAACGCTTTTGTCGAGAGATGGCAGTCGTACGGCCTTACCACTAAGCTCACGCAAGAATTGGGTTAGAGGGCTAACTATATCTTTAGAAAGATCGAGGAGGGATCTACCGGCAGAGTTGGGGTCATTCTTGTCATTTGCTACTATATGGTCGAGGGGGAGTCCAGCGATTTCGGCAAGGATCTGGCAGATCTCGTATCTATTAAATGTTAAATTTAAATAGCCATAGAAGGGTAGATTGGCACGAAGAAGCTTACTTGGTCATACGATCTTCAGAGCTGAATTGCAGAATATTTGGAAGATTCGCGGGGTCTTCGGTAGTGTATTTATCTGAAAACCTCATGAGTAAGTGAATGCTGAACTCAAGATAGCCTCTAGTAGGGGCTTACTGGCGACATCGTTCAGGACCCTCGCCACATCGGCCGTATTTCTAACGTCTCCGAACGGGGGTTAGATACTGGCTCTATATCAATGTCTCGCCACAAAACTTACGTCGGATAACGAATACTCCAGTGATCCATCTCGATTGTCTTCTTTCCGACCTTGTTCCATACTGCATCTAGCAATATGTTGACTGCACTCTCTTTGTTTTGTTCAACTTCCCCATACAGCACCGGTACCCTAAAAACAACGCTCTGCTTTCCTGCACCTAGAACGGCTTGTTCACCGGCGTGTTTGGTCTCGCCGTAAAAGTTGGGTGGGTTGACCGGAGAATTAACCTCGTAGGGAGCAGCGCCGGGTTTGCCGTCGAATACATAGTCTGTAGAAATATATATAAGAAGGGTATTTCGATTATTGCATTCAGAAGCGAGTTTGTGTGAGGCCTCTACATTGAGTCGCTTGACGCCTTCAGGGTCGGCCTCGCATTTATCTGGAAATCGTTCGGCGGCGCAGTGGACGACTACCCGCGGCCTATTTAATCCACAGAATTAGGATGTTTCTTCTCTATGTTTTTCTAGGGAAAAAACTATGATAGAACCAAAACTAGTAACATACTTGATGTCATCCAACAAAGCGACAATTTCCTCTGCATTCCCCAAATCCACCTTTCTGATAGTTGGGGGCTTTGCGCGGGAGAAACCTACAATTTCAATTATCCATTAGCAGCCTTGATGGATCAGAGAAAGGAGCTCAGAACTAGTAGTACGAACCCGTTCCAACAACGTCCCAGCCGTCCTTCTCGAATGCCTTGACGACCTGGCGGCCAAGTTGGCCAGTGCCACCAGTAATAACGACAGTTTTCTTGACAGAAGCCATTTTCTTGCAGATTTTTAAATTTTTCCAGATAGTGACACGCAAGATGCAGCTTTATTCAAGGCGGGGTTGAATGACAACGGGCCCACGGATCGGATAAACTTTTCCGAAAATGCCCCCGGTCAAGAGTTACTATACACTAAGCGTCATGAAACTTCACTGAGATAAAATACCACACGTCATCCGTTAATATTATTTATCATACACGATTTCATTCCTGATCCATTAGCCTCGAAAGTATGTACATTACGCAAATAAGTATTCTCGTCTGAGATAGCTCGATACATCAGTGTTGGTAGCTCCGGAAGTAGCCTTGCAACCTTACAGGCCGAATAGGGTAAGAAATTCTATCAAACCGGATAGAGTAGTCTCGTCGCCTAAATCGGAGTGCTAGTGGGCTCACACCAAATTTAGTGGATGGCTTAGTATATGTAGGAATCCCCGCCTTGGATTCTATCAGTTGAGATGTCGAACCTTCGAGCCTAGGCCTAGAGCCCGCAAGCATGAGCTGCGTGGCACGGTAAGTCAGACAATTCTATACCCTTTGACTCTGGACCAAATGCGGTTAATAATTCCAGGCTTCTTCATCCCCGTGCCTGCATATGAAGCAGCATTGGAACACCTGGTAGAATCTATTGATGCAAAGGAGATTTCATGTGTTGGGATCGTTTGCGATAAAGGAAATGATAGGATCAAGCGAGGGATGGGGTCTGAAAGAACTGGCTCTCTAATTGTTTCCTCGTCGTAGAGAGGATTCTCGAGGGGAGACAAATGTCGCGAAATTCTCGAAGCAATTGTGAAACTACTACTAGCTATAGCTAAGTATGAGTTAAGGAATACCACTTCTACTCGTGACACATTCCGACAGAAAGTCCTTTCGAAGGCTATGACGCTCAATGGAGTTGAGTTGTCTAAAGACACAGGACGTTGCTGAGAGCGACCTTCTTGGACTTTTTGATGAGTAATAGCCTTGATGGGTGACGCTTTTAACGTGACATAGAAGTCGAGACGGATTGTATTCCTGGGATGGGTTGTGCAGCTAAGACAGATGCTGACTGACATGAGTAGCTAGCTCTGGGGGGCCTTTTATGTGAAAAGGCGATGCTGGAAAGAGGTAAGAGGGATTTATGCGATGTGCCCCTCGAATTGCCAAGGTGCTCGAAGCTAAATATGATACTAACGAGTGATTGCTGTGATCTAGACCCGTTTTCCTTGATCTGGCAGACTAAGAACCAGAAAGTGGCTCTACGGATCTGGTGTTAGATTCGCCGGAGTACAAGTACATGTAGTAGAGCCAATTACCTCACATTTTTCTAAATCTATAGATCATGCGTTTTTCAACCACTCGTCAATTGTAGCAGTTGGTCTCTATCGCCGTGGATTAATTGTATGCTGGCGTAGTACGTGCATCTAATTATTTACGTGCATGTAGTATGTTATCATTTTTACCAGATATTTGCCTCTTATCTTCGCGGTAGTGTGGTCCACGAGGCGCCTCGAGGCGAGCGGATGGGTATGCCTCGAGGTGGCTCGATAAACTTGAGATATATACTAAAAGGGTTTATATTAAAAAATAAAGAAAAGAGCCACTAGCTAGGATATTATAAAGTCACACTGTTTCGCTAGAAACATCCCCCAAACTATAGCTATTTTCTTTTCACCAATCATGCCTAGTAACGGTCCTAGAACATACAGGCTCGTCTAAACAACAATCAACTTATGATTTAACTTGAATGCTCGAGCGGCTCGAGGCGAGCAGCCACACATGCCTCGAGGCACCTCGTGCTCGTGAGCTCCCAACCTCGTACTGGCTCGAGTCGAGGCCTCGAGCGGCCATGCCTCGTGGACCACACTGCTTCGCGGTTATTGCTTCTTTTGTAGCGATCCCCCAAGCCTCTGCTTCTGAAGAGCAGCATACACTCTCCTGGTTCGAGATTTTGCTATAACTACACACATACGTACGTACAATATATACAATATGTATCTGCTACAAGTTCTATTCCTCCTAAAATTAGGCAACGATATGTATGTTATTCGTGCACACATAATTTTGAACTATCTAACTATAGTTTAAATTCAAATGTTTTAATTGTTTTAAGGAGACTATTCTATCGTATGTGCTATCGTTTGCTGTATGGCCCATAAGGCTACTTGATACTAGCATACCACTTATAGATATCCTTGTGGCGAACTCAAATTTGTGTACATATCTCTTCCTTAGCGTACACGGCATACCTTGCAAAGAACTGCTTTTGAAGGTAGACAGCGAGTCAGTAAAATTGAGGGGTTTCTATGTGAGGGCCCCCGCGTGGGGTTCTTATTGTCTTCCGAGCTCAAAATCTAAATTTGAGTTTCAGTTTGAGTTCAGATACAAACTCAATTCAAATATTAGGATCATATTGTTAGCGAGAATTAGTCTTTGAGGACCATTGGCAACAGGGAACATTCTGTTTCTGTTCTTCCAAAGTCACGTGCAATTGCAAGTACGAGTGGTAGGTTGTTGTGCGGGAATAAGAAATCGCCAAGATCTGAAATTGTTAAGTACATGTGAGTGTCGTTCAGCGAAAATGCATCATAACTATCTTGACAGTTATGGGACATTTTCGCTAAACGACAATCATGTACTCTAGTTGATGCATATGTGGCTATCGAAGCAACTCATGTGACTGGAGCCTACTAAGTAGTACTACGGGGGTCGGGGAAAGTCTGACGACAGGTGGCGGTGCAACTCTTTTCTCGGGGAGCTCAAACTCGTTTGAATTCCATAGCTCTACTAACTAACTTTACCCAATGTTTAATGCATAGGATTCACCACCTCTTAACATTTTTATTAGGCCTCTTGAAGAGTTGCGAAGTAGGAAGAAAGATTGGCAGCTCTTACTTGCACCACCGCCTGTCATCAAACTTACCCCTACACTCGTATTACAGCAGAATACAGATGTAGACATGATAGCAGGAAAGGCTGGCTTGGCACCATCCATACATGTAGCCATAGCCAATGAACACAGAAAACCAATCATTTCGTGAGTACCGTAATTTAGCTACTCCATGCAGACTCTGCACAGATTAAACCCCGCATCCTTCTAGGCCTCAGCTAAGCTTGTTTACGAGAGCTATATGTACCCTTTATTACTAATAGCGCGTTATTTCAAGGCTTAGATAGATTTGAAGATGCCTTCGTTTCTGGGGGTCAGGGAATCGTTCAGAAATTTCACTAGGCGCAGGTCTAGGTCTCGGTCGAACGTTCGAGCCATCTCAAGGCGTGGTAGTCCAACCCCCCCTACGACGATAGGGATACAACCCATAGTCACGGGAAGGTATACTAGAATTTACAACCTCCTAATAAAAAGATAGTTTAACGGATTAATAAAGAGATAGTGCGCTAGCTACCATCGCCTCGGATCTCACTTCCAAACCCAATATACAAGTCGCTCCTCCATCACCAGTGACACAGTTAGCAACAATAAATACGTATGTTTTGTTTACACTCTTCAGAATATCTGCCAATATAACGCGAGATACAGCATCCAGTCACCTATTACTTCCCTGAATCCTGCCTTCCAGTTGGCTTTGGATAAGCACATAGACGGTCTCTCCCCCAAAGACCAGCAGGCGTTTAGAGACGGCAATACCATTTCCGTTGATGCACTCGTGGATCAAATTCGGGAATTCGACCAAATCCACCCCCAAAGTAGTCGCTCCCGCCAATGTGCAGAAAAAGTCGAAACATTTTTGAATATCCTAAAAGGATTTCTGGGAATACTGGCGCCCTTTCTTCAAAAACCTTCTGATATATCATCACTCGTTATTGGCGGCGTGAATCTCATTATCGATGTTTGTTTAAACCTCTCACAGCTTCTCATGTACAATGCTAACTTTTAACGACTATGGCAGCTTGGATTGAGATTTGCGGCCTTTTTTGAGAGACTTGCTGATATGATGCGAAGCTTGGGAGAGCATCTAGGATATCTCTCCAAATATGCTGAAGGTTTCTTAGATTCCCATGAAGTGCAACAGGTGTGTAAAGTGACCCTTGGTCAAGGCTAGCACTGTAGTTAACGATAGTACATACATGTAGGCTCTATCTATTGCCTATGGTGACTTGCTCGAATTTTGCAAGGGGGCGCGTAGTGTATTTATAGACAAAGATGGGAACCAAAGCCGTGTGCGATACTCCCCTTTTATCATAATAAAAACGGTATAGTTAATTGTTTTAGGGTGGGCATCTTTTAGAGTATTCCTTAGGATCACATGGGAACCATTTGAGGCAGGGTTTGATGGTATAAGTGCTCGGTTTCGAGAGCATGTGGAAATCGTCATTCGGACAACCAATATTGTCGAATATAGGAGATTACGCTTGAACGAAGCGTTGAAGGCCCAGGAGGATGGAGGTAAACCGTCGATTCTTTGAAAAGTAAGGTGGTTTCTAACTGGATTTAGATAAAGAAAGAAGAAATCTGTTGCGGTGGCTATCCAGGCTAGAATTTGAAGATGTCCACGAAACAATGTCTTTAAAAAGGCATGGGAATACAGGAAACTGGTTAACGGAATCTCCTGAATTCCAAGATTGGCTTAGCAAAGAAAATTCTAGACTCCTGTGGTGCTATGGAAGCCGTAAGCATTCCACCTACCCAAAAACTACATTGAACCATCAAACTGACATTGTAGTAGCTGGTGTGGGGAAATCGGTTTTAGCGTTAGTTCTACACCTCCCCCTTTTCTGGCTCTCATATTTATACAACCCAATAGGTCACTCATTGTGGATAAAATATCCGCCCAATATGCCCTGGACGACAAGGTTGGTCTAGCATTTGTGTACTACGAGTACCAAGCTCGCGAAGACCAGAAGTTGAAAGACATTCTTTCGAACTTGATCAAGCAACTTTCCCGCAAAAAGAAATTTCTACCTAACCATCTAAAACAATTCTACAAGCAATACCTCCGACAAGATGAATTTCCAAGCCAAATAAAGCTCCAGTCCCAACTTATGGAAGTCTCAAAATCTTTTGAACAAGTCTTCATTGTCATAGACGCGCTAGACGAATGTCAAGATCGGGACCAGTTTCTCACGCTCATCACCAACTTGTTTCAGGACTCTTCTGTCAAGGTCAAGATTTGCGTGACCAGTCGCAGGGAGAAATGCATCGTGGACTCTTTCACCAAGCTAGGCAGCCCAATAATTCAAATTGAGGCAAGGAAGGTTGATGTCGACATTGCGGATTTTGTGGCATCTGAGATAGATCGCCGAGCTGAGGGTTATGGATACGGTACCATAGATGAAGAAGCCAAGGCAAAGATTAAGACGGCTTTAACTTCGCAGTCTAACGGGATGTAGGTTAGCCTACAGTATCCGAATAATCTAAAACGAATATCTAACTAATAGCGATTAATAGGTTTCTATGGGTTGTATATCAGCTAATTTACATCTTTGATCAACCATCGCCTCAAGACATCGAGGTTGCGCTAGAGTCCCTCCCTTCCGGCCTGGAATCAACCTACGACCTGATTTTGGCGAAGATCGACAGACAGGTTCCTATCATGAAGAAGCTAGCGAAGAGAGCTCTGAGATGGGTAATTTGTGCTGCGAGACCTCTAAGCCTCTCGGAGTTAGCTGAAGCTATTACCATTGAGAAAGGGGTAAAATATACCCGAGAAATACGGAAATACCAAGAGGAAACGATCGTCGAGGCCTGTGCCAACCTGCTTACTGTCGAAGATGGCATTGTACGACCAACTCACCATAGCGTTCAGGAGTATCTCACTGCATCCCAGTCTTATACAAACGTGGGGAGTCGCACCCTTCTGCAAGAGTATCAAGTATTCCCGCCTGACGCCCATATTGAGCTTTCTCAATCTTGTATCCAGTGTATGCTCTTTGCAGATTTCGAACCATGTCGTTTTAATTCAATACAATTTTACTTTGATTTGAAAGATTGCATGCAACACAGACTCATTACATATGTAGCTTGTCACTGGGATTACCACGTCCGCGGGGTTGACGAATGGCCTGACTGGCTTCAGGAGAGCTTCGACAAACTCCTTTCCACTAAGTCCAATTTAGTACTGACGTACTGTCTCCGGATTTGTTGTCTTCGCGAATTTCGCGCGAATCTAAAAGAAACTTACGCTAAGACGAGTGCTTTGTCTGTTTGCTTATCTGTTGGACTCTTCGACGTATTCCAGAAGTTCCACCAGCTGGATGCCTCAATCCATGATAGCCGAGAAAATATCACAGCATTGCATTTTGCTGCTGAAGGCGGAGAGATATCTTCCATACAGAAGCTCCTAGACTTGGGATATTCTGTACACACACTGGACGACGATAAACGACAGCCATTATATTGTGCTTGTGAAAATAATCATAACGCAGCAGTAGGACTACTGTTGGAGAATGGGGCTGATATCAATGCCCAGGGTGGAGAGTACGGCAATGCCTTGCAAGCCGCCGCCTATGGCGGGCACGAGACGATTGTGGAGACTCTCCTGGAGAAAGGAGCCGACGTCAACGCTCAAGGTGGAGAGCACGGCAATGCCTTGCAAGCCGCCGCCTATGGTGGGCACGAGACGATTGTGGGGACTCTCCTGGATAAAGCAGCCGATGTCAACGCTCAAGGTGGAAAGTACGGCAATGCCTTGCAAACCGCTACCTATCGCGGGTACGAGACGATTGTGGAGACTCTCCTGGATAAAGGAGCCGATGTCAATGCTCGGGGTGGAGAGTACGGCAATGCCTTGCAAGCCGCTGCCTATCGCGGGCACACGACGATTGTGGGAACTCTCCTGGAGAAAGGAGCCGACGTCAATGCTCGGGGTGGAAAGTACGGCAATGCCTTGCAAGCCGCTGCCTATTGGGGCCGCGAGACGATTGTGGAGACTCTCCTGGAGAAAGGAGCCGACGTCAATGCTCGGGGTGGAGAGTATGGTAGTGCTTTGCAAGCAGCCGCTTTGAAGGATCACAAGACTATTGTGGAGACTCTTGAAGAAAGGTGCTCATCGGATTGAATTATTTAGCAGTACCTTGCATGCCGCAAAGGATGCAGGGACTAAAAGATTGTGAGTGAGAAGCGAACTATCAAAGAAAATCCTTAAGTTATGAACGAGGCCTTTTGTTTAACGCTACGTATACCTAGGGTCAGAATTGGTGATGTTAGGTTTTCTAAAGAAATCTGTTTCAATTAGGTATTCAACCAAACAAAGGCATGAGCGGGAGATCTGAGGGAAAGAGTGGTTTTATGTAGGAATTTCTTTTTTCGTAAATTTATAATATTTGTAGTAAATCGTTCTAATTCCTTGGGTAATAATTCACTGTTTCGTGCCCAGTCTTTGATCTTTATTGCCAAGGTCCGTACCTCACATGTCTTTGTTTTGAAGAAGTTGTACTATCTATGAAAAATAGACTAGGCACGAGGCAGGGTAATACAGTACAGTATTTCTTAAGTTTGAGCGTCTTATTTCTACGTCTTTTAATCTTTAATATCGTTTAATCACGTCCATATAATTAGATAGCCACTGCATGCATGCATACTTCCACTAAAAGTTCCTAGGAAATACCAATCTGGCGCTGTGGAGAACGAGTTGGCTCCAGAGTGAGTAAGTTCGTATGATAGAGTATCTAGAAACCGAAGCTTCTCACCCCCAAAGCGGGGGGGACGTTGTGATCAGTGAACAAAATTACCAGATAGATCTGGGGTAGTACGCAGTAGGCGCGTGCACATATAATCATGTACTCGGGTATGGAGGCAAAGATCGGAACGGTTTGAATCCTGGTCAGTGATTTTCATATACTGAAGATTGCAAAAAATCAGAGTATAAACGGCTATCAGGAAGTTTATATACCTGTAGCGCCAATGCAACAAAGGTGGTAGGTTTTCAAAAGTATTTGGAGGAGACGGTGATCCTTGTTCATGACTTCTGAACATCTGTTTCATTTTCTAAGTAGTCACAAATCTTGATCCTAATTCACACAGCTGTGCTCGGGGGTGCCGCTTAATAATGCAACACTGGTACCTAACTATCACGCATCATTAAATGTGTTAACAACCAAAGCCAATCACGAGTCCAAATAAACCCCTAGTTTAGAAAATACAATTACAGAGGGGTAAAAACCAAATTACCCCATCCTAGCTGATATTATGCCACAGAAATTTAAAATTCTATCTGCTCCCACGGTTGTATATGTTGTATTACTAAGTGGCATCCCCAGCTTAGGTATAGCTGCGTCCAGCAATATCCCACGGTTTTTGAAGTACCATAATTGAATGTATAATGCAATGAAGTGGCGCCAGATCTTCTTAATATTTTTTTTAGATTCTGTCTATCTATCTTTATTATTTAAATAAATCGCATCCGATTTAAATTATCTCATATTTTACTCTCTATCAAATAAAAAATATTTTGGTTGGGTTCTGCCTATCCACCCCGGGTCCGTTACGTCGTGATACTTCGAAAACCGCAAGGTCTTGTTGGACGCAACTGTACGACGTCTCTAGATCTCCTATGTTTTACATTTCCGCATAAGGCCTAGAGCTAAAACTTAAGAAATACCTAGCTTTTTGCTAGGAAGGATATTTGAATAGGAGACTAGGCGTTGATAGTATATATATCCCTTGGCCCGTTTACGAAACGGTCATTTTTGCAGCCTTTAACGGTCGGAGAAATTTATATTTAGCTGTTTTTTCATAGAGTTAGAGATGGTAGCTTTTATACGGCGTCCTACCTGGCGCAAAACCGCAAACACCACCACTTATGGAAAATGGAAAATGAAATGAGAAGGAGAAATGAAACTAGTAGATAAGGCTCAACAAGCAATGCTTAACTTCTACTACCAATACCTCTGGTCTTTCCATACCTATCGCTTTACACATGACTACATGTACTTATCGCTTCCTTCCACAACACTCCGCCAGACCAACAACACTAAAACGGCTTTTGACAAGATGATCGAGTATGGGGCTCACTGTTTTCTTTTCTGTAGGGATCAGGGCGATGTTCTTCTTCTCCATAAGGACAAGCCTCGGATCTCGCTTTCCCTAGAGCTCTCGTCACAAAGGCTTTTGATCTCCCTTACTTGGTTCCTGAGTAGCGAAAACATCATTTATTTGCCCTCTCTCTGTATCTAATCCGCAGTCTCTATGTACAGCCTTCAATAGCTACAGGAACTCCATTCGCATTATTTATGTACAGACTCCTTCTTCTATGCAGCGACTTCAAGTTCCAAGTGACAGCCAGCACACGAGCTTCGTTACTAACAGGGAAGTTTGGGAGGTAGCTAGTTATAGGCTCGCTTCTGACAAGTATAGAGTCGAAAGCTCGCTCACTGCAGGCAGTAGGGGGATCAATAGCTAGCTCCTAGCACTGGCAAGCAGTCTGGGGGGTCAATAGCCCAACTCCTAGCAGGCAGTAGGAGGTTGAAAACTCTCTCCTAGCAGGCAGTGAGGGGGTGCGAAAGCTTGTAGGAAACCAAGAGAGTTCGGCGTTTTGGCGAGCATGGAAGCAAGTAATTAAAGAGAACCTACAAACAACGCGTGTTAGCAACATTCAAGCAAAGACTTCTAGAAAATTCTACCACGCACAACTATTCTACCGGGCGCATATCCTCTCACGAGGTGTAACTATATCCTTTCTTTACAGGTTTGCAACTGTATTTTTTGTGCCAAGTGGGCGAATCAAATCATGAATTATCACTCGGAGACGTTACTTGCAATTCGCTGAGTCCTAGCCTTCTTCCATCCTCTCCAAGGCTTCTCTGATAACTAAACCTAACATGTTACTCATATGGTTCATTTTATTAGTTGAGGTTTTTCGTTTCCCGTACCCCATTTTCCATAAGTGATGATTACGGTTTTGCGCCAGGTAGGCAGCCGTATACATATTTCTCTATTCTCTGGATCGAAGCCGGATTAGGATACGATTCTAGGGAAAAGATCTCCTTTCAGGGTTTTGGTTGTGGTCGGAGGTTTTATTGGTTAAACATGGGATCATATTGATAGCTGCTAGTTCTCGTGCTGGAAGCGCTGGAAATGGATGTCTGGAGGTGGAAGCCAGGGCGTGAGCTTTTTTTATATAAATAGCCTAGATTTGACGTTATTATGACTATCTGCTCAAAAGTTTAATAAGCAAGTAGGTATTCATAGATACTAAGTATTTCCCCTTTCCCGCTGCTTTTGCATCCCAAGGCTTGAGCACATGTAGTTATCTTACAAAGAAAGCGATCAAAACAAAATCAAAACAAAAAGCAGTATAGATACAGAAAACTTTTTTAAACGAAAACCCTATTCACAAGGTAACCATCTGCATATCCACATCCATATCGTCTTCCTCTTCTTCGTCGTCATCACTTCCCTGAACATCATTATCATCAACACTCAGTGGTTTCTTCGCAAACAAGCCCAGCACCTTCTCGAACGCCTCTTCGACTGACCCCGCAGCATACGATGGTACGGCATCGAATATGCTCTCCAGCGCCTCTCGGGGAACAACACGGTCCACCATACCATCATCATCCTCACCATCCTCTTTATGGACGGGCTCTATTTCGTCATCAGAAGTAGTTCCATTGGTCAAGTACACACCTGACAAACCGCCACCGCTCCCACCAGTCTCCTCTTCATCCTGGAGCGAGAACTCTGTTCCGGAAGCTTGGTGTACGACGCTGACATGTGGGGCTAGGATTGGGGAGATGTATTGGATATTGGCTTCTGTATCTAGGACCATGTATCCCTTCCCGCCTTCCGACGACTTCAGGGCTGACACTGAAACTAAGCCAATGTCCTGGACATGGATTGGTCCGACCACCTTAGTGTTAAAGATGAAAATTTTCTGAGACATGGTAGATTTGGCTGGAAATGCTACGGCGAAAGTTTGGCTATGTTGATCAACAGCCAGATGCCCTCCCATTACATGTTCCTCGGCTCCCAGTGTTCCCAGAGCGAATTCCCATTGTACGCTACTGTTGACGAGATTCCATACGAGCAACTTCGAGGTTCCGAGGATGATAAGATATCGTTCCAGGATCCCGAGCCCGTTTGCCCGGCCGACTTGTAGGCCACCGATAGACTGCCGTACGACCGCCGTGTCGGAATCAGCAAGGTGTACAATCGAGTCTTCCTTCGCACCCAATCCTGGTACTGGTGTCGCAATCGCTATGACTGAGCCGTCTTCTGAGAATGCTACGTGACCCCAGTAAGGGCTTTTCGACGACTTCCCAGGGAGAACGTCCAGCAAAGTCAGTGTAGAGAGTTCGATCTCTTTTTTGGCCTTTGAGAACATGATAACTCTCCTGCACCCCCAGCTCGTCAGTCCTCCTTCTGCTCCACGGACTTGTGCACCGCCAGCTCTAGTCCTGACCCTCGCTCTCCATATCCTGACGCTACCATCTGCACCAATAGTCGCGAATCCGTGTCCCCTCGGAGAAGGAATCAAATCGAATACCTCCTCTGCTCCAAGTCCATTCGATGACGGGTGTGGCGAATCGACTCTTGTGACTAGCTCCCAGATCTTTTTCTTCACGCTCCATTTCCAGAACCTTAGATACACCTCTCTTCCGTGTCCGTCTTCTTCCCCAAGTGGCGAGTCCTGCTCAGTTTCCGTGTCATCGATAGGTGTTTTTTGCGTTGGCGGCTTCCATTCGTCGACTGTGGCTAGCCACTCCCCATCCGCTGTGATTGCGACATGAACCACATCCGGTTCCAGGATCAGATCCTGCTCCGGACCCGAATTGAAATTTGTGGCGTTCGTCCTTGTCAGTGCTTGTCTGGCAACATGGCGATCTGAGTAAGTATCGAAGGTCTGCAGGTAAGGCGAGGCAGCTTCGCTATCTGTTTGAGAGGTGGGTGTAGCAAGGAGAAGCCGGTTCGCAGTGGGATGGAGGACACAGGGGACTTTGGATTGCTTAGATTCGGTGACGCGGGCCTGGATACCGGCGATGTTGGCTTTAGGTTTGAGCTCGGTGGTCGAGAGGATCATGATCGAGTTATCGGAGAGAAAGATGGCGTAGGATGTTGCGCGTGGAGAAACGACGATGTGTTCGATTGCAGAGCCCAAATGGGGGAGATATTGTTTATGGCCGGTTTCGATCTGCCATAGCACAAGGACGGTCTCGGAACCACCGGAAACGATGTAGTTTCCTAGAAATGATCAGTTTTCGTGAGTTTAGCAGAAATTGAGTGAAACGTACCATCAAGAGCCCACTTTACAGATCTAACCCTCTTCCTATGCCAATGTAGCTTCCTAATGACGGGTTCTGAATTTACGCCTTCTTTCTGTCGTAGAACATTGTGGAAGAGATGCATTGCCCCGGTATCGTCACCAATCACCACATCACCAAGCAGGTCTCCGCTCTTCGCCTTCTTCGCCTTCTTCGCCTTCCCACTCTCGGTGGGCTCGATGGCCGGAAGGAAGGAATCCATACAGACCAGTTGGAAGGTCATTGGATATTTCCTAAAAACACCCCACTTTGACTTCCCTTGCTCCTTCGCATGCCTATTCCCGACCACCAACGTCTTCCCCACTGTGATAACGACAACCTTCCCACCATCGAGAATTTGCGCAGCAGAAATCCTGTCAGCGGGGTTCTCATAAACTCTCGTTTTCCCAACCGCGGCTCCTGGGTTCTTTGGTAACCGTATTCTCCACAACGATTCCAGTTTTGGAGTAGACTCTGTAGCGTAAACCGTGCCAACGAATTCCTCCGATTCAGGCTTTTCGTCCACACACAGAGTGATGAAACCGAGTGAGGATAGCCCAAGGTTCCACTGCTGGACGAGTTTCCCATCAACCCAATCCCATAGAAAGAGGCGGCCAAGGGATGTCGCAATGTAAGTGTTATTGTCGTTTTCAGGGTCGAGTTTGTAGGAGTTTATTTTCTCTGAAGGTTTGGTTGATGATGGTAATGGGATTGTACGGACGAGAAGTGAGGTTTTCGTAGAGTAGATTTTGAGAGACATTGCATGCGCAAGAAGGATATATCTTTATAAAAAGTCAGCTATTTTTTTTTTTTTAATTCGGTTTTCCCTTTCGTCTTCCGAGTCCAAAATGAAAATAGATAGATACCGTACTTTTCATTTCTTGAATATACCGGATCCAGCTGCAAGAACCTCCCACCCAGCGAAGGCGACAACTTCCAATTCGACCTCGAGGCCAAAATATCCTCCTTCTCCGCAGTTTCAGCACCAGCTTTAGAGCTGTCCTTCAGTTTTCTCTCCGACCTTGACTTCTTCCCAACCACTGCCACCACGGTTTCCCCCGCATTCCCAGCTACCTCTGCTTCCTTCCGTCCTTTACCTCTCCGTTTCGACCTGTGACTCCTCTTGTGTCTCTCCCCCTTATCCTTCGCCGCGTCCCCAGTTGTGGCCGGAGCAGCAGGACCATTATTCATCGTCTTACTCAATGGTGCTGATTTCGCCGGAGCAGCATTATTGGCCTTACCGCCCGATTTCCGGTTCTTTGGAGTCACTGCCCCAGCATCCGGCGTCTTTGTTGAAGACATTGCGCTTTTGGCTGGCTGGCTGGCTGTCTTTGTTGACGCGGTAGTTTGTAGAGGTTTTTTTTTATATATAAAATCAAAAAAAAAAAAAAGGCATCCACAAAGAAAAGTGCGCGAAAAAAATCTTGGCGCACGTGAGGAAGGTTGGTGCATTGGCTGATTGAATTTTCGGGATGCAACGCGTATCTGCGGTTACCGACTCTCTTTCAACCAACGGCCGGCTTTCCTCCCCGCTACGGACGCAACACGACACGGTTTTTATATTGAACTAGAAAGGGGAAAGGAGAAAATATGATTATTCCGATCCGCTGCTTCTCGTGTGGAAAGGTGTGTTTGTTCTTTGTTTCACTGGAGAGGAGGGAGGAGGAGAGCTGATGGCTTTAATTCTACATTTACAGGTCGTGGCCGATCTCTGGGAACGCTATCTTCTGCTGCTGGAGGACAATGTTTCTGAAGGGTAATTCTCCCTCTTCTTCTTCTTGCGCTGACGGGACATTCTGACGGGATCTGGGGGAGGGGCGAATAGAGATGCCATGGACCAGCTTGGCTGCAAAAGATACTGCTGCAGGAGGATGATTATGACACATGTGGACTTGATCGAGAAGCTCTTGCGGTACGGCGTGCTCTCTCGGTGGTGCTTTGCACGCGACTGACTTGTGGGTGCAGATATAATCCGCAGGAACGTAACCGTGCCAGGTAGAGAGTAGAGGGAAGGGCAGCTGGGGAGGGGGCGACTGGGGAGTTATGATGAGAGGAACGGCCGCTGAAGACTGCGGACTGTGATCCTGGTGGTGGACTTGGGAGTGCATGCATGCAGCAATCTATGGAGAATCTACGTGCAATGGCTTTTCTTTTGCGTACGGCGTTTGTAATGTGTATCAATATCATTCCCTAGAAAGCGGTATTTGGAATACAAGTTCCCTTCACATCGAGCCCTTGTCCTACCCTGTGCAGCTTCGCCGAGGATCAATCAAAGCACTGGGCGGGATGCGCAAGACCAATAACCTGGACATTGCCATATGCCAGGGTTCGTGATACTTCAATGCCTCTCCTCTATGCCTCACAGCTTCTCCAGAGCGGCCTTTGCAGCATCAAAAGCGCCCAGGAAGATAGCACCGCCGATAGAGATCCAGACAACCCGCGGCCCAATGCCCTTGAACAGCGCTGACGTGCCTTCCTCCTTCACAATCCCTCGGAATATCGACAACGCAGATTGTTTCTGCCGCCAGACGCTCAGTCCCTACTCCCAGCACAGCCAGCCCAGGACCAATGACACACATACCTGTTTCGCCAACATCAATCTCGTCTTCAGCACGTCCAGCGGAGTGGTGGCCGCCGCTGCCACCGCCCCCGCCATGCTCCCAAACACGGCGCTCTCCCCCGGATTCACCCTCCCGCCCTTCTGCCTCCCTCTCCACGTCTTCATGGCCTCCCACAGCGGGAACTGAATCACCGTGAACGGGATCTCACGCATAACCGTGATCCCCCACCCCCGATACAGCTCCGACCATATCCTAAACACAGACCTATTCGCAGTGAACGTATATTTCAGCGCAGCCCAGCTACTCGGGAACTGCGACGCCTGGGCCCTCTGCTTCACCACCTCCGTCGGCACCCGGACCGCACACGCTGCCACCTCGCCGAGCGATGCCGCAAGCATGTGGTCTCTCGCTGCGCTCATCCCTTTTGTGTCGTGTCCCTGCTCGAGGCGGCGCTGCGAGAGATGCGATTTTACGCCGTCGTAGGTGACGAAGAAGAGGGCTGCGCCCGGGGCGGATCCAGCAATAACGCTGCCGACCCCTTTGTAGACTCCTGACCACCCGCCATTCGCGAAGAAGCCGCCGACGGACTGGAGCCGTGTTTTAAGTGTGTCGAGGGGGAAGAGGGAGAGGTCTACTGCGGTGCCGGCGAGACCCCCGGCCTGGGTTGGTTAGTTGGTGGGCATAGAGTGTGGATTGAGGGACGTAGTTACGATGAGGGAGAGCGCGTAGGGGGGAGTAGAGGGGGGCTGCGGGGAGTCCATCGTGGGAGTCGGAGAGTCGGAGGTGGGGGGTGCGGTGCGGTGCGGTGCGGTGAGACAGGGTTGTGCGGCTCTGCGGGAGAAAAAGCAATGCGGGCTTTATCTGGATCCTGCAGCTTTTATGTCTCCGTCCTGCGCATTCTCACCAACTATCACGACTTGCTGAACTCGACACCCAGCACGTCTGCTTTACAGAGACTGCACTGGGCAAAACTGACCATGCAGAGATCTCTCCGCCCACTGCTGCGGCAGTCCTGTCGCTCACAGCCTGTGCGGATATCATTGCCGCTCTCCGCCGTCCGCCACAGCTCCTCTTCCTCCTCCCCCCCTCCAACATACTACGAGCTCTTCCCCTCCTCTCTCCCCCAGGGCCCCCCTCCCAAGGGCCCCTTCAGTCTCGATCCCCGGGCGCTCCGCCAGGAGTTCTTCAAACTCCAGCAGCTCACCCACCCCGACGTCATCACAGACCCCACTCTGAAACGGCGCGCCGAGGCCGGATCTGCATATCTCAACCGCGCCTACAGCACCCTTCTCTCCCCGCTGCTACGGGCACAGTATATCCTGCAGCTGCGAGGGATCGATGTGGCGGAAGACGAGACGATGAAGATGGACGACCAGGCGCTGCTAATGGAGGTGCTGGAGGCACGCGAGGAGATTGAAGAGGCGCAGAAAGAGGACGATTTACTCCCGCTGAGGACGGTTAATGACGCGAGGATTAAGGGATCGCTCGGTATTCTCGAGAAGAGTTTTGAGGAGGATGATTTAGATACGGCGAAGGCGGAGGCGGTGAGGCTGCGGTACTGGATTAATATTAAGGAGAGCTTGGATGCGTGGGAGAAGGGGAAGCCGGTGATTCTTGTGCACTGAGGGTGTCTTTTCGTGGGAATTGCTTGTGGGAGTTTATTGTGCCAGTCTGCGGTGTTTAATTCACCACTCAGCTCAGTAAGGAAGAGGGGATCTCTGCCAAATGTAGTATATAATCAATCCAAAAACACCAAAAACTGCCCTGCAAATACATCTCCATGGCCAGTCTTTTCCCATTAAACGCCCCCGCGATCATTGATGCGTAGAACCAAACCTTTGCCACGGAATCCAGCCTGTGCAACACCAAACGCCAATCGTCCTCCACCCTCTTTCCCTCCCTCCACCCTCTATCAATTCCCCCACCCAGTCCAGCAATGCCACTCCGAGGGCCTCCTCTATCCCTCCCCGAATACCGGGGCCTCCTCGCCCGCCTCTGGTCCGACCCAGTCAGGCGTCTAGGTATCTCCTCTTCCACTCCCTCCCCCTCCCCCGGAATCTACAGCCCCAACTGACTCCAAAGCCAAACCCAAGGTCTCGCCGTCAGCGGCGGCGTCGACTCAATGGCGCTCGCCCACCTCACACACGAACTCACCAAAGACACAACCCACAAAGCCCCCAAGATCCACGCCTTCATCATCGACCATGGCGCCCGTCCCTCCTCTGCAGCAGAGGCGCGTGCCGTAGCTAAGACTCTCAAAAGCTATGGCTTCACCGCTGCTATTCTGCCATTACTGTGGAGGCCTGGCGAACTCTCTGCGACCGGGTTCGAAACGAGGGCGAGGGCGGCGAGATACAAGACGCTGGCGAAAGCGTGTATGGAGCATGGGGTGTTTAGGTTGCTGCTAGCACACCATGCGGATGATCAGGCGGAGACGGTGATGATGAGGATGATATCAGGGAGTAAGATTGATGGGCTGGGGGGCATGAAGGCGGTTGCTGGGATGCCCGAGTGCTGGGATATCTATGGTGCGAAACAGATAGTTGTGGGAAGGCCGTTTTTGGAGGTTGGGAAGGTAGGCGCTGTATTACATTTCTACTATCCTATATCACTATCTGCAGCTCTGAGGACCAGGTCTAATATAACCTCCCCTACCTTCCCCAGGAACGACTAAAAGCTACCTGCGAACACAATTCCGTCCCCTGGTTCGAAGACGAAACCAACAAAGACCCAACCCACACCCGCCGAAATGCAGTCCGAAAACTCCTGACATCCTACCCCCCACAGCTCCCTAAAGCCCTGCAAAGAGAATCTATAGTCGCCATGTCCAAGCGCGCCGAAGCCCGTAACCTCAGCCTGAAGATCGAAGCGCTCCGGCTCCTCCGCGACTACTGCGATATCAATCTTAACACTCGCACAGGGACTATCAAACTCACCCTACCACACAACCACGCTACACTATGGAAAGACGTGAGGGAACTGGTGCTTATGCGCATGCTGATCGAGATAGCGGAAATGATCTCACCAAGCCAGAGGGTAGAGACTAGACACATGTGGACGGCGCTCGAGAGGGTGTTTAACGCGCAGGCCGAAGAGGACATCAAGACATTCACGTCTGCGGGACTAACGTGGACCTACGAAGGGAAGCAGAAGTGGACACTTGCCCGCGAACCATTCTATGCCAATAAGAGAGATCTGACTACTGAGATTGCTCCCGCAGGGGGGTGGAGTGAGTGGAAGCTCTGGGATGGAAGGTGGTGGATAAGAGTGCAGATGCCAGTCGGGAAGAGCACGTTCGTGAGGGTGCTGAGGGCAGACGATATGCAGTTAGTGCGAGCTGCTGCGATGGATCGGAGGATGAAGCAGTCGTTGGAAGGTGCGCTACGGGAGCTGAAAATGGGAATGCGGTTTACGGTGCCGGTGATTTACTGGAGGGAGGGTGAGGGTGAGGCGGCGAAGGAGATATTGGTGGCGCTGCCGACTGTGGGGCTGGATTTCGTGGATGAAGCAAAGTATGAGATACAGTTTAAAGATTAGAGTGTGCAATTGCTATATATTTGTTGGGCTGGGTTGGAGAACGATCTCCTCGGAATCACATATCTCTTTCCTTCACGATATATCACTCGATCGAGGTTTGGCCTCTTTTCGCGCAGATGGTCGATTGATGGGGGAGGGTAGACAAGCAGTGCTATTGTACGTGATCTTCGTGTCTCTTCTTCTTAGGGATCTCACAGGTTTAATCCACCCGATAATTTCCTAAAGAAGGTCAAGGGCCTCTTGCCAGCCTCGAACCAGGCGAAACATACATGTACCTAAGCAATGATATAGATCGGTATTGTCTTGACCCACTCTCGGAAATCTCAGTCTCCAAGTATACTTGAAAAGAGATCGAATTCCTGCTGGGCCTCAGCCACTCTGCACCACCACGGGTGGTGAAATATTATGGTGGGAATTCATTCTCGCAGCTTTTATGTAGCCAAGGTAAACTTTGTGTAAATCTTAATATATGGTCTATGATTGACGTCCCGATCCGATCCCACGGAATGTCCTAGGGACCAAAGCAGGCTCTATCTTCTCTTAAACACGTCTACTATCTACATCTGCGTTATCTCTACTTCCTTGGGGTGGGGCGTGTGCCCGCGGAAAGCCACCCGCGAACCACTCAACCACAGCAATACGACGATTGGATCGGCGACGCAGCCGTGTAACCACTTCAACAGCCATTCATCGATAATGTGGCGCTTTTGGGCTTCCACGCGGCTGAAAATGAATCAAGGCGACAGTTTAGATGCTCGAAGCCCCAATAAATCTCTCGATTTCCGATTTCTGGTGCGGTTCGAAGTATCTGGTGCTCAGCGTAACCGAGAGATCTGAACGCTGACACTTGAGATGGCATCGCTCTTCAGAGCCACCCCAATGGACTCACGATCTCTATCTAAAGCTCTCGTCCGATATACCAGAACTTCTTGGATTAGCCTCCATCGACGGCAGAGCAGCTCTTTTAGCAGATCAGGCAGCCACGTCACCACAGTCTTTCCTGTGGAGATATGGCTTTTGGTGTTTGAATACCTCAGAGACAACGAATGCATCTATCAAAAACACAGAGATCTCCATTCACTCTCTCTGACCTGCACGCTTTTCAATGAATTGGCTTTCAGAGCGCTCTATGAAACCCTCGACTTGCAGTTTATAGGCACGCGGGATCTATATCCGCTTAAATGCACATGTTTAACCCACAAAAAGGCTGCAGCAACTTCCAAACTGCGGACTCCTCATGCACTCCGAGACAAGCTTAGCAGCCTTCTTTACACGCTTCGATCTCGCCCGGATATTGCCTCACGGGTTCGTCACTTAAGACTTCCTCAAAAAGACACTCCTTCGAAACCAGGTTCGTCGACAAATGTGGACAGCTCAAACGAAGTTATATACAGTGACATCTTCTTGAAGCTGTTTCAGATTTTTAAGTTGTGTAACGCCAACCTACGCTCGGTGTCTGGCCTGGGGTCGTTGTGGTTAGAACCCCGGCACCGCTTTCGCAGCAGGACGAAATTACGCGATGAGCTATGGAAAGCTGCAATTAGTAGCTCGAGTTGGACCAGTTGGGACTTGACTGGTTGGGAAGATGCTTCGCTATTAGGTATGAGAGTTCCCTCTTCTCAGCAACGGTAGTTTCATGTCCTAATTAAACTACAGAGAGATTCCGAAAAGCATTCACTGCTTGGGAAGGTCTTGAGCACATCACATTATTCAACACAGCTTGGACGAAAGAATGTCTTCACTTATTACCACGTCTCCAGTCCATAATCATTAATACAGATTGCAAAAGTAATTTCGACGATATCTTTCCTCATGTACCAACCCAAAATATCAGATCACTATCTTACAGGTGCATTGGGCGAGGAAATAACCCCGTGGGAAGTCCCTTCGAATCCCTCATCGACTACCTTAAAAACTGCCAGCTAAAAGCAGCCCTCTCTACGCCGCCGACCCTGCAGACTCTTACGAAAATGGACATCAGCTTCGTATGGCAGCGAGCCTTATATAAACCACTTGCAGTAGTTTCCTTCAACCAACTCTTGATCTCTATCCTCCGTTTAGCCCCAATGCTCGAAGAATTCAAGATAGTCCTCGCAAACGGTAATCGAGAACGCCTGTTTTGGAACCCAGACCATACACACGACGTCAACGGAGACTTGAAAGCGAGTATCAACCTCACTGCGCAACACATTCGAGTTATGTCGATCTCGATCCCGGCTTGTGCAGCCAGGTGGTGGCTCGCAGAGAAAATCACCATTGGAGCATTCCCCAAGCTAGCAGATTTCACTTTTCGGTCTGCGCTCAGCAGAGGACACTCTGGATGTAAATGTTCGATGAAGGCTCTTCCAAAGAGTCTTGAGGTGCTTCGGGATTTCCTCACAAAGGGGGACGATGTTCCTACAAATCGTTCGGTGTTTCAGACGTATCTCAAAAACCAGGATACGTATCTGGTTAATGCGTGCCGGAAGGCTCGGGTGGCGAAATGGACAATGAAGATTCTGAAAAATCCAGCAGAGGTTTGTGGAATTTCAAAAACTAATGCTCTAGACATAATGAGCTACCTCTAATTCCTACTTGATAGACGTGCTGCCTCTTTGCAATCGAAGATGAATTGGAAGACAATAATCGGAGTATTTATGGTCGAACAATGGGAAGTAAAGGAGAAGTGAGCTATGAGGTTTCATCAAAGCGTTTTGGTATGTGCCCTCAGATTACCACCCTTACCTGGGAAAGTACGATAGATATCCCGAGCAAAACTAACGTGTATCTAGGCGGCACAATACGTGAAGTGACAGAATTTTGAGCGTGATTTATACCTCGGAAACTACTAATCTAGGTTTTGAATAGCGGTTAAGCTAATTTTTTATACGACATGTAGTTGTCCAACTCGGTCCCTTTTTTTTTGTTTGTATGTATTCTTCGTTTCCCCAGGCACCTATAAAGGGGGTTCTCATTCGATCTCACTTAAAATAAAAAAAATACTTCATGAAACTCGGCCACGCAATATGCCCGTAAATGATAGTTAAAGCATCCCACCTTCAAGATATTGAGATTCATAAGCTATCACCCGGGAGCCAAGAACTCGTGGGACATCTTGGCACATCCGGGTACCTACATGTACGCAAAGCTTACTATGCACACGATGAACAATAGCCTAAACCCATGAAGTAGGGATGGTGGACCGGGATAGTGAACCATCGAGTGATGAAACATGAACTTCCCTATGCAGCGGCCCAGTCTCCAGTAAGCGATAAGAGTAACCCATAAATTTACAACTACTTTTTCTAGGCATATTACCCGTATGCATCTAACTACATGTAGCCCAGCCTTCACATCGTAATATACAAGTCTAAATAAATAAACCCCTCCCCTCACTATTAACCCGAAAACCAGTCAGACGAAAGCAGGCAACAACTAAACAACTATAAAATATAGCTGACAATAGAAATCATAAAAACGAGTGCCAATCGACGCCGTACTACCATGCTTCGCGAAAAAAAAAAGTAAAAAAAAAAAAGCAACTTCAAAAACAAATCCCATAACCCCTTTCCTTCAACCAAACCATAGCAAACTAAATTCCATTTCCATCAAAAAAAAAAAAAAAAACTATTATAGATGTTACTAAGAGCCAGTAGGAGTCCCGGCAGGTGCAGGCGGGCTCATCCCCAGTTCTGCCCACTGTCCGTTCAACTTTGGACATAGCTTTTTGTTCGTGCCTATAAAACACAATGGTAAGCCACAGGTTGACGTTGAACTGCCAGAGGAGTAACTTACGGATATGTCCAGCCTGCCCACAGTTTGCACATTTCCTGGTAGTGACAGCTTTCCCTGGAGCCGGTGTCGTAATCATCGGCGAGCTAGGAGTCGTAACCTCGGGAGACATAGCATCTCCGCCAAAGTTATTCTTCTTCCCTTGGCGCTCTCGCGCTTCACGGCGCTCCTTGTTCCTCTGCAGCCGCTGCAGCTCAATAAGCAGTCTCTTCTTATTACGTTGATCTTCTTCATCGTTTCCAGTAGGAACGATATTCTCAACCCTGAAAGAGAACTGTCAATACCCCGCTGGCAACGAATCAAGGGTAGATGATATACGTACTGTGTCTTTTCCGCCTCAAGATCTCTCCGTCTCTGCAAGTACTGTCTAATAACTTTCGCGTCCGTCACAATTTCCACCTTATTCTCCATTTCCCCTTCGTCATTTCTAACCCTCCTCATAATTTTCAATACCTTCCCTCTCTGATTCGTCGCGCTGAACCTCGAAAATTGGCTCATAGTCTCGTCGTCTGGATTTAGCCACTGGCTAGGCCCAGGCGTCACCGCCTCGCTTCGTGGAGTTCTTCCTTCTTCGAATAAATCATCCACTTGCTCGTCCCTCTGCGAGTCTTCAAGTTCAAGATCTGGCGGTTCCATAGATGATAGACTCCGATGCTGCGCCCGCCAGATGCGATCGATGGCTTCCTCATATTGTCTTTGCTGTCTCGCAACGTTATAGGAATGTCCACCGAGCTCCTTAAGCCGCGCTTTATCCATTTTCTCCTCCACAGATTCGCCAACAGCCTTGAAACCTCCCTTCATAGACGTGCGTACAAAGGAGAAAGCCTCCCCGCGACCACTGGGATCGCCTTCGCCGTGAAGCTGAAGCATCGCTTTGCCTTGAGTCGCGTTGATGAAGTTCTTCGTGGAGACCCAAGGGGTGAGTTGCTGCTCGAGACTCATGCCATCTTTATCGTCGTCCTCATCGTCTTCTACGGTCTTCGCATACCCCGCGTCTGCAAGGTTGCGAACACCGACCTGCATGGCCTCTAGCAAGCAGAGGTCCTCGGGCTTGACCATAGCCCTGATGACTGGCTCGTCTGGAACGATCTCACCCGGCTTCATTTCCCAGAGCCCGCTGCTCTTCTGGTATCCCATGAACTCTTTGATCTTTTGTCGGTTCTGTAGATCGTTGTTTTCCGGAAAGTGGGCGGATATGTCTTTTACGGCGATTGCCTTGCCTTCTTTACGCTTCACTACGCGGTAGCAGACCATCTTGAGCCTGTTCTTTGCAGCGGTTGTGACCTTTCTTGAGTGTGGGCCTGGCACGTCCGTTACTGGGAGCAGCTGGCCGACTACATACATGTGCGGGATTGAACGAAGGAAGTAGTGGCTCTGGTTGTCATGCGAGTTCCGGATCACTAGGAAGTCCGTGCTCTTCGGGCTTTGTTTAAAGATGGGCGCTCGGCTCATCCGGTTATACAGCGTTGGAACAGTCTCTCCGGGATCCACAGTCCCAAAGTTCCAGAACGGAGAACGGTCTTGGGACATGAGCACCTGGGTCTCTCCGATATCGTACTTAGGGCGCGACTCGTCGTCGGGGCCTTTGCGGCGGTAGTAGTTGATGAGACGACTGCCCATGCCGAAGTTTGACATGACGGTGGGGTATTCTTCCGAGTACTCGAGAAGGATGAAGTTGCAGTTGTCCATGAGTGAGATGTCTTTGGTGGTATTGAGGACGGTCTGGATATCTTTGCCGCGGTAGGTCTTCTTCTTGCGGGTCTTGATCTTGGAGAATCGGATTTCTTGGTTGACATGGAAGTGGAGACTCGGGCGGTGGAAAGAGCGGGCCTCTTTGATTGAGAGTTTCGTTTTATACTAAATAGTGTAAGCAGCTCAACGAGCGAAACCTGAATTAAAATACTCACATATGGTGTCTGCAATCTCAAAGCTGGCATACTGTGCTCAATACTCAGCTGTCCAATTGTGCTCCTGACCTTGTTCTGGTGATTCTCTTTGAGTAGATCATACGCCTCATCATTGCTGATATTGTACCTCTGCGTAAGATCTTTATTGACCCTCCGCTTGAACTCACCTCCAATACGTCTCGTTCGCCGGACCTCATTGGGCTGGCGAATATCGACCAACAAGAACGGATCATTGAGATCGAGCGTGACCTTGGCTGATATTGACGTGAGGTTCCCGCTCAGAATAGCATCTTCGTCCAGCCACGAGTCCGGAAGGATATCGAGAAAACGATTGAGTTTGATCCGCTGTGCCAGGGAAACAAGTTCAGCATGCGCAAATGAAAACCCAGATATATTGTGCCATAACAAACCTTCTCGGGGCGATTCTCCTCAAGGCGAGCTTCAGCAAGATCAAGTTCGCCATCGTTTTCATCATACTCCCTCTTGGGCTGGACCGGCGACGGTGGCGGCGTAGCAAGAATAGCATCGATTTTGCTGTCCCAGTCATCGCAGGCCAGCACCAGATCCCTCTCAAAGCTCGCATCCTTCAATGCGTCCTCGCCATTCTCCTTCGTGTCCTCGTCATCCGACTCAACGTCCTCGATCACCGGCGGAATAATCACAACCCCCCTGCCCTCCCTCTCCAGATGCACTCTTCCAGCGACCGTGGTCGCCTTTGAAAACAACGTCTGGTCGTCCGGCGCCATTTCCAAATTGATCTTTGTCGGCACGCACACCTTCGGCGGTTTCCCAAGAGTGGTGCTGAGGGTGGCCGGCTTGCTTTTAAACAGCGAATTGAAGCTCAAGATCTTGTGGGGTTCAAAGTCCGGAAAATACTGCTTGACCAGGTCCTGCGGCGTCGGTTCACTCCGCTGGCTGCCTGTGTGGACTCCCCCCAGCATATCGACCCCGGGGGGCATTCCAAAATCGATATCCCTGAAAATCGAGCCCGGGCCGCCAGACGGCATCATGAGCTGTCCATCCGCAACCGGGACCCCGTCCACAGAAACCAACGGAACCGACCCGTCGCTGAAATCCAAGCTCATACTCATCGTGAGGTCCATATCCAGATCAGCCCCGGTGGCGGGGGGGTCGCTCATGGGTTCCATGTCCCCGAACAGATCGTCCAGCTCGTCGGCCAGAGCTCCGCCGCCAGCTCCCCTTTCTCCTTCGTTCGCGAGATCAAACAGCTCGTCCTCGCCATCGGCATCGGCATCCTCGTCGCCAGCATCGAGCGCTGTGGAGACTGGCTCCTCGTCGGGGAGCAGGTCGTCGTCAGAGATGTCTTCGTAGTCTACTGCGTCTTCGACTTTGCCCACTGTGTCGCCGAAGTTGAAGTCCCCGGGCACGTCGCCTGCGATCGCGTCCCCGTTCAGGATGCCGTTGATGAGCGCGTCATCGTTGTCTGGCGCATCGGGGCCGTCCTCGAGAGCGGGGGACTTGGGGCGCGTGGGGAGTGTGGTGCCGCTGATGGTCATGACGGCAGTCGTGACGTTGTCTGAAGGGGAGCGCGTTGGGATGGCTTGAGGTGTTGAGACGAGGTGGCAGCCACAGCGCAGCCACAGTCGAGGCGCTGGCTCAACAGAGGAGGCCGGATTGGAAATCTGGTGCTGCAGAGTATTGAAGCAGTCTGGCCTATGATAGAAGTCTGGCTATATGGTGGGATTACCTGCCTATATGACTTCGACTCCCTGCTATTGGTACGGGGCTGCTCCATGCTGGCCAAATCAAATCAAATCAAATCACACACAGCAGAAGCACACACAAAACGGGCAAAGAGTTGAAGACACAGAAAACCATACTGTATATCACTACATGCAGATATATGTACGTAAACATTCACCGCAACTCCATTCCCAAATGCCGTCCCACATATCCCAGTAATTACACCACTATAGCACAAGCCCGCGCAGCATTCTCAATCAGCTCGAACATCAATAAGGCCCATCCTCACAAACTCGCCCACCAGATTCTCCACATCCCTCCCCATCCACTCCCGCACAACCGACTCCACCGTCCTCCGCTTGAACCCCGGCTGGGTCCTCCACGCCCCCTCTCTCTGATCCAATATAAACAGCCTCAGCCACCTCGTCTTGCAGAGCAGCAGCGACTCTCTCGTCCTCGCGAGCTCCTCCTCCACTATCCTCCTCCGCTCTCTGTCCCACGGCGACGCCGGCTCCACCACGACCAACTTCCGCAGGGCCGCCTCTAGCGCCGCTACAGCTTCCCGACACGACTGGATGTCTTTCTGGGTCTGGCGGAGGTAGTGTCCGTATTTCAGCGGCCGTGCCCGTGCCAGCGTGTTGAAGAAATGGTCGTTCGTGAAGTCGAAGCTGTCGGGATACGATACCGCGGCCAGCTCGGCTTCGTCCAGTATCGTATGTGCGTCGTCCCGCGGATCGAACAGCAGGTCGGGGATATAGTTGTGTGGCGGGATCTCGAGGAACCACGACAGCGAGTACAGGGAGCCGAGGGTGAGTGAAGCTGCCACAGCCGACGGCGATGGACGGCGAGGCGTGCTTCTGGAGAGTCTCTGGGGGGATAGGGAGCCGGAGGAAGAGAAAGCTCTTGATGGACGGTGGGGGGGTTTTGTGCAGTGTGGCGCGGAGTTGGGGGCCAAGGATCTTTTCGACACATTGTGGAGCATCTGGCTGGGGAGGGCTTGCCGCAGGGCAACGATGTTTGGGCGGGAGGCAAGCATTACTTCTACCAGCAGGGCTCTCGGCGGCGGGTTTCTTTCTCTACGTCTGAGGGGACTGGGGGAAGCTATGGAGAGGCCCGAATAGCGAGTGGACGCAGGGCTTTATAGGCCTCCGGCTGTCGAGACGTGCGCGCGTCATGTGACCGTTTGGGGGGGGCGTGGGCGTGGATGTGCGGCGGAGAAGAGGCTCCACAGCACTGTGTGCCAGGGCAACTTGGCAGGCAAGGCGGAAATTACATATAACATGGCTGCAGGCACGGCTGACGTGGAAGCCGGACAGGAGGAGAATGTTTCCATGTCCGGTCTGAAGAGTCACTGAGGGAGGGCCAGGCCTGCGCGCCTCCTTGCTTCGACTCTGCTGGCCTGGGCTGCTTGCTGTGGGGACTCCATCTCATGCGCAGGCACTGGAGGCACACATGCGCCGGGGGGTGAAACACTCTGCGATTTACAGCGGTGGCTCGTAATCGCTAGAAGCACTGTCGCTCAGCCGCCGAGTGATGTTGCGTGAAGCCTATTTATATCCCAGCGGCTCTGCCGCCAAGACCCCCGTGCGGGCCTGGCGCCGACCAGCGCCCAAGCTCCTGGCGGGGCATTCCCCGCTCTCGTGAAGAGACGCTCCATCGCTTCACTGCCGCCGACACACATGCGCGTGCCCACACCTGCCTCTGCCGCCCCGATGCAAAGCACGCGTCCCCTCCCCTCTCCCGCACAGATGTCGGCTGTCCCAGCCCAGCCGCCCCACCCGTCCGCGACACCAAACAGCAGCCCGCGTCCCCCCCGCAAGCACTGGCGCGTACCGCGGCTGCTGCTTCAGGTCAAAGACGTCTGCCATCCAGGCGCGGTGAAGTACTTCAGCACCACCAACACGGAGACACTGCTGCGGGACGCTGTCGTGGGGGTTCTGGAGAGACTCTATACCCACGAAACCGCTCCAACCAGGTACTCCCCCTCCCTCCCATTCAACCTGCATCACCAACTAGACTAAACGCGCCAACAGCCAGCGCTCAATAACCCTCGTCCTGCGCTCCATGGAAGGCGTGGCCTACACCACCGGCAGCGACCTCGACTCCGACCACAAAGAGATCCATTTCTCCCTCGACTACATATCCAGCATCCCCTCCGAGCGTGTCGCCTCCGAGATCCTCGGCGTGGTCCGCCACGAAATGGTGCATTGCTGGCAGTACAACGGCCACGGCTCCTGTCCCGGCGGACTGATCGAGGGGATCGCGGACTGGGTGCGGCTGGCGGACGGGTTCTCGCCTCCACACTGGCACCGCGGCGGGAGCAAGTGGGACGATGGCTACCAGAACACTGCGTACTTCTTGGAGTGGCTGGAGCAGAGGTTTGGTGCGGGGACGGTCATGGCGATCAATGAGTGCATGAGACACAAAAAGTATACTGACGAGATGTGGCCTACGTTCTGCGGCGGGCTGAAGGTGGAGGCCCTGTGGGAGGAGTATAAAAGGGTTTATGAAATTGGAGTGCCCCCGAAGAAGAGGAAGCCTGCTGAAGATGCTGATGGGAAAAAGGGTGGGGCTTGACAACGACACTTGGCTGGTTTTCGTGGGCTGTTTTGCTTTGGCGGCGTGGGAGTTGATGGCTGATGGGCTTTGGGGCTTTTTTATTATTACTACTGATACCCTGTCTATTATTGATTGACTAGCACGGTACATGTGTTTTCACTTGCAATTGACTAAACTACATGCATACTCGAAGAAATATTAAAAGAGTACTTTTTATTTAAGTCATGCTTCTAGAACCTGGAATTGGCGATAGATTTATCTGATTAACTCGCAAGGTTTAATACCAATAACTAATAGAACCTAGGCCAGGTTTCTTGCGATGTTAAAGAGAAGAATTGCTGGAAGCGGACAAAATAGATGCACGAAATTGGCGGTGGGCATTGGAGCAATACGTCAAGAAAACCGCTCAAATAAGCCAGATCACTATCCCAGCTGCAATTGATAGACGATCTCCAATCCCTGCGTTCAGTAATCGAGCAGAATATTACCAGTACAGCAGAGCAAGGGAGGTAATTAACTGCAGCTCCACCGTCCAATTCCACCCCACCAACCCCAGCTTACATAATCACGCCCCACGAATCCGCGATTTTTTCCCTCAGCAACACCCACCAGCTACCAACCCCCGCCGCTCCACCACGTCCGCAACAATGGCTCTCCGCGCCCCCGGCTCCTCCGGCCTCTCGATACTCAATTCCCTAGCCCGGAGATCCCTCCTGCCAGCATGCAGCGCCCGCCCGTTCTCGGCAACATCCGCCCAGGCCATGCCGATCCCGGCGGTCCTCAAGTCCTCCGCGTCGTCGCCCTCAAAGGTGTCCGGTCGGAAGCGGGCTCGATATCAATTCCGCCCGCCGAGATTCTATCGGGGTCCCTTCAACCCGATCCAGCCGCCGCGGCCATCGTCGCCAAACTCAAGGGAATTCATACCTGGGCCTTTTGGCGCAGAACGTAAGATCCCCCCCTCCCCCCCAGAGTACTATTTCGCAAATTAGATTAGTAGACACATAATCTGATAACGAGGCGCGGGGAGGGAGGGTGATTGGGGGATGGGGAAAGAAATATAGGCCTTCAAGACCACTACTACAATACCATCGCACCGGATATTCTGACAATGACATACGTGCATCTTCCCCCGGGCTACAAGCCCCGCGACTTCTCGTTCCGTCACCGCGTGTGGGACGACTCTTCGCCGTACCACAAGGGCCGTGGCGTCCGCCCTCCTCCTGGGCGCTCAGCTCCCTTGCCGGCGCCCCGGCCACGCACGTTCCGTAATCTTCCCCGGCTGACTGGCATCACGATCCACACCATGGTGCCTGAGGCACAGAAGGACTCTGCGTACCTGCACGCGGCGGGAATGGTGCTGCAGAGCATCACGGGCGTAAAAGCGGTCGTTCATTTCTCAAAGGTGAATGTGGCCGCTTTCGAGTTGAGGGCCAGGAAGGCGATTTCTGTGACAAGCACCGTCAAAGGTCCGCTGGCATATCGGTTTATGAGCACTTTGATCGATGTGGTGTTGCCCAGGATCAAGGACTATCAAGGTGTGAAGGGGAGTTCAGGTGATAGTACCGGGAACATTTCATTTGGTTTCCTGCCGGATGCTGTGGCGCTATTCCCGGAGATTGAAGGTGGGCATATGCTCTGTCTCTTCCCATTGGCGGGGGTCGCTGCTCACCAAGTTAATGCTAATATGTGGGTGGGCAGTCAATTACGACATGTACCCGCCGAAGATGATCCCGGGTATGCACGTAACTGTGCACACTTCTGCGACCAACGATAAGGATGCCAGGCTGCTGCTTCTGGCTATGGGTTTACCGTTTTATGGGAAGTTTGTCTGATTGGTGGCTTGCGGCTTGTTCATATCTTTTGTGTCTTGGGGGACGCGCATACTGTATTATAGGGGAGAAAATGAATAGAGCGGGTTCTGTAACAAAAGCAATTTCATTCGTCACTCGGGAAAAGCGCGTTCTCGTACCCTGCCCCATATGTGCCCTGCACCGGAATAACCTTCGATAGTAGACAGATAAGAGGATGACCTCAAACACATAAATCGTTCAATAGTATATATATTTTCTCTCCAACATTCTCTAAACCCGATCCCCGCTAAATTTATACGATATACTTTCGAACTGTTGTGGTATGCCACGCTAAAACGCCATTCTTCTCACCGCCTGCTCATGGAGGAAATCATTTCCTGGTGTACCGACCTATCCTTCTGCTGCTCTGTCAAGGATATGATACCTGCGATAAGGTTAGCGTAAGGCGCTTGGCGTGGAGAGGAGAAAAAGCGGGCTTACTTCTCAGATCCCCGACAACATCCTTTGCCTTCCCAAAGTAAACCTCCTGGAGTAAATTTCGCATCTTCAACTCCATGTCCTCTACCAGCTTCCCAATGTTGGCGATGTGTGAAGAATCGTCGTCAACCGGCAGATCCTGCTCAACCTGTCGAGTCATATTCCCGCTCAGATCCATCTCGCCCAGTGATTCATCCCCGCTGATCATGTTCAATATGACGGTGGAGGTGAGCTTGTAGTGGGCAGTTCGGGCTCGATCTATGGCCTCAAAAACGTGAATCGAGTCCCAGGAGCCTGCGGATTTGTTGGTGGATGAGACGGCTGGACTAGGATTAGCTACCTTTCGGGAGGCGAATCTTGGAAGCTGAGGGCAGTACATTTCTTCAAAAGGACAACACCAGCAAAGCCGTCATCAAGATTCCAGAAATAAACACTCGAAACACCCCCTTCGTAGTATCTGCACACCGCCACCGGTACCACGTCAGCTTCTTTACCGGCACCCAAGCTACCCATGGCGGAACCCACAGCTCACGGTATATATCAAAGGCGTCATTCGCAGCAATCTCCATCTTGCGGACCTTCTCGCTCGGAAGGGTCCCGTCAGTCAACGGAGGGTCGAACTCGTTGCTCCACGGAGACCTGTATGAGTCTCCATCACGATTGTAGTCGCAAAGAAGGTAGTCCCTTCCACTCTTCTTACATCGCTGGACTTGCAGCGGTTGATCAACCGAGGAGAGAAGGTCTTCGGTAAGCTCTGGGACCAAGTTGATCAAGGCGTTGACATTGTGGGCTGTATGTTTAGGGTTGAGACGTCGGAGGAGGTCGCTATTGGCGGTTGTCAGTCAGGGTATTTCGGTCAGGGAGCTGCTGGAAGCACATACAGAGCAGAATCAAAGGGATCTGGAGCAGACATTGAGTGTTTTCTGGGAAGGATGGAAGATCTTCAGAGCGGATATGGACCTGTGTTACAGTGTACAGTGGTGCTGGTGATCCAAAGGGCGGGGAGCTACAGACAGGTGGGGCTGTTGGACACGTGCGGCGTTGCTTGGCAGGGTTACCGCAACAGCGTCCGGGGCTTGAGATGAGGCAAGCTGCTGCAAACAAACGACACTCACGTTCAGTAGCAGTTTACTCTACGGCCGCCGTCTCCCACCATCCGAGTCTTAAGAATGGCCTCCTCTGGCCCCTCCCTTACCGAGGACGAATTGACGTCTCTCTTGGCCCGCATATCGCAGAAGCAGTCCGTCCAATCCCTGATCATCTTGGACCGGTCTTCCGGCGCCATCATCCGCTCCTCCGGCTCAATTGCAGCAAATAGGAACTCTGAAACTTTAGCTGGGGAATACGCGGCGATGGTATGGAAGTTCGTCAAGAGCGCCGAGGAGATGATTGGGGGTATGGATGACGAGGTACATTCTTAAACGGAACAAGATAGGAGGCTTGGAGTCCCTGCTAACTATTTGGTAGGATGATCTGAGATTGCTACGGGTTAGGACCAAGAGACATGAACTAGTTATTGTTCCAGGTAATTCCTGCTCTCAGCTTCGATCTTACTGTTGGTTCTACTCACTATAAAGATAGAAAGCTGACGAAGGTTGGTAGATCCGCGCTTCATATTAATCGTTTTTCATGACACGCCTTCGGCTTAGAATATATATAAAAAAATCATTTGATAGGGATTTGGGTGTTTGGCGGCGTTATAAACATATGTTTTATAGTAATATTTCTGATACGCATGAATGTAATTTCTTCTGATAGGGCTACCTCATATATGGGATGTCACTAGAGTAGGCTTCAAGGACGAAATACCCAAATTTTAATTATATCTTAGTCAATAATTAAACTTTATGGCATTTCATATCAACGTGTCACGTTTTAGTGCCGCGTTTGTGAAATTATCCCCATCAGAAGCGTTGCTCTAAAGAGTCTCTATGCGATCGAATATCCTATAGATCCATACCGTCCACCTCCTCTTAAAATCAGGAACGCAACCACCTCTTGAGACCTACACACAAACATGAGAATTACCTTGCTAGAAATACTTATACTACATATCATTTCATCTGAGAGATACATCACCCAGTGTGCTTATCCAAGACTTACATGTAGCTCAGGAAGGTGACGCGTTGATACTTAGACCACGTATTGTATGATTAAAATCTCGAGATGAATCGATAGGACTGTGTTGCGATCAGCGATAATCCAATTCAGGGAATTTAATTACAAGCTAAGTAGACACGATAACAGTTTAAGCTCTCGAGTGATCTTCTAACAGCTAACATCCAAACAATTCATCTAGAAAATCCTTCGAAGGGGTTGCCAAGTATCTATGGCAGTAGGAAATTGCTTTCTGTTTTCTACTTAAATAGGAATATAGCTCAGCGGGAGCCTCTTACTTAGGATCAAAGAGTGAATCTCATGGACTCTTGTTCATGAAATGTCACTCAGATCACAAATACTCCGTCATGGGCTAGGTTTTGATTTAGGTTACGCCAAGAGTTACCCTACACTGCCGAAAACTTCTTGAAGCTGCCCCCACGATCCATCCAAGCCAACTTCTGATTTTCCACCACTGAGCAGCGCGAAGATGAAAGTCGGCTTCAATGTATGTCACTCGAATCGCCTTTTTAAACCATTCACGGTATTGACAATTTCTAGTTTGCGAACTTACTCGGCACAGTCTACTGTCGCGGAAACCTCGTCTTTACACCGGATGGCAACTCTCTGCTCTCTCCGGTTGGCAACAGAGTTACTTGTTTCGACCTTGTCAAGTGCGCCAATTGCTTCCGGCACATGTGCTTTAAGATTTGAATACTAATTTCTGGATTCGCAGCAATAAGTCCTTCACGTTTAGCTTCGAGCACCGAAAGAATATCGCTAGAATAGCTCTTTCACCGCAAGGAACACTATTACTGTCGGTCGACGAAGGTCTTATGCCCCCCCTCTGCTAGACTTTCAATTTGAGTTTCTGACAAGCTATAGATGGCCGAGCAATCCTTACGAACTTCATCCGCCGTACTGTCCTCCACCACTTCAACTTCAAATCGAAAGTCCAGGATCTGAAATTCTCGCCTGATGGAACCCATTTTGCTGTTGCTGCAGGGCGGAGGATTGAGGTTTGGCGAACACCCAATCACAATGAGGAGAGGGAATTTGCGCCGTTCGTAAAACATAGGGAGTATGCAGGCCATTACGATGTCGTCAATAATATCACCTGGTCGAGCGATTCACGGTTCTTCTTGACGGCATCGAAGGATCTGACAGCGAAGGTGTATTCATTGAACCCAATAGAGGGGTTTATACCAACTAGCTTGGCGGGACACAAGGATTCAGTTGTTGGGTCTTACTTCTCAAAGGACCAGGAGACGATCTATACTGTTAGCAAGGATGGTGCGCTATTTGAGTGGAAATGGAAAGAGCCACCTGGAAAAGATGAGGAGGCAGATGAAGATATGGAAGAACGGGGACCCCGACCAGAGCGATGGATGATCGTGCAGAAGCACTTCTTTCTACAAAACAACGCCAAGGTAAAGTGCGCTACGTTTCATCAAGAATCAGGTTTGTTGGTGGTAGGGTTCGATTCGGGGATATTCGGCCTATACGAGATGCCCGATTTCAACATGATCCATACCCTGAGTATCTCACAACACGGCATTGATTTCGTGACCGTGAATAAAACCGGCGAATGGCTTGCATTTGGAGCCTCGAAACTTGGTCAATTGCTTGTCTGGGAATGGCAATCGGAATCCTATATCCTGAAACAGCAAGGCCACTTCGATGCCATGAATTCACTTGTCTACTCGCCCGATGGCCAACGTATTATCACTACTGCGGACGACGGCAAGATTAAAGTTTGGGACGCAACCTCTGGATTCTGTATCGTCACATTTACTGAGCATACGTCCGGCGTCACAGCTTGTGAATTTGCGAAACGCGGGAACGTTCTTTTCACTGCATCACTCGACGGATCTATCCGTGCTTGGGATCTGATACGGTACCGTAATTTCCGAACCTTCACTGCACCAAGCAGGCTCCAGTTCTCATCTCTGGCTGTCGACCCGAGTGGTGAAGTTGTTTGCGCTGGAAGTTTGGATAGTTTTGATGTCCATCTGTGGAGCGTGCAGACTGGGCAGCTACTCGAGGAACTCTCTGGCCACGAAGGTCCTGTTTCGTCTCTCTCCTTTGCACCAAACGGCCGGAACCTAGTTTCCGGATCTTGGGACAGGACCGTCCGTATCTGGAGCATCTTCACACGAACCCAAACCAGCGAGCCGCTCCAGTTGCAAGCTGATGTCCTCTGTGTTTCTTTCCGACCTGATGCGCAACAGGTTGCGGTTAGCACGCTCGATGGCCAGCTCACATTCTGGGATGTTGAAAACGCTGAACAAGTTGGCCATATTGATGGACGAAAAGACGTCTCTGGCGGGCGAAAAGCCACAGACCGGACCACCGCCGCAAACGCAGCGGGCAGTAAACACTTCAACACGCTCTGCTACTCGGCCGATGGAACATGTGTTCTCGCTGGTGGTAACAGCAAGTACATCTGTCTCTACGACGTCGCCTCTGGAAGTCTGGTCCGCAAATTTACAGTTTCCGTTAACCTCTCCATCGACGGTACCCAAGAGTTCCTTAACTCCAAGAACCTCACCGAGGCCGGGCCATTAGATCTAATCGATGATCAGGGCGAAGCCTCGGACCTTGAAGATCGTATCGACCGTACCCTTCCCGGCGCTTCCCGCGGTGATATGTCCCAGCGGAAGGTGCGACCGGAGATCCGTATCACTGCCGTCGCGTTCTCGCCTAGCGGGCGCTCGTTTGCTGCAGCCTCTACAGAAGGGCTGTTAATCTATTCCCTCGATAATGTCGCTATCTTCGACCCTTTCGACCTTGATGTCGACGTGACCCCAGCCGCTACGCTGGCTGAGAAGGATTACGTCAAAGCACTCGTAATGGCGTTCCGACTCAATGAAAAGTATCTCGTGCATCGTGTGTATGAAGCGATTCCAGCGGATGATATCAAGCTTGTAGTGAGAGATATACCAGTGGTGTATCTTAGTAGGCTATTAAGATTTGTGGCTGAGATGGCGGAAGAGACACCACATGTTGAGTTTGCGCTTCTGTGGATTGAGGCCATAATGACGAAGCATGGGAGGGTTATTAGGGAAAGGAGGGGTGAGTTTGAGGCAGAAATGAGGAGCGTGGCGAAGAGCGTAAAGAGGATTCAAAGCGAGTTGGCAAGGCTGTGAGTTTCTCTTTTATCTCTTTAATTTTTGTATGACTGAGGTTAGTCTACTAACTTCTGTAACAGCGCGGATGAAAACGTTTACACTCTAGAATTCCTGCTCTCGGCCCCAGTGCCCGATAAGGCTTCAGCGGGTGCGAAGATGATTGCAGAAAAAAATGAATCGGAAGAAGAAAAAGTAGATAAAGATGTAGATATGGAAGAAGGGGAAGGGGAAGGGGAATGGATAGGGCTCGGTGATGATGATAGCGATTAAACACCAAATCTGAAGAGACAGAAAAGTTTAAAAAGCGTTTTGTATTTATCATGTAAATTTAGATCTGATTCATTCTGATAATCTAGTCTGGGAATTAATGAAGGTTTTCTTTTACTGTGCTTTTCCTTATGCTCGTCGAGGTTTTCTGTGCAGAGAATAGCCCTTCTAAGGGGAAGACGATCACGAGGGACACTGTGCACTTTTTGTTGCTATCGCGCGAATTTTGTATCATTCGCGCGTTACTTAGAAACCGGCAATGGGAGTACGTTAGAAATTCCCTAAAGGTCAAAAATGACCATCGACTCTACAGTCTCGTTCGAAAAGTCTTGGCACCCCTCGTCTCTATTACGCACGACTGCCGACGGATTAAGGCTATAATTTTTGTAGAAGATAGTTATGTGAGGTAGTTAGATGTTACTCAGCATCTGAGGATCTCCATAGTTTTCCACCCTTTTGAATTACTGTTTTCTAGTTCAATTCGTAGCTATTTAGTTTATTATCATCGATTAATAGGGTGCCAGGATTTTGCGAACGTGACTGTGTGTTATGGTGATTGCTAGTAGAGTATCATGTACTATCACTCGAAAGTCTTGGCGTGGTTATCTTAAATCTTCACCTTTTGATGGGGTCTGTAAATAGAAAATGTGTGCTTAGAAGCCTTAGGTAGAGCTGTTAGTTCAATAGGAAAGGTGTATCTGTTAGGGAATTTGTAGCTGAGAAGGGTGTAGGGGAAGCAATCGAAAAAGTCACTAGGAAAAGCATTATTTCCTTGAAGCGCAAACGTAATGCGCTTACTGGGGAATTTAGTAGCCAATTTCTCGTACAGGTAACAAGATTTTCAGCGATCTGCCCCGAAGTCATTATCGTTAACCATCATCAACATTAAAGATGTCCTTAATGAAACTTAAAGGATGGTAAGCCATCAAAACCCATCTTTCCTGCTGGTGATAAATTGGCTAACAAGTTGAAATTCGCTGCCATAAAGTCTCTGAACTAATCACTGCAACTCTTCACTCATCCTCGCTCACAGATCTTTTGCGATTGAATCTCTGCTGCTCTCCGCTCTATCGAGATTCCACCACCCTCTCTATCTTCTAATTTTCTGCTCTTTAATTTTCCGAGTTTTTGTACTACTGATGTCGAGTCAAGAATAACAGAAAAATAACATCGGAATCTCTAGAAACAGACACACAGTCATGATCATGATTATAACCGTACTAATAGTAGCATTTATTGCGGCGAACCTAAGCTAACAGTTTCACGGTAAACAAAACCTCACAGTGTCGTATTTGAGGCTGGACCCAGCGCAATGAGTTGCCGGAACTCTGCTAGGAACGGGGCATATTCTCTGAGATAAGTGAGTTAGATCCTTGATGATCTGCTAACGCTCTGTATGAATTGCTTCTGGATTTGGTACGTTTGGTAGATTTGGCGTTGTTGGTGTAGGCTGGATTGCTATAACGGGGTCCAAGGTGACCGTCGACAGTGTTCTACTGCTTCGGCACGGGGTGGTGGCTAATGTACGGGTCAATCTAGAGGCGATGCGTGTGCGCTTAGTACCCGGGGGGGATATGGTATGTACTTCTCCATTTTATCTTTGTTTTTCTGTTATGTAGCACTTGTGATTATGATTACGATTATGATTGTGAGTGTGTCTGTCTTTACCCGTGTTCGGCTTTCAAGCTAAGTATACTGATACTCTCTTTTCATTCCTTTTCGGGTTTCTTCGGGTGTTGTTTGGTTAAAGTATGCTCCTTCAGAGTCTTGGAATCATTCATTTGTATTTACTTTTAGATTTTTTACTGCGGCCGTCCTCTTCTCAGAATATGTATTGTGGAATTAAGACAAACGAGGAGCCTGATTTTTTTACATCTTGTGAAATTGCGTAGCTTGTTCGTTTTATGGGGCTGCTTAATAACGTACTGCTTAAGATAAAGGAGGGGGAAGAACGTATATGGCGAATTCAACCTTTAATCTGATTCCGAATTTCACTTCTCCGGGGATTAATTTGCGGCCTCCCGTTTGCATAGGATCTTAATTTGTGATAATTACGAATAGGATACTGCTACCACGTTCCTAATATCTACGAACTGTTCATTCCGTGAGGAAAAAATATTATGGACTACTGTTTGGATGACCTCGTGCAAGTGATGCTGAACGATTTGGATATTCATAATACCATAACAAGGTCGTTTCCAGGCCATGGTTTCCTGGATATGAATATGCTATTATTTTAATATTGAGGTATGGACTCATCAACGACTTTAAACTTTATCACTTGGATGTAAGATGATGATTTTAAGTAGTATAATACATCGTAAGCAAGAAATATCATTATCGTTCTTACCCACCCTCTCTCCCAAATCTCCCCCTAATACCAATCCCGCTCCCATCCCTTCTGAAGAGCCTCCCAAGCGTCCTCAAGTTGCCTTCCAAGTTCCCCTCCTCACCAGCTCCGCTACCAGTATCACTCCCAGGCGTTTGCGTCTGCAGCCTATCCACGCCATCCCGCGCCGCATTCATAATCGCATTCCCTAACCCACTCGGGTCAAATCTTGGTGGGACTAGCACGCTTGCTCCTGGTAACCCGCTACCACCAGAGGATGTGATTCCTAGGCCGCCAATTCCCAGGCCTCCCCCACCGCCACTTCCGCTTCCTGGAACACCACCAATGTTCCCAGATGGAACTTGCAAAGCAGTTAGAAACGGATTGGACTCAACAAGGTTGTCATGAGTGACCATATGAGCTCTAAATAGCTCGACGAAGGAGCTCTGGTCCTGACGTCGAATTCCCTTCAAATCAAGAACCTTCCGGAAATTTGTGTCTGAGCGATCAGAGATGTGAATAAGGTAAGCTTGAACAAGTCCTTCTGCAGGGCTCGATTGAACTTGAAGCGTTTTAAGCAATGTGTCCAACTTCATGAGTGTTCTGGTAACATGCTTGACGTAGCTCGCAGGCGGCGCAGTTCCTGGTTCTGAGCGGAGTGTAAGGAGTTCCTCAAACCCTTTCTTAAGAACATAGGCATCGAGTAGCATTTGCTCTGCTCCTACGCCTCTAATTGGCCTGCATCCTACCACGCTCGCTAGGAATCCCGATGCCATTGCTTCGACTGCTTTATCGCAGAAAGCCCTCTGGTATGCCTCCTTCCCAACGACAGCCAAAATCTGGCCCACGACTTCTTTTACTGCCAACAGTAAAACACTCACATATCCGCTCTGATCCCCAACCGCTTCAAGGCGACTCCACGGCATGTTTCGCATCTCTCGCCACGCGGGCTCTGCGGCCAGTTCTACCTTTCGTACTAACAGTCGGATCGCCGCCGATACAACTCCTAGAAACGCATCCTGTTGCCTCTCAAAGTCGACTTTATCAGCAACGTCTGGATCGACTCTACTCTTCACCTTCTCTTGTAATTGGGAGGTAGTGGCATGACAATAGTCGGCAGTATTGAGGACAATAACGATATCTTCTGCAGCGAGAGATGATGTTTTATCAGTGGCGAAGTAGTGAAGGAGAACAACCTCCGCGTATTCGTCAAGATATTTAGCAAATGTGTGAGAGAGGTCAAGGAGCTTTGAGCCAGTGGAAAGTTTCGCACATTGTGCGAGTGTGAGGCGATAAAAGTGAAATAACTCGATCGAGGAGGGAAGGACAGTGACGTCTTCGTCCGGAGGGCGGAGGGGGGCATCGCGGTAGGTAGGGATTAGATTAGAGAGTTGTCTAAAGAATATTAGCTAAGATTAGGGATGAGTGAAGAGTAAAGGGTGTATACTTGTCTTGAGCGTCTACCCAAAGCGATAGGTAGGGCTCAAAGGCCTCTGATATAGCCTTTCCAAATATCAAAGGTCTTTCATCCCGAGAACTCACAGTGTCTATGGATGCTCTCTCTTCAACCCTCTGCTAAACCAAGGGCAAGTCAGCAAACCATCTCTCCAGGTATACGGCCACTTGATCACACTTACGTCTTTACTATTTGTAAATCTCTTTTCCAAGAAATTCTCAAACTCCAATGTTTCCTGCAAGCACTTAAGCAGCAGATTTACATCCAACGTTTTGCCGCCCTCTCTTCTCATAGCCCTTGTCAAAATTCCTTTATAATCATCCTTCGTTCCTTCACAGAATGTTTTTGCCAGAACTTCATTGACCTTCCAGCTAGGTGGGAATATGCTCAAATGTTCCTCGTCATAGACTTTCAGTATCCGCTTCAACCACGCATATCTCCTTGTGATATTATCTAAGCTTCCAGCCTCATCGTTTCCTCTAAATACCTGCCTGTATTCTCTCAACTGGGTATTGCAGTACCACGTTACCAGGCGGCCCCGTGCTCCGTCACCAAGTGCATCCATAACATTACAGGCTTCAGCTAACATTCCCTTCCGAGCCGCAATTTCTTGCTTAACGAAGACCATTTCAAAATCCTCGCAGACTTGCTCGAGGAGCTCGGCTTTGAGATCGGCAACATTTCGAGATAGCGTCGCAATCTGGTCGATTGAGCGGAAGGACTTGAAGTGTGCCATGAGCTCGAGCACAGCGGACATAAGAGATGCGCATTCCCGGTATTGGCGATTTTTGGATTGGGTCTTGAGTTGTTCGTAGGCAGTAGCTATGGTCCATCTTTTACGTCAACACAATTCATCACACCTTGACAGTGAATAAAACGTACTCAGCATCTGCAACCGTTTTAATACTGTCATACTCAACGTTAAATTCCGCTTTGTATGATCCAGCTTCTTGATATCCGCTGTCATTGCAGCAATCGCATCTTCAGTCCGAATCGCCCTCTCCCGGACCGTATCAATATTATCCAACAGCTCCGTCAGTTCTGCCTTTGCTGCAGAGATCCTAGATTGCGAATCCGCATTTGTGGCAGACTGTGTTACTACAAGCTGGGAAATCTCTGTATCGAGAGACTCGAGGTGATTATGGAGGGCTTGGGAGGTAGCTGGCACAGACTGCAATGTAACTGGGTGTGGGAAGAGCGCGTTGAGATGGTATATTGGGTCGTAGTCATCTACAATAGGAAGAGGTCGTCAGAATTGGATGGTAGGTAGGTATGGCAGGGGAAGAGTAGTGGGGAGCTACCAGAGTCCAGGGGATCCGCCGGTGGGCCTCCACGGGGAGGTCCCCCGTTCATGGAGAACATGTAAGGCGAGATGAATACCTTTTTGTGAAATTGATGTAGGTGGTTAGAGCAGCGTTACGATATGTACATGGCTAGAAATGAAGCTGATTGTAAACTTCGAGGAGAGCTCAACGGAAGATGCCTTTTTCCGGTACAGCACTGTTCCACGTGGCTTCCTGCCTAGTTCTCACTGAAGTTTATGGGAAATGACGAAAATAGCGACAAGAGCTGGAGAGAGGATGTTAGAATAAGATATTCGGCGTGATTAAACCTCAAACTAGGATTTGATAGTTAATTAACGTGCTGATACTGAGTGCAGTTTCCCCAGATTCCAGATCTCACCACTGGTAAACAATATGTGGCTGGGATTCCCATACAAAAAGGCCCAAAGGCCGGGTAAACTGAGGCGATACATTCAAGGATTCGGACCCTGGTTCCTGGGGCTGATATCCCGTCTTGTAGAGGGAATCTCACCCAGCAAACTCACCAACAAAAAACTGTTCCACAAAGAACCAGGAAAAGCAATTGATTGTGACAAGACGTGCTTCGTCAACATTCTGATCTTAACTCTGCCGTGATGCAACCACCTTCAATTGGGGAGACTTGACGAGAACACAAGTCAGAGAGAGTGCTACCCTCATGCAGACCATCAACTTGCAAGGGTATTCCGTGAGCCAGCAGCCCGTGGTGGGGTTCCAGGTCCCGCACTGGCTCAACATCCAGTGAAAGCTTCCAAAAACAGAGCAGCCCACCGTCAGATCCCGCACGGCATGGCATGGGCCCCTCCATCCCAAGAATGCGAGCCACTTCAGCTCTGCGGGGCGTAGTTTAGCTTTCTATGCAGCTTAGCTTAACTATCTCCAGAACTAATAAATACGCTGGGTTTCTCCTCGTCTTCGCTCCCTCTCTAGTTCTCCATCAATCAAGCACTACGTGGATATCCCAAGCTTCTTTTTGGACTATCGAAATCTACCCCAATATTTAAACCCCAATTTAAGATAATATCATGACTTCAGCAGTCAAGGCCGGTGTTGAGAGCGTTCTCAGCAAGCTTTCTCTTGGTGACTCTGATGTCCGCGCACCCTCTCCCGAGGCTGTCAAAGAATTGAAACAAAGGTTTGAGGAAGTTGAGCAAGGCCATGTTTTTGCCTTCTACGATGACTTGACTGCCCCGGAGCAGGTTGCACTTTTTCAGCAGCTGTCGAATATGAACCCCAAGAGAATTTCTGTGAGTGATTTTTTATGCTTTGTTTGTTTTTCTTAGGGTTCTATCGGGGATCGATGTTTTCTATCATTCCTCTAATGTCTATTACTATTGTCTATCATTATAGATTTACTGATAATCGATTTTGCTATAGCTTATCACCAAAGAAGCTCTTTCTCCCCCCCCTCCTGCCGAGGATCCTGTTGTTGAACCCCTTCCCGAGTCAGCAACTGCCTCCATCCTAGACTCTGCTGAGTCCGACATTACCTCATGGAACGCCAAAGGTCTCGAGCTCATTGGCAACAACTCTGTAGCTGTTGTTCTTATGGCTGGTGAGTACTTTTCACTGTTTGTGTTTTTAGGTCAGCAAAATACAAAATCTAACACTTTCTTTCAGGTGGCCAAGGAACCCGTCTTGGCTCTTCTGCTCCCAAAGGTTGTTTCGACGTTGGCCTGCCCTCAAAGAAGTCACTCTTCCAGCTTCAGGCCGAGAGGATTCTTCGAGTCCAGAAACTAGGTGCCGAGAAGGTTGGTAAGCCAAAAGCTGTGGTTCCCTGGTATATCATGACCTCCGGCCCAACCCGTGGCCCCACCGAAAAGTTCTTCCAGGAGAACGAGTTTTTCGGCCTCCAGAAGGAGAATGTTGTCTTCTTTGAGCAAGGTGTGCTCCCTTGTATCTCAAACGAGGGCAAAATCATTCTCGAGTCCAAATCTCGTGTGGCTGTCGCACCAGACGGCAATGGTGGGATCTATCAAGCCCTCATCACCTCCTCCGTCCTCTCAGACCTCAAGTTTCGTAACATCCAACACGTCCATGCGTACTGCGTCGACAACTCCCTTGTCAAGGTCGCCGACCCCATCTTCATTGGTTTCGCAGCTTCCAAGGACGTTGACCTAGCCACCAAGGTTGTCCGGAAGCGAGATGCAACCGAGTCCGTTGGTCTTATCATCCTTAAAAATGGCAAGCCTGATGTTGTCGAGTACTCCGAGATCGATTCTGCTACCGCGGAAGCCCTTGATGAGAAGAACAAGAGCATTTTGAAATTCCGTGCAGCAAATATTGTTAATCACTACTACTCTACCCGCTTTCTAGAGACGATTCCCGAGTGGGTGCATAGTCTGCCGCATCACATTGCGAGGAAGAAGATCCCGTATTGCGATACAAAGACTGGGGAACAATTCAAGCCTGAGAAACCGAATGGCATTAAGCTTGAACAGTTCGTATTTGATATCTTCCCGAGAATTCCGTTGGAACGATTTGCGTGCCTTGAAGTAAAGCGAGAGGACGAGTTTTCTCCACTAAAGAATGCAAAGGGAACTGGAGAAGATGATCCGGATACCTCACGCCGCGATGTCTTGGTCCAAGGAAGGAAATGGCTGGAAGCTGCTGGTGCTCTCGTGACAAGTGAGGATTCGGAGGCTGGAGTAGAGGTGTCGCCGCTTGTTTCCTACGTAAGTTTTGTCTAAATTCAAAATCCCACAAACACAATTTAATACTAACGCTGGGTAAAATAGGCTGGCGAAGGACTTGAATTTTTGGCAAGCAAGGAGGTCAAGGGGCTTGCGGTTATTGAGAAGCAATAAAGGGCTTATAACGGGGACTTGAATTTTTATTCTCCCATGATATCCCGATAGCGTGTTGAAAGTGCACTTAGCGGACACAAAAAAAACTGGACTTTTTAGTGAAGCGAATTTGCAATTGAACCAAGTTCGAATTTGAACGTGAGCCCGAACTAAGTCTGGGAACCTTCATAGCGCAGCTACCTTCTTCCGCCTTCCCCCACCTTCTCATTCCCCTGTCTGCCTTACTAGAACAAAATGATGATTTCCTGGTGCGCCATGATCTCTGTAATCTTTGTGCTTCCGGCGGTGGTTGTAATCATAATGGGGATTTTGTTCGCTGTGTTAATGGAGTTTTTCAGGATGAGGTAGTGGTGGGACTGAGAGACTATGCAAGACTGGGTGATGGATGGGGGCGTTTTTGTTTTTGGTATTTATTCATTCTCTCATACAAGAACCAAGACGTCGAATAATTTTCGATATCTAGGGTGCGAGACCAAACTCCTCAAATATATTACTACTATGGAGTGAAATAGTCCCTATATAGAGTATAAAGATTAATTCAAAATAGTACTGTGCTGGTGTTAGGGTTTTGGACTGTCGTATTACTTTATATGAGGGCTTCTTTATGGAGACCAGAACGGCCCGGGGCTGAATCTTGAGTATATACATGTATTTCTGGATTATCTTCGCTTCTCTTTTAAATTATCTGCAAAAAACTCAACGGTTTCCTCTCCCTTCGATTGTAATCTACTATTTTTTCCCCTGAACTTTCCCTTTTAAGAAACAATTCAAAATGACGACTTGGGGCGGTATGCTTACCGCAGCGTATACGATTTTTCCTACGCTTGTTGCGATGATTGTGGGTGTTGTTTGGTACCGTTTGGGTTGATTTGTGGATATTTTGTTGGAGTTTGATGTGGGTGCGAAACTGCTAAGGTGGGGAATTGGATTGTGGTCGGGTACTTTGGCTTCATTTTATTTATTTACAGGCCGTTGAACGTATCGAAACCTTTTTATGATAGAAACATGTACCTTGGTGTCTTCGTGACTGTTTTTTGTGTCCGTGAAGATGGTAAACTCTAGTCTATAAGTGAACCCACTACACCGAAACATAGTTGTAGGCATATCGGTGATAGCCACCTCTATAGAACAAATACTCATACCCATAACGAACCATTACTCGTTGCTTCTCTTATACCATCAATTCACCTGCTCAGCTTAAGAAGAAGAAATGGCAGCCTTCGCGATCGGCCACGCGGTCCCGACCCGGTTTCCATCTGGTGTTATCGGAGGGATGGCTATCGGTCTGATTGATGAAGAAGTGGAGCACCTGTCATTCATAAGACTACTAGAGACAATGATATGTGAGTAGTAGTAATCCCCCCGTTCGGTTTCGGAGTCTGATTGGATGTCTGGGTAGGGTACGTTAACGGGATGGTTGGACGGCGGTCTCGTTATTATATTATGATGTTTGGCTATGTGTTTGTTTCGTGCTGGTTAGGTCTAATTGTGGGAAGCCATTGCGCCCAACGTATTTGGTGATTGATAATGAGAACACTTTACCACTTTTCTGTACTGTATGGGTTGAGAATCATCGCGTTCATAAGAGCTCACTCGTCGTCGAAGCCTTGCTGTGTAACCCAGTTCTCCCATCTCGACACCTTGCAGCTCCGGAGCCTCACAGCTCTATAAACATTCCTCTTTCCACGTCCCATGTCACATCCGCAGATCCACTCCACGAATCCACCACAATGAAAGAACGCATAACCTTCATCGTTTCCAACCCCGCCCACACCCACGAAGACAACTTCATCATCTCCCCAGACTCCCTTAAAATAAAATCACTCCCCAATACCGCGCGCGAAGACCGGCTCACATTCGACTCCAGCACCCTCTCACCCCGGTTCAAGCATCTCCTACGTAAAGTCGAACAAGGCCATCTACGATGGTCTTCTGGCCGCTTCTATGTTGCCGCGACACCGTACGCGGCCAGGGTTCCGGCAGGATTGCACATCTTGACGATACCAGGAGCGCTTGACTCGACAGACTTCTCCCAGAATGAGAGTAGCAACGACAAGGGGTTTTACGAGTACGTTTGTGTTTCCAACACTACTAAGGGGTGTAGCACTAACAGAGAGATGTGGATTAGACAGCTTTACGACGATGATTTTCTCTCGGCAGCGTGGGGGATCAGTAATTGGCGCGAACTCCGGGTTGCAAGGCCGTTTAAGGTAGGGTCGTGGGAGCAGATGTTTTATTCGCCAGTACAGGACATTACGCCCTTTCAGAGGTTTTTGAAGAAAGTGTTAGATGAGCACAAGGGGCTGCCACGAGCAGATAATTTGGAGTGGATGAAGAGGCTGGATAGACTGCAGGATGCGGACTACGTTGATATTAAGTACGACGTGGTTTCGCAGAAGGTGGAGGTGTCGGTGTATTGGGGTCCAAATGAGGTTGACCGAACTGGATATCTGGTAGGAAAGAGAACAGAAATAGGTATAATGGGGGCAGGGAGAGCTCCAGAGCAGGAGGATATACAGCTGGCAGGATACATTCACGAGATTGGAGATAGCGATCACCTAGGTATATCCCTCTTACGTCCCCATTCCTACACAAGCTATCACTAACTCCCAGCTACAGAAGCAACAATGTTTGCCTTCCCCTCCCGCCACCACAAAGCTCCCTCCACGTTCACCCTCTCGACCAACACCCCAACCGGCCTGCACCCCACTCTCCATCTCGCTATCTCTGGACCCTTGACACCGCCCCGTGAAGACGGTGATTGTACACTAAACGCCTACTTCACCCTTCCCGCCTCTCTCTTCGTTGATAAATACCAACTCTCCTCTACCAACGCCAACCTGCTCCGTCAATTTAATATCCGTCGACTCCGCGATGTGACCGGCAACACCGACCTCGAAGCCCCAGAGTACAATGTCCGCGACTGGGGCAGTCGTGTTCTCGTCGAAATCGACACAGACCCTGCCGAGCAAAAGAAACAGCTGGATGTAGAACTTCCATTACATCTCCGCTATCTACGACCTGCCGTCAACTCTACTAGCACCGAGGTAACGTTTGCATGGCCAAGTGTTTTCTGGGCCTGTAAAAGCGACAGCTGGCGGAAAATGAGCAACAGCCCCTTCGATAGGGCTGCGCTGGGTTGGGAAGACCTGTTTCCGGAGCAAGTTATGTACTACCATTTATCTCCTGTGCCAGGGGAGCACGCACCTGTGGAGAATGGAACGTGGGGGAGGATTCAGGCGCCGGTGTTGGATAAGGGGTGGGGAAATCAGGAGATGATCAAAACGTGGACTGTGGCCGCTGTAGGGATTGGGTTTGTATGGGTTGTAGGTGCGGTGTTGTGGACGAAGATTAGTAGGGGGAAGAAGGAGATGAAGAAGGAGGTTGTTGCGAAGAAAGTGCAATGAACTAGGACTTTGGAGTTGGGTGGTGTAATGATATATGAGTAGATAGTAGGTTCAGATATGAAATGGGCATTGTAGTTCTATTTTTCTAGTTTCTTTAGCATCTTATCAAAGACCTACTGGAATGACATTGTACTAAAAACGAAACTGAGATTTCTTGAACAGCATAAAATTCTAAACTAATTGCCATCAAGGGTAAGCTAACTAGAGAAAAATGAAATTCCAGCCGAAAATAGCCTTTTTTCCCACAAACAGCCCTCCCCCGCAAAAAAAATAACCCGTAAGATATATCTATCGTAGCGAAAAGGGTGGTTTAGAAAACCAGACCCGCCAAAACATCAAACGAACGACACTTTAGAAAAATAAAACTACCAACCTTTCCTCCCACAGCGAACACCCTCAAGGCCGAAATGTTTCAACTAGGTTCTCGGAGGGCAGGGAGAATTATTATAACAAGCAGAAACTTAGGCTGCTAGACCTCCTGGCCAACTTGCGAATGAAGAAGTGTTCAATCGAAAACTTGAAACTTTCCTCTCTAGATGCTCCACCATCATCCTTAATAAGCCCTATCTCAAGCTACCACAGATCCTAACAGATCTAGTGACAACTACGAGGCATTCTGCGATGCGTAATGGTATCTCAGATTCCAGGAGTGGTACAGCTATCAGAATCTGGAATCTGTGAAGATCCCAAGGCCCATTATCAGATAGATCTGAAGCGGGAGTGAGGTCTATGGAACTGGTATGTGGTCATTGGCATCAGCTTTAACACAATCAGTTGGGAAGGACCGCCAGAGGATACATAAGCCTCAACCCTTTGACGCATGTGGTAATCAAAACTCCGAGATCGATTATCTCGTATGATAGTCTCGATTCGGTTTCGCGCCTAACACCACAGCAGCTTGCCCCACGATACGCAGTAGCCACGGCAAGAGGGGACGAAAGCCAATCCAATATTGATAGCTCTTGGCAAGATATCAACAGGCTTGGCTTTCTCCAGCTCAGCTCTTCTTGCAGTTTGATTTCTCTTGATATTCCTCCTGTGTATTCGTTTAAGGTTTGGGGAATCACAGTGGCTGGTTGGGCAGAGATCATGGGTTGAGAATGGTGGTAAGTGGATAATAATCATTCCCGAATTCCCGAAACTCCCATACGCCGGCTCGACCGAGTTGTTGTTTGGGCCGTAAGTGATAAAAGGCTATAGAAGGTGAACCAGCCGAAGAATCATCCCTGGATATAAAGGATGGATGTATCATACTAAGTAATTGATTAGTTTGCATGGATAAATCAATGATATCTAAGAAGGAAAGAAGTCTAACAGCGGTGTCCACCAATCTTCGCCGTCTATATCCTACCGATTTGATGAAACAATTCTGATGTTGGAGGGTGGGACTGTGTGAGATGATGTTAGTTATGCCCACTAATTTTAGAGAATCGACGCTTGCCATTGAGGTCCCAACAGAGCATGGCATCAATACCCTACACAAAGTACGAGAGGATAAGGTGGTGATATTTTTGAAAGCAGAAGAGTTCGGTTTTTAGTGCCGGCGATGACTCATCCAGTGAGATAAACGAGTATGAGAAAGGATGGAGTCGGGGCCTAGAGTCCGGAAGCTGTGGTTGTAAGTTTGAACGGTGAATGACGAAGGGAAAGTGAAAGCTAAGACAAGGGAAGCGATAGCAGTTATACCCATCAAAAAGTCCAGTACTGAAACTACAGCTTCCCAGAGAATACTATCCAGAAATTCGAGCATGCGGGCCCTCGAATCTTTCTCGAGTGATAGACCATGTCGGACCTTAGCAACGAGAGGAATACGGAATTCTATAAAGGCCTCCTGCCATATTGTGTAGGAATGATCAAGATTAGCTGGAAGTAAACGGTTGAACGGCTAGTACAATAATTTCCCGGCTCGAGGAATAGGTTCTACAAGATCTGAGCGCCAAAAAATATATTCTACATGTATATCAGAATTTTTTTTACATGTAAACCAGAACTTCTCCCATTGCTAAGACAACATTTCACCGGGCCTCGAAACTGGTCACCATCAAGTGTTCTCTAGAATAACAGCAGATGAAATTCCAATCGAAAACTACCATCCTTTGCTCCTTTACTCTACAGGACCTAGAATACAAGGGGAATAACCAGGAAACTAGCAGCCCTACTCAAACACCGTGCAAATTAAATCTCAATCCTTCTCCTCGTAAACCAACCCTTAGGGCTAAGCAATTTCCACCAAAGCTCCAGAAATTTAGCTATAAACCCAGATGTCGGTGGCCAAAACTAGCGCGAAAAATTAACCTTAGTAAAAAAAAAAAAGATAGATCATAATCCTTTCCGCTCACCACGCAAGAGAAATTCTAGTCAAAATAGTTTTTGAGCTACCTTTTCCCCCGAGTACGGTTCTCTAGAGCAGACTATGCGAAGGCTCACACTAACTGCCGCTGAAAGGGCTTTTCAGGGGGGGTGATGAGTAAGTGGAGGGTCTCGGGAGTGTTAAGGTATCCGCGGTTGGGGGAAGCCTAGCATTTTAGATATCCAATCTCATTGCTACTAGTGCATTGACAACTCGACTAGAAAAACTAGGTCTCAAGATTAAAGATTAAATTAGATAGTGTAGGCACGGTTGTGAACCTTTAGAGTGCTGATAATTATAAAAAGAGGACAATTCTTATCCAATGAGGTTCAACGCCCATAAGAAAGGGTTCTTCGATGAACCCATATACAGAGGGAAAGAAAATATGGAAGTGGGAAACCAGAGCCTAGGATCCAAAGCTGAAGGTTGGTTAACGAACGGAGAAAAAACGGAAGCTGCGGCAAATGGGGGTGGAATTTAGTTGCTTTTCGCCATAAGGCATACGAGGATAGGCTGGGTACGAGGCCAATAAGTTCCCCCAAGGAAACAGTGTGATGCAGTATTTATGCATGAGGGGGCTCTCGAACCTTCCCGAGCTATGGCATATGCCGAACCTCACACAAAATTGCATATAACTTGAGCGGAAGTAAGGCCACCAGTCTTTGTAGCTGATCAAGTAGAAAAATTGGACACTAATTTTTTAAAAAGGGCGAACTTTCCTCACTAAGAGTGCCTTGTTTCTTTCTGAGGTAAACTGGTCTTCAAATAGTCCCATATAGATTCTAAGGGGCTCACTATAGTGCACATTCCTTCTGTAAAGATTACTAATATCAATAAAACATAGTTATGCAGCAACAATAGTAGGTAGTTTACTGAACAGTAAAAAAAGAAATTTTCATCAGGCAGGCAACTAACGCATAAAGAAACGATGTAGCCAGAACTGCTGGATTATTAATCCCATAACCAAACAATCGCCTAAACCACCCACCCATTTCTCTCTACACTACAAGAGGAACCATTATATTAGTTATTGACACGATTAACATCTGAAAGATTCAGAACTTACGGCATCTCCCTGTTCAGCATAATATCTCGCCCACTTTAACGCCAATATCTAGGAATGCAATCCAATGCCGCCTCCCTGAATCTTGCGGTTCCATGCGACTTTGATTCCAGGTAATCATAAAGAATACCTGTAAAGATTCTAACCTTGGCGAGTTTAGACATTGTCCTTACTAGATAACCAAAGCAAAACTAGACATTAGCAAGCAACAACAAAGATTATCAATCTGACTAACCTAACTATTGACGAGTATTAAAATAAATGACACAGGAAACCGGCAGCTTGAGCTCAAAGTCGTTCCAGAATTGCTGAGAAGAGTAATAGTGAGAAAAAATGTAAAAAGGGAAGCTGCAACAGAGGGATAAACAGTATTTAATCCCGTCAGAAAAAATACCCGCCGCCGAGGCAGTAATTCCCCGCAAAAAAAAGCAGTCGCGATGCTGCGTGGGCTTGCGCGTAAGCTAGGTTCCTCCACGGATAGCCCCGAGTGATGGGTCATGACCACCAGCCGTGAACCAGAAAACATGAAATTTCACGAAAATTCCAATATATACGTAACAAACATTTATTCACTAAAATAAAAATCTTAGAACCCGCTTACGAAAACCCAGTATTGGACAGGTCTGTCACGTGATAATTCAACTACCAGGCTATCCTATCATTTATTAAACCAAGAGCTCTTAGCTCATATCAAGGGCAAAACCCGCTCAACCGTACTATACCCACTCTCTTTGATATCACCAAACAGCGCAGGGCTTCAGGAGAGATCAATCTCGTTGTCAATATATCCGCTTATATCCAGGGGGGCCACCAACCTTCTTCCCTTCAACAAAAACATACTTTAGGTACAGCGAGTTACAGACTTCTAGAAATTCCTATCCCCATGCCGGAAAATGAGGAGGAACAGTACGGGTGTGTGGATGCAGAGGTTGAATGTTTAAAAGCAAGCAGATGTGAGAGGTTTGAGTGCACGGGAGAGGAAGGAAGATTTTGTCGTTTGGGTAGAAGAAATTTGATGAGACTCTTAGTGATTACCGGTGGAGAAATAAGGACGATAGATAGGAAGGAAGAAGATGAGTTAGACGACGAGATAGAAGAACCGGAGGATGGGTTGGAGGATGAGTTAGAGGAGTCAGGGGATGAATATGGGCAAATAAGTGAGTAGGGTTTATAGTACGTAGTGTTTACCTTTTTGGGTAGAGAAAAAGACGCCTAGCATTGCGGAAATGCCGTTTGTTAAGGAAAGTGGGAGTTATTTGGGTTGATGATGTGTTTTCGTGTTTTAACTTTGTTTGTGTCGTTCTAAGAACACCATAACCTAAGGTTTGGATGTGCCGAATGAAACAATAAATAAATTCCTATTCACATTCCAAGAAACACGAGTGACACACCATGACTTCATACTCATCACGGAAATATACAACGGCGAGAGAAATACTAAAAGTAGATGTAGAATTCCTCAAATATTATGATTGATATCCATCGAAACTCTACACTCGACAAAAGCAAAGAAAAGATGGGTATCATTCAAAAAAGATCACCTCCTACAACTTAAAACAAAAAGACAGAGCATTCCCCAGCAACACCCACCACCACAAAAATCAAAGCAGCGACTACACTAACTCAGCCTTCCCATCAATAAAGCATTCTCGTCATAATCCTCGCTACCAAAAAGTTAGTAACCGATCACCTCCCGATCAAGAAGTCTAGGGGGAAAATGCGGCAAAAACTCACAACTCAACATCTCCAAGCTCGCATAGAGACTCTTAATCTCCACCTCTTTAACACCACTAATATCCGCCATCAAATACGCCACCTCTCCACGACTATCACTCATCTGCTTCTCCACATTATGATCCGCCAGGATCTCATTAACTTGTCTAAGGACACCTGGACGATTCCAATGAACAAAAACCACCTATCTCCACATTAGCCCACTCCCTATTTCTACCACTCAACTCCACCAGATAATACATACCCTAACACCTCCTTCTTCCTCAACCCTCAACCCCCTCAATCCCACCTCCGGCATATTAACCGCACCCACCGTACTCCCCGCATTAACATACCTGACCAAGCTCCCCGCAACCTCCTCCCCAATCGCCTTCTGCGCCTCCTCCGTGCTCCCGCCAATATGCGGGGTCAATATCAAATTCTTCAATCCAACTAACTCCGCGTGAAATGGGTTCAGCTGAGAATTAAACGTCGCGCCATTAGCCGCCGGCTCAGACGGATATACATCGAGTGCAGCACCAGCAATATGCGAAGCCTTCATGGCGGCAATAAGAGCCGGAATATCAACCACGCTGCCACGTGACGCATTAATAATGTAAGAGCCGGCCTTCATAAGTGCAAGTTGTTTTGCTCCAATAAGTCCTGTAGTCTCCGGTAACTCCGGTACATGTAGCGACAAAAAGTCTGCTTTCGCCAGCAGGGCTTCTATGGTTGATACCTGTTTAGCCTTTCCCAATGCCATAATCGGGATAACGTCGTAGTAGAAAACGTTCATGCCGAGTGCTTCGGCAAGGACTGAGAGCTGGCTTCCGATGTGGCCGTAGCCGACTATGCCGAGGGCTTTGCTGCGGACTTCCCAGCAGCGGGTTGATACTTTGTTCCATGTGCCGGCGTGCATCTCGGCTGAACGGTCGGTGAGTTGGCGGGCGAGGAGGATAATTTCAGCGATGACGAGCTCGGCGACTGAGCGGGAGTTAGAAAAAGGGGAGTTGAAGACTGTGATGCCGGCGCGGGCGGCGTAGGAAAGGTCGACTTGGGAGGTACCGATGCAGAAGCAGCCGATTGCGAGAAGGTTTTTGGCATGTGAGAGGATGGAAGGTGTAAGTTTGGTTTTAGAACGGATGCCGAGGACGTGGACGTCTCTTGTTTGAGGTATTGTCAGCAACTATAGTAAGACTTTTTCCAGTTGCATCTTATCCATATTGTGAGAAATATTGGAATGGGATTTTGGTAGGGAATTTTATTGGAAAGAGGATAATTTTTGATCTTGTAGTTTTTTAAATGCTGGGAACAATGAGAGAGGAGGAACTCTGATAAAACAAAATTGTGATATATTATATTGAACTCGACGACAACACTGCGGATAGTCTTGTATTTGACTCTTTGAGGGGACAAACTTAATCTTTTCAATCAACTCTTCCTCCGACAAAGCGTTTTTATAAAACTCAACCTGATACCCCTGCTCCTCGAGGATGCCCCGAGCAGATTCATTGATATTCTCCAACAGCAGAATCTTGATATCCTCAGTTGCAAAGGGTTTCAACTGTTTCTCTGGTGCGTGCTGCGGGAAATAGCCATTGCGTGTAGCAAACGGGGAAGACGAGCCAGAACGGAGCGAATGGAAAGTTGTGCTTGGAGACGTCGAGACGGAGGCTGGTGGGCTGCGAGAAACTGATGGCTTGATGTCACGGGCACTAACAATTGAGAGGGTCATTATGGGTGGTTGATAAATGATGGGACGGACAGCTGGAAAATACTGAGAAGCACGGTAGATTCTGTGCAGTGCAGACGGTTGATGTGAGGAGCAGGACGGGGAGAGGAGAGCCTGAGATACAATTGATGGTGTCGTGTCTGCGGTGTTATTATCTGCTCATGCTATATCTATCTCGGCCCTTGGCGGCTAAATGGAGTGTCCAAATAAATATATCAATCGGGTGGGCAGATCTCTCCCCGATAACACGATAAGCTTCTCCATATTCCTCCGCAAAATTCCCGAGTGACGTCTTATGATCCATTTATTGCCTTAGTTATCGTACGGCTCGGGAAGTCTAGGGTCGCTTGGTTGGCGTGGCGCATAAGCGAGCGAGTAGCCACAGCGCGGGGCTGCCGGAGCGAGAAGCCAATAACAGCGCAGGGATCGCTACGCAGGGCCAGGGTAGACAACAGCACCACGGACCATGGTCGCTGGTGATGGTGATGCGCGGTGCATAAGCTCCGGCTGCGCCGCACCGTACAGATGACGCAGTTCTATTGCCGTTGGATGAGACCTGTTTTGCTCAAGAGTAATATCATGTGAAAATTACATTTAATCTCGAGGTACTGTAATAGACAGAATACGGGACTATTTTTGTCTTGGTGAACAGAGTGCTTCTAGCCGTCTCGTTCGTTTTTCCTGTAAGGGAGCCCTAAGCCAGCATTAATCCCGCGGGGGACTGGCCAGGGCCTGACCTATCTTCCCTCATTTCTCCACAGCACTTTCCCCTTCCACGAGTAGGATCACGAGTCTCGGCACATCTACATCATCAGCAGCTGCACAAACTCCGCCCTGGCAGGATCTACCCTCTCCACACCCCCATTTCCTATCCCACTCACCCATTACATCCTGATCCCACATAAAGAGCCATCCGTCCATCCATCTCATCTCTCCCCGTCTTCCCCTCGGTTGAATTTTCAATAAGTAGCTCTCCTTCCCTTGGATCCCTTTCTCCCTGCTAAAGTCCCCGAAAACCCCACTTGTGGCAACACCTCACGTCATCCCATCTCCTCATCTCATCCATCTAGTCATAACTAGCACGAACCCCACCGAAACCCATCCGCTAATAAAAACTAGCCCCAGACAACTAAATTCAACATCCATCAGAGCTCTGGAGCAATAAACAAAATTTAACAAAGGATCCGCAAAAATAAATAAAAATGTCCGAACTTCGACGCAAAGCCCTCGGCAGCGGCAAAACCGTCTCCCGAAAAGCACAGTCTCGCCAATCCAGCGCCGCTTCCAGCCGTGCCACATCTCGCGCAGCCTCTCGTGCAAATTCGCGAGCTGCTTCTCGTGCCGGTACTGATGACGAAGGTGGTGATTTATCTGATGAGACCAACTTCAGGTACGTTTTATTCTTGTTTCTTTGACGTTCTTAAAAAATTACCCAGGAGAAGAAGGCTCAAACGAAAACACACTCCTAGTCTCGGATCTGTCGATGAACTTGCAACACTAGAAGATACAGAGGAGAGCACGGCTGCCTGGCAAGAGGAGCTAGGGGATCGAATGTTGCAGATTACAGAGCGGAAAAAATCGTCGTTTGCGGGGCGGGAAGAGGCTTTTGCGGCGTATATCCGGATTTTGTGCGCAAAATATGCAAAAGAAGAGATTTACCCAAAGAAAAAAGACCTGATCGACTCTATGCTACGAAGTATCAAGGCGGGTAAGACCGAGAAGGAGAGTCTTCTAGCCTCAAAAGGTTTGCAGTGCACCTTTCCTCCACTTTACCTAGGGTTCTAAGCTAAAAAAAAACCCCCCAACCCTTAGCTATCGCCATCACTATCGTCACCGACCCTACAGAAGACCTTTTTAACACTCTTTCGCCTACTTTCAAACGCACCATAACTGACACCCCAACCCTCCCTCTCAAAACTTCTCTCATCCACGCTCTTGGCACTGCAACTTTCTATGGTGGCGCCTCGCTTTCTTCTACCGAAGAAGTCATGGATTTCCTCCTCGAGATTGTTGAGTCCGATGGACATTCCATCGGCGCAGGTGACGATGGCGCCGTTGTCACTGCGGCCCTCGAGGAGTGGGGCAGCTTATGCACACAACTCGACGACGCCGAGGATGTCACAAAGAACAGCATGGATGCGCTTGTCGAGCAGCTCGAGAGCTCTGAAATTAGTGTACAAATTGCCGCTGGCGAGAACATTGCACTGCTGTACGAGAAGAGTTACACCGAGGCAGAGGAAGACGAGCTGGATGATCTGAACGAGGCCGGCAAGAAATTTGTACGCAGGTATGAACCGTATCCACGGTACGATCATCTGAAGGAGACATTATCACGATTGTCGTCTGGAGCCAAGAAATACTTGAGCAAGAAAAACAAGAAGACACAACACTCTGCATTCGCGGATATTCTCCACAGTGTTGAGAATCCGTTGAAGGGACCGCGATATTCTGAGGCACTTGATAAAAACGATATGGTGCGCGGGTCACGGATGACAGTACGAGTACACCAGAAGGGTGTACTAAGGGTCGATAGGTGGTGGAAGTTACACAGGCTACAGCATCTACGACGAGTACTGGCAGGAGGGTTTTTGAACCACTGGGTTGAGAATCCAGTCATTTTCGAGAGTCTGAGGTATGTGGAAATTGAAGTGAAGTTAGGAATGGGGACGAGGGGAAAGAAGTGGAATTGGTGAAGAGGTGGTTTCTTTTTTTGGATGGGTAGGCTGACTGGGGTTTCCTTTTTTTCTTATAGCTTGTTTGTGGAGGAATGTTAGATGCTGGTCTGGAGGTAGAAGGGAGGCTGCGTAATGGATAGACTAGAGGCGAGGCACTCGTTATGAGATTTCTATTTATTCATTTCTTGCTAGTTAGGGCCATTGTGCATCTTTCCTTGGTTTGGCTGTGATGTGAACTCTTTTGCATTCTTTCATTTTGAGGGGTTGGTTGGTTTTTTTCTTTCACTGCTATGGGATGGGTCTTTGTTTTGCTTACTTTGTATTGATACACGCAATCGGTTGTATTTCTTCTATCTTATTTTGGCATTGTGTTATACTCGGATGGCGTTCATATTCTTTTCTATGGGAGATAAGGGTGGATGCAATGTCGATACATAGATACATTGCGTGGAAGATGAATTGTTAAAATGTTAAAATCTAAATTTGGAGCTAGGTGTATGTTAGGTGGAAATTGCTTCACCTGGGCTATGTGTTATACCGTTAAGCTTGGGTTTTATAGTAGAGAGTCTTAATCCTGTGGCTCAGATCATGACACCTCACTCGGTTTATTATTCTGCGCTATTATTTATTATTTCATTCGGCACATACTATTCTACTCTATGTTAGTCTAGAGTTTATGAGCATATCTCCTGTTGGTGGTTGTACGGAATGATATATTTAGAAGAACTCTCTAAAACACGGGAACTCATACATAAGAGTGGGTTCTCGTTGAGACATAGCTGCCTTAACACAAGGCAACAGCTCATAACTATGGGCTATAGAGGCTGCCTAAATTAAGGCGTGGAGTCTAATAATACTATCAATAGAGACCAATCCATGTTCACTATCAAGCACTATTATGACTATTGGTGTTTCTCGAGTTGGATGGGGGTAGTTCCTGCCAGGTGGCCTAAAATGCGAAAATGGCGAATATATGTTTGCTTTAGTCTTGTCAAACATTGCTGGTGCGTTAGGGGAGGGGCGCTAATGGTCTCGGTATTCAAGCCGGGTTCATCGGTGATCACACTGGATCCAAGTAGTTATCGGCGAGGGCTGTGATTTATTCTAATTATCACTAAACTAACCGTACATTTTTTTAATACTCAAACAAGCCCGCAAAAAGCATTATTATTGTACTCAACCAAAAACCTTGTCATCGTCATCATCTGCCTCTTTCTCCTTCTTCCTCTGTTCCGCCCTCTGTTTTTTCTCCTCCTTTCTCCTCGCCTTCTTATCCGCCTTCTTATCCGCCTTCTTCATCCCGGTTTGTACCGCCGGAATACTACTCCTCCGATCCTCCTCTTCCCCGTCCATCAGCGCATCAATATCATCTTCCCCATTCCCCCTCTCCTCATCCTCTTGATCTTCTCCTTCTCCTTCTATAGGAACATACTCCTCCACAATCGGCGCCGTCATATCCGTCAGGCCCTCGATATCCAGGTCGCCTTGTACAGGCCGTGGAACATGTATTCCAATTAGCGCCTGCTCGATCCGCTTCAGATTCGTAAACACGATCTCGTTATGGCCGTTATGCGCATCGTTCTTGGAAGCCTCTGCAGCTGTTGTGAAGGCAGTTAGGAATGCATGGGCTTCGGCGGATGATAGAGGTGTAGATGAGACGATCTTGGTTGGTGGTGCGTGTGTAGGTGCCATTTTTATCCAGCTTAGTAGTTTGGTCAGCTGCTTATTTATTTATTTTCTCCCTTTCTTCCCTACAAAGGTGGCTGGGCTGGTAGCTTACAAGAGGGGCAGAATCGAGTCAATGTTCTTTCACGTAGTTTCTTCTAAGGAAGTTCACGAATTAGACCAGGGTGGTGGTTCAAGACTTGTAAGCAGCATTCAGAGGTTGAATTTGCAGACTCTTGGCGCTGCTGGTAGGTTTTTTTTTTGGGAACAACCCTGTTGAGGCTTAAATTAGCCAACTAAACTTAAGAAGGCATAGCGCATCTACGACAGAAGCTCCTCCGGAAATCACTAACTTCTAATCAATACAAACGGGTATCTATCATAGTAATCCAGTTTCCTATTTATGGTTTCTATATCTGCAATACACTAAAGAGGAAGAAAAAAATTACAACAAGCAGTCATAAAATTAATAGGGAAGTTTGTGATCGTGATACATGTAAACTCATACACCAGCCATAATACCAAATCACCATCACCCACCGCACCACTACCCTCCATCACACACCGTACCTACGCCCGTAAACACCAACTTGAAAACCATAATATCCGAATATCTTCAACTCTGAATTTTCTTTTTTCCCCCTTTTCTTTCTCAGCCCAAACGTAAAAAATAAAAAGATAAAAAAAAGGCGCCCGCCAAAGAAGGTCAAGATAAAATAAAAATGATCGAGAACACACGCAAAACCGAAATAGAGATATGAAGAATCCAAAAATCATATCGTAGCCGCTCTTCATCAATCGCCCGCTCCCCAATAATAATCAACCCAGAGCAAAAATAATAAGTTAACACGAATGAGTGAATGGAAAAACCAAAAACCTACCCGTTGCTCTTTCCAAAGCAAAGCAGAAAAGAAAGAATAAGACCACTGGTATGCTGAAACCATATTGAGGAATAAAATGAGAATCAAGAATAAAAATAAAGCCAACAATCCTAAAACATGAAAAAAAACTCATATAGCTAAATGAACAAGCGTATCGCCCAACTAAACTGTAACAAAAACAACTCAACTAAATTCTCCCTCACCGTTCATGTAGAGTGACAAAAAAAAAAACGTACAAAATGCACAAAATTATCCAAAGAAAAAAGTATCAATACGAAATAAATCATCGGTAATTAGTACTAAATGACTCGTATTCCGGGCTATTACCAAAAGTGTCTAATGCAACCACTATTAGATCCGAACGTCTCAAACATCCGGGAATTAGCGCTTACCAGAAGTACCTTGGGATGATTGATGTCTATGTCTTCTAGTATTCTCCTTATTACTGCCGCCCGACAATGGCCGAGGTCCCCGCAACACTGAAGCGGTAGATGGCGACCGTGCTGAGGAAAAGGGAGATCCAAGCTAAATTGGCGGGGAAATGTTTAGCACGTATCCTCAGACGGGCAAATGTCAATGTAGTAACGTACTCCTCCTTCATTGTCTGGCGAAAGGACATCACGCGACTTCTTCTTGGAGGTAGATGAAGATGCACCTCCTTCTCGCTCTCGCTCTCGTTCTTTTTTCTCTTTCCTCTCCTTGCGCCTCTGCTTCTCCTCTTCTGTCCTTTCCTTCTTAGGCTTCCTAATCCTCTCACCATTTTCATCCCTATGTTTTGATCTTCTCTTCTCTGATGTAGGGTATTCTGGATCGTCAGCAGTAGCAGCAGGAGTCAAAGGCTCTTTTGGCGGTCGTGGCGGGCCGCCAACTGGTGTCTGGGGCGGGAGCCCTTGTTGCTGCAGGTGCTGGTTATAAGCATCCTGTGCTAGCGGAGATACTAGTTTCCCATCTTTTGAGAAGCCTCCTGGGCCTAGAGGTGGGAAGGTCCCAAGGGTCGATGTGGAGGCATTAATGCCAGGGGAATGAGGTGCAATCCCTGAGGCCATAAGCTGCTGTGCTTGTGCCTCTAGTTGGTGGTTGTATGGCAATCGCGGTTGCGGAGCGTGGACTTCAAGAGATCGGCGATTTGAATGAGTTATCGGAGCGTCGGTGCCCCTGGAGGAGGGAGGGATTGGAGACATGTCGCGCTGTTCAGAATACGGTGAAAGGGGCTCGGGGGGAATGTTCTTCGTGGGCGGTTCCCAGAAGTTGACGTCGGATCGAGACCCATCCGATAATTCGCCTGTGTGATTCTTCATTCTCAGAAAACCTCTGACAGTAGAGGAAGCCGTAGTTTCCGACCATCGCGAAATCTTGGGGAAAATCGAAGACCCAGACTCACGTTTATTTTTCTCCGCCGACTTCGTTGGAGTGTTGTTACTACCGTATGCAGTGGGCGGACCCCTCATCTCTGGCGGCGTGTTCAAAGGCAGAGAGCCTCCTCGGGCTTCGCGGGGTGGGGTTCGAAGTACAGCATCTTCTTCTATAGGGGATATTCGGGTAGACTGTCGTGATCGCTCATCTTGATAGATTCTAGCGGTAGCACTAGGTTGACTGGGAACACCGCTATAGTAACCTGAATTAGCGCCCGAAGAATTCGCTGGGCCGCCAGTCTCTGTTCCTGCTGTTTCAGTGTTTCCGGGGCTCTTGAATGCATCAAAAGTCCCTAGGCTCTGGCTTTGCATCAAGCTTTGCTGATAAAACTCTTGACCACCCTTCAAACCTTCAACCTCTGTCAACAAGGTACAGAGCCTGTTTTCGTACCGTTAGTGATGGTTCGACACATTTGCCAGAATAAATTTGATAAAGGATAGCGCACATCTCCTCAATTCTTTGCAAGTCATTAGAGCTCTTCATGCTAAGCCCCTTCAGTGCCCTCCTAAAAACATTACGTTTCTTTGCAACTCCTTCGTCATCGCCATCCACATCGCCCTTGTTGGGATACCTGGGAGCCCTTGGAGTTGAAGGCGGCAATGGACGGGGCCCCTGAATGATCTTCTGGACACTCCTTTCGGTGTTCATTCCAACCTCGTCGACGATATTTCGCTGTTGCATTTCCAACTGCTTCTTCATATCCTCAAATGAGTTTCTCATTTCTGCCGCACTCCGCACCAATGTAACCAGAATTTCTGTATCACGCGCGTTACGTTGTGCATCGCGGACAGTAAGCTTGTAATAGTCAGTAACCGAACCTTAGCGGAGGTTGTAGAAGGACATACGTGATCCATCAGCGCAACGATATCTTTGGATTGAATCCTGTCAACTCCTCTTCCTGTGGAGCTATCGTACAATGGTGATGGCATGCCGTGAGAATTTCCGCTTCCCATCCTCATATGACCACGATATGGAGAATAATCCTCATCTTCCAAACCAATGCCACGGATTGCGCTCATTCCCATGGATGGACTACCCATTTGTTGAACTGGTGTCATTGGGCCCGGTGATTGCATACCAGGGTTAGCTGCAGAAATATAACCTTCATCCTTAGTTTGAATAGCTGGTGATAGTGATCGGAGAGACGGTGGTATTCCACCAGGATTGGACCCAAGATCATCGCCGTACTGATGGTCATTGGCAGAACCGTACTGCCAGTCTTCTGGTTCGTGACCAATAGGTCCCTGGATTATGGAGGGATTGGTGTCGAGCTCTTCGTCCTCCTCTCCTAGATGCATGTGTCCCGCCTCATGCCTACCATCATTTGACTTAGGCAGAGCACTGGGACCAAGTATAGGCTGAGAATCAGTTCGGTAAGAAGTATCTGACTTGCCGAGATTTGAGGGAGCATCGAGAACCGATGCTTGAACCGAGTTCGGGACGATAGGAGTAGACCTCATAGATGGATTTCCGCCAAGCATAAAAATTCGCTGGCCTTCGATATCCCTCTCCATATCCGCTGGGTCGCGCTGCGTATCTGTATTTACATATCTTGCTTCAATAGATGTATCCTGTAGTCCAGCTTTCATAAGTGCAAGACCTTGTGCCTCCTCACGAACTTTTGCAAAGTATGCATCCACTGCACTGTTCTTCTGAGAGACATCATCGTTCCAGTATTCTCCTCCCTCGTGGATATCCCCCATCTCACCATTCTGTTTTCCTTTGCCTTTCCGTCTTTGTTTTGCCAACCTGGTGCTTTGAGTCGAGCTCAGTGACGCGATTGAAAGTGTCCGATCACCAGGTTGGAGATTACTTTGTGCCTCCCCAACGCTATGTCTCGATCCTGAAGAAACCGAGCTCACATCGTCTCCCCCATGTGCATTGCCGCCTCCGTTTATACCAAGGTGAGAACGCTTTGTAACCAAGCCGCTACGTTCCGATAGATTGCTCCTCGAGTCCCGATATTGCAAACTCAGATCACTGAGCACGGGGAATTCTGAATTTGGTGGTGGAGGTGTGTGTCCAGTGGCAGGCACTCCATCTTCTCTTGGATACGGTAACCCGGACCTAGATGTAAGAATGGATGCTCTGGTCTCTGCATATGTCCCGGGAGTATCCTGTCTGTTTGGTGCATCTGGCATTTCGAACCTCTGCGTAACCTCCTGGATGCCGTTAACACCCACAAGCGACACACCTTCCCCGTTTTCGGAGTGTATCGGAGAACGAGAAGAGCCAAGACCAAAACCAGGTGCTCTCGGATATGACATCTCGGACTTGTCAGAGATCACGTCAGCGAACCCGTTGTCAATCACATCATTTAATTCCGCGATGACTTGTGAAACTACCTCTCGGTTGTTCTCCGAAACTAGAGAATCTGCACCGCCAGCAATTACCACACCCTGACCATTACCCTTTCCAATATCTGGAGTCAGAACTACCATCGGTTGCGTAACGTTAGGCATGCTTAAGCTTTTGTCGAGCCTCTTGCTAGACTGGCGGTCGAGTAACGCAGAAGCAACGGTCTGATCGAATTTCGCCAGTTTCGATTGGTGATTGTTGCTTTTGATTTCGTTGAGTTGTGGGAGAATAAGTCGTTTGATGGCATCTTCGACAAGGTCCAGAAGGGCTGGGTTATTAATTGAAGCGGACCTCTGCAATTGGGATTCCGCCATCTGGGACTCTTTCCTGTGTTGACGACTTTTCTCAGCTGCAATTTCATCAATTTCCCGATCGCGACTTCGGCTTCGGCTTCGTGGTTTAGACACTTTCAAGTAATCTCCCCCATTCATCGTACTTCCCTGTCGACTCTGTGTCTTCCGTGATTTCGGATTTCGCCCTTTACCCAACTTTTCCAAGCCCTCCATCACATTTTGCTCGATCATCTGCTTCTCTTGTTGACTCATTGACTCCCGATTAGACGACAACCGCTCCCGGCTGAGGCTTCTACTTCTCCTCCGGCTCAACTTTGGCGTCTTGAGCTCTGTCTCCTCTTGAACATCGTACTCTCTACTAACACTTCTACTTCTTGGCCCCTTCTGGGATTTTGTCAGATCCTTGTCGAAGTAACCGTCAGATTGTTTGTTCCTTGAGGCAGACCGATTACGTCGGGCGGCACGGCGATTGTAGGATTCATTCATTTCCCTAGGCGAGCTGTTGGCAGATCCAGGACTAGCAGCCTCTCTTATGACCGTGACGTTGAACGGAAAATGGCCATCATCCACACCAGAATTGTACGACGTGATCGACGAATGGTCCCCGGAAGTTGACCGATTGTTTTGGGAGTCACCGCCACCCATAACTAACCTGTCCTCTCCAACGTGTGGTGATAGTGATATTCTCTGGGTGTGTGATGGTCTTCGATACGGGCTGGTGCCGGCGTCCGAGATATGTAGCCCTTGGCCGTCGGGAGAGGTCTTTACGTGATGGCGTCTGGCAGCCGCAGGAGTTACCTTGACCCGAACGCTCGGACGACGGTTAGACGAACCGGTATGGGACTTCTCGTTCTCAAAGTACTCGATAAGAAGAGAAGTGTTGGTTCCGCCACTCAGAGTGGTGCTTGCGTCTGCGTCCTTTTTTCTTCTACGGTTCGTTTGCGTTTGTATTGTAACGGCACGCCCGTCTTCAGGAATGGAATAGCTGGTGTGATCTGTCCTACGCGAAAGATCGGTTGCAGTGTAGCTCCCCTGAGAGCTGGGGGGTACAGACGGCTCCTGTGCAGTATTTCCTCCCATTTTTGGCTCAGTCTAGGACGCTGCCGAGTGTGATGACCGCGCGCGGCCTGAGCGCAAAGTGGGTAAGTCAGAACAAGGCTAATGTGGGTTACTTTGCGAATTGAATAGTTAGGTACCTTTTTGCTTGACGTCCACGTCGCTTGCTGGAATATCACTGTGAATCAACCGGCCGCGAGGCTGGTGGATGCACCAACAACAACGCTGACAGGAGGAGATACTCGATTGGAGAAGGGAGCTCCACCTAAGAAGCAGGAGGGGAGAGGATGGATGCGAGAACGATGGCAATGATGATATTATCGGAAGACGGAGGCGATGATTGCTCACAGTGGAGGGGGATGCTGAGAGGTGTGTGGGAGGTTGGAGAAGAAAGGGTGGGATGGGGAGACGCTGGAAACGAGCGACGGGAGGGCCTGGCAGGTGATGGTGCTTCTGTTGGTGGAAAGTGGGCAACCGAATGAGAAGCGAGAGCGAGAGCGAAGGCGAGAGGCGAGAGGCAAGGACGAGAGGCGAGAGCGAGCTGTGCCCTCCACGCACTCACTCACTTGTTTGAGCCGGGACTGCTGGACGACTGCCTAAAGGTGGTCGCTCTCGATGTCTCGCCGTTTGTATGTTTGTATCTCTGCGAACGCAAAACGCCTGAGAAAGAATAAAAACACTCAAATAGCAGCACTGCAGAGCAAACGCCAGGGCGCGAAAGAGGATCAAGGGGGGTGATGTGATGTAGGCAGGCTTGCTCGATGGGCAGGCAGGCAGGCAGCAGCAGCATACACACCGCGAGCAACAGGGAGAGAAAAGTCTCTTCCAACCAACAGGCAACTGATTCCAGACGTAGAGACCGACCAGAGAGCAATAAATGGCCGGGCTGGGTGTAAACAAATCCAAGGGATAGATAATGCGGTGGCGGCGGTGCTTTGCCCGTGTGAGCAAAGCGCAGTTGCTGGGTCGCTCTCCTAGCCACCCCGTTGGCTGCGTGCGCCCGCCTATTTTCCCTTTTGCCCGCGGCTGAGGCTACTTTGCGGTATGTACTCTGCGGTACCTACGTCGCGACTGGTCCCATCCTTCCTTGCACCACCACCTCGCGCCCGCGATCACAGAACACGGCAACCTTTTTTTGTCCAGACACACAAGGATCCGTGGGCCATGGCTTGTATTCGAGCTGATCCTGATCCCAACGGGCTATGATGTACCCGAACAAGGGAACACCATAAGCCACACTGTTACTTGTAGCTCGCCTGGGAAGAGATCTCATCGATATGGGCACATGCGTTTGGCAGAGAGACAGATAGAGCTTTTTACGTGAGCCCATCCCAGGCTATGGCTGCAGATAACTCCTTGGACGTAAGCGTCCGCGTCCTCACTCCCCACTCCCGCTGCACAGGTTCCCAGCATTCAACCAGAAAGAAATTATATAGAAGCAACGGAAGAAAAAGGAAGGAAAAAAAATCTTGAAGGAGGGATGAGTTGTCTCCGTCTGCATCAGAATTTCAACCTCTGGTGTTAAGCTCAGTGGGGTAGCACGTACGCCAAGCTTCGTCATCCTTGGCCGTTTCTATGGCAATGGACTCCACGCCAGATCCAAATAATCAACCCGGCATCGCCAACAGCGCGATGTGCAGCAATACTAACGCAGCTTGTTTCTGGTGTCGATACCTATCCACTCCTTGCCCTCCTCGCTCTACTCTACTTACCATCTTCAACTCTCTGTTACGATATATTCACCCCCTATTTTCTTCCCGGTCCGAGTGAGCTGAAGTTCCGAAATACTCATATTTATGCATCCCGATATCCAGCCTTCTGATACCAACCAGCTACGTGGTCGTGATGCATACCCATACCGGGGTCCTCGTCTTCCATATCCAGACACCCCATCCGCTCCGTAGTCCATAGGCAGAATTCGTCCCGCATATAAGGGTGGAGTGGTTGTATGTAGAGCTTCCTTCGGAATGGCGGGGTCATTTAACGTACGCGTGGTGAGTGAACACACGAATCAAAGTCGCGCTTGTCCCACGCTTGTCCCCTTCTGCACGTGCGGCTCCGTCAAGCATTTCAACCGAAGAAATTTCTTCGCTAACCTTCAATACCGTTTCACAGGAATGGTATTTGCCGGTGATGCTGAAGCATGTTTCACAGTCTGGCGCTATTTAAGTCTGAGGAATGTTTCGCTGGATGGCTGCCGGACTAACTTGTCGAAACACCCTCCTTTGCAGAGGCTTGTGCCTGCATCTCCACATTCGGCATATCGTCTGCCCCGGCATGCTCGGGGCAGTCATGAAGGACCTAAACATGCAAGTGCGAGTTGATCAATCAATTCATCGATGTGCTAGGCTCAGGCGAATCAAAAATCGCTACCAGCGAAAGTTATGTTCAGGTTCTTCGTGCCCCGAGTACTAAGCTGTTGCCTCCCATGGTTTGGACGTTTCGGACGGATTGTCCCTCATAAATATTTACAATCTTTCGCTCCCTCAACAAAAATATCTCTTACAAATAGTCTAAGGGAGGTTAGTCAAGAGAGTTATCCAGCCGAGACAGTACATAAGTTTCTATTCATCGGTTTCTATTCTGCCTAAGACATGGGCTCTCGGTAGAAGTATTTTCCCTGAGGGTTGAAAAATTGTGATCCGTAAGTTCCCTCTTCCTCCATTTCAAACCTCCATTTAAAATAAAAAAGAGATGTTCAATTACTGGATATACGGCGATTTACCCTACGCCTAAAAAAATAAAAAAATAAAAACTAGTTGGTGGAGTTCTTTTTAAAGATCCGCTTCCGCGGCCACCAATGGCATTGGGTGATGGAAAAGAATGCAGTCATAGTTATGTACGTCTTGCAAATACAGGATTCGGGGTGTATCGTACTGTATCCCCTATTGGGTTTTTTAAAAATACCCTAGGAGATCTTAAGGCTATCCTATCCCTGTGCCTTATCAGTTGAAGGGAGGGGCCGTCGGGAGAAAAATTAATGAACCTATTATCGCCTGGAGTCTGAGGCGCCATGACCACATGCATGCAGTTCTCGTACCGAGAAAAATAGCATGCGATATGCAGGTTGAATAATAGGCGAATGGGAAGCTCAAAATAATGCCGGATGTGTGTCGATGGTACAAACGAGTGATTTAGCATGATCCACAGCGCGCTAATCAGCTCCTTGGGTGGCCCACCATAATGGCAGCCCAAAATCATCCCCTCTTGGCTACAAATACTCTTTAACACGCGATGTCCATTACAGTTGAGTTGGTAAATACATGAACTTCTGCAATTGACTGGCTCTTGGAGTTGTTTTTTATTACGCCGTCAAAAGGGTTAATATTCAACCATGTGTAATCATGACCCGTCACTCGGTCAAATTCCCTAGCTGTAATGCCAAACTTCCATATATCCCTTTCTCCAGAGTAGGGCATAGAGTAAGCCTTTCAGAGATTACTGTCGGCGCCACAGAGACCAGTGTTACTGCACGTAGCTAACCAGCTCTAGCGCAACATGGTAAACTGTAGTACAAGGTACATGTATATACATGTATATTATACGCGTGGTCTCTTCTTCCAGCTCACGGCCGTCGCATGATATTATGTAGACACCACTAGCTTATCAAGTGTGGATCCTGGGAGATATAGTGATAGCCTCGGTGAGAGCGAGGAAGCTTTGCGTAGGACCTGTTTATGAGCGAGTGACATTTCATGACCCTAAATTCATAGAAAAAGGAAAGAAAGTGATATCGGTCAAATTTGTTTTCAGGGATTCGATACTAAGGGTAACCAACTTAGTCCTATCCATTTATTAAGTCCTTCTAATCTCTCCCAAACTACATACAATTAATCACCGCAATGTGAGACTATGAGCTTTTTCAGGGCGTACTTGAACAACCAATTACAGCTAGAGAGGGTTCGATTGGTGGGTTAAGTCACGCTTAGAGAGGTTTGGCTCAGGTGATCGACGAGTAGCGTGACATAAGTGATTTTTCATTTTATATGATTGATACCGACGGTGGATAACATTGCATCTCCCCAAGCCTTCGTTTCATCTCTTCTTAATAATACCCACTTTATGTGGAAATGCGCTGGTGTGGCGGGGTACTTCACCCGTCTCGTGACTAAAGCTGCACGGGAATCGGATGCAATTAACCAATGCAGACCAAAGAAACCTCTGCAGAAGAGTTTTCTCTGAAAAAAGAGACTAGGAGGCTTACACTCAGATTCTTAAAACTCTCTATATCAAGGGTAAGTGATGTCACTAGACATGCTGGGTTGTTTATGATTGCTCTTGACTTCCGGTTCCTGCGTCGAAATCCAACTGAATTATGAGCTTGCCCAAGACACAACTCTAAGCTAACTTTCTCTCTGCCCCATGCATATGCGTGATATCATAGCCTTGATCACACACATACATGTAGATATAATAATTGTTTAAAGATTGACTACATAAGCGTCCGCCTTGTCCATTCTAGTGGATATGCGCGCGTGCGCACTGAAACATTTGCGAGGTGCGTAGTGCGAACATAATCTAGTGCGTGCGAACCTACATGGAGAAATTTACTCTGCCCACAAAAAATTCGTAGTATTAGGTATAATTCATATATAAATTCCTTATCGACCCCATTCACCCCCGCTTGAAAAAACCATTCCTCATTCTGTAGCACTGTTTTTTGGAGCTCGAGTCCTACAATATCTTCTCAAAGGATCGCTGTTTTCGCGTCTATTTGAACTATCAATTTTTGAATCTGAGGACTTCTTTACTGAAACATCCACAATGACAGATTGCCACTCATCATATCCTTCGCCCCCAAGTTCTCCTTCTGGATCGTCGCCGTCTTCCTCCTCCTCCTCCACTTATTCCACTACTTTTTCTTCCTCACTGGGAATGCAGGCCCTACGCGAGAAGATTGCGGCTAGTAAAAGGCTCCGAGACGATAAGTGGGCACAGGTCCGAGCTGCCCGAAATCTCGGATCCGGATCTATCCGCCGTGAACTGAGCCTCAACTCTGGAACAGGTTCAATCCCGTCCTTTCTTCCGAATACCAAGGGAGTTCAAGCACTACGAACGAATATTATGTTGCGACGAAAAGCACGGAATGAGCGAATAGCTCGTGTTCGAGCAGCTCGTATTTGACTGTTTTCGTCTCCTGATTTCTGGAAATACTAAATGTTAGTTTTTGTTCCTTGTAGATAAGCAAATTACGAGGCTAATATTCACAGCTTTGTGGCTTTTTTATTGGGCCCTGGCTGCTTCGCGAACTCGTTTAGTTACCCACAATCGTTGTTAATGCATATCCTATGTCAATGGCTATATACATGTAGCTTTAACGCGGATTATTTCATATTTAGGTTAGTAGGTTATCTTGCCAACTGAGGGATTTGGTATTGAGTTTAAAAGCACCCCTGTATAAGCGGTGTTTCTTTAGTTTTTTACGCAAGGTCTCTCTCTGTTTTGCCAAACAGGATACTTATCTACTTAATATTCTCTTTCTTGCTCTCTTCCTAGGCCTTCACTCTTGATAGTCATACAAGGACATATTTTTTCATTTACCTCTATCAGTACGTATATGAAAGCGTAACTACATGTAGTTCTATAATTTCTGGCTGCGTACTATTCCTTGGTTTGGATGAAACTATTCTAGTATTTCTTTCCTAATTGATCAAATTTTTCTTGCTGAGGGTTAGCAGCTGCGAATCGGTTGGTTGGGTTAGTAGATAAGTAGTAGGCTAAGCCTGTACAGCATATTTTTACTATATTATAATATTCCTAATATAAAGTAAACTACATTGATCCAATTGAGTTTTAAAGTAATATAAACAGAACCCACTGCATAAATAAACCAGATGACCTAACCAAAATAAGGAAAAACAATTCCTCTATGGACCGATATCACACATCCCATATCCACTCATCTTCCACATCACGTACACCACAGCCTCCTGCCTCATCACGTCTTACTATGCACGCATAACCCAATCCCCGCCAAAACAAGCGCCATCCCGATCCATGTTTCTTTTTCGATAACCTTCCTCTCAGCAAACCACTCGCCCAGCACCGTAAATAAGAATGCCAAGGAGTTCACAATAGGAACAGTAAGCGACAGTTCTACATTGCACCATTAGCAAAAAATCCAACCCCATAAAAGCTAGGACGAATGGGAGGGAGGGAGGGAAGGAGGGAGGGAGAAGAGCAATAATCGTACCAGCTTTCCCGATCAACAGGAAGAACCATACGGAGCCAGTAAGGTTTATCACTGCAGATCATCAGCCCACCCTCGTCATACACACTCTCTTGGGATAAAAACAGCATACGTAGAGGAACCGCATAACTCGGTCTTTTCAACATATCAAAAGCTGCAAATAGGGCCCTATCCCGTAAGATGCCGTGTCAGCCCCTATGGCAACATGTAGATCTGTGAAACTGGATGTCCTACTTCAATATAAACTTCTTCACAATATTGACATTCGGATTCTCCAGTACATCGCGTTTCGGCGGATTATAATTCACAGCAGCCTTCCGAATGAATCTATCGATGCCCCCATTAGCTCCCCTCATCCCCTGACTTTAGGTGTGCAACTCACGGATTTGTAAAGCCCCTGTACACGCGCCAGTTAGCTTAGGACACAGAGCAGAAAACACAAGTAAATGCGTACCAGGCCATCCCCACCATCACAAATCCGAGAGTCCATCTTAAGATACCAGGGTCTTCAGTTGTGTCTGTCATTGCGTGGCCGGATAGTGCTGTTTCCTGTCGCGATTTCAGAGAGCTCTTGGAGTGATGTTCTGGGTAGGCCCTAACCCTGGTCATTCAGCCTCATTTAAGGAACGATCCTTGCTGTTTTGGGGCGTAGCTAGCTTGGTGGTGGTGGATTCGGTCCGTGGTGAATTATTCTTAGAGGTGGTTGGTATGTAACTGGGCTCTTGGGATTTATTCTCATGAGAATAGGTTAGATTAGATGTCTCTGCAGGGTGATCACGGTTGTGACTGTGGGGGTTGTCGCTGTGGAGAAAGTTGCCCCGAAAACCTCGATCCTGAAAGTATAAACTCTCAACCAAGTTGTGACAGTATAGCCGTTCTAACCCTGCACTTAATTACCACAGTCGGTTATTTTGGGGGATGTTCAAATTCGGACTTCACCGAAAATCCTGGGGGGGGACGTTGATATCGAGTGATAATTGGTGAAGCTTATTAAACTGCGGACTATTTGGATGATGAGAACATGCGATGTTGATACGTCGAGAGAAGCCAATATAACTAATCTCGCTATAATGGTTGAAGAGACATGTGGGCTCGAGGTGGGGATCGGAATTCGAAAACTAAGCGACTTTAAGAATTTTGATAAACGCATAAAACTTTGGAAAAGCGAGGGGTTTATTTCCTAGGGGATCCGGCATCCGTTACGCTCCCGTAGGAAGCAAAAAGAGAACATATGCATTGGTACAAATATCTATAGAATCTACTCAACGAACAGGCTGGGAAATCACTGCCCAGGGTGGGTTTCTATAGATCATTTTTAATGTTCACCCGCTAATCACAAGCCCTATAAAACCTCTATTTTTGGTTACTGAGAGCTTACAGCGTTTATATGTTTATATTTTACTATGTGTATCTACTATTTTCCCTATGAATTTATTCCTTAAGAACTTACCGAGGAAAGAAAGAAAAAACATTTATGGAGAGACTCTCATAGCTAAGTAAATGCATCATCGTGAAGTACGCATGATCCCACCAGATATTTCGTAAGCGCCCACAGATTTTTATGAGAAATACCCCTAAGCAAATGCATTATCGTGAAACACGTATATCCCATCCCCATTCCCATCCAGCAGAAAATAAACAAAAGAAGCACAAACGCCCCAGCCTAAACCATAATGATTATATATTAGATCCCAGAAAAACAGCATATCCAGCACCGTCTATATCGTCTCGACGCTTCCCCTCCTCCGCACTCTCACTTTCAACAGCGCCACTATACCCCTCAGCCTCGCCTCGGCCCCCTCCCACACTTCCCTGGCCTCTTTCTCCCTCTCCCTCTCCCTCTCCCTCTCCCTCCGTCCAGCTCCAGCCTTCTCCTTGCGTGCCCAGATCCCAACCTCCACCGCATTCTCTAATTCGACACTATAGCGCATCCCCGCCTCCGTTACCAGTAGTCTCGTCATACTCTCCAACAAGACCGCAACCTTCGCATTATCCAGAACGCCTGCCGTATTCGCCGGAAACGGTAAATACCGTTCCACCATCTTTTGGGCTGTCAAATCATCATTCTCCCCATTGGATGGTGGGGGAGAGCGCGAGGATATAATAGTAGCGAGAATGAGCTGGTTGAGCGAGGATCGATACGCCACGTTTGCCGGAAACAGCGTGCACGTGAAAAGCACGAACGACGAGATAGGAAGTCGTAGGATAGTCTCGCTGTATTCGCGGTAGAGCTGCTCAATCTCGATATAGCAGCCATGATACGACACTGAGGAGAGGAGCGACAAGAAGCGCTGTCGCAGCAAAAGCGAGTCTATGCCGCCCCACTCGCCCGTAGCCGTAGACAGCCCTGGATCAGCATCAGAGTCCGAGTCCAGATCTGGCATATCAGTATCTGTATTAGGACTTAGGGTATCTGGGACGGTGGAGGAGTCCGAGTCCGAGTCGCCGATGAAGGTGTTATCGAGGCTCCCCATGTTCTTGTGTTTAGGCCGTTTGGTGGATAGTTCGTCTTTGTAAATGGGCCCCCAGGTAGCTGGAGTGCTTGAAGCGTTCGTAAGGATCGCACGGATGACTTTTTTGTACCCGGCACTGCCTTGTGTGTCGGGTAGCATTTTGGTGATGAGGGCTTGCTCGAGGGCCCGTTGGCCCCTGCTTGAGCGCCCAGATTCCAGACGGTCTTCCCAGTCGGCTTCGAGGACGTCGAGGATGATTCCTAACTCGAGTTTCCACCAGCGCCAGCGCCGTGGGTGCTGGATAGAGCAGGTGAAGGCCCAGCCAACAACGCTCCAGAGATCTTCGGCCACACTGAATAGGGAGTCAGTGGTTGCGAGTTCGGATGCGAGGTGCTCGTCGGTGGTGTAGGAGGGGGAGTTGTCGCGCTCGATATCTTTCTTGGTACGACGGGTGCCGCGCGCGCGGGGGAGATCGAAGGTCCATGCAGATTGGAAGTCTGCGTTGAGGGGACCGATGAGCTTTAGGATGCGACGGAGGAGGAGGAAGGCGGTGACAGGAGCTGTTGGGGTTGGTTCGTTTTTGGAGAGTTGGGTGGTGAGATATGGGTGGGAGATGAGAGTTGTGATGAGACGGATGTGGGTGTGCGGGGGGACCAAAGCGGGGGGGCTGTTCGGAGTGGAGACGCCGGGGGTTATAACACCGGAGAGGGAGTCGAGGGCCTGGGGATCTGGAGGAGGAAGAGGGGGTTAGTTATAGCAGTGGGAGTGGGCGTAGCAGCAGTACTGACACAAGGTTTCTTCCAGCACTACGCGGATGCGTTCGTTGAGGTTGAAGGGCACGGGCTTGGTAGGCCGGTACTGGGGCCGCGGAGGAGAGGCGGACATTGTGGACGGTAAGCAGTGGGCTGTGGTGGTGGTTGTGGTGGTTGTGGTGGTGAGATGGGTATCGCTGGGAATAGAGTACGGGTGGTGAGTGAGAATTGGTGGAGGGAGACGAGACGGTTTCGCGTACAGAAACAGAATTGTTGTCTCAGCAGCGCAATCTAATCTAATAATCAATCTAATCAGATGCACCCCACCAACTGATACCCTGATAGCAACAGCCAATACAAAGCCTTGTCAGATCCAACATCACCACCACCACCACCACCACCACCACGCCCACTCCAGCTGCTCTCAGCCTCGAGCAGTAGCCCAACCCCTCCAGGTACATACTCTATCTACCCATCCATCCACGCACCCATCCCACCAAATCAATCACCACCAACTCCCCACCTAAATCTCCAGTAATCAATCATCCACCATGGCCGACGTTGATATGAAAGATGCTAGTACTGTGAAGGAGGGCAAGGCTGTGGCTAAAAGCGGTCCCTCTGGTGCTTCTGGAAAACCCAGATTCGAAGTTAAGAAGGTTCGTCTGCATTCGGATAGCTCGACGAAGGGTGGGTGTGCTAGGTTCGCATTCGCTAACAAATGATTAGTGGAACGCCGTGGCTCTGTGGTCATGGGATATCGTCGTCGAGAACTGTGCCATCTGTCGTAATCACATTATGGACCTCTGTACGTTCCCCTATCTCCATTTCTATCTCTAAGAACATATTTTAGAGCTTCAGCTGCTAATTGCGCTCTCCGCTACCTAGGTATCGAGTGCCAAGCGAATCAGGCCAGTGCCGTCAGCGAGGAGTGCACTGTCGCATGGGGTATCTGTAATGTATGCCCCACCTATGCCATATTGGACGAGACGCAAGCTAAAACGAGTTTCATTAATAGCACGCTTTCCACTTTCACTGTATTTCTCGTTGGTTGAAGACTCGCCAGGTCTGCCCACTTGACAACCGAGACTGGGAGTTCCAGAAGTACGGAAAATAGACAGCCTTTTTGTGTGGACCCAACCACCTATTACCCTCGGAGGATATGCAACCTTTTACTTTCGGCATTGGTAAATGAGAGGATGAGGGGAGGGGCGGGGCGGATTTCCTTTTGCACGTTATGGATTTTTTACACTATGGATTTTTTGTTTTCTGCCTTGTATCCTTTTACGAACCGGCGTTGTGCATGAATATTTTTAACGGTAATTTCTATGTACTGGCGCAAAAGACAACAGGTGTTCCAGCAGCATGATCAGCGGATGGCCTGGTGATAATCTACTAAGTTCTCACCTCAACCCCTTCCTACCCTGCTCATCCCGATAGCTCCCCAAAATCCTCAGTCCTGAACAATACTTGCCCAGCTCCGCCAAAGCCTTCTTTGCATTCTCAGTCTCGGAGTGGCCCTCAAACTCCACAAAGAAGATATAATTCCACTTGACCACCCTGCTCGGTCGACTGACAATACTCGTCAAATTCAGCCCATAGTCCTTGAACACCCTGAGCCCATCACACAGGGCCCCCGGCAACTGATGATCAATAGTAAAGCTAAGTAACGTCTTATCCGAGCCATCCTGACCAACAGCAGCCCTCTCACTAGCGCTCAACACAAAAAACCTCGTCGTATTGTCCCTCGCATCCTCGATATCCGCGGTCAGTATCCTCAACCCAGGCACGTCAGCCGCAACCTTACTCGCAATAGCAGCACTCCCCTTTTCCAGCGCGGCCATATGCGCAGCCTTCGAGGTCGAGGACACATCCACTCGCTCCACCCCCTTCAGGTGTGCATTGAGGTACCGTTCACACTGCCCGAACGCTTGCGGGTGCGAGTAGATCCGTGTCACGCTAGCTACATCGGGCGCGGTCGAGAGGAGACAGTGGTGCACGTCGAGATAGGCCTCGCGGCATACGAGCGTGTTTGGGAAGGTCTTCTGGCGATCGCAGAATAGATCTAGGGTTAATACTACGGAGCCGTTGGTGGAGTTTTCGAAGGGAACCACGCCGTAGGTGCAGGCTTGCTTTTCGACGGCCGTGAATATGTCTGTGGTGTATTAGCGCTGGATACTTGGAGGGAGAGGGAGGGGGATGATACCTTCGATTGTTACTTGTGGGGAGAAGGTGTGCGTCTTTGGGTCGAAACACTCGATTGCTGCCTGGTGTTTTTGTGAGGAGGGTCCGCAGGGATGGTGGGTGTGGGAGTACTTACTTGGTGAGAGTAAGAGGTTCTAGGGCCGAGGTAGGCCACTGATGGGAGTGCTGAGGCGTGATTAAATGACATGGTGGGTTGTAGGTTGTGGACTGTGGACTGTGGACTGTGGTATAAAGGTAATTGATATGTGGATTTTGTCTTTGCTGCTTGCTTTCTTGCTTGCTACTTATACTATCGGGGAGAGGAAGGCGCGGTCACATCTATCTCGGCGATAGGTAGGTAATGGGTAGGTAGGTAGTAGAATAGTGCAATTGGGGGTTGTCGTGGTTTGCACTGATATTGACGCAACGATTGGAAGCCTTGAGAGATGATGCGGTGGGTCATTTTGTAATTGCACTGCAGGGTATCTCGATATCATATTGTGTCTCCCGGTTACATTGCGCCATACAATCTACTTTACTAGAATACATACATTTACCTATGAGGTTCTAGGTAACCCCCACTATCGCCACACTCAATCAGGCACTGCGGAGAGGGGTCCTTTGCGCCCCTCCTTGCACTGTTTCGATAGCAGAGCCTCCATATACCCGCGTTAGTCATCATTGCTGCACGACGGAAGCGGTTTCCCTTGTGGGCCCTTTAACCAGGGTTCACGGATGATGGTATGCTGTACCTTGGTTGGTCGTTTTTCTTTTTTCTTTTCCTTTTCTTTTTGTCCCGTCACTGATCTCGGTGTGGGGAAAGGAGGGAAGGGGGAGAGAAGGGAGAAAAAAGATTTTGCGTGAGGGACAGCTTACTAGTACTTACATAACACCCAACATCATTGCCAACTTACTAACCTTGGCCTCTCGTCCTCATCCTCCCCTCTTCATCCTTTTTCCTACTTCTACCTCTTCTTTTTCTTCTCATCTGCTTTCCAATTTCATTCAAGCTTCTTGTTTCTTTTCTCTCTCTCTCTCTACTTCTCCTCCCGTTGGTGTGAGAGAGAAAGTTTGTGTGACTTCTCCCCTCCCCTTCTCCCCCGTATTTTCTATTTGCCCCACTTTGAGAGTTTTTGTTTTGTGTCCTCTCCCTTTGTGTTGGTTTTAAGAGCCACGCATACAAAAAAACGTCAGCAGCAATTATGTCACAACCACAGGCGAACGAAGCAGAGAAGAATATCGAGATCTGGAAGGTAGGTCTACAAAACCCGTATTTTTCTCTACAACTTAAAATACTGATAGCTGATATTCTTTTGTTTTTTTTTAGGTCAAGAAGCTCATTAAACGTCTCACGGAGGCGAGGGGTAATGGGACTAGTATGATCTCGCTCATTATCCCACCAAAGGATCAGATTTCGCGGGCGGCAAAGATGTTGGCTGAAGAATACGTGAGTGTTTTTTTCTCTCTCCCTCTTTCCATTTCTACACGAAGAGGGGACGGTATGTGGCTAACACAGTAAATTATAGGGTACTGCCTCCAACATTAAATCCCGCGTCAACAGGCTTTCTGTGCTCTCGGCCATCACATCGACCCAGCAGCGTCTTAAGCTTTACCCCAGAGTCCCCCCCAACGGACTCGTGGTGTACTGCGGCGAAATCATCACTAGCGAAGGCAAAGAGCGCAAGATCAACATTGACTTTGAGCCTTTCAAGCCCATCAACACGTCGCTGTACTTGTGCGACAACAAGTTCCACACCGAGGCGCTGTCGGAGTTGCTCGAGTCTGATAGTCGCTTCGGCTTCATCATCATGGACGGTAACGGCGCTCTCTTTGGCACCCTTAGTGGTAACACCCGTGAGATCGTGCACAAGTTTTCTGTCGACCTGCCTAAGAAGCATGGACGTGGTGGGCAGTCTGCTCTGCGTTTCGCCCGTTTGAGAGAGGAGAAGCGCCACAACTACGTCCGCAAGGTGGCGGAGTTGGCGGTTCAGAACTTCATCACCGCGGACAAGGTCAATGTGTCAGGGTTGATCCTAGCAGGTTCAGCGGACTTCAAAACGGAATTGGCGCAGAGTGATATGTTTGACCCGCGTTTACAGGTTAAGATCATTAAGGTGGTTGATGTGTCGTATGGTGGCGAGAACGGTTTCAACCAGGCGATCGAATTGTCATCTGAGACTCTGGGCAACGTTAAGTTCGTTCAGGAGAAGAAGTTGATTGGGAAATATTTCGAGGAGATCTCGCAGGATTCGGGCAAGGTCTGTTATGGTGTTGAAGATACCCTCCGGGCTCTTGAGCTTGGTGCTGCAGAAAGTATGACCCCCAACTTCGTTATAGTTAGCTAGCACTGACACACCATAGCCCTCGTCGTCTTTGAAAATCTCGACGTTACCCGCTGGATTCTCAAATCCTCCGAAGGCGGCGAAGTCATCCTCAACCTGACCAAAGCTCAAGAAAACAACCGCGAACTATTCATGGATAAAGATTCTGGGCAGGAAATGGAGTTAATTGAACAGATGCCATTCCTCGAGTGGCTCGCTGAAAAATACAAAGACTTTGGTGCAACGCTCGAATTCGTGAGCGACCGCTCCGGCGAGGGCAACCAGTTTGTCAAGGGCTTTGGTGGCATCGGCGCCTTCCTTAGATACAAAGTCAACTTTGAACAGCTCGCTGAGGTCGATGACGAGGATGAATACTACGATGATTGATGGTGGAGAAACCTCGCGCTAATAAGCGAGGACGCAACTCCAGACTCTGGTCTGAGGGCGTCCTGCGGAGGGCTTTGCGCCCTCCATGGCGGCGGCAGCAACAGCAGTGACAGTCTGATGGTGACGGTGATGGTGGATTGATGATGAAATGGGCTTTAGTGGGGAATGGTAGGTTTATGTTCTTGCTTGTTGGATATTCCTAGAGGCTGAACATGGTTAACGATTTTGACGGGGTTACAGGTATATCAAGAGCGAGAATACAAAATCGTAGTGAGAGTAGGGAACGGAGTTGGGATTAGCTTGCTACAGTTAAATGTGCCAACTAAATGGGGTTTTATGGACTAGCGCAGGGCGGGAGTAGGGGGTGGGTAAGGGCATTAAAGATGGAATAGGACCTTTTTTCTTCTATCCGCTCGCTTTTTTGTGTTTTTTTCGCGATTTCTGCTTTTGGTTTTCGGTATCTGTTTTCGGTGACTTGGGAGGGAAATGAAAAAAAGGTACCGTAATATCTCGCACATAAGGAACACGCCCGGGCCGGGGGTATTGGTAATTGACCTGGATCATGATTGGGTGAATTGACGTTGAGATCTGTTCAACTTGAACTTGAGGTAGCGATGCAGCTTGAGCAAAACCAAAAGCTTGAGTTCAGCAACACTTGGGCTGTATTTTCTCGAGGTCAGAAATACGATGCCTTCACAGTGATCAGGATTAAAACAGCCTACAATCATTAAAAAATCACGAGCTTATATATCTCAACTCAGATCCGGCTTGATATCAATTCTTTCAATGCATACTACTAGCCAAGGCATTCCCAAGATCCCGTGAATTTAGGAGTGCTTTTGGTTGAGTTCGGGGCACTTTTGTGCTAGATTTGAACCCTAACCCCGGTCTTTATATTTCAATATCGATTTGGCCCAGGTCAATTACCAATACCCCCGGCCCGGGCGTGTTCCTTCTGTGCGAGATATTACGGTACTTATGTTGAAAATTGACCCGTCTGCTTTGTCAGCGCGATCTTGTGCTTCGGTGAACAAGTATGTTGATGCTTCATAGGAGATCGCTCGTCCTCTTCGATGGTCTGTAAACTTCTCAGTTCAAGGAACTACCCGTGCATAATGCTATTCATCGATGCAGAAGAAAAATCACAATAGAGTCGCACGAACCACTCGATACAATACTAGTAGTCTAACAAAGAAGTAGGAATCTAGAGTTGGTTCAGAAGCAGTGGTCTAGAACGCCGGTAATGAAGAAGAACGTACACATGCTACCAATTCCCTTGACAATAAGCCCATAGTTGGTGATTATGTAGCAAGTTACTACACTTGCTTGTGTATGAAGATATATTGCGAGGCTCTATTGATTGACCTGTGTATGTGGGGTTCTAGCGGCTGCAGCTGTCTTAAGATTAGTTTCAATCAGAATTGTTTGATCATGGGAATACTTAGGAGGGCAGTGCATGTGGAACCTGAGAAAGTGTTTTTAGTTTTTTATGCACTATCAAATCTACGCGGGATGCAGATGGTATGATAGAGGTCAATATGCAGATGGTGGGGGGGACGCAGGAAATATGATGGAGGGTGTTTGATCTCCAAAGAATACCAACACCAAGACATGGCCACGTAAGAGAATTTCAGTCTCCGTCTACAGACGCTAAGTACTTTTATTCGTATTAATCTCCCTCAGACCACTGGCTCCTCTACGCCCAGGGACACGAGTGATTACCTATGAGTCGCTACACTTACATGGAATGCTTTGTCACTAAGGAGCGCTCTTCAAAATCTAGATAAGAATTCTTGTACGTCCGGGAAGGGACGACCGTAATGGCCCTGTTCGAAACCCAAAAGGCTAATCCTTCTACTACCTAGAAGAGCAGCCTAGGACCAGCGCGCACAAAAAAGTGACGCCCCCAAACGCCCCGTGGATCTTCTGGATGTATCTCTAGGGATCCATTTCGCGGGTTTAGGAATGCGCGAGGCCTTAAGGAGACGCAAACCTTGCAATCCTGCATGTGGCTTACATTCTAACCTAACCTGCTATGCGAGGAGGGAATCGCTGTAGGCTTAGTGATTAGTGAGGCTGTTGCTTTATAGGGGGTTAGATCTCTACCTTGAACGAACGCTTGTTTCAGTCTTCTGTGTACGATTTTTCAATCAGAGTCATCTGAGGCGCTCAGCTTACGGTTCATATCCCTGTGCATCACTAATGCATATGCAACGTTTTCTTGTCGATGCTTTATTGCCACATGAAGAGGAATATCTTCATCATAATCCTCGAGATTATCGTCAGCTCCAGCCTCCAGTAGTACACTGACAATATCGACATGGCCAGAAGCCGCCGCCACGTGAAGGGCTGTGGAGCCGGAGTTATCTCTGGCGTTGACGGGGACACCTTTGCGGATGAGCAGCTTAATCACGCTCCCCCAACCGTAGAACTGTGCTGCTTGATGCAGAACTGTCTTCCTGTCATTATCCAAGACTAAAACTGTTGCACCCCTCTCAAGAAGCAACATGATCATCGCCTGGCCCTGATCGTTTATAACCCTGTTCTGTGCTGCGACTTGTAATGCCGTATATCCCTGAAAATCCTTGACCTCAATATTGAATCCATTATCCAAGAGGAAGTTGACCATCGCCGGTTTCGTCCTTATTACTGCTGCATGGAGTGGTCCTGTCCCATACCAAACATATGTCCTGAACTGAATATTTGCCCTATTCAGAAGCAGAAGAGTGACTAATGCCTTATCTTCGGTAACTATAGCCCAACGAAGGGCAGTGAATTGCTGGTGATCATACTCAAGAACAAGATCAACACCTTCTTTCAGAATGAACTCAAACAAAGCTTCACAGCACTCGTCAGGTGTTTCGTGGATCGTCTCATATCTAGGGCTGAATGCATTATTATTATGTTCAAGAACCCGGATGTCGGTTCCCTTCTGAAGCAACAGCCGAACAGACTCTTCGTTCCCGTGAGCTGCTGCATAGAAAAGGGCAGTTGTTGAAAAGAGTCTATCCTCGCAGGCAAGTTTATCGAGGTATTCAGCCAAAAGAGCAGCGAAACGGCGATTTGTTCGAATCAAGGCATAGACGTCCCTTGGTCGCTGGAGAGATTTACCAATAAGCAGAAGAAGCTCATTGGGGAGTTTGTCGAATAGCACGGCCTGGCATTCCCTGATTGGTGGCGAGAGTGGTGGGTTTAGAATACCATGGCTGAAGAAGTAAGACCGTGCCCGTTGGCGCTTCCTCTGCGGAGGCCTTGAGGCACAGCGTGGTGTATGGGGTGGAGCCATCGCCGTATCATATACTAATACAATTTGCGAAAAGCTCACCAGCCAGGGCACTCAATACTTCTTAGGTAGACAGCGTGCGGTTGCAGGGAAGCCACGGGACTGCTGTTAAAGGTGGTCGGAATAAGGCAGCAGTGCCAAGACCCTGTGTCAGTCCATGGAAAATCACTCGTACATACGATAACAATCTTATCTGCATACCGGTTACCCGCCTGGTCTCTGGGCTTTTTGCACTTCCAATAAAGGACACCAGCCATATATTCCCACCCAATAGTGCCGGCCAGCATCATGGGACTCTGGAGTAGCAACAGCAGTAGTAATGGTAGAGATGACACGTCGCAGTCTAAGAAATCAAATCGCGACCAAGAAGCCGATGCCGAACTCGCAGAACTCATAGCAGCGTTCGATCAAGAACATGTTTCCTCCGATTCGTCGATGGATGGAACGAAGAAACGGGACGGGCGGGATAGGGGAGAAATAGACGGTGGCCCATCTTACACTTCAGCGTTCCCCGGAGAGATGAATTGTGTGACGGCCTTTGACGAGATGTTTTACTGCTACTCCTTAGGAGGTCAGTTTTTGAATGGTATGTCTCCCTTCTAGGAGATGGAGCGCCATTAGGCAGCCTCTAAGTGGGCAGGGTGGGGTCGAGTGATGGATTTAGTTTTGGGCGAAAGGCTGATACTGCAGGTGGCAGTGTATCGATATGGCGGACTTCGTGATTGTCGTGAGAAAAGCCAAGACTGGCGATTCTGCATGCGGGCTAAAATGTATGGTCCTGTCACTCGGAAGGTTTGCTCCCACCCGCCGCCCACCTCTTCTACCTAGACCTGCACCCTCCCCTCGAACTAATTTCCTCCCTCTTGTCGCTTCCCGTGGCATTGACTGACAGGTCGAGGGGAAATAGGCGATGATAATGGCGCATAACAAGGAAAAGGCTGCGAAATACAAGACAGGTCCCAGTAGCGAGGATATCTGGAAAGTGAGAAAAGAGCCACTGGAGAACGCGTTCACGGGAATTCCACCGGATATGGAGACAGAGAAGAATGACGCCGTGTCCTAAGTTACATTGGGGAGACTCTGACGTAAATATATTGTTAAAAGGTATGCACTATATCTTGTGGTTAAATCAAAAAAAAAGCCACCTATTACTATCTGAAAAAAAATTAGAAATCTTATCTCTCTTTGTTTTACCCCCGTACTATCTTACACCTATTTCCAACCAAAACTGTTTGTAAAAGTAGCTCCATTTCAATAGGTACGCGACATATTAGTATTCCTAGTAGGTGTTGGAGGGCTGCATACCTAGGTTTTTGAAAGCTTAGATGGTCGTGCTAAAGTATTTGTACGGCCGCTTCAAGTTGCACTCGTATGTCATATAAAAAATCTGAAAGACGTATTCTAATTCGGAGTTTCTGCTTAGCTGGATCTAGCTATGTCGAGTGATTGGTTAACCTCATACTCGAACCCCCGTCCTCAGGGTTTCATGATTTATCTGAGGACAATCTTAAGGACCAATTAGACATTCATTGCGCTTCCGATCAGCATTTTTAACAGACTTATAATGTTCTTCACCCCGCACGGCAAAGCAAAGTTACGCAACCTACAAGTTTACTACACCACCTCGATCGAGAAACAACTGCAGATATGAACTAGTTTCGCGGTATAGTTCTGAATCTAAAGCATAAGGTGAAGAAATCTAAGTCTCTCTCATCCGCGTTAAGCTCCAATCCCGTACTGCCAAATTTACTTTCGCTGCCAGCAAATGTGAACGCAAGGCCTACATCCTCTACTTCTTTTGGAGGCCAAACATCCACCATCGCTTTAACACAGTCTACCACACCCATTCCATCCAGACCAGCTTCTATCACGGATCCACGGCAGGCTATATCTCCATGGTATGTATGATACGTGCGACCCCCATTCTTAGGCTGATTCGCTAACTAAAAAAAAAAAGAACATAGTCAAAAAAAACTCTCCGAGAGAAGGTTGTTGATCAGTTATCCGATGAGGACAGAAATAAATGCCTCCAACCTCGCAAACTCGGATAAACGTAACACGCTTTTAGAAGTTATCAAAGCGGCAAAAGGAATTCGAGATCAGTGCATCGAAAAACAATGGAAATGCAAAAAACAGAGCGGGGGAAAGGTAGTGTTAAGGAAATTTGTGGACGGCCCCCTAATAAGGCTGAAGACTAGGAAATAGTTGCTTCAAAATCAAACATTCATCGATTGGATAAAATCTAGATCGTCTTCAATTCTCTGGCTGCACGACATCGGTATGTGTGTTTGTGCCTTCTCGTTCGTTTCCAGAAACGTTTCTAACATAATTTAGCTGGTGCTAGCAAAACAATATTGGCGCTGCTAATCCTAAGTTTCTAAATCACGATTCCGGAGGAGACTAACTCACAACTAATTTAGATCGCTCGTTGTCGATACTGTCCAGAACGCAAAACCTAGCGACGATGCACTCCTATATTTCTACTATCATTATAAAGAGGATGAGCGACGAGATCCAGAATATATTTTACGCGCGCTTGTCAAGCAGGTTTCAATCATGAACCCTATGTTGCCCTTGCCGGAGCCAGCAGCACCCTCTATAGAGAGCGAAAATAAAATGGGTTCGGATCAGGCCCCCTTACACTGGACGAGAGCAAAGACTCGGTCATAGAATTGATTCCCCAGTTCCAACAAACAGTCATTTCCATCAATGCACTTGGTGAATATAATAGAGTCACTAGAGACAAATTTCTCAGCACCTTAGGAGAGATAGTGAGCTCTTCGACTAGTCTTGTCCCAACAGATCACTGAATATCTACGTCAAATCCAGCGACAACATCAGCGACATATATCAATCGTTTTGTAACCTCGGAGGTTGAGAGATATATATCTGAGAAAAAGATCCTTCGAGGGGACGTAAAGGCTGAAATCAAGGAACTCATTATAAGCACTGTCATTGCTGGTGCTCACGGAATGTACAACAAGTCTATCCTCTAATTTGATCCATTAGTATCTAACAATCAGCCATAGCTTTTTTTAGGCACATCTACAAATTCTCAATGTCCGTAAGAAAAATTCAGCACCAGCCCTCGAAAAGCATTTATGAGGTTACCGACCGACTCGAAAGAGACGTTTTGCCTACATGTATCTCTTATATAGCTAGTGCCTGGCGAAAATGCTTAGAATATGTTGGAATTGGTATATAGAATGATGCCCGTTTTACCAAAACTCACAGATCTACAATCCCGTTCGTAAAAGTCTTGACGCCTTCCTCCCTCCTGAACATAACTGCCGGCGGATTCGAAGGAGAATTTCTGTAAAGGGCTGCTATATAAAGCTGGTAGATGATATTTGGTTTGTTGATATCTCCACAACCTTCGTCACTCTTGATTTACGGCGAACGCGACCGTACATACATGTATGCATGAAAGCAGCGAGACCAGAGTAGATCTAGAGAGTTAGAAGAAGTGAGTCCCAGAATCAGTACAAGACTTGAGAGACAAAAAGACAGAGACCTGAGCCATATACATGTATCTACAGAGGATGATATAACCCTAATATCTAATGGTTGATTAGAACTCTCATGATCAGTCGAATGTTACAACAGAAACGTTGGAATATTAGGGACGAACGAGATCGATTGCCTGCTCCCCTACAAGCTAGCAGCACCCCCCCGGTCTATATACGTATATAATAGCCCTCAAGTGCCAGAGTCTCTCACTAATTTCCGGCCCCGTATTAGGAAGCGTCTCTAACGAAAAGACCCATAAATATCCGAGTGATACTTTATGACTATAAAAACGCCAACACCTAATTTGACAAAAAATTGAATCCATAAACAAAACCAGCACAATAACTCCAAAATTACCGAAACAAAACCCCCGACTACCCTTTTTACCCCCCCCCCCAAAAAAAAGCTTATCATGGCAAAAATGTATACCGAAGCCCACGGTCTATTTCGTTGTGACACTAAGCCAAAAGGAACCAAAAGTGGTACGTATGCAAGTGGAGAAAAGACATCTCTTCCCCGAGTTATCCGGGAAAAAATGAAGAAAAAAAGGGTTTATAATATTGTTCCTTTTTTAAAAAAGCTAAAAGGGTTCATCAATCCAACCCCTCCACTTCCCTCCCCCAAAAAATGATTCATGAGCTTCCCCCTATCCATTCCGATGATGCCCACCTGACCCACCCCTCGCAAACCGAACCGAATAAAAGCCCAACCCATGAAAAGTAAAATAGAAAATAAAAACTAGGAAATAAAAGGCGGATTGAAGAAAAAAGAAATGGAAGATAGTCCGCCTATCTCCCATACGAAGGGTATATAAAGGTAAAAAAAAACACCGTGCGCACCAAGTAATGTACCAGAACACAAAAATTTAACGCAACATTTCAAAAGAGGGTGGTGACGTAGGTACTCGAGGCACGGCAATATCACCGTAACAAACACGCACACGCACAAGAATAATACAAAAAAAAAAACCGTCACCACGTCAGAAAAAATACAAGGCCCCTATAAAACATTTCCTTTACAATCCCCTCGAACAATCGAGATCTATAGCCCCTCATCGGGCGACTTTGTCTATTGTGTTTGAATCGTCAAACGGGCTAACCGTCCTCTCAGGTACCTGCTTCGGGGCAGCAACTGCAGCATCCATAGAGGGCCCCCGATTATGTTTGTTGGGTGGTCGAGCAGAGCCGCCTGGTGCAAGTAGATCTTCTATTGCTACAGAATTGGTGTCTGAAAACGGTGATCTAGAATCCGAAAACGGTGATCCGGTATCCATGTCAGTTATGCAGCTACTACACGCCGACTGGGCACGTCTAAGGCGTTGACCTGGTTGAATATCCTCATCCGAGTCATCCGAGTCATACAGGAATGATGATGTACTATGATTCTCACCGACGGCTCTTCGGCCACTGGGACCAGCATCAGATTTGGCAGCCTCAGGCTGGTTCTTGGTGCTATTCATTCGGTTCAAGAAAGTCGACCCAACAGAGAACGCAGGGCTTGGTGGAACAGCCTCCAGTGTTGATTTTTCCTCAGCTCCTTTACCCTTCCTGTTTGAAGGACCTTTGATCTTCACAATAGTAGGCATAGGAGGAATCGACTCTGACAATGGCGAACTAGCACTTGATGTCCCTGCACTACTTCCTCCCTTCACCGTGACCACAGCAGCTTTACCAGCACGGATGATGTTTGGTTGAGAAACAACGGCGTTCTGGCCGTAGATAGTTGTAGCAACGGAGGAACGGTTATCATTGACAGTGTACATGGAGCCGCGCAAGATATCGTCCGCCGAAAATTGGAAATCCCCAGCCAAAGGAGATCGAGGGTATTGCGATGTAACTGGTGAATGGGATCCAGACATTCCTGGAAGCGGTGGGACAGGTGGAACTAAGTGAGATGGGGTAGGAGGGCCAGAGCGATTGGTGACGCCAGGGATGTACGCAATTTGAATAACATTTGATGCACGGGTACGAACGGTAGAAGCGATTGATGCAACGGTATGCGTTGAAGCCTAGAAAATAATTAGTGCGCTCTTGTAATGTGCCAAAGTTGGTAATATATACCCTTGCGCTCTTCAACATTCCAAAATCGTTTTCTTTCTCGGCTGCAGAAGCTGCCATCGACATTCTAGCCTTCTTCTTCTTGATGCAACGACTGTAAACCACAAATCCAATGATACCCGCCAGAGCCAGTCCCCCAAAAAGCCCTCCAACAATAGCTCCAACGGACGGCGACGAATTTTTGTTTGATGAAGCATTATCGATACAGGCGACCTTAGAGCATACGTCGCACGTTTGCGCTATCAGTTGGCAGTCTTGGTTTGGCGAACAGTTACAACTGGGAATGACGCAATCTTGTACACATCCTGGATTCTGCCTGGCAAAAATACTGGTCCCTGGACCTGTTTATCACTTATATCAGCCTTCTTGGACATCACTTAGTCGTTTAGAATTCTGGCGAGTTACCAGGAGACGCAGCAGCGTACGCCGAGCTGCATTGAAGTGCAAGAGCCAGGAAGAAGGAGGAGACCCTGAGAAGCGATTGAGAGGATACCATTTCGAATTGATGATAGTGATGGTGACGGAGGTGATGTCACTTGGTGATATAAATAAGATTGGAGGTCGAAAAACAAAGAAATCGAAAGAGTGGCTGTAGATTCGAAGTCTACTAGAGAACTAGCTGAGAGAATGAATAAGCACGACCGGCGGCGAAAAGAAGGTAACAAGCGACAGAAAGAAAGAAAGGAACGAGAGGAGAGAAAGAGCGCTGGAGGGAGTGGGGGGGGAGGAGAAAGACGAAACAAAGGAAGCGAGTGTGGAAGAGTGGCAGAAGGAGGAAGGAGACGGGGACAAACAAAAAAGCGAGTGGAAGCCGGGTGCTGCAGTTTCGTGCTTTCCTGGCGTTACAACCGAGAAGGTCAATGCGACGAACAGCGAGTGTCAGCCACCATGAAATCCCTCCCTCTTACGTCAAGAGCAGAAGAAGACGGTAGCCAAAGTATCGAGCGGACGTGAAATAAAACAAAATGGAATAAACCGTGGCGACGACGATGACGGCGGCGGCGGTGATGCACAGCTGCTTGTTGGAGGAGAGACAGTTGTGGTCGGAGTTCTCGAGGGGATGAGAAGTAGGGGGTGGGAGGAGGGGAGGAGGGGAGGGAAAGATATCCAGCGGCAATAATAATAATAATAATAACGGGCAGGCAGGAAAGAGAGAGTGGCAGAGCAGCCTCTCACTTCAATCAATCCCTCGGATATGATCTACCTAACCTACACGGTCATCTTACTCTACATACTGGCTCACCTCCCGCCTCATGCCATCGTTCACTCAAAACAAAAAACTAACTGCATGCTGTACCTCCCCCAACCAAACAATGGCAGCCTCTCTGGCTCCCCCATCGTCTGTGGCACTACTCCCAGACCGCCCACTGAGATCCATCTCGCCCACTCTCTGCTCTGTTACGCTGGCTGCGAGATGAGACGGAGATGCCAACCTTGCCTCGCACCAAAGGTCCTGACATCCAACACAGGGGCACGTTCTGACCAACAAGGATCTTCCTTTAGGATTTCGCGTAAAGCGGCATGATTCCACAGCTGCGGCTCTTCCTCAAAAAATCGCCGCTTTCTCGCTGTGCCTCCCTTGGCTCTTGAGTGAACCCCTGTATTATGCAAGATTGATGATGAATCCCTTCCAATTATCACGCTTAACGCCCATGCGATCACCCTTGGCCTGCCATTTGATAATTTGCTGCCTTATGCGGCAACTGCCCTGACAGGTGGTGGATCGTCTTTCTATTTGCTCAACTCAGATCTTGGCTCTCGGAAAGATCAAAACATATATATCGTCGACTGCACTCTCAATTTTACTGACGAGATTTGTCTCCACTCATCTTCGGAAAACGTATTTTCAATGCTAGCAATACATGGGGGAATAACCTTTAGAGTAGACTGCCATCTACATCAAACCACTTAGCTCCACAACACGAAACGACTGCCCGAAAGCCCCTGATGGAGACATGTGCTAAACAACCATCAGCCATGGAAGCAAACTCACGCAGAGACAAGCTTCATCACTGCCGTAAGCAGCAGGTTCTAAGATCCAACAATACATGCAGTAATATTAACATCCGCATCTCGGTAAGTACACCATGTAGGTCTACAAATCTACTTCGAAATAAATACAGCAGTTAGTCCACCAGTTCCTGGATAGAACAACGAAAATTCATCAGAGAATGATTACCATTAAGTCCCTACATCAAGTCTATAGTTACTCATTGAACTTAAATATATATGGCAACCAGAAAATAACATCCCTTTCTATGTATTCATAATCTGGAAACATGTGAATCCCAACCCAGAGAAAACTGACCCCACACAGCTTCAGACAGAGGAATCCTAGGATCACACATTTACCCGGCTTTCACCGGCTGCTGCCATCCTCACCATGGCTAAAGCTTCCATGTATCTATTCTCAACAGCAGCTGTTTTACGATCATTAGGAATGGGAGCTAACCATACTATAAACCCCATAGCTTACCAGAATTATCCCAGTAACAGGAAGTTATCCGATGGAGTTAAAAGGCCTGAAGAGTGCGAATGGGATCATTTGTTTGCGACTATCACACGCATAAAAATATCTCGACTACGTGTAGCTTTGATCAACGGGATATTGATGTTAGTGTCAGTGACTTAGGTTAACTGAATGTCCATGCTTATATTTACTTTTTTTGAAGATATATATTTGCGAAACCCACAGGAATATAGATGCAGCGTGTTGGCATACTCCGTAGGCCCGCGACAGCCTCTTCTAGTGAATTTCCTTCAATCGATATAAGCCGTAAGCTTGAGTTTCCTTTGAAATAAGCTAAAGTGAGTGAACAGCGATACGGCTATAGCCAGTAGATCTTAGTGTAGACTGTTACTGATATATAAGTACATGTATTACGACGAATTTACTTCCATAGAAAATATAGCAGATGCGTACATATAGCTACATATAGGTATTCCGTAAGTAATACCAAAATTACGCTTATACTAATTATAGTGGTTCAAGTACAAATTTTTGGAGGCAATTGAACACTCTGTGGAATTTGTAGAACTGTCTTGGCACACGTTGGTCGGCTAAACAATCAAAGAATGAAGGCCAACGGCAGCAAAGCACCTAGGCCTCACACACTTCAAGGCTGGAAACAACCATACTCTCCCCCGTCGACGAGTATGGTGACATAAGCTACGGGTATATTCTACGCATAGAGGAGTTTTCTAGAAGTGATCGCAAAACGTCACTAGTACTCTAGCTCAGATGAAACCGGTACCAGTAACGAGGGAATGGGAACTCGAAGCGCGTAGGTATCCAGATCGGTAGTCGGGGTTGGGGTTATCCTGTGTGTGTTTGTCTCAGAACCTAGACCACTCAGTCTCAGGAGTGGTCATTTGGGATAGAGACCGCATTCCGGTTCCGAAAAACTACATATGTTGCTGAGTGCGCTGCCAAGATGCCATAAACCCGGAACATCCTTTATGCTTCAGATTTTGATTCACGCAAGGGATTAAGCTCATACGCGCATAAACCGAACACCAGGAACATAGGAACACACAGCCACTTAATTATCCCGACTACGCAAACAAGCAAAACTCACAGAAACTAAAATAAAATAAAATACGTACCATTTACTTGAAGAAGAAAAAAAGCACTCTCTCGCCTCGTTCGCCGCCGTTTGTGGTACGTTTCCGAGAAATTACTCATGTGAGTTAATCACTACTTCCACCTTGGCATGCATTTCAGTGTTCATGCGGTGGATGCACGAGTGACAGATGGCGTTCTTTTTCCCATTCCTCGCCGGCCACGGCTTGCAAGCCTAATCTTCCGTCCCCGGGTGTCTTGATGGCGAGTGCCAACCTTAACGGGTTGTGTGCAGGTGGCTGCATACACGCGTAAAGTGGAGTAAAAACCATTTTTAGGGCTTGGGGCTAGACAGTCATGTGATTGATTGAGGTATATCATTGCCTCGATCTCCACGTACCCGTACACGCAGACTTCCCATGTAATTGCATACACATTAGGTATGTGGCTTTCTTTCTTTTCTTATTTCTCCAGATTTGGATCCATTCCGTCCTATTTCATGAACCTGCCATCCATGACAGCATATTAGTACCCTACAATGCCCATGGCCCATGACCCATGATATTAACGCCAACAGGGCTGAAAACGCGCATGGAGGGCACTGCTAGTCAGCGAAATGCTAGGATGTGGCTACAAAAAAGAAGTTCACATCGAATTGACCTTGCTCAAATAAGATTAATTCACGCTCTTTTGCCCGAGGACGACCGGTTATTATTCGGTCTATCTGTTCAGGATAATATTAGAAAAAAAACCCCCCGTGGTTTCCACGTATTGCTACATATTTGTTTATCGGGTCCTGAGTTCCGGAAGATTAAACCTTCCCAGTTTAACTCGTGTACAATCTCTATTTGGTAATGAGGGGTAGGAAAAAAAAAACGGGTATTTCGATGAAGCTCTCCGCGGTTGTGGAAGTTACAAATGTCATTGACTGTGGCGCTTGATAGTCGGATCTTGTGGCGTAGTACTATTGGGTTGACAGCTGCTGGAGTTGTACGAATTATTGCAAGGTTGTACGGAAATACTGTATACGTATTGTGGAAATTAGCTTGCCAAATCAGTGGTTGGAGAGTCATTTTCGATTCCGGATAGGCCAATCTTTCGAATAGCTGATCCGTGCAGCGTAACGATAACAAATGACAGAGGGTTCGTCTTATGTAGCTCAGGAATGTTGATCTTCTAAACACAACCTGAGGTAGGGTTCGTGATAGTCAATCGAGATCGTGCCCTATTCAGTGGCCTATGCTTCACCTTAACGGGTGAATCTTGCCGAGAAACCTGGCCTGAGCATGGAGTATCACTCGTCCACGTTCAACACTTGTTCATCCGTCATTCTTTACTAAGATCCACGTATGTGATCCAACTTCGATCGGAGGAAAAACAAAAAAAAGAACCTGAACATCAATGATGACATCGAAACCATATAAGGCATAGAGCCCTACGGCAGTAACCAACCTATAGCTATCAGAGATATATATGCTAGAATCTCGGATCCGTGCGTCTGATTTTTAGTGGAAACTGGTGTGATCACGCGTCGTCACATGAGGATCAAACTGCTGCTGCATCGGCTGCGGATCGAGGCAAATCGAGTGATACTCGATGAGGCAAACGACGTAACGTCTTACATCGAGGAAATAAGGAAAAAGGAAGAAAGCAAAGTTCTGACTCACAGAAGCTCGATTATCTACAGACACACTTCGCCTTATCACAATATATACGAAAATTCTATAGCTACTCTATAAGCACAAACGATGCGTTCCCTGCTACCCTAGGCATCATCAGCCTAGATAGGCAAATAAGAGATTAGAGATGTGTGTGGAACCTAGGTGCGTTGTCTATAGGGAGACGAAATAAGGTCAAGCTGAAATCAAGGGTATGAAGGGGGGAAAAAATCCCGCTTCCCACAACCGCTCTTACGAACTGTCGTGCAACAATGCTAAATATGGGACATACAGTGGTACCAAAGGGGGCTCTTTGAAGAAATACCCCCTGCACTCCCCACCTTCTTTATCTTGTGATTATTTTTTTGGTGGGGGGATCAAACGGCAAAACAGGGATGGTAAGTAATCCCGTGCATGCCCGTTTGAGCTCAGCTAACGGCTGAATTGCCTTCTCTGAACCATGGATCCGAAAACTTGGGCGACAACGCAACGCGTTAACGGTCAAGCTCGCCCGCGGACAAATCATTCAAGAGTCCATAGGCCTAGAAAGATAGAGACAAGCTAGCGTTTTGGCGAAATGTGATCGACAGGTACAGAGGAAAAAGGAAATTGCTTTTGTGTCCTAAGCTGCCTACCAGGTTTCAACACCAACAGAAATCGAGGAAGCGAGCCTTGACCTAGCCTATGTCCATAGAGAAAGTGATTGGTTAGGTAGTAATCAACCATTCATTTAAAGAAGATAGAACCCGGAATTCTCTTTGCGAGTTCCGAGGAGATTTCCAATCAGCAAAAGATCTGCTGGATATGCGCGCATGGGATTAATACAAGGTTGCAGTACGATAATGATAACCGCATAGCTCAAGATTAAAGTTACTCTTGTTCAATCATGACGAAGTATAAATTTAAGGCTTCTAGGGTTTTCTAGTTTCAAATTTGTGTGTATATGTATAATACACGTACTACACATATATCGTAGGTCTGTAGGTGAGAGTTTTGGTGGGTACGTTATATACTTCATCTGCATGTGGTTCAACTCAGCAAAATTATCAGCATCCTGCCGCTGGTGTGGTTTACGTATTTGTTTATTCCTCTTGTTTTCAGGACGCTAGCACGTCGGCACGATTACATGTAACTTACCCTTCTCGCCTTTCATTTCGGCATGCCCGTATTAAGCTGCCTTATAAATGTCGGTAAGTATTCAGAATCAATGTTCTCGCTGCTTTACGTATACTAAGCTGACATGCAATTCATAAGATATATATGCGCTTGAACCGCACGCGCACCTAAAAACAATATCTCGCACTATCCGAGCTTATTAGTAACATGTCTCATGCAGTCGAGCACACTCAACATTCTGGGCCTTATCGTTCTAGCTAGCTTGGCTGTTTAACTTTATGATCATGATACAATACTGAGTACATGATCATAAAACGAGAGAGTCTGGATTATAATACTGGGCGTCTTTAATCCTGAATTAACGCATCTAAAGGAATAGGATGTGCTTAATGGTTAGTATTCGTAGGTCTAGACACACAAACCCGTGTAGAATCATACAGTCTTGTGACCCGGCATATTGTTCCATGCTCGTATACTCATTAAATTATACTTAATTCCAGATATCCTGGTCACGATATTTCCTCGTTTCTGAACCGAGACTTACTTACTAGAACTGCTCTTGTTGGATAAAAAGACTAACAAACAAAATTTCAAGCTAACTACCCCATCGCGGCCAGTCACAAGAAATCTGCATCCGTTATATTCGCGCGAATAGCCAGAAGCCTAGCCTACTGCAACGTAAATGCCATATAACAAACATTAGAGTACCTTTTCCACGCACGGCTCCTGTAAATACAAGATCCTAGGATAGTTAAGTGACTAAAGAGTAAACAGGATACAGTGTAAGATAGTGTCAGCTTTAATAGGATAAAACTAGGTGGTAGGGTACTAAGATTGAGATATGTTATCGCAATAACTGATCAATATTAGAGGTACTATAGCTACTTAATAGTAACTATCTTTCAGAAGTCTCCCTTGCCACTTAACTACCAAACCTTGAGCGTCCCCCCCAATACTGCTATTCAATATATATATTAATCTTCACACTCAGACTTGAGCTTTAGTTTATGCTCTCTCCTGAGTATCTCCTAATTAAATTACCGGAGCATTGGAGCAGGTAGCTAGTAGATCTATCAGCAAGCCTTTTGGGATGCCTATTAATTAGGCGAACTAAAAACCGGTTTCCGGATGTCAATTAACGAAAATGCCAAGTAAGCATTGTAGAGAAATTTAGGTACCTATATAAACCTCTATGAACCTACCCAATTATCATCCCTGAATCCACGCTTCAAAAAAACTGTGTTGGGATTGATTTCTAAAATCGTTGGTAATACTTGATGCGAGTGATAATTTGTGAATATAAAATTGAATTATGTCGGATATGAAATATTTCCTATAATCTCCCATCCTTTTTTTTTAAAAAAAAAATGAGTATACGGCCCTTCTGATATAGAGAGTCGATGAATCCACAAGGCTCACACCCCACGCACCATCCGGGAGGAATCACCCATCCCTCTCCAAAAATACAGTCCGGGTGTGCATATGAGATAGTGAATCAGCAACATCATCACGCATCATATGTATCTCTATGGGTTTTCCACCGGTATAGGTACGCAGAATAGGCCTAATCTCAGGCCCAGCGCGCCCCCGTAATCCCATCTTCCAGAACTATACACAAAGTATACACACACAAAGAAACACACACGTAAACTCATATCCCACTATTATTTTCATACAATTCAACGATCACGAATCCACTGATGATTGAAAAACGCGCTCTACTACATGTTTTTGTCCTCGCGATCGTAGATATTCCATAGCTACATGTAGTTGGCCTCGTAAGTCTAAATAGGCCCTAATACTAACATAACTTCTTAGACTTTAATTATGCAATATGAGTACTTAGCCACATATATTAAATCCGCGTACGTACATTTCATATATTAAAAAGCTAAAAAGACAACACGGTAGTCAGCCCACTAGCCAATATCGAGTGACATTTTATGACTGCATTAGATCAGTACTTAGAGTTACTTAGTTTTTTAATTATACGTAGAATAAGAGGGCCCACTGTAGAATTAGGAGCATTGGAACTTGAACTCAGACGAAGCCTAATTAGTTGAGCTATCGTGGCGTTATACGTTAGCTATGTGTGCATATAGAATACCACTTGTATCTCCATAGCTATGTAACAGTAAAAAATTTGCCCTAGGTTAACGTTGTAACAATAACCAATATGATAGCACTAAGACGAATCAAGTGTCCAGTTAACTAAGGCTTATTCCTTGTTTGGCTTATAATAACCCCTTATAAAGCTGATGAGGATCTTATCCCAAGAAATCTCTTAGGTTTAAATCCAAACCCTGAAACGATTGGTGTTCGATCACGAATGGATGCATACGTTAAATGCACAGACTTCGACACCAACCACCCATTTCTAGCTAATTCCGTGATTTAGGAAATTGTCTGTGTTAGGCTTCGGAGCTAGTCTTGAATAGAGGACGGCATTCCGAGTCAACTTGAGGGTCCGGGAGGTCCGGGAGCTGCTATTACTACATGTACTTAGCATCGAGGCCGAGCCAAGAACTCTCGGGCCCTCCAAGACTCGGCCTAACACAGATATTTAACTCAATTTCTGAACCAGTTTCTCCAATAAGAGGTACGTAAATTTGAGGTGCCCACGCTAGATTGCAATAAAGTGAAGTACCCTGAATCTATGTACAAGATGCGGTCGGAAAGCCCTCGCCAACCCCCAAAACACACCACAAGTAGGTTATTTCACGATTTTTTAAACCACATTTCCCGCCAATAGGTAAATAAATTAGCTTCACCGTTAGATCTACAAATCTGCAGGTATCTACTCTCTAGTCCTTTTTCGGCTCCAGTTCTTGTTGAGAAACGAGAGCCAAGAACCTGTAATTAAGTGGTCAGTAGTTGTAGATTTGTATGCCAATGCCATACAAAAGCTACATTCTTCCAACTCCCCCTTGAGCTTTCCTCCACTGTTCTTGGTGATTCGAGTTTGAGGGTAAAACAAAGTAAGAAAGTAGGGATCTATGGATCTTTCAAATCTTTAGCTCTGGTATAGCTAATTTTTTTAATTCACTACAGTAAAACCGCCCTACAAAAATACTCTCTATAAGAATATTCCGCTTATTAGAATACGGGTGGTGGAACAGCGATATTTTATATGGAGAAATAAGAATATTGCTCTGAAAGAATATTCTTATAGAATGAAGGTATAGAATATGGAGTTAAAATATGGAAAGAGTTTAAAATTGTAAGAAGGAGTGCGAGAGAGGAAGGGGAAAGAGAAGGTAGGGAGTTAGAATGGGGATATGGGGATTTAGAGAGATAGGAGAGAATGGTATATGCAAGGAAAAAAGTTAGAATGTTTGTTTTTTTGTTTAGTTAGTTTGGTTTTGGTTTAGTTTTGGTTTAGTTTTGGTTTATTTCCTTTTGCTAACCGCCATAACCCATGAGGTTGGATGCGTGTATGATTAATCTATCTATCTATCTATCTATATTCTTATAGAAAGTGAGAAGATATCTGAGAACCCTTCATGTCACGTCAGGACAAGAGTAGGGCAAAAATTGTTACAAAATACTCCCGCCACGTGTAATTTAGGGTACCAAAAAGGCACGGGATATTGACATTCCTAGGCCCCTCGAGCCCGTCGCTCGCCATATCTATTTTGTGTAAAATATCTTGGTGCATACTCGACACCCCCTGCAAGAATATTCCCTCTATAAGAATACAGTGTCTGGCCCCGACCGTATTTTTATAGGGCGATTGCACCGCAACAGGAAATGTGGTTTAAAAAATCGTGAAGTGGCCTAAGCTACTTTTGGTATGTTTTGGGGGTGAAGGAGGACTTTGCGACTGCATTTTTCGGTATCATTGAAATATACATGTATGTACATATTTTAAAATGCCATTTTGCTCGACAAAAGACCCCATCTATTGCTTGCACGTAGTTAACAATATTCACTATATGAATTGGTTGGTGTTTCCCATTAGCCACTCTGGAAGAAGATTAGTGTCAGCAATACTGCTCACGACCTGTCACTCGACCTGAGCCCAATGCGGCTCTTCTGAGTCGCCAAGGGTTGGCTAACAGGACATCTCCCCAGAAAATTCCCGGACGTGGTTCCGGTAGGCGGATATGTCAGCCGCGCTTGCTTTTACTTGATTAGTAGCTAGCGAATAGGGTTAGGTTTTCCTGTCAAATCAGCTCGCTCGGATCAGAAGCTTAGGTTTCAAATAAACTTTTGTCCATCCCCGAGGTGTGGGCCCAGATCGGAACACCGGTTGTGAACGGGATAAAGGGTATTTTTGAAACAAGGCGCTTACACAGGGCTGGGTTCCCACACCCTACAGTCACGCAGTGGTGAGATGGAATCGGGTCGAATTAAGTCTTACTTGCATCAAGAAAATACAACCTTATTCCACAGCCTTGTCAACCCTCGCAATACTCCGATGTAAAGCGGTTATTAATATTTGAAATTAACTGATAAAAAAAAGAGGGTTATAAAGCTCCGTTCTCACTAAGAGGGTAAGTGGTGTGCCCATCCTTTGGGGCCTGCTGCGCTTGAAAGCGAAGGGATAAAATCACCAAACTTCGTGCGCTTCTATTAACGGTGGTGATGGGAATAATGGTTGCTTCTCGCTTAGCGTAGCCGAGTTCCGTTTTGGTTACCGATGACCGCCAATTAAGATCCCAGGCTGAGGATTGGGTTGGAGTCACGGAAATCGGGAGATAGCTGAATATCTAGAAAAGCAAACACATGCAGGTTTCCCTGCCAGCAAGATGGCAGCCTGGGGAAAATTGCTTCCCTTTGCTGTGTAAGAACGGTCTGCGCCGCATTCTCGTCAGACTTTGAAGTTCAATACTATCGAAGTAGAATCTAACATAGGTTCTAAGATAGAACTTGAAAGTGACTGTTATAAATTGTGTTGGTGGTATTGTGTTCTACCATCAGTGTGTGGAAGTGCGAGAGCGATAAACGATAAAGCACAGTACTCTGGGCGCAGCCTCGATCCGTGGAGTGTACTGCGGGGTGTTGCCTAACACAACACATGTCGTCCCAGTCCAAGACTCTTACTACCTACATGTAACTTAATACCGATTGAATCACTTTGAATCGGCTATATCAGTGTAACTAGGGAGTTTGGGGGAGATGGTTGGTTTGGGTTCCCATAAGGCGAGAACTCATCAATAGTATGAATCGAGGTAGATATTTATCTGCGGATTAGTGGGCTAATTCACAAAGCACGGCTTGTCTGTGGAGATGTTAGTTGATATTTGCCGTCAGTCCTTAAAATAAAACTTTAATTGGAATCCTGGAGGCAAAAAATAAACAACACTAAACTCTCAACTAAGGTGGGGCTGAGTTGTCAGTACGTTAGGGTGAGGGGAAGAGTGTTCAAAGCAGCCGCAACCCAGCCTTACATACATGCAAACATGTGCATGTAGGAAAGCCGTGGCACGAGCAGCTGAGGTGATCTATATTTCCTTTGGTCTATGCAATTATCTCACTTAATCCTATCAAGACTACCTTAGTGGAGTAGGGCTGAGTGTATTACCAAAATGCAGAGCACATGTTGCAGGTTGTTGTGTGGATAAGATTCTTGACATCAGTCGAAACTTGATCGTGCTATACAGACAGGTCTGGTAGCTTGCCCTTATCTGGGTTGTCATTCGGTGGGCGTTTTATCAAACTCCAAGTAAAGATCCGGAATACATTTCCCACTGCCTAGATTCTCTGGATTTTTTGTGATAACACAGGCGAGTGCGGCTGAGACGAAAAACAGGTAGCCTGCGGACCCGGTTCTTAGCGGGCTTGAGAGAAATTATTAACCACACACCGCGCAGTCGATGGCCGCAGCTGTGGCGTGGAGACGCCGTTTTTATCGCTGCATTCCACCTAAGAATAGGACCCCCACCATTAGTGGTTGTTAAAACGCTTAAAGAAGTTGGCTCGTGTGGATGCGCGCGCGCGACAAACCCTACCGACCGCCTAATGCAGGTGGAATGTCAGTCTAAGCCAAGAGCAGACTTTCACTGCCACCGTGCCACAAGGGAAAAAGCACCACACCCCTGGCTAGGACTTCAAGGTTCTGGAGAAGCCACAGCACTAGGAGTGCTCTTCTGGAAGGACTGATGCACGCGCGAAGAAGAGGCAGCAGCTGGCTAACCCAACGTAGCAGCGGGTGTCAGCAACCACTTGAACTGCTGTCGGGTACAAGCCAACCAGAAGAGGCGGCCCCATATTATCGTAGGGAAGGGGGGAAAATTCAGAAAAGGGTCAGTGGTGGGCATGGGATGGTTGTTGCGGCGAGCCAGCGAAAGGCAAGTGCAGGCCCGCCGTGTGTTTCACCCCTTCAGCACGAGAGCCCTGCCGCTATTCATTTCTTTTTAACAACTCCTCATCCTCCTCTCTCTTCTCCGCCTCTCCTCTTCTTTCCTTGTCTGCACCACTTCAGTTTCATCATCTCCATCTCTCATTCTTGTGGCCTGCTCGTCTGGAAAGCAAACATCCAATCCCTGGGCTGGAATTTGCTGCATTTCTATTGATCTCTATCTCATCCTTAACAGAGCCCCCCATTCCGCCCCCCTTTAATTACATTCTTTCTCTTTACTTCTACTCCCTCACATCCACCCCCCCGCTGTTATACACTCGGTATTGATTCCATCAACCTAAAGACGAGTAAGAAGAAGAACGGACATCAAAACACCCCTTGCATAACTTGTGCAGAGGCTCAGTAAGAAAATGTCTTATCAAGGCGGGAATCCTTCAGGTGGTCATGATGAAGGCCATAATCTCCAGCAATATCCCCCATCTACATACCATATGCCTCCTCCCCGGGACTACGACTCGGACGAAGATCAGGAGAGAGTTCCCCTAAACACCGCTGGACCTGCTGGTGGACCTTTTCAAGCCCCCTTTGACGACCCCATGAGCCGTTCAACAACACCCGGCGGTGGGCAGAGGCCAAATACCGGCTACTCGCTCTCTGAGAGCTATGCTGGATCAACTGCAGCTGGATCAGCTGGGTACCAAGAAGGCCCAGGATATCCCGCTGGCAGTGATCCTAACGTTCAGTTTAATCGTTCACCTAGTCCATATGCTAGATCCGAAACCTCATCGACGGAAGCCTGGCGTCAAAGGCAGGCACCTTCGGGAATGAGGCGGTACGCTACAAGAAAGATTAAGCTTCAACAGGGTCAAGTTTTGGCCATCGACTATCCTGTACCTTCTGCTATCCAGAACGCCGTACAAGCTAAGTATAGGCAGCCAGATGTTGAGGGAGGTAGCGAAGAGTTTACTCACATGCGATGTAAGTTTGAAATCGGGTTTCTAAACCATAACAATGTCTGACTGAAGAATTTAGATACTGCTGCAACATGTGATCCTGATGATTTTACTTTGAGAAATGGATACAATCTACGACCTGCAATGTACAATCGACACACCGAATTGCTGATTGCCATCACATACTACAACGAAGACAAGGTGCTTACAGCACGTACTCTTCATGGTGTCATGCAGAACATTCGTGACATTGTAAATCTCAAGAAGTCTGAGTTTTGGAACAAGGGTGGTCCGGCTTGGCAAAAGATTGTGGTTTGTCTCGTCTTTGATGGTATCGACCCTTGTAACAAGGACACTCTCGATGTTCTTGCAACAGTTGGTATCTTCCAGGATGGTGTAATGAAGAAGGATGTTGATGGAAAGGAGACTACCGCTCATATTGTATGGTGATCCCGGATATCCGATTAGTTGAGGTTGGAAATTATGCTGATTGGATTGCAGTTCGAATACACAACTCAGCTTTCCGTGACCGCTTCACAGCAACTAATTCGTCCTCGAGATGACGATCCGTCATGCCTTCCCCCAGTTCAGATGATGTTCTGTCTCAAGCAGAAGAACTCAAAGAAGATCAATTCCCATAGATGGCTGTTTAACGCTTTTGGTCGTCTTTTGAACCCTGAAGTGTGCGTCTTGTTGGATGCTGGTACGAAGCCTGGCGCGAAGAGTATTCTTGCCCTTTGGGAGGCCTTCTATAACGATAAGGATTTGGGTGGTGCTTGCGGTGAAATCCACGCTATGTTGGGTAAGGGAGGGAAGAACTTGTTGAATCCGTTGGTTGCAACCCAGAATTTCGAGTACAAGATCTCAAACATTCTTGACAAGCCCCTGGAAGCTGCGTTCGGATATGTCTCCGTGTTGGTAAGTTCCGCCTAGTCTAATACATGATAGCGGCAAAATCTGACGCATACCTAGCCTGGTGCTTTTTCTGCTTATCGATTCCGAGCTATTATGGGCCGTCCCTTGGAGCAATATTTCCACGGTGATCATACCTTATCTGCTCGTCTCGGGAAAAAAGGTATCGAGGGAATGAATATTTTCAAGAAGAACATGTTTTTGGCCGAAGATCGTATCTTGTGTTTCGAACTGGTTGCTAAAGCTGGATCGAAATGGCATCTCACCTATGTGAAAACATCAAAGGCCGAAACCGACGTACCAGAAGGAGCGCCAGAATTCATCTCTCAACGTCGTCGTTGGTTGAACGGTTCGTTCGCTGCCAGTGTGTACTCTCTGATGCACTTTGGGAGAATGTACGCTAGTAGTCACAACATTATCCGCATGATCTTCTTCCATATCCAATTGCTTTACAACGTCTTCTCTGTTATTATGTCCTGGTTCGGTCTAGGTATGTAGTTCCGTCATCTGGAAACGGCCTGTGCTAATAATTGGACTAGCAAATTTCTGGCTTACTACAACGGTTATCATGGATCTTGTCGGCAATCCAAGTCAGTCGGAAAGAACAGCTAATGGAAGAGTACCATGGCCATTTGGCAACGCAACCCCCATTTTTAACACGATTGTCAAATACCTCTATCTTGCATTCCTTCTACTTCAGTTTATCCTAGCCTTGGGTAACAGACCGAAAGGGTAAGAATCATCAAAACCTCCAAGTGAAATTTTTTGTCTGACTTGGATGTATAGATCTAAATTCACTTATATCGTTTCGTTCTGCGTTTTCGGTCTCATTCAGTTTTATATCATTATTCTATCATTCTATCTCGTTTACAAGGCGTTCTCGGGACAGAATGGATTCAATGATCTTAAAGCAAACAGCGCTGGCGAATTTGTCAAGAAGTTCTTTAGTTCCAATTCTGGTGTAAGTTTTATAAATTTACTCTGGTTTCGAGCTCGAGCTAACCGTTTTAGCTTATTATCATTGCGCTCGCGGCTACCTTCGGTCTTTACTTCGTTGCGTCTATTATGTATCTTGATCCATGGCACATGATTCACAGTTTCCCTCAGTACCTCCTAATTGTTTCCTCCTACATCAATATCCTCAACGTTTATGCTTTCAGCAATTGGCATGATGTTTCCTGGGGTACTAAGGGTTCCGACAAAGTTGATGTCTTGCCATCAGCGACTACGAAGGTTGCCGAGGATGGTAAAGCAAAAGTCATCGAGGAGGCCGATAAACCACAAGCAGATATCGATCAGGCATTCGAGGTTACAGTCAAGCGTGCTCTGACACCTTTCGTTCCTGAAATTGAGGACGAAAAGAAGAGTCTTGACGATTCCTACAAATCTTTCAGAACTAGACTTGTTACTGCTTGGATTTTCATGAACGCTGGGTTGGCCGCTGTGATTACATCTGACACTTTTGACTCTTTTGGATTTTCTGTACGGATCTCTCTACCTTGAAACTTTTTTCATTTCTCGAAATTTATACTAATATTTTGTTTAGGCCAAGAACGCTGCTGCTGAGAGAACCGCCAAGTACTTCCAAGCTTTGCTTTGGGCAACTGCTGGGTTGAGTTTCGTCAGGTTCTTGGGATGTTGCTATTTCCTAGGAAAGGCGTCTATTCTTTGCTGTTTTGCGAGACGTTAAGAAAATCTGTTTCGGGAGTGTTTTGGAACTGGTATATTGCAGTGAATTTAGCATTTGTGTGCGAGCAATTGAGTGTGATCATAAGTGTGTGGGAAATAGGGGAAATGGTCAATATGTTAGTGTGTACGAGCTCGAATGGTGGTGACCCGACTAAATCTCTCGGGAAAACCATTATACTATTTTCATGATCAGGGAATGTCTTTCCTATTTTTTTCTTGTCTCTTTATTTTACAAAGGTTAAATTTTTTTACTCCATCCAAAATTTCATGGTTCACTTATTCATATTTTGTTCCTGTCTAATCCATTGTATCCCTGGAAATCACCGCACTCTTTGATATTTTTCTTTGTTGTTTTACTCATAGACTTGCCACTACATACCGGTTTTGGGTTTTACCGGATACACACCTGATAAATGACGCATTTTCGATTTGATACCACGTTCGATTGACGACATTTCCATCCGGTGTTGTGGGCAAGAGAGGATCGTGTCGCTGGACACCGCAGAGGTAGTGAAAATTGGGATGTGTGATGTGTAGGTGGGGTAAAGTGGTTTTATGATTCCGATCGATATTTTATTGCGATCTGTCAATGAACGTACATGGGTAGTGCTTCTGAACATGCAGACGTATACCAAAGTGCACCCTGCATCTATCTCCACGCTTTTCTTATCAATCTCCACACCATGCTCGCAAATTTAAAAACTGCGACCAATTGCTATTTCCCCGCTCTAGTAATGCCATAATCCTATTGGGCTTGAGCCGCAGTACAGTTGTAGCGCCTGCATGCCCACATGAAGAATAATATAGTGCATTTCTAGTACTTGGCGTTTCTTGGCCATGGGAAGGTCTGTGTTTTTCAAACAAGTGATATTAAGCTCTATGCTTAAGATCTATTTGGGCATCCTGGCATGCGGGAAGGATGCAACTGGCATTGTATTTCGGAGGATTTATTCGAATACAATGCTTCGTTGTTGGTGACTCGAGACAACAGCCCAATGTCACGCATCAGTTGGCTGTGCTCTCCCTGCAACCAGGTATTATGTTTTCTTCCCCTTAGCTCTCGTAAGCATATACGAGTGATACTCTGTGAGTATTTATGGGATAGGAGGGGAGAATTAAGGGGGGAGAAGTAGCCCTGGTTTGTGGAATAAGGGTTCTAAAAGTCACGCGATTTTGGTGATGGGAAACTGAGGGACTTTGGCACCGCCAATTTCGTAGATAAGGCCAAGTAAATCGCTAACTTGAAGCATATTGCAGTAGAGGACTGACTAGTGGTAGTGTAGGCAGTCGATATAATGGCCGCAGGCGAAGTACAAACTCCGTGGACTAAATAGGCCATTAGTGATCCGAGCCAAAATTCCAATTGGCGCAGCTTCAAAATCTACATATATTGAAGATATCGCCTCAATTCTAATATACAGTAAACGAGCAAACACGCTTTGGCCCCGTCAATTCTTTTGCAAAAACCCCTGGAAAGCTTTTTGGTCGATCGACACTTGTCCAATCGCCTTCAACCTCTTCCGACCCTCCTTCTGATTCTCCAGTAACTTCATCCTCCTCGTGCGATCGCCACCATACAGTTTCGCCGTAACATCCTTGCGCACTGCCTTGACTGTTTCCCTCGCCACAATCTGTCTGCCGACAGCGGCCTGGATGACGACTTCAAACAGCTGACGATCTACAAACTCTTTAAACTTGGTAACCCATTTACGGCCCATCCGCTGTACCTGAGATCGGTGGAGGACCTGCGAGATGGCGTCGACAGGGACTTTATTAACGAGGAGCTGGAGCTTGACGATATCGCTCTTTTGATACCCGGAGTCTTCGTAGTCGAGGGATGCATAGCCCTTCGTGAGACCCTTGAGCTTGCCGAAGAAGTTGTCGACGAGCTGCGCGAGGGGGAGGCGGTATTTGAGGATTACTTGGGTGGCGGTCCAGAAGTTGAGCTCGACCTGGGTCCCGCGGTTTGCTTCGCAGAGCTCGATGACGCTGCCGAGGTACTCTTCTGGAACTGTTATTGTGGCTAGAACGAGAGGCTCGTAGAGCCCCTCTATCTTATTGAAGTCAGAATCGGCACTAGGGAACTCGTGGGGGTTCCGGATGATGGCCTCGGTGCCGTTTTTGTATTGGATCTTGAAAGGCACAGTCGGCGCAGTGATAATGATCGAAGCGCCATGTTCCTGCCGTAATCGATCTTCAAATACCGAGCAATGTAGTGTACCTTCAAAGTAATCAGTAAACACCCTCCCCATTTCACCAAGAGAATAGAAGACCAAACCTAAAAATCCTAACCTCCATCCCTGCCCCAGCGCCTCAGAATGCTCTTTATTAAGCGTAACACTTCTATCGTTGATAACCAACTGATTAATACTATCATCCAAATGATTAAACTCCCCTTGATCGACCGGAAACGCCCCCACAAACACCATCGGCTTTGGCTCTTCGAAGCCCAAATACGGCTTCACGACATTCTCCATACCCACATGTGTGAACGTGTCCCCGATCTTGGCTTCCTTGCTGATCTTCATTCCCGGGTTGAAGAAGATGTATCCCACCTGACCTGCTCGGATCGATGACGTTGAGGTTTCGAGGGGGTGCATTATCCCTACTTCGCCGACTATGTACTGCTTCCTTGTGGCGAAGGAGATGATTTTGTCGCCAGGGCGAAGCGTCCCATCGAAGATGCGTATGAGGAGGATCACACCCTTGTAGGTGTCGTACCAAGAATCGACGAGGAGCATCCGTAGAGGGGCTTCGTGGGATCCAACAGGGCTGGGATATATCCTCGTAAGAACTATTTCCTGGAAACTCGGAAAGGGTGGGGGAGGGCTATATTACGCTGGTATCTGTTCCACAACAGCTGGTAGTATGGATTCGATATTTTTTCCTGATTTAGCAGATACCAGGACAGCTGTTTTAGGGTCCAATTCGAAACTGTTCTTCATCTGCTCCAAGGCCCGCTCTGGGTCCGCAGAAGCTAGATCGATCTTGTTAATGACCGGGATGAGTTTAAGGCCCTGCGAGAATGCTAGATAGAAGTTTGCAACTGTCTGCGCTGTCCAATGCCTCATATGTCAATTTCTCCAGCGATATGGAAGCTCTAGAAGGGTTTAATATATATATAAATACCTTGTACGCCCTGCGACGCATCTACCAGCAGTAATGCACCACCGCACGAAGCGTAACTCCTCGATACCTCCTCTCGGAAGTCTACATGGCCTGGCGTATCCACTAGATGAAGTAGATAATCCTCCCCTTTGTAGTTGTAGATCATACTGCATGTCTGCGCCTTCACCGTGATGCCTCGCTCCCGTTCAACGTCGAGTTTATCCAGAATCTGCTTATTCCCACCAGTCGCAATAGTCCCCGTAAATTCCAAGAGCCGATCACTAACTTTAAAAACCCTTGTATTAGAACTTCCGGAGACCGAAATTGAATGATTGAAATTGGTATATTACGAGTGCTTTTCCCATGATCCTATATACAACATAGTCAGACAACCCCCCCCACCTCCACCTCCACTTTCCACTCCCGGGAAAAGGTCTACAAACTCACCACGTGCGCTACAATACAAAAATTTCTAAATCTTTCCAACGGGATCGCATCAATCCTCTTCCCCAGCTCCGCTGTCACTTTGACCGAGTTTGCCCGTAACGTAGTCGAGAACGGTCGTGCAGCTGCAAGCGTTGGCTGCAGCGATAGTCGCGCCCCCGCGAACGAGGAGGTCCCGGAGCGCTCGAGGGGCAGGAGAAGCCTACGGAGTAAGATGCATTGCCGCATTGGGCGGATTCGGCGAGTTCGTGTGTACGGGGGCGCGGGGGGGGAAGGGTTTGGGCGGTTTTTTTTTGGTGGTATTGAGTTTGAGGCTTTGAAATTTCCGAATGAGGCTCTGCTAGGGCGAGCCAAGCGATCTGGTCTAGCTGAGATCACGAGGGATCACTCGCCGGGGATCTCGCGGTGTCGGGGGTCGGGAAGTGGAGTAGTGGTGATAGCTTGGGGCCGGTCGCCAATGATGTTAAAGACGCAAGTAATCATAGTTATGCAAGATTCGGAGATCTGAAACTGGGAGTGATGCCCAGTGTATATAAAACGATTTTGCGTCCCCCCCTCACCATTACCCAAATACCTCCATCTTACCTACCATGCTCCCCCAGCTCCTCCACCAGAAGATCCGTCTCTCCGCTTCCTCCCCCTCCTCCCTCTCTTGCACTTTCTTCCGCCCACCCACCCCCGCCCCTACTACTCCCATAGTAATCTTCGTCAATGGCCTCCTCACCAAATCCCACGACTGGGAACCCATAATCTTCACCCTCACCGCGATCCCTAACCCGCCCTTCATCGTAACCTACGACCGCTTCAACGTCCCCCCATCAGACGCTCTCCCCACAGACCGAGAAACCAATGATCTCTCCACCGCCGCGGGGGACCTGAACGCGCTCTTGGAGAAAGTGTACCCGCTTCTCGAGCTCTCCGCTGAAAACACATCTCTGGTGTTAGTCGGGTCATCGATTGGATGCTGCATCATACGGATATTCATTGAGCAGCACGGTAGCAGGTGCTGTCTGGCGGGGGTGCTGTTGCTGGATTCCTATATTGCGAATACCGACTTTACGTCACTGTTTCCTCCCGTTACTGCCGACGAGCCCGAGGCGTTGTCGAGGACTCGTTCTATCATAGCTCGTCGCTTTCACCCGAGCGTTGGGAATCCTGAGCACCTTGATCGCTCGACTGCGCGGGAGCTTCTGCCGAGGGCTTCAGAGCCCAAGCTGCCTGGCGATCCCGAGTTGGTTGTTGTTGCCCATGATCCGGAGTACAATGCGGAGGATATGGCTATACGCTTGGATATCGATAAAGCGTGCTATCTGCGTTATGTACAGACGGCGTGGGACGAGTACAATGCCGGCTTGGTGTTGCTTTCACCAACTGGGAGACAGGTTCGAGCCGAGAGGTCGGGGCATTTCATTCATCGCGACAGGCCGGACCTGGTCGTGAGGGAGACTGAAGCTATTCTGAAAACAATATCGAAATGAGAACGGAACAAGTTTGAATGAGCTCGTCTATTTCTCGGTTTCCCGTAGATACCGAGCTTGTCGGAGGCCTGCCCTACTACCGTAGAAGAAAACTATCAAACGGGACTAAGCCGTGATCCTATAATCCCCGCTCAACTGACTCCCAGCGCCAAACCCGTTGATCAAAAAAGACATTAGGAAAAACACAAAACTACATCACAAAAATGAAGAAAAGCGGAAAAACACAAAATCCCTCCACAATAGTATGCCTATAGAAAGTGTTAAAGAGAAGAGAGAAACTAAAACCGGAGGCCCCTTAAAGCATGCCAATGACACCAGGCCAGGCTTCTAACCCATCAATCAAATCTTACAATGATGATCTTATCGCCAATCCTCTCCTCTGTAGCCTCTCCTTTACGCCGGACCTCCGCTTCCTTGCCGTAAACCCAGTATCTTTTGTCACGTTTATCCATCCGCGTTAAAACTCTATTTCTGGCATCATCAAGTCCAGGTAAAGGAAGCTCGACGAAATTTGGGCCAACAGCGGCACTACTGGCGTCATCTGGATCTGTGGCATCCTCCGTAGTAGCAGTATGGTCAACATGATGCTCTTCCCAGAATTTTCCGAAAAGCTTTGATTTTCTTTTTGACGGTGGGTCGATGCGTTTAGCAATATCACGAACTTCTACTTTCCTCCCCGTATCCAGAGAAACCTGATATTTGGCCCTCACAAGCTTCCCTGTAGGAATGAATGCTTTATCATCCCTCCCTGGATCCTGAGGGTAGATATTGGCATCGTAGGGTGATAACGGGCTCATTAAACCACGCCCTTCCCCGGGATTCTCCTGATCCGGCATGAGAGTATCCGGAGACATGACACTGTAGACCGCAAATACGGATTTGTTTTTCCTCTCCTCATCCTTTACCCAGAAGTATGGCGGGTATAGCCCAGATTCGCTTCTGTCCTCTAGACGATCGAGATCAACCCCATCTGGCAGGGCTTCCAAGTCCGTGAGAAACGTTTCGCGGTTCCGAGGCTTTACGTTATATGTAGGACTAGGGTAGATTTCCTCGAAATCGATCTTCCCCTGCACGTCCTTGTAAGGATTAACATTATTGGAATCCTCTGGGTCATCAGGATCTACAGCCCATTCCTGGCCTTGACGCCATTCCGTGATGTTGGAAGGTAGACGTGGTGAAGGGCGGGCAGTGATATCCCAAGTCACCATATTGACCTGTTCGGTGTCTGATGTGATACCAGGGATGAATAAATCGCCTTTTAGGCGGACCCTCGCTATATCTTCATCTGGATCCCTCGCTAGCTTTCCGGATAGTTCAATTTCGGGGTGTTTCAGTTTTTTGACAGTAGTCCCAACATCAAAATCGATCCAGAAGGATGAATTTAAAATACTTCCGTTCATTCCTCGCGCATAGCTGCCGAGACTCCGAAGAGTAACGCGCTTCACTACAGTGCATTCGCTCCAGGTGTTGTCTGCTGGATTAAACTGAGGGAGTGCGTGAATCTCAACAACAGGACGACGATCAGTGCTGGGGGGAAGGAAACCAAGATAGAAGACTTTGCCACGAGTGTCAGGTGCAATCGCAAATGTGCTGAGCGCCGGATAGAGTGCCTTCTTCTTGATTGTAAAGTGATGTCCTTCGTGCACGGGGTCTATGGATTCTTTGTGGGATGTTAGGGAAAAGCGCTTGTTGATGGTCTTAGTTTTCTTGGTTTTCGGAAAGATATATCCCTCAAGACGCTGTTCCACGAGATCGAACTCGGTAATCGCATAAAATTTATTGAGAGCTGTCTCCATGATAAAAGAATCACGTTCGAACCAAGTCCAAAGAAGTTTTCCGCGGTTGTGTGATTTGGTAGAGAATACGGCACACATTGTATGTGGATGTTGGAAGAACTGCCTTGGTGGGAGGGTGCTAGAGCTAGTTGTGTTGGAGGTCTGTGTTCCCCAGCTTTACATGCAACAGTCAGTTTTGGTTTTTATTTATTATTACTTTTTAGAACAACCTCACATGGTAACAGGAAAGGTCTAACGTACGTCCAATTCCATAGAGAAGACAAAAGGCCTAATCCTTTCCCACCCTGCAGGTGATCTTGTGGCACGGGGTGGATATGAGCTTCTCCAACCACCAACAACATGCCACCATTCATTGCCATCCTAATGCTTTCCCCGTCCCGCAGGAAAATACTCTCAGACCGTTTCAGGATACACTCGTCGAGCTCGGCTTTTAGGTCGATAAAGATATCTGGACCAACAGTATCGTCGTCTTTACAGCTGAGATTTTTGAGGACGATAACACCACGAGTTCTTGGTAAAAAAATGACGTCAGAAAAGGCTCTCAGAAAAGGATAGGGAAGGAAATCGCCATACCGTTGATAGGCCAACAAACCGGCTTCTGAATCCACCAAAAAGCCGTTGGATAAGCTAGTCAATCCAGATGCCACCTCATCGATAATTTCCACATGAGATGGTCTCCCATGCTTCCACCTTTGTGTCCTCAAATAAGTGGCATCGAAGTCCTTCCTAGTGCGCTCTGACCTACTCGCTTCCGAAGAGAGCGGAAAATAAAGCTTTTGAGCGAAATGGCAGAGGTCCTCAGAAGTGAAATATTCGTAATACTCGCGAGAGACTTGACGGAGAGCTATCATATCACGAGAGGAAAGAGACTCCAAAACGAGCCGACATATCTCAGGCGGGACTGTGGTTAGGGAAAGTGGGGGATTGGAAGCCATGATGGATATGTCAAGGGGTGATGATGGGAGGATGGAGGGGAAATGCAGAAGAGAGAGGAGGAAGGAGATGGGGGAGATGGGGGGGGAGGAATGTGTCGTCCGAACCTTAACGTACGGACCTTAACATACGGACCGTAACGTACGTACTAGAGAACAGTGGCTCTGGCTGCGAGATCAGGAGTGCAGACGAATTCACGAGCTGCCGCTACACGCCTCGTTCCTGCGGGTTAGGCTTGTGCGGCTGAGTGCTTCGGCGTTCAAAAGCAACAGCCAAGCCCCCTCCCATGGAACCTGGCTCTGTGCCTGGCGGAGTGGAAGAAGCTTCTCCTCTTAAAAACGATTTTGTCGGCTTTAGGCACGGAAGATCTCCACTGGGATCGCGCAGATGCAAGGCACCATGCCTAGACTCCCTTTGAACGTTTGGTAACACCATGTACTTCTCGCTAATTCTGGCTTATAGCTCTTTCTCGGGGAATTTATGCAATTAAGGCTTGAGTTTTAAGAGTCTCTAGTCACTACAGATCTATTCAGGGCTTGAATGGATGGCTGATATGGTTAAGCGAGAGAAAATAGACTGAGCTAAGTTGTTGGACAGCATAAAATAGCACATCGAACGAGATGGTTCCCTACCCAACTAAACCTTGAGCCTGAAACATGAGGCGTGTTTGAAATTTCAACACCAACCCAAAGGCTGAACGCGTGGTTATAGTGGCATTGATATATTTAACTATTCATAGCTCTTAGTGTGTGCAATAGTTATATGCATGTACTTTGGAAGGTTGTCGGCTTCATAGCATGGATAGAATGATAACGCGAACTTCAAAATTCGGGCTTAGAAGTACTTCTCAAAGGCCCAAGAATAGACACAAAATATATTATACGCATTTAAGGTTGGGCTGGGAGCACAGGGTGGTAAGACACCCGGACTTCTAGTAGGTTCCCCAGAACCTTAAATTCACGTTTACGGCTCCAACTTTTGGGTTTCAAGACCTCCGTATCTGCGGTTTTAGTGGCTTCTGTAGCTGTGAATGTTAGTAAACGAATTATCAACAGAGGAGATACGAGGGTCGATTCAGGCTGGCGCTTGTTGATAGCTACCGTAGCAGATAATCGGCTATTACGTGTGTGGCGTGCGCACAGAGTTACTTAACTTACTAGCGCGTTCCCCTACTTTTGACGAATTTCTCATCTTAGCGAGTTGGATTGCGTAGCTATACTGCAAGGCTGGTGATACCTTCGGTTCTAGGCTTAACGCATGGTTAATTCTCTGTAACATGGAGGGTTTGAGTCGATGGGCCTGATAGGCTATCGTGATTTTACTCATGTTCATCAAAGAACGGGGGAGGGGGAAGGCGAGGGGGAAGGCGATCGTGTTAAGAAGCTCTGGGTATTGTATGTGAACGTGGTTCGGACCCAAAGGTATTCGTGAGCCGAGACGGGGGAGTGGAGAATACTTTTTAAAGAGAGGAGTGGGCACACAGTGGTTTGAGAGGAACAGGAGAAAAAGACATTTTAAAAGGGGGGAGCCAAGAAGATATATACAAATTGGCTTGGTGGTATGAATCCGAACGACAATCTCTACACAGCCTCCACATGGCTCCTCTACCCAAATGCTTCAACACGTCACTAGCAAGCAAAGAGTGCATGCCAATTTTTTATAATCTGAAGATCCGCCCGAATTGATTCGGAGAATACCCAAAGATACATCTATGCCGAGGAGATGTTATGGTTCTTGTTCTGCAAGATATCGGCGCGGGTTCCTCGACCCTTCAATTGGTAACTACATTCTAACAGCCTCGGGATGCCCGAAGTCATAAGACTACAGTGAGCCTCGTGTCAACCTTACGAAGGGCGATGTTGCTGAAATGCCGAGCTTCTTAAACTTTCTTTTGGCCAACTACTGCATACATCTTTTCGGACACCCTTCTAAATCAAGCCAACCCTCCGGACTCAGCCAAGTCATTGGTAATTCTTTCTTTTTCTTGTATCGAAACTCTCTGCGGAGGTGCTCATGCTTTGCAGATTTTTTATTTCTAGTGCAACTGGCTGTGCATTACTGGCCATAGTTTCGACGATCGTGAGCCTTAAATAAAGACATAAAAAACAAATTATAGCGTTTCTCGTATTATTTGAGACTCTTCAATTGGCATTTTGCTCCTAAAATACATGGGCTGAAATTTTTGGGATTGGAATACCACCATTCGCGATCGACCAATGGAGAATATAAAGCTTCGACTAGGTTGTAGACCAGGTGGTAGCCGTCTAGTCTGCAGAAAAGAAATAGTAGATCAAGGGGAGAGAACGTATCTCTCTTCGAAATTACATGTAGTAGTCCTCTCAAGTTCTAGTAATACCTGTTGCTGAATCCAATTGAGTATCAATTGACTTCATAGCCGATCACTCGGTTATACTTTCTTTTACGGGATTTGCCTTTGTGCGACATACTGAGTCGTACAAAACAAGGCGTAAGTAAATCCTTGGTACCTTTCAGTTCTTGGGGTATGTATGGACTGCGCATAATTTTTCTGGCCAAGATCCCACACGTGTCACGCAAGATATACGAGATATCTGCAGGAAAGACCATTGATAGTCCCTTGTGATACAGCGAGAGATCCTGAATCGTAGCGCATGAGTGGTATCGCCGTAAGACGGATATCCATATAGGATCTGTTCCTGTGTATACTTGGTTCTACCCGTTTACAACCCCTTGTGAGGAGGGTGAGTGGCATAGTACATGAGCTCAGTTACCCTTTTATAAGGGCGATTGCTCCACAAGGTTATGCTTGGCAGCCCCGATTTGTATTTACGGGTACCACATGGCTGGCTTGTAGCATATCTACTCTAAATATTGGTCCGGGGCAAATCCTCATAGGAAGATTGAACTGTATGTATAGCTGAGACCAACCACCGGCTCTTGCAGTTAAATTTATGTAATTAGGTATCTGGATAGGCGGAGCTGAGAGTTGTATAAAATCTCCAACTCTTCCCCCAAGGGTCGGTATTCAACCAACTCTAGGATCCTTCTCTATCATTATCTATCACAAATAATGACTTTACTTCAGAAAATAGTCACTGTGCTCTTCCTTTCTGCTGTTACGGCTTCTTCGCCCGTGGAGCAGAATGCTCGTAGAGATATCGCTGCTACGTCTGGAAATGAGCTATTCGAAAGGGCTGACTCCTGCACTGTTAGCCAAGGTTCTGGAACCTGCGCAAGCGTGTCTGGTGGTGGATGCCCTGGCGGGACATTCTATCCGGGAACTGGCCCTGTATGATCCCCTAAGATTCCAAGTACTTATACACAGCTAACATTATCTTATAGAATTGGCCCTGTCCTGGTAGTAACGATATTCAGTGCTGTGTCAAGGGTGGTGGAGGTGGTGGACAATCCTGCAGTGTCAGTCAAGGTTCTGGGACCTGTGGGAGTGTGTCTGGTGGTGGATGCCCTGGCGGGACATTCTATCCGGGAACTGGCCCTGTATGATCCCCTAAGACTCCAAGTACTTATACACAGCTAACATTATCTCACAGAATTGGCCTTGCCCTGGTAGTAACGATATCCAGTGCTGTGTCAAAGGCGGCGGAGGTGGTGGACAATCCTGCAGTGTCAGTCAAGGTTCTGGGACCTGTGGGAGTGTGTCTGGTGGTGGATGCCCTGGTGGAATCTTCTACCCAGGCACTGGCCCGGTAAGACTTTAGGATTTCAAGCGCTTGTACACGGCTAACAGAGCTCTTAGAATTGGCCCTGCCCCGGTAGTGACGATATTCAATGTTGTGTCAAGGGTGGTGGAGGTGGAGGGCAAACCTGCAGTGTTAGCCAAGGCTCTGGGACCTGTGCGAGCGTATCTAGTGGTGGTTGCCCTGGTGGAACCTTCTACCCAGGCACTGGCCCGGTAAGACTTTAGGATTTCAAGCGCTTGTACACGGCTAACATAGCTCTTAGAACTGGCCCTGCCCCGGTAGTGACGATATTCAATGCTGTGTCAAGGGCGGTGGTGGCGGCGGCGGCGACGTAGCTCAGAGAATCTTAAGCAAAGCTATGGAAGCCGCAGGTATACCCTACGCATGGGGTGGTGGGAATTGCAATGGTCCTACAGGCGATCAGTATGCTTCATAACTCTCTGAAAGGTAATCAAACATACTAATAAGTATTCTAGGCCGCCGTATGATTACGGTGAGATTGGATTCGACTGCTCAGGATTGGTGTGCTGGGCTATATGTCAAGTTACTGGCCGTAATCTCTTCTCAGAGGGTCTGCGGGTCACTTCTAGCATGTATTGTGCAAGCTCAGCTAGATTGAGATATCAGTATGCCCCCAAGGTTTACTGTATATATGATTATTGCTAACGAGAAAATAGGAAATATCCATATGCGCAGCGTAAGCTTGGAGACGCTGTGTTCTTTGGGGGAGCTTGCGACTGCGGCAACAGTGGAAGTATCCACCACGTGGGACTTATGATGTATGCTAAATTTACACTCACAATGGCTATTGCTTGAGCTGACAAGTGGGATAATAGGGACTCTGGAGATCGGATGTGGAATGCCCCTAATGACCAGATCAATAGAGTCTTGGAGAGCTCGATTCGCAGCTTCGGTGAGGCACCATGCCCATATGTTATTCGCTTTGGTTAGATCGATAGCAGTGCCGGAGACGAAGTTGGAGCCGTTTTTTCTGTTCGGCTGAGGGCGATATCGGTTTGGGGAAGGATTGATGGTGCTTCACGAACATACATATGCGAAATGGCATACAATATTATTTTCCTTTGTATTACTACTCAAGATCGTTCTATAAGCCATTTTGTTGCTCTTCATCTTAGCCTTGAATTCAATTTCTTCTTTTTCCGATAACCTCCCATCGACTCTCGAATTCAGGGCCATCGTCTGCTTGAACTAGAACGGCTACCCTTGCTAGTATCGCATCAATGTAATCTCCGTAAACTCTGGGGAGGAATAAGAAACTCAAACTGCAGGCCTCGCTCTAAAATAATTATGGAATCTTAGTAGCAAATGAACCAAAACCTATATTTTCCCCGCCCCGTGCGAGTGTGCTTATGTAGGAGAGCTTTTTAAGCAGGTTTTTTTTTCGGAATGGTCAAAATTTCACTCCTTAGACCCGAAGGGGTATATACCGCTAGACAACAAGTCTCTGCGGCTCTGCCCGGTGGAAAATATTTTTGGTAATTAGAGTGTGTTGTCTGTGCACGCGTTTACAGTTAACTCGGAGAGAATTTGTAACAAGCGATGGTGTTTTTCGGACTCATAGGCGCTTTCTTTGGTTCTTGATGGGCTGACTTAGCTACACGAATAGCTACAGGCTGGATGGTAGAGATAATAATATAATGAGAATTATTGCATTACTAACTTATCAGTTAAGCCCCAACGATCAACTACAAGGATGCCTCATGCAAGGAACGTGACGCACGTACAGACTCGATACACAGAGCTGCAGGGTTCGTCACGCCCATTTCCTCGCCCATGATCACTTTTGTTTTATTACCCATGTGTCTCCATCTCTCTTCCCTGCTGTCTTCTCAGATACTCCTTTCCTATTCATCCTAGTTCTCCTATCCACTGGAAATTCTGCTTTCCCACTATGCGCAATATATCTTGGTCTCTCCGCTATAACTGGGAGACTCTCAGGCAGGATCCCTTTGGCGAGATCGCCGGGTCTCTGGGTGACCTTGGTAGTCTCCTCCCTATAGTGACTGCTCTTACGGCCTCCGGTGCTATTTCCTTGACATCGACACTCCTTTTCTCTGGTCTTGCCAATGTTCTAAGCGGTGCCTTTTTCGGCATACCCATAGTGGTGTGAAACCCATTCCCTTATTTAGAATAGCGTGTAGAGTTACTATTACATGTACTTCAAGATCTGACCTTGGTAGGTTCAACCTATGAGCGCCATAGCATCTATTTCTCTGGCCCGTTCTTTATCGTTGAAGGAGACTATGGCTGCCGGCCTTGGCGTGTCTGCCGTCGTCCTTCTACTTTCTGTCACAAGTTTGCTTAGCAAAGCATCCAATATTATTCCTATTCCTATCATTAAAGGGATTCAAGTAGGCGCAGGTCTTTCTCTTTGCCTGAACGCAGGCACCGTGTTGTCAAAGCTAGACTATGACAGCACCCAGTGGGATGATAACATCTTATGGGCCATCGGGGCATTTGCCATTCTGTATGGAACCTCTCGAATGCCCCGATTCCCCGTTGCTCTGGCAATATTCTGCATGGGCATTTTTCTGGCAATAATTAAAATCAAGACGACTCATGGGACCTTACCGGAGTTCGGGATTTGGATGCCTTTCGTACCGACGATACCGTCCTCTGAGGATTTTGGCAATGGATTCGGGACGGCTGGAGTGGGTCAGATTCCGTTAACGATCCTGAATTCCGTGATTGCAGTTAAATATCTCAGCGAGGATTTGTTGCCATACCGACCCGCACCCTCGATTACGTCTTTGGGCGTCTCTGTTGGTTTAATGAATCTCGCTGGATGTTGGTTCGGGGCCATGCCTGTTTGTCACGGTGATTATCCCAGCTAAGATTCTATCCCATGTATTGATAGTTCCCGTATCTAGGATCTGGCGGTTTAGCAGCCCAGCATAGATTTGGTGCCCGTTCCGGTGCTAGTGTCATGATATTTGGCTTATTCAAGATTGCTGTTGGTCTGATGTTTGGGAATTCTTTGACCGGTTTACTTCAAAAATTCCCCAAATCTCTCCTGGGAATCATGGTGGGTTTTGCTAAACTCTTCGCATTTTGAGCAACCTAACTTGGTGAATTTCTAGGCGTTCGCCGCCGGGATGGAGCTCGTCTCTGTTGCAGAGAATTTGAATGTGTCTGCCAGGGATCTACTAACTGTAGCCGCTGAGTCCGAAACCACGTCATCGTCTCGTATTTTCCCGTCATGGAGGGGTTTGACGGAGAGAGAGAAGAAAGAAAGGTTCTTAGTCATGATGGTCACCGCTGCAATAATGATCGCTTTCAAGAACGCATTTGTGGGGTTCCTGGCTGGTTGTTTGGTTTGGGCATTGATTAAGCTTCAGGATAGAGTTGAGGATCTGAGAGACTCAAGAATTGGAGTAGGTGTCTCGACAGAGGCTACGCATCTTTTAGGGAATTAGATTTGTCCGAAGAGGATGTAGTTATGTCGCCTGGCTGTTTTATACAAGGCTTAAACCAATAAAAGAATGGTGCGCTGTGGCTGGTATTAAGAAGACTACATGTAGTAGCGTGTGGACATGTAGGTCTTGCTAAGTTTTATCTACTTTCAGCTCACATAGCGTGGTTATGTGATTGATACTTTGGAAGATAATAAGACAAATCGACGTTTATCGTAAAAACTAAAGGAGTCCGATAGCACATCTTGATGATAATATTTGGAACTCTGAACGGAGTACTTGATTTAAACTTAGAGTGAGCTGCTATAGGCTTGATATTATAATACTCTCTACTATGAGGTCGAGTGTTTTCTAGTTTGCTCGAGAGCAGTTAAAATTAGAGGGCTTGATAAATCAATAAAACACTAGGCTTAAGATAAGGGCGTTTAAAACGTATTGAAGGCCCGGGATCTTACTTCGCAATACTTTGGTTGAGCAACGCTATTTGTATGGGAGGTGCTCAACAGAATACTTGGATCGCCATTTTTCACGTGAGCGATAACAGGAGGGGTGTTTCCAGGGCAACCAACAGGGGTTCTGTAAATACACTCGATTTTTAGGTAGCCTGTGTGTCAACCACAAACTTTCTGAACCCTTTCGTCCAGAAACTCCAACCCGCTGTCTACACACTCAAACATAGCCAAACTATAGCCGCATACTCTTTTCCTTATATCACTCCACCACGATGGCCTCAGAGAAACCAAAGTCGTCAAAATCCGGCGGTGCCGGCAAAGCATCCAAAGACGGGGACAAGGTCCACAAGCTCTCGCTGAAAGGTAGGTAGCTCCCAAGGTGTATTCAACCCTATTTATCTAGGTGCTGATTTTTGTCTCATGTAGGATCGGCCAAATTGGTTGCAGAGTTTGTGAGTTACCAGCCTCGTTTGGTTTTTGGGGAGTGGAGCTTTGGGTGCTGACTTGGAGGTGGTAGTTCGAATACTCTATACACACGATCTTGTATCAGCGAGGGGTGTATCCGACCGAAGACTTCACAATGTATGTCTTTACGCTTTCAGCCCAGCCGCCATATACTGACTGGTCATGGTGCATTTTAGTGTTAAGAAATATGGATTGAACATGCTCGGTAAGGAAGCAGCTTCCAATGGACGTCGCTGAGAATCTAAGCTAACGAGTTCAAAAAGTCTCTGCCGACGACCAAGTCAAAGCGTATATCAAAAAGTTTATGAGCCAGCTAAACAAATGGACGCTGGGAGGGAAAATATCGAAGCTGATAGTTGTCATCACATCGAAAGATACTGGGGAGAACTTGGAAAGATGGCAATTCGACGTCCAAATTATGGGTAAAGCTGCAAAAGCCAAGGGCACTGCAGATGCGGCTGGAAATGAGAATCCTTCATCAAGGTATACCCACGTTCATTGAATCACGCAAGAGGATGGCGCTAATGGCGTGGATATGAGTTACAGTGCCGAACCTGCACCGCGACCAAAAGAAAAAACAGAAAAAGAAATACAGGAGGAGATTCGATCTCTTTTCCGCCAAATTACTGCCTCTGTTACGTTCTTGCCTATGCTCGATGGTCGTTGCACTTTCAACGTCCTGGTTTACGCTGACGGCGACGCGGAGGTTCCGATGGATTGGGGCGATTCGGATGCGAAGGAAATTCAAGGTGGCGAAAAGGTGACTTTGAGGAGCTGGGGAACTGCCAACCACAGGGTAGATACTATGGTTAGCTACAAACTCCAAGATTGATGCGTGATGATTGCTTTGTTTTTTTTTACATATGTTTTTTTACGGATGTTTTTACTATTTTCCATTTTTAGTTAGGTTTTCGGGCATGGATTGGGGGGGGGGGGGTTCATTGGCGAAATTTTGTTCCGGTGGCCGGAGAATGTGTTTACCTGGATATATGACGTTAAGTGAAAACGTGCTGCCCATGACGAAGTTTCTAGAGGTGCAAGCATGGCCCATAGTACAACACCAGTTGGTGTCAAAGTTCACCACGACGGCCTTCACGGTTCCTGGTTTCTACCAAGGACCAAGAGGACCAAGAGCTTCGAGTGATTATTCGTGCATCGATATCCCTGGCATTCGTAGACGGTGAATTTGCTAGAGCCGAGGATTTTAAGTTGAAATCGCAAGCCTTGCCTTCCTAAGTCGGAATGCCAATAATTCTTACTATCGGCTACACTTTGCACCATCCTACGCTGGCCAAAGCGTGATGGAATTCCCGCAGCTGATTTGCTAGAAGGACCACGTGCATCGCTGTCGATAAAGCAGACTTATTCCATTTACCCTGCCCCCGCATCTGCAGGAACCTTCCCATATCGACGCCCCGCAAAGCCTATCTCGCTGTTCGCATCCGAATCTAACGAGACGTGAACTTAGGCAGAACCAAACAAGTATTTAACATATGAGCAGAATATAGACCGGCCCCCGTACCACGAACACGCGTATAGACTATATATTAATATATAAACGAACAATCATGTCCATGCCTGCTCCCATCCATCATCGCCTCCGACGTCGTCGCTCGTGTCTCGAAATAATGGTTATTATTTCTAGTTTAATCGCCTTTCTGCTCGTTATAGTGCTTTTTCTAGAGACTGCGGATGCTGGCATGCAGCGTTGGAAATCGATAAGGAAGTCGAATGTTGTTGGCTTTTTCGCACAGGATTTGGTGGAGACGAATGATACTACTTTTGACTATGTAAGAGGGAATGCTATACACCTGAAGGATGGAGGGAGGGAGGAAGGGAAGGAGGGAAAATGGGTTTTATATTTAATTCAGAACTGACTTAATTGGATTCTTCTTTCTTTTTCTCCCGAAAAGATCACGAGTAACTTTGGATTGCTAGACAAGTTCCAAGTATCAGGGCTTGACGAACGCGATCTTGAGCTAGAGCCACGGGGAGAAGCGGCCCTAGAGGCCAACGGCTATAGCAAGAAGAAGGCTCCTTGGAAGAAATTTGGGGATGCTATCACGAATTTGAATAGGGATGCTCCAAGGGGCACTGCGTATAAAGTGTTGTATTTGGCAAGACATGGTCAGGGATATCATGTAAGATCTAAATCCGTTGGAGTTACATTGGTTCGCAGCTAAGAAATTACAATCTAGAATGTTGCCGGTATGCAGAAACCGAACCCACTGAAGGATTAAAAGACGTAGATTCTAATACTTAGCGAAGAAAATTTTTATGGTACCCCCTTATGGGATGTAAGTTTATTCTATAAGTCTGTGATTTAGGGATATTACATCTGACATTCAATAGTGTTATTGGTCCCTCCAAAACGGAAATGAAACCAGCAGATGGGTCCGTAAACCCCGTTCATTATTCGAATGCTCTTACTAGATGAAGGAGTTGGTATTAAATAACATTGTAGGACGACGCCGAGCTCACTGCCACTGGGATTGCAGAGGCCCAGAAAGCAAGCATTGCTTTCAAGGATCAGATAAAAGCTAACCTGCCATTGCCTGATGTATACTACTCTTCGCCCCTGAGGTAAACCTCCATAATCCCTCCTTGAGATGTGATTTGAAGAAAAAAAAACCAATACGTGAATAGCCGCGCCGCGAGCACCCTCCAGATTACCTGGGGCGATATCACTCTCAACGGACACCATGCTGTCAAACCTATATTTAAAGAGGTTGGTCTTTCTCCGAGCCCCACGACTCAATGTTTGGCGGACTAAACGGACCGTACAGAGAGTTCGTGAGACCCTTGGGATCCACACTTGCGATCGCAGGAGCACCAAAACATTGCTCCACGAAAAGTACCCTAACTTCGTTTTCGAGAAGGGTTTCGCGGAAATCGACAAACTTTGGGATCCTGTCTGGAGGGAACCAAATGAAGCGAGAGACATAAGGCTCGCGAAAGCTTTGGATGAGATCTTTGCGGAGACTTCTGATACCTTTATTAGTATCACTGCTCATAGCGGTGCTATCAGTAGGTGAGTTGGCTTCTGGGATTGCTCATCCGGCTATATGGTTGTGGCGGCAGTTGCTGATTACATCCGGCCGGCAATCGTAGTATTTTGAAGGTGATCGGACACAGAGCGTTCAAGCTGCAGACCGGGGGTGTTATACCGGTGGTCGTGAAGGTTGAGTATGTGTCCCAAGAAGAGCCCTCACCGACAAGCGTTGCGTCCTCATCTACCGCACCAACCTGTACGGTTAACCCAACAGCGACGTCATCATAGGCTGGGTCAATTGGGCTTTTGTCTCGGGGAGTTGCCAGCGTAGTATTCCGTAGATATATCCGAGAGCCGTAATCCGAGAGCATGGCTGGATTGAAGGAGGACTAGAAGTTGAATAATACTATAAAATTTTCGTTTTCTCAGGGCTGGTCCGTTCAGCGCAGTTGGTTACATTGCTTGCCTTGCATGGAGGTTTGGATCGAAGGCTGTGGAATGCGGCAGACGGGACTCGAGCTCAGCCTGGATGGCTTACGCGCCAAGCTTTGCCGCCTCCGCTGACTGAGCCTGACTCCTCGCAGTCTCTTTATCTGCCAGCCTGGTCCGTTCCTGATCTCCATCTTCCTCCTTCATTCACTCCACGTCGTATACTCGCCCACTCGCTTTTCGCTACTTGACACTCCCTCGCCCTCTCCTACAACCGTCTGTTACTGCTACTCACAACTCGGAAAAATCCACAAACATCCATAATGTCTGACGATTGGGATCAAGTTACCAAGATTGGCGCCAAGGTCAGCGGTGGTGGTATTCGTACAACCGTTGCCAGGACTCAATCCGAGCTCAACGCCGCAAGAAGAAGTGGTGCTGTTGTCGCCACCGAGAAGAAAGTATGCTCGAATATCCCAACCCTTCACCCTTCTCCGATCTGAGCTGGAGCTGACCGAGATGCCCTTATAGTATGCTGGTGGATCCAACAAAACCCAAAGTACAGAAGGCCAGAGACTCACAAAGGTTGACCGTGAGAACGAGGTTGCTCCGCCTCCAAAGATCGACATGAGTGTTGGAAAGGCCATGGCCCAGGCCCGCCAAGCGAAGGAACCTGCGATGTCACAGAAGGTATATTGCTACTCGCTGAGTAGATCCTTCTTCGTCATCAAGGCCTTGATGTTAATGAATCCGGGGAATGAATAGGACCTTGCCACCAAAGTAAATGAGAAGCAGTCTGTCATCAACGACTATGAATCTGGAAGGGCAGTTCCCAACCAGCAGCTTCTGGCGAAGTTGGAGCGAGCTCTTGGTGTTAAGCTAAGAGGGAAAGGTACATATATATTCTAAACCCAGCGGCAGTGATGTATCCCAGCTAACACTGGCGCTAGATATTGGCACCCCTATCGGGGGTCCTAAGAAGAAGTGATTTAGTCACTTCTTCTACATTTCTTTTCTTTTCTGTGATTATCTTTAGCGGGACGGGGTAAACGGTGTGCTGGGTATAGAGCAGAGCAGGGCCGGCTAGGGGTGGATGCTGGCATGATTATTATTAGTCTGTTTTTGTCCTTTTCGAACTCTTTGTTTTGTCTGTTGGCCTCACAATGGCACAATGAATACGAAAGTTAAGCGGAAAAACGAGAAAGTGGCAGCTGTCGGCGGGGAGGGTTTTGCCTTGCATCCTTTCTTTTGCTTTGCACGGGTTTTTTCTGTTCCAACTTATTAAAATTATCGAGCGTTTATACTGATAGGCCGGTTACGATAATGAAGTTGAATTCTATGGTGAACCCTAGGGTTTCAATTTGGACTGAGTGTGAAATGTGAGTGTGGAGGAGATACTGGCTGGGGCTGGGCTGCTCTTCCCCGGGTTTGCGTTCCCCAACAACAGATCGTCCCAAGATCTATGTGAAGTGGCTACCCGGTTAATGTGCAGGACTCCGTGCCATGTAAAGTACATACACATACACATAACCTTGACGGGCCAAGATCCGGTGGTGTCGGGGAAGTCAGCCATGTTGACGCTCTGTTTGGCGGTCCTCTGTGAGAGGGCCAATGGGTTTACGCATAACCCCACAACAGAAGACCGTGGCTAGCGGGCAAGAGACTATTGCTCGTATGGGTATTCGGGGCCTGGACTGGTGTTTCTCCGGGCTGTCGAGGGTCCTATGGGTATGTATCGGTAACTTGAACTTAGTCCCCGTGAAGCTAGCGTGGCCTTTTCTCCTTGCCTTCTTCCTTGTCTTTAAATTTCCTCTGCCTGCGCTTTTCCGTCGTGTTTTTCTATCCCAGCTTTTGTTTTGTGAAACGAATAGAGTGAAATAGAACCCACGTCCCTAAATACCATACAATAGAAAAAAAACAAAAAACAAAGAAAGAGGCGTAACGCAGATCCTCCCTCCCCCCCAATAACACACAGAACTCGCTGTTGCATCTCGCAGCGCTGCAGCCCCGCCGACCCCACCACGCTTTATCATTCGCCCAATCCCTACGCCGCCCCGCGTGTCAACCCCTCCTTCCAACACACACACATTTAAAAATAAAATAAAATATACACACCCCCAAACCGCCAACTTGGCTTCCTCCGTATTCTTCAGAGCCGTTCGTTGCGGGAGCGGTCAATCACGCGGAAGATTGACATTACTCTGCGCACCGGCTAGAAGGTCACTACTACAACCGCAAAACAGCAACAACAACTCTAGATTGTTCTCCACATCACGCAGAGCTATGGTTGCTGAGAAGATTGACGGCGCGGCCGTCGCGAAGAAGATTCGTGAGAGGATCAATCAGGAGATTAAGACGAAGCAGGAGACTTCGTCGAGGTTTAAACCTTCGTTGACAATTGTTCAGGGTGAGTAATTTGGGCACAGATTCTCTGTTACTCCCCCCCCCTTTTTTTCTTCCTCTTTCTTTCTTTCTTTCTTTCTTCCTTTTTCCTCATTGGGAATTACGCTAACGTTGAAACTTTTTAGTTGGCGATAGATCTGATTCTTGTAAGAAATAGGGTTTCCTTGAGGGGTGGGGTTTTTAATTAATTATGGGATATGCAATTCTAATAGTTCGGGGAGTTCTCTAGCAACTTATGTGCGAATGAAGTTGAAGGCCGCACAAGAGGTTTGCAGCCAATTAAACCCATGCGATAGAAAAGTTTAGGCTAAAGATTGGGATAGGCCAATATCATTTGCAACATTGTCAAGTTCGACGAGGATATCACTGAAGCCCAGCTCCTCAAGCAAATCGAGCATCTTAACAATGACCCCTCGATCCACGGAATCTTGGTTCAATTGCCAGTCCCTAAACATATCTCGGAGCCTGCTATCACCGCCGCTGTCTCACCGTCAAAGGATGTTGATGGGTTTGGAGCAATTAATATTGGTGAACTTGCGAAACGTGGTGGGAACCCTCCCTTCACCCCCTGTACCCCCCAGGGTGTCATGGTCCTCCTTAAGGAATACGGTGTCGACCTGAGCGGAAAGCACGCTGTGGTTCTCGGACGAAGCGACATTGTCGGATCTCCCGTGTCCTACCTCCTAAAGAATGCAGACGCGACTGTGACTGTATGTCACTCGCGCACGCAGAACCTGCCCGAATTCGTCAAGCAGGCGGACGTCCTTGTAGCCGCTATTGGACAACCCCAGTTCATCAAGGGCGAGTGGCTGAAGCCCGGCGCGGTCGTGATCGACGTCGGAACCAACTACATCAAAGACGAGACCCGCAAGTCGGGCGAGCGCCTCGTTGGTGATGTCGACTACGAGTCTGCGAAAGAGGTTGCGTCCAAGATCACGCCCGTTCCCGGTGGCGTGGGACCAATGACAGTCGCTATGCTCCTGCAGAACGTCATCACCTCTGCGAACCGTTTCTACACCGAGATGTCAACGAGGAAAACGGTGCCATTACCATTGAAGCTTCTTAGTCCTGTTCCCAGCGATATCGAGGTATCTAGATCACAGGTGCCAAAGAATATCAAGATCATTGCGCAAGAGCTTGGCATCTCCGATAGAGAGCTGGAGCTGTTTGGCGCATATAAAGCCAAGATCAACTTGGATCTTTTGCAGCGGTTGGGTCATCGCAGGAACGGAAAGTACGTTCTCGTGGCTGGTATCACCCCTACTCCGCTAGGAGAGGGTAAATCTACTACCACTATGGGACTGACCCAGGCCCTCGGTGCTCATCTGGGGAAGATTGCGTTTGCCAATGTTAGGCAGCCTTCTCAGGGTCCTACCTTCGGTATTAAGGGAGGTGCAGCTGGTGGAGGATACAGTCAGGTTATCCCTATGGACGAGTTTAACATGCATTTGACTGGTGATATTCACGCCATCACTGCCGCGAACAACTTACTCGGTGAGAAATTACCGATCCCCTCCAACCCAATCCATTTTGAAGCCCTAGTATATTAACACATCATCAGCCGCGGCTATCGAAACTAGGATGTTTCACGAGAACACCCAAAAGGACAAAGCTCTCTTCAACCGTCTTGTCCCCAAGAAGAACGGCGTCCGCAAGTTCGCCCCAGTCATGTTCCGTCGTCTCAAGAAGCTCGGAATCGACAAGACCAACCCCGACGACTTGACCCCCGAAGAGATCACTAAATTTGCCAGACTCGATATCGACCCTGAAACTATCACCTGGCGCAGAGTACTTGATGTCAATGATCGTCATTTGAGACAGATCACTGTGGGCCAGGCGCCAACAGAGAAGGGACACACTAGAGTCACTGGATTCGATATTTCTGTGGCTAGTGAGTGTATGGCCGTATTGGCGCTGTCAAATGACTTGTCTGACATGCGTGAACGGTAAGAATACGGACCCCCTCCCGTCAAGGAAAGAATTGGGGCTAATATTTTCGTTTGGATAGTCTTGGACGTATGGTCATTGGTTCAAGCCGAAGCGGAGACCCAGTTACGTGTGATGACATCGGCGCTGGTGGTGCTCTGACCGCCTTGATGAAGGACGCCATTAAGCCCAACCTCATGCAGACGCTCGAAGGAACTCCTGTGTTTGTGCATGCTGGCCCCTTCGCCAACATATCTATCGGAGCTTCTTCAGTCATTGCCGATAAGCTTGCGCTTAAGCTCGCTGGTACCGAAGAAGATGAGGTGCACGAAGAGAAGGCTGGTTACGTCGTCACTGAAGCCGGTTTCGACTTCACGATGGGTGGAGAGCGGTTCTTCAACATCAAGTGTCGCTCAAGTGGTCTTTCACCCGATGTGGTCGTTATTGTCGCTACCGTCAGGGCATTGAAGGTTCACGGAGGCGGGCCGGAGGTCGTTGCGGGTGCCGCGCTGCCAGAAGAGTATCGCACTGAGAATGTAGACTTGCTCAGGAGGGGTTGTGTCAATTTGGCCAAACACATTGCGAACGCCAAGTACTACGGCATCCCAGTTGTTGTAGCTATCAACAAGTTCCACACCGACACTGAAGCTGAGATCCAGGTCATCCGCGAGGAGGCGATCAAAGCTGGTGCTGAGGATGCTATCCCGGCTAACCACTGGGCCGAGGGTGGGAAGGGTGCTGTCGACCTTGCTAAGGCGGTTATTGAATCCTCTACAAAGCCCAAGAACTTCAGGCTGTTGTATGATGCCGACAAGACTATTGTAGAGAAGATGGAGGCTATTGCAAGGGAGATGTACGGCGCCGATGGTGTCGAGCTTAGTGAGCTTGCTAAAAGCCAGTGCGAGACCTACACAAGGCAAGGCTTCGGACATTTACCGATTTGCATTGCCAAGGTTTGTTCCTTCTACCCTGGGAAAATTTTTATCCACCGCTGACAAAATGCAATAGACACAATACTCGCTATCCCACGACCCTGCGCTCAAGGGTGCGCCAACGGGTTTTACGGTCCCAATTCGTGACGTCCGGTTGTCGCCTGGTGCCGGATACCTTTACGCCAAGGCTGCAGATATCCAAACGATTCCTGGTCTGCCGACTGCTCCGGGCTACCTCAATGTTGATGTGAACGCGGAGACTGGCGAAATTGAAGGGTTGTTTTAGATGGGGGTCGCGGTGAGAGAAGAAAAAACGGGTGGTTTCTTTTGTTTTTTTGTTTTTGTTTTTTTGTTTCTTTTCAGCTATTGGGTGAAAAGTGTTGCAATTTCAACAATTGGCGTCTGGGTTAAAACATTCGAAAGACGAAGTGCTGCATTAGGCAGGGCTTGGGGGGGGGGGGTTAGAAGTGATATCTTTTAGAGTTTCACTTGTATCTAAACATGCAACAAGATTATTATAAAAGCGAGGGGCCTCGGTGGACTTTATTGCAATTTTCCGGGGCGGTACCTTAAATGACGTTTTGGCCGTTGGACCGACAACCCCACTATGATACAAGAAACTTCACCCCCGCGGCTACCCCACCACAGCGCTCCGGGCTGCAGCTCGCGGGTCAATCAGTCCCTGCCTATTACAATTCCCAATTAGGCCCATCACTAATTCCGCGTGGGAGAGTGGGAGAGTGGGAAAAAAAAAAAAAAGACGCAGAGTGACTCCATAACACCATCACACCACCCCCCCCAAATTGCCCATTGCCCATTGAGCACTTCTCGCCAGCCTTAAGAACCGTCCTACCCGATTGTAGACGTGTGCGCCCTGATTCCAGTACTTCCTACGAATTCCGGTCTCCTCGGTAATGTCTTTCGTGCGCCCCTCTTGCAACCGGCTGTTGCGGGGCACCTTCTGCAGTGCTAGACCTCTCGTGTCGTCGTCGTTTTATTCTTCTCCTGTCGCTGCTTCCCTAAGGTCGCAAATATCTGCACGACAGTTCTCTATCAGTATGGCTCGTGAATGTGAGTAGCTTTTGCTTGGTTCTCATTTTCTTCTTCTTTTCCTTTCCTTTCTGTTTGCTATAGGTTGGGGGGGGATTTTTTTATTTTTTTTGCTATATCGAGGAGTTATGCTGAGACCATGTGCTGTGAATAGTCCAGAAGATCAAGGTCAAGAACCCGATCGTTGGTATGTAACGCAGTCCGTTCGCCCGTGAAGCAAAGAGAGGGTGTGAAGAAGAAGAGAGGGTGTGAGAGATAGTGTTTGGGAGACAAAGTGGGCTGACGGTGACGGTTTATGTAGAACTCGATGGAGATGAGATGACCCGGATCATCTGGGACATGATCAAGCAGAAGGTATGTGATAGCATGGCTCCTCGGCTACTTTTGCGATTTTATTCTGACCTGATGTGGTGGTGCAGTTCATACATCCGTACGAAGACACACCCTCGGTATCTGTTCGGTTGTTGAGGAATCCGGTTTATTAACGAAAACGTTGGTCATCTAGCTACCTCGATATCGACCTCAAGTACTATGACCTGGTACGTAGATATAGCTCACCCTGTTAGTTGGGGGCTGTTTTATTGGATGTCTGACGGAGAATCGAGGGTTACAGGGACTGGAATATCGCGACAAGACCGATGACAAAGTCACTGTAGATGCTGCCGAGGCTATCTTGAAGTACTCTGTGGGTGTCAAGTGCGCTACGATTACCCCCGATGAAGCCCGTGTGAAAGAATTCAACCTGAAGAAGGTAAGTAAAGATCGGATGGTTTTGTGGCTTGGAGATGCATGCTAACACGAGAATACAGATGTGGCTGAGTCCCAATGGAAGTCAGTGTTCTTTACTGCCCCAGAAACCAGATCGCGAGATTCTAACATTCCATAGCTATCCGTAATATCTTAGGAGGCACTGTGTTCCGTGAACCCATTGTCATCCCCAAGATTCCCCGTCTGGTACAGGGCTGGAAGGAACCTATTATCATTGGCCGTCATGCCCATGGCGACCAATACCGCGCCAAGGATCTCGTCATCTCAGGTCCGGGTACTCTTGAGCTGGTCTTCACTCCCCAAGGCGGCGAGCCAGAGCGCATCAAGGTCTTTGACTACAAGGCAGGCGGTGTCGGGTTGGCTATGTACAACACTGATGAATCTATCAACGGTTTCGCTCACGCTTCGTTCAAGCTGGCTCTGCAAAAGAAACTGCCACTATACATGAGCACCAAGAACACAATCTTGAAGAAATATGACGGACGCTTCAAGGACATCTTCCAGGAGGTTTATGAAAGCACCTACAAGAAGGACTTTGATTCTGCTGGAATCTGGTACGAGCACAGGTTGATCGATGATATGGTTGCTCAGATGATCAAATCCGAGGTATTTCTCACCTTCACCAACCACCTCTCCGATCGTAGCGTAGTTTTCAAACTAACCATAACTATTAGGGAGGGTTCATCATTGCCATGAAGAACTACGACGGTGACGTACAATCAGACATTGTCGCCCAAGGTTTCGGATCCCTGGGCTTGATGACCTCTGTTCTCATCACCCCCGACGGCAAGACCTTCGAGTCCGAAGCCGCCCACGGCACCGTCACTCGCCACTACAGGGAATACCAAAAAGGCAAAGAAACCTCCACGAACCCCATCGCCTCCATCTTTGCCTGGACCCGAGGACTGATCCAGCGAGGAAAGCTCGACGGTACTCCGGAGGTCGTCACCTTCGCTGAAGCTGTTGAGAAGGCGGTTATTGAGACTGTTGACATTGACGGTATCATGACTAAGGATTTGGCGTTGGCTTGTGGGAGGAAAGACCGTGAGGCTTGGGTCACTACTAATGAATATATGGAGGCTGTTGAAAGGCGTTTGAAGTCAGCGTTGAAGGAGAAGTTGTAAACAGGCTGCTTTTTCTTTTTGGAATGTAAATTTAGGATATACCCCGTAAATAGGGGGATTGCCCTTTATAAAAATAAACTATTATTTTTCCAAGTCTGGATCGCAGGTTTGATCATGTGGCATCACTCGTGGGATACTGGCTATTTCTGGTTGTTGTAGTATCTTAATTTCTTGATGTCTTGATTCCTCGATAATGGGCTTAAGGCCTGGGAGAATAGCTTAGGTAGTATTTGACCTACCTTCTCATTCTAACGTGTTTCGCTAGCCCGACTCATACAGTATCACTCGTGCTAACCTGTGGACTCACCTCTACAAGTACTCACCCAGAGTTCTAAACTCCACGATAATATTTTATTTTGATCCTCAATCGTTACTGTCTATGTGCAAATAAGGATCGTGCCATTTGCAAACGCTCAGACTGCCTCCATGATCTCGACCCAAGGCGGAGTGGACAGTGATCACAATCCAAGAATACCAAACCCATTATAATACTGCGTTGTACGCATAGATATCACTGCTAGAGAATATATAATTGAACCTTAGAATCAGCCTATCATAAGGGAAGTATTTAGTTTGGGGGTGTTTTTTTTTTTTTCGGAGGATGAAAGGTTTCGAGGACCCAGCTGCAATAGTTCAAGCCTCAAAAAGTAATTTTGTCTCTGTAAAAGAAGGGCGGTGGCCCTAGGCTTTTGGTGAGGTTCGAACTTGGGCACTTGGTCCATTCATAGATAATCAGCTGCAATAATACACTGCCATCACTTAGTTGGAAGTATTCATGTATTCTTGGGGGAGGGGGGGTAGGGAAATTTTCTCCCACACTAGTGATTCCCGTGGCTACGACTATTACCATCATTCTGCAGTAATATTTGCCTTGGCTTATTCCGATAGTAATGTGTAGACTCCGAGAATTTTGTCGTAGACCAAGGTGTAGTACGATTCTTGTCCCGGTTTGGGGGTCTTTATTGATCACACCAGCCGCGACGAACTTTCCCATGATCCTGGTCTCCCATAATCCGGCGTGGATTCAGACGATTGTATAACTTGGATTATTATTTTTTGTGCTCTAGCAGCTTAGACCTATGTATATTTGAAAGAGCAAGTGTCATCAGACTATGACTCGAGTTTAAGGAGTGAATGAAACGGGTTCGCTATTATGCACAGGAATTTAAGTCTCAGGTTGATGATAGACTGATTTGGATACACCTCAGTAACCCTCCTGTTAGAATAGGTAAGAAACATCGAGTGCAGTGCACCACCCGAATCTCTCGGGAAGCTACTCCAAGAACATACGGCATTCTGGAGATCCCCAGATTATGTTTTCAGCGAATGGCTCGCGTGCCAGCGTGGGAACGTCAAAAAGGCTCAAGATCCGTCCCTACAATGCAGCTGCACGATTGCTAACATTGAAGAGTCTAGCCTGTAGGTAAGGGTAGAAATTATATTAATTACGGCAATAACGACAACTGGCTCAACTAGCTGGAGCTAGGCTGCATCTACTTCTTACAGCGCTAGCTAAGGGACCTCTTGGATCTGTAGAGAGGATAGGGGGTTCACCTTATTCGAAGATGATTCTGAATCGGGGCCTCCTCTTGACGAAACTTTGTCTAAACTTGCGGAAGAACTCACGAGGGCGCGTAACTATATGTGTGGGAAAAGGCCCCCAAAGCTCGCAAGAAGCGGGAGAGCCCCTCTGCATCTTGATGGGGACCGATCCCTCGCAGAGAGGGTGAGGTGATAATTGAGATGGAAAATAGAGCTACCGTATTCATACCGCAACAAACTCGCCGTCGCAGTAAATCCAAACATAGGTCGGAGCAGTATCCATTCACTAGTCTTTGAGGAGCCGGAAATGTAAGAAAATTTTCTTATTCATCTCTCAGACACGCACCAGGGTAGAGGAGGAACGCAGGGTTTTTGCGAAATATTGGGGAGCGTTTAGCTAGCAGATTTTTTTGGAATTAGCTATAGTGGAAGGCTTTTTGGTTACTATTTACATGTCCTGTCTATTTCCTCTTCACCACAACACTAAACGCACTGTGTATCCAATGATTCCTATGGTGATGAAGTCTCTCTCTCTCTACGGCGATGGGAAATGTGTCAATAAACGCATCATCTCACCCGTAATATATCGATGAGATAGTAAATAGATCAATTGGTTCTAGATCTCCGTACATTTGCATAAGGAATAGAACGGTAAATGCACCATCAAAGGTGTAGCTGGTTTCTCCGTGCCTATACAGCAAGACCGTCCTTTACCATACCTTTCCTCGTACTAAAAATCTCAGAAAAATCTCAAAAAACGAGGGCTCAAAAAGATGGATGGTCAAGGAGTTGAACTCGCATCCCATACCCACCACAATTCCCAAACCAACATAACTGGATAACTCCCCTGCAGTGTTTATTGGATCAATGATCACACAATGTCAATGTGTCTGGGTTAGGGCTGCAGGGGCTAAGCGCTGCCAAGCGACATATTATTCATTACAATTACAGCCAGAGAATCCCAGGGCCAGCAACTTGGAAATTATGATAGGTTTATCTATAATTCCAAGTCACCTCTACATCCTCCTCCCCCCTCCCCAAGTCTCGCCACGCACAACGAATTTAACGACCTGTTAACGACTATATCTACGAACTCGACATTTATAGAACATCTACCCAGTTACCAATTTCCTTCTCTCTTTTTTTTTTTACCGCATATATAGATTTCGCCCAACATGAGCTCCGGATTCAACCACCAATACGACAGTCAACAATTCCCAAGTAGTGGAGGTGGTTCAATCCGTTCGTCTTGTTTGCGTCCTCCCTGCTGGCTCAAGAATCTAATTTACGCGCAATAGAGGCTCCCCGTGTTGTACCTCTGACCTGCCACGGCCACTCGCGACCAGTCACGCATCTGTCGTTCTCGCCAGTGGTGGGCGACGAGGAATACTACCTGATATCAGCCTGTAAAGGTAGGCGGAGGGGGATTCAGCTTTTAACAGGAGGAGGTAGACAGCTAACAGTGGTGGTGGGGTGGTAGATGGCAATCCAATGCTACGGGACGGTATCACGGGGGATTGGTGGGTCATGTTCTACGGGGGGAGTCCCAGGGGGCTGACAAGAGAGAGGGTAGGATCGGGACCTTCCTCGGCCACAAGGGCGCGGTATGGCAGGCGAGACTATCAAACGACGCGGCACTAGCAGTTACTGCATCTGCCGATTTCTCAGCGTGAGAATCATCACCAACCGGGAGGGGGGAGGAGTGTATTGCTGACATGGTTGCAGGAAGATCTGGGATACGTTTACGGGGGAGTGTCTTCAAACGCTCCAACACAATCATATCGTCCGCGCCGTAACCTTCTCTCCGAACCCAACCCACCTCGCGACCGGCGGCGCAGAGAAGAAGCTCCGTATCTATGACTTGGCGCGCCCTAACAGCTCGTATGAAATTGCTACTGGTGCCCACGCGGGCACTATCAAGTCGATTGTGTGGTCAGAGCCTAATGTCCTGCTCTCGGCGTCGGACGATAAGAAGCTGCGTTGGTGGGATATCAGGTCCCAGGATATGATCCAGAAGCTCGACGTCGATGATATCGTCGGTTCCTGCGAACTGAGTCCTGATGGCACCTTGATCAGCGCGACGGCAGGGAAGACGGTGTATTTTTTCGATGCGCCGAGTATGAGGTTGATTAAGAGCGTGAACACGGCGTACGAGGTGTCGAGCGTGGCGCTGCACAGGGAGACGAGAAGGTTTATTACGGGTGGGAGCAGTGATACGTGGGTTAGGGTGTATGATTATGATTCGGAGGCAGAGCTGGAGGTGTACAAAGGCCATCATGGGAGTATTTGGAGTGTGAGCTTCTCACCAGATGGGAAGCTGTATGCCACGGGTTCGGAGGACGGGACTATTAAGCTGGTATGGTGTCTTTGGAGAAGTGTTAAGGCTGAGGCGATACTGACTATTTTTGTGTACAGTGGAAATATACAAACCAGCCGTATGGACTGTGGAAGTAGATATCGAGGAGTGTAAGATGTGCACAGAAGGGGTATCGTAGTTATAGGGGGCTTTCACGGGATATTAGACATTACGGAGCTATTACAGAAGAATTGAGCCGCGAGGCACAGGAGCCATGTTATATTGATATCCACTGTAACAAATAGTTTGTTTTCCGCATGTAAATTAAACAGATGGAGAAGATATCCCCTGGAGAACATCTCTTGCACATTTGTGGCTGACGGAGATTTCCGCGTGCTTATCAACCACCCCGCCATGTTGCACCTGTCCTCTTCACCTCCGTTCGCCACTACAGTATAACTTCCCCAGAAACACCAATTCCTACAAATCCCTTCCATAGCCCTTTATCTACTGCAGTAACCCTCTCCCAGCCAGTACCATGACCTCCGTGCAAGTCCCCTCCCAGCTCAGCTTCATGGAGCCCCCTCGAGCCGTTCCCCAGCTTGTAGCCCCAGAACCAGGTACACCACTTCCCACTCTCCAGACATTTGCCAAACACTAACCAAAAACACCCAGAACACTGCCCTGGCCCAGAATCCGAAAAGGCCGGCCAAGGAGACGCCTGCGCCACTTGTCCTAACCAAAAAATATGTGCAACAGCACCCAAAGGCCCCGACCCAGACCTACCCTTAATCCACGCACGCATGTCCACCGTGCACCACAAGCTCCTAGTCCTCTCCGGCAAAGGCGGGGTCGGCAAATCCACCTTCACCTCGATGCTCGCGTACGCGTTTGCGCAGTCCCCCAGCACCCAGGTCGGGGTATGCGACATTGACATATGCGGGCCCAGCATACCGCGCATGATGGGGGCCGAGAACCAGAGTATCCACTCGTCGAGCAGCGGCTGGAGCCCGGTCTACGTTGCGGACAACCTTGGTGTCATGAGTATACAGTTTATGCTACCGAGTCAGGACGATGCGATTATTTGGAGGGGCCCGAAGAAGAATGGGCTTATTAAGCAGTTTTTGAAGGATGTAGAGTGGGGGGATCTAGATTGGCTGTTGGTTGATACACCACCGGGGACGAGTGATGAGCATCTGAGTGTGTGCAGCTATCTCAAGAGCAGTGGGGTTGATGGAGCGGTTGTGGTTACGACCCCCCAGGAGGTCAGTCTGTTGGATGTGAGGAAGGAGATTGATTTCTGTAGGAAGGCGGGGATTAAGGTGCTGGGGGTTGTTGAAAATATGAGTGGGTTTGTGTGTCCGAATTGCGAGGTATGGTTTTGCTCGGTCATCCCCCCATTCGCGCTTTTTTTACTAACTACGCTTGTGGTCAGGGTGAATCTCAAATATTCCATGCAACTACGGGCGGAGCTAGAGCTCTGTGTAAGGAGATGAATATCCCATTCCTTGGCGCCGTACCCCTAGACCCTAGAATCGGCGTTGCGTGTGACTATGGGGAGAGCTTCTTTGATGCTTACCCCGAGAGTCCGGCTTGTGAAGGCTTGATGGGGATTATCCACAAGCTGAGACTACAGATGGGATTACCGCCATTGGAAGGGTACGAAGATGAAGACACAACGGCTGAGGAATGAGTGGATGTGGTTCAGAATGTGCGGCTTTTTTTTTGCTCCAGTTGAATCAATTGCATCTAAGTATATTAGGAATAGAACTACATACCATGGCTATCATTACAGGTTTATAGAGTTGGGAGTCTGGAGTTGTGAAGATTTTTCTTTGTGGCTTTTTATGGGCTGCTTGTTTATCATTTTGTAGGTTACGTATTTAAGGAATATTATAGCTTGAAGTATAGATACATTTAGTCTAGAGAAAAATTTAGGACTAAGGTTATTTAGGGCTAAGGTTTTGGGTCCAGGACACTTGTCAACTCTAGATAGAATAGTATTTTGCGGTCGCCTGCATTTGCATCACCCATCACCCGTCCGATGCACTTCCAAGTATAGAAATGCAGGATCCTGGTAACAACAAACTGTGTATCCTGATGCATTAACCTCGAGCATGACACCGAATCCGAGCCAGGCGTAATATCAATTGCAACTGAGGAGACTTCCTCAACCCACAGCTACAACCCAGAACGTGATAACGAACAAAACCCCACCACTCCATACTCCTTCCCTAGCTGAATCTTTTATCTTCTTTTTCTTCTCTCTAATTGCTGCAGGAACAAATTTCCGCGGATGCATAATCGTAATGCCACAACAGTGTGGCTGAAATTCCAAGAATCTATTCACGGATTCTCACTCGAAGTATTTGACAGCATCATAACCCGGACTATGCCCAAACTACACCGTAGTTCTGATTCACTGTCTTTATAAGTCACCCACCTTGATAGTTTCTAGCTGGCTCGCTTGGCTGGTAAAGACAATTTTAGAGACCGCCAACAGGATACGAAACACGTCCGCCCAACTCCCTACATACCTTCCGGTACTAACTCTAAAGCCTCAACTACATGTAGCTAAAGAACCCAGCTAGATACAATATATGTAGCATTTAGCCTAGGCGCCAGAGCTCAGTGAAAGTTAGGCAGATATTCAATTACCATTACGCGACGAGAATTCATGCGGTAACGTAGATATGGATTGAGTTGGATGTCTATATGCTCTTTCCTTAGGCAGCGAGTGGGAATTTCTAGTTCTTCCTAACAATTTAGGTGAGTCTGGCGACGAGACTAGGGTCCTTCAGCCGCAAAAATTCGAGTCTTTGGTCAATTACATACACGCATCCAATAAAGCCTTTCCGGGCAGGGAAATAGTGTGCCTTTCTGTAAAAAAATATCACCGACTTAAGATTCTTGGTTAAGGCAGTTAGCATAGAACCAAAATACCGAGAACGTGAGGACGAGTGATATAGTATGACCGCCTACATCAAGCTGTGAACAAATACGCCATGCCTGCAAGCACCAATACCAGTAGAACGTATTACATAACATAAGGGACCAATTACCAATCCTACGACTGCGCCTTAGTTTTTTTCTCTACACTTCCACGCCTCGAATTAAATGTTACAGATGGATTTTCGGCTTAATCACTTTCACCGTTTCTTCCCCACCGGAAGGCAGGAACAAAAAAAACAAAGTAAATAAGCTGTCAGATCGAAACACAAGCATTGGAGTAGACATGTGCTCGGCTGAGCGATTAAACTCACAACATGTCCATAGTGAATGGTGGGATTGAGGAGGCTGTAAATATGATAGGTAAATTCTTACTGTCTTACCTGACTGTGGTTTCACAAAGATCGGTATCTAAGTTAATAACTATACGATCCTCTGCATCCCCATTCTGACACCCGGTCTCGCGAAAGGCGAGGTTGGGTGTCCTCACCTCTAACTAAGCATAAATAATTTTCAACCAAACCCCAGACAAGTTCTAAATTCAGCATCAACTTTTTTTTTCTTCTTCCTCTTCCCTCATGGTATCTAATAGTACCAGCGCATATAACTCTCCCAGCCACTGAGTAAGCGTAGAAACCCTATCCATTGGAGGACAGCCTATAAAGAAAACCGAATCCCCCCCCAGCCCCCACCATCCCTCTCCCCGGAGATCCCAAAAACAAGAAACTCGACCCGGATCTTACAGCAACCAAACAACCTACCAAGCCAAAATTCACCCACCCACCCACCGTCCCTCCCCCCCCAAACGAAAAATAATAATACAAATGCATACCCTCATCGTATGCACATTCGTCTTCACCTTCCTCGGCAAGGCTTTCGCAGTTCTCGCTGGTCGTGGCTTCTTCGTGCCTGCCAATCTTAGTCCCCAGCTTCTGGCCGAGATCCCGCCCCACTGTTTCCAGATTGACGCTGACATGGAAGCCTGCTACGTCAACACCCAGACTACTAGTGACATCGAACGTGATGCGCAGAAAATGAAAAAGTGTATTTGCGCGAATGATAACTTCTCGATGGAGAAGGTTACTTCGTAAGTACCAACCTCTCCCTCCCCTCCCCTACCTCCCAAACTAAATACGGTATACACGTACACTGACGTGACCGGCAATATAGATGTACAGGGGACCCATTCGCTTGGTCGGATGTGTGCGGAGAGGAGTTAAGGGAACAGGAAGCGGACCTTGGGCTTGCGGTTTTTTAAAAAAAAGGCGTGATTACTTAACTCTGCTTTAATTGGAGGCGGGTGTGGGCTGATAGATTATCGGATGAGAACTGTTTATCTTGAGATAGGGTGTACATAAAATGCAAAAATAAAATAAAAGGCGTGAGAATGGAGATAAACTACATGTTTTTTTGTAATAGTGTTTGTTTATTTTGACTGGCTTAAATCATATATCTTATATATACTAACTAATCTGTCTACGCATTCTGCCGAGTGATTCCCCGTGAATACATGTGTCCTCAACACCAATTGCAAGCCACCAACAACCCGCCTATATCCCCCAAAACCTAAGTGTCTTCCTGAACTTTTATTTTATTCTTTGCAGACAAAAAAAACGCAAGGAACTATTCAAACATAGAAAAAAAAATACATATTGTACAATGCATGTACAAAAAAAAAACTGCTCGCAAACAAAAGAGAGTGACAAAGAAGAACCCCCTAGAAAACCAACCAACCAATTCCCCTCCGTCCAGAAAAGATAAGAAAAACACCCAGCAAGGAAAAAAAATAAAAAATAATAGAACTAAGACCCATCCGACCCACAGCCCAGCCCAAAAGGAAAGGATAGAAAATAAAATCGATCAAGAATAGATCGAGTCAAGCACTATACATTCTCCAAACCTTTACCAAAACAATGTGAGACAACCTCCTGTGAGACATATCGTACAAAGACAAATGGCCATTAGAAATCCCGAAATCTTTACCAGCAGTTGTCAGTATTATCATTGTGAAAGGTGGGTATCTATAACTGCAGTGCAAATCAAAGCATGTATAAGGAGAGGATGAATGAAGGAAATGGACAATTGCCAGAACGCAGAAAAAGGTATATAAAACAGCCCTCTTCACGAAACCATGCGCCCCGCATCATACCCTGCCTGATATAACACGCGTATGATGCACCAAACCCTTCGATTCTAAACACCCTCCCAATCCATTCCCAACTGCCCACACCGCCTAGGCCTACCCAGGGGCAAATAAGAGTTAACACACAGTGATATAGGTAAACAAAGTAACAAAGAAAAAAGCCCCGGATGGAAATAAAAAGACATTAGGAAATAAAAACAAACACAAACAAAAAAAAGACTATAAATATCCACCATCTGACCCGCTCATAAGCTACAGTAAATGAAAAAAAAAAAATACCGGTCCAATCCCACCGTCTATGCCAAGACGCTCTAGGGTTGTTCGAAAGGTATATGCAACTCACCCGTTTTTCCTGTTGCTACACCTCAAAAGAAATAAATATCAAAAATACAGAAAATACACAAGAAAAGAAGGTAACTCGCGGACTTTGGCACAAGAAGGAAAGCAACAGACGATTATATCCCATCGTTCTATTAAACAATCAATCCGGATGAGCACCGAATCCGCAAGCATTATTGCATACACAAAAAAACCGATGTCCTCAGTGGCACTAATAGCCCACTCCAGCTTGCCAGTTCATCCCATTAGAGCCCTGCCTTGATAGGGGCTGATTTTGATAGTCATATCCTTGTGATCGACTTGATGGTGCTGGTGACCTGTTTCCATCTCGACTAGGTGATCTAGCAGGAGCTCCCGTAGTTGTCAATAAGGGTAATTGATTGGATTGAGTCATTTGGCTCTGGCTGTACATATTCCTCGATGAATCGTTGTTTGATGTCGGGATTAGAGGAGCAGCAGGGACAACTGGCGATCGTGGAGCATCACGATGGCTGGCAGCCATTGATCCAGCAGTTGAAGGTGGGAGTGGGATGGCGCTAGCGTCATACTGCTGCCTTGAGCCCAGGGAAAAAGAATCGCCATCTTCCTCGAGATCGCGTTTCTTATAGCCCGCCTTACTATCACCACGAGCAGTGGCACCCAAAGCATCCAACTCAGTTGAGAGAATCATTTGAGAATTTGACTTGATAAAAGATGTTCGATCATCACGCATTGGTTGGTAGCGGACATCTGGGTTCTTTGAGATGAGTGCATAGATGGAAGAAATCAAGACGAGGATCAAGAGGACAAGGGCGAATGCGGCGTTTAGAATGAAGAAAATGACACCCATGACACTGCTAACAATCCCCTAGTAACAATTAGCCCAATTACTCAAATTAGAAAAGCAGGTATACTCACTGGGCCCTTGAAGATATCCGTGAAGACCAAAAGGAAGATGACGTTAATGAAATTGATAGAGCATATGGCAATATTGAAAATGTTTGTTCGTTTATCCATGAACGGTCTCATAAAGGCTACAATAACCAAGTATGCAACTTCGATGAGGACTAATGCAACAGCTTGGACGGTTCCGTTACCCTGACCAAAGGCAATGAACATAGCTTTCATCAACGTATACAGCAGAACTGGCACGACAAAGTAGTATGCTGTTGCACGGAATTGGACATAGAGGAAGCCCCATCTGTTCAAGGATGCCGGGTCAGAGTAAAGAATATAGGCAGGATTCTTGTGCAGAGAAACTGAGCGTTGGGCGATACGAATGACTTTGAATGAAGCCCATCCAAGAATTGCCGTCATGGAGAAAAAGAAGAAAACAGCAAGGGTAACAGCACCACTGGAATCTCGCTCTGTAAGCTCCCAGAGACATAGAATTGCCATCTGAGGGAATCCGATGAGCACCTGTAGATTTTATATTAGCCAATATAAATGGTAAGTTGGCTCTTTAACATACCAGTCGGTACATAATCCCCTTCAGCACCGTAAGCCATCCGTTTCTGAAATCCAAGAATTTAGATCCCTTGATCCATCCCATCTTTCGTGCTCCTTCACAAATGCCCTTAAAAGCAACAACACCAAGAGCAACCAGGACCAAAAATGCAACAAAAAACGCCAGCCCAGTCATGAAAAAATTGGTGACTTCGATCCCAGCTTTGAAAGCAACTCGATGAATTCCAGAAACTTTGATATTTTGAGTTGTGTCGTTCAGCCCGTTGTCGTTGTTTGATCTTTTTCTGAGGCCCCCTGATCCTGAAGAAGTAGGTTTTGGAGCATATGGTGCGGTAAATTCATCAAATCCATACATTGCAGCTCGGGAAACACCATTCGAAAAAACATCAACAGATCTCTTTGCGACCTGGACAGAGACTTCGGAAAGCGCGCCGAAAAGATTCGAAGGGGTACCTCCAGTGGCTTGAATATACCAATGGAAGATGTCTTGCATGAAGCTAACCTTAATTATACCCATGCTCCAATCGAAATTCTGGGTCCACGCGGCAACAATCGGAGGAAGCTCGACAGCGGTCATACCGACCATTGCTTGGGCCTGGAAATATCCGAACAGAGATAAGGCGTTGGCAGCGACATGAGCAGCAGTATTGGAGTGACCCAGTCCAGAAGTAACGGCAGACGCAATAAGACCCATACCAGCGATGATAGCAGTAGCCCAACTTACACCATGTGTATCGACAGTTTTGCCGTTGCTGAGTGGTGCTTCAACACATGCAATCATCTCACCTGTGTCAGTTTTGTTGACCATGATCTTTGCTCGTCCATCAATATCTGGAACTTGGTACGCGATTTCTGAAAAGGAACATATTAGCCATATTCCAGCAGCAATAAAAATACCAAAAATATTAACATACGAGGAATCTGTTGAGCAACTGTAGGGTCGACAGTCGTATGAGACTCTAGGTTAATCAACCCTTGAGTCATAGGACACAATCCACCAAAGCCAGACCCCATAGTACATGGATCAAGTTCCCTCGACAATGCTGTATACCCATATGCAATAACCAACAATGTAGCCGTAACATTTCCGTTGATAGACGAGACACCGTTGATGTTGATGTTAAGAATGTTGGTGTCTGGCGAGAACGAAACATTGAACAAGGACGCCGAGAAGCTGGAATTGTCCATACAAGGGTTCAGGGATGTCGACTGAATAATCCGTTCGGCAGCAACATCGTCGACAGCGAAGGTTGACAGAGCGAGCAGCAGTGAACCGCCTAGGCGGGATAGGGATAACGAGCGACGCATAGTGGGCGAGTTAACGAGTGTGTTGAATTAATATTGTCGAAGGGGGGAGATTCCCCTAGTGTTTACTGGGTTATAACTCTTATTGAAGACAGCGTGAATCGTAAAGCGAGACGTTAAAATAATTGGGGGGGCTGAGGTAGTAGGCCAAGCTGTGCCTGCGGGTAGCTAGGGCGTGCGTTAGGAAACGAGGGTGGGAAACAAAGAAAAGCGTTGCGGTGTTTAGTTAGAAAACAGATCGGTCAGCGCAACGAAAGAGGCGAAGTGTGAAGCGACTGTGTGGAGGATGAATAGTGATGATGGAATTCAAGAAGCGAAAATAAAGAATGGAAGAGAAGAAAACGGGAAGAAAGCGGACGAGCAGCCGAGCAAGCAAGCTGTCTCGAGGCTGGCTGTCTGTGGGAGTTGACTGGTTGATTGCTTATTTTTGGCGATGGACAGACAGCCGAATTGTAGAAGAGGGTTTGAACGAGGGAGGGGGTGGTGGACTTGGGGGGAGCAGGAGCAGATGATGGTTGGAATCCTCACGAGAGAGGAAACGGAAAGGGGGACAGCCGTGCAGCAGCTGATGGTTAGACCCCAGAAAAGGAACACTCCCCGAATGAGTGCGTCGCAAGCAAGTATGTGAACCAGGCCCAAAACGAGCAATGGGCGGCAAGGAGGGTGCGGCGCTGAGCGTTGTGCACTGCCTCTCAAAGCAAGATGTGATGCTGGGTGATGCCAAATTAGGCGGAATGGATGGATCCGCGACACACTGAACGGTTTCGGCTAGGATTCGACCAGTGCTCCCGGACCGACAAGAGCGCGACTTGTAACAGCAACAAATGCAGCGTCCAAGAGAGAGGAAGGAAGACTTGAGCGACAAGCCAACTTCGAAGGTGCGAAAATGTACCAAAAGAAATGCGTAAATTCGTAATTCGTAGACGTGAGATGGTACTTAGGGGGATAATAACTCGGCGACGGTTGGAACTTAAGGAAGGTCTGCCATACAAGGAACCGGTTACCTGAAGTCTCTTATGCACCAAGTAGGTGAGATCGTCGCGACGTCAGGTCGCAGAACCAGAACAGCTTCCTTGAATTATTCTCCGTTTCTCTCGTTCCAAGGTACATGTATCAAAGGCCCTTTTCCCACGGATAGTTGCAACAAGACTTATGCGAGAAACGCCTTTTTGTTTACTTCCCCGTTTTATTTCACGTTTTCCCCCAACAGCCCTAGGTCAAGGGATCGATCTCGCGATCTCTATTCTTATTGGCCCGCCGGGGAAAACTGATCTACTGATGACTTGCTAAAACCACACAAACAACTGCTGATAGCTTCTGTGGTAAAGCGAACCAACGCCATATCTATCTGCTGGGAGCATTCGTTTACCTAATTCGGGCAGCTGCCAAGATGTGCTTTATTTGGCATCAGTGCCCGGCATGAGGTGTGCCTGACGAAGGTGCAGTTTGGATCTTGAGACAGATCGGTTTCAGGCCCCGGAATAGTAATAAGTACAGTCAGCAACCATGATTAGGGTTAGGGTTCTATTATCGCCAAAAGGTTGGGGTTGGTGTTGTTTCCTTACAAGCACACATGAAGAAGGATAAATTAGACGGAGTGGTTTACCCAATATCGTTCAGGTACAAGATTACTTTATCCAAGTTTATTATGTGCAGGGAGTCAAGGCCCGGTGGTTCCTCCCCACTCTTCTGTGACCTAAAAAGGACCTGCAGAGGCACTCTAGAACGGCAGTATCTCTTCTTCCTATGCCAAGAGCTAAACGGTGGGTATCCGGCACCCTGTTGACGGTGGGGAAATATCGCTGGTGTGCGAAATTTCATTAAGATTGGTCATTTGATAGACCCCTCTTTGAAAACTACGAATCACACGCGAAGTCTCCACGGTCAAGCCTGGGACCATGAAAAGTCCAGCTCAGTTCCTCCTCTAGAAGCCAACCAGCTTTGATCTCAGTATGATCTCAGTCTTTCGTGCGTTTGTCTCAAGCAAGCACTTTCAAATCGCAGCATGCTATGACGACTGTGGATGTCGCCACACTGAACGACGTCCGATTAAAAAAAGACGGTGGCCCAGGAAAAAAAAGAAAGCAACTAAAAAACCACCGAAGATGCATCGAACGCATCATGCAAGATGAACGAGAAGAAGTGAAGTTCTCGGAAGCCCTAAACTCTTGCCGAAGTTCCTTTTCGGCAAGTTAAAAATGGACCCTGCAATGGTTAGCAAATGAGCGAGGTGGGAAGGTTTGCTCCACAGTTCTTGGTTCCTTGGCTAGGGTTAGGGCATACGGCGAAATTCTTAGCGAGGCCAAGACTGTGACCACAGAAAACTTTTCTGTCGAAATCGGACTGTTAACGGCCATCGTCAGAATAAATATCACATATTTTTCCCTACACATCTTCCCACCTCTCTTTCGATGGATAAACGAGGACGTTCATTAGGGAAGAGGAAGAGGGAAGTCAAGAAACCAAGATCGAAACCAGACACCGGAGTGGTTATCGAGCACAGATCCCCATTTGGGCCCTTCAGGTCGACAGAAGGAGGTGAGAAAATTCGGAAGCAGCCAAGGTCGGTGAACGGACCAAAATCACCGAAACATAAAGCTCGGAAAAGAGCTATAGATGAGGAATTGGCTGAATCTGAAGAGGATGAAGTATTTGATGGATCAGACGCCGAGATCGTCAATGAAGTGATTTCATCAGATGCAAAGGTCTTTTTAGACCTGGATATCGCTCCTGAAATCCAAAGGGCCATCGCTTCGATGGGGTTCTTAGAATTGAAAGAAGTCCAACGGAATTCAATCCCTTCAATCCTTGCTAGGAAAGATGTAAGATTCTTTTCTTCACTTTTTTCTTCATTGACCTTCATTCATTTACGTATCATCAATTCTAACATATCAATATGTAGGTCGTAATCACATCTAAACCTGGAAGCGGAAAATCTTTTACTGCTCTTGCATCATCGGCTTCTATTCTTGCATCTAAGAGGTTTAAACCCCGTAGTGGTACGGGCGTTATTGTCTTAACTCCCACCCGCGAGCTAGCCCACCAACTCCTCAGTGTCACGTCCGAGCTCCTTGCCGGCAGCATCCAGACCTCCGGCATCATAACCGACGGCTCCAACTTCCGATCCGAAGCCGAGAAGATAGAGAGGGGGATTAATATCCTTATCGCTACTCCTCGGCGACTACTAGAACATCTTAAGAAAAGTACAGCGTTCATCGTGAAAGATCTTAAGGTCCTGGTATTGGATGATACAGAGCGGCTATTGGATACGGAGACGAAAGAAGTGGTAAAGGATATTAGCGAGCTCCTTCCAAAGAGGAAACAGACAATTCTCCTTGGCGCTACTCCTGTTTCCAACAGCGCTGCAGAGATACTACACCTGAGGAAGGCGATAAGCATAAGTGCTGAAGGTGTAAATGAACAAGAACCCCTGGTTGTTGAAGGTCGAGTTCAAGGCTACGTAGTGATTGAGCCTGAAAAGCGATTTCTACTACTCTTCTCGTTCTTGAAGAAATTCCAGAAGAAGAAGGTGGTCATCGTTGTTTCTTCAACAGCCGCTGCGAAAGCTTATGGGAATATTTTGAATGCCATGGGTCTGTCGGTACTCGATATCCACGGGAAGCAGACTACTCAGAAGCGGGCTGCGAACCTTGAAGAATTCAAAGGTGCTGAACAGGGGACTCTAATATGTACGGATGTAGTGGTACAAAGCCTTAAGGTATGTGAGCGGGCCCAGCCACTCTTTACCCTACCACTCACGTTCTCTATGATGAGGATAAATTGGTCCGTGTTAATGAGGCGGATTAAGACCCCGCTACATGAAAACAAAACCATACGAGTTTCTAACTCTCTCTGATCCCCATTACACTTTACGCTTTCCTTCTTTCTATTCCTTTTCACCACAGAGGAAGCGCTTGTCACTAACATACCACCTTCAAGATTCCTGCTGTTGACCGGCACATCCAATATGACCCTCCCGAAGACCCTCAACGCTACATCTCCCGTATCGGTCGTACGGCGAATAAAAGCGTGATTTTCCTACTACCCTTCGAGTCAAGTTTTGTAGACTACTTGAAGGAGAACAGTGTCACGACTGAGGAATTTGAGTTCTCGAGTAAGCAACTCGCAACCGTACAAGGTAACCTCGAGAAATTAATATCGAAAAACTATGCGTTGAACTGCGAGGCGAAGGATGCATTCCGGTCAGTATTTTCACTCTCCTGCATTCATTTTGCTGTAGAGAGAGAAGGATTTCTTGATATGATGAGAAGAAATTGGTCCGTGTTAATGAGGCGGATTAAGACCCCGCTAAATGAAAACGAAACCATACGAGTTTTTAACTCACCCTGATTCAATTTCCCCCATCTCTCTCCATCGCTAGCCTTTCACCAAGACCCCTTCTCGACGTAGCTAACCGCAAACTTGTACTTCAGATCATACCTCAAGAACTACACAGTACATATTCTTCCATCCGTATTTGATGTGTCTAAACTAGATGTGGTGAAGACGGCAAAAAGTTTCGGATTCGATACACCCCCGAGGGTAGAGGTCAAGGAGCCTGAAGAAAAAGAAGAGAAGTGGAAAATGACCTATGGACCAGCAAGGCCAGGAGTCAAGGGTGTTAAAAGGCGGAAAATCACGGCTTAACGGATGTAATGCTTACTTGTAGTATATAAGATCTTAATTGTTTAGAATGATTATGAGTATCAGTACGTACTTCCTGCCAGTGAACCGAGTAACCACCTTGGCACTCGTGAGGAGGGTGGGTATCGTAACGTGAGTTGTGCAAACGGTTTCTTAGTGAGTGTGATAGTTATTTCCTTTTTATTTCCCCGTTCTTCTCGTTCCAGTTGGAATTTGAGAAATCGGATCGTCATTCTACGGATGCCTGGCGGCTTTTATTTCTACCTGACCAGACATACCACGACGAATCCAAGATTGATATTTTGGTCACATTCTTTGATGTGACCATTCGGGAACTCTAATGTGCGTTCAACCAACAGCCCAGTTGCACGTTACAATTCGTTTTTCCGGTACATTTCATTTCTCATTTTTATACTGGGGAATATATTTAGCTAGCATGAATATAAATGGTTTTTCTCCCCACTGTTACTATCAAGTAAGACTTGGATCAACGGCGTTGCTTCCGCGGAGGGAAAAAAAAAAAGATCGCTCACCGCCGATCCTTGGCCATGAAGATTACTCCTGAAAATCATCCACGTATTGACCTAAGACCACTAAGCACTGGCCAACGAATTCCTATTTTCTAATCAGTAGGGCAGTACCAACCACTTGTGGTTGACTCCCCAGAACCAGAGTAGAGCGATGTTCATTATCGCTGATCAACCCTACTCTAGTTACGATTGCGGCTGCTCAAGTTGTCAATCTCCTCCTCTTGCCGTTTCATAGGGCCGGTGGTACGTACTTGTAGTCGGAGCCAAGTCCCTTGGTCTAGACGACGCGTCATCCCGTTGCTCCCGTCCCGTAAACAATAAAACAGTAAAATACGGTAATGGAACAAATGTAGTAGAGTATGTAGATACATGTAGTAAGGTTACGGACCCTGACGCCGTGAGGCTGTGCTGATGTCGTTTTACTTCAACCCTAAATCTTAAATATTCTTCCAAACCTAGTATTGGCCCGTTGCTTGGTACGGTTAAAACTGCCCCCCCTGCTTGACACCAAGGGGGAAGAAGCCTTTGTAGTGGAAATGAAATATCTCTTCTTGCGTGGGGCTTTTTTGATAGTTGGTGTGTACATAAGCTCTTGGCTTGAGAGCAGTCATGGAGTGTCACTCGTAAGATCAGGGTTGCATGTCATGGATCTTCCCTTCTTTGGCCGGATAAGGTATCTGCTGGGCTCTTTGTAATGCCAACACGTGCACGGCTCTTCGGCAATGCCAGAGTTCCAAAGGACTGCTTTCTAGAATAGAAGGTCGTTCGTTAGTCTTATTCCAAGGGGTTGGATATATTAAGGGCCGGTTTACGCACGTAGGTATACGGTGGGGTGCTGCAGGTGTTGTTTGGGTCTAGCTTACTTTGGATTATACCCTCAATGGTGGAAAAGGTTACGAGTGACGATTTGTGACTGCAACTGCTTAACGATGGGCTCTCGGGGATGGTTAGCGGCCATTAAGACCGTGTGTAGTAGTATTAGAAGTGTGGGTTATTTGGGTTACGATGCGTTACTCTGGAGCACCTTTAAACTCTCGGGGGTAAAAGAGTGGCCTGGACTGAGCATTGTTAAAGTGCGTTGAGAGTATTTACCCGCAAAAGGAATATTTTATGACGGCACGGAGCTTTATTGAAGGTTGATTTGAAACTGCCTAGTCCAGGTCACTTCACTGTACCTGAGACTTTACGGTTTTCTATAAATATAATCTGGTCCATGGCTAACTGTTTCCGTTCAAAGATAGAAAAAGAAAAGATTGCAGGTACACTTGATGTTGGGGGAAGGGGGGGTTATGCTAGGGGTTGCTGGTTCGAGAGCCTTGCTGCTCTCCTTACTTAGCTTTGGTCCTTGGACGTTTCTGGGGTGGGTTTTTTTAGCTTCTTGTCTTATCCTGGTGATAGTATACTATTTCTTGCTTTGTAATTATCCTCAATCCCTCGGTTTCAATCCCAAGTCTATGTGAGCATCATAATTAAGGGTCAACCGGGTTCAATAGTAAACTAATAGCAGGGCTTTACGAAGTATGGTTCATCCCACTACGAAGATATTCGCCCCTCCAGTGAATACGACCTGTCTTGCCATACAGATATCTAACTCGCCAAGGGGATATTTAACCACTTACAGGATACGCTATCTCGTCATGGGGGTAAATTTATAACAAATAGGCACCGGCTTTATCATGAGTATGGTGGACGTAACCTTTTTTGAGGGATAGCCTCTGTTGGCCTGAACTTGCAGGTCGAAGAGGGAAATACTTCAGCCAACAACGTGAAGCATGGGCTGTTGCTGTTGTGAATAGAGCGTTATTCTAATAAGACCTAATAGAGAAATCACGAGTGATTACTTGTGATCTTATTGGTTGCCACTTATCCCTATCACATTAAACGAAGAAAATCGGTACATAATAACTAAAGAATAAACAAGGATATAAACGTGGGTCCCGGGAAGTTTTTAAGTTACCCCAAACAACTAAAACCAACCCAGAGAATTTCCAAATATATATTGGACTCTGTCCATCAAAGTAGATCGATAGGTTCCTTCAAACAACTCTCACCCCAGCGAGTCCAATGAAATATGAAAATGGTCTTCCGCGGTACTGTTTCCCAAGATCGCCGTTTTGATTTGAACTCATGGCCGGTACGCTCAAGACACACATAATCGAAGTAGCGATTTGGGATTGTAACGTCAGCTCCAAGCTTCAGCAGTTGATCTATGACCCCGTAATCGCCGCGCGCTGCGAAATGGAGAGCAGTATCACCCGAGCTTTTTTCCCGAACATTTATCCCAACACCATGCTCCACCAGGAACTTAATCACATCACAAGATTCGTTGAAGTGATTTTCCACTGTCAGGTGAAGTGCTGTCCTTCCACGGGCGTCCTGCGCACCAATATCGAGTCCCAGCATTACTAGAAACTGGAGCATCGGTATTTTAGGCCTAGGATTCATATAGGACGATACTGCTAAATGGACCAAGCTCTTTCCCTTCCAATCGATAGAAGTGTCTGCTCCCCTGCGCACGAGGTATCTAGCCATCTCGACATGGCTATTCTCCACCGCGAAATGAAGCGCCGTTTTTCCATGAAACTTATCTTTGAGGTCGATTTCGAATCCGCGGTTTAAGAGAATTTCTGCCAGAGGAATCATCCCTCTTGCAGCAGCCCAGTGAAACGCTGTCAGTCTACCATGGTCGGTGGCGTACATGTCCGCCCCGTGTTCGAGCACTATTTCCGCCAGACCCCCGTATCCATTCATTGCTGCCCAACAAATAGGCCTATAGCCGGGTGTAAGGTATCCGTCGGTTACTGCGCTGTATGGCCCAAGGTCGGCTTCGAGAATTGGTATCATGAGGTTAGCGAGATGGGGATAAGCTTCAATAAAATCTTTCAGGGTGACCCGATTTAGATTTTTGGCGATTTCTATGAAGAGCTCGTTTGGGAACCAGAGAGCTAGAATCGACATAATGAGAGGCAGTATCTTTTATCGAGTTCTGTGAATGTTTAAAGGAATGTCGCTGGGGAGCTCTACTCTGCTCTTCTGTGAGGCTGAGCATGTTGCGCTAAACTACTTTCAGCGACGATAGGTGCAAGGTGATATTAACTTTAGGCGAGTGATCGCGCATGATTTATCTTCGGTTTTCCTCCTCACAGCATTGAATCTGTCGAGTCGAGGTCAGGGCCCACGCCGAATGATTAATCATGATGATCTAGAACATGAAGTTAAGAGTTTTGCGGATGCCCCTAAATATCTATTGTAGCCAACTTACTAGAGAAAAAAAGCCCCTCATTGCAACCTGAGGGTGAAAAAAAGATCACGATACAAAAAAATCAGCAAAAAAAATACCGCGTCACTATACTAAAAAGGATTATACTTATGTTCCCGACTCCGCCCAAAGCACCCTTTTCCCCCTTGGATAGATAAAGGCTATGAAAAATAAAAGAGCCGAAAAAAGAACACAAGTACAGACGCATACACGCTCACCACAACTATAGTACAATGCAGTAAAGCAAATGAAGAAATGAGCAGAATAACAGGAACAAACCTTCCAGCAAAAACCCAAATTCTTGCGACGGCCATCGAATTTCGTCTCAAAACATTAGCCTTGGCCCCAGATCGAAATAGAACGACTATTTTCTCAGGAACATCGCCTTAAAATCCGCGTTTGACTTTGCCGGTTTTCCAACCTCCCCATCAGCCATCACTGTATCTCCCTCAGCACCCTTCTTCGCTTCCTCTCCACCTGCCGCGGCCTTCGGCCTCCCTATCGATCCGGTGAACCCCAACCCAGTCCTCCGCTTCTGACCCCTTGATGCTCCTGCACCGCCCCTCAGTACACTTGACGGCGCGGCAAATAATGCACCTTTGCCCTCCTCCTTCTTACCCGCCGTTGCGAACCCCTTCGTTTGCTTCATCTCCGGCTTCTGTTTCATCAAATCTGGTAAACTGCCGATAGAAATTCTCTTTCCCGCAAGATCACTCCCATCCAGCGCCAACGTAGCCTTCCCTGCATCCACCACAGACTCATATTCCACAATTGCGCCTTGATGGTCTGGCCGCAACGCAACTTTACGGAGAGGACCAAATCTTTCAAACATCTCGCGGATCTTCGTATCGTTGACCGTATCAGCGACATTCATGACGCCAAGCGTCTTCTTCTTGATATCATCGAAAGACGGAGCCGAAGCCGAAGCGGGCGGAGAACCGGCTCCACCTGAGGTTGCTGGCGAGGCTGTGCTCATGTTGTCCCCATTTGTACGGTTGTGGCCACGATCGCTGCTCGGTGTGCCGTCTCTTGGGGCGTCGACTGCATTGCCGGGTTTTTGCTTCCCGGGGTTGGCTTGGGCAATACTAACGTCAAGAATACGGGATTTGAGCTGTGTCCCATTCAGTTCGAGGGATGCTTCCGCTTGCTCCTGTAATTTACGGGTTAACATAAGTAACAATATCTTGAAGCATAGTGGGATCTTCTACCCTAGAAGTGAAAGCTACAAACCCAAAGCCCTTATGTGTCCCCTTCCTTGGACCAGGGGGTACTCGGATCTTCTCGATCTGCCCGTATTTCTTAAACAAATCAAGAAGATCTTTTTCAGTGGCTTGGAAATCAATATTCCTAATATAAAGCTCGCGACCTTCATGTCTATACTAGAACATCAGTATCAACCATATCTCGCGGAGGAAAACCAAAAAGGGAATCATGGGGGAAACCATACACTGGGCCTGATCGGTCTTTCTTCTGGTTGGGTGCAGATATCTTCGCCACCAATTTTTCCTTCTCCCCCAATTGCTTCCCATCCAACTGCGTTGCCCTCTGGGCTTGCTCGGGAGATACGAATTGGACATAGCAGAAGCGCCGATGGCTGTTATACTTCAAGCTCGGGAAGCGAACATCGACAATTTCGCCAAGCTTAAAAACCACCCAATTAGCTTACGGGCTCAAAGATTGGACAAATGCTCAACCGAATCCATGAAGGACTTACACCCTTAAATAAATTCCTGATATAGGCCTCGTCAGCAGAGGGCGGGAAATTCGTAACATAAAGCGTCGATCCTGTCCCGATCTGGACTTCAATCGGGCGTCCTTCAACATATTTCCCGTCTCTAGTCTGAGCCGTGAGGACATCTTCCTTGGTGTCAAACTCAACAGTCGCAGTTGACGACTTTCCGTCCTTTTCCGTAAGGATTTTCAAGCTGTTTATCGTACCACACTTTTTGGGATCAAAGGTCAGTACGATGAAGTGTTCCACCGCGGAAAGGCAGGGGACAGGTATAATACTACTCACATCTCTGAAAAACTGCCGGACTTTCACTTCCTGGTAGTCTGGTGGTAGGTTCTTGACAATAACTGTGGTATTCTCACGATCTCGTTTGGCCGCGGAAGCTGCCGAGGGAAGTGCAGGCTCTGATGGCATGTCTTGATCCATTTCCTCCGGTCTAGGTTTTTTACTGGGTTGAGTATCATCAACAGTCTCAACAAAACTTCGTCGCCGTTTTGAACTAGCCCGAGACTCCTCAGGTTGCGCTGCCTCAACTTCCTGTTGCTGCTCCTGTTTTATTTCCATTGCTTGCGCTTGCTGGTAGACTGCCACCTGTGCTTCCTATTCCGGTGTCAGAGCTATTCTACCAAGCAGTTATGATAAGACAGAAAATAAAATACCTGACTTCGTCTCTCCTGAATCTCCGTCAATAGTTTCCTATGCCGAATAGTAGCCCACTCCACCTCCCCAACATCCCCATAATCCTCCACGTGATTCCTATAAGTCTCCAATATCTTCTCCGGCCAATCAAGAGTTTTCACCCTCAAAGCCTGCTTCAAGACATTCCCAGCAGACTCCTTCGTCTGGTTCGCCAAAGACCAGTAGTAATACCGTAACCAGAACTCATAAGACTGGTCGTGACATTTTACAAGTTCCTTCCAGATATCACTCGCAGATTCGAATTTCTTCGCTAGGGTGCAGAAGTTGATATGAATCCGCTGCAAGCGGTACTCGGGGTCGTTTTTACCGGTTTCTGTCACAGCTTCCGATATGCCCATTTCTGCCATATCGAAATCGTCCTCGCCGGCATCATGCTCGAATGCTCGTCGCTTCAGGAATCCACACCATGCAATATTCACCTTCAGCACTTCCTCCAACCCACCTAGGTCCAGCATTCCAGTTTTGGTCGCTTTATGCTTAACGTCCGAGACTTCTTCAAAGGGCTTATAACCTCGTTCCAAAGCGATGATGTACTGCGCCCACAGAGTTCCAGACCACGGGCAATGGCGAGTCGCGCGCTTCAGCAGCGATATAGCGCGCGGCGAGGTGTTGGCGCGCTCGAGAACAAAATAGACGTAGGTTTCCCAGACTCTTGCCTGATCTCCAAAGCGCAATAGACACCGTTCGTAGAGCGTGCAGGCCATTTCGACATCCAGTTTCTTTTTCGGCTGGTTGGTTTCCCATTTTAGGTATTCGTCCCATGTATTCCACTCTTCTGTGAGGTTGTCCTTTTCGCGCTTGAGGCGGAGCTCGTAAATCTCGCGACTGGAGTACTTTTCAAAGGCGGCAGCGTAGAGCTTGTTAGTGCTTACCATTATAAATTCGTAGTTTGCATTATCGTAACGAGTGATGAAGGTGCTGAATGCGGAAAACGTGTCGCTGATCGTGGCGTGCGGGACTAATAGGCGAGCTTTGTAGAGGTTCCGAATGAAATCGAGTTTGGCGGGACTAGATATTAGAGTATTGTTAGCTATGCTCTGGGTGGTTTTCGGAATCTGTAAGTTCTTACGTTGGATCGGCGTCGAGATCTTGCATGAGTAGATCTCGATATCTATCCCACAGTTCGTTGCTCTGAACAACAAATCAGCAAGGTTTCTCGAACGATTCGTAGGCAGGACAGGATACTCACATCTGAAATAATGTTCATCGTAGCCTGAGCCCCTAGCCTATACGTCTCCATGACAAATTCCCTGGTGAAGAGCTCTCCCAACGCAGTTTTGTCCTTGGGGCTAAGACCCGTGTTCTTCTCGTGTATGGCCTCCGAGTACTGGGCCTCGAGGAACTGGGCATACGTCTTCCAGAGTATAACGCTTGCACCTTCCTCCTCCACGGCCTTGGAGCATAACTCCAGGACATTCAATCGGTCCTCCAGTCCGGTGGCGATTGACGTCTCGTCCGCGATCCATTCCAGCCACATAGACTCCTTCAACGGGAACCGCTCCAGCATCTCCTGGCGACCGGTTCGAAGATCCGCAAGTAACGGGTACTCCCCGCCCCGTCCGACAGACTGCTGATGTGCGATAAAACCGCGATGGAGAAGCGAGATGTACTCGACGTGGGACTCGTACTGATAAGGGCGATCCGTGATGAACTCCAACAACGCGGCGATCCGCTCGTAATCCGCCTCCGAGAGAGGCTCCACCTTCGCCACATCTTCACCTTCCTCCGCATCCTCCATCGTGACTTCGGCCAACAAGCTTGTTTTCCGATCGCCAAAATCCCCCATGACCTCGTCCCTCGTCTCTGGTGTTGCGGTCCTTGGCGCGGACGACGAGGCAACCCTGGCGATGAACCTCTCGCCGCTCGTCACCGGTGACTGTCGAGGATTCGTGTTGGCGCCGGAAGCGGTGCCGGAATGGACAGACGAATTAGAGTTTATGTTCACGAACGGGGAACGTGATGGGCGCGGGGAAGCGGAAGGATTTGCAGGACCAGGAGAAGAGTCGTCCGAAGGCGACAGAAGCGAGTTGATATCCATGATTTTTTTCCTGTTTTCTCTTGTGCTTTTTTTTTTTTCGCGCCTTGCAAGAGCAGTAGTGTAGTTGTAAATAAGGAATTGTTACGGGCAGGGAAACCTTTTCCTTACTTCCTTCGCAATGGCTGGGCGACAACGGAGAGAACGCACAAGATGGATGGGCGTGGAAGCAATGACAACACGGGAAAGAACGATCCGGTGGAACGATTGAGTTATTGACGATTCGATTTTCTCTTTTCACGACACACAGCTCCAGCGCGGACCTCTTTTGCTTGTTATTCCCAGACCAGGCAAAGACAACGAGAGTTGGGGGGAGGAGAGAGAAAAATGAGACGAGACGAATGGAGGGATGTAAGGGCAGATGTGATGCCTGAGGTTGTGGGATGTGGATGATGATCAGGGCTGGGGGAGAGATAGGTTCATGTAGGCATGTATTCCAGCCATCAAGCCAAGAATCCAGTCCAGTCCAGTCCAGTCCACCAGAATCCACTTCCCGCTGCAAGCAAGAGATCCATCAGCATCACCATTTTGGAAATTGCACGACGCCCCTCCCCCGTAAGCCCTACTGACGAACTTTTCTCGTGCAATGGCCTCAATACATCATCGTCCATAGCCCTATCTGTCGGCCATACACCAAAGATCGTTAAAGTTCTCACCACTGAGTCACCAACACCCTCCCTTCCCCCAATCATAACAATCCTGTCCGTGGCCTGGGCCGTTTGTTCCACAGTCCCGAAGAGTCGGCTGTCGGTGAAGACATCCCAATCCTCCCCGCAGATCCCTCCCGCATCCGTGTCCGGGTCTCACCAGCATATCGGTTAAGATTGAATCTCGTGACGACTCTTTGTTCCAGCGGGCGAGAAGAGAAGTCAGTGGAAGCAAAGAAGCAGATAGAGTGGTAGGGATTAGCAGATATGAATAGCAAAGAAACACACCTATATTATGCCGCGTTATATTCTCACTCCAAATAAAGGTTTAAATACGCTTTTAGACGCTTGAGGCTTGAAAGTCGATTCCACAGCCGCTCCAAATGATTCAGACTTCACCATTTCAAGGTAAAAATAAACAAAAAACGTACGATGTCCCAATGATCGCCTCAGATATACCGAACCCTGCGAAGGATCTTTGGATTGAGGTACTGCATAGTCCGTCAACTCGGTGATGGACACCGACAAGCCGTAGGTCTGCCGCACGGGCTATTGGTAATCATGGGGATCGGCAACTCAGACCACAATCCAGCTCAATTCAATTCAGCTTGCCCAGTGTAAGGGAATTGTGGATCGCGTTTTTGCTTGACTTCTGGGGGGCATCCGGTGCTTCTAAAACATGTGTGCCTCGAGAAACACCAAGTCTGGATTGAAACAAAAAGAAACAACATATTTTATCATTACCGGGTTTATATAACAAACCCTAACACCACCCACAATGTTGCAAAAGACTAATACCAAGTTTCCCAGGACCCACTTATAAAAAGTAATTCCAAATACAACCCTTCCCAAACCCTCCTGTCTTCGCAATTATCAGTTCCCAAATCTCACACAGCTATTTGCTTTGTCTCCCGATGCGCCGTTCCTGCGTTGTCCCTGTGCATGGATTCAAGCCCTCGTTACCAGACCTCCGGCATAAGCTATATGAAACTCGGGAACACAAAATTGACAAAATCAGCATTAGGCACCATTCCTCCCCCCATTCCTCCCCTCCTCATATTTAGCATGGAAAGCATAGACCACTTTTCTTATCGTACTATTCCACCAAGTAATCTATTGCTTTTTGTGATATATGGTCACACTTTGTTATAAGGGACGTGCATAATTCGTGGGAATCCGTTCGTTACAGTAAATTTTAGGTGGTGCTAGGAACTCAAAGTTGCACCCAACTTCCATCCATTACTGCAAATTTTCACTATATCGAGGTTCCTTATATCAAGATTCGACTGTACCTAGGTGCGAATTTCGTATATGTTGTAGTGAGGTAGAGAACGAAGATATACATGTAGCTTCCAGTCCGTTGGGCGAATACTAACTCCAGTGCAATTGCCGGCATTCCTGACACAAATACATGTAGCCCTGAGATATCTCCAATGTTTCGATCATTTCTTTATTCGTCGCCCACTCCACCGAAATGCCCTGAAATCTCCGAGATAGTTGTGATGGAAATCTCCGGGAGTGAGTAGCATACACATACATGTATGTGAATCAATTAAAGACGTTGCTCGATGATGAACGTAGCTAACACCAGAAACCGCAAACGTAAAATAAAAAGGAAATTACAGCCCTTACTGGTAACTGAAGCTGCCGCACAAGGAGAAGGAATTGAGCCGTGAAGAGTTAAGTAAGAAGCCTTAATGATATCTGGTCGCTAAATGCGGCAAGCGATCATAGAACTATTGCGTTCACGATTACGCATAGGAAAAAAAAAAAAGCGCGGGGAAAAGCACGGGCGACTGTGATCCCCGACATATCGATTTAGCGTATTAGCTGAAGTCTCTCGAGTTCTCCAGGGGGTTCGCCTTATATCGTCATCAATAGAGCTTTTCTCATGGAAGTGTATCAAATGCTGTGATGGGAGAAATGGCGAAGTCACTAGTACAAGCATTACAGCAGCTCTGCATAAGCGAGCAGAGCCTCACTGTCCATGTGAACATGCCTGTCCTTTTTCTCCTTTCCCGTTTGGGTTTTGCTCCCGTTTTTTCTTCTCGGAGGGCCTCGCCAGAATCGCCGCTTTCAAAGCTTGACAGTTCTTGGCGCTCTGGACAGGCTCTTTGACTAATGCACCTGGGGCACGAGCCTGCAATTTCATACCTATTCCAGCTCTTCAATGAAAGGGGCTAATGCCGTCATAGCTGCCCTGAAAGATGTTCCTCGTTGTTACCCGGTCGGGTAGCCTAAGGTTCTTGGCACGTTTACTGAACCTCCCGGGCTAGATATTAATCGTTATGGCTGAAACTGGCGTCAGGTATGGGCCTTCCTTTTAGATGAAACTCTCGCTTGTCTCTTTTATCAGCTGTTCCACCAGGGTCCTCCTCGCTAATCTCTGGGAGAGACAGTAATATCCAACAAAAACTTCAAAGTTTGTGGGTGACCTGACGTGCCATGCAGACAGTGAGGTTGGTTGTTGGTGGTATCGCGTGCTCATTGATGGTCATAAGAGCAAAGCAATCTCTGTTAGGCTATTTTGGGGGAGAAGCGATTCAGGGCGGTTGGAGGGAACAGTTGCAGAACTAATTCCAACGGCCTCAGTTGGTCCTACCAAGGAAAGGTTGGGTCAAGAAAAACGGAGAGGAAGAAGCAGACAGTTAAATGACGGCCTCCGATGGCCTATGGTGGGGTGCTACCTTTATGGAGGAAAGTGTTTTTTGAAGGGCCATGTCAGTAGACGAGGTAGTGGCACGGGAACCGAACAATCGGGATAGTATTATCGTTAAAGAAAGCGATCGTAGAGCAACGCTCACTACGTAGGATTGGTGTTTGGTGAATGGCTAGAGGACCTGTTAGGCTAATATTTTAGATTAGGCGAGGGCAAGTTAGGTCTGGCGACGAGACCAAGGCGAGTGAATCAAGGCGAGAAAGTACTTTATTTCAGGAACCACAAGAATTTGATTCTCCCAGACGCCAATCAAGTAACAGCCAGATCTAGGTAGGGAGTATTAGCTGCATGATCAAGCTTTTCAGGCCCATAACTAGAATTTCTGGCGATGAACACGAACCACTCTGTGCTGATTCTATCCCCAGTCCCGATTCAACGATAAATTCTGTGTCCGGGCACGAGCTTTATTTATCCTGCCTTTGTCCTCTACCCTACTACGAAGGTCCAAGAATTGCCCACGGTTACTGCTGACCCAAACTTCTCAAAGTGCAAGTTTTGCATGGATGTGGCTGAATACCGAGCGATATACCATGAAGGGTCATTGGTGGAAGAGCGGAACTAGTGGCTTGTGGACTTCACCGAAAGAACAGATCCCAGCTATTAACAGGACTTCCATGTACCTGTAAACCTACATCCATCCATGGGGAAAAACACGGGGTATCAAACAGTTGTCGATTAACACCGCAAAGATACAAAAACACCACCGTTAAAGTAAGTAGACAACCCCTTCCCAAACACCACAGGGAAAACAACGAATGCAAAAAATAAAAAAACAGACGTCAAACGAAAGGACGAAAACCCTAGCATCCACTATCCTACAGCTCACCAAACCCTACCACACAACATCCCCCTTCATTCTTCAAAGATAGCTCTCCCTCCCTCCCCATTCCAACCCCCAGAAACCTTTAATCCCACCTCATTTTATCACCAACCCCATACTTATACCTCCTCCTTCGCTCTGCCTTCAACCTCTCATACTTCTCAACCAACTTCCTATCTATCGCCGACAATCTCTCCAGCCTCACGAGTCCCAACCGCTTCTGCATCCCTGGCGGTTTAGACAAACACACCAGCCCATCAATGCAGCTCTGGAACTGTGCAAACGTCGTATACACACCCGTATTATCCGTCCAAGTCCGATACTGCGTCAAATCATCCGAATATTTCTCAGTCTCCTTGGCCTCTTTCTCAGTCTCCAGTCCGTAGCGATAGTACCGAGGGCCGCCGTCAGAGGACGAATCGGATACAATACCAACGTTGTCGGCGTCGGCAGCGTCGAAACCGCACAGTGAGTTTTGAATGTCGGAGTCGGAGTCGGAGTCGGAGACTACGCCGGCGTTTTTAACATCTTCGGGTGTGGGCTTGGGTTTCTGTTTGTTATGGGAGGGATATATGTTATGAAGGTTGTTAAAGTGGAAGTTGGAGACTCAAAGGGTAGGAGGGGAAGTAAACACCTTTTCGTCCAGTGCGCTGTTTGTTGTAGCCGGACGATACCCTTTATCCTGCCATGCATCACCACCGCCAGTACCGAAACGTGTATTTTTATCGACAGGAACAATCATATTCAACGCAATCCTTTTTCGTAGCGTAATCCGTTTTTCCCCCCAAAAAAAAAGCGAACAAAATAGTGTGGGGTAAAGTAGAGAGTAAAGAATCGATATCTTATACAGCTCTCAGAATTTCAAAAACCACCAAGCCACCCTCCTAAAACAACCCCCCCCACTTCCATCTCCTCGGAGTCCTCCATCGTTTTATATTGAATCGCTTTCCCCCCCCAAATTTCCATCCCAGCTGACAGGTTTGCCACATGGTGCTTCGCATACGTCAAGCTGACTTTGTGTTGTGCGACGCCGGGGGCGGGTCCCTGTTTCGTGTGACGTGCGATAGGCGATAAGGTAGGCGGTGGCCTGACCGTTGACCGTTGAGGCAACGGGGAGAACCAATGATTAGGCGTCGTCGGCTAGTGTGACGAGTTAAGGGTCCATCCACAACTCCAGTCCCCCTTTCGTGATCTGCGCGCGAGCAGACTTGATATTATACTACATGACGTGACCAGGTACAGCGAAACGATTCTTTTACACACCGAATTCCGGGTTTGAAAATTGGGTCCGTTGAATTGGGCATGTAGAAGAGAAAAAAAACCAAACCGTCGCAAATATAATTGTTACGTGCAGTTTAGATAGCACATAGGGGGGGGTATCAAACAAGATTCCATGATCCTCCACTCTGCAGTAAAGGGAAGAAAAAGAAAAAGAAAAGACCATTCATAGCCTTCCTTCAAATCAACGCTCTATTAAAACAAAAGACTTTTTTTATTTATTAAAAAGGGACATCCAACCCAACAACTAATCCACGCAGGTATTCTCCTCCTCTCACCCACAGGGCTCTCACTCACTCTCAATTGCAGGATCCGCGCCAAACTCCTCGACCAGGAACTTTTTCGTAAACGCAACAACCTGTCTATAGTTCGTTTCGAACCCAGACTGGCCACCGTAGTACGGATCGCTGACCTGCTCGTCTTTGCGGGAGCCGTAATGCCCAAAGAGGCGTACTTTCGCTTTACTATTCTTGGGCCTGACGCGCTCCAGGTCGCGCAGGTTCGAGTTCTGTGTAGCGTATATACACGTCAACCACCAAACCCTTCTCTCCCTCCCTCCCTCTGACCGGAGAAGACCTACATCCATGGCTAAGATAAAATCGAAATTATCGAAATCGCTACTCTCGACTTGGCGAGCTAGATGGTCCAGCCGAATTGAGTTCTTGGCAAGTATTTGAAGCGTGCCTGGTAGGTATCTCCATTACTACATGTACCCAAACATCTGCAATAGGTAGTGTAGTGGCGGCAGGCAGGAATAACTCACGAGGATCTGGCGGCTCTCCTGCGTGATAGGCTGCTGTGCCACAGCTGTCGATCTTCCGGAACTTGCCTGCGTATTCGGTTTTATGGACTGTGCGGCGGAACGCACCTTCGGCCATCGGGGAGCCTGGATGGGGGAGGTTAGTAGGTGCTTCGGACGGATGGGAGGGAGGAGTGCCTACGGCAGATGTTCCCGAGACAGACGAAGAGGACGGATATGGCATCGGGGTCAGCATTGCCGGCCATGTCGACGTCGGCGTATGGGGAACGTGGGCGGGCCATGGCTGGGTATGGGTTGATGAGGGGGGGGGTAGGGAATTAGGGGTAGAATTAGGGTAAGAAGGGGGGTGGGGAATGGTGGGGTTGGGATATATTGCGGGGTAGAATTGGGGAGGCTACCTACATGTAGTTTACCTAGTTGATACCTATCATGTTTTCTCTTATCTTTTCTCTCTGCAGCGTGGTGTTGTTCCCAGCTGTCCAGCCTGCCTGCAGCATATTTCTCAATTCTGATCTCCAGCAGATTACTGATGCATCCCACATCCCGAAATATTTAAACTACGACCAAACATATTAACGAGTGACCGTACGTCTGCACGTAGTGTATTGTACAATAATTGCAACCTAAAAGATCACCCCCGGCCACTGTTTCTTGTCACGCTAGGTGCTGGGTCGGGAGTTAATTTTAGAAAAGGTTTGGCGAGACCGAGGAGGCTGTACAGATAGGTAGTTACGTTACTCGAAACCTCCAACATCGCCACGTACAGGTACTTTTTTCACACTCAAGAAGTACCTAGTGATGGACACAAGGCTATACGAAGTATAACTGCGGTCGCATATCCATTACGAGAGGGAAAAAACACCCTCCACGACACAACACTTATGGAATTGTGCCTTGAACTCGATCTGCGCGACGACGTGGATTCTTCGTGTCCTATATTCTATGCAAGGCGTTATACTTCCGAACCAGCATTGGGCATTCTCGTTATCTAGGGTTTTGTAGTGATTGGTTAGCTGGGCTGGAAAGAACAGAACTTGAGGCTCGTGCTAAGCCTTGGGTGCAGCATCCCGGGATCGGCACTATGCCATTCTGGATACCACGCGCGTCGCAGCACGTCTCTTGAGTGGCTGGATCTAGTGATTTGTATTCTGTTCTGTGTTTGGTTCTGGAATGGTTAACGCCAGGGCGCTGGCACTCGGGCACGAAGGAGGAGGCACAACAGCTTCTACATGTTGGGAAGGTGCGGCTCAGCCCCGCGGTACGGCACAGATTTTGTAGGCTGGGGGAAGGGTAGTGAAGGGGTTGAAGGGGTGTTTGTGGGTCTTTTTCTTTCATTGTTTTACTTTGTGATTGAGGGTAGAAATTGGGATTGTAAGATATGATTTACTGGAAGGCTACCTACTAGCACAATTCCCACAATACATGTATATTGGCAGAGAGTCGTTAGAGAGAGCCGGGTAACTGCCCAGCTACTTTATCTAGATGGCTTGTTTTTCCCATATGTGGTTAAGAAAGCACAGAACTGTTTTGTCATCCCCACGTCTAAGGGCTAGCTGTAAGGGCTGAGTTCTGGGCGGTCTTGGGCGAAGTTGCTTTACGTTGGGAGAAACTAGGTATCTTTCGGTTATTCTGTAGTGGGCGTTGCTATCTGCTATCGAGATGCGATGGATGGGACAGCATCGCTAACGAGTTCAAGTGTCAACAATACACCTTTTCCAAGAGGACTCTCCCACGATCTCTGCGAGTTAACAACTGCAGTAAACTACGGGAGTAGATGTGGTGGTGAGATATAAATCAATCGAAGCCTGCCTTGCTGTGTGGATTACCCCCGTAAGCTCTCCTTGGTGGGCAGGGGTCCACCAATAACCTCACAGCGTGAAGCATGCGCCTTCCTCAAAGTAGTTTATTTTCAGACTCAGCGGCTTGCGTTTCTCACGTGGCAAGCGCTGCCCGCACATTCAGAGTAGCGATCAGCCGCATCTCAGCAGGCAGAGAGAGGGGGGGGCTTTGCGGCTGGAATATGCATGCCAAGACGGCAATAGCTGGAGGAGGAGGGTTTTTGTTCTTAATTCGGGGTCTTTATCGAGTGTCTGTCCGTGAAGGAGTTTTCTCTCTTTCTTCGATTCTGCTGCTCTGCATACTTTATTGTCGTCAAACACCAGTGTCAGTGTTGATCAGGATCAGGATCAGGATCAGGGTTTCGCATTGAATTTTAGGTTGCATACGATAGATAACCTATCGCCCAGACGGACAGACATCTCATAGGGACACAGAGAAGCTGGACACACCCGAGGTAGGTCTTGTCAGGACTTCTATTTTGGCTCGCGACGATCCCCTCCAAGCATTTATTTATTTATTTATTTATTCATCTGTACCTCTTATGCGTGTCGTCAGTGTTGTCGTGGACCGTTTGTTGACAGGAACCAGGGATAGAACAGCTCTCCTGGCCAAAGACTCGGCATCCCTCAGCAAAAAGCCTGGATCTGGAGATTATTGGCCGAGACCAGCCCCAGAGACGCTCTCTCCATCCCCGTACCGCATCCACAGGGGTGACAGAATCCAGTTAGCAGTTCCACGAAATTAACTATCGCGGGGCTCATTCTCCATATCTCACGGCGAGCAACGCAATCAATCCCTCCACCGCGTGTAATCTTAATCCGAACCCACATTTCGAGGGGCCCAGTCGATCCCTGAAACGAAAAAATAGTTGTTGATCCAAACTAGGAGTCGCGCCCCCTCCCCAGTTTCATTCCATGGCGTCCGGTAATAACAACAGCCACGACCTCTACAGCCGCCTCGATTTCGACGGCCCTCCTCCTGCTCACGAGGACTCGGACGACGAAAATCAACTTCATCCTCATAATTACCATCTTCCCCAACGCACTCATCAGCTACCCTACGATCCGCATTTCCCTCCTGCTGGTTCTCCTGCCGCGATGGATCCGAGACATCGCACTCCGAGCCCAGGGCATCCCCTGGCGGGCTATCAGCGCGATGATGAGCTTTATCCACCCCCGAGACAAAATACCGGATACCACTCAGGTGGGAGCACGCCGATGCCGGACTGGCCAGATGATGGGAATAGACTCATGGCTCAACCGACCGTAAGTTATAAATATTTTTTACTACATTCCAGGACTCCAAAATAGCTGTTCCCAAGTTTGCCTACTGTTTGCACTATCCTAAAAACTACCTTCTTCAAAAAATATAACCTTCTATAGCTCAAGCGCTGACCATAGTGCTCAATACATGTAGTACTCCGTACCAAACCTTGCCCATTCCTACGACCAAGCACCCCCAATGCCACCCTCCCGAAACGCGCACCGTCAATCCGTCGGCGCCCGCGGTCTCTACCCTGAGGACCACCGCGACGACTACTCCGTAGACCCATACCAGCCACACCCTCAAGACGACAGCTACCCGCTCACGCAGTACACCACGCACCCAGGCTACGACGACGATGACCGCCGGCCGATTCTCGATCCTCATAGTGATTTGAACACGCCACTGGGGGGCGCCAATGACGGGTATTTCGCGCAGGGCACACCGTCGCCAGTCGGGTCCACGGCGACTGGAGGTGGTGTGAGGCGCTGGAATACGGTTAAGAAGGTAGAACTGTTTAAGGGGAACTTGGTCCTGGATTGTCCGGTTCCGAAGAAGCTTCTTGGGATGTTGCCACAGAAGAAGGAGAGGGAGTTTACGCATATGAGGTAAGGGCTTTCACTGTGGTTTTTTTTTGTTGAGGTGGCTGGACTAATGGGCGGAAAAGATACTCGGCGGCTACTTGCGATCCTTCAGAATTTGTGGCGGAGAAGTTTACGCTCCGTCAGCAGCTGTTTCAGAAGCCCCGTCATACGGAATTGTTTATCGTTGTTACGATGTATAATGAGGATGAGGTCCTCTTCGCAAGGACTATGAGCGGTGTGTTTAAGAATATTGCGTTTTTGTGCTCGAGGACCAATTCACAGACTTGGGGTGCGGATGCGTGGAAGAAAGTTGTGGTATGTGTTGTGAGCGATGGGCGTGGAAAGATTAATCCACGGACAAGAAGTGTGTTGGCTGGTATGGGATGTTACCAGGAGGGAATTGCAAAGACTAAGGTCAACGATAAGGATGTCACTGCGCATATCTATGAGGTTTGTTTAATGCACCCTTCCTAGTTACTTTAATTCTAAGATGCTAACCCAGCTTCTAGTATACAACCCAAGTTGGCATCGAGCTTGTTAAGGACATGGTTAAGCTCTCGCCCACTGGCAAGAATGCCGTCCCGGTGCAGATGATTTTCTGTCTCAAGGAACGCAATCAGAAGAAGATCAACTCCCATCGTTGGTTCTTCCAGGCCTTCGGTCACGTCCTTGACCCTAACGTATGTGTCCTCATCGACGCTGGAACCCGTCCGGGCGGTAACTCAATCTACCATCTCTGGAAAGCCTTCGACATCAACCCACAATGCGCCGGTGCCTGCGGTGAGATCAAAGCCATGTTAGGCACGGGAGGCAAAGCGCTATTGAACCCGCTCGTGGCCACCCAGAACTTTGAATACAAAATGAGCAACATCCTCGACAAACCGCTCGAGAGTGTATTCGGGTTTATTTCTGTCCTACCCGGTGCGTTCTCAGCGTACCGGTACACGGCGTTGCAGAACGACTTACACGGGGAAGGCCCGCTGGAGAAATACTTCAAGGGAGAGAAAATGCATGGTAGCGACGCTGGCATCTTCACGGCGAATATGTATCTCGCCGAAGATCGTATCCTGTGTTTCGAACTGGTGTCGAAGCGGAATTGTAACTGGGTGTTGCAGTACGTGAAGAGTAGTTCTGCAGAAACGGACGTGCCGGATGAAATGTCGGAGCTTATCTTGCAGCGACGAAGATGGCTTAATGGATCTTTCTTTGCGGCTGTTTATGCCCTTGCCCATGCGTTTGATATTTGGAGGAGTAGTCATTCGATGATGCGGAAAATGGCGTTCTTGGTCGAGTTTTTATATCAGACTATCAGTATGCTGTTTTCATGGTTCGCTATCGTAAGCTATTCCTCTCTTTTTTTTTCGCTGTGTTGAGGGGGAGCTTTTTTTTGGGAGGTGTGTGCATCATGGAAGCTGACTCGGTTTTCTGCAGGGTAATTTCTTCTTGGTTTTCCGTATCTTGACTGTCTCTTTGAGTGATCCTGCACTTGGATTTCCGCCTGGTGGACCTCTCAGTATTGTTTTCGAATGGCTGTATCTTGGTACCCTACTTACGTGCTTCGTCCTATCCCTTGGTAATACACCCGGTGGTACGAAGAAGCTGTATATGACAATGGTTATCTTCTGGGCTGTCATCATGGTCTACCTACTATTTGCAGCAATTTTCATCTCCGTCAAATCAGTCATCAGAGAATTGGCCGATAACCAAGGGAAATTAAGCGTGAGCGGGATCTTTAACAATCAGTTATTTAGAGATCTTTTAGTCAGTCTATGCTCGACATATATTCTATATTTCGTAGCGAGTTTCATGTTCCTTGAACCATATCACATGTTCACAAGTGTAAGTTTCCACTCCTTCCAGCACTAAAGTGGTAGTAGTCTAACATTACTTTAGTTCATCCAATACCTCCTTCTCTCACCCTCCTACATCAACGTCCTCAACGTTTACGCTTTCTGCAACACCCACGATATTTCTTGGGGTACGAAAGGACCTGACGTTCCTCCTCCTATCAAAAACGGAGCCGTCACAACCGTTAACGGTAAAGCCGACATGAACGTCCCCAAAGACGACAAAGATCTCGACGAACAATATGAACTCGAGATGCGAACCCTCGGCATCAAGCCCGTCATTGAAAAAGAGGTTACGAGTGAGACACAGAAGCAGAAGGATTACTATGCTGGTTTCAGATCCTGCGTCGTGCTTGCGTGGATGTTTACGAATTTCGCATTGGCTGCTGCCATCTTGAATAGTGCGGGGCTGGAACGATTATCCAATAACAGTGCCGCGACGGAGAAGAAGAGGAGTCAGGTCTACTTGGCGGTGGTTTTGTGGAGTGTGGCGGGGTTGTCAGCGTTTAGATTCTTGGGCTGCACTTGGTTTTTGATTCTGAGGATGGTGAGGTTTTTTTTTTTGGTTCTTGTGGTAGTTGCCTGAGGTATTCGTGTACTGACTTTTTGGGGGTTTTTAGTTCCGAGGTGTGTAAAAAGTGCAATGATTTTCGGAGGACGCGCGTTCATGATTCTCCTTTTCGTATTTTTTTTCCCCTCACAGCTGGCGGCGGTGGCGCAGTGGTTTTTTCATATCACCCTTTTTCCTCCTTACCTGGTGGCGAAAAGCGGGGAGAGCGTGCGTAATTCGTAATACCTTTAGCCTTTTTTTGGGAGGTTTATTATGTTGCTTGTGCCTTTTCTCTCTTTTTTTTCAAAATCCCTTTTTATATCACCCCCTTTTTTTCTCTTATGTAAAATGGCTTATCATGACATGATTTTGTATATGTGATTGGCAAATACCCTGGTGTTTGTTTCTTTGCTTAAAGTGGGATGGAAACAGAAGAAGATGTGGACGAAGAGGACGAGGTGGACGAATCTCTGTTTTTTGTCGTTATGTTTGGATACAAAAGATACCTATACGAGTTTTTGTTTCTTAGAATTGATACCTATGATGGCGATGGTGTTGTTTCATGTGGAGGTTTTAGCTGAGGGTGCTTTTCTGGGGGGGGGGACGGGGACTATTTCGTGAGTTTGAAGGGAGCTTTTTTTTTTTGTTACGCGGACTGGCTTAAGTTGGTGGAACGGTTTGTGGTATTCGTCATCCGGTTGCACCAGCATCGCCTCGATTTGGGTATTCATGTATTGTCACTCGGTAGCGAGAGTTGCTGTGCTGTGTGAGTAGGTGGTGTCTGTAAGATGGCTTATGGGGCTTAGATTGCTACGTTTTTTCTTATTGCACCAAGGCATACATATTACAGGTGCTTCGCTTGGGTTCTTGTGATATTTTGTGGCTACACAGCTGAATTGCGAGGTGTCTATTGTTATGATGATAATCGTGTTCTATGTTTACTGTAGGCTTCTCAGTGGTTAGGGTTAGGGGTCACCTGCATTATTAGTTTGGGGTTAGACTTGCTTGTGCGACTACTTACTTGGCGGCTGGTTTTAACTTGAATTGGTAAGGATTGGCAGCATTATTACCATAGCATCCTTTTTTTTTTCGCATATCGTTACCAAATCTGATTTGTTAGGATGGGTTTGCTCCGAGACGCATCTTATCAAGTGGGGAGGCTGGTAGTGGGTGATCTTTCTGCGTTTGTTTGGTATGGCTTCGCATCTCTACTAAGGCGTCTAAGGACAAATATATAATACCCGTTTGTCTGGTTCTCTGAGGTTGCGTCCGCCTTATAATCGTGGGGCTATGTATCTCTACTATTAATCTGCTTCAGAATGGCTTATAGGTTAGAGCCGTAGAGTTGGTTTGTTAGCTGGGTTTTGCCTGGAGTTGGGTCTGGTAATGTGGAGATGTCAACTCGATCATTGATCCAGCAGTCTGCATTCAACGATAGCGTTAGGTACTACCCGTGAATATCTACGTGTAAGAGACTGCATGTAAGCGATATCGCCTCCGCTAAGCGGCTCGGAGATTTGGATATGTAGGTCACGGTGTGAAGCCTAAAACTTGAGAGTGGCTTACATGGCTTTTCCAAAAAGTAGTAATGGGCTGATTAGAAGTCCAGATATTTCGCTGCTTGCCAGCTATAGTTGTTTTCTAGCTGTAATACACATAAAAAAAATAGTCACCTGTAACCAAAGAGAGAGAATTTACGAAGAAGTGATTTGATTGGACCCGGAGGATCGTTTGGCGGGCGAATATCCAGCTCGTAGACAAACCTCCATTCTTCGGGTGTCTGGAGTTTCATACTGTACTGCTCGAGCGCGAAATTATCAAATCCCTGTGGCTGATAGCTGCCTCCTGTCTTGAAGCCTAGTTCGATACCCCTCTTTGCACCCTTTGAGCGTAGATGCTGGAAAACCTTCGGGAAATAATCTGCTTAGTGTGCCTGGTTAGTTGAATGGAGAAAAGCCTTCGATGAGAAAAAGGTATTGGATCAGGCACCCTTTAAATCGTCTGTCCGTGATTTCGCTTTGAAATTGTAATTGTGTAATCCGCTACGTAAGTTCTCATATGCAATCGCATCAAGCAAGAACCAACGGCGATAACGCTCCGCTTCCTGCAGTGCAAAGTCTAAAGCTGTCCAGTCCTGCTGGCTCCACGTCTTACATAACACTTGCATGTCAACTCCTTCTTCGAGAAGCCATTTGATACACTCGAGCTTAGCGGTTTTCGCCATGAACATTAATGGCGTGTGTCCATTGGTGTCTTGCTGGTCGATCATCTTGGCGAATTGCTGGGTCGACAGTTTTTTTTTAAATAGCTGAAGGCAGTGGAGTGTTGGGAGATCATCCAGCCAGTCGTTCTCACCTAGGACATGTAGCGCGTTCTTTTGCTCGTCGGATGCCGCAGTGAGGTCTGCACCCCATAGACTGAGGGCTTCAAGTAACTGTACCGGCGGAGCCTGCCTAGTTTTCGGTACGTATTGACCAAGCGCTCTATGCAGAGCCGTGTATCCGTTTTTATCTCGAGAGTTTATGGTATCTGGGGCGCAATCGGAGGCTCTGTAACACTCTACTATTTGGCAGACCATTTGAAATGGTAGCTTGGAATTCCCCATGAGGTCTGCGAGAAAACTAGAACCCAAGGTATCTAGCTCTCCCAGAACTTTAGCGCTTGATCCTGAAATTAGAGTTGTCAAAACAGTGATATAGGAAACGGGATACGCCAAATTCCCTGGATTCATGCGTGCCCATTCCTGAGGCAGCGAGCATCTAGTGGAGAGCGGTATATCAATCTTCGCACCGTGTTTGACAAGACTGAGTGTGACATTGGCATCCGGCGCAAGCTTTCGCCCTGAGGCAAAGGCGAGAGGGGTCAAGGGAAAATCTTTCCCCCAGAGGGTGGCTTCTTCAATATCGCAGCCTGCTTCTAGTAATAGCTTTATGATGGCATCTACTTTCGATCGGTGTTCTGCTGAGGTTCCACATAAAATCCAGTCCTGCAAACCCCTCCAACCCAGCAAGCCCCGGCTATAAACACCAATATCTTCACTCAAAAAGTGGAGGGACCCTTTTTTCTTCCGGTTCATCTTCGTGGGGCAGACACCTTTCTTGAGGAGATATTCTACCATCTCGACATCGATACGGTTCGCTGCCATGGAAAGCGCCGTCTGAGCAAAATCGGGTGATTCGGAATCAAAGGCATCAATATCTGCGCCCATTTCACACAGAATATCTATTGCCGCACGGCTCTTTGAAAACGTAGCCCAATGAAATGCCGTCCCGTAAGGCCATTCGTAAGGAAAGTGCCAGGCCTGAATCTGGCCATAAGGATATTCGTAGCCGCCACCGTAAATAGCCTTCACTTTGAGGGGCGTGATGCAGTAATTTATTAATGCGCCAGCCTTCTGTACCAGAATTCGCCCGATATCGCGAATTTCTTCCTCTTCAAAGTTGAAAAGCCAGTGCAGTGGTCCTATCGAGAAAAGATTATCGGATTTGATAGAGGCATCAGCGCCACTGTCAACAAGCAACTTCACAATTCCTGAATGGCCTGCTTTGCAGGCGAGCAGAAGAGGCGTTTCGCCGGCATCATTCCGGGCGTTCACATCAGTGTTTTTCCGCGCGATGAGATCCAAAGCAGCTTCTACATTGCCAACCATAGACGCCAAATGAAGCAAGCGGTTCCCTTGAATATCAACAACATATTTGTTGATGTCATGGTTCTCCATGATCTCAACTAGATGGTGCTTTTCTAGAAGCTTTGTTTGTGTTTGAATGGTACGGGCGAATCCGTCATTATAGCCACCATTTTTTCGAAACTCCGAGCGCGCCGATATGCATAAATTCCTATCCGATTGCATCAGGATCTCGCTCGCCAGGAGCGATCCAGTCGAAGCAGCGTTGTAAAGCCACCGTAAGCGTGTGGCCTTGTCTATATCGTCCGAGAGCGTGCGCCCTAGACCCTGGTGAAGCCGCTCACAAATACCCTGCGAGACGTAGAACCCCTCCAGTGCTGATGCCTTAATATACCCCAGCGCTCTATCGACATTCTCCAGATACGAAGCCCTCCCATACCCGCTAGACAAGTGTGCGATTGCCATACCATGCAGAGTTTCTCCTGGAAATAGTGGATCTTCGCCCTGCTTCACAAGGCTGTCGTATCGCTCGTCTAGCTCTCGTAGTACTTTTACATCTGGCTCTAACCAATACTTTGTACCCTGTTTCCAAGTTTGGGATGTATACGAAGGCTTGAAGGACGACTGGAATTGATTATCCTTCTGGCGTCGCCTGGGGTGATACGTAGAGATCAATATTGAGCATCAGCCAAAACCCAGAAGTTCGACATACCAATCAAGATATCCATCCTCCTCATCGTTAGCCAGCAGGTCAGAGCTGACGCGGTCCCTATTTTCAGGTCTTATCTGCAAGAGGCGTGGCAGCATTACCCGTACTAATGTTCGCAGTGCCACCCGAAGATGAGTAGCACGCCCCAGGACTGCGAGAGCGTCTTCCAGAGGGTTGACCAACACCTGATCGTGAGTAACCGTCAACCCCGAGGGACTTGACGATCCCCAAGTAGCTCGTGGGAGCACCGACAACGCGCCAGCGAAGGAGAACGAACTTCCCTTGCTGGCCTCCAGAGATTTTTCCAGCGGCGGATGGCCCCCGGTCCCTAAGACCGAAAGAACCAATAGCCCATACGAAAACGAGTCAGATTTAAGCAGCAGCTCGGGGGTAAACGGGCCATGTATTTTCTCTACGTATCGGGCAGCCTCCGGGGGTCTCCACCCTGGGGTTCCGCGATACGAAGTGAAGTCCACCGGCACGCTTTCGCCTTGCAGAGCGACGCAGACGCCGAAATCACTGAGCTTCGCAATGTAAGGAACCTTCGGATTATCCTGCGGGAAGATGAGGATGTTGTCCGGCTTGATATCGCCGTGCACGATGCCGTATTTATGCATTGCAGCCAGGCCCTCAGCCACATCGAGACACAGCTGGTACCCTAGCACGTCCTTGGGGATAGAAGACTTACCCTTACCCTTCGATCCGTCGCCATTCACCAGGAAGCTGTGGAGCGAACACATGCCCATCTCCATATACAGCACCGGGATTGAGGGCGAGTTGCTGTCCTCCGGGCAATCGTAGCCCCAGGCAAACAGCTTCACGATATTCCGGTGCTTCCTCAGCGGCGGATGGCACAGTGCCATTATCTCCGTCTCGATAGTGTAGAGCTGCTTTCTAAAATTCGCATCGTCCTCCCTCTCCTGCCGGTTCTGCCGCTCGCCGCTGTCGCCGCCGTCCACATCAAAGACATTGACCCGCTTGATGACCCTCAGATCCGACTCGGGACGGCGCGTATCAACATACGCTGTGAACTGCGCGCCGAACCCGATCTTCCTCGCCCAGGCAGATTTCCCAAGTCCAGGCGGCATAATGTTGTGCGGTCCCTCGAGACCCGCCTGTGCTAGGTATGCGGTGAACTCAGGCACAGTGGTCATGATGCGTCGTGCGCGGTTCCTCGAGTTGACGATTTGGGCTTCGAGGTCGGTGTAGGGAGCAGCAGACACCGCGGTTGGGTCGTCTTCGAAGCCCCAGCCGATAGACGTACTGCTCTCGTCTGAGAAGCCCCATCCTGAGGTCATTGCGGTTGGACAGTCCTGTTGGTATTTAGATGTGCTTCTCTTTGAATTCGGGGGGGGTGTAATCGAACCTAGGAATTCTCTCTCTTCTAGAGCCTTCTTTTTTTGCTGTTATTATTGCTATATTGACTATACTGGGTGGTAGCAGATAAAGGCTAATGCCCTGATACGAGTATTTGCACTTGGTGAGACGGTCTGATAAGGAAATGCGGGTATACGTAAAGATGGACGACGGTCGATTATGCAGTACCACCTAGGTATTTACGGGTAACTGGGCAGGCGGATCCTTTTCTTTTCTTTTTCTTTTTCTCTCTCCTCCCCGCTGCTGCCTGGGATATTCATTTCCTATTATAGTTGCTGTGTCTGCTGTGCCAGTAGAGTACATATCTGTACCTATCAGTAGTCGCCAGTAGCGCCATAGCACACCACAGCGGGGCAACCAACCAACCAACCAACAAAAAAAGCAGCCTGCCTTAATAACTTAGTAGAGTAAGTACGTACCTACCTAATAAAATAAAATATAAACCCTCCCCCACCACCCCCACCACCAACAACAACCAAACTCTACATGTAATTTTGTCCCCCCCAAAACAGCTCTACCTGCCTTCCCCACCCGCAGTAATGGACGCCACAGGCTTCGCCATCACCGTCCTCCACGAAATCTACAACATCGCCATATTCATAAAGGGCGTCTGCGTCGACGCCAAAAACTACGCTGCGGACAAGCAGGAGATAGACTTCAGCCTGACGCACGAGCTGCAGGTGCTGCGGAGCATCGACCACTGCTTCTTCGATGTGGTGGACGGGATCGCGGCGGATCCGCGGCTGGCGGGGCATCTGGCGCTGCAGCAGGTTCATATCACGAACATAATTGTGCGGCTGCGCTCCACGCTCGAAGTGTACCGGAATATCGCGAAAGAGCATTTTGGGGTCGATGTTCAGAAGGATAGTGCTGCTGCTGCTGGTGGTGAAAAGGGTGTGGGTGATAAGGGGGTGGGCGAGGGGGGGAACCGCGAGGGATTGAAACGGAGGTTGACGGATTTGAAAAAGAAGAGTTGGTCGTGGGCGCTGTTTGATAAGGAGAAGCTGGTGGAGGTGGTGGCGAGGTTCAAAGAGAGCTCAGACAAACTGAAGGAGATATTCAACCTGATAATGCTGGACTCGATCCGAGTGCGCGGGGGCGGGGCCAACAACAAGAATATCGAGCTGATCCAGTCGATCGATCCGAGGCTTGCGTCTGGTCTTAGACGGCAGGAGATCGCCTGGAAGGTGGAAACGAAGCAGGAAATCGAGGCGGTCGAGCCCCTGAAGGGCGATATTAAACCGGCACCTGGACTGCTCGGGGGGGAGTGGGCTGCGCAGAAGATCTGGCGGTACTACGATGAAGTGAGCAATGAGGAAAAAACCGTCACGGTCGAGTATAAGCGTTATCGCCCCTCAGACCTCCATACGAATGCCGACCTGCTTCCTGACCAGAAGGCGTTCATGCAAATTATCCGGGGTCGGATCCAGGCCCTTGCTACCATCCTCCAAGACGCCTTCGTCGACGGCGATGCCGCAAAGCAAGCCTCCCCCGACGATCCGAATCTCCATACTTTCAGGGCTCTGGGCTATATCGATCTACCGGCCGAGGGCCGTTTCGCCCTCCTGTTTGAGCTCCCGCGGAACGCGCCCAGCGGGCCAGGACCAATTACACTGGAGCAGCTTCTGGACCGAAACGGGGAGATCCAGCTCGAGGAACGGTTTTTCTTGGCCCACTGCTTGGGCGTAACGCTGTTCACGCTGCACAGCTCGGGCTGGCTGCACAAGAACATATCCTGCTCGCAGGTCGTGCTATTCCGGTCCCAGTGCCAGGGATACCGCATCACGCCCTATCTCACCGGTTTCGAGTACTCGCGGCCCTCAGACGATAGAACGGACGGCGGCAAGGACTACGACATCCGCAGAAACATATACCGCCATCCACGGAGACAGGGTTTCCCGAGAGAAGATTTCCGGCCGATCCACGACATTTTCGCGCTGGGTGTGCTGTTGCTGGAAATCGGCGTGAAAAAGACAATGATTGCGTATTTCGCAAAGAAGATACAGGAGCTCGAGAAACGAGGGGAGCTGGGAGACCCGGAATGGTTCGGCAAGGAAATGATCAAGCTTGCGGAGAAGAGACTGGCCGAGTCGATGGGACGGAATTACAGGGACGCGGTTTTGACCTGCTTGAGATGCGACTTTGGTATTGAGCAGCGCGACATGAGCAGGTCGAGACTGGCGATGGCGTTTAAGGAGCAAGTTTTGGTGGTGCTGAAGGCAGGGATGTTGCTGTGAGTAGGGGGCTACAGCTATATGCAGGATATTCAAGTGGAACAGCGAGTGATCTTTTGTGATTCGTAGGAAAACGAAGAACCATCGCGGAATTAGGACTATCAAAAATATGCCACCTCGTCTGAAATAAAATGCTAATATCGTTTATCAGACCATGTGCTATAGCTGTATAGTCAAGACTGACTGGCGATTGTGCATTGCACCAAGGTACTGCTACAGTACTGTGGTGCTAGAATGGCTTCTGTGCCATAGGATATTTCCCCTTTGGGAGAAGAGTGCTGCCAAAGTCCATCCAACTCTGCTGCTGCCGTTCTGCTGCCAGACCCAGCAACACGCCCGTCTTGGCTGCAGACTCTGCTCCAACTCCGAATGGCTTCAGCAGCACTGCAGAGACACATAGCTACGTATCGTCTCTGCACCCTACTTAGCCCTCACTTCCCCTGCAACTCCAATCCAGCCCAGCGCTGGCCAAAAGACCTCCTCAGCACGCAGGCGAGTGAGCGCCCATGCAGGCACCTGGGTTAGGGTTCACTCGTGCGGCTGAAGGGCCGGGCCGTCAGCATGCATGCAGCAGAGAACTGTCAACACAGCCATCACCAGCACCTCCACCCAGAACGATGCAAATCCGATTGCGGCGCCGATTCCCCCGAATAGGATCCTTCAAAAAGACATCCGCCAGCTGGAGGTCGCGGCTCTCCGCCCTGCGCCGGCCGTGTGAGCAGAAGAGGGAGCCCGCCGAGCCCGCCGCAGAAGAAGAAGCACGGCAGCAGCCCACCAGCGCAGTGCAGCTGTCCCGCCTGCCCAGCGAAATAATCCTCATCATCGCCGAGTGCCTCGACGACACCAAAGACCTCCTCAGCCTGCTGCTCGCCAGCCAGCGCTTCGCCCACCTGCTCGTGCCGCTGCTGCACAAGTTCGCCGTGCAGGACAAGCGCTCCATAAACGCGCTGCACTGGGCCGCCTGGCGCGGCCACGAGGGCCTCGTCAAGCTGCTGCTGCTCCACAAAGCCTTCAACGTCAACCTCCAGACTCCCACATTCCTCAACTGGACCGCGCTGCACTGGGCGCTGTGTCGCCGCAACCGCCACCGCCACATCGAGCGCGTCGTGCAGCTGCTGCTCGAGCACGGCGCCGACGTCACCATCAAGGACCGCCTCCAGAACACCGTGCTGCACCGCGCGGTCCAAGCCCGCACCACCGAGTCCCTCGCCGTGCTGCTCCAGCACACCGCCGCCGCTACCACAGCCACCCCCTGCATCATCGATGCGCGCGAAGACGACACCGGCCAGACCGCACTGCACATGACCGCGCAGACCGACCGCTGCGGCCACCTCTGGGGCCCGCTGCTCGACACAGGCGCAGACGTATCCGTGCGCGACCGCAACGGACGCACGCCGCTGCACGCCGCGGTGCGGTACAGGAACCACGCGATGGCCAGCGCGCTGCTGGGCAAGGGCGCCAGAATCGACGATCTGGACCACCACGACCGGGCCCCGCTGCACTGGGTCTCGTTCGTGGGCAACGACGCGCACATGGTCAGGCTGCTGCTCGATAAAGGCGCTTCTGTGGACCTGCAGGACCGCAGCGGACAGACTCCCCTGCACCATGCGGCGCGGTACGATTGTGCGGCGATCGTGGAGATGCTGCTGCGGCGCGGCGCGAAGGTGGATATCGTCGACCGCTACGGCGCTACGCCCATCTATCTGCTGGAGCAGAAGATCGAGTCGATGAGTAGTCGGTCGAATTGGACCATATCCTCGGCGAATAGGGATCTGGTCAGACGGCGGAAGAATATGATTAAGATGATGAAGGATCACAAAGGATTGGTCAATATCACAGCACCAGCTTTTCCTCGCTGGGGATGAACTACTACGAGGGGGAGGGGGGGAGGGGGAGGGGGGCTCTTTTTTTTGTGTTTGTTATTCAGCAAAGTCAGGTTATTTTAATTACAAATAGTAGCAGTAGCAGGCATACATACGCCCTTAGCTAGATACATATTCCACCATCTGTATAGCAGAAGATCACTTCGCCACGAGCCCTCCCTCGATAGACCCTACTCTAGACTGAGAACGTTCTTTGCAAGAATGAAACAGCCATACAGTATAGTATACCTGTGGTGCAGCTAACTACCCCATGAAGGAAGCCAGACGAAGCAATCAAGCACTACCATCCGTCACCCCAAAGATTAGAGCCACTACGAGCCAATGCGAAGAATTCTAGAAAGATTACCTCAAGAGACATCAGACAAAAGCCACCTTTTGGCCCTATGAGATTCAGCTTGGATGACAACCTCTATTTCCAGCGTGCAAAGTACAGCACTCGAGTGACCATCTATGACCCAACATGTGCAGATCAAAGTGCATGCTACCAGGCAGCGGGTGGCACAGACTTAAAACCTTCACTGTTTGAACCGGTAACCAGATCCACATTCAGCAGCTATCGCACCACTCCGCTTGATATTCACGTCCATACCCAGCGTTACAAGAAACACATCATGTACCAGGTTCGGATCAATATATAGAGGATCCTCATGCATGAATTACAATGCGCCAAACGATGGAGATAATATATAAAAAACGATAGACAACAGACACAACGCATTAAACACCAGAAACGATAAAAACATCGCTAAGGGAGATTTAAATGACAGTAACCAAAGAAACAGAAAACAAAAAACAAAAAACTCTAGACACCGAGCTTCGTGTCCTTTATCTAGAATGAGGAAGAGGAGAGAGGGGGGGGGAAATATAACAAGAGAAGTTCTATTCCATCTTGAGCCACTCAACTGAACGAAAATCAAGTCAAATCAAAGAAACGGAAGGAAAAACGCACAACGGAAAGTCAAGAAGAAAATAATTCATGCCAACATACGCCACAACCATAATCTCGATCCATCCAACCGTAACTCGATCAGTCCTTTCCCATCACTCTCTCTATCGTACCATCTCCCCACCACCTATTTCAATACCCTGTCGAACTGCGTGTTCTTGACGTAGCCACCTTGCATAGAATTCTTAACATTCCGCTTAAAGTTATCCCTAGTAAGTCGGAGATCCTCTGCCGCTTCCTTATTCAACGGATCCGAAGGGTTCGGCTCAAGGAACAAAAACTACCCCCCAACTCGATCAGCTCAATCCTTCCCCCTCTCCCGTCTTCCCACAGAACAACTCACCTGCAGCCCCACAATAACCGCGTTCAAATTCAAAACCGGTTTCCAATCCTCACGGAGAATATTCAAGCACACGTTTCCCTCAAGATCGATATTCGGATGGTAGATAGTCTGAGTGCACTTGACCTTCGGCGGCTCATGCGGAAAGTTCCCATTGATTGCGAATGTGAACTTGAATGATCCACCCTTATACATACCTACGGCACCACACCAATCCAACTCACGCATTAGCCATCTCTCCCACTTACATACCCCAGACATCTCAGACATCCCAGACAGCCCCCCCTCCCCCCCTATACAACAACACAAGGGAACAAACCTTCATCTGGCTCAATTGTCAACGTAAAATTCAGAATATCATCAGGATCTGGAAAATGCGTCCTCATGGTCGACGGCAACGACAACTCCGTTATATCTATCCCAACGATCACATCCACTCGTTAGTCACCAATAACCCTCTCCCCCCCTCCCCCCGGAGTGGCGGTGAGCAGATATACCTTTCTGAGCCCGCAGCTGAGCAGCCGTAACCTTTTTCTTATTCCCTCCACCTTCAGCATTCGACGCAGCTTTTTGCTGTTGCTTCTATTCGCACCCACGTCCGCGTTAGCTCTCTGTTCCGGCTGGAGGGCTGGAGGGGGGAGGGGGGAGGGTTTGGCGAACCATAGACCATATCTTCAACATCGTGGCTTTCTTTCTTTCTTTCTATGTGATCTCTAGAAATCTAACAAGTTCCCTTTAGGAATCGAAAAAAATAAAATAACTGCTGGAAGGCGAGCGGCAGGGATAGGTAGAGTGGGTGGTGGTGGCGACGCTGGTAACCGAGAAACTATGCTGCCGTCAGAAGGGGAGAGGAGGGGGGAGTTGGAGAGAGAAAAGTTGAGATAGCTAGCGCGGGGTAAGATAGGGAGAGGTAAAGTGAAATCAGTCTTAGTGGTTGATGGTGGTGACGATGCTTGCTGGTGGGGCTCAAGTGAACGGAGGGAGGGAGAGGGAGAGAGGGCTACTGTACTGGCGCTAGGTAGGTAGGCAACCACGTCAGGTTGAGGAATCCACGAACGGGATCAAGATAAGATGGATGGCTCCCGTGACAGGCCTCACAACCCCCGTCGTTGGCCAGCACCAATCTAAACATGCTTTCCATCAACACCAGAACTCTTCACAAATGCTTATTTGATGGGGGATTCAAGAATATCCTTGGTTTGGCTTCTATGATGCTCTGCCTCCCAAGTCTCGGTACTCAGGCCTACTGGAGGCTATTCAACACGTCACAGCGGGAATGAACACCACGTCAAAACACATTCGATGAATTTGATAAAAACAAATTCTTCTCCTAAAGAGTACAACACATACCGTGCAAAATAAAATGAAATCCATAACCGATAGAGAAGGTGCAATAAAAAATAAAATAGGTGTGTTTCCTCTTTGCCAACGCATTTATAAAAAAAAATAACAAAAAACGTCGGGCAAAACCTGTTGCAAAAAAAACAGAGGAGAACAACGGATCGAAGAAAAAACAAAAAACAAAAAGAGAACACCGATACCCCAATCCTTATCCCCCTTCCCGTGTATTACAATTTCTGATTCTCAGGCAAGTTTCCGACACTGATTTCTTTAAACCACTCTTTCGCATTCCTGGGACATCTCCTCGTCGCTCGCATAGAGGACATCATACTCTTCGTCGGTCAAAGGATCCTCAGATCCATCACAGATAGAGCTGACGTCGATTTCCTCATCAGATTCATCTTGAATGCTTCCGTGACCTTCAGAGCCAGCAACAGATATCGCGGGTATAGACTCGGTGTCGATTCGTACACCAGACACACCGATGGTCAGATCTTCAACGGATGCAACGGGGCTCTCTACAGGGAGCTTGGGGAAGATCATCTGTGAGGTTTCCGTGTTGTTCACACTCTCGGCGACATCTTCGAACTCATCACTGATTTCCACGGTGGGTTCTTCAACCACTTGAAGTTCCTCAGTCTTGGTGGGCTCAACAACTTCGATGTCACACCACAGCTTGCTTCCGAATCTGGTTCCATCAGGAGTAGTCAAGCGCCAGTACGAAATGTGACGGCGGTTGGTATAGAGAGGAGCCTTCAAATCAACAGAGAAACTGACAATCTGGCCAGGAAGCACTTCGTAATCGATGGTAGTGGCGTTAATCTTTTCCAAGTCAAACATTTCATCTCCAGCAGTAAATTGAGGTTGGACACCAGCGGGCCAGCTAATGTTACCGCTGTTGGTCAAGAACCAAGTCTGCGAAAAGGCTGCACCTGCAACTTTAACGGCACCGTCTGGAATAGCCTCGCGAATGAACTCTGCTAGAAGGGGCTCAGCCTCTTTCACAGATTCGATAGATTTTGAGGCGGCAAGTTCGACAGGTTCCTCGACAAGCTCGTCAACGGGCTCCTCAGAAATCTCAAGGGCAGGCTCAAATTCCTCGGTAGGCTTAACGTCAGCAACGGTCTGCACCTGGGTGGCGGCGTTAGAAGTGGCAGGTGGCACAGTCTGAGCATCGCCCATCACTCTTCCGCCTGTCCCATCTGGCTCTATAGTTGTAACGTGGACATTACGAACTGGGGTCTTAAGCTTGATAAGAGGATGAGTCTGGTTGTGATCGTTGGTTGGGGCACTTTCGCAAGCAGCACAGAAATCGGTGTCAGGGCAGACAGCACACTTGTACCTATCCCCACTGATCCAAGAACGGCGTGCATCAACACAGAGAGGTCCATCGCAGTAAACCCCAAAATGCTTGACGGCAGCTTTAGAAGTTAGAGTCGAACCAGACACGGGCAGAGGATCATAAATAGGGACAAAGCGATGGCCGTGATGATCGAGCGGCGCAGAGGTAATGCAGTTAGAGCAGTAGTCCCAGTCAGGACAGTTCATACACTTGTGTCTAACACCATATATTTGCTATATCCAAGTCAGCTTACAAGCATACTCTTGCACCGGGCGTAATTCTTCAATACATACCATATCGCAACCATCACAAATAGCGTAGTGACGGAAGTTTCTGCCAGGTGCACAAAGTTTCGTCGCAAGGGCATCGAGTTCAGTTTCCCGAGTAGCGGGAACGAACTCATGGCGGGGGTGATGTCCATGCTTCAGGTTGACGTGACAAGGGATGCAAACATCGTAATCGTCACAGGTGACACAGCTGACAAATTCCTTCTCAGGAAGAACTAGGAAAAATAAGTATCCACTTAAACATATATGCGAGGAGTAGCGGGCTTACCAGCTACGCAAGAGTTGCAAGTACGAGTAGAAGCCGCGGTGACTTTTTCCACAGGCACTTCTGGGGTCTTTGCCTTGATCGATTCTGTAACGCTAGACACAATATTTCCACCAGAAAGCATACGTTTAATCAACCAGTGAGTAGAGTCCCTGCAGTGTACCCCACGATTAACGCAAGCCTGGCAAAGATCGAAATCTCCCTTATCGCAGCTAGCGCAGTGATAATGCACGTCGTAGATGTTACCATCGCATGAGTCACAGAAAATGGCGTAAGTGAAAGAAGACGGAGGTTCGCAACCGCCAGCGAGACCAGCCATATCAGGTGCCGTGGATTGAGGTGCAGTGAACGGAGCTGGAACCGGCGCTTCCTTCTCCTTTTTATTAACCTCCTCACGGACAGTCTCACGGAGCCTATTAAGATATTCCTCGCCATTCAAAAAAGTCGACACGGCGTCAGCAACAACTTTATCGAGCTGGGCCGGAGAAATATCTGATCTCGTAGGGCTCGCAGGCTCCGGTGTCAAACTATCATGAATTGGCAGCGAAGTCGTAGACGTGTAAGCCGGGGGGGTAAGACGCTCGGTACCGATAGACTCGCTTCCACTAGCAACTTTATAACGGAAAAAAATAATTTAGTAAACCAAAGCCCCAGACGGCGAAAAAAAAGGCTAGCGAAAAACCTACCAGCCTCATTGCCCGGGTAAATTGGAGTAGCCTTAATCCTCAACTTCAACTTTGCTTTTGCAGCTCGATAAAGCTGTTTGTAGACAGCGGGATTCGTAGGGTCGAGCGTGATATAGCTGGCGGCACTGTCAGAGTACCTCTCAAAGAGGACATCCTGGTCGGCCGGGAGCGCGAGCAAAGCTCGGAGCTATAGATTGTTTAGCGTGAGTCAAGCTATTTCACACAAAGTATTTTTATTTTTTCCAACCACCTAAGCGGGGAGGGGGGAAACAAAAAAAAAAAAAACACGAATTTTTATGTTACCTTGCTGGGGAGAACATTGGCACCGAGATCTCTCAAGGCGAGCTTGAAACGACGGGTCTGGTTATAGATGGTGATCTTTACAGTGATCAATGTATCAGGATGAAGTGTGCTGTGGCTGGCCATGACGACTCTGACCCAGCTAGAGGGGGGGGTGTTAGCTAGTTGATGGGAGCTTTAAACGTTACACTGAGCTGCAAGAGGTAAGTTGGGCGAGAGGGCGAGAGACTGATGGATGGAATAGGTTGACGAAGAAGAGAGAGAAGGGAAGGGGAGAGGATGGGGGGGGGATGGAGGAGAGGAGGGAGATGTAAGGATCAGAATGACAGTGATGGAAATGATCTAGCGGCGGTAGGAAGGAGCACGAGCAAGTAGGCAGCGTAAGCGGCCAGCGTGGTGTGGAGGAGGAGGAGAAGGGAAGAAGTAGAAAGCGAGAGACGGCCACCGATGACAGAGCGAGAACAAGAGAGAAGGCGATCAGTCTGCCACCCAGCCACTGAGCATCCCTCGCATGCTCTCCAGCTTAGGCAGCCAATGAAACCCATTTCAGGCCAACCGCCCTTGGACCCATCGGGACTGGCGCTTGGCTCCCGGAATCCGTGCTTACGACGTCCGTCGCTCTCCCAGCTTCCAAGGGCGATACGGTGTGCCCAAACAACAGAGCACGATCCTCAGGCAAACCCCCTCGCTGCTTTTAGCCCGTCCACCATGGCCCATGGGTCACGCTACTCTTCTTGTTCTCGGAAACACGATGGGGAAACCGTGATTGCCAACCGGCCGAGGCCATCCCGTCCGTCCGTCCGTCCGTCCGTCCATGGGATTAACGCAACGGCCATCCGTGCCCGTCCCGGATCTTATCGCTATCACCGAGGTGGGAGAGGGAAGCAATTCCCCAAACCCACGATCACTCATCGCCTCTCGATGGCTGCGGTTTGTCAACCCCTCTAATACCACGTCCCAGTGAGTCGCGTAGCCTAGGTACCACCAACCACCAACCACCAGATTGAGCGCCTAAACCCCCCATACAATCCGATACGACGAGGTCTTGAACGTGAAAAAAGAGCCTCATATCAGGCAACCACTGCTCACCCGACGTCGACCTATCATAAAAGCCAATCCGCAAGGTAGACAAATCGGCTTCTTCCAGAACCGTACATACGCCCCCCCCCAGCTGGGGGCTACGATCGAGTGATTGCCAGTTGCATCATCTAACATGAAGCTATATCCAATGAAGCAATAACTAGTAGTAAAATAAATAAACGACAAAAAAGAACAACAACCTTCCCACCCCCCCCCCCGCAAAAACCGTCATTTACTATCCTAACCTAACAGCATACAGCAGTGAAACGCCCAGTGCAGCGTAAGAACCTCGTCGAAACGCTCGCTGACTCCCTTTCTTCTTCTTCTCCGTCACCGTGCTCAGGATTTCCCCTACCCCAATCAACTACTAAACACGACTCCTTCGCGAGGCTATTGACCCACGGAACATGTCTCCTCCGTTTTTTGGGTTTTCGCCACAGAACACGTACGCATATGACCGCGCACACGCAATGACTGCTAGAGCTTTCGGTTCTCACTTTCAGTTTCAGTTTCACTAGTACATCCATCTACCTTTCCAGAGAACTCTCCGCACAAGAATAAAATTAATAGCCCCCACCCGTCCATTCATCGCCCACCCCTGTCCCCATCTCTTGCAAGTAAAGGAAGAAAGAGAAGAAAGAAGCCTCCCTATTCCAGACCAGAGGACGTAGAAAATATAAGAGAAAGCAAAAAAAAAAAACCACACACAAACAGACAACCAGATAGGAAAATCGGTTGGTAGCTTTTACCAGCAGCAGTGAAGAAGAAAAGGTTGAAGAAAAAAACCCACTTATTCAGCGAAAGGAAAAGAAAGGCTCATGCTTCTATCTCACACGCATACACAACACAACCCGCACCGTCTTTTTTATTCAGAAAAAGGAAACCCCCAAGAAGAGTAAGATGAAAGCAAATACGAATAAGAAAGATCCCAGAAAACAGACAGCTAAGAACGTACACAAAAAAAAACCAGTGCAGCCGGAACGTGCAATAAAGCAAGAAACAAAGATCTCAACAAACCCAGCCATCCCGCCTGATAAAATCCAGAACAGAAAAGGAACGGAGTCCAAGAACATAACTGCAGGTAAATATGAAAAATGTAGTAGTAGAGTGAGTTTTTAGTCTTTTCAAAAGAAATAAACACAAAACAAAAACAAGCAAAGTTTTTTTCTCCTTTCGTAACAATCCAAAAACGCATCAAGGTTCGAAAAGCATATTTCAAGACGTCCATCATCCTCGAATCAGGCATCATAGAGAAAATATTAAGCCACGCAGAAACTCAAGAAATAAACGAAGCTGCGATCAGTAAGACGTAAAACACATGAACCGAAAGAGGCCAAGAAAAACAGCCGAATGGAGTGATTGTGGTAGTAAAAAAAACGCCAGGGGGTTTACTGGGTGTAGTAGACACCCTGCTGATGTGGTGTATGAGTCGTAGGATAGTAATACACAGCTCCGTTAGCCGGCACGCCGTTTACCGATCCATCCGGCACTGGGGTAACTGCTTGAGGGTAGTAGTACTGGCTAGGATCCCAAGTTGGGACCGTTGGGACTGTTGAATAGAAAACCATTCCATTGCTCTCCTGCGCAATCGTTGTAGGCCCAGTCGGTGTAGCTGTGGGTACAGGTGGCTGTGGTTGATGTTGCTGAATGACGTAATGGCCGGGAGCGCCGTTAGGCATGGGGGAAGGGCCAGAAGGGACATATGGAGGCGGTGGAGGAACAAAATTGAGAGGACCGTGATGCATAGGCTGCGGATGAGGCATAGGATGCATTTGGATCTGCTGCTGGGGGTATGGGTAATAGGCCCCTTGTGGGTAAGGAGAGGGATGGAAAGTCCGAGCATGAACTGCTCCTTCTGGAATGTGCGAAAGTGGTGTTCCGGAAGGTTGGGAGGGGTAAGATGGATGCCGAGAGTGCGCATACATGTTGTGTGGGAGGTTAGGAGTGGGTATATTTTCGGGATATATAGCTCCGTTGTAGCCTTGGTAGTGCATTACTGCTGGGGAATCGATTTCTGCAACATTAACAGCCTTCTGAGGTCGCGGCTGGTGCATTGGGATCTTTGGAGTTGCTCGGTGCTCACGGTAGGGAATCGGATTGACCGATGGTGTATAGGATGGTGGAGGATGCTGAGGAACCACTTTTGGTGTCTGCACTTGAGGCGGGTGCTGTGGTACATTTTGGGGTTGTGAAGGTGGTGCTGGTTGTTGTTGCTGCTGCTGCTGCTGTGCTAAAGGCTGTTTAGGCGCAGTAGGAGCAATCGGAAGCTTCACGACAGGCCTTGTTGGAATCTCTTCCAGAGATTTCGACGAAGATGAGTCAACACCAGCATTCATTGGTCCAGGTTGTTGCTGTTGGTGGGTAACCTGGGTCGGAATAGGGATTGGAGGCCTGACTTCGTGTTGTAGAGATGATCTTCTGGACATCCCGATTGAAGGGGAGTAACCAGTAGAACCTCCATAAACACTTCTGCCTTGGCTGTAGAAATTGCCTCTTCCTCTTCCTCCGCCGCCTCGAATATACCCAGAACCACCAGGTCTCATAGCTCTCGGAATGAAAATAAACGACCGGGCAGGGCTTGGGTAGATGTACCTGACAGGAGCATCTGGGATAGCAATTCTGACAGGCTTGTCCCTTCGGAGTGGGGGGCGATGGTATGGTAGTCGTGTGTAGACCTTGGAAGGGACCTCACTGAAAGTTATGGGCGCCTTCATGCCTGGGAGATTGACTTGAATCTGGACAGTTCCCTTGTAAACCGTTCGCCCGAAGGATCGCGGTGTGTCCCCACCCCCGCGCTGACGATTCCCAACAAAGGGCTGGTTGTTGCCTTGGTATGCTGGTTGTGGGCGACGCTGTTCTTGGTACACTTCTTCGTGCATATCGTGCTGCCACTGCTGTTCAAGAGGGGTAGGTTGAGGTGCAAAGTCGCTGCTTAAATATGTTAGTTTATGCTCGTGAGATTCTATGTACGGAATATCTAGTATAAATAAAAGAATAGGAGATGTAAATGACGTATAGACATACCCAGGGAACCTTCCCCTCCCCCCTCTTGCCCCACCTCTAGCGAAAGGTCTAAACCCGTTGCTCCCTTCAGCATGTCTATGATCATGCAGATAGAAGCCTCCTCTGTTGGGCACAAAGGTAGGGTCCGCATCCCTTCGCTTCTTGTAGTCTTCATGATCTCCACGCCTCTTATCCTGCGGCCTCTCAGCCAGCTTCTCCTCCACCTGCTGCTCCTCTTCCTCCACCTCTTCAGCATCTACCTCAGCCGGCACTTCTTGCTTCAACTTCGGGTCCCCCTCAGTATCATCCTCCCCCATATCCGCAAAGTCCACCTCCACCGCATCATCCGTTCCCCGCATCCCATTCATCATAACATCCGTATCCCCCTTGACCCGGTGCACAACCTTCCCCTTCCCGCCAGCGGAAGCTTTCCCATTCCCATTCACCTTCGCTTCCCCGTTCAGTATCGCTGCGTTCGCAGCCTCGCCCTCATCTACGTCATCCCCTTCCTCATCAGTGAGCGAACCCTCCGTAACCACATCATCGTCACTAATTCCCGAGTCGTCAGTGTAAGAGTCCTCGTCAACACCCAGTTCTTCGCCTTCGTCCTCCCCGCCTCGACGGCGGGAGACGGGAAGAGCCTTGCGGCGCGGGACAGCTGGCATGGTTGTGGCTGTGATGGCTTTGTTTGTTTGTTTGTTTCGGTAGCAGAGCCGCAGCGGTGGGATCTTATGGTAGATTTGGTGACCTGTCGTAATTTAACCGTTGAGTGCGCGCGCAGGAGAAAGAGAAAAGAGAGAATGTGGGTGGGAGCGAATGGATTAGAGTTGGTGCAGAAGACCAGCAACAGCAACAAGCGGACGTGGTGATAGGAAGGTTGGTTCTCTCTCTTTTTTTCTTTTTTTCTTTCTCTTTTTCCTTTCAGAGATGGGGTGGGGGGAGATTTAAATCCTAGAAAGTTTTTCTTCTTTAGGGTGTGTAGATTGAGAACTGGACTTGGGATGATGAGGATGAGGGAAGGAGAAGGGGAGGGGAGTTGGCTTCGGTTTTGACTTTTTTTTTTTGTTTCTCCCTTCGTACCCGTTGGATTAAATAAGCTTAAAGAGGTGAAAGAGTTTCGTGGGCTTCGTCAAGTCATAACAAGTTTAAGTAATAAGTAGGAAAAAAAGGAAAGAAGCAAATAAAATAATAATCTGCGGTGAAGGCAAGGAGAAAAAGGAAAGATGAAGAAATCAGACTCGAGAAATCGATTGGCGATGGCCGTTAGCGGATGGAGAGACTGATGTGGTTCAACGGAAGAACAGCGAGTGGTGATTCGTGAGATGGGGGGGGAGTGTGAGTCGATTTCCGGGAAGGCGAAGAGGGCGGAAGATAGAGAGATAGGTGAGAGTGGTGGTGGTGGAGGGAATGGTGGGAGGTGGTGGAGGTGGTGGTGGAGGTGGTGATGAGGCTGTGGTTGAATCAGGAGAGAGAAGGAAGGAAGGAAGAAAGGAAGGGGGAAGGAAAAGAAAGGAAAGGAAGGAGGGGGGAGATGGGGAGAGAGAAGAACTACACCAATCCGTGTCCTCTCTTCACCATCTTCTCTGCTGTCTGCTCTTCTCCTGCTTGGATATCTACGTCCTGTCTTCTCATGTGTGTCCTTTCTCTGTGCAGTAAGTACAGCAACAGTCATGCAGCTTCTCTCCTTTTTCTCGCTCTCGATCCAAAGCCGATGCGCCAGTGTGCCAAGATGGTTTTTTCTTCCTTGCCTGCACCAGAACAATTGCTGCTGCACTGCAACTACCCTTGAAAGCTTGAGCCTTGGACGACATACGATACATCTCAACCACCACTGCGATAGACGAACAATACCCAGCCAGCCAGATCCAGACAGACAACAACACCCCCCAAAAAAGTCACGTAACCGAGATAAAAAACTCCGACTCAGAAATGATATATACATCCATCCAACCACATTTCCCCCATCCTCCCCTCCCCCATTGCCACATCCGTCACGGTCAACAAAGGGTTCCACGACTGAACAGAATTCTCTTGTTTCTCCACAACCACTACCCCCGTCTCCCCATACACAAAGAACCACCTGGACAAGTGTGCCCGGGTACGTGTTAAATTATATTGCCTTATTCTATCTGATCTCCGTTTTGTATCTAATCATGCAGAAAAGCGAAAGAAGGAGGGAAAAAATAAAATAAATAAACTTGGAAAAAAAACTGAACAATATAAATATAAAAATGTGATAAATGCGGTTTTTATTTTTTTTTAGTAAGCCAATCCAGTACAGAACGTCATCTTGTACCCGCTGAGCACCTTATTAGTTTGTTGTCGCCAATGATACAGAAACCTACATGTAGATTAGATAGAGAGAGAAAAAAACAGGCCACAGACACCAACCCGAGAAAAAATAAAATACACTCACTGCTCTAATGATGATGCTCGCAACAAATAAAAATACATCCTCCTAATATGCACCTGGTATCCGCTCAGATATCGAAAACATAGCCTATTCCAAAAAAAATAAAAAATAAAGATATGGTAAAAAAATAGAACAAATAGTTATGCCAAGCGTATAATATTGTAGACAAGGAATAGTAATACACGCACCCGCTATCATTCCCATCTTACCCGCGAGTGAGGAAGGGAGGGAGGGAAAGATAGAGGGAGAGGGAGAGAGAGAAAAACGATCCAATGATACAACCACAAACTATTTAAGACCAAAGAAACAAAACCACACAAGCCCGACCCGATACGCGGCCAAACAGCTCTTAATTATAAAATACAGCTCACGCATTCCTCGCCGTTTCATTTGCTGCCTTCATCGCCGCCGCCGCCGTACTCTTCACAGGCATCGTCGTCTTTTGCCTCAGTGCGCCCTTCCTGCCCCGTAGATAGCTCTTTGCGTCTTTCACCATCTGTGGATCCTCCTTGCTGGCACTCAGCGCTTTTAACATGGCATTGATGTTCTCCTCATCGCCTAAATTTGGGCACGATGGTCCCTTGCCGAAATGTGCGATTCCGCATAGTGGACAGAACTCCACGCCTATTCCTTTGAGTTTACATTGGCCGAGTGGATGCAGTTTCCTGCATGCCCCGCATCTATTCTTGGTGCCCGGGACGTCGACGGGTGTGACGAGATCGACGGGACGGTAAGTCCGGTCAGTAGATTTGGGTTTCTTTGATCTCGGGAGACTCATGGGAGCCGTGGGAGCAGGTGCGAATCGAAGCGGCGCCGGAGGAAGTGGGATCAGGTCTAAATCGGAGGTCCTGGCGAGTCCTGCTGCAAGCTCAGCTGGGAGATTCGATGATCTCTGCTGGTGGTATGACGGGGCTTGATTGTTGTACGGCTTCGGGACTGGATACTGCTGTACCTTCCATCTGGGGGTATCCGGTAGAAGCTTATCTTGATACCTCTGCCTATCCTCTCGCTGCATTTGCAGATCCAAATCCATCGGATCCACGCCCTCTCCCACTCCCCCACCATCGCTCTCGCTCTCTTCTTCATCCGCCCTAAAATCCTCATCATCCCCCGACTCCGCATGCCCAACCAAGCTGGCCGCTTTCCCCTTCTTCGGCGAGACCTCATTGTACTCGTCCTGCGGCAGACTATAATCCACCTTCTTCTTCCTCTTCCCCCTCCCAAGCTCCTCCGCCGCCTTCGCAGCCGCCTCCCTCGCCTGCTGCTCCCGCTCTGCAAGCAGCTTATCCCAAAACCCGGTATCCATATCAGCATCACTCGCATCATCGCCCAGCAGTCCTTCCTCGAGCGCGCCTTTATCATTGGCCCACACCCTCGCAAAGCTAAACGCATTCTCGACCCCCGCCGTCTCCGTCGTTTTCGTCTCCTCGATAGTGCTGCGATCGAGCAATCGATCGACCCCCTCGCCATCATACCGGATACGCTTCTCCTCCACCCCATCGCCCTCGTCCTCAAACAGCGCTCTCGCACCAAACTTCAACACGCTCTCCACATCCACCAACTCCTCCTCGTCGCCCTCCGCGCCCATCTTCTCAATAATCAGGTGGTCAAGCGAAAGCTTCTTCTTCCCAATCTGCATGATCTTCTCCTCGGCGGTATCTCGCGTGACCAGGTGGAACACCAGCACCTTGTTCTTCTGTCCGATGCGGTGCGCGCGACTCAGCGCCTGGATGTCCTGGTGCGGATTAAAGTCCGGGTCCAGAATGATGACCGTGTCCGCGGTAGCAAGGTTGATGCCCACCCCGCCCGCTCGCGTGCTGAGCAGGAATGCGAAATCCAGGGACCCGGGAGCATTAAATGCGTCTATGCGTCGCTGTTTTTCCTGGGTGTTGGTCATGCCGTCGAGGCGCTGGTAGCTCATGCCTAGGCCTGCAAGGAAGTCTTCCATGACGTCTAGCATGCCCAGGAACTGCGAGAACATGAGGACGCGGTGGCCGCGTTCCTTGAGTTTTGGCAGCATGAGGTTTAGGAGTTCGAATTTGCTGCCGGCCTCGACGAGGTTGTTGTGCAGGGTTTCTGGGTCGAAGTTGCGGTCTTCGATCGCGTCGCTGTAGAAGAACGGGTGGCCGAGGACCTTGCGGAGCTGCATTAGCACGTTTTTTAGGTTGCTGGATTTGGATTTATCTCCGGGGTTGCGGAAGATAGATTTGATGAGGGCGGGATCCTTTGCGAGGATGGATTTGTAGAGTTTTCTCTGCAGGGAGGACATGGCGACTGGGACAATTACTTCTGCCATTGGTGGGAGGAAAGTTAAGACTTCTTTCTTGGTGCGGCGGAGGAAGAACGGGCGGATCATATCGTGGAGTCGTGGGACATTCTCTCTTGTTAGCTCCCCGAACTCTTCTTCGAGCTCTTGGGCATCGATTTTAGGGTCCAGGAAATGTAGTAGGTTGAACAGCTCCCGGGGGTTATTCTGTAGTGGCGTGCCTGTCATAAGGACTTTGTGTTTAATTTTATACCCTTCGAGTGCTTTATACAGTAAACTCTGATCGTTCTTGAGTCGCTGTCCTTCATCCACGATGAGGGCTTCCCAGGGTATATTCTTCAGGTACTGTGAATCCGATAGAGGGGTGGTGTACGAAGTAACGACGATATGGCACTTGAGATCCTTCCCGATGCCACCACGATGGAACATCTCGTATTTGCGCTGGAGTTGCCTAGCCTTATCGGCGCCAAAGTAGGCAACGACACGCATAGACGGACACCAGTGCGAGATTTCGCGTTTCCAGTTGGGAACCGTGGAGTGCGGGACAACGATCAAGAATGGCCAGAGATTGAGATCATTGACCATGACGGACAGGAACGAAATAACCTGAATAGTTTTACCTACACACCATTAGCCCCCTCCTCCCTCCCCCAACCCTGAACACCGCCCCCCTAGAAAAAAGCAGAAGAGAACAAACCTAACCCCATCTCGTCCGCCAAAATCGCAGTCTGTCCTTGATACCACTTATAATAAAGCCAATTCATCCCCTCCATCTGATACTCCATGAGCGAGCCACCCTGAATATAGCCCGGCTGCGTCTTCTTCTCCAGCCTCTCAAACCCCTTCGCCCTCGCAGCACCCTGCTTCTTCGCCGGCGCTCTCGGCAGCTTGACATACGCGCCATGAACAAAGTCCTCATACGCGCGTTTCCAATCCGCCCACCTCTCGCCCTCACTCTCGGGTGGCGGCACCTCCCATACGACATCATCGTACCCCAGTCCCTGGTACTTGACGAGGGCCTCCGTAACTTCGCCTATCCGGCGCAAGTCCACATGGATGTCTTCCCCCGTGGGCACGATCGAACTGTAGTGCACATCAAACACGATCTCGACGCGCAGGAACGACTCGAGGACGGCCTGAGACGTGGTGTATGCCAGCATGGGGCCCTTCTTGATAAAACCCGTGCGCATGGACTGGTGTGCGCCCCACACCCACGACGCCGGCAGCCATTCGGCCTGGAAGTAGGACGTGTCGACGAACTTGACGAGGTACTCGCGCTCGTCTTCGCTGAAGTCGGATATGTCGATTGCGTCTTCGGGCGTGCTGTCGCGGAGCGCGGAGGATGCGGGACGCCAGGCCCGGATCAGGTGGATTTTGGCGGGGTGCGCTGTGCACTCGATGCATTTGGCTTCGAGCGAGTATTCGGCGAGGCGCTGGGCAGCGGTGGAGAGGGTGGATTTGCGGGTTGGGGATGAGAGCGGGGGGAGATGGTCGTAGTGCCATGCGCGGCGGCAGGTGCTGCAGCGGAATAGTAGGTTTTCGGCGCTGTAGAGGAGGTGCCGCGGGACATCGACGTCAGGGGTTCCGGTGGCAGAGACGTCGCCGGATCGGGGCTTTTTGGCGGAATCGCGGAATGGGGAGGTGGACTTGCCGGCGGTGCGGCAGACGACGCAGCGGTCGGTGTGCGGCGCCGTTGGGTCCTTCCGACGAGGGCGTCCGATGCAGCGCTTACACTGTAGGACGAAGTCGTCTTCGTCGATCTTGGTGACGAGGTGCTCACGCCCGGCGCGTGTACCGATGCAGTCGGCGTGGTAGGCGTAGGAGCAGCCTTGACAGTAGACCAGGACGCCGCGGGACCGAGAGGGGCCGACGTCGCCGCAGGTGTCGCAGATGTCGGAGTGGTGGGCCACGAAAGGACCGTCTTCGTCGAGCGTAGGGAAGATCTCTTTCGCGTGCACAACGCGGGGCTTGGTCGGCTTCGCGGGGAGACTGTCAACGTCCATGAAATCATCGTCGATGCCTGGCTCGGTGTAGAGATTGCGTTTAGGGGCTGTACGGCCTGATTTCCGTGTACCTGCCTCCGCGTCTGAGAACTCAGAGTCGTCGACTGGCATATGCTTGCGTTTGCGGTTTGAGGAACGAGGGCTAAGGTGTGATCGGGACTTTGGCTTCTTCTTTTGATACTGGATCAGGTCCGAGACCACCAGGTCGTCATCAGAGTTGTACTGCACGGAGCGGCTATGGGCTAGGCCTCTGTAGGGGAGCATGGCGATTTTCTTGAGGGGCTGAGAGCGGGTGCGGCGCTGGATCCCTTTATCGGGGGACTGGAGCTCGTCGTCGGAGGGCGAGGGGGACGGCGTTTCCTCTGTATGTAGCTGGGCTTTGCGGTTTTCGGCGAGATTGGCAATTCTGCGGCGACGGAGCTCGCGGGTAGATAGCAAAGCAGAGTCTGTACTGAGAGTTCCTCCTCTTTCTTCGTCTTTCTCGTCGTCCTGCTGTTCCTGTTCCTTGGGGGCACGGCGAGGCACCCTGTTTGATAGTGAAGCAGAACCCAAGCTGGGAACTTCGTCTTCGTCATCCTCCACTTGTATCCGTTCGTCCAGATCCTCATCGTCATTTGAAGGTACAGTTCTGGCTTTTCCCCCACTAGACATGCTCGCCCTGCTCTTCGTGGGAGCTTCTGCGCCGTCCGATTCAAGCCCTTCCAGCGCTTCAGGACCGCCCTCCAGCATAAGTAGCATTTCGAACGGAACCTGTATTCGTCAGTACCCATTTCATCTCAACGTTCCCACCAGCATCCACCAAAACTCACCATATCGACATGTCCGTCTGCAAACACCGTCACGTAGCACAGTCCCCCCTCCCCCGTAACCTCCCTGACACACCTATCGACCCTCCTCTCCTCGGGGAAGCTCTGGTAGTCGGCACGACGCATGCCGAGGGCCCCCAGGCTGGGGAGAGCAACGTAGTCTATTTCGAGGATCCGTGAGTCGTCGTGGTGTCCGGTATCGTCCATATCGTCGTCCACGTCGCTGTGAGCAGGGAGGAATAGCGGGGAGGGAGGAGGAGGGTCCTCCCAGTCTTCGATGGAGTGGTATTCTGGCGAGGACATGGCCCTGGCAGTGCAAGGCGGGGCGTGGGGTGTTTGCCAGCGCGGGAAAGCGCGTCGGTGTGGGAAGCACTGGACAGCACGGGCGGACGGGTGGAGGCGAGTAGAAGGGAGCAGACGGATCTCGAGGGGGTGGGAGGGCACTGTGTATGTATTGGGGGGTGGAGGTACAGAGGGGAGCACAGAGGGGGGAGCACAGAGGGGGGGTGTAGAGGGAGGATGAAAGGGGAGAAGTCGGGGATCAATGATTGCTGGGCGACGCGACTTCGCTTAGCATCGCTGAGCCGCACGGGTGTTTGTGTCACCAGCGAAAAGTGCATCGATCATTGACTCTCCCCCTCCGATATCAATCTCCCCCCCCCTCCGCCCCCCTCCGCCCCCTCCGGTCTGTATAACCCCTCCGGCCATACTCCTCCTCAATTGTGCTATGGCTGCCCGCCCATTCGCCCCCGCTCTCCTGAAAAGGTCCCCCTGCCTCTTTGCCCGCTCTGCCTCACTCAATTCCGCCATCAATCGGGGACTGCGCCGTTCCCCCAGGGCCCAGAGGGACACCGAGAAGCCCGCTCCCGCCTTTGCTTCTCGCGATGAGCCCTTCCAGAGACCGGATGGCCGCTCTCGGCCTTCTCCCCGCCTCGACTCCGCCGAAAGCGCCCGCCCCAGTCCTCTTCGAGACTTCGCCGACGAAAGCAGCCGCTCTCCCACCCACTACGTCCCCCGCCTCAGTCCCCGCCTAGACTCCGCCGACGAAAGAAACCGCTCTCCCACCCGCTACGTCCCCCGCACCGAGTCCGATGGCCGGCCTCATTACACCCGCACCGACTTTTCCAAACTCATCGCCCCTACTCTTTCCCCGCCCGAGGAGGGCTCTCCCTCCCCCGAATACTACTCCTGGCGCCCTTTCGCCCGCCCCAACCCGCGCCTCGACAACTCCGCCCCACCCCCGGGCGCCGACTGGACCCCCAAAGTGCGCCGCTTCATCCCCAAGACCAACCCCGACTCCGAATGGATCTACGGCACCTCCGCCGTCGAGGCCGCCCTCAAAGCCCGCAGACGCACCTTCTACAAGCTGCACATCCTCGCCGTCAAGAACCGCACCGCCGAGAACAAAGCCCGCGACCGCACAATGTCCGACCTCGCCGCCGCCGCCGACGTCGAGGTGGTCTACGAAGCCGACAGTGGGCTCCTGGACAGCATGAGTAACTCCCGGCCCCACAATGTACTCCCCCTCCCCCCCCTCTCCTTCTACAAGGCAGGTAGTTGCTAATAAACACATACCAGGGCTACGTCCTCGAATGTCTCCGGCTCCCCAAAATCCCCATCCTCTCCCTCGGCGCTGTAAACCCTACCAATCGATCATTTACCCTAGAGCTCGCGCAGCATCACCATACAACTGGCGCCCTGATCAGCCCGAAAGACTACCAGACCGTTATTCCGTGCCGCAACCCTTCCAGACGATACCCGTTCGTGCTCATGCTCGACGAGATCCTGGATCCAGGGAACTTGGGCGCTATTCTACGGTCTGCGTATTATCTGGGTGTTGACGCTATCACTCTATCTTCTCGGAACTGGTACCCCCCTTCCTCCTCCCTTCCTCCCTCTCACCTCCCTTCCCCCCACCCCACCCCACCACCACTACTAATACACACCAGCGCCCCCCTCTCACCATCATGTCTCAAGGCCTCCTCCGGCGCCGCAGAATTCATCCCGATACTCGAGCAATCGCGCAGCGACAAACTCATAACCACGTCCGCCGGGTGGACGTTCTACGCGGGCACCCCCCCGCTGACCAAGCACCAGGCGCGCCGCGACCGGTACGTGTTTGCGAGCGAGGTGGCGGAGGCGGCGAAGAAGGGCCCGACGGTGCTCGTGCTCGGCAGCGAGGGAACGGGCCTGAGGCCGCTGCTGAAGAAACATGTGCACTTTTGTGTTAGTTTGGATAAAGGGCCGGGAACGGACGGCGTGGTTGATTCTTTGAATGTGAGTTTTCTTGACTTGAGAGGGAGGGGGGAGGGGGGGCTAATTGGGGGGTTAGGTTAGTGTTGCGGCGGCGTTGCTGTGTTCGGCGTTTTTGAGGGGGTAGGATGAGGGGAAGGGAAGGGGAGGGAGGGAGGGAGAGGTAGTGTATGATATGTAGATATAAAACTAGAATCTAGGTTGGTAGGGTTGTTGATATGTAAAATCATAATATATCACTCGGTATTAATCACCGCTAGAAGAACTTATTGTTGAAGCGCCGGTATGTATTTTTTGTGGGTTTAGATATTGACATGGACAGTTATATATATATAGGCAGCGTTTCACCCCAGCTACTAAACTTCGCCAAAATTACGTCTTACAGCAATACCAAACATCCGCTATATATCTCACACTACCATCTTCCAAAACACACCCACCAACCCACACGCCAGAATACAGAATTCGTTAACACTATTACCAGGACACTCGGAACCAACGCCCAAAACCCGCGGGACAAGAGAGAGAAACGAAGCCACAAAGTCGATAGCATACCCCCCAAGAATGTAAGAGAGGGAATATCAATACAATGTACCCCAACACGAATCTCCATGCTGGAGTTCGAGGATGGGGGTATTGTGGGGCTTAGATATACACCCTTCCCTTTCTCACCGAGGAAAGCCTTTGGCAAGTGTAGGAGCTGCCCTATGGGCATTCGCGTAATATCTACATCACGGTATCCCACTCGGCGTTTTTAGGTGGCGGGATTGCAGCAAGTGGTTGAGTTCTCACCGACAGGGTGTTATGCCCAGTTTGCTGTTTTGAAATATGTGCATGTAGCCTGGTACTACGTGTAGAATCTGTATTCTCGAGTTAACCTTGGTTTGGTCAGATACCGTAAGCGAATTGCCTTATGCAATATAGACATTCTATCATTTCCCACTTATTAATCTATTCACTCACTCACTCGGCCCGTTCAACTCGTAGGCCAGAGTGCTCATTTCCCACATTATAGTCTGCGGCCTGGATAACCTCCATAGACACCAAACTGCTAGGCCACTTCTGGAAACCACACAGGATTTGGCTAATGTCAAGAGATCTGCCGGAACTACAGCTGGGCAAGGATCAACGGGCAAAACAATAAGGCCTGGAACACATTTACAGAATTTAAGATGTTTTAGATAAATTAGAGAATTCTAGTGGTAAGGTGGCTTCTTAAGGATCTGTACCACTTGAGTTGGTAATCATTGAAAGGTGTGCAGTAAACCGGAGCCATCTACCGAGTTCACGAGTCGACTGCCTGAGACCCAGCAACTAAACAGTGAAAATAGAAGAATTAAAGACGAAAACACGATATCTACACTCTACAAGAGCTCCTATTCACTACAGTTCTCCCTTACAAAGCGAAAACAGACTCTCCCTCACGCCGAGTGATAGGCAGTGACACAAGAGCCCAAAATGCCGCCAAGCCCTATCTCCCATGCCAGCCCTGATGTCTTGGCTTTCCCCACGCAAGAGAAAAAAAAACCGAAACACAAAACCCCCCCCCCAAACCTTTCGCAAAACGAGAAAGAAAAAAAAAACCCTCGCCAGTTTCCTCTTCCGTGCTTCCTCGCCTTCTAAAAAGTCTCCTCTTGATATCTACAAACCACAATGGCATCGCGCCCCTTCATCAGAGCACTTCGCTCAAACGTCACCCGCCAGATTGCGGCGCCCATCCAGAAGAGGGCTATTGCGACTGCTTTCACTGCCGCAAGAGCTACCGTCGCCGTCACTCCTCGCATTCAGGTTGCCGTCCAGAAGAGGGGTATCAAGACCATTGACTTCGCTGGCGTCAAGGAAGACGTGTACGGTATGTCAATCCCTATCCCAATTCTGTGGTTTCAGTCTTTTTTTTTTGCTAGCCAATTGCTGATACTACTTTTTTGTGTAGAGCGTGCGGACTGGCCTAGAGAGAAGCTCTTGGTGAGTCATTAGTTCTGAGAAAATATTTTTTTCTCTCTCATTTGCTTTTTTTTCTTTTTCTTTCTCTTTTTCTTTCCTTCTCGCCCATTGCGGAAGATGCAGTATCTTATGGCGATGTCTTTGTATAGGAGTACTTCAAGAATGATACTCTCGCTTTGATCGGTTATGGTTCTCAGGGTACGGTCTCCCCCCCCCCGCATTCGCTAGGAAGGGCCTGGGGTATTAAAAGCTAACAATCGCAAAGGCCACGGACAAGGTCTTAACCTGAGAGACAACGGCCTGAACGTCATCATTGGTACATTTCCGTAACCCAATTGCTTCAGTGCATAAAAATATCTAATATAACCCCCCCCCCCTCCAAGGTGTCCGAAAGAACGGTGCTTCATGGAACGATGCTATCCAAGATGGCTGGGTCCCCGGCACCAACCTTTTCGAGATGGACGAGGCCATCTCCAAGGGCACCATCGTCATGAACCTTCTCTCCGACGCTGCCCAGTCCGAGACCTGGCCCGCCATCAAGCCCCAGCTCACCAAGGGCAAGACCCTCTACTTCTCCCACGGATTCTCGCCCGTGTTCAAAGACCTGACCAAGGTCGAGGTCCCGAGCGATATCGACGTTATCCTGGTTGCCCCGAAGGGATCTGGAAGGACCGTCCGCACCCTGTTTAAGAACGGCCGCGGCATCAACTCCTCCATCGCCGTCTGGCAGGACGTCACCGGCAAGGCTAAGGAGAAGGCTATTGCCCTTGGTGTCGCTGTTGGTTCTGGTTACATGTACGAGACCACCTTCGAGAAGGAAGTCTACTCCGTAAGCACCCCCTACTCCCACTCCCACTCCCACCCCCGCATACATAAGCCTAGCGAAACTAATAATAGCCCTGCAGGATTTGTACGGTGAGCGTGGCTGCTTGATGGGTGGTATCCATGGTATGTTCCTCGCGCAATACGAGGTTCTGCGTGAGCGCGGCCACTCCCCATCCGAGGCGTTCAACGAGACCGTCGAGGAGGCCACGCAGTCCCTCTACCCTCTGATCGGAGCCGTAAGTCCAGTTCCGCTCCTTCTAGCCACTATACACAGAACAGTATTAAAAAAACTAACCCTTGAAATAGAACGGTATGGACTGGATGTACGCCGCCTGCTCCACCACTGCCCGCCGTGGCGCCATCGACTGGACCAACAGGTTCAAGGACACGCTGAAGCCTGTTTTCAACGACCTCTACGACTCCGTCAAGACCGGGAAGGAGACTACCCGCTCGCTCGAGTATAACTCTGACCCTGACTACCGCAAGAAGTTCGAGGCCGAGTTGGAGGAAATCAGAAACCTTGAGATCTGGAGAGCTGGAAAGGCCGTCAGGTCTCTTCGTCCCGAGAACAATTAGAATTGATGGGTCACCCCGGGGGTGAGGCAGGGGACGCGGTGGGGGAAGTGTGGAACTTGTAGAAAATGATATTTTGTATTTTTTCATAGTTTGCAAGCTTAGGGAGGAAAAAGCATCTTTTTTTTTTGGTTGGTTGGCTGGTTGGTTGGCTGTTTAGTTCGTGCTTGAAATATGTCGTGATTTTGTCCTATTCTTGGCATCCTCTCCCGAATGGTAGCCATAAGCTGCGAGTTGCCGTTCTCCCCCCGTGGTGCTAAAGCAGTGCGGAGATAGGTGGTAATGATCTTCCCTAGCTTGAACTAGCGAGCTCTTTTTCCGGGGAGTTCGGGGGGTATTTGCATCATGGAGTATCACTCAGGCTCGCCCTAGCAAGCCCAGATACCCCCAGCACAGTATTCGGCCGGAACTAGCTGTTTAGTGAGGAAATTAATCTAATTTACCACCGCTAGCTAGAGATCTCGTTACTGACTAAGATGGGTGGGGTATTCATGTCTTGGAGACCAATGTAATGATAAAGAAGTATTACGTAGGCCATTTATAACACCCTACTCCGAACCTAATTGTTTTTAAACAGCTATAGAAAGTGGGTATACAATTCCAGCTACACAGCTCGAGCTCGAGCTCAATATATCCAAAAGCACGAGAACTTGACACTTTTGTGACACGAGTGATACACTTCGTACAAACCGGTGGATGGCGATACTATACCCCCCCCAAATTAGCTTTGCTAGATCTACTTCACCCGTAGTCTGTCGTTTCTTATAATACTTTCTTTTTATATATATATTATATTCTGTCTAGCTCTCCCAAAATATACAAATTCCGGGGAGCTCAGTCCCGCGCAGCAATCACATCGCGGAAACCCAACTATTCGATAAAACCCCCCTTCCCAGAGACCATAATCTTGGCGTCCATAACAGCCGCGTGGCCATCACGTTTAAGGAACAATACTTAAAACAAGGTCGAGAGAACCGGAAGAGGTGAAGAACAACCCCAACAATACAATGACGAATAGTAAAACCCACGATGGCGAAGTTGATTGCCAGGACTTGCACTGAGCATTGGTAGTGATTAAACCTTTGAGGATGAAATCTCCGTTAGGTTGTTGAAGAGCTATAGAGATGTGAGCTTAGTGTTGTGAATTAGCCGGTATACTGAGATGTCTTGCTGGGTGTTTGTATTTTCGTGGTTGGGGCTTGTGGGTAGGTAGAGTATTTAATAGCTATATCTCTAGCTATAGGATGATTCTTAGTGATCTAGAATGCCCTACGATAGCTATTGGAGCAGAGATACATGTAGCTATGGCGATAAGCTGGGGTACTATTAATATTTAGCAAGAAACCAAGGTAAAATAACATTACTTCAACTCTTTAGACCAATACAGCTACATGTAGTCCTACCAATACTTACTCCCAGCAAAGAAACACCCTCTAGTAACAGCTCCACCAAGCCCATCACCCAACTTCCCATAAATATCAAGCACCATTACCACGCCCCTACCAGCATTCCAATCACAATCCATCACTCGACTTCAGAAGTCCCCCCCGGGGAGCACTCCACACTCTCCTATTCAGGTACATTATCGCCCAGTCACCATTTCCGCGGAGCCCTTTCCCAGTGTGACAGCCACTAGCGTGCTTCTTGAGACGACACCGCGACCAAAATTCATATACGAGGTTTGATCTTCAAGACTGCCTTGCCCGAGTACGTGCTGGATTGCTTTAAGCAAGCGGAAATTCAGACCTGACATGTGAGGGGGATTGATCAACAGCTGATTTGAAACATGGGAGGGGAGATATCTACCAAGGTGTCTTCTGATAGGGGGGTGGGGCTAATGCGGTATCAGTTAGATAGACGCATCACCCTCCGTTATCCAAATTCGTCCGAACGGGGATGTCCGTAACTCGCTATGCTATAGCCATGCTGGACTATACTATACCGTATCCTACGAAGCAGAGAAAAAAGAAAGAAAAAAGAAAAAAGGGAATGGGTTATAGGTTTTCTTTTGAACGTTGTCCTTTTTCTTTTCTTTTCTTTTCTTAAATCGAGAATTCTCTATATTTGTGACTCTCGCATTCAATCCGTTAATTTGCTTTTTTGGGTGCTGGGCGTTGAGTCTCGCAACAAGTCTCCTCGCGTTAAACTTCCATTAGCAGGTACGTATAGATTAAATATCTCACTGGCTCTGCACAGACCAAGTGTTAAGATCTGAACGAACGAGGTAATCGAGATGAAAATTAAGAGAGGTTGTATATCGGGGTTCAGAAGACGGCTATGTTGACTCTGCCTTGAGCTAGGTATCTTAAGTTCATTCCTATTAGCTGTCTTTCAGAGGCTAGGCTAGTTGCAGCGGGATGTTGCAAATTACCGGTTGGGCTCCCTTTTCTTTTTACTAGCTTTCCCACTGCTCATGCTTTTTTTTAATCTGCAAACTCCCCTATCGCTGCTGCAGCTTTCATTTTTCATACTATCCTTAACTTATTAGTCATCTCATTCCTCAAAAATCTGGCTACATTGCATGTGGAAAAAAATAAACCGACCAGCACATTTTATGCTGGCCCACAGACCGCATCAACGTATCTCACAAATACGAGAAACCATCCCAACCCACCCCACAAAAGACCAAAACCTCACGTTTGGCAAAATTATCGGCGAGCACGCCAAAGCGGCTAGAGTTGCATAAAGGCGAAAGTGCAAGTGCTATCTGGGCGCGTTAAGGTCTGAGAGCATCCCATCCCAGCCTTTTCGAAAGATCGGTGTGGCAGAGTAAACGCCAGGCCCGAGCTTCTGTTCCAACCCAAACTTCCAGAGATTATGCGGCACATACAGCAGGGGGATCACAGGGCTGAATATCTGTTCTAAGCGAGTAGTGGCGAAATCGAGTGATATGCAGTGCAATTGTGGGCAACCAACACAGATGCCGAGATTGGGGGTGGGCAAAGGGCACAGATTCAGCAGCATCGTTGGAAATATCGGAATCTTATCTTGTAGAGGAGCCCGGCATTTGCAGTGCCACGGACGGTGACGCCACTTTAGGGATTAAAGTTGTGTAAACCCACATTCCCGCTAAAGCCCACGATAGTGCGAATGTGACCCCGATGAGCTCGCGTGAAAAATGATCCCCAGGAATTAAGCGATGTATCAAGGCACGGGCCCCTACCAACGCGTCTGTCGGTCGCTTGTCTTACCGCGGTATACCGCGGGATTCTCTTTCTCTCCCTAGAGTGCCCTCAGACCTGCCCATATGTGCATGTAAGTACGTGCTCTATTTCAACCAGTCCCTGGATAGAGGTTGCATCCAACCCCACCCCTCGGGAGACACGCGTAGTGCATGGTACTGCTACTCGTTAATTTGTTCGCCGCTCAAAGCTCGGTCCTTCATCAGCAGGCTCTTTGCCTTTTACGACCAGTAATTCCTGACCTTCCCCTTCTTCTTTCTCTCGCATGAAGTGACGATCACGTGCGACATGCGTAAGAACAAAGAAAGAAACTCCCCACAGCTTAATATTTCTATAATATTGTAATTGGGAAAAGAAATCTGATGAAGCTAGGGAAAGGGGAGGGTGAAGGCTCGTACGCGTGGCTTTTCTCCGTGACACCCAGCTAATGCTGAAAAAGTCCCTAACATCTCCAGGCATATTGCCCTTAGCAATTATTGCCTGTGAGCCCTTGAAAAACAGCCATATGCGGGTCTAGGTCCTGGATTAGATAACTCTTGAGGATTTTTTTTCCTTTCTCAGCAGCTAGAATTACTATTGAGTAAAAGGAACCACCAAAATCAGCTGAGGGTTGACGAATTGTCTCACGGCACTTTCTGAGAGAACCATCATAAGATAGGTGCACACCTAAAAGCAAGTAGGAATAGTTTAAAAGATACCACGGTTAAAAAAAATATAGCTTCCTATATTTTCGGTGCTCCAGGACAAACACTCACAAATATGAGGAAACCCATAATGTCTTAGGTATCCCATTTATCTATCTTAGTAGCTGAAGCTCGTAACACCTTCATTATCAAACACCATAGTTGAGTACGATCGCCAAAAATATCAGCGCCCAAGGCAGATAGCGAACTTGACTTCTATCTGAGAACAAGAAGTCCCTGGAGTCGAGTGATGGCTCATGCAGCTAGTGAGGGGTTCCAGATGAGGTTTTGTGTGATTATGACGCGTCCCGGGCGGACCAAGCCGGCACAATAGGCCCACCATCGATAATTTTATGTAACTTAATCAAAGCAGAGATAGGTACTTCAATGTTGAATGATACTTCTGGCTTGGCCACGGGGCCGGGGTTGTCTTGCGTCCAGACCATTTTCCCGGAATTATTGGCAGAGTGGTAAAATTCCGTCTGAATAAAGACCAACAAGTATGAGCCTTGGCACTAATTATTGAAGGTTGGGCACGAGGCACGAGCTGGGGCCTTAGAACTGAAGGTTGTTCTCGGTATTTGCAAAAACGGCTAGGGTATATGTGGTTGGAATAAACTAAAAGAATAGTTCGAACCTTTCGCAAAGTCAGCTTCCAAGGCCACCGAATAGCAATCGAACGAGAAAAATGGGAGGTAATGCGGCTGTTGTCATGAATTAAATTATTCCAGTCATGATCGATGGCTATGAAATTTGCCGACGAGACAAAGCTGTAAATGCTGTTGTTTCACGAGATATGACAAGAAGGAATAGCTTTCAACGAAGATCGGTGTTTATTGATGATGATGTCTAGGAGAGAGATTGCTCTCAAGAAAACATAAATATAGAGCAAAATCGGAAGTCCCATGGGACTAGTGTTAAACTAGCCCCTACCGTAGTGACTCCAGACCTTTGCCTTCCACCCACGCAAAAGTACAAATCAACAAATGCGTTTCAGCCAAGGAAATACTGTATTTATCCTAACCTAACGATCAATTCCATATCGCAATAAATTTAAGAGTTGATTGGCCGTGAAACTATGTAAGGGATTTAATCAACAGAAACGTGGATGAATTCATGAACTAAGATATATTAGTGATCTTTAGTGTCTTGCAGGTCTCAATGTCTGATACTCCCAGCATCACCTGCTAATAATTTTCCTTCTCCAGAGCTTGATTTTATGCATTTGCATTTTGCATTTGTCTTTGACGCCACAACGCTCAAGTGCTTCGATTGCGAGCAAGGCTTCAAATCAACCTTATTGCACATTACTAGAGAAAAAATATAATATTCCTTTATTTCAGTCTTTTTATGTGATACGTGAAATTTCTAGCTACTGACGTCGGAGACTCAGTGTTACTCGAACCCCTTGGGGGGCGATAATTCAAGCTATTGTTACATGTAGTCGCTTATCTAGAATCCAGTCAATATGTGAAGCAGCTACTCTAACCGACCGAAATTTGATAGTGGGGGGAGATGGGATGATGTTGGGATGATGTTAAGGAATACTTCTCGGTCTCTACTGGTACTGTGAAGCTTTGCTAGGTCAGGCTTCGCTAGGTTTCACATAAAAACGTTGTGGTGTCGTACGAGGATTAGAGTTAACGTTGGCACTTGCGCCTTCGGCAGCCTTCCAGGGTTATCCCGGCTTATTTTTAAGCCACCGCTTCCCGGGGGATAGCACAGTCTTTGAGATATCAATATATGGAAATCCACAAACTTGAACAATAAAGTTAGTCTCCAACCCAGAGATCTCATGGAGGCCTTGCATCAATTTCTTCCGAGCTCTAGGCTAAGCGACGGCATCGGTGAAGTAAACGGATATTCCGAGTTAAACTAATGAAGCCGAGCTTAATTCTCCCGAGTGCCAGAATTTCCAAGAAAATTATATGCGGCTTGAAATAGCATTCGATAGCTGTATGTGCAAAGCGATTCTATTTCACTGATAGAACGGCAGCGTAACTCGCTTCCTAAGAATTATTCTTCCGAGAGGCTAAAGCCTGAATTATCTATCTGAAGAAATCGGTGGGCTCGATCGAGGGAGTACGTGGAGTTCAAGTATCGCAAACAAGTCTCTCGGAGAACACTAGTTAGCTTGGTCCACTTAATTTTTTGGTCCACTTATGAGATTCGGTAATGACATTGGGAATCCCGCGTACCCAGCCTAGCATGAACTGGCCAATACAAAATTCGGTTAACAGCTCAAGGGTTTAGCACGACCTTAGAACGAATATACTCCTGATAGTAGTAGACTAGTGGATTGAATAGATGGTCGGGATATTAGGATATGCAAATACAAGCTAATATTAATATCATTGTTGAGTTCTACATACGTAGTACGATAGGGTTTTGTGAATGCATTAGGTGGTGGTGGATTAATGTCATCTGCTGCCTGTTTACTGATAAATTCCGGGTTGATAAACACGTGGTTGAATACGGTCCTCTATGCGTTGCTGGAAAATGTTTGAGTGTCTTATCTTTTTGTATGAAGAGGTTAGGGATTTGAGAATGGCGTTATTGGGACTGTTTCGATGCTGGATGGCTGTTCGTGTCTTGTGTGATAATGTAAGGTAGAGGTTTTAAATACATGCATCTAAGATGGAAATTGTAGCAACCGGATGGCTGCTGCATGATGAGACGATGTTTGTTGATAGAAGAGAGAGCACCTCCCAACCATTTTATCTATAAGGTGATACGATACAGCTCTGTGTCCAACCCACGCAACCAAAACCCCCCAAATAGCACAACAACCCCCATCAACCACCCCGCGTCATCCCCACAACAACCGCAATGTCCGTCCTCCCACTAACCCGTGCCTCTGTCTTCTCCGCCCACGACTTGATCTCCCCTTCCATCCACCTGACCCCGGTGCTAACCTCCAAAACCCTCTCCGCCCTCGCCGGCCCACACACCAACCTCCTCTTCAAATGCGAAAACCTCCAGAAAATCGGCGCCTTCAAGATCCGCGGCGCAACACACGCTCTCGCACGCTTAAGCGACGCTGAACTGCGCAACGGAGTGGTAACCCACAGTTCCGGCAACCACGCACAAGCGCTCGCGCTCGCAGCACGAGAAGCCTCTATCGCGCGGGGATTCGCTATACCGGCGTACGTGATCATGCCGCGTATCTCCACGCCGTCCAAGATTGCTGCGACGAAAGGGTATGGCGCGGAGGTGGTGTTTTCGGGGTCGACGGCCGCAGAGCGCGAGGCTGTGACGAGGGAGGTGCAGGAGAGGACTGGCGCGGTTTTGGTGCCGCCGTATGATCACCCGAACATTATTCTTGGGCAGGGAACGCTGGCGGTGGAGTTTGTGGATCAGGCTGCAGGGCTAGGAAAACCGTTGGATGCGGTTATTGCGCCGTGTGGAGGTGGAGGAATGCTTAGTGGGGTGGCTGTGGCGTGTCAGGGGACGGGAGTTCTCGTGTATGGTGCTGAGCCGAGGGAGGGGGCGGATGATTGTTGGAGGGGGTTGAAGGAGGGAAAGAGGGTAGAGAGTGTGAAGAGTTTGACGATTGCGGATGGGCTGAGGACGCCGGTGGGGGTTAATAATTTTGCGGTCATCAGCAACAGGGAGTTAGTGAAAGGAGTGTACACGGTGAGTGAGGAGGAGATTAAGAGCGCTATGAGATTGGTGGTGGAAAGGATGAAGGTTTTGATTGAGCCCAGTTCTGCAGTGCCGGTTGCGGTGGCATTGTATAATGAAGACTTCAGAAGAGAGATGGAAGAGCGGAGGAAGGCAAAGGGGGGTGGAGAGTGGAATTTGGGTATCGTTATTAGTGGAGGAAATACGACAATTGAGAAGATCATTGAGTTGTTTGGGGAAAAGAAGGAGTAAAGCGGAAAGATCTCTAGGCTGGCTTTTTCTTCTTCTCTATAGACCAAGATTAGAAGGGCACGATGCATGTTTTTCCTATTTACGCCATACCCAACAACATAAGAATATTTATTGTACAACTTCTAAGTCGATATCTCAAACTCTAGAGCTTATCCAGATAGCAGCTTTACAGCCACCTCTAATGACATTGGAGAGGACTTCGTACCCATCTGCACCTTTTGCGTCATGCGCAACAGCAGTATCCAAACTATATATACTCGTCAGCAGAGTTCTCCTAGCTCCGGACGGAGAGGAACACCCACTGTTCCAATTCATCATCTCTAAACTGTCTGATAGTGTCAATTAGTTCCTTCAATTCACCGCTTTTGAGCAATTCCTTATCATCCTTTAACATGTCTAGTAGCGCTCTAATCTGGTCATTGTAATGTCCGCCAATCTCCGTCTCGACAGCCTCGGTACACGCCATTGCAGCCTTCTCCCCTAGCAACGCAGTCCCAACGCCCAACGCATAGCCTGCAACATTCCACAATGGCCGCATAGCCGTCGGGCGGACACGATGCTTCGCAATTAGCTCGTTGAAGGTGTTGAGATGGTGGACTTCCTGATCCCACATATGGCGGATCAGGGGCCTGAGGCGAGGGTCGTTTTTAAAGACCGCATATTGGCCTTCGTAGATGAGGTTTGCACCGAGTTCACCAGCTTGATTGACACGTATCTGGGGGTGGGGAGAGAGGCAGGAGGAGGAGCTGTTAGTGACAATGGAGGATGTGGACTAGGGCGCAGACGTCATCGCTTACAGCACGTTCGAGGAACTCTCGCTCCTTTGCCGTGAGGGGTCGTGGTGGGGATGACGGGGCTGCTGTGTCAGCCGTGCTCGATGCAGCTGAAGAAGCAGTAGAAGCGAGACCTCGACAACGGAGGGGGGGGAGGGAAGAGGTAGCTAGGGCGAGAGAGCGCAATTGAGTTCGCAGCAGGGGAGCAGAAGAGAGAGAGAGAAACCGGTTGGCCATGGCGGCGATCTGGCGGGATTCCAAGTCCTGGTGTGTGATCGAGTGATCGTCTTGCTACTTTGAAACGCAGGAGGAGAGAGAGTTCAGTGCTGGCGGGGGGACGCGACGTCATGCACAGCAGCTGTTGGCCCGGGGATGGCTGTCGCCTGTCTGTACACACTGAGTTTCCTCTCTGCCACAGCACTCTGATACCCTATCCCCCGTGCTGTGCCCTGCCTGCCCTGCCAGACACTGGCCAAACCCTAGACCCTAAATTGAAGTCGCGCCTGCCAGGACGACAGACAGGGCATCGCGCGCTAGCCTCCGTGCTGTGCTGCTGTGCCAATTCTATTCTATCCGATCTGCCATATAACCTCTGGCTGCCCCGTTTCTCTCCTTTCTTCAATTCTCCTTTCTTGCTCCGTCTCTCCCCTCTTCCTTTGTTTGTTTGTCCTACCGAATAAAATAAAACTCGCAACATTAATTCCCCGCTTCGTCTATTTTTTCAATAACAAGAAACCCCCCGTCTGCCGCCCAACATGTCTCTCGATGACGAACTCCTTATGCTCGCTGGCGAGGACGACGAAGACACGAAGCCTTCATCCCCTGCTCGCCGCAAACGCTCCTCGCCTCCCACTTCCACATCCCCCGCGAAGAAACGCTCCAGACCAGCAGCAAAGAAAACATCAAAGAAGAAGGCCAAACACGACGATTCAGATGATGACGATGAAGAGTAGGCGTCCATCTCCACAGCCCCCCCTTTTTTGCCCATCGCTGCTCCACAGCCTTACAGCCCAGCCCACCCTCGCGTGACATCACTTTTTTTTATAAAAACCTAAAAACAATAAAAATTGACACCTCGGCTCCAGCAGCTCATCAGCACTCTCGGAAGTTGCTTCTTCTGAAATCTCGTCACAGAGCGAGCCTGACGAGCCCATGGACCTAGCCTCATCCTCTGACGAGGAGGATAGCGTGCAGGACTTGTACCCGCTCGAGGGCAAGTACAAGGACCAAGCCGACATGCAGAAGCTTATAGCCATGGAGGAAATTGACCGCGAAGCGGTCCTCGCTGAGCGTGCGGCACAGATTGAACGTGCTCAGCAAGACCGCCATCTTCGCAATCTTCTCAAATCACGGAATGCTGCTGATAAGGCGAATGGGCTCACAACAGGAGGGGGGTCCTCTACCAGACGGTCTGCGAGGACTAAGAGCATGCCGAAGAAAAATGAAGAGACTACGAAGCGTGGGAAGTTGGATGAGTTGAAGAAGATTAGAGAGGAGAGGAGTACAAGGGCTGCAGGCTCGGGGAAGCCGGATCGTGGCGAAGATGATGGGCCGAAGCGGAAGAGTCTTGCGGATGAGGACGAGGAGAGACCAGGGTTTGCGGAGGATCTGTATACAACGAAGAAAGAACAGAGGGAGATTCAGGTATCGGATGTGAATAGGGCTAGGATTGGTAGGACGGGGTTGGGGAAACTGTGTGACTATCCAGGGTTCGAGGACACGGTCCGAGGTAATTATTATGCCTTTCAGCTGGCTTTTTGGCCGTTATGCTAACTGATCGAAGATTGCTTCGTGAGGGTGTCAATGTACAATCAAGACACCAAGACAAGCGTGTATCGAATTGGTGTGGTCAAAGGTATGCTGATCTTTTACATTTCTATATGTGTCGTATGCTAACTATCTAGGCTTCGTCACCGGCAAACTCTACACTATGCTTGACGGCAAACGCCGAACGGACAGACATGTCCGTGTGCTGCACGGATCATCCGAGAAATCTTTCGCTATGGAATTCATGTCCGACAGTCCTATGTCCGAGGTACTTCCCTACCCCCATTTTTCATACCACCCCCACTCTAACCCTCTTTACAGACTGAATTCGTCCGCTTCAAAAAGCAATGCGAGGTTGACAAAGTCACCCTCCCGACACTTTCGTTTGTTGAGAAGAAAGCCCTAGAGATCCGTGCTTTAGACTCGCGCACTCTTACCCCCGAGGAGATCAACACGATCATCACAAAAAGAAATAAGGACAAAACCGACCCCGTCAAAGTCGTATTTGCCCGCACAAAACTCCGACAAGCCCGCGAGGCCGCTGCGTCTAAGGGTGATGAAGTAGAGATCTTACGCATCGACAAGGAGTTGCAGGACCTCGAGGACACGCTTGGTCGTTCTTACCATCGCGTCGACTCACAGATGGACCGTCTCAGCAAGCTCAACCAGGAGAATCGCAAAAAGAACATCGCAGAGGTACGGAAAGCTGAGCTGGACGAGAAACGTGCTGCTCGACGTGCTGCAGTGGCGGCCCAGAAGGGCGATTCTCTACCTAATCCGTTTGCCAGAGTGAAGGCAAACGCGAGGACCATGCAAGCCTCAGTCGAGGTCCGAGATGATAAAGCGGATCCAAACTCGCAAGATACTGCAAGCAGCGGGGATACTCCGAATGGGACACCGAAGGGTGTGGGATTAATTGGAAACGGAGCAAAGAAAGGCAGGAGAATGTGTGGTGTCGATGATGTCATTGCGTCTTTGGACTTTGGTATCGATATCGAGATCTGATTCCCCCACCTGCTTATCTTACAGTCATATATCTTGCTATTACTCTGTACTATGCGTTCTCGGGTTGGTGTTTAGAGTTTCTTTTTTTTTCTTTCTTCCCACGTTCTTCAATATGAAGTTCCTAAAATCTAGTCTCCTTCTTGTGTATTTTTCCCCCTTTTCTTCTTACTGCTACAGTTTCTATATTTATGTTTTGTTTTTTTGCGGTTGCTAAACATCTTTTCGATCGGGGGGGATAAAAAGGGGCGTGTTTTTCCTTTTTTTTCGATTTGTGGTATCTCATGGCGTACTCATCTATGATCTTTTTTTTTTCCTGGTATTGGTTTTAAAGGCATTACACGCAGAGCAAGTATTCAAAAGTTAATGAGATCAGGCGGTGTTAAAACTTACGGGGGGGCGTCACATACTGGGGAAATGACCAAAGTGAAAGAGGAAAAAAGAGGCCGTGTGTATTTCGCATTTATCTATCTATCCTCTTCTATCCACCCATCTTATCCATCGTAATTTTCGTCTTTCATGCGTTCTTGATCACATGTGCTGACGACTATCACTGTCGCTGCTGCCCGTTCGCTCTTTGGGGAAATGAAAGGCAGTTTGTCGAGCCATACCAACCGTACTCGACGGACGGCCTGAAAAGGTATCCGGAGAGCTCTAAACCGCGAGAGGCACTTTATTTCAAGGCATGGTGATTAGGCTCCGTGCAGGGCTTGAGAGATAAGGAGAAAAAGAATAAAAGGAAAACGTTTCTCTGAGGCCACTATGCTGTATCCGTGAACTCCAACGGAATTAGTATTCGTTTTTTTTCTTTCTTCTTCCTTCCCTCCGGTGAGTGATAGCTTGTGAGTTAGCTCGTTCTATATTATATCGGCAAGCAAGCCAGGATCTTCGGACTCGTTGAAACACTTCAAATACATGTAGGTAGAGCTATTTTTTACAGCTGACCAGAAGTACTGAAAAGGGAAAGGGAAAGGGAAAGGAAATGACAGAATATAGTCATAGAAAAGGGCCCGTCGCCCAAACATCCGTTTTTTTATCCACCTAATCCTCCCCCCCTCTCTTTATTGTATAATTACATTCCCTTATATATATATACATACGTGTATATATACGCGTATAGTTGCGCTTCTACCAACCATAATGTAGGTGGGTTTACAATCGGACGAATCACGGGAATCGAGATTCCATCTCGGCATCATCCGCTACCCCGGAAACTTTATCTGAGATGGTCCACCCGAACGGGCATGAGGCGATATACGAAGGCAAGGCAAGGCAAATACCGACCGAGTGGCCCCCCTGGTTATCACGAGAGTGTCATATCTCCTCCCGCCCATAACCACTCCACCACTCCCTTTTTCCCTACCTCGCAACAACAGTTCAATAGTTATATGAAAACAAAAGAAAAAAAAAACAGAGAAGCTCAACGCAAATCCTTTAATAGGTAGTGGGAGCCATTCACCCTGGCACATCGGACCACCACCACTTACCGGCGAGAAAGGTATCACATGGACCATCATGATAAGTAACTTCCCCTCCCACCCACCCCCCCGGCTCGCGGGGCATAATTATGGCTAACTCCGTCACCAACAATTAAGCCTAGTGATTTACCAAGAAACACTGCGCAAAATCGCGGGGGGGGGAATACGAACTGGTGATGTTTTCTAAACGCCACCTTTTGCGGATAAGGCCGCAAGCAGCGCCGCGGAGACGAAATATAATATACTCTTTTTTTGGATGAAATAGTCGTCGTCGACGTGATACCCCCGAGCACTATCACGGATTCGTTCAGCGGGCCACGTAATGTGGTTGGTTTTTTTCTCTCTCGCTGATGATGCGGGCTAGATGAAGAAGGGGAAGAAGAACTAAATATTATTGCTTTGATGGTGTTCAATGATAAACTATTGCTATTGTAATTTGCTAACGGAATGTGTAATGGTATAGGTACACGACCTAAATAGGAAACGAAAAAAGAAAAACTCGAGATATCAAAAAAAACGCATGATACATACCAACACAAAAACCACTTCATACAAACTAAATCCCCCCCAAAGCCAAGAAAGAATATCTAATCTCCCAATAAACATACATTATCACTCACACTAACCTTAACAATAAGCCCGTACGCCGGCAAGCCCAATCCGCCTGCCTCAAACTACATAAAAAACGGAAATATTTATATCATAACACACCCTCCGACGGAGAAAAGGAAAGATCCGGATCGAAAAAGAAAGAAAGCTAAACAAAAAAAAAACACGAAACACGAAACAGCTCATCGGTCCCCAACCCAGAATATTTTTTTCACATCATGATCCAGCACGTGTTACTCAGAGTATCTTCTCACACTGCTACATGGCCTTGTCTCAGCTCTCGACCTTGGCGTTGGTTTCAACTTCTTGTTGCTGTTGAGCAGATGCCATCGTTATGCGGGCATGGATGACATTCGGATCGTCTACCCAGTCCAAAATACAGAACCGTTCGACGGGGTCCTCGCTAGAAGACTGTTGCGTGAAGTCTTCCATACTCAATTGAGACACATCGAACGGGAGGATTGGCTGACCCTTGCTTCGGGCTGATATTTGCTGGTCGATCTGTTTGAGACCCGATTCAACGTATTTCAGTCGAAGGGACCGGGATGCGATTGCCCGTGGGAGGAAGGGGATGTTATTGATTTGGGTAATAGGAGGTGGTGGTGGAGGTGTGGATGGTGGAGGTGAGGGAGAGGCAGAGAAATATGATTGGGAAGGCGTCTGTTGACGAGATGTCCGGTTGGGTTGTGAAGCTGGAGTGTCTACTACCATGGCTCTAATGTTTTTGCTAGCCGCCATTTGCAATTGATGGTGTAAAATAGGTGCTGGGGCGATTTTTTATGGAGAGCTGATAACTACCAGTGATACTGGGGGTGCCCAAAGGTCTTACTCAAAAAGTGTTTTTTTAGGTAAGGAAGAAATTGGAAGGATATTCTCTTGATCTTTAGGATTGGTGGACGATACGAGAAGGAGAAGAGGTTTCCTGGTTGGTGGGTATCTATCACTCGAAGACGTGCAGGAAGGCTAATTGTATGCTTGATATATGGGTAGAAAATCTGTTGGTGCTTTTAGCTACAACGTCGCCTCGATGCTGCATTTATGTACTTTTAAATCCCAATACCGGTCGACCAATGCGTCGGGAAAATTCTCACGCTCATCACAGCCACCAAAGGCCACCTCATTGGCTGTTGGCGATGGACACATCTAGGCTAAGTTTGTCAGGTTCTTGCCGGCTGCACTTAATTCATCTCCGTCGTAACGGCTTGGACCTGGGGGCGGGGAAGTAGTTCCGAGTAGGCGGGTGGGAAAGAGAGAGACGAAAGAATATCTTAGAAAATTATCCGCCAGAATAAACGCAAGGGGAGCAGGAGAGTTATGAACGGGCCAAAGCGTAAAAGTGCCTCACTTCACTGCCGGGAAAGACCTAGATACCACAGTGAACGGATCCCCCTCCAAGTGTTATTCCTGAGGGAACAGGCGCAGGAGAAGGAAAAAAAAATTGCTTATGGCGCACACGAGCGGCGTAATCAATTAATGGTAACTTGATACATGATCACCAGCATAAGCTCACGTAAAAAGGCAAAGAAAGGGAAAAAAAAGTAAAATTGCATGAGATAGACGGAGAAAGCTAGTTATGCCCAGTGCACTTCCCAAGAGAATAAAGGGTGGCAGTATCGCGGTTTTCTATCAGGGGGTTACTCGTCAAAGTATTGGACCCATCAGCTTGGGTGTACCGTTATTCTGGGCCGGTTTCCAATGGCAGGACTGGGGCGTGTGAAGTTCCACGGTTGCATGCATGGAACTCTGCTGTTGTGGGAAAAGATGGAATAGAAAAGCGGGGAGGCAACGGGCGCTGGGACACCACCAAACGTGACCCGACACACTGGAATCGAGATGTCGAAAATGTCCATTTCCCATCTCTCCCATGCGCGGGACCCGGCAGTAGTCCTAATCAAGTCAGACCCGAACAACGGAACGATGTTGGAACACCCTGCCCAACACAAAATCCGCGTCTGAAATATTCCAAGCGCTCGCGTATTAGATGGGCGTGGGGGTCTCTAGAGTTGTTTCCCTGCCTCCTCATCTCCAAATTATTTCATTTGGCTAGAGGCTATGAGCGTCTCCACAAGACTAGTCCCAACGGCGGTCCCACTTGATCTTGTCCCTGCTCCGGATGTGGTTGATTGGGATGGCAGGCGAATGGCCGTATGATCGCCTGTTACAATTCGCTAAAACACGCTCTTCCTGGGCTCGGGAGGATACTCATTTCTATTAGATGCTGTTCAGCAGTTATTAGTACCCAGGAGCCTAGACAGAGGATGTTCCGAATTAGTGGAAAAGGCTGAACGACATTCTGCAGCAATACACAAGGCAGAATTATAGCGGATGAGTATGTACCTATCATATCTTGTTTTGTTCTCACCTACATCACTCACCTCTTTATATTTCCTGTTTTCGGAGTTCTTGCACATCCAGGAATTGACAGCATACTAATGTTTTTGAGATTAACATAGGTTGTGCTACGCGGCGATGTCCCAGCCCACCAGGTACGTGAAGAGCTGAGTTACGCAACCAACGTCAGTAGAGAACAGAGAGAGAAAAATAAAGGATTGGGCGTACTTGACGCGTACCTAGTGTAAGTTATGTAAGATAACCTACCTAAATCTTTTTTATGTTTTAGGTTGTATGTGCTGTGCTGTGCTGACCTGAACGTTTTCCCCACTAACCCCACTGAAGCAGGTGAATTGTGGATGTGTAACCTGTCTTATTTATTTCCTGATATGAAAACTGCCGGCTTTTGAGTAACCCGCGTTGCTGGCCTGCACTACTTTGCATAATGGGTAGGTGGGAGGGAGCCTGTACCCATGCCGAAAATATGGGGCACAAGATGAGCATAACACGAACAGAATAGGTGCTTGGGGCGATGCCGTACAACAATGGAGCCATTGCAGGATCGCTGGCTATGACATGCCTTATCCCAGGTGAGATCTGGTAGAAGTTTCTTTTACCGCACCACTTATCGAGGTTCCCGACGTCCGTCCACGGCTTTGTGCCGCATCACGCAGTATCCCGTTAATTTTCTGCCAGGATGCTCGAACGGATCATATACCAAGCAAGACACGTCTATGTCTTTGTTATTATATTATTATTACTATGTGCATCTTGTTATAGCTAGTCTGCCACATCCCTTGCTTGGGGACCGCAGACTGGCCCAACCTTCACACCTGGAATAACGTGCAACTTTCAATGATTCGAGTCAGTGCGCCAAAAAGGCGTGCTGAAAAAAAAATTTCATCCTCCAGTTTTCTGGGGCAGATTTTCTTACAACTGCCTGGATGAGAGGATGTCTGATCAGCACCCGGATATCTGGTGGGACCGTCGCCTCAGGGTTCTGGTGTGCTCGTATTCTTGCACACACATCAAAAACCAGCCGCAGTATACAGAAAATGGGAGAAAAAAGTCGTATAAATTAAAAGGCTACATGTATATGTGGTCGGTCTTAATCGGTCCCTGCTTGGCAGACTTCTAAAAGGCTCAGATACCTGGATCACTCTGGTGGTAAATTGGTCAGTACCCCGAGATAACACACCAAGTTTTTCTTGCATGATATTTACTTTTTTCTTTTCTATCCCCAAAAACACGGTTGGAATGGTTCTGCTGAAACTGAACAAAGAAAAAACAAATAATTAACAAGATATTCTATCAACAATTACATACGTGTATGCTATTAGTAATTATTTCCGAGGTACACTTGCTTAATCCAAACAGATAAAAAAACAGCAAAATCGCTAGCTAGTAGGAGGTGACTCCACTACAAGCACGAGCAGTGCTTCATGATGGGGGCCATGCTACGATTTCATTACGGGCTGGCCGTTTATTCACAATATAGTCCTCACATTGCGTGGATGTCTCGGGGCTCCAATAGCAGCACATGTGGACGGATCTATCTTCCATTTGAATGGAGAAATTGGGATTGGTTAAAATTAAATCTTTGAGACCGCGACTAGTCACGAGGATCCTTTATCTGGAAATTCGTTTGAAGAAAAAAAATAGTGGCCTTGACCACTTTATAGTTACCGGAAAGCCGGGAACTGCACGGACAAGTGAGTAAAAGACAACCGGGCATTCCTGAATAATTGTAAACCTTGGGGGCGTCAACCTGTGCGGGGTTATCAAGCATGATCCTCCGCATAGTTTGCACCGCCCCGTATTCCACTGTTCGTTTGTTTTCTGAGCCTGGTAAAGATTTCCTAGAGTTAATCCTATACTTTTTTTCGAGTATTCGGGACCTGAGAATTACCAGCGGATACAGCGGAAGCCCACAAAAATGCACTGAAAGAGTACCTCAGTGGCAACACCTCTAGAGTCAATGCGATGACTACGTGGCCACAATGCCTATGCAACGACTCTGAATAATATTTTATGACGCATCTTATAAGGGGAAGTATTACTTCCTGTGATTATTTCTCTGCAGGATTTGTATCCAGCAGCTCTTAATTCTCCACTGCATTGCTAGCCAAAGCGTCATATGTATACGTTTCTCAGGTATTGCATTATTTTCTACTGAACCAAGAAACCAGAAATCAACCCGATCACTTCGATTCCCCGTGAAATTTGCAAGATCACTGCAGGAGAAAAACAAAACGCACCCCGGAGCATAAAACAAGCACATTTTGCTTGCCTTATGCCGGTAACTCTTACCTTATCAGCCAAATTCTCTGATAACTTTTGTGTATCCTTGATTGCATGTTTCGCCCTTTTATCCACATTCTTAGAAAGTTCTCACAGATTCGTTTCAATGAGCACTTGCGCAGCTAAGACATACACAATAGTTACGAATAGAGCATCGACGCAACCTTTCGACTCGTACACCAACCCTACACAAAGTCAGAATGCCTCGTTCAATCACCCTGTTTGTTTAATGCGACTCAAAAACGAGCCCTCGTTGATAGCTTGAGCTTGAGCTTGAGCTGCTACTGCTCTGGTTCTAAGAACTAAGGTATATAAACACGTTTGAATTATCTGTCTTTTCTCAAATCTTCGGAGTATCTGAAACCTGCATATTATCGAGTAGGTATACATGTGTGTGACTTTGCCACTTGATCCTCTAAACCGTCGAGTCCTTGGTTTCCTGTCCTTCTTATAAGCATTTATTATTCGTACGCCTCTGAAGCCCCTCCGGCCGGGCTGTCTCATACGGCACTGATTAGAATAAAATATGACTTTTTCCGAGTCTTGGAAACTGTCTTCCTTAACGGATATGTAGGTATGCATTTATTCTTACAAGATTCCCTTCTCTATACGCACACTATGCATCTACCTTGCCACGCCGGACGAATCCTCCCTAGATGCGAAGTGTTCGCCCGGCAACGGAGTTGAAGCACAGTGGTAGCTATGGTTGTGCAGGTAGGCGGGAAAAGACTCTAAGTATTCTAGAAATACAATGATAACCCATAGCTAGACACATAAGAACACATAAGAGTCATAGTAAGGGATTTCCATGGCGAATGATAACTCTTACGGGGAAATATTTCGACAAAAACAGGATGTCTAAACCCAGGTTGACAAAAGATCACCTGACTAGAATCTGGAATCCATCATTGCCATTACCAAGCCTAGCTATCCATCCCCTTATCCACACTGTGCAGAATTCGGTTAACGCTTCTTCTGACTACATATAGTTTGTCATCGAATCCTCGCTCCTCACTCGCTACCAAACCATCGGGATTAAGATAGATGTTTTACCTGGGCCCTCTTGTGTTTAAACTAACCAGGGAACAACCAAGGAAATCCAAAAATTTCAAGCAAGCGGGACAAGACAAACTGTTCGGTTATCGGGCAACACTCACGAACAAACGAAAAGAGTGAGTTGCCATGATAATTACAAGCGCGAGCGTTTTCCCAATACCCTCGCCTTATCACGATAAGAGTGCCGAAACCAAGCCCCGATGTGGAGTACCGCTGTGATTATATAATGCACGCTAGATATAGCGCAATTAACGTACCACTACATATAAATTTCTAGTCAAACAGGTACGTCTCGCCTAAGCTTGCTTACGTTAAGCCAAGCAGTGGGTTGAGTCGCATTTGTCCGCGCCTACCACAAACGTATCCGAATAGGAGTAAGCCCACATAATTGTGCAAGGGGTGGATGCTTGTCTAGCGACACGTGGGTGATCGAGCGTTTAAACTCTATGGGCAAGGCAAACCGTTGGGAAGCACGTTATCGGCCGGAAGACCCAGGCTACTTAACGCCCGAGATATTGCTGCAATCCCCGGCAATCTCCTCACTTGGGGCGAAACAAAACCGGATTCTGCATAGAAAAAACAAAGGGTCGCTGTCCAAGGCTTTAAATTAACTCGGGGAAAGTTGGATAACAATAACACGGATTACCAGGGACAACAATTCGTGCCAACGGGAATCACAATATTTAGCTGGAACCCTAGCTGGAACATTACATCCTAGTAAGACTCCCATCCATGCACCCACTCCCTACGACCATCCATGTCTGAAGTGTACCACCGCAAACAGATATCCAATGGTAAGGTCGAAAAGACATTCTAGAAGTATCAAATAAGAGTCTGCTGAACTCCTTATAGCTACAGGTAAGGGCCTCGACCCACGAAAATATTTACTGATTACGCTGCGGCAGATTTAGATCTGTTAAGAGCCATGGTGTAATTGAGTCGACCAAACTCTGCCCGTCTCTTAGACAAATGCCTTGCCTGCCTTGCGATGTCAGCTTACGGGCTTGGGATGTTTAATTTGATGGAAACTAACTACTCTTGGCATAGCGAATCTGCTGCGTAAAGAGCTACATATGTGAGTGATCTGTTGTAGCTTTCTACGGAAGTCCCCGGGTATAGGGGTAATCTATGAGTCTGAGAAATAATTCATCCAACCAGGATCCAATTGTTCAGTTGATCCCTATGTTTCAGAAGTTGGCTTCCATCACTAACTAAAAACTATCCTGCAGTGGTGCATCTTAATTAGACTTGAGACGTCCACAGATTTCTATAGAAAAGGGATATATCAGAGTTACATGTACGTATGAACTCCTGAGGAGACTGGTGATCTGTGTAATTAGGCCGGGACCTATGTCTTGATAAGGCTTGTGACTTTTTTAAGCAGCTGTGAATCACATACCGCTTACTGCCTTAGAGGTACTCGGGGGCAAGCTAAAATTAAAGAACCTGAACATACCTTTTGTTGTGAGCGATTTTGACTCGCCCGAACCTAGTACATCGGCGGTCAACTCGTGCTTGCATATTCGGTTTCTTTATGCTTGCCCCGAGCAGTCGGGGAATATAGTTAGGCTTGGTCCATTTTACTAACTACATGTAGCTGCACCTTGATGTTATTTTCACGTTCCTCCGGCCAAAATCGCTTTTGGACCGAGTCTCGCCTATGCTTGGCGGTGCTTGGCTGTGCTTCTACACTCCCAATGGTCATCTGTTACCCTCTCGTCGGCCAAAACTGTCGCCGATGCTTTCAGCTACGAACATACATACATATGTACCCTCGCTTGGGTTACCCACGTGTATTTATTTTATTTATTCACTCGTTCTCGCTTGGGTAAAGGCTATATATGTGTGTATTTAATTCTTTATCGATAAGTACATGTAGTTCAATAATATGGGGTCTTCTATAGAACCTCTGAGTGGTCTCTGGTGCCCAGACTACAATTAAGTTTAGTTTTCTGTATACAACGCCCCCCTAGAGCAAAATTTCTTGAGAAAACTACGCTCTGATAACACCTCAGTTGTGGACAAATTCAACTTCCAGCGCTAGAGACTGCTTCAGACAAAATTAGTAGATTTATGAGAGTCAGGTGGATGTTTGGAAGCCTGGGTATGGGGTATTTCCTATTGGTCAGATGGCTGTCCATAGATACATGTACGCATGCTTCACCTGCATCTCTCTCTCAATTAGGAAATATAATGTACCCATAATGAGCGGGGTGCATAGGATTTCAGCTATTCTCACATGCTTCCTGCATAAAACCCGTTGTGGAGGGATGCATACCCTGGCTTTTCGGTGAGAAAACTGATCGAGTGATACTCTATGAGTAATTTCGAAACCCTCGCACAAGTGTGTTTTTAATAAGATGAATCCACCTATCATGGGAATTTCTGAGAAATACTAGTAAAAACCCCTCTTGTGATTTTGCGACCCTCTGAGTCTTTAGGGCACTCAAGCAGATAACAAAATGTTTCTCCAAGTTACTACTAGAACTTCAGAGAGTATACCTTGTCAGTTCGGTGCTCGATATACATCTGTGTTGATCCTATTTTGTATTGACGTAGACCTGCTTAAGCATACGCGTACATAATTGCCAAAGAGGTAGAAGAGAGCAGAAACTGGAAGGATGCTTGTGCTGAATTTTTATGTAACTGTTGTTGAGCTACCCACTCCGAAAGAAAAAGAAAGACGCAACGCAATGCATGAGGGATTGTTTGCTCCCGGAAGTTACCTATTAGGTAGCCTATGAGTAATTTAAATAATATTGAAGAGTAATTTAAGGTAAAAAAATATTTTGGGGGCGGCCTGGCTAAACTCAAACTCAGACTTATCTGCAGCACCTGGAAGTGAAATAATCATGCCAGCATCAAAGTATTGGACCCTTGTCCCTTGAAGGGCTCTGGGTCGCCGTTGTGGCGTTGTGGGCCGTATAGTGCAGACTCAGGCGACGGTTAGTAAGCTCTAATATTTAACGTTGTCTAACCATAGGAAGAGATTATTATTTTTTCCGGCCGCACACCGCGATATTGGGTGCGTCGCCCTTCGCCAAAAAATGTTACCACGATTACCAAGTAAGCCGTTCGGTAGCCGAGGGCCTGGTGACAAGGTTATAGCGGAAGGATTGCATAAATTGCTGGAAAAGGGTATCGGGCGTCGGGAAGAGCACTAGTATTCAGAAAAGAATTTCAGTGTGTGATCGACTCAGGGATACCCTAGCATCGCAAGAACGGCGACGTAGGCAGCTCCTAAAAAATCACCGATCAGCGAAAATTGTTTTGAATTCCAGGGTTTGGGCTTCAATACCCCGCAATAGCGGCAGAATCAATAGTTCGTTCATTGTCATATCTTCCTAGGTAGTTATGTTCCTTCCCATCTGTGGCAAGATTGTAACTAAGTGTATAGGGTGTAGGAAATCGATACACATCGCAACCATGGGCCCCCTCATACCAACTCTATACCTACAGCGAATTTCCCTAATAGTAAATAACTCACCGCAAAAGCGATAACCAATACCATAAGACTGGACTTATATAGGGAACTTATATCCAAGTCGAAGTTTGTTTTGACACAATATGGCGATAAACTCAAGATCAAGTGAGATCTGCATCACTTCCTTGCTCTCTATGCATAGATGCACACATGTACAGAAAAGCTCATAGGTGGTAATGCAGGAATAGATAACGGAGTTGAGGCAGGTAGATTTCGTGGGTTATAGAGTAGTGATTAAGATTAGAGGAGGGAAACTCAACAACCAGCAAACCATCGAAGATGGGTAGATACTGAGAAGCATGTGATAAAATAGTAATTTTTGGGTGATTAGTTCCACTGAAGACTGAGTTTTGCTTGCTTGAGTGCATGTGATTTGTGTTAAGTATGTTTCAGCAGAGTTGGAAAGCCCATCACAATATATCACTCGACATACTTTGCTCCTGTGGCTCTGACTTATCTTTTTCGGTCATCTCCGTAGGTGTCTTGGTAGCACAACAAAGATGTCCTTAAATTAAATGCTTTGTCCCTAAACAGTTTGTTGGGCATGTCTCAAGCTGCTGTGGAATATCTCGCTAGTCGCCGAATCTCTTTTAAAGGGCTGTAGACAGCTCATACTTAGAATTCGCTCCCACTCCGTATGCTTACGCAGCGGCGGATTTCTTGCGCCGCCCAGAACCTGCTTAATATCTGAGTAACTTCTTCGCGGTGAGAGGAGGCTTTGTGGCTCCGGATCCGTGGTATAGAGAATTGAGAAATTGATAAGGTGTGGAAATATGATTAGTTGATCTTAGCATTATTTAAAATAGACGCCTATCCTTCAAGGAGATTTTATTTTTTTCTTCAATAGAAATTGGATCTGGAATCACTCCCGCAAGCCGTGCTTCAGGTGTCAAAAGTAAAACAGGTGAACCAAACTCAGCCATGGGCAGAAAAACAAATAGCAGAGTACTCCACGTGTAAGGTGGGTCCACATGGTATCCTACAGAGTAAATCAAGTTCCAAAACGCCACCAACACTCCTCCTCATGCTGGCGCCACACCATGAAGGGAATCCAGTTTCGACCATATCTGAATCAATAACGCGATCACATGATCGCCCTGTAGACGCCCATTCCTACTAAACTGGCAGCGATGCCGTAGATTCCCAATCTCCGAGCACCTATTCCCCAACGTGTCTTGGCCATCGCGATGGCTTCTTCCCGTTGGCGAAGTTGGGAGCGACCAGAGAAGAAGGTGTATGCCCCAAGACCGATGAATGCAACAGATCCTGGGAAAGTTGTCAGCTCAGATTCAGTAGTGTGCTGGAGAAACGAACGAACGAACCGATAGCCTTGCACGGGGTGCAATCTTCCTTCATGTCCTCGCTAAGTATTTTAGACAAAGGGATAGGTGCATCGAAAACGGGTTTTGATGATTCGCCCACCATATTCTTGTGTCCGTCTGTCAGCTCAGCTGGATTGGTTTTTGGCAGGTTGTCTTCTTGAGACAGAGGAAGCGAGAAAAAGAAACCTCGAAAAAACGCCAAGAGCTGTCAAGCGCAGTGATTGGCCATGAGCGACGTCACCCCAACTCCACATTCTCCAGATCCCCCGATACACGATCAGAATCCGAATCATCTTCATCTCAAAGAGCTTCACCGGAACCGGCAATGAGTGCTGTCGAAGCTCTGTACATTTTTGACCGCTTCTCGCCTACGCCTACGCCCATACTACAGCATGAATGGCGTTCCCGGCAGGCTACCACGGCGGTGTCACTCCTCTCGCTGTATAATTCACATCCATCCCCTAGACCCTCGCTAATATACCTCCCTAATACGTCCCCGCCAACTCTATTATTCAATATAATCCATAATAATCTATTGTTTCTGTCACCAACGACATCAGAGATAGAGCCGTTACTGGTGTTGGAATTTCTACACAGGGTTGTCGATGTTCTAGAGGACTACCTGGGTTCTCCGCTGCTGGGGACCAAGATCGAGTTCAACTATGACATCGTTGCTCAACTGCTGAATGAGATGTGTGACGACGGGTTTCCCTTTACGACCGAACCTAACGCGTTGAGGGATGTGGTTCTGCCACCGAGTTTAATGGGGAAGCTTTTGAGCAACGTCACTGGCTTACCAAGGTGAGTTGGTGGTCATGGAATTTATTCCAAATCACTATTCGCCGCGGGTTTGCGTATTCTAATACATTTGGAGCCTCAGTGCATCCTTAGCTCCAGCCCCCGCACAGCAGCTTTCTACTATCCCTTGGCGTCGGTCTAATGTCCGTCATACCAACAACGAACTCTATGTGGACTTGATTGAGCTCATCACTGCAACCATTGCCCCCTCTGGTCGACCTCTTGCAGCACGCTCAAATGGTACGATAGCATTTACCTCGAAGCTCTCCGGGGTCCCCGACCTTCTCCTCACACTCCAGACACCCTCGGGCAACAAACAGAAGCTCGGTGCTGCCCCATCATGCGGGCTTGAGTTCCCGGTTTTCCACCCTTGTGTACGACTCACAAGATGGAGAGATAGACCTGGTGAACTGTCTTTTGTTCCACCAGACGGCAAATTCGTATTGGCAAGCTATGAGATAGACCTATTACCATCATCCACGAAAAGTAGTACGCAGCTTCAACTCCCAGTCACAGTAGAGATCAAGACCGCGCTCGGTCCTCAATCTAGCGAGTTTGAAGTACGAGTTTTCATATCTACCTCCAACCTTACGCCTATTGCCAACACCGTCTCCTCCTCTGGCGCATTCGGATCCCGTTCCAACAGGAGCCCGGCTTTCGGTGGCTCAAGCAACAACCCTACTGTTGAGGAGGTTAGCATTACGATCCCTCTCCCACCCGCAGTGAAAACACTCGTCGGCACGCGTTGTTCCCGCGGAGAATTTCATCATGAGAATCGGGGAGTGACATGGAAGATCCCCGTCTCGGGCTCATTTTCAACGACAGGTGGGACGGTGACTTTCCGGACTGGGGTGGTGGTCAAAAATACGGCCGAAGATGACGACAGTGACGAGGAAGTAGTACAACACGATGATGGGGAGTATAAGGAGGATATGCCAAAGGACGTAAACGGCGGAAGCGCGGCTGCGAAGAAGGATAGGGAGAAAAGCAATAAGAAGGTATCTAGAAGGATGGAGATGGCAATGCCACGTTGTGCATTGATTTCGTTTTCTGTAAAAGGGTGGCTAGCAAGTGGGGTCAAGGTAGAGAGTTTGAGGATTGTAGGTGGGAAGGGGTTGGGAGAGGGAGTGAAGCCGTACAAGGGCGTAAAATACCTGACGAAGGCGGCAGGCGTAGAGGTTAGATGTTAGGCATTGGTGACATAAGTTTAACTGGCGTTTACAAGGTGTAATTTAGTTTGTACATTTATACACATTGGTGTGGAAGGCTATGTGGGCAATAGAGGTTCTATGGTGAGATGAATTGTTTTGGGCTTTCCAAGGAATGATAGAGCTTCAAAATTTTTTTAAATTGTTGAATAGTGCTTACAAGCACCATAAATAATTCGAGATTGATTCACTACTTTAGAATTATTATAGGGTGGCTGGGTTTTGCAAGGAATTTCTGAATCCCTTGGACTATATTTATGCTAGTCTAATTACAAAAGAAATATATAATTTTTTTACTCAAGTCCACCAGACAGTCAAGGAAACAAATAGTAAAAAGGTAAGATAAAAGTACGATCGAAGAAAATTTCAACTTACAACTACGGAGTCTCTCTGAGTCGAGTAGTTAGACGAGCAGGTGGTTGCAATTGGGTCCATGTCGTCATTTGTCTTGTGACTTCATTAACTCTAAAGCTCAAATAACAAGAACAAACTAAGGAAGGAACATACCTGTGGAGCTTTTTTTTGTTTAAAAATTTTATTTTTATTTCTGGCTGCGGTTAGACCCCCGAGCGGGTGAGCAAGTTCAGCGGGGAACAAGCAGTGAGGCGACTTGGCCGTGGCGTAAACCATGGTATAGACGTCTTGATATCCGAGACTATTGTCAAGGCGAGAGTAACATTGGAGATCTAGTGATTTCACCCGAAGGTCCAATGCCTCTTTTTGGGTTGGATTCTCCTGGCGGAGAGTTGTCCAGTGAGTTGGTTGGATCTAACCGCATAAGCAGATAGAATCCGATTTTGATTAGGGATAACACAAAACGCAGATAGATTTAACTCTAGGCTTCTTAGGATCTGTAACAAATAGTTACGGAGTCTGTCCTAGATTATGGATCGTTTGAGAACGGCAATCTAGGCCTTTTTCCTTAAAAAGAGATGACCTTACGATTGGTTGGATTGGCTGGATTGGCTGGATTGGCTTCTTATATAGAAGACATCCTGGAATGAAGGGGTTAGGAGCGTTTGCTTGTGCAAAAGCTACCCGATTGAATTGAGCGTGGATACTGTGATACTGTTAGCATCACCATGTTATGAGCGTGGGAGCTGTAAAGATAGCATAGACGCAGACTGCGAAACGAAATGGCAAAAACATAGCAACAACATTGGTGAAGATCAACAGGAAACAACAAACAAATGTGGAACTTGAGTATGAGAGAAACTGAAACATGGAAACAACTGATCCCTGCTGTCTGGGGTGGCTGGTTGTAAAGGAGGAAGGGGGAAAGGAGAGCAAGCGACGAAGGTACCGGTATATGTATGCAACAACCGAGGCAGGGCAAGAAGCCCCAAGCTAACCGGGTCAAGTACCGCGTGATTGGGCGAAGTAATCAATCAACTTGGGCAATCCATTCTTGTAGAGAGCCCCGAATAGGTCTGGCTATCCGACATTGTTCACGTAGGGTATCCCGCTTCTCGGTGGATATTGTTTCACAGCTATCACTCGGCTTTCCTCTTTCAACTTCAAGGGTGTTTCGATGCAGATGATGGAGCGAAATAGTAGGCCAATAAAAAATATGATCGAAGCTACACAAAAAGAGCACAGCTTATCGCAAGCTTCAATACTGAATCCGATCTCCAGCACCCTTATCAGTAATTATATTGCCGTGAAGTGCTCCGAATTGAGCAAGTTACCCTGAAATCAGCCTCAAACCGCGGGGTTGTTTGACGAGTCAAAAAGCCCCACCCAACAAACAAACATAATAAGAACACCAACCACCTACGAAATTTGGAAGAAGGCATCTACCCCGACTAGAAAGTACACATACCAACAGATCAATAGTCAATAATGACTGAACCTACTCCTAAAGAGGTCCTCCTCGCACCTCGTTTTGCCGTCCTAGGTCTTGGTGACAAACCTCTCAAAGAAGCCCTCCGAAACAAGAAGATTGCCGCAGCCTGGGTCGAGACCCTCGAAGAGGCTGGTATCCAAGGCGATAGTACTGGAATCGACCCTAAGATTGGTGGCGCACTTGCGGCGTTGGTGACATCAACGAAGGATACAGGCTCGCTTGGTGGGAAGAGGGAATACATTGCAAAAGCTATTAGGGATGGGAGAATTAAGAGCAATATCCAAGTTAGTGCAGCAGTAAATTATGTCAAGGGCCTGAAGGGGGAGATTGATGAAGAGGTGTTTAATAAGGAGTGTGGTGTTGGTAAGGAGCTCCAAATTTTCAGTTGGACTATTTAATAGAAGCAAACTTACGCAGAAAATTGTAGGTGTTGAGCTCACCCAAGAAGAAATCACCGCTGTAGTAGCGGAATATATCGAGAAGAATAAATCCACAATACTAGAACAACGATATAGAGCATTGACACCGACACTGATCAATGTGAAGGCTACCACTGATCTAAAATGGGCTCCTCCGGTTGATGTTAAAAATGCAGTCGACATCCAGCTTGCAGCTTTACTAGGACCAAAAGACGAAAGGGACGCACCCCCAAAGAAACAACCTAAATCTGCTGCAGCAGACACCAAGCAGAAGCCAAAGGGGGGTAAGAAGGATGAGGAGGAAGAAGTGAGCAAGAATAAGATGTTTGAGGAAGGATTCTTGGCAAATCTCCATAAGCCAGGTGAAAATGAGCAGATCGTAGCGAAGAACATGGAGGAACACTTGAATGCTACTGGGGGGAAAGTTTTCACTCGATTCCCACCAGAGGTTTGTTTATCTTACGTATCTGAGCGAGATCGTGAAACTGATGGAAAAAATCATAGCCAAACGGTTATCTCCATATTGGCCACAGCAAAGCCATTACTGTCAATTTCGGATATGCCCGCTACCACGGTGGTGAATGCTACCTCCGATACGATGATACTAACCCAGAAGCTGAAGAAGAATGCTACTTCACTGCGATCCGCGAGATTATCGAATGGCTCGGATTCAAGCCCTTCCAGATTACCCACGCATCTGATAATTTTGACCGTCTATACGCTCTTGCTGAGAAATTAATCAAATGTGATAAGGGTTACATATGCCATTGCACGGCTGAACAAGTTAATGCGCAGAGAGGAGGTGAGAACCATCGCGGGCCAAGATCCGAGTGTGAACATCGATATAGACCTATAGAGGAGAGCTTGGAGCTGTTTAGGAAGATGAAAGATGGTGCATTTAAGCCCCAGGAGGCGATGTTGAGGATGAAGCAGGATATTCTAGGGAGCGGGAATCCGCAGATGTGGGATTTGACAGCATATAGAATATTGGAGGCAGAGCACCATAGGACTGGGGATAAGTGGAAAATTTACCCAACCTATGACTTTACGCACTGCCTTTGCGATAGCATTGAGAATATCTCGTAGGTTTCCTATTCATTTATTTTGCAATTTCCAGTCTTTCAAAGCTAATATCGGGGTTTAGTCACTCGCTCTGCACAACTGAGTTTATTAATTCTAGAGAGTCTTACGACTGGCTCTGTAACGCTCTAGAAATCTACAGACCGCAGCAAAGAGAATATGGACGTCTCAATTTGACTGGCACGATTATGAGCAAGAGAAAAATTGCTCATCTTGTCAATTCAGGCCGCGTTCGCGGTTGGGACGATCCTAGGCTCTACACTCTCGTCGCTATCCGTCGCCGCGGAATTCCGCCTGGTGCGATCCTCTCATTTGTCAACGAGCTCGGCGTAACCACTAGCCACACCTTCGTCCAGATCAAACGCTTCGAACAGACCGTTCGCCGCTATCTCGAAGAGACCGTCCCTCGCCTTATGATGATCACAGATCCCATACCTGTGATTATCGAGAACCTCCCCGAGGATCACTTTGAGGAATTCGATGTGCCTTTTAAGCCGAATGATACCAAGCTAGGCGAACACAAAGTGCCCTTCACGAGAACAGTCTATATCGATCGTTCCGACTTCCGCGAGGTGGACTTAGCAGATTACTTCCGTCTCGCACCAGGCAAGTCAGTCGGACTCCTCAAGGTTCCCTCTACAATCCGCGCCACCAGCTTCACAAAGGATGCCAACGGTAACGTCACGGAGGTGCGTGCTCACTACGAGAACGACGCTCCGTTCAAGAAGCCAAAGACATACATCCAATGGGTTGCCGACTGCCCCGCCAAAGGCTCTCCTGTAAAAGTCGAGGCAAGAGTCTTCAACCAGCTGTTTAAGTCCGAGAACCCAGAGGACAATCCAGAGGGCTACTTGGCCGATATCAATCCGGATAGTGAAGTAGTCTTTCCGAATGCCATCATCGAGACTGGGATTCACGAGGTGAGGCGTCGTGCGCCCTGGCCCGAGTTGGAAGGCGAAAAGGACAAGAGTAAAATTGGCCCAGAGACCGTTAGGTTCCAGGCACTGAGAGTGGGATATTTCACGTTGGATTCGGATAGCACTGAAGATAAGATCGTGCTAAATCGTATTGTTACGCTGAAGGAGGATGCTGGAAAGAGTGCTTAAATGCAACAAAGTGACTGCTTGTAGGAGCATGTATAAGAGAAATGATTGATCGGAGGGTTTTATGATGGCTGGCGTTTCCTATACACATTTTTTTTTTCTTTCCTTGAACTTCTTTTACAATTGTTCAACGACGTATACATGTAGCGAACGATGAATCGAAAGCAAACTAGATTAATCTACGCTATCAACCTAGAACGTGATCGACTACCATCGTCGCTTCGTTGTAACGTTATCCCTTCGTCTGGATTCAGGTCCGAGGCCTAACATGCAACCTAAGCCGACTGGGTAAAAGGCAGAGCGAAGGTGTTGTGATAGTATGGTCTCTACCAGCGCAACTAAGTTCAGGTGTGTGGTTGATCTCACACCATCTTCACGCCAAAAGGTCGTGAAAACCGGGAACAGATTAGGGGATGTAAACCAGACCCTACTTTGTCCCGCCCCAAGTAATATCACACGGCAAAGCATCAACGATGCACGAGCATACGTCGCGAGTAAAAGTCCAACGATGAGCAAACTGTCTAATACGGATGAGATATCAGAGACACTCCGTACCCTGAACGAAACCAGACGGCGAAGCACAATGTAAGACTGAAGCCGTGACCGCTGTAACGAAATTTCACACAGTGCAAACAAACCGGCGACAAAGAGACATGAAACCAGACAAACACTGTAATCCAACCCGCTCTCACCGGAGGCGCAGTAGTAGCCGAAGCCGGGAGAAAGGCGTAGCAATTAGCCGCTATAGTTATAAAATACTTCAAGCCTTATATTAAGTGATCAGTGCCCCCTCAGGCCAGTTTCCAAGAGTACTTTTTTTGTATCCTGATTCGGCGTTCCTCTTGTCGCCTGCAGAGCGACGGCGAAGTTGAGCCGAATCTAAGGCGATCAGACTCATTTTTATCTCTGTTATTGGTGTTGCTTTTTGCGGGACGGCGAGATTAGCAGCCTGGGCCTGTTCGCGCGGTCAAGCCTTTTTAATCCGCCCCTTTAGCTCCAACCGGGCTCGATAGCAGTGGGGGGGTGCTTCCCCGGGAACTGCTAAAAGACCGTACTAGATTTTCACGCAAGGAACCGGCGTGGCAGAGGGAAAAGCGAAAGGTGGCATGCTAGATCGACGCGGGAACGGGTGACGTGCTGGCAGAGGGGGAAAACTGTCACATAAATACGCTTTTATCGGTCTCGGGGATCAAAGTGGTTGGGGGCCTTGTTTTTAAGACACGAATTGTTTGCAGACCCATATAAAAAGGCCCGAACATACGCGTTGCTAATTATTTTGATTTCGGTCCGCAAAAGTTAATATGAATGCAAGACAGAACAAGAGGTCTGATCAAGTGGTTTGCCAGCTATTTTATCTGTGATCTTGTGAAAAACAAAGAATACTGTTGATCAAAAAGCAAAAGAGTTGCTAGAAAATTCTCCTGAGGGAGCGCCGGTCGCCAGAATGGCCACTAGAAGTACTTTGTAACAATAAGCATGCAACCACACTACTAGTTCTGGTATGAAATCCATTGAGTCTTGGGTACAGCTGGGGTGCATCTCGTGAATTCACTGATTCTGTATCTTCTACTGGTTGGAAGCTTAAGCCTACCAACAAGATGGGAGAAATGATGCTGGTATTGCTGCTACATATGTGTTCAGTTTGCGTGGTATGAATACAGTAAGATATCCGACCAGCTGTAACTTCTATAGCTTTCGTAACTTTGATAACTCCGTCTCGTATCAACCACGAGCTCGAGATTCGCTGTAGCATATGCCTCCGTAATTCTCATGCGTCTCTGACCTCAACGATTCCCAAGCACCGGTGCCCTGGAACTCTCGTAGGTCACGTCGTGCAAGTGCCGTTCTTATCCACGTCCCAATGTGCTGCTAAAATCATTGACACTAACACATCCTCCATCAGTACCCCACCAAGATCACGCCAAACTATTGTGAATATTTAGCAAAAGGCGGCCAAAAACGACCTAGATGGCAATACTAACCTCACCAGAACTCCATCAACTAAAGCCCACTCCGCATTCGAATTTTCATCCCCAACCGAAAGTCTATTCCACTGTCTCACACTTTTCCTTTGGGGTAGCACACCGCTCGAAGGCCGTTTGCGCTTCTTGGAAGCGTTAGAAGAAACATTTTTGGGTACCGTCTTCAGAGGAGCCACTTCCTCGGATTCTACCTGAACGGGTATTTGTTTCTCGTGTTCTGTGTCTTCGCTCATGTCGAGCTGCTGTGGAGCCTCGACGCAGGGTTTGGCGCAGGTCCTACGTCTACGGCGATTTCTAGCTGACTGAGATGGCATAGTATGCGGGATAGTTTCTTCGACACTGGATTCTTCGCCTTCGGGTCCCGGTTGACGAATGAGTCCGTTTGGTGTGACATCGCTGACGAATCTTGCGTACTTGATGCATTCCTCGGCAAGGTGGGAGAGGTCTTCGTCGTGGAATAGTTTCGTGAGCTCAGGGAGAATGGAGACGAGGCCTTGGTGTTTGTTCGTATCTGCGGCATGAATTATCGATACCACTTTGCGGAATAGGCCTGGGTGACTGCTAGATGTTGCCTGTGAGAGGGTGTTAGCTCGAAGACGAGGGCATGGGAAGCGAGGAGCTTACTTGGACTAGTTTAATGATTCTTAAGGTATATTTGTATTCGTCTTCGTAGCTACGAAAGAATTTCTGAGGGTAGGGATCGGGCATGGTGATGGTGGTGGTTATTTTAGAGGATGGATTAGATGAGGTTATAGGTACAGAACTTTGTGGGCGATGAAGTATCTGGTCGCATCACCAGACCCCATCACGTTGGCGGGCTGGATAGCATAGAATCCTTAGGCTACCTTGAGTGGTTCATCGTCGAGTTTAAAACCGTCCCAAGTTCAGAACGTCTGCGTAGTTGTAGTTACGTATTCAAGCCACCACTCAAACCTACCTCACCAAAGTATACTCGACCTAGCTTCATAGAAAATCACTCTGCACATTGTTGGCTGCCTAGTAAATTTCTCTTTGGGAAAGGTGGTGCGGTTCGAGTTCAAATTCACTCTACACCTACAAACATGCATTTCTACTTTCACGCCAGAATCCACACCTAGAAAAAACCTCGAAGCACCCGGTCCAAATCGATATTTTGGTATATATTGAGCAAGAAAAAAAAAATCAACGCCCCACAAACTCCCATACCCATATACTTCTTCATCTTGCTAAACTCCTTTGCACAGTCTCTCTCAGTTTCTTGACAACCTCCGCCGGATCTGCCGCACCAAACACCGCCGTCCCCGCTACAATGACATTCGCGCCCGCCTCCGCCGCCTGATCAATTGTGCCTAATCCCAACCCACCATCAACCTCAATGTCCAATTCTGGATATCGCTCTCTCAACGCTGCCACCTTCGGCATACACTTTGCTTGAAACTTCTGTCCGCCAAACCCAGGCTCAACGGTCATCACCAGTACCATCTAAATACGTCAGCATAACCCACTAACCAAAAAACAGAAAATAGAAAAAGGCTGGAAGACAAACATCAGGTTTCTCGCCATCTCCGTCAAGGAGAGGATACAGAACATCGCTAGGCGTGTCCGGCTTCACTGCAACACCGGCTTTCATCCCAAGTGCGTGGATCTGCCTAATCAATTCTTCAGGTGGAGTAGCAGGATCTTTCGACTGTACTGCGGCTTCGTAGTGGAAGCAGTAGAGGTCGCAGCCCGCTTTCTTAAAGTCAGAAAGCCATTTCTGGGGCTGTTGTGGTACCGATTTTCAGCACTACTCTCACAAACCGTGTTGAAGAGGGAGGTTTGTACCTCTGCTACCATCATGTGGCAGTCGAAAACTCCCTTACTCCAATCTGCCGACCGATCAATAGCACCACGAATACAGGTAACGACGGGAGCACCGATTGTAATGTTAGGGACGAAGTGACCATCCATGATATCGATGTGGAGCCAGTCTGCCCCTGCTTCGTTGATGATGCGAGTGCATTCTGAAGAGAGATTGCCGAAGTCTGAGGCAAGGATTGAGGGTGCAATGATTGCTTTGGGTGCCATGTTGATTTTTTTTGAATCTGGAATTCAATTGACTATGAGTGTTTGATCGACTAACGTAAGGGAGTTGCTGCTAGTGGGGTGTTTTGGCGGGGTATTTATCATTGTAGCTGTGGTTTACATGTTCTAGTTACCCTGTCGATGCGGCATGACGTAAAGTATCACGGTGGTGGGTTTGAGAGCACTGGTATCGTATTGCAAATATAACCTATTTATTTCATCCATCATGGTGCCTAGTAGGAACTTTTATCGTGAAATAAGATTAAAAAACGCCCAACTGCAATCCACACAAGTATCTTTCTTATGGAAACTTAGACCCGGAAACAGGAAATATTAACACTAAGCCTAACCCTTATCTCGTTACCATAAACATAACCTGTAATGCAATAATAATAATAATAGGAGCCCCAACGTCGTTAGCTAAACGTAAACATAGTAGTAGTCCACCTGTTATAAACAACTCCCAACCCACGAACCCAATCGGTCCTTCCATTCCTTATTCACCACACTCCCTCCCTTGACTTCAACTTCCACATTTACCTCCTCCATTGCTTTAAACTCAAAAGGCCCCTCACCACCCTCGCCAAGCCACTCTTTCTCCTCACTTCCCTCACCATCATCCTCCACATCAAGAATCCCCTTTGCTCTCGATACTCTCATCTTCGTAATTTCCTCCTCGAGTAGTTTCTGGATTTTATTGGCTGGAAGCGCAGTAAACACATCGCTTTTATTACACGCAATCAACAACTTCTTCGATTGCGACGCAGCCGTGTTTCCAGCAGCAGAAGCAGATTTTTGTAGTGCAAGCAAAACATCGTAGAGGTACTCTGCCGTGCCACGAACATCGGTTAAGGAAGAGTCAAGAACGAAAACAACGCCACGAATAACAGGTGATGAGATCTTGGTGAGTGCGAGATTACGTAGTTTTCCATGACCGGGGGTGTCGAGGAGGAGAAATCTCTTGAATGTTTTCATCGATGGGTCGTTGATGGAGCGATATTTGGAAGTACCTGCGAGAGAGGCCGGAATGGAGCATTCGAGTGAGAGAGGGGTTTGAGATGTACGTGTGTCTGGAGGAGGTTTTCCGGTTTCGGTTTCAGATTCGAACTATAGTGTGGTAGAGGTGGTCAGTATAGGTGGTTGGGTAGAGAGACTACAAGATAACTTACAGCTGTCATGAGGGAGGTTTTCCCGCTGCCGGTAGGGCCAACGAGGAGGAATGTAGGAAGGGAAGTGGCTGCACGAGAGTTGAATATAAATAAATGTATCAATAAAGGGACCAAGAAGATGGCGAAAACCGTAGCAATCAAGACGGGCAGAGAAGGATTGAAGAGCGAGGCTAGGAAAGAGCTCGGGGGTGAGTCGAGCAATGGTCGAGGATCTGGAGCTGGTAGGTTTTCCATTCCGATTATTTGAGACTCTAGAGACAATGGCTATGGGTGTTTCGATGTCAGTGTCGATGCCCAGGGAGTGGAGTGACAGCCTGCTGAGGTATCTTCAGATGAGGTGAACGTGGAAGTTTCATGGCATCAAGCTCAACTTGGGCGCCAAGACATTATTGAACCTCACCTTTGCCCTAAACCCCTTGCCGATGCTGCACAACAGCTGTCCTCACGAAAAAGCTTCAGGGGATACTATCATCATTTAGACAGCAATTCACCCTCCAAACAAAACCACACAGCGGAATCGCGGAAGGGCAGTTGCACAGAATGCGGCTAGACGTTAAGGTACCGATCTCAAACATAGGCCTTCATTTTTAAAGGTGGAGAGAGGAAGATAGGAACATGGTGCCGGGGGTGCTGGGGAGCAGGAAGGTGCTCGGAATATCTATCTACGAACAAAGGCTGATTATATTATCAATTTATCTAGAGACAACTTTTTGCCCGCTCGGACCGAGTAAAGGGGATCGATTTCCACCCTACCGAGCCATGGATTCTAAGCACTCTATACAGCGGTAGGACCTGCCCCACGATGTCTCGGAAGGCGGGGCAGAAATCACTGATAGTCCACAGGTCATGTCTACATCTGGTCTTATGAGACCCAAACCCTCGTCAAGACCTTCGAGGTCACCGATGTTCCTGTCCGCGCCGGCCGCTTTATCGCCCGAAAGAACTGGTTCGTAGTTGGCTCTGACGATTTCCACCTTCGCGTTTTCAACTATAATACCTCAGAGAAGATCGCGGCTTTTGAAGCTCATCCGGACTATATCCGTTCGATTGTTGTGCATCCCACACAGCCATTCGTCCTCACTGCTAGTGATGATATGACTATCAAGTTGTGGGATTGGGATAAGGGCTGGAAGTGCGTACAAACTTTTGAGGGGCACAGCCACTATGTCATGAGCTTGGCCATCAATCCCAAGGATACGAATACATTTGCATCTGCATGTTTAGACCGGACTGTTAAGATCTGGAGCTTGGGTGGTGGAGGGAATGCGAACTTCACATTGGAGGCACATGAGACAAAAGGTAGATTCTACCCCGAGGCATAAGTAGATAAATATCCTCTAATTGAATTCTATAGGTGTGAACCATGTCGACTACTATCCCGCCGCCGACAAACCCTACATCCTCACCACCTCTGACGATCGTACAATCAAGATCTGGGACTACACCACCAAGTCCCTTATCGCAACCCTCGAAGGCCATACTTCCAACGTCTCCTTCGCCTGTTTCCACCCTGAGCTGCCTGTAATCATTTCCGGATCTGAAGACGGCAGCGTTAAGATCTGGCACGCAAACACCTACCGCCTGGAACAGACCTTGAGCTACGGCCTTGAACGAGCATGGTGTGTTTCCTATCAAAGGGGGAAGAATGCCCTCGCCATCGGATTCGATGAGGGATGCGTTGTTATCAAAATGGGGCGAGAAGAGCCTGCAGTCAGTATGGATGCTGGAGGAAAAGTCGTGTGGGCGAGACACAATGAGGTGTTGACAGCGGTCATCAAACCGGGTGGTATGTATTCTTACCTGGGGTATTTTATGGCCCAGTGAACTGACTTCCATAGACATGAACATCAAAGATGGAGAGCCTCTTTCCCTCCCGCATAAAGATCTTGGCTCCTGCGAAATTTACCCACAATCCCTGCTGCACTCACCGAACGGGCGTTTTGTGTCTGTGTGCGGTGACGGCGAGTACATCATCTACACAGCGCTCGCGTGGAGGAATAAGGCGTTTGGGCAGGCATTGGATTTTGCATGGGGCTCTAGAGATAATTCCAATGATTATGCGATTAGGGAGAGCTCGACAAGTGTGAAACTGTTTAAGAACTTTAAGGAGAAAGCGGGAGGTCTAGATGTTGGGTTTGCGGCGGATGGGTTGATTGGGGGTGTACTGCTTGCAGTGAGGGGTAATGAGGCGGTCGGTTTGTTTGATTGGGAGACGGGTGGTTTAGTGAGGAGGATTGATGTTGTGCCGCACGATGTAAGTTTTCCTCGCGCTTAGAAGTTGGGATTTTGGGATTTTGGGATTCTTGAGGAGATGCGCTTTATGAGGCCTTGTAGAAGTTGGATCACTGACAGTTTTGACTTGTAGGTGTATTGGTCTGATAGTGGTGAACTTGTGGTACTTGCTTGCGAGGATGCCTTCTACGTTTTGCGATTTGATAGAGACGAATATGTCGCCGCAGTTCAAAATGGAACTGTCGAGGATGACGGTGTAGAAGCCGCTTTCGAGGTTATTACCGACATCCACGAAACGTAAGCCCAAGTTTCCCGTTCTATCAAGTTCGGTACTAACACCGTTATAGCGTCCGTACTGGAGAGTGGGTTGGTGACTGTTTCATTTATACCAACTCCACCAACCGCCTCAACTACCTCGTTGGCGACCAAACCTATACTATCTCCCACTTCGATGCGGCTATGTATCTCCTCGGATATATCCCGCGTGATGGTCGCATCTACCTCGCCGACAAAGATGTCAATGTCGTTTCATACGCATTGTCCCTCAACGTAGTTGAGTACCAGACCGTTGTGCTGCGCGGGGACATGGACGCTGCCGCAGAACTTTTAGAGACAATTCCGCAGGATCAGAAGAATAAGATCGCACGCTTCTTGGAGGGTCAAGGGTACAAGGAACTTGCTCTAGAGGTCGCAACAGATCCTGAACATCGATTTGATTTAGCTCTAGGACTTGGGAATCTTGAAATCGCGCTTGAAATCGCAAGGACGGTCCAGGAGGAGCATAAATGGAAGACAGTCGGTGATGCAGCTCTCGCTGGCTGGGATCTTGTCCTTGCCGAGGAGTGTTTCAGGAATGCAAAAGATCTCGGTTCACTGTTGCTGTTGCACACCGCTACTGGCAATCTCAACGGCCTCCGAGAACTGTCCAAGTCTGCCGATGCTGCGGGCTCTAACAACGTTGCATTCGCATGTCTTTGGCAAACAGGCGACATTGCAGATTGTACTAAGTTACTCCTTAAGACGGGGCGGATTCCCGAGGCGGCGCTGTTCACGCAGACGTATAAGCCAAGCCTTGCACGGGAGGTGGTCGGAAAGTGGAAGGGGAGTCTGAAAGAAGGGAAGAAGGAGAAGCTGAGCGAAGCAATCGCTGTACCTGGTGAAGATAACGAGCTGTTTCCGGAGTGGGATGAATATTTGAAACTTGAGGAACAGGAGGGAGAAGATCTGATTGATGTCGAGGAGGAGATTGTAGAGACACCAAACGAGGGTTAGACGAAGAAAGGAGTTTGTAGATTCTTTGTTATGGTAGAAATGGTTGAAATGGTCGATGAAATATGTCTTTTCTTTTCTTTTCTTTTTTTTAAAAACGGTTTTGTGTGATTCTTTTATATATATATTTTCTCTTTCTGGCTGCTTTATTTTTGGTACGGGATTTGATTCCTGTGCCTAATTAAACTAAAAGCTTTGGAATCGAATGCGGCATCTTATGAGTTACGTGTGCTGGTTTTGTGTGAATTCCCCGAGAGAAAGAATAAACAGAAGCCTAAAGTTGTGACCTTTTGCAGTGTATCTGTACTCACTGGATGTAGAGACACCAGCCCACTTGGAGCTATAGTATATGGGTCCAAATAGTTTCTAGAGCACAGAGTACACTCTCTCCATTGCTTTGGCTGCCATACCGAGTCAAGAGCTATATGTAAGTAAAGTCGAAGTACACGAGTTACGTCATGGTGACTCACTCGGCCATATCCATACATGAATGTTGGAGAAGCTTCCTAATACGGGGTGCCTCCACGGGTGTGGCTTCGGAGTCGGAAATGATTGAGAGACAGGTACCCGAGCACACGGGCACTCGAGCGCCCGAGAGAGAGCTATTTAGATAGGGGCCGTATGCCCACCTAGAAAGCAAGCCTAAGCAATACAAGCAATCGAGTCTTCTATTCCTCCCTACGCCCCAATATCACAACAATGAATGTCGTTTTAACTCATTAATTGTAACCAGCACTTAAGCTATGGCAATACAACACGATACATCTACAGTCACCTTCCTCCATATCCCATCTTCTTGGCCACATAGCCCAAAGCCACGCTTGTTTCCCCCCAATAAAACACAAACACAAACCACTGTACCAGGAAGAAAATAGGTTAAAATCACAAGTATAAGAAAATAAACATATCGAGATCTAAATCCACCAACCAAGAGCACAAACTTTACTAAATCATAGGACATGCCATACTCAAATATGAAGATCCAGCGCCAGCCCCGAATGAAATAACGAATAGATAACCCTGCACCAGCCTCTCAGGCCATCATCTATCTTCCTTTTTCTAAAGCCATGAAAAATCATTAAACTAAATCCGTACCGAATGATAACCGAGGAAATAAAAGAGAACAAAGAATCCCCTTCCAGATATGTGGAAATTCTTCCTCCTACAATCCTTCCGCTCTAGTTTTCCGCTCTTATCGCAGCACTTTTATCTTGAACCCTTCTCTTGGATCTCAGATATCAGTCTTCCTCATCTGTAATGTCATCCTCGATCTTTTCTTGGTTCATCTCCTTCCACGTACTCCAACTAAGCAAAAAGAATGCGCCAATAATTAATAGTCCGCCTAAGAGAGCAGCAGTACTGATTGGTGTGCCAGTGATCATCCAATCTGTGATTGCAACCAAGAATATCGTGAGCCTGTTGAGTGAAATGTCAGTAAGGTAGCGAGGGGAAAGAAGAGGCGAGGGTAGAAGGCTTACAGTCCGGCGACACTGCTGAGGACGGGGCTGGTGAGACTGATCAATGCCAAGAAAGACCCACTGAACACGGCGTTAGAGAGAACAGAGATAGCAAGTATGAAAGCGGTTTCGCCGGTGGGTATCTCGAATTTCTCAATGCCGGTTATGTGAAGTATTGGGAGTGGGATCCATAACACCAACTGTACCAAATTGTTAACCATCCGCTGGCAACTTGGATATCCCAAGTGTAGAAGCTAAAAAAAACTTACTAAAGTAAACGCGCCAATCCCACTCCCAACCGCATTCGCAAAAATCACACTTCGTGCTGAACTCGTCCCTTCAGGTGGGCATGCCATTCGCTTATACAACACCTCATAAAATCCGTAAAGGACGCTTCCAATGCCAATAATAACGTTCCCTAGGACCCTAACTTTGCTCTCCACCATTACATCACCCTCCGTTTCACCTTCTTCCACCTTCCCATCTCCATACGCAACAACAAATACGCCCACGATCGCAACTGCCACGCTCACAACTTTGTCAATTTTTACCTTCTCTCCCAATAGTGGGATCGAAAACGCATAAGCAAAAAATGCGCTACAGTTATATATCGCGGTGAGATCGCCTGGTGTGGTCAGGGAAACAGCAATATACCAAGTTGAACCGGCCACGGTAAGTGCACAGGTAATGAAGATAATCTTGCGTAGCATGAAATAAGTGGGGTCACGCTGAAGCTGTGTGTGAGAAAGATGCACAGACCGCGATCGGACCATTTGTGCTGTAGTTTTGAGATGGCGGATGTGGGAGGCGAGGAAGGGACGCCAAGGAACTGAAGGTTTTTGAGCTTTGAGGATCAGGAGCTGGAAGGGCCAAAGAATAGCCCAGGAGCCGTGGGTTAGATATCTAGAATCGTAGCTTTAGCTATCTCCGAGCTTGCAGAATATTAGATGAATAAAAATGACAGTTTAAACTCACAGCATGGCATAGGCTTTCTGCCATCCGAGCTCAAGCTGGACGTATTGCGCCGTCTCCGTTTGCACCTGCGGGCCAGTTCAGCTGTGACTCCACACCAAATATCCAACCGAAATCAAAAAAAAATACCACAAACGAAACCAGCGACAAGACTAAAAAAATTGCCGCCAGCACGTACTTTTTTCGATTCTCAGCTCTGTACACAGTGCTCTGTTAACTCCTCGTTCGTCTAGCCTGGTCATAGCTCCTCGCTCGCCCCAGAGCCTCTTCCTCGGCGCACCAGAAAGAATTCCTGACCTCGCCGAGCTGCTTGTCGGGCTTCTACTTCTCATTTCATGCCTCCTCCTCTCCCTCTCCCCTGTCTCTGCCTCATCAATCACGCCTTCGTAGCTACTTCGTCCCCTTCTAAGTCCCCCTTCAGCTTCTATGTTGTCTGCTAGTAGCGGTTCTGTAGACCGGCCTTCAGATGGTCGGCTCATCATCTCTGGTCGCGAATCCCAGTCCCACATCTCGTCGTCGCTATCTTCTTCAGTATCTTCTTGATCGGCAGCGTAGGCGTCGTCGTTGTTGCGGGGTGGTCTTCGCTCCAAGATGGAGAGTTCGTGACTGGGAGGCATGGCTCGGTTGTGGGGGGGTGCAGTGGGTTTTGTCTGTCTATGGGGTCCCAGGGCTTCGGGCTTACGTTACCGTTGTTTCCAAGGCTGCTGGGCTAGGGATGTGTAGTGGGTGATTTCGTAATACGCCTTGTAGGTGATCTAGATGCGCGTGGGGGGGAGAGATTCAATCAAGTGATCTGGATCCTCCGTCAGATGTGGGTTCTGGGCAGATGAGAGAGATCAGGAACAGCTCTTGGTGATTCGATGGCAAGACGTCAGCCTGCAGAGCTTGGGGCCTCTGGTGATCTGTGCGACTATCGTGTACCCCTTAACGAATCATATTTATAGACTCCCACCCCTTATCCAGGTTATCGTCGCTTTCCAGTTTTGTGCTTGATTACTATCGGCTGAATTATTATGTCGGCCGATTAGCATCTGGGTCACGAAATATAATGTTTGTGTCATTCTGTCCCAATACTTCTGAGCGTGTTTTGGGTATCACTCACCACCACATCAGGCGATGACGACAGCTACATAGTACGTGGCACCAAACAGGTCGAGAAAAAAAAAATAGGTAGGGCGGAATCGTTTCCTTTTCCTCCTCTTCTCCACATCTACATGTAGAGTATGTATTCTCCGCCATCTGGTTCTCGGGATCCTAGCGTGCTCCACTCCAAGTGTAGCATGAAAGAAAAGTCTGCAGGCTAGTGTCTTCTCGTTCCAAGCTAGAACTTCGATCAGGATGTCACGGCACAGCATTTACATAAAAAGGACAAGCCGTGTATTAACCTGCTAACAAACAGTGTTAGTCTATGTTTTGTTCGAACCAAACAAACAGGGTCCAACGTCATATCTAACAATACCTCATGGCGCGAGCTCATAGACGCAAAATCACGACTTTACGCGATAATACTCATCCCTAAAAATTAATGCAGGGTTTATAAATCATGCCGATGCTCGCTTTGGGAAGGATGCTGGAGATTTAGGAACTAATGAATTAAGGAGAGCTTAAGGGGATGGCTCCCTGCATGTAGTTAGGTGATGGCTACTTGCAGCAGGTTGTTATAATTGCTCGTTTAGACATATCCAATCTAAGATATGTATCTATCCTATAGTCGATCTTTAATATCTCGGCCTATATGTAGTGTTGGATGTGGTGAGAGATGGTTGGGTTTGGTTCCTGCACGAGGGGTAGACCAGCGAAGATTGGTTCGATTAGCTGTTAGTATTACTTCACGAGCTGTTCTCGGGCTATATGAGTGATTTCAAATGCTATATAAGCGTCTTAATGCCTGTCTAGTGAACTCACTTACCTCAACTCTGGAGCATGAGTATTCAGCGGCTATTCGCCCATGACAATTTCTATTAGTGCCGGTTTTTATGGTACAGGAACATACCTATAAATCTTATATACCCTAACAGCAAAAACGCTAATGAGAAACTAGCTTCATGTCAAACCTAGTTCTTGAAACCCCCCCGCGGTACACGGTAGCTGGAAGGCGCTATACAGAGATTTGAACGAGCCTAATGAAAACCCTAAACCCCAAGTCTAATCTCGAGCTCTGGCAACCGCATTCCCAAGTTATAATACCACCTTGCCCAACCCATATCCCTCTGCCAATTGCCCCATCGTTTTTTCATCGGGTATTCCCTTAAGAATTTCATCAGCACCGACTTGTATCCCTTGTCATCGGAGTAACCATTTTCCCAATAGTAAATGCGAAGATGGCGGAGCATTTTCATGAAAAGGGATCTGGAGGGTTGTTGACACTAATGTTAGAATTTGGAAAAATCTGCTACTCATCTTTGAACAAGCCGCCTAGCTATCCGTATTTCGCGACGTTATGTGTCCTAGCTACACAGTTGCTAGTATTCCACATGATGTAAGACGGCCGGCGCATTTTATCATATTGTAGACTAATGTAGGGCTCGCGAGCGGCAAATCTCTCGATGCTCTCAAACTGATAAAAGAGACTCGTGATAGAGCTTTGCGAGCGGAAGAGTGTATTCATCAAAAAAGTGGGTTGGGTGTAAGTCCACTGGCCCCGGTTTAAACCAACACACCAGAGCGCCCGATCAGAGCACCTAAGTCTCAAGATGCTAAACCCGAAACCAGACGCACAGGTAGCGTAATGACGCTGGTTAAAAATAAATCGCAATAGTTCTTCGCTGGAATCAAACATAAACTCTATTTTCTGGTCCTGTAGGACGGCATTTCTAAAAGCAGGGATTCTTTTGCGGGGGGGACTGCAATGGCGTTGATAGATCGTAGCATCTCTTCAGACATCTTTTCCGACGATCTTCTGTGTGCCTTTCGTCTAGATTGATTTTTTTGTAGGACTGGAAGAGCCCGAGGCAGACAAGGGAAGAATCGATGAGGCTGTGGGGGTCTTGATAGCTGTCTAGCGAGCAGAGAATGTACAAAATGATGTCGCGGAGCATTTTTTTTTCGAGGGTGAGTCGAGACATCAGATATAGGAACTTGTGGGGCCTGAAGGGGGTGTTAAAGCCCCTGGCCATGGCCAATGATTGAGAGATGGGTGATATCGGGGAGTGTGTTTTAGACGAGGGGAATAGTTATAGGTATATATACTTCGCGCCTAATTAATTTTTTAGAAGCTATTTGCACTAGCTAATAAATAGAAACACTTAAATCGGAGGATCAAAAAACAATGAGTTTGGTTTCTCAGTTAGTTCCTAAGGTTGAGTACCGAGTGATTCACTAAGACGCACTCGCACCTTTCGCTAGAAAGTATTTGAGTATCCTCCCCAACGACACAACCGTCTCACCATAGGCCCTCAGAGCTCCCGTTACGAAATTTTACCCTTCATAAGCTACAATCGTCTGCAATTTTTTTCACCTAGCGCATGCGAAAATTTCTTGCGAATTTGGAGGTTACACGCTACATGTACCTTTGTATCCTGCGGCTAAAAACTGACGTCGCTGTAATCAACCATGTTTGCACTGTTTAAACTGTATTATAGCACACTAACGGGATTTATAAAAGCATAAAACGAACCTATTCTGGACAAAGTGATTGGTTGTCTTGAAGAGCGAGAAATGATCAATAATGCATGTAAGAGTTGTAGTCATACTATGGGATGCACTCCAGAAGTATTGGGGATATTTTCTCCCCATAACAAAAATATGTGCAGTAATACATGTCGATATAGATAACGCAAGACCACACCTAGTACAAATCAATTTTTCACCGGCCCTTCAACCCTCTCCTCTGTACCGTTCAATACCGCCGAACCGCCATAGGAATATCCTTTTGGCACGCTTCTATGCTTATAATGGAATATTCTTGTAATAAACTGAGTGACTATCCCGCTTGCATGTCTAGGCCGGTTTCTGAAGGGAGATACTAGGTTCATTGCCATCCTCTACTGTCTAAGGTTGTCTCAACAAGTACGAGAAATATATAGGGTCTCGAAAACGACGTGTATATTAAGGAATTTCCTCAGATTGCTAAGACCACATAGTTCCGCTTCGCTAGTAATATTCTCACAGATTGGGTATTCTTGTAACCCGAATTTTGATGGACCAAAATACCTATAGGTATCTGTCAAAAACCAATCTAGGGTACAAAAATATACTCTCTGGGTTTGTGCCTCCGGAATCAACCAAAACAAATTAGCAATTCGTTCCTTACAAACATCTCAATGACAAATTGAAAGATACACCAAATTGAAGAAAGAAAAAGAGTGTGAGAAATATACATTGCAAGCCGAAACCTTCTCCGGCCCTTTACGAGAGCTCCATTTCCCTTTTCTTTTCATGATTCACCCGCTTTTCACCCCGTCGCCCCTCATCTTTTATTGCCCTGAAGCTACACTAAGCAATCCTTCTTTCTAGATTGCGAACGCATCACGAAACAATCGCCTAGGGGATTCGTCGTTGATCAAACCCTGAGCTTCCCGAGTGTTCTGTGGATCACCAAAACAAAGCCCGGCTGGTTCGTCGTTGATCGAACCCTGAGCTTTCCGGGTGTTCCGCGGGTCATTAAAACAAAGCTTGGCTGGTTCGTCGTTGATCGAACCCTGAGCTTTCCGGGTGTTCTGTGGATCATTAAAACGAAGCCCAGCGGGTTCGTCGTTGATCAGACCCTGAGCTTCCCAAACGTTCTGTGGATCATTAAAACGAAACTCAGCGGGTTCGTCATTGATCAAACCCTGAGCTCCCCAAGCGTTCTGTGGATCATTAAAACAAAACTCAGCGGGTTCGTCGTTGATCAAACCCTGAGCTTCCCGAGTGTTCAATAAATCATTAAACGGCGGCTCAGCGGTTTCATCCTTGATCAAACCCTGAGCTTTCCGGGTTTTCGATAAATCATTAAACAGCGGCTTAGCGGTTTCATCATTAATCAAATCTTGAGCCTCCCAAGTGTTCAGCCAATCACCAACAATTTTCTCCGCTTCTTTTGTATCATATAGCCAGTAATACTCCCCCGAGGGAGCCCAGTTGTACATGTCGGATGCAATATTTTCAAGGGCGGCTGGTTGTCCGTATGTTTCTAACTGTTCATCCAAAATGTCCCCATATGCATATGCTGAGATGCCAGGAAAGAGCGGTGCGTTATCGAGAATTAGCTCAAAAGCTAAAAGCTGCGCCGCGGTCTCCTCTGCGGACCAAAGATCTCCGAAATCTGTCATCGCCGTAATAAAATCCGGGCTAGCGGGAGCTTGCTGTATTAGGGGCCCTGAGATAATGTTATCGGGATTGAGGGCGAAGATATCATATGCCTCTGGTGTCTGTGAGTGTGGTGAGTGGGCACACAGCAAGCACCCATGAGGTTGCTGTTGAGCTTGCTGTTGGGTCAGGTGAGATTGGAGGTTGCAGTCCTCCAACAAATTAGAGTCGGGGGATGATATACTACCAGTGGGTATCGTCCTTTCTAAGCCAATTCCTTGCGACTGATTGGAAATGATTTGGGAAGAAATATTAAAGACGTTTTGAGCTACCTGCAGGTCCTGCTCAGCATCTTGGTCTAAATCCATCCCAGCAACTTGTGAAAGCGATTGGAGATTATAAACGGGGAACGCAGAATATGCAGTCAGCTCACGAGGGCGCTCTAAGGGCAAGAGCTCTTGTTGGGTAAGGGGGTTCGGAGCTTGAACGAGAATATCTTCAAGTGCTTGGGGTGAATGGGTCGATTGTCGATAGCCAGGACTTAAGCTTTCCTGAGCAGGCTGTAGGTTCTCATGCTTGGAATAAGATTAGAATTCGATGGTAGATAAACAGAACTAGCTGCGAATAAATGCTTACCTTATCTTCGGTAATATTAAACTGTTGGATACTTGACAACTGGGGGGCAAGAGAACTTGATGGCGGGCTAACATGTTCTGAATCTGAGGATGGCGGTTTGGAACGAGGACTATGATTCCCTTCAGCCATCTGTACGTATTGGTTTGAATTCGTGACCCGAATATCTCCTGTGATCTGTAGTAGGTAATTTGTTAGTTAGGAAGCATTTAGAAGATTTGTAGGCAATGTTGACGAGTTGCACTTGAAATTAGTGCATGGTAGGGTGGCTTAAATACCTTTAAAATCGGGGATGTTTGCCGTGAGTGATGACTTTTGTTCTTCAAAACAGGATTCAAATACACAGGCTGTGGGTCTAGAGAAAATTCCCGGTTTTGCGATCTCTGAAACTCTACTGGCTTGGGTGCTTTATTTTTTTCCGTTGTCTTCTGAGTATGTCTTCGTGTGCGCTTCTTAATTGGGGGTTTGGGGGTTGTTAGGGCATAGACAATGCCATCAGGATTCTTCGGCAAATGGATGGCTTTGGGTTTGCGGGAGATATTTCCCTTTTCGTTTTGTGGAGTGCTGGGACGTCCATTCGTGCAAGGATTCGGAGGATTTGTGGGGCCAAAAGAGGTACCACTTGGATGGCTAGCTCCACGATCCCGTTCTGTACCAAAAGCGCTGCTTCGCTGGGAACTCGTATATCCGCCCATCTGAAACATTGAAAGCCCCGCGGCCATAGAAGCACAGGGAATAATATTCGTACCACCGGGGTAACCATTGGTTCTGTTGTCTATTGCGATATCATTACTATAGTTTCGGTGGAGGCTGATTCTACTAGGGTATCGATAGCTGCTAACGCTTCGCCCACCTGTCACATTATTGATACTGCTTTGTAGGTGGCTTGCATGTTCGCTTATATCCTCAGGCGGTGGGTTATATTGATCGGAAATTCTGAGTTGATGATTAGATTAAAAACTGGTAAGACTGGATTGAAGGACCTACCGTCTCAAACTATGTGGAGGCGGCTGTTGTGATGAGGAGTTGGGATTATTGGTTTGAGATGGTACTCTAGTAACGCTGCTGGGCGTTTTTTCGGACATTGAATATGGTTTTAAGAATATCCTGTTTTCCTCAAGATGTGTCACTATCTACATATGAGCAGAAATATTTATAGTCCCAGCTAGATGTGCCTGTAGTAAAGTAGACTTTAATGTCAGATACTTGTATGGTCATAGGGCTGTCATCATAGCCTGGGTATTGCGTTGAGTGGGGAGGACTGTTTGTTCCATTTTTGATTAGTTATAGACGGACTTACCAGAACCCTAGAGAATTCCGGAGGAGGCCACTTGAGCCTCTAGTCTTACCCATACATGAAGTTCCTAGGACCCTCAAGATAAGTTAAACCCAAAATCTAGAGTGTATAGATAGGTCAAGCTACCAGTGATAAGACTGGGTAAATAAGGCTGACATGAATATCGTCACCAATTATCACTCGCTCTCGCCTTAATTACCGAACTCACAAAAAAAAGGGAGGGGTTGGTAAAGCACTCCCCGTTTAAACTGGCATTATAATTCTTTAATTTGAATAGTCACAGCAACACGAGATCTCGGACTGTATTAATTTGTCAGTTAGAAATATAAATCAAAGCTGGGGGAAGGGTTTCCGAATGAAACATTCTATACTTGACCAAATTTTTTTACTCCATTAAAATATCTGGAACCTAACTAGCACCAACCCAAATTTTTTAGCACTCTAATTCGATTCGAAATACGTATGCGAGGAGGCATAAATTAAAGCTGGGTCTTCTATTGTCAACTAATTTTCGTAGAAATCTGTGGGACCGTAATTGACTGAGCAGCCAATTCGATATTGAATCCCACTATATATACCAACATATCGAAAGGCTGGAGCATCCTCCTCTTTATCCGCCCATTCCCATCTACACAGCTACATATACCTACACAACTGCATCCACATGATCCACACTCACACCTACGTGCACACCCACATTCAGACGGAAGTCGAGCCTCCCATCTTGTTCATACAAAAGGTTCTACAGAGACAGTTCGACATTTAACATGGTATGTACCCTTGTTCACACCTTACCACCAAATCGTATCTAATATACGATCCCAGTCTGGCCTCACGGATTGTCAAGCCTATATTAAGGCTATCCGAGCAAATCTCGACTCTATCAGTCGACACAGTAAATGGACTATCGATTCCATTGAGTCGATGATTGTATGGGATATAAATCCATCACTCTTCTCCTTTGTCACATTACATATCTATAGTCTAACATTTTTCTTAAATAGGCATGGTGCGGCAGTGATTTCCTGGCGTTTATCTTTTTAGAAGAGTCTTGTGGCCGGTTTATGTACCGGCAACACCTTGAGGCCTTGCAAACCATTGAAAAATGGCGCAGGCTGCTAAAAAAAGATGACTCACCAAAATCTGAACATATTGAACACCTCTTTGGAGCGCTTCATAATGAGCTTGGTAAGATCCTCCCCACAGAAAAAAATTTGACCAAAATACTGACACCAATATCCATTCGCAGTTCAACTTCTCCGTATAGTCTACCTTCCATCTGGTTCATGTGGAGCCAGGGCTTGGATGGTCTCCAAGAAGGAGGAGGTTGATATCCATGTGGGTGAGGTTTTTGTGTTATTTGGGCATTGCATCGAGCTCTGCAACTTTTGAGGATGGAAACATAATCTTTGAATATGCAGGTAGTTTTTGCCTTCACCTCCCTAAAAATTACATTGATCGCGATTTACTTGTCGAATGTACGCATAATGGCGTATTTTTGGAGAATTTTTTTATTTGTCTCGCTCCAGTCTGAGCAGGGGTTAGATTTTTGAACTAATAGAATGCCATGATACCTGAAACATCTCAGTCTTTATCAAAAGCAATTCACGATTAGTATATTTCCTTTTTTGTATATTTTCGCTTGACGATTACGCTGAGAATTGGTACATACGTGTATAGTTAAACCCTCATCTTGAGCTGAAACTGATAGAAACCTCTCCTTGTAGAACCCAAGTTCTATTCATTCATACACGTACTCCAATTCCCTTCCCCAGCACCTGGACTTCGCTATACACAACCAACAGATAGCCACATTCAAAAATTCGGGGGTTTAGACAAGATCGTTATCCGTGACGGTGCAAGAAATACCTCCCAGCCTCTAGGCCATAGCAGTAGTAAGGTTCCTGACAAGTATGACCAGGAAAGGAATGAAACTGATACCAGCCCAAAATTTCGTCGATTAGCGGATGAGGATAATTGGCAAACCAACCCTCGCGGATTTCCTGAACTGACATCGCCTTGAAGTTTTCGGGGGTCCCGGCCCAACAGTTATTGCACAGTGTATTAGAGTATTGATGCTGAAGCTCTCCGTCATGTATAAAATAATCAACGTGACAGTCGTTGTTGCCAGAAGTTGGGATGCTCGCAAAAGACTTGTGCCAACAGGAAAAATGGGTTATGATGTTGATACACATTGTTCTTGCTGCTAGGTTTTTTTTTTGCTTGTCGTAGGGATTATCGAAACAATTGAAAGTTAATAGGGGAATCGTACTCTTTTATCAGCATAGAAGGTGACCAAGTTTTTTTCGCTCGCCTGTGCATGGCCCCATATTTGGACTAATAGCAGAACTCGAAACCATAGAATTTGTTTGTGTATTTTTTTACTACACATTTGGCTACTTAGTGGGGTGATTTTTGGTGACGTGCTTGTGGCTGCTTCCCATTACCCGGACGAGCTCCCTCGGTAAACTTTCTAACCGCATACGCTTGGATCAGATAAGATAAAAATACGCAATCAAAATCCCAATTTTCGGGAAACAAATTTCAGTATCTTAGGACAGCTTCACAGGCTCTATAGCAGACGATCTAGAATTATCTAGCCTTGGCGAGTTCCTTCTTTGTGAAGCAGTACGTTGTCTGAACAGTGACGTCTCCAGTAATAAAAATCAAGTCATCGTTATATCTACAAATATATTAGTACATCTCCATCTAACAGCGAAATCTAGGTATTATTACCTCTCGCCTTTCTACTAGGATTACTCATATCACCTGCCCTCAGCTCCTCATTACTTTCGCTTCCCCGTCTGTTCTCTCTGAAACTCCAGCTCTCTCTGCGATAAAGCTTTACTACTGTTAGAATTCGTTATTAGCATCAAGTCCCTATTATCAGTTTTCGGGGAAATCGGGGAACAGGCTTGAGCAACATTCTACATTGAGGGCACGGCCACACCCGCCTAGGGCAGGTTCGCGTACATGCAAGTACACCATAGTAACTAGCAAATTTTTTTATTCTATTATCATTTGTACAGTTCTAACTATGAAAGAAAAAGATAAAGCGTCATGCAAAAGCAAGTCGGCATTCTTGTTAACCTCGCCAGTGTCCTTCAGAGACACCAAGCCGCCAATCAGACAGAAATCTATTCATAAGCTGACGGCACCTAACGGCACCCGCGCCCACCCATTAACAGAAGCATCGCCGACAGATGGTCCAAGTCATTACCATGTTGTAGTAGAGATGGTGCCTGGATTTGTGGTTGCAATCGACGTCATCAAGATCCAGGACCTTGCTTTCCGAGATGATTGAAAGGGCACTAACTCTAGTGTTCTGAAGGAGGACAGCTAGCTAGCTTTGAGTTTGTAGGTAGCAAGATGAGACATCATTGCAAGAAGGGGACTATAGACCAGTAAGATCTCGATTAGCCTCTCGATACTTAAAACGATACAGCACCAAACATTGATAAATTTACTAAATAACTCCAGGACAGCTTTATGATTCAAACCATAAACATCAACAAACCAGTGTGGTTTACAATGCACGGCTGCTCGAGGCCTCGTCTCGAGACAGCGCGAGGCAGGGGAGTCTACGAGGACAATTTGCCTAGAGGTGTTTTGCTGCCCGCCTCAAGCCGCTTGAGGTCTAGGATAGCATGATTTTGTAGGATCCCCTCTCCTCAAGATTCACTTCCCATTATATAACCCCAAATCTAGTCTCTTTGATAGTGTTATATTCCCATTCCTACCTAGGAACCTCAATATGTCTTCCAACACAATATACGTACTAAAGGTTGTGACATTCGTGTTTGCTGAAGGTGAATTTATTCTCCAAGTGTCACTTTGAGCCACCTCGAGGTATAACTCCTCTCTGCTCGAGCCGCTCGAGGCAAGTCCTGAAATTCATGAGGCATCTTGAAGCCTTCCTCCCTGTTCGTATCAAAACGCCTCGTGGGTACCGTCGATGCTGCAATCGTCACTCTAGTACAATGAGATATATCTTCGAGATTCAAGTTGGCTAGTTCTTGGTGTTTCGGTTGCCGTTGCAAGCTTAGCATTGATTTGTACTTGACTGGGGATCAACCCGCGTTCCTGACTATTTGCGTAAAAATCCAGGTACGGGATATGCCAACATCTCGGGCTCAATATCCCGTTCCTCTCATCAGCAGCGACAGGAATTCAATCGGTTCTCTGATTAGTATATCTTCCAGCGAGGAGCCGCTAAGATGACGCCACGGATAATACCCCTAATCGCTATCCCATCGATGCTTATATTAGCAGCCGTCACAAAATATCACTTGCGTAGATAAACTCACTTCATATTCTCTAGATGATCCAAGGCTGCGAATGGTATCGTCAAAGTAGAAATATCCTAGAATTCCATGACCATCACGGTTAGCATGCCCGTAAGATCGCCCGTTCAAGCGGAAACCCGGAAAAGAAAGAGCAATTAACGGGGACGGTCGAGGATCCAGAGTGGTAGATTGGTTGATCGACGGCTTGGCGCCTACGACGCGAGTGATCATCCATGACCGCTTTCGAGAATCCATAGAATTAAAAAAAAAAGGCCCTCCCCTACCACCAGCAAAAATACCCTCCACACCAATTTACAGGTCATGGTCACAAAGCCGCTATCCATCGCCAGACTCAGCTGCTAATAGTAAATTATAGCAAGTCGCATCCATAAATACTCTAAACTCTTCTTCATCTCCTCGCAGGCAGCCAGAAGATGATGAAAAGCAGCAGCCATAAGGCAAACCACTCTTAGGGAGAAAAAAAAGCCGAAACTTTAAAAAAAACCCCCCCTTGAAGATAAGGGGAAAGTGAACAAAAGAAACCAGCCCCGCAGTCAGTACCAGTCAGCCTGTGCCACGGGTACTGGAGCCAGTCTGGGCAGGAGCAGCCCAGACAGACTACTCCCGTCGGATCAGCAGTGATAGAAAAAAAAAGTGAGGGAGTGAAAACAGGGGAATGAATTGTGGTGATGATGGAGATGAAGGAAGAGGGGCGGGAAGAAGAGCAGTACATGTATTTATGGTCTACGTTTTCGCCGACGGTGCTTGGCGGCTAGGGACAGCCAAGAAGTGCACTAGTACCTCCCTCCCCTTCTCCCGCACCAATTTTATGGTATGCACCTGTTATGTTGAATTTGCGGTTGCATAGACATGTGTTTTACCAAAGACAGCGGCAGCAGCTGGGTGAGCTCTTGCACGTGTGCTAATGGAAAGTGATGCACATTTCGAATAATTCCTCAATTTCCAACAACCACAAGATCACAAATAGCTACATGTACGTGTAGTGGGACAATTTAAGCTGCGTGGAATTTGGGCCTAACCAAAAAAAATAGGTCCGTTGTTACATGTACATATAGTTATTATTGTTGCGCTTTTAGGTTGGAAGTTGGTGATTTTATGCACCCTTCACTCGATATGCATATATATCATAAGGCAGAGCTAGGTATTCTAACCCATAGGATGGCTAATAAACCCGATCATTAAAACATGCGTTTATGTTGGGTTTTGTAGCGAGGCAAAACAGAGAGTTCAGGTTTATCGAAGAGAGCTGTAGCAATCACCAACACAAATTCTCACTCGATCAGAAATAGGATTCGTAGACTAGTCTATAGACCCAGTGTGAGAGAAGAAAAAAGGCCATAACTACATGTACCCACAACTCTTTCTTCACCCCATAGTTACCAAACACGAAGCAGAGTTCACAGCTTACTCAAACCCAAACTCGAAACTCGAAAAAAATTCAAGATAGAGAAGAAAAAATTCAATGCTTTGGTATTTTAAAAAATCGCCCTGTCCAATCCGTACCATCCATGCACAAGACATTTGATATAAAAGCAAATAACAGGACAAGAATAAGAATAATAGAACCCAGGCTATGTAAGCCATCCGTACCCTTTCAAACGAACGCTTTCGCCAAAAACCCATCTCCAACAAACCGCCCACCCAGCCTACAAGAAAGAAAAGAAAACGAACTAAAATGCCACAAGTATATAAAACAGATAAACACAAAAATGCCTCTTTCAACGTCTATTCCTATCCCACCCCTCAGCCCCAGCCCCAGCCTCAGCTGATGGCCTTCCATTAGCCCCATACGCCAACCCACTCCCTGAAATCATCACGCCCGCCGGCGGCATTTTTCGCCTTTCCTTCATCTCCGGCTGGCCGGGCTCTCCTATTTGCATCCCCTCAAATCCAATCCCGATAGTTCCTTGTACATACCCCCTCTCCCGTTCCCGTTCCCGTTCCCTTTCCATCATACGCTGTCTATCAGCCTCTTGCTGTTCTCGTGCGTATCGGTCGCGTTCGCGTTCTCGCTCACGTAGCTCCCTATCCGCTAACGGGACCCCGGCGGGCTCGGTATGCGATTTATGCAGCAGTTGCCTGGAGCTAGAGCGCGAGTGCGGATGCGGAGATCCTCCATCGCGGGAACTACGCGATGATGTTCGTGCGGGGTAGTCGCGTGATGCACGGGACTCGTGGGTACGATCACTACGCTCCCGTTCTCGGTCTACGCGCTCGCCGGAGCGGTCGGAGCCGGAAGGACGGCGTGGGGGTGGCGGCGGCTCATGTATTGAGCTTCGTGGCGGAGCAGGGGACTCGCGGTGTGCCGGAGCTGGAGAAATTATCTGCGAGCCCCGCGAGGGTCGGTTCAATGGCTTGTTGACGATTGTATGTGCCCAGGCTTCGAGGTCAACATTGGTAGATTTAGCGGCGCGCATGAAAGATTCATCGAGAAGCTCTTGTGGGGAGGGTCGCTTTTCAGGGTCTTTGATGAGGCAGTGTTCGATCATCTTTTCTAAGGATGGTGGGAAGGCTTTGTTTTTAGGGAGCTTAGGGGCAGGCTCGTTTACGATCTTTTGGAGGAGGTCGAGAATCCCCATGGGGCCGGCGGATGCTCGGGTCCCAGCGCTTGTTCCGTCGGCATCAAAGGGGAAACGGCCGATGGCAAGTTCTAGCAGTGACAATCCCAAACTCCACACGTCGGATTTGACGCTATACTTCGCGCCCTTGATACGCTCGGGGGACATGTACGTGCTCGTCCCAACGAAAGTATCGGCAATAGAATTAATCAGCTCGCCGGACACACCGAAGTCGCAGAGTTTGATGCTGCCTCGGGAATTGACGAGAATATTGGAGGGCTTGACATCACGATGGAGGATACGGTGAACATTATAGAGGTAGTTAAGGCCCTCGACAACGGCCTCAGAGATTTTACCAAGGACATCAATACGGATGGGACCGATCTTTTTAGAGATGGAATCGAGTGAGCTATAAGGGAAGAAGGAGTGATTAATGAATTGCTGATGAATTTCAATGGTGGGAGGAAATTTACCCGCAGTCCATGTATTCCATACACATGACGACATCGCCTTCGTTTAGGAAGGCCCCGTAGAAGGACACTATGTAAGGCGAGTGGCACTCGTACATGATGTGGAGCTCTCGAACAATCTGTTTCCGAACCGACGGCTTCGCATCTATATGAATAACCTTTACAGTCCCGTTAGCCTCCGCTACCCGCTGCCACTGCCACTGCCACTGCCACTCCCCATACGCCCCACTATCAAGGAGATAGTCGAAAAAATACGGGGAAGGACCAGAAACTCAAATCGAATAAACAAACATACCTTTTTCGCCATGATCGCTCCTGTCGGCGCATGAATGACCTTTGATACGGTCCCCCCATTCCCCGCACCTAGCTCATTGACGACCTTCAGATCCTCCGCTCTTAAATCTACTTTGAACTCAACACCGATCTCGAGCGTGCTCAGCTGGTCGCCGATGCTATCTCGATTCCGGTCCTCTTGCAGTACTGGTGGTGCTGTCTTTGGTGGGGCTGCAAGCGCAAGCCCTTTGACGTTTTTACGCTTGAGTGTTTTGGCCTTGAAGCCGGATTGCTCAGTCATTACTGCGGTGGCGGACAGTACAGGGGGTGGTGGTGGTGGGAAATAAAGGGATAAAGGGAGTGACCAAGTGGATCGAGAGAGTGGTGGAGGGGATAATGCAAACTAGAGCTCAAGTGGGCGGTGGAGAAGGAGGGAGAGGAGGAAGATGATGAAGGGAGATAGAAAGAGATTGGGTGGGGTAGAGAGAGATAGAAAGGGTGAAATAGAGAAGCAGGATAAAGCCTATATCTGTATAGATAGATAGCTATGTATGCAGGCAGTGGAGGATGTGAATGGTAGTGGAGGTGGAGGTGGAGGTGGAGGTGGACTGTTCGAGATCGGGTTCTGCTGTGCTGTCTGTATCTGCTGTCGGGTCTATTGGCGGCTTGGGAGGCTTGCTGGGGTCCTGGAACGAGCAACGCGGGCAACGGTCGACGAAACGAGACGAGACGAGACGAGACGCGCAGAGTTACAGATAGAGGGCGGGAAAGCCAGAACTACGGCGGAGGGAGAACAAGCAGTGACAGAACCCAAGAAGATCGTGAACCGGCGAACTATGCAAGCAGACCAGAGCAGAGAGGATCTCGAGAGGAACAGAAACGAGACAATGAAAGAAAAACAGCGATAAATAGAGAGAAAGGCGTGAAGGGGAAACTCTTCAAGAGAGAACGAAAGATTGGTCTGTCGAAGCTCTCCCTCTATACCTCTTTTTCCATTCAGGGGGAACACCGTGATATTATGTATTATGCAAAACTCCACTATCTCCTCCTCAATCACAATCTCCACTCCTTCCCCCACCTCCTGCGGAAATCGGACAAGCAATTAAATACACACAGACACAAACGGCAGCGCCCAGCAAAAAACGCCATGCACCGATCCTCTCTTGGGTGGGTGGAGTTGGAAAAGGGCCAAAATTGGGTTCCGCGGTGGTGCAGAAGCGCCCTCGTCGCAAGAAAGGGGAAAAAGCTGCTGGGCTGCTATTCTTGGGTTGCCCGCGCTAGCAGGCTGGGTGGGCAACAACAAGCGAATGGGCGAGTGAGAGATCAAGACCCGACACAGGACGAGAGGATCCCCTTCCCGCAAAGATAGATACAGCAATTCTACTCCTACGCCGTGTAGATACGTATTTACCCTCCGACAGAAGACCAAATAGATAACGCCTGTCTCTCTCCTAAGATCCTCGATGAGCCACGCCCACAGGATCGAGGATCAATCTCCCTCAACCGCCCTCCTCGTCGTCAAATGGGAAAAACCCCTCGAACCACGACGAGCCCAGAGACCCCGCGTTTACATTTCACGTGTCGTTGCAACTATATCCGTTTAGTCACGTGATTGTTACTGTCTGCTTACTCACCCGTCCCGGCTAACGCGTAAAGTCCCTTTCCTAGCGCGTTTCCCTGCAACGCGTTCCTTTGATATCAAGCCCGTCCCTGAGTCTCAGCCCCCCCACCAGTCCATTGAAGGTCCACCACACGCGAATTCTCCTCCTCCTTCTCTGCAACAACAACTGTTCTGAGATACACACATGAACTGAGGCTCCGACATCATGGCCTCCTCAGTAATGTCTTCGCCTGCCAACTCTGCCCTTGGCACACCCTCGCGGTCCGGCAGTGCGTCCCCAGTTCTCACACCAAGGTCGAAGGTCGCCGCTATGCTGGCGGCGATGGATGATTCGGAAGATGATTCGGAGGAGGATATTAGTGTGCTTATGAAGAGGGCCGCTAAACCCCCAGTAGGAATTGAGAAGGACAAACCATTATTTAACGTTCCATTATCTGATGACGACGATGATTCAGAGGAGGATGACGACGACGAAGATGAACCGACTTCTATGCCAAGGGGGTGTCTTGCTGCGAGGATGATGGCAGCGCACGAAAAGGAGGTTATGTCGAAGGAAGATAACGCATATGAACGCGTTAGGAAGAGTATATTCGGCGGAGAAGAAAAGAAAGAAAATGCAGGAGAGAAAGAGCTCAATTCCACCTCAAGAAGAAAACAGCAGAATAAAAACGACGAAATCGAAGATGGCGACGACGACGACGACGACGATGTTTTGACCACCTCACGGCGAAAAAACACCCCCGCCAAGTCGAAGGCCTTGAGCAGGACTAATTCTCCAAACACCCCCAAATCTAAAGCTCAATCTCCCCACCGCAGCACTAGCACCACCCCTACTCTTCCCACCGCAGGCGCCGACAGCGACTCCGATGCTCTCCCGGACAATCTCTTCGGCAACGAACGCTTCCTCGCGCTCGTCGCTAGAAAGCGCAAAGAGCGTGATGACAAAGAAGCTGCCGAAAGACTGAAAGAGGCCGAGCGTCGTAAGAATCGCGGAGAGCTCGATAAACAGCTCGGTGCTCACGCCCCTGGCGACAGTGATGATGACAGCGGTGAAGATAATGTAGCAAGTCAGAGAGCCCCAAGCAGAAGAAAGGCAGGGAAGAAGGCGCTTGAGGAAATGCATAAAGAGACGCAAAGGATAGCGAGGAACATGCAGCTTGCACATCAAGCAAAGACAAGGAAGAAGATAACGAAGCAAAGCCTATTCGATAAGTTTAATTTCCGGCCGACAGTGGAAGAGAAGGAGGTAGCGATTGATTCAAGGTACGGAATCGATACCCCGGGTTAATTCTGAAGCTAATGAAGATTGGATACAGCTCGGCCATTACCAGCTTTGAATCAGACCAACCACCAGCTTCCTGTCCTAATTCATCGCCCATAGAGCCCATCAAGCGCACAGAAGGCACCACCGTTGACGTAGACATGGAGTCCGAACCTCCTACCTCAGAGCTGATACTACAAGATAGCCCTCAAAAAATGGACATCGACGGCGACACCACCCCCAGACCCGACAAAGGCAAAGGCAAAGCTGTAGCCCGCGCACCAAACTCCCCCCTAGCCATACACCTCGACAAGGGTAAAGGCAAAGCCATCGACAAAGGTAAGGGCAAAGCCATCGAAACGAAATCCCCCGCTTCTAAAAAGACCCGATTCTCCCTCCCCGCCGTCCGCGTTATCCTCCCACCACAACGCCTCACCAAGCCCGCTGACGACTCTGATTCTGACCTCGAGATTGTTGCGCCGGGCACGGAACTAAAGGCTTCGCCGAAAGTAACACAAGCTGTGCAATCGGAGCGTGTAATGATGATACAGTCGCTCCGTGCTGCTCGTCGTCCCTCTCCGCCGAAGGCAAGGAAAGCCGGCCAGCTTAATGCTAAAGAGCTACAGGAAGAACTACTGCGGAAGGGGCGGCAGCAAGCGGTGCAGGAACGTGAGGAGCAGATACAGGAGTTGAGGGCTAAGGGGGTCATCGTTTTGACTGCAGAGGAGAGGGAGAAAGAGAGTAAGGATGTTGAGGATCTGTTGGAGAAGGCGCGGCAGCAGTCGTTGGCGATAAAGAGACATGAGAAAAAGATGGAAGCTAAAGAGAAGGGTGGAGTGAAGAAAGAGGCTGGTGAAGATGATGACGGAGACGATGAAGAGGATGGGGATTGGTTAGAAGAGGACGAGGTAGGAAGTATCCTTGATGAGCTTTCGGGATCTGAAGAGGGGGAAGGAGGAGAAGAGGAAGGATCAGAAGAAGAAGCTGGGGGAATTATCGGGGAATTCTCAGATGAAGAGAAAGAGGGTGGTGAGGATGGCGATATTGAAGATGGAACCAACACCCCGATTTTCAGCTTATCATCTATGTATCATCGTGAACAAACCTCCCCCTCAGCGACCCCTCGATTGTCTGAAATTCCGGCCGCCTACATCGATGATGAAGCAGATGATGACTCCGACGGTGGCGATTTCGCACCCCTTAAGAAATTACAGAGCAGCAAGCAACAGCGGAAGAAACTCCGGGTTGTTGAAGACGATGAAGACGAGATGGAAGTCGGTCAGGAGAAGGAGGAAAAAAAGGAAAAATCTAATATCCCGACCATCTTCCAGCGAACTGAAGCTGCCCCAGCGTTTACGGGTATAGGTATGACCCAGCTCTTCGCCGGCACCATTGGCACGTCCGGCGAAATACCAATAAACTCGCAAGAGGGAATCGAAGCGCTGCGCCGCGGTCCTGGGGAAGTAATCCCGAACTCCCAGATGCTCGACTTCGATGGGCCATCCCAGGATATCAGTCAGCCCGAGGGAAGCAAGCTGCGACTCGACTACAGTCAGAGCCAGGAATGGCTACAGGAAGCACCGGAATCACATCCGAAGGTGGTGTTGAATTATGATCAAGACTTGATGGACGATATGCCTGATCCGACACAGGACCAGGGATTCGAACGTGTTTCAAGTCAGGCTGTGCCGCCGAGATTCACGCAGACGCAGGATGAGCCAACTTCGAGCATTTCAACGCAGATCTTGGATAGCCAGTTTGGGATTATTAGGAAGAAGAGAGGAAGACTGACGAGAAGGGAGACAGAGTTCTCGGATGAGGAGAAAGTGGAAGAGGAAGTGGAAGTGGAAGTGGAAGAAGAGGAACTGGTTGAACAGTCGGAATCAGAAAAAGATGTGGTGGATATCGCTGAGAATGTATTCGATCTCATGAAGAAAGCCTCGAAGAAAAAGAAGACAAAAATGGAGCCCGTCGACATGGAGAAACTCAAAGCCGACACGAAAGGATACGTCCAAGACCAAGCCGAAGAATCGGAAGACGAATACGCTGGTATCGGTGGTGTATCCGATGATGAAGCCGACCCTGGCCGGGAAAGCGAAATGGAAGACATGGTTGATGACACGAATAATGAAACTGTCGACGAAAACGCTATTGCAGCCTTCTACGCAGAGAGAGAAAAGGTCCAGGACGAAAAAGACGTCAATAAGCTGCTTAAAGACCTCCAATCTGGATTATTACGCAAAAAGCGCGGGGCTGACTTCGATCTTGATGATTCCGACGAAGACGATGACGGCGAGGCTCGCCGAAGGGCAAAAAGACGACAGATGGCAAAGATGAGGAGAGAGCTTCTGAAGGACGGAAACATCGAGAAGATTGCAAAAAATCCGAAACGTTTGGCGTTCTTAAGTTCAATTGAAGATAGGGATCGCGATGATGAAATGGACTTTTTGGACAGAGGCGAGGAAGACCTATTTTTAGAGCTGGGAATGGTAAGCCAGAGCCAAGAGGTTAGTCAAAGTCAAGAAGTTAGTCAAAGTCAGGACCGTGCAGAAGGCAATTGGAGTGAGGAGGTGATCCCGGTCCCAGTTCCAAGCGATAGCTCGGAGCCGAGGAGTAAGGAGGGGAGCAGAGAGATTACCCCGTTACCAGTACCACAGAGTCGTAGGCCTATTAAGTCGAAAGTTTCGTCGCTGGCGCACGTTAGAGAGGTTAGTTTTCCCTAGGATAATCTGCGAGTGATCGTCAGTGACTAATTTCTGTATACAGCAACTATCGTTCCTTGTCGAAGAAAGAGAGTCGCCGCTTGACGTGTCTGACGACGAGGACGAAAATGGAGAAGTCACTACGACTATCGTGCGGGTAAATAGGAGGACCATTTCAGTCATTGACCGTGTCGCCGTTGCTCGCTCCGCTAGTGCCATCAGCGAGAACTCGAAGATGGCATTCCAGACCTCTAGCTCTTCAGTAGGCTTCAAAGTCCCCCCTCTACTCCGGCGCGCCACCACGAGCAGCACAATCTCCACCGACAGTGAATCACAGAAATCTAATACTAGTCAGGGCACCGAGAGGTCTCTTGGTCAGGCGGAAAACTCAGCAGGCGTTAGGAGAGGTGGCAAAGCTTCTAGTTCTATCAATTTCCATACGCGCGAGCAGATTAGGTCGAAAGCACAAAATGAGAGGGATTCCAAGAAGAAGTTGGAGAGAAAGAAGGAGGGGCAGAAGCGACAAAGCGTGCTGGGAATGTTGGCGAAAGGGAGTTTTAGTTAGGTATAGCGCCAGGGTGCGGATGTTATTACTATTGGGTATCTGATTGAGAGTAGATTAGTTGCCTGTATATTGCTTTTATTATAGTTTTGGGGGTCGTTTCTATGTACATTTGTTAATGAGGCACGGTATAGGCGTGTGGGTGGATTGAAAACAGGTCAAAGTCTACATGCAATATACAGTGCTGCATGTCGGGAAAGTCTTAGCGCCCTGCTTTCTATCGAGCACGACTTGCCAGCGGATTGAGGTGATACATGTGGTTTCTGTAGAAAGTAACTATATAATGTTCTTGGATGTTATTTGGTATGTCGGAATTCCCATAGTTTTGATCACTTTTGATTTACTGTCCCCTAGCTCGATCTATAACTACCGGTATTTTGTTTACTACCATGATCAGTAGGCTAGAGGATGCCAGGATGTTGCAGACGCGACTCTACAAATGCCAAATAGACACGCTCTATAGAAGCTCTTAGCCACAAAACGCGACGAATAAAGATGTCACTACATGTGCCAATCAACAATGTTCCAGAGAATTACCTGCCGTAAATTTTACTATCGAAATCATATAAAAAAAATTTTCTTCCGTTAAATCACTGTTCCACTGTCGCCATAGCCCAAGGGCTGGATGCGTAAATGAATATTACTTACTTACTTACTTACTCACTGTTCCACTTTTTTATCTGGGTACAAGAATATCACATGCAACCGAAGTTATGGCGTGAACAAATCCCCAATAAGATACTGAGTAAAAACCATTTATTTATATAGATTTTACAGATATAAAACTCATCTCCAAAATAATTTCGGAGTGCCGATCAAAGAACGGCTACGTCTCGAGCGGAGCTGAGTCTCCGTAGCTCATATTATTCATACCTAGAGGAGAACGGCCTCCTGCAACGTCTGCCTTTTCACAGTAATCCCGGATTATTGCTACTTCCTCGGGTGTTATATCTACGGCCACCTTGAGTGCATCGATATTCTCTTGAAGATATTTGATTTTCTTAGTTCTATTATCCGCCAACAGGGTCAGCAATCAATTCCCGAAACAAGGAGGGGAAGTAAGATAAAACGTACCCAGGAAGGGGAATGAAGTCTTCTCCTTGTGCCAGAATCCAAGCCAAGGTCAACTGCCCTGGCGTACAGCCTTTATTCTTCGCAATCTCCGCAACTTTATCAACCAACTCTAGATTCTTGGGGAAATTCTCAGCCGAAAAGCGAGGAAACTGTATTCAAGCCTCGTCAGTACCACACAGCACTCTAATTTCAAACAAGATAACGGCGAGCCAACTCACAACTTTCCTCGAATCTGTCGCATCGAAATCATCGGGGCTCCTGTAAGCTCCCGACATCATCCCTCTTCCCAATGGCGAATACGCAGCAATGGCGACACCAAGTTCGCGACACGTATCCAGAAGGCCAATTTCTGGTTTCTCAATTTCGAGCGCGACGGGTGAATATTCAACTTGAACGCAGGCAATGGGGTGTATTGCGTGAGCACGGCGGAGAGTCTCGGAAGAACACTCGGAGAGGCCGATATATCCAATTTTTCCAGCTTTAACAAACTCAGCCAAAACGGCAACTGTGTGCTCAATTGGAACTTGCTTATCGATACTGTTCCGAGGCATCACGTTAGAAAAAAGAAAAGAAAATACCGTTGTTAACTAGAAAACTAACGGAGTATTACCGGTGCACGTAATAGAGATCGATATAGCCCACACCCAACCTCTTCAACGCAGTCGCAAATTGCTCTCTCACGTACTCAGGTTTCCCGCAAGCTTCAAACAAACCAATTTTCGGGTCATACACAATCTACAAAGTCTCGTCAGTATCATCCACCACCTCAATCATTGGTCTTTTGGCCTTCTAGAGCACAAACGAAAAATTCAAAACATACCCCGAACTTAGAAGCCAAAAAGATCTCATCTCTCTTTCCAGTACGCTTAAACCATTTCCCAAGAAGATCTTCGGAGTCACCATAGAGATTTGATGTATCCCAGAATGTCGCACCAGACTCGTAGGCATAGTCGAGAACTTTGAAACGTTCCTCGTCAGACTCTACGACACCGTAGGCTATGCTCAATCCCTAAGAAGCTGGATTAATTCAAAAGCCCATTTAATAGATTTGGTATTAGTTATTGTTCCACCAACCATCAATCCGAAACCAATAGCAGGAACCTGGGGGCCATTTTTGCCCAATTGACGGGTTGGAAGCTTTGCTGGAGACATTGTCTTTGGTAGTAAGAGTAGTATTGTTTAGTTTCTATGATTTGCGATTGATGTTCGACGGTAGTCAGAGTTATGTGTTCTATCTATCTCAGGTGCGCCCAAGGGGGAACTTTATACATTTCTGAGCTCCCCTAGCTAGCTAATAAAGCTTCGTATCAGATCTACATCGCATAGAAGGTTCACCAAGGTTCCCTGAGCCAAATTGATAAACCCGAGCTCTAAATCCGTGATAGAGAACCCGGAATTAGCTTGCGTCCGTGCCGTTCTTGAAGGTTTTAACCTACGATGCTTGTCTTGAAAAGCCAAGTTCTTAGATCAGATACCTGTGCTACATGTATTATTCATTAAGGTTGCCGGTAGGTTCTACCCGTCATCCGTATTCCCCGGTTGCTCGGATCCTCGCTTGCTCCGCTCTCATCGCCAAGACTTCGCCGGGTTCTACAGCACCGGATTTATCCGACAGGTATGCTATAGGTAGAAAGCTTAACTGTACCAAAGTTGAACACTACAGGAAGAACGCAAAACAATAACTAATCTCCCTGGCTAGGCCAACTACAGTAATATCTAAGTAAGCTCGGCTTACTGCAACAGGGAGAAATGTGTATTGGCAAGCACTGGAGCAGCTGGAGCCATGTAAATTCAATCCAATATGGTATACCGGTAGGAAAGGCATACGTACACACTTGTACTGATCCAACTGTATTTTTACTTTTTCCGCGACGACTGATATGCATTCATGCACATTTCTCCCTGCTGTAGCGGGCCAAAATTACCTAGATAGTACGGTAATATTTCCTGCTAAAAATTTTCGATCGCGGAATGAGATCTAGTCGTATACATATGATGGATCCAGATATAGGCTTAAGTATTCCGAACAGCGAGCACGAGCCTCGCATTAGTTGAATTTAACCACGGATAAACCGTTAGATATACAGGCCCCATTTCGTATATAACTACTATTTTGTTTGCGTTCTATGATGGGATATGAGAAGGGAGATAGAATTGCGGTTGAGCTTATTTTGTATTGCCATAGCTTTAGTGCTAGTTACAATCAGTGAGTTAAACAAAAAGGAAAGTTTGCGTTCTCTATCGCTCCTCAATAGGGTGATAGATTATGATTCGATATTTGCCCCGAGCTTGCTAGGTACGTAATGCTTCACCTCTACTAGATGGAGCCTCTCCTAAGATGGAATCAAGGACCACACACACTTCGTAGGCAACGATTCATTCCTCTCAATTACCCCATCAATCAGGCGTAAATTATTCAGAATCCTTAAGACGATATGTATATGGGTGTTGCTCAAAAAACCCCACATCCCGCAACAGCCGCTTAAATTCACTATACGTAATGCAATCAGCTAGAAGACAATATAAAGGGTTTAAAAGATATTCGGGGAGCCTGTGCGTGATCAGCTTGTCGCCATTGCAAGGCAAAATCTACAATCCCTTGTTAAACAAATGAATGTACCTGACTTATCCGGTGGTTTACCTGCAACTATTCACGTAAGTGTGATTTGTGTTTTTTTTGCCACAGTTTCCTAATTGACCTTGGTTGCAGCCCGAAAGGCAAGCCTTCGCTGGGCGACATTCATGTGCGTCATATATCATCACTCGAACGAGGCGAGAGACTACCTTTTGCTGCAACTGAATATCCCGCGAAACGACAATCACTATCCGCCGTGTACAAGCGAAATCCACCCCATACGCAGCTTGCTCTCCCATTGACCAACAGGCAAAGTGAAAGGTTCTCCTTCGATCGACAAGCTATTTTTAATCGCTAAAGAACAAGAATTGATAACAAGTAGGCCGATTCCGTAGATATCAAGCACATACGAGTAGCTTTTTTACCTAGCGCTAGGTTGCTTTCTCTGAACATCCACCTTCAGATCACTCGGGCTACTTGCTTAATTAGCAACCGGTAGATTGTTAGAAGTGTCTATAATTGGTAAAATAGTCGAGGTATCCTGCTGGGAGAGGGAAATTCATCGATATACGCACTTATGCCAGTAATCTAATAACTTTTCTTAATTTTAAATGGGCATCGTTACGGGGCAAAAAAACTACATTGTAATCGTAATTTAAGTGTTTTTTACGTTCAGCTATCGGGGTTTTAGAATAGCTATAGTCCCATGGACGACCATCTCCAAATAAAACTTTATTAATTATCCCACCAACAGCACCTACAGTACAATCGCCCTATAAGAATATGGTTGGTTCCGAAAATCATATTCTTATAAAAGAGCTATTCTTATATGAAAAGCAGGCCGCACTCAAATTTACCCCTGTCAGGACTGGATTCAGCATTCTTATAAGGCGAATATTCTTATAGTTAGTATTCTTATAGGGCGATTGTACTGTATAGCTATAAATTCTTGCTGCACACGCAATTCTTGTACGTAGAAAAACAGCAACCAAACGATACAACTTATGCAAAGCGGATTCTTAACCTCTCCTTTTCCGCAGTCCGCCCTTTTTCTTATTTTCTTTTGTTGGCCCAAATTCCCACACATTGACCACAACTTTCTCCTCCTTCTCAGCCCTTTTCTTCTCTGCTTGTCTACTCTCATCGATTCTCCTCAGATAACCACTAAAAACGACCACCTCGGCAATGCAAACCACGAGACTGCTAACAAATGCCAGCGCTAACCGTTCGGGAACGCCCCAACCAGACGCAACCTTCCAAACTGCAGCCGATGTCGCAACAACAGAGAGTAGCACATTCGCAATAATAGAAAGGTGGGACTTGAGATCTTGATAAGTGTATTCGTCCTCATCCTCACCACTGGTAGGGTGCAGTTTGTGGGTCAGAGCAGAATATTCTCTCGCCTCAGCTTCGGCACGGAGGCGAGCCATCAAGGCTTTATATTCCGGGGTCTATGAGATTATTAGTTTAGAAAGTTGCTAGAAATTCGCGAGAGTGAGGATGGGATACCGGCTCGGGCTTTGGCGGCTTGGGTTGAATGTAAACATCGCATCCTTTCAGGAGGGAGGCCAGCCGGAACTTCCCGCGTTCTTCATCAGTTTGCGCTGCGAGAAGAGCTTGCGAAACCTTGTGCACCAAGCGATGGTCTATCGAGTGAATGCCATCAAGGAATATACGGTCTTCGGGCAAGGTGGAATTAAGGTTATTGAAGAGGCTGATCGCGGAGACCAAGTTTGAAGGGAGTGTCAGGAGCACCATGGTGGTTGTTCATGATGCAAGCGTGGCAGCAGTGACCGTCTAGGAATCAGATGACGCCACAAAGTGGCACAGCAAGCCACAGAACCCTAACCCAGATAACATTCTCATGCCTCCATGCTGATAATACTCCTGGGATGTAGAAACCTTTAGGAAATCTCAGGTACCGTTAGGATCCCTTTTATACCTGATAGGGTAACAAAACTGGTAGATTCTTATAGCTCTACAGTAACATTAGCTAAGAGCGCCATTGCCCCCCTTTTTTACTTGGCGAGTTCATAAAAATATCTCCGTTTTTAGCAGTGCATATAGCACATTAAGGAGGATTATGGGATAAACACGGGGTACCACGTCTACTATATTCCATGAGGTAGAGTGATCGATGGTGACCAGACCACCATATTTCGTCTCCTCCTAGCCCTCCGACACATACCTAGCGCTAGATTTACTTCCATATCAAATACTTGAGACGAATATTTGCTAAAAACAATAAGCCAAATTAAGACTGGGCTCTCTCGCCAATGGCATTTTCTATGATCGATACGATCTAGCCCTGCCACTGAGGCTAGACCAGAGTCGCCATAAACAGGCCTCCATAAGGGCTTTTGATAATTTTCCCTTAGTCTCTGAAAAATAAAGTTAGTTACGTGGGTAAACCTAGGTAGCAACCAACGTGACAACGAACACGACACCTAGCTTAATTTTGTCGCGATATTGGAGAAATTCAGTAGCAATTACAGCATTGAAAAACCACAACTTTAGTGATTTTATCTTGATTTAGGACTGCTGAAGCAATGAAGTTGTGAAATGAGGTTGTGAGCTGTGAATGGAGGTCCCATCATGAGGTGGCTCTGATTGCTACTAGGTTTACCCACGTAACTAACTTCATTTTCTGGCCCGTATATAATTTTTCCTATCACAAAAAACGGGTTGAATACAGCCTCCAGCCCGGTTGTAGACCGGATCAAGTGATCCAAAAGCTAAATAGGCATTCAAATTTTAATAAATAGATCGCTCCGAGATATGATACCTTCGCTAGCAAGCTGCGCATCTTATGAAGATATCGAGCTCTTCATTCATTTATTCCGATCAGGGAAACTCGATCTTTTATTTAGTTAGATGAAAGACTGTTTACGTTAAATTATAATTATTCGCAGGATATTAGTCCTGAAATATGAAGCTCGTTTAGAAGACGTAGTCTCGATTCATAGAAGGCGATCAGCAAGTCCCAGGACATAAATTTGCGATCCTGCTGATTTGCTATATGATAGAAAGACCCCTCAGAGCCTTGGACTTGTGAAGGCAGGGTGACTCGGTTTTTCTATATTTTAAACCTAAGCGGAAATATGAGCGATGATGAGCTGATCAAACAAGAAAATGGCAGTGAGAATTCAAAAATACGCCCCCGGATGAGCTGTTAATACCGTAGATAGATAGAAATAGAACATCTTGTGCTCTGAAGGGCGAACTCGTTCTATCTGATGCTTATCAGTACGTCCCCCTCGCTGCTAACACTCCGGTATTCCCTTTGATGGTCGTCGGAATAGCCCTGACAGGTTCAGATTCGATCCATCCATTTGAGGAGGTCTCAGAGAAGACCGACACTACAAATTAGTTTAGTCCCATTGATTCCGAACTCCGAGAGATAAGCTTCGATTGGAATACTTTCCCAGATCTTGGATATGTTCGGGACGGACCGGTAGCAAGCGGCGCCAGATAACGTTTGTCTCTGAAAATGTGGGGTATGGTGGTACCGCAGGGTTCTCTTATCAAATTATACTCTAACCCAAAGCGGTTAGCGCACGAGCCCAGCCACCAAACTCAATGTAGACCTCAGGAGTTGATGTTATGGAGTGGACAGAACTCCATGCCATCGCTGTAGTGAATTCGATTCACCCCCCCAATAGAAAATTTGCTAACCATCAGTCTCTGGGTAATGCTTATAGGTAAGCTGGCTAATGCTTGCTTTAGGGGTTCCCCCGACTCCGTCTCACGTGTAAATACGTCCTCATGATGAGACTCTTTCCCAGAACCAAAATATACCGACGAAAATTGCACCAGACGTCATCATCATCACCGTATCATGTCTTTTTTAATACCCTTCACGGCTACGTCTGTAGACGCCATGAGCCTACGGTCCCCCGTCTACACAAGTCAGTCATTACGCTTAGAATCCACCCGGCTCTATTGGGCAATTAGGGGCAACGAGCAACACCTCGTTGATGCGCTCAAGGCCGATCTTAGCAAACCAATCAATAAGACCTTCATGGCCGAGGTGATCTGGATACAAAATGAGATCCTCAACGTCATGGATCTTAAAAAATGGGCTTTCGATGAACCGATCGATGCCCCGTTAAGTTTAAAATTCACTGCTTCCTCGCACATGCGGAAAGAGCCTATAGGGACTATCTTAAACAGAGAGTTGACACATACACTCTTTCACTAAGCCATAAAAATTGAGAAAAAAGCGAGTTCTATAAAAAAATTTGTACTCGAACTTTGCATTGGATATCTTCTAAAAGACTAATTGGCATATCCTTTTCCAATTTTTTTAAAGCTTCAAATTTTCCCATACAATTGACTTTGCATCCTTTGATAGGGGCCATCTTTGGAGGAAATGCTGCCATCGTGAAACCCAGTGAATTAACGCCAAATACCCCGGCGCTCATCACCCATATCATCGAGATTTTAGATCATGACTTCTACACGGTTGCTAATGGTGGGGTCGACGTGACGACGAAGCTTTTGGAGCAGAAACTTGACAAGATCGTTTACACGGGAAGCTCCCACGTCGGAAGGATTGTCGCTGTAGCTACAGCAAAAAAATTGACTCCAGTTTTATTGGAATCGTAAGCTGTCCCAGAAAGGTCTTTATAGAACAGTGGTACTTCCTAGAATCGTGAGTAACGGTCTCAGGGGGGAGGTTCAGAAGTAAAACCGTTTCATGACCTTCCAAATACTGCTGGTTCTTGACCCTGCCGTAGACTAACGTAAAAAAATAGAGGCGGATTGGACCCCGTGTTCGTTACAAAGTCTGCAGATGCTGAAGTCGCGGCCAAAAAGATTGCCTAGGACAAAGTTCATAACACAGGCCAGGTTTGCATAGGCCCAGACTACATTCTCATCCACCCCACTCTTGAAGCGGAATTTGTCAAGGCCTTCGTTTCAGCGCTTGAGAAATTTTTGTCCAAGGGTGCTCAGGGGTCCGAAGATTTCGGTCGCATCGCCAATGACAGAAACTTCCCCGGGATCAAGAATTTGCTCGAACAGACCAAAGGAACGATCTTATGTGGGGGAAGCACAAATGAAGCGACAAGGTTCATCGAGCCAACTCTTGTCAAGGTGACAGGCTTGAATGACAGCTTACTGAGCGAAGAGATTTTCGGGCCGGTTATTCCTATGATGATAGTCGAAAAATTGGACGAGATGATTTCGCTGGCTAGGGAAATTGGGGGATTGCCCACTGGAGCTATATATTTTTTCTGGTGACAAAGGAACAGGAAAAAGGTAAATTCACTCCAACCATGTTTGTTAGAATCAATGGTTAACCTGTTTTGTAGTGTTGATGAGCGTGAGATCAGGAGGAGCTTCCGTCAATGAGTGAGTTTCCTTTTTCTAATGTTGTTCGTCAGTTAGAGTTTGATTCCTGTACAACTTGATCCATTTGCCGACGGTGACGAAGCGCTCGCCGTCGGCCAGGAGTCGCTTGGGTTGGACTGCTATAAACGTGCCTAGGTCGAGAGGTGCTAACACACCGAAGCGCCATGCTCCATGCCTCCAGCCCCTCAACCCCATTTGGAGATGTCGGAGATTCCGGACATGGAAAGTACAGAGGTGAACTTGTTTCGTTGTCACGATCCTTGGCGGTCTCGTGGTTTTCTGCCTCAAGAGAGCTCTGACCTTTTTTTCTTTTGCGGGGAAATATACTCTATGTACAAAATACCCTATCGACAGTCCGAAGCGGCGGGTATGCAGGTCAGGTCCGTGCTAAATAAATAAAAAATCTGGGGTGCTTCTGGGCCGCGATTCTTTCGAATCGTTTGCTCACGGGCGACCTGTTTTGAGTCAACCGCTGTGGGTCGAAAATAAGCTAAGTGTGCGTTTTAGTCCCTTGCTTTTTCAGCATTCTTTTGAGCTGTTTCGCGTGCGAATGTCACGATGGGCATTTGCCGACAGTTTACGTTTGCTTTTGCCTTCGCTTGAGTACGGCAGCTCCTTTTTATGCATGCAGTTGCTTTGTTTTATGCAATTCTACAGCCATGGATTTTCTAGGGGCATCGAAAGAACGATGGAATAAATAAATAACTTGTGTTTTTTTAATCATTAGATGCGGTACCCACCATACACCCCGAAAAAATTGGAAGCGTTTCGGAGATTTTCTAGAAATCCAACTCCGAAATTTGGTCGAGACGGAAAACCCTTAGCCCAACCGCTGTAGATGTGGATCTTGTTACTCGGAGCTCCTAACAAATGAAGGGGTGTTTAGATACTTGCTTATATTGGTTGGTAAGTTTACTCCTGAATCGCCGCTCCAGAAGTACCTCATGACAACTTCAAAACGTCATACGGGCAAATCTCACGATCCTTCGTACTCGCCTGAGCGCATTGACAACAGCTGGAGCCGTACTGGCGAAAATTTTTCCAGGTGCCAAGGCGTAACCTCGTTCACGATGGTTGCGAGGGATCCGATCAGAGGTTACAAATTATTTTTTGCTTTTGATACAGTCACGCATGCGGTTGCTAGGGCAATTCGACCCTTTTCCTGTTGTTTCTCGAATGTACCTAAATTTCGCCAGGCAGTGTACCTCCAAGCCAATAGGTTGCCGCTAGCCTGTGTCAAAAATTGACGCTCATGACGCCAGCTCGATTTTGGTTACCTATTATTTGCTTTTTGTCATAGTTCGCCTTCCCAGGTCCAGCCTAACTTTTTATCTCGAAAATCTGGGGATTTTGCACGGTTCCTCGGTTGCCAGAGAGATTTGCAGTGTCAAGTGATCTCCCATCAAGCCCGGGAACCCAGGGCAGAATTGCGTTGCCGAGTCCACGCAACATGGAAAGCCGAGCTGCTCAACTCGTCCACATTCCCGATGCGATCGAAGAGATTTTTCTCGGTAAGCGTCGGCCGAGTCCTCTGGTACAGGCCTCAAAAGGCCTCTTCCCACAACAAGCGGGCGCCACCGTTGCCAACGTCTTCGCATTGGGATTCCTCAAGGGGGACAGAGGGAAGATCACAGTCTCAAAAGCCATGGGTTTTTAAAGAAAATGCGGGGAAAAGACCAGGAAGATGAAAGAAACCTGAGGGCTAGCGCACGTGCATCCTGCTGTAAAATTGCATTGGAAAAAAACCGAGAAATGGCGAGATCTTAGGATGTACCTGCAGCTTGGGGCCAACGCCCAGCAAGCGGCGCTGCACCTTGGTGGACTGGGTTTTCCCAGGGTTATTTTTGTAGGGATCAATGACTCTAAAGTTAGAAAGAAGAATTTGGATGCCTTGTTTGGAACGCATGGAAAAATTTTCCCCATCGCTCGTCGTTACTTTTTGCTCTTTGCGCAGCACGGTCTGCCTTTCAAGTTATCTTTTGTTCATTCAGTGACGTAGCATAGGTATAGATCTGATCGAGAGGCAGAGCCGACAGATTCGGACTGAAACCGTAAAACGTCTTGTCACCAGCCCCGATTCTGACGCCACACACCATGAGATGAAAATCACGTCTTACTACGCAAGCGGTTCCTTGACGGCGCCCAGCTGCACAAACGCACACACACGCATCAGTTTTTCTCTCCTGTGTGTACAATAGCCCTATTCCTGTTATAGACGCTTCCATTACGAGAAAAAAACTGCGCAACCAACTATATGCGGTGAAGGCGCTGCGCAAGCGACGGCACCATACTTTAATTTAGCACAACTTTTAGGTAATTGTGTACCACGGGGGTGGACATCTGACCATTGTTGGTGTTTCCCTCGCTCCCTGGCTCGACCGCACTGCTGGAGCAGGTCCTCAACTAAAAAAATTGACGCCCTTCGTCATCATTCTCACGATGAATTTTCAAAGAAGCAATATAGCCGCTATTGAGGCCCTGTGCTCATCCCCTATCCGCAGCCCTAACCGAAGGTTGGGCAGAATTGATGCTATTATTCGTTAGTCCTGCTTGTGGAAAGCCAACTGGGGGAGGACCGGCTCTTTTACATTGCATTATTGAACATTGACCCACAGCCAAAAGTGCCAGCCCACCTTGAGGCTGACCGCCGGCCTCCTGCGTTCTAGGTGGTGGTGGCCATGGACACTCGTGGGCCCATGGATGGCAATAACGAATCTAGGGGGAGGATTAGGTCATGGTCCCAGTGCGCCCCTTGACTCTTACCGTCACGAGGGGGCAATCAAAAGTTTTTTTAGTATGTGGCATGCCTTGTGGTTGTGGCCCACGATCTTCATGAATATAAAGCCCGTTAGTCTCCCTCATTGATTTTGCTTCACCATCCACAGCAGACTTCAACGCACCAACAGTCCTCTCTACCTCTATACGCAAACACAACTAAATACAAATACCTCCCTCGCGACCCTTATATAACTACCGCTACATCGTCACCATCCTCTTCATCCTCCTCCCCATCCATTTCGAATAAAAACCGGTCCATCAAGCTAAGCGTTTGGTACCATCACCAAATATCACCTTCAGTTCCATTTTCTCAAATAAATCTATCGCAATGACCATCCAAATCACTGAAGGTTCTCCCGTCCACGACGCCGGTGCCTACTACCATGCCGGCCGTGGCGGCGCAGGCAACTATCGTCGCTTGAGCTCTGGCTTCCTCAGTTCTTCTCCCCCAGCAAACACCATTCCCACCGTCTCAACCACCAAGGTCTTTTTCGGTGGTCGTGGAGGAGCTGGTAACATCAAGCCTAAGACCGAGCGTGCTATGTTCTCCTTTGATGAGGAGCTCGAACGTGACCGCCTCTTCCACCAGCATCACGCCCCAGTCTACTCAATCGGCCGAGGTGGAGCTGGAAACGTTGTTCCTGCTACCCCCCAGAGCAGCTTCCCTGCCGCCACTTCTCCTGAAGCCTCACCCAGGAGCTCGACCTCCTCCATCCGGGAACCCCGCTTCTCTACCTCAAGCTTTAGAAACGGAAGAGACAAAGTTTGGGATACCTTGACACGTGTCAATTCCAATTGATAGATTGATTCCGGCTCAAACTCGATTCAATTTGTTTTATTAAATCCCTCGGCGTTACATGTCTCAACACTTAAATCGACGAAGCGACGGTTAGTGATGCTGTAAAAGCTTAGTATTGTATATACCGCTTTTCGCATCACTTTTCCGGCGATAATACTCTCTTCTCTTTGTTTTCTTGATTCTCGGTGTTTTTTTCTTTTCGGGAGGTGTTTTTTTTATATACATGCTTTTATTTATACATCATCGATTGGATCTGCTTGGCGTTTTTTATGTTTTTAGCTTTTTCTTTTGTCTGTATTTGTTTGTGTGTCGGGTTGGATTGCTCATTTTTTGTTTTGGCGGGGAAGTGGTATCTTCTGCAAACATCAAAAAGTAAAAAAAAAAACAGGGGAGGCGAAAAAAAGTTTGGGAACGGTTGGACTCGGGAATCTGGATTATGGATTGTTTTTTTCTTGCTAGTTTCCTTCATCGGTGTTAGGATTTTGGGAGCTGTGATTATTTTGGTGTTTGTATGACGAATCTTCTTGAGGTCGAGTCTTCTGTATATTGCTTCCTGCCTCCTTTGTATGATAAAAGCAGTCTAGGGGATAGGTAATAATTGGGGGCTGGCACGGCGTAACGAATTTCATGCAAGTTTGATCAATAATCATTCCAAACATTCTTCACCTCATTCTCAAGTGAATTTCTCGAGTCAAATCCTCAAGCCAATTAGTTCCTTAAGCGAATTCTTCAAGTAGGGGACTAAAAAAATTAGTCTTTGACGAAATAGTCGTTATTACACTCTACTACCCCTACGTTTGCTTCTTAGTACTTACTACATACAGAAAAGGAGCTTTAGAGAATAGAGAAAAAAACAAAACAAGATCAAGGGATATCTAGAAACAAGTGTAGAAAGCCAAAAGTGACGACGCGTAGCTGGAAACTGTGGATGATACTAACAAGGAATTCCACAGGGTGCCGGTAGTTACGCATGTGCAGGGTTCCTCCTTACCTACCCCGCAAGCGTCGTACATGGCCATAGCGCAATTAATTAGGTAGCCTCCGTTAAGCAGAACCAGTAAGAACTCCATAAAACACACGCTGCAAATGGCCTTATTTCCTCGGTAAAGCACGGCATCCGATACAACATAACTTTTCAATTATTCACCCGCGGCACTAGAGCGCCAGCAGTGCAACACGGCCGGAGTCTCGCATGAGTCTACGAGCTAAATTTTGTATGGATAATCTCCGGGTTCTCATGCCAGTCATCGATGCTCACCCACATCTAAAACAAGTGCGAGAAGTCAGCCTAATATATCCTCCGCACAATGATGTGACGCTAGGCACAAATCGCGTTCGTGAAAACACTAGCCCTGCACGTGTGAAGTATGGTTTGCTGGGAGAGAGCCACACGCCAAGCCGACAGGGAAAGCAGTTTTCAACACGTAAAAACAATGCAGCAGTTGTAACCTGAAACGTAAGAGGAAGCATGGTGGTGCCGGCTCAACAGTCCGGCGTCGATCATGTTTTACCGAATGGGAAGAACTTAAAGAATTACGGGAGAATTGCATAAAACTGACCTTTCTAAATGTGCTCAACCCCGCCAGAATTGACCCTCCAATCCACGTGCTGTACTTCCGCTCCGGCGGCGCGAATATTTTGATTTTCATATCCTTGACAGCAAGACGTCGTACCTCAGAAAGAAGGCGGTCTCCAAATCCTACGTTGTTGTCACGGAATGATCAGCTGCCAGGGTGGAACATATGCGCACGTAAAAACGCACATATAGCGCACATATAAAGTGCAGTACTACGAAAACCATATATCCTTCCGACAGATTAGGGCGAAAAAACGAGCCAGAATATAACATACCTCTAGTTAGGGTGGACCCGCCCGATAGAACAATATTGCCAAATAATGACTTTCTTAGGTCCATGTCCGTTCTGTTGATTGCGTCTACCACAATTTGATGGATCCCTGGATATTCGAGTCCGATGATCTCTGGGTCAAACAATATCTCCGGGGCTCTGAAACGCTCAGATCCAAGCTACCACAACATACAATGTTAATGACAAGCTTTTGCCGCATGTAATATGGGTACCTTACCCGCAAGACATGGCCATCCGGCAGTCGGTATTCCTCAACTCTCCCTGACCCGCCGCCAGCCCATTCTTTCTCTTCTTTCTTTGGATCCAAGGCAATATAACACGCCTTCTCCTTCATCAACCGCACAACTTCCTTCTCCGCGGAGGTATGGAATACAGCTCCAGCTTTCCGCAGTAAGACCTGAAGGTTCTCGGTCACGTCACGGCCAGCGACATCGATACGACGAATAGCGGAGGGCATTGCAAATCCTTCATAAACGGGAACAGCATGTGACACTCCATCACCGGAGTCAAGAACTATTCCAGTTGTCCGCCCGGAAGCATATCTGGGAGAAGCAACACAGCCACATCAGCAACCATGTTTAACGTTTTGTGAACACAAAGGACCGGGCAGCAAACAATGACAAAACGGCTTGTATAGAAGTGAATAAAGCAGGCACATTAAAAGTTTCGAAAAAAATCTGAGCTGCCGTGTCTCTATTCGTTCTGGGATTTAATGGTGCTTCTGTCAAAAGCACCGGATGCTGATCCATAATCACAATTAGCTCACCCACTTGTTGCCCCTCCGAAACCGTATCTATCTCAAAATTAAATGTACAAGCTCACCTCTTCAGATAGTGTTTTCAACTCTTCGCTGTAGATATACTGCCAAATCCTTTCCATATCGTCCCAATCCGTAACGATCCCGTGCTCCAACGGATATTTGATTTTGAGCAACCCACGCAGCTCCTGTGCCCGAGATCCAATAAATACATCTCCCTCTAACGCTCCTGCAAGCACTCTTGTATGTTTTGGTCGTCCGACGAATGAAGGGAAGAAACATTTCGGAAGATCTTCACCGGCGAATCCAGCTTTGATGGTTCCGGAGCCATTGTCGATGACGACGGGCTGGTTGTGGAGGGAATCGAGGGCCATTGCGGGGGGTCGCACACCAAGCCTGAGACTTCAACACAGCGCAATTTCAAGCTTCCGGGCAGATAAACCAGCAGGAAACCAAAAAGAGAGTCTCACTATAAGCAGGTGATTTGAGACGAGATGGAATTGAAAATGGGTAGACAGCTGGTGGTGGTGGTTCCTGACGGGTTGATAATTCTCCTGTGTTGGCAATGAGAGCCCCTGGTTACCCTGCATGCCAAGACAGCGAATCCCCCACATACAAATCTGCCCGCATCTGTCAATCATTTCAGCATCCCATCACCAAAACACCAGCCACAGCCATGAATTCAATCGAGTTACCTCCAGCTGCAGATTTCCATGTTCATCTCCGTGATGGTCGCATGATGGAGACCGTCGTTCCTACGATCAAAAAGGGTGGTGTTTCCCTAGTCTACGTCATGGTGGGTACAAACTACGGCTTCCCCGCCATATCTTAGGATAATTATTATGCCAACATTTTCTGTAGCCAAATCTCGTACCACCTATTACCACCGTGGAACAAGCTTTGTCATATCACACAAAGCTGGCCTCCATAGATAACTCTGTCAACTATCTGATGACTCTTTATCTTACCCCCGAAATCACACCGTCGGTTATCGCTGAGGCCGCAAAGACCAATGTTATTTGTGGTGTTAAATCTTATCCCAAGGGCTTGACGACAAACTCTGAGGGTGGTGTTGTTTCATACACTCAATATTATCCCGTCTTTGCTGCAATGGAAGAACATGACACTGTCCTCAACCTCCACGGCGAATCGCCATCTTCGGAAACCACAACTATGCTTAATGCTGAGGAGACCTTTCTCCCTACTTTATTCGATCTTCACGAAAAGTTCCCGAAGCTACGAATAGTGCTTGAACATTGTACAACGGCCGCAGCCGTAGAGGCTGTTAAGAAATGTGGTCCTACAGTAGCTGCGACCATCACTGCGCACCATCTATACCTAACCATTGACCAATGGGCCGATAATCCACACTGTTTCTGTAAGCCGGTTGCAAAACTACCTTCGGATCGTGCAGCTCTCGTAGAGGCTGCCACCTCCGGCAATCCGAAGTTTTTCCTAGGTACCGATTCAGCACCGCATCCCAAGTCGGCTAAGGTTGGGACAAAGACTGGCAAGACAGCAGCTGGAGTGTTTACGCAACCGTATGCTATACAATACGTTGCTAGCGCATTTGATAAGGTCGGGAAGGTAGACAAGCTGAAAGGATTTGCGTGTGACTTTGGTCGAGCGTTTTATAAGATCAGCGAGAAGAACCTTGAGCCCAGACATAACAAAAACGAAGTAATTGTATTGACCAGAGAACCAGGAGTAACTGTCGTGGAAGAGATCGGACAGGGGGATGGGGTGGTTGTACCATTTCACGCTGGAGAGAGGGTTTGGGGTTTAGAATGGAAGACATTATAGGATTAAGGGGTTAGTGATAGGGAGAAACGAAAGGAAGGAAAGAAAAGAGTAGAGTTTAAGATTATCTCTAGATAGGTATGAAAAATAGTTAGTGGATTTTAAGCGAATTATCGAGACGATGACAGTTGCGGTAAGCATAATATCCGAGTGATATTTTGTGAATAAAACGTTAGGAAGTCATAACAATGAGTAAAGTTCCCGCCACAAAAAGAATATCACACGCCATAAGTATACTAAATTACCCATCTCCACTTTTCTGGGATATCTGAATATGCAACTAGGCTTAGCTTGTGAGATAATTTTTAGAAGGGTGCAAAGTCTAAGGTGCACACTCTCTCACATAGTTTACGACGGGCCTTTTTCAAATGAGGGTATCTGCCGGATAGCTGATAATTTTTTCAAAACTCCTTTAAATAATACAGTAGCGATTTGAGCAAGTTTCGTTCTACTCGCACGAACGTTCTGTGCTAAAGCTCTTCGGAGAAAGCCTCTGCTGTAGTCTGGCTTTCGAGTTTTTATGCGGTAGGCCAAGCATATAATATTCAAGGGTGTTGCTGCAGCCCTACAAGCAGCATATGCCAAGCCTACAGACGATCAATCATTTGATTTTCCAATGTACCGTTCCAGCATCTCACCCCATCACGTGAGGTTGGTACTACAACGACTTTTCTTTCCCAACCCAGCACTCACTTTGGTTATTAATTTAATTATTTCACTCAGCGCATTCAACACTTAGATTATGGTGCTCCTCAATCCAACACTCACATCAGAGTGCTGGAAAAAAAATATTTAATTTATTGAGGATCCTGCCGGGAGACTCCAATCTGTACTTGGCTCCTGGCAAATGCCTCTTCCCTGCGTATCTTCTATGCTCTTTTACACTCTACGCCGTTTGCCGTTTGCCGTTAGGGCGTTCCCCAAGGCGAGTTCTGACATGAGTGATAATTGGTGAAGTGCCGTAAAATCTTAAACATACGCCTCCTAACTGTTACGTCCCGGCAATTCCGCCCCGTGGAATTTTTTTTCTATCACTCAGAAGAATTATAGTCTGGATCCATAAGTGGATAAATTATTTGATATGGTCGCATTTTAGACGTAAGAGCTATTAGTAAAGAGAAGGAAATTCGATGGATGTTAACGAAAAGTCGAGGTGGGACTAGAAAATGCATCATCACTGCATCGTTGCTACATACCAGCCAATTTGTATGCTACTGGAGAGCCGCGATACCTTTCTAAGGAAACAGTAAGTTGGAGTATCAAGGCTGCTGCGGTAAACCCGAACTACATATACTCACGGATAACTATACGATCGTTAAAAAGATTTACCCTAAGAAATCTCATGAACATGCCGAGGCTGAATTCCGCCGGCACTTTCTTTTTATGTTTCAAATTAGAGTGTTTCTCATTACGATAAACACTAATACCTAGACGCCGTGAATGCTCTCAATATCAAGGCGTTTAAAGTGCCGGACGGCTTGAGATCGAGTACACATCCGGATCCACTAGCTTATCCCATAATCCAGTAAAGCTGTCCCCCTTGATGGCTCTAATATTTACTCACTTTTTATTGGCTATTTACAATTAAATAAGCGTTGAGCCACCGCCACTTTGAGGGGTCAAAGTTATCCACTGGATTGCGGGATACACATTGTATCCAACAATAACGTGGAGAAATACTCCGGTAGATATATTCTCTCGATTAAGTAGTTCCCCTCTATGTCTATACTAGGAGGTACTAAATTGTTAAACTTGAATAGGGTACGTGTAGTTCTCCAGGACCATGAGCGCTACATGTACTTCTGGCGGTGTTGATCCTACATTGCTACTGTTTTCACACAAAAGACCATGCTTAGCTCAGCCACTACCGTGGCTGTCCCAAGCGATGCATTCTCATCCTCCCCGCCAGATATCTCGATGTGAACTAACGTTTTCTCTCTCAGGTAGCTGTCATAACCCCAGGAGAGACCGGGACCGTTGATATAGTTATCTAAGGATTACAAACCAACTTATTGACTTTTTTCAGTATGATCACCTTTTCACCTTTGCGTCCCCCTGTTTCTGGTTCGCCTATCGCGGTTACAGTTCTAAATATATGTTAGCGCGGTATGTCTGTTATCGGAATGTGTATTTTGGACCGCTAGTTTTGCGATGCTGGGAGGGGGGGTTCGTTACTTTAGTCACCGCCTCTGCCAAGTTTCTTCTGTAACCATTTTGACCGAGTGATTCGTGGTGATACAGGGAAGAAAGATTTATAATGCATGTAGTCTCACATGTGACATAAAGACTACGTGAATGGCAACACACCGCCGGAATAGAATATACCGCAAAAAAAGTATTGGCAAAAGTATATGTAGCCAGCACACCCAAGCTCCAATAAACTACAAACTCACCAGTATATATGTCTACAAGATCTTTTTTTCCCCACTTCTTTTGCTTCGATCCATCGTATATGTTTAGCGATACATGAATTCCTCCAAACCACTCAAAGATCCCACGCCAACGAACGATGCTACAGTACCTACCAAACGTCGATCCGATGCCATTTTTTATCTTGACAGCGAGCGAGCGAGTGAGCGTCCCCTCCCTCCCCTCCCTCCCCCCTCCCCCCGCGGCTCCGAAATAGCTTACCCAAGATAAATAAGTAAAAAGATGAATCATAATCTCAAACAGGTTCGCCCCAACTACATGTAGGTGTAACCGTAGAGTTTAAAAATATATCTCGATAAACACGCCGTTACATACCTACTGCCAACTAGCTTAGTTGCGGAGGAACCTCCGCCATACATTACTGTACATACACCAATTACGCCACGCCCCACATGCATCGGAGAATAATTACATAGGCAGGCATACGTATGCATTTTTTTATTTCCCGATTAATATTCCACACACGCCCCTCCTCCCCTCCCCCCCCAAAATTGGTAATCCAGATAGGTATATGTATGTATGTATGTATGTAGCAAATCCAGCTCCTCTCTTTTCCGTGGAACGATCGTAGGTATGGAATGGATATGGTATGTTCTATGCACATACATATAGCCAAATTGTTAGTAGACCACCCACCTCGAGCTCCCGTACCACTTCTGGCAGCACCATATCGCATTGTACCGTATCGCACCATATCACATCACATCACATCGCTACATGTATTTTCACGTCCACCCCCAAATGTTCTATGCATACTCTATATATCTGTGATCTGTGTATTCGGAAAGAAAGGAAAAAAAAAATCATCCCATTTAACCCGTTGTTTGCATAACTACAGTGCCAAAAGCCAAAAGCCAAAAACGAAACACGAACACAAAAAGAAAAAAAAGGACAAAAGCAGTAACTAAAAGCAGTAACAAAAGACCCCCCGGTTCCATACCCTCCAACCCATATATCGAAATATCATCTCACCTCCTGCTCGCGCACACCCATCATCCCCATTCATCACCAGTAATTTGCACCTAACCTAGTCTACCAAACCTCATTTCCAACGGTCAAGAGAGAAAAGGAAAAAGGGAAAAAGAAAGGCCGCTACCAAAACTCAAAGGAGAGAAAAACACTGTAAGGAAACGTACAGATGAGGAGGGGACATGTCATAGCTGGTGGGCAAGTTGGCGGATAGTAAAAATCTGTAACGAATAAAAGGCAGAGAGGAAATAGAGATTCGGGGAAAGAGCATGAAGGAAAAACACCCTCTGTACGATCAAAAAAAAAACATGAACAAAAAAACAGCCAATAGATTAAGAAAAACAAAAAGCAGTACAGTGAGATTACGTAGTTTTTATAAAACGCAAATACAAACACACACTCTCAATCTCTCACGCACTCGGGAAAGACAACTCAAAAACGGGGTGGGGAAAAACGACAAAAAAATCAAATCACAACGCCAGTTATTTTTAAAAAGGTTTAATTCAGCAAGGTCTCCTCTCCCTCCCTCCCAAGTTCAATCCCTCTCTCCTCCGCTCTCTCTCATTTTGCATAAAATATAGGAATAAATAAATTGAAATTATGCTACTCTTCTTCTGGAACGGTAAACAGCGCTACTCTCACACGATGACTCTGTTTCGAATAAATGGTATTAGCAGGGTATACGTAAGTGGCAGGGAATTAATCAGTAATCACGTGAGATCACGTGATATGGTGTGCGTGCGCTTCGGAGAAGGAATTGAAAAATAGCCGGGCGATAAGAGGACACATATGCCGAGAACAAAAAGGCGCGGGCAAAGTGAAAATTCCAAACATACCGAAGGTAATTTAGGGATAACAACGGCCAGTACGGCAAGAGTGTTAATGATAAAATACGTCAGGTCATAGTGCGTGTAATGCGTGCTCATCAGGAACCTATCGGCACAAAAATCACGAGTATCAGCCCGCGGGTTAATTAATAATTTAGATAGGCTCGGTCAAGACTTACAGTACTATCGGCACCGTCAGTAGGAATTTCTTTGTGGGTGTGTACTGATCCCCGTTGTCGATCTGCTCCCACATATTCAGATTATCGTAGGCCCCCGCGTTAAACTCGAAAGGAATTCCTTGAACCCAATGGAACATAAGGAAAGATGCCTGCGGCGCCCTCTCTCCTATCAGTATTTGCTTTTCTTTCTTGTCTTCTCCAGCGTTTACACCCCCACCATCCCCCCCAGACGTGGGCACGTACCATCATATACGAGATATTCGTCAATGTCCAGCTAGTCTCCTGAGACACTCCCGGCATTGTATCGTAGAATATCTTCAGGGCGATAATCAGGACAATATGAATTCCCCAAGCACCTAAGGGTCCCGTCAGCTCCCCTTATCCCCACTCCGGAACACGTGAAGAGATAACCCACCTTTGCTGTTGACCCAGCTCGCGTTCAGGTTCGGCAGTGCAGCCTGATCGGATCGCTGCTCGATCGTCTCTGGAGGTTCTTTGTATATCAGGGAGCTGGAGCGGCGTCTTCGGCCAGCATTATTGGCGTCCGCCATGGCGCCGGCGGAAGGGGGGGTGGTGCGGGGGAGGAGGAGGGAATGAATTTTGAAGTTGTGGGGGGGAGAGTTGCCTGGGGAGGCGACTGGTTGTTGAGGTGAGTCGAGTCGGGGAACGAGGCGAGGCTGAGGCCTAGGGATGTGTGGGTGTGTGGTTGTCAAGGATGCACGCGGACAGAAGAACGCAGGTAGCGAAGATGGTATGGCAGCTACACGGTCGGCAGGTACTGGAGAGACGGTCTGAGGCAGAGAAAGGAGAGAGAACACACGAAAACGAGAGACGAGATAGGGAGTGGCAGTCAGTGGGAGGCCAAGCTGTCGGGGAGGCGGGAGCGGGAGAGGCTGTATTTAGCAGGCAGCGAGCGTGAAAGGAGAGGCCGAGCACAGTACAGCAGAGAACGTAGAATATAACGTGCGAGAAAGACAGAAACCCGTATGTTTGCTTTTCAGACCACGATGCAGTGTGGCATCAGGCGATGGATGGGATGGCACGAGAGAGAATCGAGATGGATGAAGCAGAGCAGAGCAGATTCACAGACGGCGCGAGCAGCCTCCCCCGGCCAGATTTGTTCTTTGCTCCTTGGCACCAAACGGCCGTGCATCGTCTTTGCACACACGCGATATTACTGTGCTGTACTGTACTGTGCTGTCTCCTTTCCCTGGGACGCGACCCAATTTACGAATAACATGTGTAAACGAGGAGCAGACCTGGCTCGCTCGCGGTTTTGGTAGCTGGGATGGGAGCAGGAGAAGCCGTGCCGCTGGCTGCTGGATTGGCTGGCTGCTGCTGCTGCCCAGACCCCGGCTATCTGTCCAGCCAGCCAGCCATGCAGGAGACGACAGCGAGGAAAAAGTAAACCAAGGAGAAGGGGATGAAAGTTCTACCCAGCGTCCGCAGAACTCAGTCCTCCAACAAATTCTGTCCCTCCAACTTACTGTAGGCCAACAGCATCTACTCTACTCTACTCTACGTTTGTGTCCCCGCATACATACGGGTAACTACGCAACCGCTGCCCGAGGCAACGTCGCCGTCGATTACCTGCAACACGCTTGAACATCTTCCTCGCGAACAGCGACCACCATCGCAGCAAAACCCGGCCATCGCTCGCAATCTAACACTTTTCTACATCGCGCGCAATTGGCGATTGCGCGCAGTGATAGTTGTGTTCTAGGGTCCCGTCTACAGTCTTCGCGATGGAAGCCACCGACTCAGTTCCCCAGGGCGCTGATACTGCTGCTACTGCTAGCAAAAAGCGCGCCACACCAACAAATTCTCCTCCCCCATCATCATCCTCGACCAACGGTTCCGGCAATAAGCGCCAGCGTCTCAGCTCCAAGACAGCCATTGGAGAAAAGAGTTCAACAGAAGATTTCATCTCGCTTGATTTTTCAGATGGCGATGGTGAAGAGGAAGAGCCCGCTCTGATTGCAAAAATATCCAAGTCTGCTTTCCTGGGCTCAATCGCAGAGGAGAATGAAAGCGCGGAATTGGAAGAGGAGGAAGGAGAGGATGAAGAAGGAGGAGTGAAAGAGAAAATTTCAAAGAAAAAAAGACGACCCAGAGGGGGACGGGGGAAGAGAAAGCTTAAGGAATTAGAACCACAGACAAGCCAGGACGTGAAGGAACAGTTGGGGCAACTAAGTTTGAAAGGCGAAATGGATTCATCCGACGAAGGTGGCGTTCAGATTACGCCTACAGACGACTCTAGCAACTCTAGAGGCATAGACAACGAGTCGGGAGAGGAGGAGGAGGAGGAAGATAAGGATTCTTTTGCCCGGCGCACCTTGCAGGAGAAGGTGGCAAATGAGACACAGACCCTTGGAGAGGGACAAAACGAGCAGAAGCTTGAAACTGTGGAAACTACGGCTGTGATAACTGCAAAATCAGAGACCGACAGTATCAGTTTAAGTAACGGGACTACTTTACCCGTTGAGGAGGTCTCTGCACGTGTGAAAAGCAAGGACAAAAAGAGACGCAAGGAGAGAGAGAGGCAAAGGAAAGAGCTGAAAGCAGCAGCAAAAAAGGAACGGAGGGACAAAGCGCAGCTTGATCTCCCTAAAGGTGGGGGCTTTAGCAACCTTCCTGACGGAAAGGATGGTAATGATCAGGAGAGGGATGAGATTGACTTTTCAGAAGACGATGATGACGATGAGGGGATAGAGATCAATGTGGACATGGACATGGACGATCTTGAAGCACAGCAGGAAGAGCAACAGGATGGTAAAACAGCAGAAGCGCAGGCGAGAAACGCATCAGATGATGAGGAAGGAGAAGTTGGTGAATCACTCGAAAACGGTGAGGCGAGTGAGGGCGAGAGCGAGTCGTCCGATGATGGCGGTGAATCCCCGCTCCTCGACCAAGTCTTGGCCTTCAGCCAGAGAAAATACTACACGGCGTTTGTTCTTCCTCCCTTTGAGAAGGAAGAAGCTCGGCCGTTTTTTGAAATTGTCCAGAATCCGGACTTTAAAGTGGATATGGCAAGAGAGAGAAAAGCTGCAACCCCACACCAGATTAAGGAGAGTAAACGGATATGCAACGTCTGTACACAAACTGGGCACTCAGAGGATAGCTGCGAGTATTTAAAGGTACGCCGGAACACCAAATTCCTTATGGTAAGGGTAAAAAAAAGACTAAGACTAACTAAAATCCGCGAAAATAGTGTAAGTATTGCGAAAAATGGAACGAACACTTCTCGCACGCTTGCCCGGATGCCCCCGGCGACAACGACGACGAGCCACGCGTAAAAGACGTAATCCCGCCCGTACCCCCCCCCCTGCTTTCTCCACGGATGTTTCACATTTACTAACTAGTATTTCTATTATAAAACAGATGTGGCGCCGTATTCCCGCCCACTTCCACAAGACAACCTCTCCGGCCTCCAAGCTCCGCACCGCTTGCTATTACTGTGCTGGCGTCGACCACTTCGGCGATGACTGCCCTCGTATCCAGCCTCTCTCAGTACCTGGCAGTTTCTCACTAACAGATATCAACACCTGCGGCTACGCATCCCAGGACTGGCTGCTCACGTTCTCCGACAAGCTCGACGATCTCGAAGCGGATAGGGCTTCAGTGAAGTATGGGCCACCCGGCACCAAACAAACCGTCATGCCCGCGCCAGACCCATTCAAGGACTACCGCAAGATCGACGAACTGCCCCGGGACCCCCCGCCCCCCGTTGCTCCTAGAGGAAAAGGGAGGAATGGCGGAGGAGGCGGAGGAGGAGGAGGGGAAGACACGTATCGACCAGAACGCGCAGCCCGAGGACCTGGCCGCGCCCCACAAGAGAGCCAACATCGCAATCGTAGTCCCAGGTCAGAGGTATTTAGTCGCCACCGAGAACAGCCAACCTCTAGACAACCCCACGTGCTTCCGGCAAGACCCCGCTCAAGGAGTCCCCCAAGGCATAGGTCTGGTGGGGGAGGAGGAGGAGGAGGGGTAGGGGGCAACTCGTACAGACCGCCGGCCGACTACTACGATCGCCCCGCCAACAGCGGAGGTCGTGGCGGCTACAGCGGCTCAGGGAGGGCGTACGAGTCAAGGGCACAACCGCCATTACCAAACAAACCTCCGCCTCGCGACAACGGAAGTAGAGGCGGAGGCGGCGGGAGAGAGAGCTATAGACCGATGCCATCTAGCTCGAGGGGGAGTTGGCAAAGGTATAAAGCATAGCCTTTTTTATATATACTTGACCTGCCGTATCTTGACAGCGTAGTGTGGGGAAAGGGATGGCGCGGTGCGGAGGACATTTGGTCAAGAGCCTTTTTTTTCCCTTCTTTTTTATTTGTAGACCTTTTTTTTGTTATGTTCTCTCTGCCTTTTTTTCTTTTATTTCTACCTCAGTATTAATCTGCAAATATGCTATACTAGGGTTGAATCGGTACTGTTCTAGCGAAAAGATTGTACAATATGGCACGGTATAAAATAAGAAAACACGGGTGACGGGAGGAGGGATGCACGGGCGGAGTTATTGCACGTATGTCCGCGCGTAGCGAGTTCAGCGCCCGCAGCGGGGATACGGTATGAATAATAAAAAAATAGAGCTAAATGGGGTTAGGGTACATTGTTTACCTGGATCTCTCACCGCCAATACTTAGGCTTCCATTGGTGTTTGCTCTTTCCTCTTTGAGGGAGTTAATTAATTCGTGGATTTGTGTCACGGATTGTCACTCGGCCATCGGTGTTGCCTTGCCCGGGCTTCAGCCACGTTGGCATAGATTGTCGTGTATGCCGTTCTTCTGGTGTGTGACCTGACGCTCTACACAAATTCTAGGCAGATGCAGTGATTTGTAGAATTCTGTGAACGAACTCTGCTTGTGTGAAGCTCTGAGCAACGACTGGTATTAGCCGACCACGGAAACTCAAGCAAGATAATATAAATAAAACCGTGGTGGTTTCAACAGAGTTTTGATACTTGTGTGTAGAAAAGCGTAAATACCTGGAGGAGAGTGGACTAGCAGGGCGTTGTGGGGGCAAGTGTCGAAAAGGGCTCAGACGAAAAGAAAAGAAAAGTCATGATCTTGTGGCCTGAGGCTTGGCTTGGTGTTGCGGCTCTATAGTAACTGCATAGCGGCTTGGCGCGTCAACAAACAAAGTGTCGGGGCCGTGTCGGAAAAAAGAGATCTGCAGGAGAATCTGCTCAACGTCGCTCCGCTCTTCCACAGGACTCTCTCGCTCTCTCTCGCGTGGTTCTGCGACTCCTGTATTCTGTTCCCCGTGTTCGGGCTGCTGCTCGTGCTCTGCTTTCGACACAAAGCGTATATCAGAAAACGGAGGCTGCTTGCTGTAGCTGTGCCGCCGCATCAGCCCCCTTACACCCCGTCGTCACTGCCAGCTATCCAGGTGCACACAACCCGCGCAGCCGAGTTTCTCAGAGAGCTCTCTTCGCCTGCTCACTCGTCTTTCATACCAACCTGCTCAACCTAGGCTCTCTCTCTCCCAATAACCCTCGGGTGCTTCCTTTCACAAATATTTAGCCAGAGCCACATGAGCACTATGGCAAAGATGAACGGCAACCAAGGACACGGCAAGGCTGCCACCAATATCTGGCAGGTTATGAACTACCAAGTTCCCCGAGGGTACGTTTTTTGCGAGATTCCTCCGTTCTACCCATCAAGCTCTCCTCGCTTGGCTTGGCTTGCATCCATATAAGTTGGCTGGGGAAGTGCCTAAGCAAGAAGCTGTTGTGATGGTGGTGGTGGTGATGATGGTGGTTACTTTTGCTTTTTCTTCTTCCAAGTTCCAGACTAACGAGATTCTGTTGTACAGGAAATGTGTTCATAAAGTAATCTCCTCCCATAGCCTCCCCCTCCCCCCCTCCTGTAGGGCAGGCAAAAATATTAACCACACCCTGTAACAGGCCTCAATGCTATCACCCGGTTGCCCCTGTCTCCGGTTCATGCTCAACCCGCTCCAAGCCGCGTCGTCCTTCGCGTGCGACGGTTGCGGTCACCATGCATCTTTCCACAATCTGCGGAACCCCAGCGAAGAAGCACCAGATATCGAATTTGTCGACGAGCGGCGGATGGTTGCCAATGGCGGCACCGGTGGTGCTGTTGGCGTCAAGAATGGGAATGCCATCGGAAATGGAAGCAGTCGAAAGAGGTCCAGTACGACGATTGCGGGAAGGATTCTCGGGCGAGGGCAGGAGGATGAGGAAGAAGAGGAGGATGAGAGGGAAGGACAAATGGTCAAAAGGGCGAGGTGTTGATGTGGACACGGGTCTTACCGGGGGAATTGGGGGCAGCGGTGAAGAAAGGGTAAAAGCGGAGAGGTGGAATGACTGGCGTTTTTTTGTGTGATGATATCTGTTTTTTTTCTTCCCACATCTCATTCGCGGTTTTGTCCTTGATATTTTTTATGAGTGGGAAAAAGAGAAGTGAAATTTTCGAATTGAAAGCTATGGGGAGGGGTGGTTTTTTGTTTTTTTGGCTATCAATTGGGCGTGTGGTGGTTTCCGTTTGTATTTTTCTTCTCTCTCCTTTTTTTTCTTTAAACAGCTGCTCTGTGTTAATCCGTGATCGGGGCTTCTCCTAATCTCATTAAGTACGAACTTCCCGTACATTTCAACCTATCGAGAGCAGTGCATTTTATACTGCTTTCTCCTCCGCGTTGGTGTTAATGGTTTTGTCTCTAGCTTTTGTTTCCTCCTCCCCTACTTGTGTATCTTCTTCGTGTTGCAAAAGATTGGATGTATGTTGAATTGGTTCACAGCTGGACTTTTTTTCTGATACAGCAAGTTTGAGTTTATGGACAAGGTTATCGAGACACAGTGTGATATAACCTCCTCTTACTATTCCCCTAGCTAGTATAACCAACCCCCCCCTCTATCTTGCTTTGATAATACAGCAACGATATAGATCCAACGTCATATTCTCATTTAACGCGACGATCTGACCACTGAAAGCCGTTTATCTATATAGCGTTAGAGCAAAAAAATTATCAGGACGTAACCAGTAGGTTCCAGCGCTAGGGAAAAACCAAAAATCATCTATGCGAAACTGTTGTGCATGTGGGGTTTAAATGGGTTCGTTTATGTATAAAAATTGCTGATTCATCTAGATCTGAAATTTAGAAACGCTAATACTAATGGATCCCGGACTCCGTTCCCCCCCCTCCCGGTGGTAGATACACGTACTTATCTAGGCTAACTACATGTGCACATTGCTTAATGGCGGGGGGGCTGTTGTCATTAAATACAAAAATTTCGCCCGTGAATCCTTAGTTATTTGGTAGTGCGAATAGGGATGTATGAATATTTTTTGTTAGTCTAGAGTATGGTATGGCCCCCAAAATTCCCGATGACGATGATGATGATGCCAAGACCCAGGGTTCTCTACCATCTGATCTCCTTATTGGCTAGTGAGACGTCGTTTGCTCTGGGCAGTAGTTTGTGGATTCTGTCCCACTGGTAACGTTGGGGACTACTGTAAGATGTGATAGTACAACTTTTTATGGTACATATATATATATATATACATGTACATATCCGTCATGGGGGGACAATTTACAAGCTGCAGTCTCGACTAACAAAAAAAATTTGGGTGAGGTGCTTCACTGGTAACATCCAGAGTGATCTGGCCGGACTGGGATTTAATTTACTGCTTTATGTATTTCGCACTTGTAGCGGACAAGATCCTGATTGAAAACGGTAATCCTATACTGCTCGTATTCTCAACCAACTTCTTCAACGAATTTACAGCTACTGGCTCAATTCGCTATAGTTATCGAGTTAGTTATCCCCTCCAATTAGTGCTTAGCAAAAGAAATGTCACTTGTACGATGGATCATCGACGGGTCATCAAAGGCAAGGATGAAAGCTACGTATAGTTAGGTTGTCGCGGAAATCCTTCACCGGAGAAGAAACGCAAAGTTCCCCATACATAGGTTGGTTCCCATTCTCCGCTGCTTTAGCCTGCCACGGCAGCAATACATGTATGTTATGGGGAGGGCTGGGGGAGGACTAGGTTTCTCGGGTAATATGTTGATGGATGAAATGGTGTAAAGTTTAGAAGCTCGAGCGTAGGTTCCTCATTGTTGCTCTGGGTGTTGTAGTGTTTACCCGTGGCCCTTTTCCTGCAGCAAAAAACTCAGGATTATCCTGAAATAGGTACGTTTTTGTGTGCTCAGAATCTGACGTTCATGTATTTCGTAACTTGCAGTAGAGTCATACACTGTCACTCGAATAGGTGACTTGGAGACAGAATATTGCCAGATTAATTAGTTGTTTGATTGGGCTCCTCAGGTGGTCGGTGGGGCAGTATCACGAGTCTTTCTTCGGTTTGCAAGTATTATTAGTGGAAAGCTTGGAAGGTGAATAACTGGTAACTTGTTTATCAGATGCTTTACCATCCCAACATCGTATTGCTCGTCTCCTTCGAATCCATCGAATTCATCGCAGCACGGAAGATGCAACCAAAAGAAGGAAATAAAGGAAATAAAGGAATCAAAAAACTGTAAGCCCATAGAAAGAAGTAGATAATGGGAGATTGAATAGCAAGAAAACAAATTTCGAGGCTGATACCAAGTAGGTCAAATAAATAGCCAAAAATCCCTGAAAAATAAAACAAAAAAACGGCTCAAGCCTAGACCATCTATCACAGACTACCAATACCCAGTATTAGCGATCTCTTGGGCCCCCTGAAGTCTTTCCAGCTTAGCTGTGAGGTTCTTGCGTTTTTCGATAATGGTTTGTTCTTCGCCAGCAATCGCTCTTAGCTCTTCAGGCGTTAGCCCCCCCACAAAACTTGGAGAGAAAGAACGAATTGGACCGGATGGACCAAGGAAATGCCGTTCAATGACCTGCAAGGCCACACAGTCTACAAAACGTTTGCGTGCAACTTTGTAGAAAGCCTGCAAGACATCGTGGATCTCGTTGACAGCCTGTTGCTCGTTACTGATATATGTCTTTTTGAGAATGACTGCCGCAGAATCGGGGTTCGCATCGTCTTTTGCAACCGCTATGCCATTTATCGAGTTGAGAATACGATCCTTTCGGGAGTTGCCGAGATTCTCTGCATAGTAATGGTTATAAGTGAGAAGAATACCACCTCTCTCATCCTGAAGAATCGCAGCAAGCTCTTCGTCCGCCCGTTTGTATACTGCGATAAACATTGGCCTCAACCGCATCCAGATCTTCTGACGCAGAGTGTCATCAGGGCACTTTTGTCGAAGAAGGTCAATGCTGAACTCCTCGACGCACTTTTTGACATGTGCGATATGGTTCGTGGCTAGTTTCTCCCACTTAATCGTTTGCATCTGAAAGAGGAGCTGAACAACTCCTGGGTTGACCATCCCAGGGAGCTCCGCACCACGGGAGTTGTAGTATGCGTCTTTAATCCAATCATGGATCGAAAGTTTTTCTTCCTCTGGATCGGTTGGCGCATTTTCTGATTCAGGAGCAGTAGAAGGTGTTCCATCGAACGACTTCGTGTGGCCATACCTCCACACTTTGTCCGAAAACTCCTCGTTCAGGTTTTGAATGTGCATCCGGACTCTCAGTGATTTCTGTACCAGACAATCCATCTCGTAGAAACCCATCAAGGAATTTTTCGCCGACGCCTGAAACTCAGTGGCGATTTCGATCAACATCCGCCTTTGCTCATCACTTGATTCACGGCGGGGTCCGAGGTCTTCAAGATCTTTGCGACAACGTTCCATCAATGTACCGATTTCCTCGACCAAGCTAGGGTATTCCTTGCGGATGTGGTCGAAAAGCAATTTTCTGAGAAACTTCTCTAGTGCTGGAATCCCTACACGATCTTTATCGAGGGTTCTCCAGGGATCTTTCATGAAAAATCGACTCTCGTTCGCTCGACGCTCCTGGAAGGTGATGCCTCTTTGAACTTCTTCGGTTGATCTATTCCGGACTACAAACCATCCATGGTTCAAGATGGTGATCCTGTTTCTTGCGGTATCGATGACCCTGCCTTCATCTCCAGGCTGGATCGCATCCGGTTTGGTGAGGACTCCGACGGTACGAATTCCTTTGGGATCAGCCACCTTGGCCAAGCGGAATACTTTCTGATTGGCAGTTTCGTTAAGGGAAGAAGCAACAGCACTATTGAATATATTAGTAAACTAACCTGTTATTCTGAGTAACTTTGGCTTCTTACAGAATTATTGTCCTACTATCTTCAATGTATCGTTTTGCGAGATTCTCAACCACTTCAGCATCCTCTTGCGTCTGGTGAATAGTTGCGCCTGAAATATAGTCCCTATTTTAGCAATCCGAATAACTAATAGAAACTGGTAGGTGAATAAGAGGGAAGCGTACTTTGGAAGAGCCCAGGGACGTCAACGACACTGAAATGGGAGCGGCCAGGCCCACAAAGCTCGATTTTCAGTACATCGTCACTGAATCGTGCGCCACCCGAAGTATACGCTTCTCCGGGTTTTGGAAGGCCCATGAGTACCGCCGACTAGAAACCAATCATTAAAACTTTGGAATGTTGCGTATTAAGTGTTTAAGGCGAAATCTAGGATAATACCTTCTCCATGATTTCCATAAATTTATCACCAGTAAGGACATCAACAGTGTCTGAGAAACCTCGTAGTTTTCTTTTACGTTCCTCGTCACTGTCTTTCGATGGGATAAGCGAGACTGTGATCTTCTCATCAAATGACCGGCGAAAGCTGATTTGTGTTGCAAAGCGAGTACAAAGAGTACTTGCGACGGGGAATTGGATACCGGTCAAGGCTTCTAGGAGTGAAGACTTCCCGCTAGACTGATCTCCAACCACTACTAGCTATTACATAATAAGTAAAAAAAATTGGATACTTATTTACAGCACTAGGGTAGTTTACGAAAGGCATCGTTGGGAGAAACATACTTGTGGAAGAGATATATCTTCGCTAACCCCAAACTCCCTGAGCTTATCAATGATTTCGAGCAGCTTGACGAGCTCTTCGCTCTCAAGTTTTTCTGCTGCCATAGCTGGTGGAGGTAGTGTTGTATCACTGTGTATCGTTGGGGCTGGAGTGGAGGATAGCTGGTCAGGAGTAGGAGAAGTAGAAATCGGGCCAGGGAAACTGCCAGGAGCTGAAGTCTTTGTGGGGAATTTTTTCGGTGCCATGGTTGAGTTTGTAAGGGACTGAGCAATTGTAGGAACTGTAGCCGTTTTATATGGCGAGGAGAAGATAGAGTACATCCGCTCCATCTCAATGCTAAGTTACAGGCTTGTTTTCAGCTCCTTTATTAGATTTTCTCTTGGCTAAACGGACTTTTTATCTTCTAAATTATGGCCAAAGGAAAACCTACATGTGACTAATATCAGGCAGACCAAGTCCCATTTCCGCAGTCACAAAATGCAGAGGTTTGTACAGCTTGAATATCAAGTAAGGAAGCGCCGAGCATCTAGCCTAAATCTATAGATGTTTGTTCCCGAAGAGGATATGTATCTAACAGCCAAAAAATATTAAAAAAACATTTGGACGAAAGAGGGGAAAGAGGGGAAAGAGGATATACGTATGCCACCGTTTTTTTTTCATGTATTGCTGCTCACTTGGCCGAGATTGAAGGCATGTACGCTCCCATCCGGCGCATATCGTGTGTAACTTTACAAGCATCCCTTTTAAGAAATTTAGAATGGAGCAAACCCTTTGGAAAGATGGTATAAGCGTAAATTACGAGAGTATCATTATCCTACACCATCAATCCCCCAATGCCCTTACGTCTTTAGTATCTGAGACATGCAGGGGGAGGGTACATGTATCTATATGCGCATCGAATTAACCTACGGGTTGGTTATCTCTGGATGTAAAAATGGGATGCCTGAATTGTTTCCGCCTCACATTTTCTATGAATTAAGCAATTGAGAATGCTTTGCACTAACTGAAAGCGTCAGAGTGTGCTATTATGAGACTTAAGGACCTATAGAGAACCTAGAACTTAGAAAACTTGAGGCTATGCATGATGTTCTGCATTTTGCAACTGTGGATTTAGATGGCAAAACAATATCCATGCCAGCTGCAGAGTGATCTCTTGTGAAGAAAGACCAACGTCAGTTAACCCGTCTTGGCACATGGTGGGGGTACTTAGTAGCCTTCTTTTCAGCCCCCACCCCAGCACACCCCCGCCTCTCCCGTGATGATGTACCGCACCAAACTGTTTCTGGAGGGATCTAGAAACTTGACCCACCGCTTTTCATCTACGCTATCAATGGCTGCTCGAAGACAGCGTTTCGCTTCTCTAAACCCAGATTTACCCTCTAGCAATTCAAAAGCACCAACTCTGCAAGGTGTCGTTTTCGATGTAGATGGTACTCTCTGGTATGTCGATCATCTAAATAAAAATAGTATCAATTGGGACCTAAACTAATGGAAGCTCTCGAACAGTGAGCCACAAACTTGGATGTTTGCTCAAATGCGGGCAGTCCTAGGAATCTCAAAGGCTGTTGATATTCTAGAACACATATACTCCCTTGCAATCGACAAGCAGCCTTCCGCCATGGAAAGCATCCGTGAAGTTGAGCGTGATGCCATGCTGAAAATGGTGCCCCAAAAAGGTCTGATCGAGTTGATGGAGTACCTTGAGAAAAGGGGCGTGCGTAAGGCCATTTGTACCAGAAATTTCGAGTATGTATTATATGCGGTTTCCCAGGTGATGCATGAGTTGATCTTGACAAAATGTGTCTATTATTAGGACCCCAGTGAATTATCTTATCTCGAATTTTTGTCAAGGGCAAGTATTCTCTCCAATAGTCACGAGAGAGTTCCGTCCGGCGAAGCCGGATCCTGCAGGGATTTATCACATTGCCGAGAAATGGGGACTAGAAGACAAAGGCGATAGATTGATAATGGTGGGCGATAGTTTGGACGACCTTACTGCGGGTCGGAAAGCTGGCGCAGCTACAGTTTTACTTGTCAATGATGTCAATCAAGAACTCGTAGATCATGAGTATACAGACTGTGTGGTTAAAAGGTAATTAGTCTGCCTGGTGGCCTAAGCTACCATTTTTGGTCTCCTCTAGGTTAAAAGGATCCTAGACTCATGACTATAGGATAATTATTTGGGCTAATTCGTGTGATTAATAGGCTTGATGATCTGATTGAAACACTTGAAGAAGGGTTTACAGAGGTCGATAGGACCATACGCACTAATGAGTCTTAAAGGTGTTAGAATAAAATGGCTTAGAGAATATAATAGAAAACGCTCAGCTGGGATCGAATTTAAAACAGTCGGCCTTATTATATTTTTAGTTACCTAGCTTAGTGAGGTGACTAATGCATATCATCGCGCAATTGGTGGGTGTAAAAAGTCAGTTTTATCTTGCAGCATAAGAAACTACCTCAACCAATCCCACTCATAAGACGTCCGAGTGAGGCTGAAAGTCAACATTATTAGGTAGAGGGCTCTCATCTAATCAATCAGCCATTATTACAATAAGAATGGGGGTTCTTGGCGTTATTTCCAAATGCCCTAGTCAGAAAAAAAAGGTCTGGCTTTTTAGATCTAGACTACATGCAGTATCAAAATCACCACATTGCCCTAAAACTATACTCCCCAGTCCCACCCCTTTTCCACGCGCAATATTTCACAAACCCATCACTTCCTTTGTAAGACTGAATCATCACCCAGCCAATTGTGCGCGACGGTGGTCCTTGGGCGAGAGATATTCTTTATACTAAGCTACACAAGTTTAATTGTGGTAAAAATGGGTCTGTGCCTACGTTTTCTAGTCCTGGTTGTCTACGTATCCATGATATCCTTACTATCCCAGAGGACGACGGCACACCCACAAAGAAGCCGTTTCGGTTATTGCTTCACGCCCACAGTCACAGAAACTGCGACGTCTACGGTTATCATTAGCGCGCCTATTATAACGATCAAGACGCAGACTATAGGGACATTAATGGCCCCAACCGTATGTTTCTCCGGGGCCTTCCCCGAAATTCGTATCTGCGTGGTTGTAAATGGTTCGGTAGTTAACTCTAAACTATTACAGAAGGAAAGAGAAGTAACATTGAGGAGGATGGTCGGTAATAGACAGTTCCAAAAACCAGCGTACGTATCACTTCATTCTAACTCATTAATTATATTCGGCCTCACTAACGGCATGGTAAAAGCCTAACCAAGACTATGATCGAAGTATCAACCGTATTTTCAGTTCTCCCACCAGTAACCTCCACCGAAATTTCAACTAAGATCTCCGCGGAAACCTTGAGCATCACCTTGGTTGAAACAGTTACGAAAACTCTCACGGAAACTGTGTTTTTCTTGCGCGAGAGGACTAGCATCCTAACATCCACAGTAACAAGTTCTGTGACTGTCATTAAGCCCACAACAGTATTTATGACAAAAACGATCACTGGTACTCTTACCCGAACTGCAGTATCCATGCATAAGGCAACGCAGATTTTACTATCGACAATCGTTAACACTGTTCTGGAAACTATCACTGCGATGATTACAACACCTAGGGTAGTCTTCGAACCCAAGACCCAAAACATTATGATACCAACAACGGTTACAGAAACTACTTGGCACCAGGAGGCTATCATTATTACAACCACTAACTGGCTACCAACGATTACGACCATTACCAGAGCCAATTGGCTCCCGATGGCCACCACAACTACTACTACCGTCTTTCCACTTGCGGCCAAAAATTTGGCTCCTGTAGGCCATAATGGACGGGCAAAAGGTGGAACGAGTGACGAAGGACGTCGGCATGAGCCAGCTCCTGAAGGGGTACTAGCCGCTGGGCATCAGTCAAGTGAGTAGGAGTGTTCTAGCTGAGAGAAGTTAACAGGCCACTGAAATTAAACAGGATTTCCCCATGTGCCATCACGCAAACTAGGTAAAGAAGAAATCGTGTCGACTGACGGAATCATGGCACGCTTAAAAGATTTTATGAGCAGTTTTCCTTTCAGTTTCTAAGAAAAGCGAATGTTTATGTAGAAGTCTAGAGTCTAGAGTCTAGAGTTTGTGTGGATTATATCCTCGAGACAACTTTGCACTCGGTATACGAGTAACAGCCAGTTATTTCAGAGTAGGCGGATATGTTTTGGAAGTGAGAAGTATGCCGGAAAATTCGACTATGTCATAGGATACCTAAAAAATCTTCCATCCTTGTCACTCCCTCTAAAATCCTCTCCAATTTCCTCCTAGTCGATTCTTCGCCATCCATGGAATCGTCATAATCCTCGTCAAAGTCCTCCTTCAAGAACATTCTTGCTACAGTTTCCTTCGCCAAAAAATTAACAACAAATTTGAGCATGTAAAGGGAAGGCAGTTGAATTACCGCTTCCTCCAACTCCTTCGCTTCTCCTGTACTCAATCTCCCACAAGCCGCTACCAGATCCTCGCCTCTCGCAGCTAGCAAAATCAAATCCTCCGCCCTCGACACAATCGCCGGGTCAATCCCGTTCAGCGCCGCACAACTTGATCTCCGAAGTTAGCTTTGGTATATCAAATGTATGACAGAAAGGAAGAAAACCAAGTCCCGAAGCTGCTTGTGCTCCGCCCCTTCTCCATTCTGTACAGATATGTTATTTGGTCCTCTGCTTCTTCAGCCTCGTCATCCAGGAGAACATTCATATGGGTGAATTGGAGATTTGGGTGCTCCGTCAAGAAGCCGTTTTCGAATATTTCTAGAAGTTTTAATCTCTGGTTTCTAAAAACAATATAGAGAAAGTGGATTACCATGGTAGTGGGTCACTGCCACAACCTTTGGTCGCTCCTGTCCACGGCCCAAAAGGTGCTCGAAAACACCGCATGCCAAACCCGCACCGTCACTTGAATCAGTCCCTTTTCCAAATTCATCAATGACTAGCAAACTTCGTCTCGTTGCTAGACGTAACGAAATTGCAATTTGCTGCAAATCAATCATAAATGCACTCTGAACCTGGCACTTCCATCAACTTTACGCTCGCCGTAGTTTCGAATTAGATTGAGGAATGAAACTTACTTTCGATACACTCTCCCTCGTTTGAATCCTGGTTAAAATCTTATCTGTTAATCCAATAACTGCACTCTCTGCAGGTACAAAGCTTCCGATATGTGCCATGTACACAATCAAGGCAACTTGCTTTAGGTAGATGCTCTTTCCAGAGTAGTTAGGCCCTGTGATAAGCATCATACTCGGTGTCGGAATTTCTTCTTCCACTCCATTCTCCATTCTCGCCGCCCTCCTCGGAGGTGCTACGGGGCCGTTTCCCTCTTTTGAATGTGTGCCCCCTGCGTCAATGATAATTTCGCCAACTTCGCCTCTGCCACCAACTAGCGTCGTGTCGTTCTCGACATACGCGGACACACAGAGTTCTTGTAATGGATGGCTATCTCTATCAGTCTTGTTGGTTAAATTTCTGAACACGCGTTTGGCGACTTACCGGCCCTTAATAATCTGGATTATGTTCTCTTCACTTATGGTAGGCCGGGAGTATTTATACTTCTCCGCCGCCTCGGCTAGAGCTAGCAGACAGTCAAGTTCGGCGCAAACTTCAGTGCATTCGGTAAATATCGCACTATATTCTAACACCCTCACTTGCAGTTGATGCACTAACTCAATTTCTCGATCTACACATCATCAGTTATCACTCGCTACAACAGCACCAAAATTATAACTTACCACAAATCAACCCATACATATCACCAAAGTAATCATCCATCTCCCTCATTTGTGGGTTCTTATAGTACCAGCTAGTTCCCGTACAAAATTGGAACTCCCAGTCATCACTCACATACGCAGGACTTCCCGTGGTCTCACTTTCATCCGTACCCTGTGCTGAACTAGAGGCGCTACCTTCAACTGATGGTACAACAATGAGATAGCCTAACTGTGGAAAATAAATCACGTTCAAGTTCGTCGCTATATTCTGCGGTATTCCTGCTACGACCTGTCGCGCAACTTCACTCAACATGCTGTCCATCCCATCGTACATCCGTTTCATTTGGTCGAGCTCATCATCTACATGACGCTGAACAACGACCCTGTGCTGCAACGATGATTCGTCAAAATCGATTGTGTCGTGAATAATTTGTCCGACTGCTTGGACATGTGACACATCGATTGTCTCCATTGCCGTACGGTAAATAGCCAAACCTCTAACGCCATTCATCTCCTGTAGACACGATCGGATTTTCAAAACAGAAACCGAAAATTGTGCCAGTGCCATCCACCCTCCGCCCCGTCCACCACTACTCTGACCTCGGCGTAATCCCGCAAGAATCTTAGGGATGTTTTTTATTCGACGCAAGCACTTTCCGATAGTGGCCATTATATGGACGTTCTCGGAGCGGAGGAAGGAGGCTATTGAGGAATGGCGCTCGGTAATTATCGCGATGGAGAGCGATGGACGGAGAAACCATTGTTTCAGCATTATATGGCCTAGGGGTGAGCGGGTTCCATTCAAGATCCCAAAGAGAGAGAGGCCTTCTTTTCCACGACCTTTAGGGCCTTGCATATGAAAGTTTGGATGCGATTCATCCTCGAAGATTTGAAGCGAGCATATAGTGTCTGCGTTCACAAACCTACGTTCAATCAGCATCTTTGCCAAAGCCGCAGTAGTGGATAGTATATAATAGTCCTACATAACATCACTCATACTCCACATCTCAATTCTGGCCACACTAATACCTTCCCCTCCACCACTACCATTGGAACCCGCGTGCACTAAATCTATTGATACCTTCCTTTGCAGATAAGCTATCACAGCACCGGCACAGCCCACGGTAACTCTACTATCAACGTTAATCCAACCAGCCAGTCTAAGCAAGTTTCCCCGTCTCTTTTGCTCATAAGATATGTCGTTTATATCGCCAGGAGTTTGAAGAGTTAAGGGAGGGCCAGAGTCTTCGCCAATGTTGAGTGCTACAAGTTTGTTTCTAGCGGCGTCATACGAAAATTCAGCAGTGGGACGAATCGAGATGCGATAGGCAGTTGCAGATTCATCTAGAAAGATATGTGTTAACATAATATCATACCGAAGAGATAAATCTCCAAGCTTGATTGCAACCTTCTGTGTCTGGATTCAGCGACTTATCAATTGTCTCATCGAAGCGGGACGGTAACAGTAGAATAGTAGGCTTAATATGGAACTTCACTATTTCTTGTGAGTACTGATTAGAGTAACTAGTAACTACAAAACATCTTTGAGACGCCGAACTCACACGCATCCAAGCAATCGGAAGTTGGAAGTTCAATATCCTCCATCAAGCTTAGCTTTTGATCTGCCATGGAATAAAACGCACAACCAATTTTCCTCCCTCTATGGTCGACAGCCATGATTATGTCTTCGAAATCGTCCTCCTCTTCCTCCTCTCCGTCCTCTCTCTCCTCCTCCTGGTCTTGTTGACTTTCTACATCTCCACTCTCTATTGTGCGCCCCGGATTGAGTCTGCGAGATTTTGCAGGCTTTGGAGTGTCGTTTGTGGAGGAACGGGAGTTTCTGGATAAGTGTGATGAAGAAGAAGGATGAAATAGAGGTTCGTTAGCGAATGCAACAGAGGCTCGACGGGTTGGTGGCATTTGGAGTAACTATAGAAGCTGGGTGTTCTGTACTTATTTTCCTGGTTGGAAGAAAACTGTGATGTCCTGATTACTTCTAAGGGAAGTCGTTTCCTAGTTGTTCACGTGAGGTTTAAGAGTAATACATCGTTTCAGCGCATTTATCTGCCTACTCAATTAGAGAAATGTGCTGAAATAGGTAAGTCAAACATAAGCTGGGCCTCAGAATTACATTATTTTGACTGGCGACTTTACTCAATATTGGTCGATCAAAATCTCGGCCGTAGAAGCGTCTTTCCACATCGCCATCCATATCGTAGATGCTGCCAACAGGGATAATATCTACATGTAATCACAGTGCCTCACTCGGCCCTATGGGATCCCGGTCTTGGCGCCGCACGGGGAAGAACCCCACCTTTTCAGCCGCATTCCTCCCTGCGTCACTCCACACTTATCTACCTTAGCCCACATTCCAAAAGATCTCCTAGCTCTCCTGCCTAGCTCATTGAAAGAGAGCTTCATCTGCACACCTCCTGCCTCCTCAACCCAGCTCAACCCAGCAATATCATCTCCCAACACACAGAGAACTTCCATCCACACCATGCTCCCTCCTTCGTATTCTGATCATGATCCTACCCCCCCGCCATCATTCGATTCTCTGGCACTGCTATTCTCACACTACCCTATCATCACCCAATTCGCTAAGCTGGTGACTACTGGTGACTGTATGTTTCCCTCGGTCTGTCTTTTGTCACTGGAGCTTCCAGCGCTAATATTCCACAGTGATACGGCTTTCACGCACATCCAGCACCATCCGCGAAGCACTCTTACAATCGCCGTCTTACTGGGAACGACTTGTAAGCCTCACCACTCTAGCTTGCTCCGAAAGCAAGCATATCAAAGGCGACAACGTCAAAGCATGTGTCATCTGCTCCATGCCCGTCTGCGAAGTACATCCACATACCTCCCTAAATTAACTTCTTGCTAACTGGCCTGCACAAAGACCTGCATAGTCAAATCTGACTTCTTCGGCACCTCCAACACCTTCTCTAACCGCATCCGCACCTTCTGTGACTCCTGCTGGTGCGCAACAGACTTCTCCACCTCTTCGACCGACCTTTCACCCCAAGTGTGTATTTGTGTTGCTAAAGACGGCTGGCTGTGCTCCATGTGCCGTGCAATCGAGCGCACCGAGTTGGATGACAATAAGTATGTTTGCGCAACCGACGGATGCGAGAACCCACACCAAGCCTCCGAGAAGCAGCGCGTGTGTACATGGTGTCATATGCCGCTGCCACCCGCATGGCGTCCACAGACGACGGAAATGGTAATCGGTCGAGGAGCGGAAAACCTTAATGACGATGAGGCACCGGGATATGAACCAAGGATTGAGGAGGAACCGGATAGCCCGATTGCGGGGAAGCTGAAGAAGGCGAAGAGCACAGATAAGGTAAGGGTTGCTGGATGGGATAAGATGGATGAGGCGGAGAGGAAAGACTATCAAGAGGCGTGGTTGAAGAAAGGTGCTAGGGAGAGGGAGAGGGAAAAGGTTCACAGGGCTCGACGTGGTGAAAGCAGCAGCGCTGGAGCTTCTGGAACAGTTGATGACGACGATGAAGCTCCGGAATTTGAAGACGAGGACGAAACTGAGCACATTGCAGGAGCCTTTGGGTTAGGGGAATCTTCTGGAAGCGGGGCTCCCGAGGCAAGTAGTGGGAATCAACAGAATCCTGCAGGTAGTAGTTCTAGTAGTTAGATTTCTGGTAGGTATGCAAACGGTTATGCGCGCAGAGCCCTATGAATATTGAACGATCATAGGAAGGGCTCCTATTGGCTCAATCGACTCCTCGTCCGGGCCGAGGTAGTACCTCTCCCCGAACGATAGGGAAGTTGCTTCGCAAGGAACTTTTATTAAACCGGTTTTATCTAAATTGTAAAATACAGCGCTCTTTGCTTTATGAATAATGGCTATTCAATTTTTACCTGATACATGTGGGTCGCGGTCGAGGTTTTCCCAACAGATTACGTGATAAGATAAGATTCACGGCTACGCACTCGTGTTGTAAATAAATACCCGTCACGTACATGTAACTTTCCTCCACCACAAACATAACACACTCCACTTGCCCGCATACCTACATGTAGTATGTACATAGGCATCCACAGAAGAGGCCCGCCCAATAAAATACATATGCTAACGAGTCTCCTACAGTTTTAAACTACTTAACCAGGAACATTTCGTTTGCAGACAGTACATGAACAGGAGATTGAGAGAAACTCTGCAATTCGACTGTGACGGTGGATTAAAAGTACCCTGACCACAGGACTCTTCATAGTGTAGATTGAGAAATTATTGTTGAAGGACTTATTGACATAGGGAGCTAATGGCGAATCAAAAGGTTGGCTGGAGCCGAGGATCAACATTGTGTTTGCAGTATCCATTAATTGCTATACTTGGTAGGTACATGTACATGTACTCTAGCTACAGTATATTCTCCTTTGCATACATCCGAGTGAGGCTCCATGAACTACATGAACTACATGTACTTCTCCGCAAGCCACTGTCTGAGACGCCAAGATCTGCACACAGCGCTCGTCACCGATGACGGCATCCCCATCCCCGCCAATGGGCCATTTTAAAGATGCCCCAAGTCCCGATTCGCAGTCGAATACGATAAAACATCGTACGAGAAAAAAAAGCAATCCCAAAACTCCAGTCTCGTTTCCTGCCAGTAGACAGAAAAAGCCCTCACTGCAACAGCAACGATCATGTAAGTAGAGTAAGCAGGCAGGCAAGCAAAGCAAACAAGCAAGGATGGTGAACCAGGCAATCCTTCCCCACAAAAAAGACCAACTCAAGCTTTTTTTTCCTGATTACGCGAGACGCCGGGCGCGTGTCGGGGGTTTCGGATGGAGCTTCGTCCGGGAGGGTTTGGGCGGGTTTGCAACACCCAACTGCAGCATTGTAAGTTTCGACTCTCCTGCTAACGTAAACTGACTGACCGAGAGGAGGGGGAGGGGAGGGGAGGGGAGGGGAGGGGGGAGCTGCTACAGTCACTCTCTTCTCGAGATTCTTTGTTCTGCTCGAGGTTTCGCTGAGGGGACGTCACGGATTGCTCGTGTGCTCAAACCCTACCACTACTCCACTACCACCACCACTTGCTATCTACTACATACTGTACTTACCTAGCTATCTACCTACTTACTCACATTACGCCCCTTACAGCTCCCCAAAGGAAGGCTCTTGGCTATCTACGTGCGATAAATATACGGTGACGATGACGAATTGATTACCCTGAGTAATTTTATTGATATCATAACGACACATCTCAGCAGTAGCAGTAGAAGTCGCAGTCGCAGTCCTAAACCCGAATCCGAATCCGAATCCGAATCCGAATTCCCCATCCACCTAAATCCATAATGTTTCTACGACGTCCAAACCAAAAACGCACAGCGGCTCCTATTCCACAGCCACTAGGAGCCGACGACGACGACGGTGGTCCTAATCTAGTCATAGGCAATCCCTCCTCCTCCTCCTCCTCCTCATCCTTCTTCTCCCCATCACCATCCCCATCGCAGCCTGCTGAAGAAACACCTACTCCAGCCGCATCGCAGCAAACTAGCACTGACCCCACTACACATTCTGGTGGGGGATTGGACCCTGACTCCGACACCGCTAACGACCTCGTTAATATGTACTTTTTGATCCTCGGCGCGTTCGCAATCATCCTGATAGCTGGGATATGGTACTGGCGACGCGGGAAGAAGCGTAAGCAGCTCGAGTCCGCCGGGAGACGGCACCATGCGCTAGTGCAGGATCTGGAGATGGGGAGACAGCGAGGAGCCGGGGGAGCCGCCAGGACCGGTGCCGCGGGCTGGTTAGGGCTAAATAGAAGGGAGAGGGAGGAAGAAGGCGTTGATGAGAGGGGAGAGGCACCACCGCCTTATACCGCTGATACTTCACCGCCTGCAGAGGGTCAAGTGTTAGCAGCGCCGGAGAGTGCGCATGTCAGGGAGGGTGGTGGTGGTGGTGGTGGGGTGTTGCCGAAGTATGAAGAGCTGCGGGAGAGCCCGGGGAGGGGATCCCAGTCCTCGAGAACACCGGAAAGCGAACTTCCAGAATCGGGATCGGCGCTGGCCCCAGGGAGTGGAGAGCCCATGTCTGGTCCCAGAGCGGATGAGGGAGGGGCTGGGCAGGCTAGCACTTTGGGTATAATTAGGCCAAGAAGTGTTACGGATTAAAGCCTTGGCCCTGATATAGGCTATCGTACAGGTACAACGGAAAGCGATAGGCCACGACGGTGATTGCGGATTACGGTTCACTCAAAACAGCACCAATGGGGGGGGGCGGTTCTCTATTCAAATGGCGTTTTGTAATTTTAGTTCTGAGCGGGATGGGTGTTTGGGAGGTGTTTGGCAAAGGATGGGTTTGGCGTGTTTAATGGATGGGGGTGATTGTAGGGGGTATTTTTAAAAGTGCATACGGCAATAATGGGATTCACGATTCATGTATAGAGATAGTGTCTTGTCTTGTTTCCCCCTCGAGGGTGTTTTTTTGCGAAGAATACGGATGCACAAATCCTATAGGACAAGGACTGGTCACGTATGGCATGGACCGTACTGCGATGTACAGTACATGCTGCAACACCACCACGGCCACGCATTTCTAGCAGTCGAGATGTCTATTCCAAACTGTTCCGTCCAGTAGGACAGCGAGTGCTCGCCTGTGCAATGTGACATGACATGATCCAACAAACGGATCCGGATGCTAAGCTCGCGTCTCCACGTGCAGCCCATCTGCTCCGTGCTCGCTAACGGGGGTATTCGCGGCTCTGCGCACAACACAGCCCTGGCCGCGGCACCACCGCTCGACCGCCTCGACCACGGCAGCCAGCAAGCGCCAACATGTTGCCTCGGCAGCCGTGCTCGGCTTCAGCTTCACTCCCCCAGACACGCACCAGCTGCCCTCCAGCGGTGCCCTTTTACCCAAGGCCCCCTCCTCGCACAGTACACTACAGCACATCGCAGTACATTGCACCACCACCACCACCACCACCGCTCCGTCCCTCGGCCATCGCTGCTCTCCTCCCACACCCGTGAATATGTGGCGTTACCCTCGAACTCTCGGAATTCAGTCCCCGCCCCGTCACGGTCTCCAAACCTTGAACGACAAATCCTCTCCGCCTCCACCTCGCCCAGCAAACAATCCCAACCAACTGACCACCATCCAACAACAGGCCCTCCAGCAGAACCAGCACCACCAGCACCAGCACCACCAGCATCAACACAACATCAACAGCAGAGACATGTCCCCCCAAAAAAGCACAAGGTCAATGTCCCCTGCATCGCTGGCGATGCCTCCTCCTCCTCCTCCAAAACCGAAAAGTGTCACCATGGGCGAGGCTCCCAGCCTGCCCAACAACACGATGGCGAACTCCATGTCTCCAAAACCAATCTCGAAGCCTGTGATGACTCCGCCAGAAGCCTATGCAAATTACAGACACTTCAATGTCACGGTACCGGCTCCTGGAGTCGCGCACGTGGAGATAAATAGACCCGAGAAGCTGAATGCCTTCTACAAACTGTAATTTCCCCTCCCCTCTCTTCCCCACACACGTACTCGGATGGGAAAACCCGCTCCTTCAAGCACAACTAATGTGGTCTACGCAGCATGTGGGATGAATACGGCTCAATCTTCGACCGCCTCTCAGGCGACTCATCGATACGCTGCATCGTCCTCTCCGGCGCCGGCGAAAAAGCATTCACGGCCGGCTTGGATCTGGAGATGAACATGGAGATGGTAGGCGGACGGGCCAAGGGTGACGACGAGGCGCCCGTAGATCCCGCGAGAAAGGCGTGGGCGCTGCGGAAGCACATCCAGGAGTTCCAAAATGCCATTTCGGCTGCTGAACGATGTGACAAACGTATGTGTTTCGGTTTCCCCTTCTTTCTATTTTTTTCCCTCACCGGTTCTTTTCGTCCAATGAGCTCAGAGTATTAACCGCCGACGGCACACAGCGGTCATCTCCGTCCTCCACGGCTTCTCCCTCGGCCTTGCTATTGACATCGCATGCGCAACCGACATTCGCATCTGCGCGTCATCCACCACATTTGCCGTCAAAGAGGTCGACATCGGTCTTGCTGCCGATATCGGCACTCTTTCCCGTCTCCCGAAAGTGGTCGGATCTCTGTCGTGGGTGAAAGACGTAACCATGACTGCGCGTTTCTTCGGCGCCGAGGAGGCGTTGAGAGTCGGGTTGGTGAGCGCCGTGTATGGGAGTAAGAAGGAGGCGCTGGAGGCGGCCATGAGGCTGGGGGTTACTTTGGCAGGGAAGAGCCCGGTTGCTGTGCAAAGTACGAAAGCATTGGTGAATTATAGTGTGGGGAGGAGTGTGCAGGAAGGTTGGTTTTCTCTCATTCCTTTGCTCCGTTTTCATATGGCTTTTTTTTTTTTTTACCCCTGCCCCTTCAAGTCTACCCGTCCATAGACGGGAGGTAAGGGGTGCTTTTGCATAGTTAATTATACTAACGTGACACAATCCAGGCCTGCTGTATACCCAGTCTTGGAACGCGTCTGCACTGCAAACACAGGACGTTCCGAATGCGATCAAGGCGACTATGCAAAGGAAGAAGCCAACGTTTTCAAAATTGTAGATTTTGCATTTTTGGTTTCTTTTAATTCCCTGTTTTCTGTTTTCTTGCGTCTATTTTGCGATTGTGTGTTTATTTTGCGGTCTATCTCTTGAATTGAGTTTTGAGCGATTTTGTTTGTTTGTTTGTTTTATTTTGAACGTTCTGCACGAGGTGGGAAAAGGGAGAGGTTAAATTGTTGGGCGATCTGTTTTTTGTTTTTTTTTCCCCTGCTTCTTCCAGACTCCAAAGTTTTACAGTTAGGTTAAGGCATGACGAATATGATGAGAGTATGTAGTAGAGTGGGGAAAAAAAACCAAATTCATGTCCAGAGCTAGAGAGTCCTTTGATCCCCCCCTCCTCCCTAGCAGAAACAAAAATTACCCTGCATACAATTTATTTATTTTGACACCTCGCTTCGCGGCTCCCGAGGGGTGGGCGGTGGATGGTGTGGAGAAGGGGGTGGGAAAAAACATATATGCAAAGATCAACCGTCAACCGTCAACCGTCAACGCACGAAACAAAAAAAAAGCAAAAAAAAAAAAAACATTCCACCACCGTACCGTGACAAGTGAGGGAGAAAAAAACCCGTACCACACACGTGCAGTACAGTACTCGGTAGTCACGGCAACCAACAGCCTTACAGCTTATAGCTTACAGCTTAACAGCCTATCAGCAGTTACTGTCGTGTTACTGTAGAAACTCCATACATACAGGTAGGCTATGTAGATAGGTAGATACATGTAGGTGGGTAGGTAGGTGGGTGGATGGGTGAGTATGTAGTTGGCCAAAGCGATCTTTGTGCAACATGTCAGTGTCACAGTCGTTCATGAAATATCACTCGATTTAACTAGCGTTATGGCGGGTAACTCTTTTTTTTTTCGTAGCCACCCCGTCCTCCTCCTTCTCCTCCTCCCCCAGGCGCAGCTATGTTGAGTTTTATTTTTAGCGCTAGATGTAGCCTCGGCCTGGAAGAATTTTATTATAGTAAGTAGAGGCATTACTAACCTAGTTACTTACTCACTCTCGGACCTCCTCACTAGAACGCTGAGACGATGGGTTCTATACAGCCTCGACCGGTAGAATTATGGCAACTCAGGATCTAAAGCGTTCATTGGCATGGTCTTCTAGGCTCATCGGAAGGATTTTAGCAGCGGTATTGCCTACCCTACCCTACCCTACCCTGCGTGGGGCGCTCGCTAGTCCTCGTTGTTCTACAGCAATTCTACCGCAGGCTGTACGGGTTCTGGGGTTTGTGTAACAGGGGCTTACAAACTTGCAAACTTACAAACCTATTTGAGCGCCGGGGGGGGGGGCAACTGTAAAGTTGGGAAGTGTATTATATAGTACAGCTGACTTTAGTTTTGCGGGTGTTTTTTTTTGAACTTCCTTCCCCTCTTCTCTTCTCTTCTCTTCTTCTGCCATGTGCGGGGGGGGGGGGGGGTAATATGAGGCACGCGTAGTTGGCTCTTTTTTGGTCTTTTGAAATAGATCATCCGGCTTACGGTTTGTTTGGGGGGGCTAAAGCTCTAGATCTTGTTGGGTGTTTTGGGGGTATAATTAAAATTTTTGGGATCATATACGGGCAGTCGTTACATAGACTGCAGCTACAGCTAGGTCCTATTGAAGGCTACCACATGTATATATGTAGAGTTTTGGGAAATCTAGGTAGTGTTTTATAGTTTCCTTGTTTCGGGGGCTACCGTTTGCACAGAGGCAGTATTAGTTTTTTACAAGCATGGTAAATATACATACGTTGGTAGAAGGGAAGATAATAATACTATATACACTCGACGACAAAAGGTTCCACCTCGGGGGTATGGGTGAGGAAGAGAGGGATCCGTCTCCAGGCACACCAATATCTGATGCTAGAGCAATTCGATCTCGAACCTTCGCCAACTGTGACTCTATACCGGTACTTGGGCTGAAATTATACATTTCCCAGCAGGTTCTGAGGAGACTTCTTCATCCTGTCTCTGGCCCACCCACCACCACTGCCAACATCGTCCATTGTCGCCTCTATCATTACCAGTGTCTATTCACCGTTTTCTATTCGGTTTTATCTTCTTCGGAACACACTGCCATGGCCAATCGATGATCTAGCTATCAGGGCTGTCTTTCGTGACGTTAGCAACCCCATAGGTTCGCTCTCCTACTCTAGCTATTTTTACTGCATGCAGTGAAGTGTCAGGTCGCAGATGGAATCGAGATGTACATGTATGTAGTATATATATATATATATGCTATTGTGGTGGTAGTACCGTTATAGTGTAGTATCAATGATTGATGCACGTTTTTCAAGACCCCCCAAGAAAAGAAAAAAAAGGGATACCCAAACCCAAAAACCCCGATGAAGAAATTAAAACAAGGGTTCCCAATTCTAAAAATACAATCCGTCTAAATAAGGCTGAATAATCATTTATAATCTATCTAAATAAGGCTGGGTGATGAAAAAAACCAATTATTTATAATCTAGATAAATCGTTTTTTGCCCCTCTCCACTCTAATAAGAATAGAGGAGAGAGAGAAAAAACAGTTTATTTCATATTCCAGAATATTCTAGCGGGGGGAAAGATGATATCATCCAGCTACTACTACTAATAATCAAGAGAATAGAGTAATCATTCGGCAAAAAAGACAAATCAATCGGCAAAAGAAAACTAACTGTCCCCCCCTCCCCTCCGCAGTTCTCTCTCTGCATTACTCACTTTCCCCCCCACCCCTGGACCGGAAACTTCAGAATCGGAACCAGGGTCGTTAGCCAACCCCCCAGTAATGGATCTCCAACCACAACTTTATCGTTCCACTGCTACGTGTTTGCTACTGTTTCCCATGACCTCCCCTCCCCCCCTTGCACTACTACTACACTACTACACTACTATTACTTTACTGCCGCTATCGCCATCTACTCTACGCTCTTGTTTGACTTTGGGGGAGGGGAAGGGGGAGCTTGCTTCTGCGCCACTTGCTCGCATTGTCAGGAGCTTCGTGGCTAAATTTGCACGCTGGCCAATAGTCGCACTCGCCGAAGCGGAGGAAGAAGGTGCAGTGGGTTTTAACGTGCTTTGCTGGGTCTGTGGCAGAAAGAGTGCGCCCAGGGGTCGGGCATGTGATCTTGGAGAGGTGCACCTGATCGGCCAGAGGTGTTAGCCTTTTTATCGATTGATGAATATAATAATCCGATGTTATGGCCCGTGCGGTAGATAGTGTCGGAGAGGAGAGGAGTGGGTTAGTGGGGGGGCGGGCACGAACAGGTGGGGGAATGGGGGGAATGGGTGGGGAGAGGGCACCTTTCTGCCAGAAATGACATCCTCAGCCACTTCTCTGTTCTTGCCCTGGTCCGCGCCGAGATATTGGGGTTCATTTCTGCGCCATCTGCCTTCTAATTTGGCGGTGAGGACGGGTTTCTTGATGGAGACATGTTTATTTTCGCCAGCCGCGTTGGCAGAGCCTGAGCCGTCTTTCTCGATCTCGTGGGTGTAGAAGCAGCCCTTACCGCGCTTGCATCCAACACTCTGGCGGAAATATGTGCAGGTCGAGAGAGATTTCAAATTCCTCTCTCGCCCCTTCCCCTGGAAACTTACACTGTTCCCAGTGGAACCTTCATTCCCGCTCTCGCTGGATCCTCCTCCCCCAGCAGAGACTACTATTTCAGTTGCGCTTTCGGGGCTATCATTGCCGCCTGCGTAATCAGATCCCAATACAGAGGATCTGCGGCTCTCTAGTATTGCAGGGTCGTGGCGGAAGGTGCATGTGGCATCCCAGGTACATCTTCCGGACAGGATATTATTGGAACAGGGCTGGGATATTCTGGACGCGCGGAGGAAACATTCACGAGTGGGGGCCAGCAGGCGGGTTCTAGCAGCAGGAGCAGGAGCAGGAGCAGGAGCAGCATGTTTTTTAGAATGTGGAGGGACATAGAAATGGCCATTTTTGGAGGATGCTGGTGCTGGTGCTGATGAAGCAAAGGAAGATTCTTCGTAAGGAGGGCTAGGAAATAGAACACGCGTTTGGACTGCGTCAGAAGAAGCTGGGGAGGCAGCAATGCGGAAAGCATAAGCAGTTGGACGGCGCTGGGGCACTGAACTGCGTATAGTTTCCTCTTCAGTGGTCACTGCGTCTTTTGGTTTTGGTTTTGGTTTTCCGGCTACAGAGCTAGCTTCTAGAAGTGGGGGACCGGTAGATGGAGAGATGGGGATTTCCTGAAGGAGAGTTAGTTCGCTCACGCCGGGCGGCGGGAGCACAGTGGCCGTGGGCAGGAGATCGTCGATTGATGTGAGGGGAAGGAAGGAACTGTCTCTGCGGAGGAAAAGGTAGCCGTAGCGGATACCCTTGCAGGGCGAAGGCAGGGAACTGGAGGCCATTCTTGGGACTGCACCAGGGCGAGAAGAGATATATAGCGCTGTTACTATAGGCAGCGTATTAATCAAAATAGAGAGCAGATGCTATGGTGGCTACTGTGGAGGAGGAAGCTTGATGGGTCCTGGGAACATAAGCCATGTATATATATGCATATATATATGGTGGACTATTTTTTAAAATTGAGGCCACGGAATAAATCTGGGATTGTTTGCTGAGCTCCAAACACAGCATGGAACAACCATGAGAGTGCTGGAGTGACAGGGCATGGTGGGGACACAGAGGCAGCAGCAGCAGACAGAGTGCTTTCCCTGGCCACTGTTCTCTGCAGGGGCTCTCTTCTTCCATTCCCTGGGAAGCACACAGCGGCAATTGCCCTCCCGCGTTTGTTGTGGTGGTTGTGGGAGCGGTGGACGGGCGTGGAGGGCGGGTGTGGTTGGCCGGAATACCAATGATGGGTGCTGCGCTGTGCTGGTGATGGTCTGTGATGCGGATATCCGAGACCACCGTCCGCCAGAGCAAACAAACACCTTGGCCCACGGCGGCGCTGATGCTCTCGACGCCCACCGGAGCAGCAGCAGCGAGGGCACGCCGGACAGCCATATCGCCTGGCAGGCTGCCTCCTCGCCAGGACCGGGGTCTGTGTCGGCTGAGGCTGTATCCCATGTAACGGGCTGCGGGCAATATATGTATCCGCACTGTCGGAACCTCAGTTTGATTGTGACGGAGATGTCTTCCCACCAAAGCGGTTACAGTGACTCAGGCAGAACGCTCCGGCTTTCTCTCCACAAGAAAGCGCAGCCGCACAGGATCAGGATCTCCTCTTCTGCTTTCTGCTCCGCCGCCCCGGCGCAGGTTGCAAAATAAAGGCCCGCCAAAATCCCTCGAGCTCGCCCTCTGCTGTCCTCTCCCTCCCCTCCAGCCTGCGAATGCCTGCGAAACGACCGACGAGAGAAAAGAAAAACAACAACAAGCATGGCTCCCCGCAGCGCGCTCCTCATCCTGGGCATCCAGAACGAATTCCTCGACCCTGCGTCCGGCCGCTGTGTCATGATCGCCCCCGAGCCGGGCCAGCCCTCGTTCGTGGACAACATAAAATCCTTCGTCTCGCACTTTCGCTCCCACGGTGGCGACGTCATCTGGGCGCGGAGCGAGTACCAGAAGCCACGTGACTTTATCGACCCACGCAACGACGAGACCGTGCTGATAATCAGCGACGACTCCGACTCCGACTCCGAGACAGACAACGATGGGAGTGGAACTGCGACACAGAGGGGGAGCAAGCCACAGGTCGTCAGAGGAGCCCGACCGCCGCTACGAACAGACGCGTTCCTGGCCGTCGAGAGCGACCATCCGCCCTGTGCGCCGGCCACCACTGCGAGCGAATTCCACTCTTCCATCCAAGACTCAATTACCTCGCCGCCGGACCGGATCATGGTGAAGACGTGGTTCTCGGCATTCAAGGAAACTTCGCTGCTCCAGACCCTGCGCGGGAGGTTTATCTCAGATCTATACGTCTGCGGCGTCATGACCAATGTCTGCGTCCTCGCCACGGCGGCCGATGCGGCGAAACACGGATTCAATGTCTATGTCATGCCCGACTGTATTGGCTACAGAAACCTAACCGCTCACCAACAGTCGCTGAGAGTCATGATCGACGACTATGGGGTGGAGGAAGTGAAGAGCACCTTGCTGGTGAAAAGTTGGGAGAGGGAGATGCAGAAGAAGAAGAAAGCGCAAGGGGCGGGGGAGAGCTCAAAAGGACCGCACCTGGGAGCTATCAGTTTTTCGAAAGAGGAATTGGTAAAGATGGTGACGGGGATCAAGCTAGGGGAGGGCGCCGTTGGAGGTAGTGGGAAGGCACCTGAGAAATCTGATGGGGCGACAACGGAGACAAAAAAGAGCAAACACGCACCTACTTCACCATCATCATCAAAACCATCAATAACACCATACAGCGACGTGCCGGCGATCGCGGTTGACGCTCTGTTTACGGTTCTGGAAGACGAGCCAGACCTGGCGCTGGAGCAGGCAGAAGCGCAAAGGAAAGCTAACAGGGAGGTAAGAGCTGAAGAGATAAGGAAAGTTAGAGAAGCCGAGAGGTTGAAGAAAAGCGAAGCCGCAGAAGGCAGAAATGGCGAAAAGGGGAAAGTATACGAGAAAGAAAAGAAACCTAGAGAACATAGGAAGAAAAAATCATACGCAAACAAAGACTCAAAGCCCGACAACCCGAAGGATGCTACAAGAAATGTCATTGCCCCTGGCACAAAGTTCGATTCAAAGGCTCCTGTGATGGGGGAAGGGGACATTTTAGGCGAAGGCGATTCAAAAATTGTCAACAACATTCTACCAAGGTTTCTAGCTAAGATAGCCTTTCATAAGCTAAAAAAAGAAGTAGCTTGGAGAACTATGTATCACCGTGGTGGCGAGGTTCCAAGGATGGTTGCCGTAGAGGGAGAGATTGACGATGACGGAAGGTATGCCAAAATATCATATAGGTATCATAATAGTAACATAACTTTGTAAGCTAACACTCAACCCCAAGCTTCCCAATATATCGTCACCCAGCAGACGAGTCGCCACCCCTTTTGCAATTCTCACCTACAATAAATCTCATCAGAGAGTATGTTCAGAAAGAGTTGCAACACCCAGTTAACCATGTCTTGATCCAACACTATCGTGATGGTAACGACTACATCTCTGAACACTCCGATAAAACCCTAGACATTGTACGAGGATCTTTTATTGTCAATGTAAGCCTAGGCGCACAGCGAACCATGATCCTCCGAACCAAAAAGGATGCAGCGCGCGAAAGGGCTGCTGGAACGCCAACCGGAGAACAGCGCCAAGAAGATGCAGGCCCGGAGCGAACAGTTCAACGTATCCCACTTCCACACAATTCCATGTTTATTCTCGGCCTCGAATCCAACAGAAAATGGCTTCACGGCATACGCCAAGACCGACGTGAATCTTTCCTCAAAAGTCCCGAGGAATTGGCAGATAACGGCGAACGTATCTCCTTAACCTTCCGTCACATCGGAACCTTCCTTTCTGCCGACGAAAAAAAGATATACGGGCAAGGTGCCGTCTCGAAATCTAAAGACGACCCACATCCTGTCATCAATGGCGACCACCCAGACACTCAAAGGCTGATTGAAGCTTTCGGCTCCGAGAACCACCAAAGCGATTTCGACTGGGATGCGTCCTATGGTGCAGGTTTTGATGTGCTCCATCTCGTTCCCCAGCTGCCGAAGCTGTTCTTCGCAGCAGATGACGTCCACAGTAATCGTGTTAGAATCTGTCTCGCGGAGAAGGGGATCGAGTTCAAGCCACACGAACTACAGCCCAATGAGGTCAACATACCTTCCTTCCGCGCACTTAACCCCAGGGGCACAGCTCCCGTGCTGGTCGACGTGGATCGCGAGAAAACGACAGTCTGCGAGTCCCTCGCTATTCTACAGTATCTGGAAATGTCCTACCCTTCCAACGACCCCGAAAAATTTCTCCTTCCGCATCCTGTCGATGAGCGGGCAACATACGCGTTGGTGCTGCAGAGAATGCAGGAGAGCGAGCGCTTGGCCAGCATACTGGAATACGGCACCAAAGAGGATAAACAAGCTGAGCTCCAGATTTGGAATAGATATTTGGTAAAGACGGCAAGGTATATTGTGGGCAATGAGATCAGTCTTGCAGACATCGCGGCCTGGCCTGTGGTGGAAAGGTTTGTAAGACGGAGCGGATGGAACCTGGCGGAGAAATATGAGGCACTGGAAGTATGGAGGGCTACGATGGGTGCCAGAGGGAGTATAAGGGGGCTGACGAAGACACCGCTAGCTGTTGCAACCAGCCAGCAGCCAGCGGAAAAGAAAAGCGAAGAAGCGCTTGAAGACCAGTTGGCTCGATTAAAGGTAGAAGACGGGAAAAGGGAAGAAGAACCGTTAGAAGAAAAATTGGCGAAGCTGAAGGTAGAGAGCAATGAAGAGGACGAGGGCGCAAATAAGGGCCAATAAAATCAATGGTAAAAAAAAAAGATGATTGACGACCTTTGTCGAATTTGGAGTTTCGTTTTTACTACTGGCTTTGAAACTTTGCGCCTTTTCTGCCATAGGAGGCCGACCGGTTGGTGTTTGAATGTTGCTGCCTTGGGGGTTTCAATCTTGTTTGGTGGAGGAGGTAATATACGTTTCTAGGGATTTAGATGTTTTTTTGTCTTTGGTAGTTCTCGGGAATAAGGATCATGCTTAATTATCAATAATAACCAATCATAACGTAGCCGTTATGACTTTTTATAAAGGAAACATATTCCCGGATCGATGGATAGATATGATGTTAGCTACGGCTGCTGTGATTTAAATATTACAGCTTGGCGCGTATTCACCTAGATAGGTTAGAAGTAACGCACGCATCAACTTAGGCGTACTGTCATTGCCACCACACGACTAGATGTATCCAACATGCGCATGCAATGTACCTACAAAGTGGCTATTTCACAACATAAACCAGATTGTTCAAGTTGGATGCAGTAGCGTAGCCAGAAATCCTATCCTCCTCTAAAATGCCCAGTAATTTCCACTATTCGGAGGGCTGGTCATCAGCGGTCACTCGCATCACATCAGAACTGCGCTGTTTTCTTTCCTCTCCCTTTTTACCTTCGAAGGATTAAAATTCCTTTTGGCACATCCTCGAAGCCTATGGTTCACACGCATCCTAGTGTTTCTAACGGACAAAGTTAGTGAAGTGAAAGGAGAACTTAAGGGGCGAGTTGGAACATGGGATGGGTTAATTTCAAGCTACCTCTAGTGCGGTTTAGTGGGCACTATCTTTCTTTCACAACTCGTGTATTACGATCACCACAAGACTACATATAGTGCGCGAATGAGATTGTCACCCAGCAGGCCGAACTCGAAAGTATATGTAGTCTCAAGCTTACACGAGTATTGATGTACTCGATTTCCCCTAGATTCGGTTCTGTCGGTCGCGCGACACACTCGAGTTGAGTCATATCGCCATAACCCAAGGGTTGGATGCGTAAATGAATTCTACTACTACTACTACAAGTTAAGTCATGATTTATCACTCGACTAAAAAACGAAACGGTGGCTACTATTTTTAAACGGTGGTAATGCGCTATTAAGTTACTTTACATATTGGCTTCCATCTCCGCTGCTAATAACTAAGAACAGAATATACTCGGAATAAAAATGTGATGTAAATGGGTTAGAAACGAATATATTGAGTAAACTGAAATCGTCCCCCGCCTGACAAGTTATCTCGCACACTTGAGAAGGGAAATGTAATAATATAACGAAATAACTAATTAAAGTATTCTAAGAAAGAAGCGTATTGATCTAATACCGAAACTATCACAGGCCAACAGATTCTATGAAGCTTAAAGTGCCGAAAGAACATCGGATGCTGAAGTTGATCACAGCCGCCTAGATGAGAGACGCGAGAGCGACACAGCCTAGATTGACGAGACCGTTCTTTGGAAGAAAAAAATTAGCGATAGAAGCAACGATTTCACGGAGTTAGGTATTACCTGAGAAACCTCGCCCTGGCAACAGGCTGCCTTCGCATCGCAAGCCTTGTTGATAGGAACTTGGACTAGTGACATGATTAGTATTCTAGTACTATTAAATCAGGGTTGTAGCAGAACATACCGCCAACAACTGGGATATTGATAGGAGTGCACTGAAGACCAATATCGCCAGATCCGAAGAGAGAGCCAAGAAGACCAGCGTTGGTAGTATCTCCCTTCTTCTCAATCTTGTTGCAGCAGTTGAGCTGAGCGTTACCGCAAGTCTGGACACCTTGCTCTACAGTATAGTCGCCCTTGACAGTTCCCTTATTGGAAGCACTATTTCCAGCGTTCTGTCCCTTGTTGCCGACATCTTGGTTGCCTTCTCCGTCATTACCAGACGATTCTATCTGTCTAGAAACTAGAGGAGACGCAGAGATGGTGAGAGCAAGAGCCAAAAAAGCGATGATCTTTTGAGCAAGCATATTGATTGAGTAGGGTTTGCTGAAGGGCTATTAAAGTGATTTTTTGATATATTGTTAGGGAAATTCAATGAGTGTAGGTGGGAGTTCGTGAAGAAGAAGAAGATGGGGAACAAATTAGCAGAAGAACGCCTCAAGTTTTATAGATATTATAACCATAAGAAATGAACAGTCGTGTTTGTATTTGCTGCCCTTACTCAAAGTGCCAGACATGAAAGCCCTAATTAAATTTCTCCGTAGATCGTTTACGGTGAAGGGATATGCAGGTGTGCGAACGTGTTTAATATTATTTTTCTTTCATTTCACGCGTCGAATATAAGCGATACATTCCAATTCCAAGAGTACGGAGATGAGAATTATTAGGACCGGAGTTGTGAGGCTCGCCTATTTATTTGATATAATCCACATAACATATACAACTTCTATGATTTAACTTAGTGATGATTTAAATCCGTAAACGGCAAGACCCTTTGGAGCCATATATCTAGACTACCGTCATGGAGAATATCTATCGGGGAAACTGTCTCTTAGGGCACTGTTTTGATCCTTCCTCACTTTAGCTCTCGCTTGATGATAGATATGTCACTCTAACACATTACCTACGTTCCGAACCCCTCGCTTCTCCCCCGTATACGATGCTCAGAGCCAAAATACTTTGGTAAGAACCTTACAAAGTGTATTCATAAGTTGGAACCCATTGCACAGATATCCGGTCAACAGAATAACGAGTGAGACTGGTAGAAGTAGATAGCTCCAGGGAACCAAACTCCAAATTGACGTTAGGTCAACATGGAACTATTTAGGTACCTCTGTAAATTGAATAATTCCCGACTAAAACGAGCCGGTCATCCGTTCCACGAATGATATTAAGGTACATAAAATAAAAATGCCAGCTAGCATGTCTAGTGGGGCTGGTTTCCCAAGATCTTAAAACTCCTCTGGCTTCCCCAAACAAGATTTAATGAACGTAAGAATGTAAAGAGAAAAAAAACATATGGAATGAAGAGACTGGAGCAGAGAAATGAGAAATGGTGAAGAAGAGAAAAATAGTTATTTATAAGAATAAGACCACTCACAACCGCATCCGGAGTCGACCGAAAGCAAGATAGGAACGTCAAACCCCCCGTTTACCCATGTAGAAGAAGCGAGAAACAAAACCTCCCGATATATGTAAACTACATATAAAGACCGTAATAAAAAAATAGAGAAAAAAATGTATCGTAACACGTGCCATACCCAAAAATGGTCAATCCAAACCCAGAAACCCGGACTAAAAACAAAAACGCGCCTGAATTTAATGCTCATCAATCGCTACCTGAAACTGTACTTTTCGTCCCCCAAACTGATGATGCCTTCCAATTCAATCGCTGAAGAGAGATGGAAGAAGTAGAAAAACAGTTGTAGTTTCGATCGCTCGAGCCCTTTTTCAAAATGCCCCTAAACAGAATTCCGATCGTTTGAAGTAGAAGGGTGTGCATGAATGAGGGAAGAGAGAGATATAGGTGAAGAGTCGCTTGAAACAAAACCATTTCGCCTGAAGAAACAGAAGAATGAAATACGGGATAAAAACATATGTTGCTCCAAAACTCTGTCCGGAAAAGAAAGTGACCGTTACTACACAAGCCCCGACAGCTCACTGCGCTTCGATTTCCTAGAAAAGGTGAAATTTTTGAACTTCGCCATCGCACTATTATCTTCCTTAAACGCAGGAGCGCGTGTGGTCGGTGGTGGTTCACTAAATTTCAGGAAGTCGGCCAAGCTGTCGGTATCACCCCTGTCAATCCGCGCGCCCCTAGCCTGCGCAGCACCCCTTGCCTGTGGAGGTCTGTTTGCGAATCTGGCGCTGGCTGTTGTATTCGCAGAATCCATATCCATCCGAGAGCTGAAAAGAGGTCGCCTCTGCTCACTTGCTTGCATGTATCGGGAGGGATAGTCATCCTCCTGCGCCAATGGAGTGTGTTTATATCCCCCGGGCATCTGGGGAACAGGTGGTAAAGGAAATTTATCCGCATTCGAGGCGATCGAGTTCTTCCGGCTACTTCGCCCAAAGCGACTAATCAAGCTGACTGAACTATTCTTTTTCTGAATTGTCTTTATCGCTTCAATTTCTCCAAATGGTGTTGGAGGTTGTGGTGGCGGTGGTACATTGCGAAGGAAGTCTATTAAACTCTCATCCTCTCTCTTCACTTTTGGAATCATCAGGCTCAATGCCTCCATATCGTCATCGTCATCAAGCCCATCGATGTCGATGGCATAGGGATCTCTGATTCGGCTTTGTTTTCGTTTAGTTTCGGGCACTGAGTTAACGGCTCCGTAGTCATGTTGCTGTGGTTGTTTCGAACTATTCCGGAGAAGGGCTGTCGAAGATGAGAAAGATGATTGATATGAATCGGGTGGTGGAGCAGCACTGGATAAGAAGGTAAGATCATTGGGTGGTGTTTCGTTATTTGCTACGCGATCAGGCGCACGGCCAGGCCCTTCAGGAAGTTCGAATTGATCCGAATCCAAAGTATTGCGGAATGGTGCTACACTTCGCGAGATCCGGCGTTGTGTAGCCTGGCCCTCAGCATCAATAGGAGGCGTAGTATTGCGGAAAAAATCGGCCAGTGCTGATGTAGAATCGCTAGTCGTGAAACCACTGGCGTCTCGAGCCACAAGCCGATTCTTTGGGCGAGAGCCATGAGAGTCGGATCGGTTTTGCCTCAGAACCGCTGGGATTCCAGTAATGCCCCCGGGAGAAAGTGGTATAGGTCCAAATTCACTAGTCATTGGAGATGCAGCCCCTGATCCAGTTCCTAGGGTATTGAGACTGTGGGCAGAAAGATGCAAAGATGGGATAGAGGGCGTTGGAGTGTGAGGACGAGTATCAATAGGTAATGTAGAAGTGGAGCGAAGTAGATGAGCAAGAGATGCTATATCTTCCACACCAGGATCCTTAGGAATGATAGGAATAGCGCGAGCTGTCGAGGGCCGTGAAGAATTTCCTGATCTACTCGGCGGTGCAGCACGCACTTCCTTGCCATCAGGTCCAGTATTTCGAAGAAAATCCGCAAGGGCTGATGTTGCAGTACGCGGCGTTTCCTTTACCTATCAAACCATTAGCATACCGCCAATATTTCAGATTTTTTATTCCGTACCTCCATCCTCCTTAATGGGTCTGGTGTGATTGTGCAGTGAATTGTATCACCACTTGAGATTAATTCTTCAAAGCTCCGTTCTTTATCCAAGCTCATAAGTTTCATAGACGGCCGCTCGCTATGCAAACTACTTCTACTGTCGTCGTCAAGCTCTGTGGCTTTTGTCTGCTTTCCGTTTTCCATAGGCCACGAAATGAGGCTCTTGAGTTTTGTTGACGATTGCGAAGTACCCGAATGTGCTGTAACGGGGCGTTGTATCTTCCCGAAACTTGCGGAACGTCGCGCCTTATTTGGTGTTTGGGGAGGCGTCCATGCTCGCATACCACTTCCACCGATGGGGAGCGAAGTCGTGCTGCCAGGAGGTTGGATCAAAGTAAGTTGTCCAAGTTTTCTATCAGAAAGCTGCGAGCTTTGAGAATATTTGCTGCTAGCTGAGGAGATCTGCTTCGAGTGAGCAAAATAGTCAGATGTAATATGGTTAGTTCCACTCGGAGTTAATCTTCCTCCTTTGAGATCTTTCTGACTGACTACAATTGATGAGTCGTCATCCGAAGAAATAACTGCACTATCTAACGATTCACTCAAGGTCGTTGCTGAGGGTCGTCGATCTATGGCGCGTTGTTCTTGGAAAGTTGAGACACGGCCGCTAGTGCGAATTTCAGCAAGCTCAGCGGGGCGCCTCGATGGCGGTTGTGGAAAATGTTCATGCTTTGGTTGATCTGCAGTTCGAGGAACAGGAGCATGTAATTCCTGGACGATATCTTGTTTCCCCTTTTCATAGTTCTCATCAGAGTTATGCAAGGACGACTGAGATGCATCTGATGCCCGGCCCAAACCGACCGCGCCGGTTTGGCCTGAAACGGATTTAGGTTTTGCGTCTTTCTCATCGGGTGTCGATACCACTTCAGGACTTTCGGTCTTGTTCAGAATTTGTGATTCAATGATTCTGGTTTCGTCATCACCACAACCCTTTTCGGTAGTCAGATCTACAGACTCTTGAACGGGGGAAGAAGGTCGTTTCAGAAGCTCTAGCTCGTCGGATGCGGTGACAGCCATTTGAATGGCGCTCGTAACTAAGTTTGTCCTTTCTTCCGTAGGTGTAAAAAACTCCGGATCGATATCTTCAGGTTCTACCCCTTGATCTTCGATTTCCATAGCTCCCTCAATGATCGGATCAGGGAAATCCGAACGCGTGATGGCAGGTAAGGAGCGAGGTCGCCTTAGAGGAGATCGCCAGATAAACGGTGCTTCTGTCGTAGTCCAGGGCAATAGGCTCAAGCTCTGTGGACGCCGCTTCGGGCTATCGTCCGCTACTCCTAAAACCTTCTAAGTATTAGACTATTGGACAAAGAAAAACGATCACTGCCAAATCAACTAGGCCTTTTAAATATAGGATCCATAAATTGTAAGTTGGGTAACATACCGGGTAACCTCCATCAACATCTAATCTAGAAGGGGTCTTTATTGTATCTGCAAACTCATCTATAACGAGCGAAGCCTCCGCGGTGTGTCAATATTTTTTTTTATCCCTCTCCTTACATTGGGCATCACCAACCTCTTTTGCGTTCGGTTCAAGTTTTTCGTCTGCCGGAGTCATCAGTTTCTCGGGCGCTCCAAGGGGTTCGAATGCTTCAGCTTGATGATTTCTAGGCTCCACTAGGGTGCTGGCGAGGGTACTGCTACTGCTCATCCTGCTGGCTGTACGCTCGAGACGCTGTAAAATGGCTCCGTGATGGCCAGGCATGGAGAAGGAAGATCCCCGCCCACGCGCGCGTTTACGCCATTGCCTCCATAATCGCCCTAGGGAAGAATTTAATGCAACCTTCTCTGTATCCAATTCTTCCACCATCGGTTTTTCCCTCCCAAAATAGCTCTTTTCATTAGACGGATGGTATCCATTCTCAGCCGCGGCCATCTGTTGTGTGAAGCGGTTGATAGCTGCGTGACCAGCGAGAAGCAAAGTTTGTTCACCCATGAATTCCAAGACGGCTGTCAGCCATATTGCTACGGCTGGTGAGACAACACCGGGTACCATGCTATTCTGTTCATATTGTTGAGAACCAACAATTCCTTCAAGGCTACCGTATTCGCAATAGACATCCTCATCGTCCTCTTCGATATCTCCAAGAGAAGAATAGACCATGCACCGCAGTCTAGTCCGTTTCCATGCAGAATCGAGATCCCAACCCGCATTATTCTCCTGGAACTCATTTGAACCATCGAAATCATCATCCCCGCTATCTCCACCAAGATATGAGTTTAATTCCTGATCAGCACCAGCAACAGCCCCCTTTGCTAATCGGCTGCGGAGAACTTCTGAAACTGCTGGCCGTAAAGCTTTCAGAGTAGTTGATTTTGCTGCTGAAAGGAATGAATAGAGAAGAAAATCGAGGAACTGGTTGATAAGCTTCAAGGATGCAGGTGTGACAGGAATAGTTGGCGTTGCATGACCGGCATTGGTCTCGTCCTGCAGAAAATCTTCATGATTGCCAGTGACAATACCTGTGGCTGCCGAAGCCGCAATGTAAGCTGGCTCTGGAGATACATTGGTAAGTTGAGGGTTGGTGAACGAGTGAATAGAAGATCCGTTGGAGCTCAATGGCTTGTCTACGGATCCAATGCTTCGACTTCGCGCCCGCGTCGAAGTAGATACATGCTGGAATCGTAGATCAAGAACGTCTGGTCTTGATGGTCGATTCATCTTCAGGTGATTTAGAGGAGATTGAACAGAGTTCTACTGTAAAAATGTCCAATTGAAATTAACGAACTATCCTTAGACCTTGAAATTTCGTCCCCGATATGGTGGTATCTGAAAATTAAAAGGAGTACAGTAATGGCACAGCGACACACGTCGAACAACGAGGGAGGGGTGGCTACCAGCCGAGGGGCATCAACGGTGTAGGTGGTAATAGATCTAGTGAGAGCTTCAGGAAGGTGCAAATTGGCGCAAAACCAGGGAGAGCGACCTCTTTGAGAAAATCGGGCGAGGGCTAATGGGAATGGCGGCGGGTGGGCTCTGGCCGCTTATAAGATTATGTTATCGCACCTTCCCAGGCAGCAATAACTAACTATAGTTCAGTTTTATAATTATGTGAGTAGGGTGATTTGGGTGGGACCGTTTAGAAGGTTGGCTTGGAGAAAGTGGGATCCCCAGAAAGGGTCGCGGCCGTCAAACCGTCAGATTCAACAGAGCAAGAGAAATGCGGGCCCGGGAGTGAGGCGCTGAGCACAGTCAAAGCGTTGAGAAACAGTATTGTCAAAGTCTGTGATGGCCGTTTGCAGTAAACGCGTGATGCTGGAGTTCCTTCCTGTCAGCCACAGGAGAAGTCACCTTATTGAATGAACTTTAAAACCCCGTGGTGACCGTCCGATCTACTATTTTTTTTCGTCTCCTCTAGATAAGTTTCCTTCGATGTATTCAAAGGCTTCACTCTCGCTCTCTCCCAGTACCACGCCAAAATTGTGGATTTTAATGTTCAGGGGAGCTGGCAACCAAACCAGCCGTAACGGATGATGGGAGTTGATATATTCCTGAGTTGATGGATCTTCGTCTTTCGACATACAGCTCCGAGTGAGAAAGAAAAGACCAAATCCCTTGATGCAAGTTTGGCAGAAGCAAAGAAACCTATGTTTCCAGCAGCTGCATCATTCCGTCCCCCCACACCCACACAATGCGACACGACCTCCCTCATGCCCGCTCACACCCACCGATCCTCAGGCGGGAACGAAGGAAAAGGAAGCATGGAAGAAACCCATTACTGGGTATCCCTGCGACATCATCCGGTTCGGATTGTCGGTACTAGGTTCTGCTGGGTAACCTGAGTCTCGATAAAGACGATTCTATAAACCCCTTGCTGGGTCCAGGTACCCTTGGAAGTGATGGTTCTCGCAGAGCCTACGGGCTCACCTACCCCAACCAGCTAGCAGCTCGAAGAATAAAGCCCTTCTCGCTCCGGTCTCTTTCGCTTCGGTGCATGGAAAAAAAAGACGATCCCAGAGTTGAGAGCTGGTGGGAACCAAGTGCCGTACCACATTTCGCACACCTTATGTGGGTTCCACTTCCTTAGGTTCCTGCACATGATCATCATCTTCGCGACTGCATCTTAGGTGCGGTTACCAGGCACGGCATGCACCTCGCGTCTGACGCGAAAAAGGGGTCCCACTCTTCGAGCCCAACGGTGGACGAGCGAGCGCTGCCAAACGCTCCCAAGAAACAAGCAATCCATGACCCAGGTTATTTCCTCTGGGACACTGTAACATGATGGTGGTGACCACCCTGACTCTCTAATTTCCATCCGGCAAAACCTGATGATAGGCCGCTTTCTCGAGAATTGATATATGGCTTAAAAAGCAACATCCCATACAACATTTTTGAAATGATCTCTCGCTAAATTTGTGGTCCAATCGCCAACCCCCTCATCTGGCTCTCCGTGTTGATCCTTTCTGTTCGGGGACCGGCAATCGAAAATCTGTTTTTTTGCGCTATGACACTAACAGTTTGAAGCCTCACGAAACAGTTTTCCCAACAGGGCCCAGCTATATACGACCTACAGCTGATTCAAACGCCAAGGATACATGCTGTTGGTCCCAGACGATTCTGGCTGGGCCCCAGGCTCGTCAATCAAATACTTCTGCCTCCTCACGTTACTGGCCTTTATTCATACGGATTTGGATGATCCTCATATCCCAGCTAGCAAGTGGTTTTTTGCTTTTCTTCCTAGTGTAACAGGTGCGTGTTGCGAGCTGGAACGACACAGTGTTTGACAAGGTGATGAAACATTCACTCCCTTGGTGGGCAATAAACAATTCCTGAGCCTCGAGGTTACGTCGATCCGATGCTGTCATCGGTCTATTGTTTGGGTCGAGGATATTTTTAAACGCCTATCATTTGTATCGATACGAATTTGATATATGCACAATATCTGATTCCCAAGCCTGATTCCCCAGTGTCAATAGCTAGGTATCAGTCCGTAATAATGAACATCATCTCAGAAGAGTAACCTATCGATCGTCGCAGCCTTGCGACAATTTGCGCCGCGGTATTCCCAGGGCTTCCTTTCTCAGTGGACAGCGACAGCTTGGAAATTTGTTTCCAGCGGACTACTAATACAGTCCGGCGCCTATTATAATTTGTCCGTATCAAGACATTTCCCCGGATGTTGCGCAAGACTTCTCAGGCATGCCCCACGTGTACCAGGTAGCAAATGGTACCTAGTGAGATATGGTGCTCAGTAGATATTGATAGAAGGTGATGGAAACGGCCCTTTGCCTCCGTCACAGGTGACATCTCGAAATGCCGATGCTGATTTCGTTTCCTGCCGGTCCCCGTTTTCGCATCGACGCGCCCCTTACCATGATACACTTAGAGCAGGAACACCATATCAAATTACCAAGCACCAACTCTATCTGTTTATGAAATATTGCCGCTTGGTGGTAAATTCTATCATTTATAGGTAGCAAACGCGTGGCCGTACGCTCAAAGTAAGATAGCCAAAGAGAATACGGCGAAAAAAAAACCAGCTCTACAGCCAAGAACTATTCTAATGGCATACCCACCAGCAGGTGCCTAAATGGCGCACAAGGTATCTGTGCAACTTAAGGGGGCTTTTCACAGAACCTTGATAGTGTGGCCAAGATGGCGGTGGTGAGATCTGATGATTTGTAGTTGAGATTACACGGATTTAGCCATCTTCGCCGCATCAGATATGGCTGCTTTAAGGCCAGCAATACCTTTTCGGATTTTCATTTATAAGTACTTACATATAACTATAGGTGGTCGGAATAGCCTTGCTTTACTTCGTCTAGGCCCGCCAGCTGACTAGCTAACGATATCTTCATAGCTCGATTACTGCAATTATATACCCCGCATATATTTGTCTTTAATTGACGTTCACCAAGCGTTATCACAGCTATGGATGAATCGATGGTTACACTTTCTTCGGGCTCGCACTGACTGACCGATAGCGATATGTTCCAGAATTTCAAACTGGTGATCGCTCGTTAACATTGCCGGTGGCTTTTTTCTTCTTGCGAATATTTACTCCTATATATCGTTACTAGAGCACTTGTGGATAGGTATTGTCTCTCCAGACTCCCCGAGACAGAAGCATTTGGTGACTGAGGGCTACAATCCATGTCCCTGTCACTATAGTGCTAGAACGCTAGCGGATGGTCTTTTGCGTCTTATGTAGAGAAAATACGGTGTTGTGTCCTCGAATCCATGAGTTGCCAGGCATCTAAGACTATTGAGCCAGATTAGCCTCGGCGCATGCCTAAATTGCGTTCAAGGCGCCGGAAAATATTTTTCCCTTGTAGTACGTGGTTGTACGTACCGATTCTATAACATAAGATATTGCCTAATTGAATAATGTCACGTGAGCACACATGTAAAATGTGACAACAAGAGCTACAAAGATAAATTACAACCGTCACCCTATAGTCAGATATCTCTTTTCAATTTTTATGCTGTCTACCGTCGGCTGCAAAACGTGATGCTTGAAATGTCAACTGTCAATGATACTATTTCCAGAAAAAATATATTATATTTTAGTGGTTGATACAGCTGTGGTGGTATGACAAGTGGTAGCGTGCGCCCAGCCGCATGGAACCTTAGTGCTCTCCACACAACCAGGTTTCATATGTATGTGCAGAAATGATTTTTGCGCTCTAGCGCACCACAGAGGCACGCTAGATTTCGCTGCTCGTGAAACCTAAGACTCCAGCGGTGGGAAGAGTAGGGTCTTTAAGGGTAGGGTATTAGCCCAGGTTCCCATGACATGTTTTACAGGTCAACTGTAATGTAGACTTTGATAAGAGCTGCTATTCGTTAAGTTTCATACGTCAGCATCATAAAGTTCGATGCCGGGCGGCGTGCAGAACTAAGACCAGTTGTATGCTGCTTCGAAACAAGCCAAGTTGAACCAGTGACCGAGATCTCTGTCTTTACCCCACAGTGCTAGCTCTCGATCTTTATTGCGTTACCATTTCAGGCATCATTGATCCAGAGGATCCTGGACGTGGGGTAGGGCCCCGGAATAGGTAGCTCTGGATCAATTTCGTACGCTAAAGTCTTGAAATTTAGAGCCAGGTCAGCTTCAGACGAGTTTCTTTGGGTATTTTATATGCAGAAAGCGCCTAAAGGCAGCAACAGAACACACATTTCGGTTTTAAAAGACGACTAGTAAGAAGGCCAAATAACCCGAAACTGTATCCACACGTAGAGTCAGGATCTGATACCACTAAAACGTATTATTTGTCACAGCATGTTATTGTATCAGATGTTAGTCTCCACCCACGAGCCTTCAAGAAGAATCATCCTCCTTTTTTTTGTTCGTTTGATGCGTTTCGGAAACAAAATTGACACTCCCTTGTAATTGGAATGGATATGTGAATTATAGACAACCACTGAGCACAAGGAATTGGAGATTGTATATAAATAGGAGGCTGGAGGTTGTAGGGTAGCTGGGGGTTATGACTTTATGTACTCGTTAAAGGCCGCGAATTCAGTAGTGTATAAAGCCACCTCCTTATTCCCGGTTCTTATGCTTGTAAAAGTTATATACGGAGGGCTAGATTGCGCAAAAGGATTCTAGTCAAAGGGGTAAGAATAGCTCTAGATCAAATTTGATAAGCGCATTGGAAATATTGATATGGTGGTTGTACGATTTCTACCGCCGTTGCAAATTCTCCTGCTGCCATTCCATGCTACTACCATCATGTATTGGCCCTGGTCTGGACCCTAGAGCTAATGCAGGGACCCATAATCGTGTTATCGAAACAAGATGCTTGATATGAACTACGACAACTACTGCGAGAGCTTCCGCATCGGTAACAACGTTTAAACCTCCAACAAATATAGATAGATAGATAGATAGATATATCATTCACGCATCCAACCGTAGGTTATGGTGGCCAACCTCCAACAAAGAAGTATAAGTTGAATATGAAGTTTTCGAGTACCCGAGAGGTATATATTAAGGGCTGCTATTATAAGACTGCTACTACTAAAGCTATAAGGGTGATGAGAAACTTTAAGTCATTGGTAACTTAGTATGTTTAATCTTATCAGTACAACTCTTCATGGTAATGTACTCCCCACTCTAACCAGGTACTCGATGGGACAAGCTTTCACAAGACCCTGCAGATATAAAGTTTCTGTGGTAGCCCAACTCACAATCCTCGTACATCTTAAGGAGCACGAGGTAATGTATGCCACTTGACTTCGTTTCAGGTCTAATAGGAATCAGGGATCAAGTTATCTAGATTAAACCTCATCTTCTAAGATATATCGGTACCTGCTGCGATATATTCAATGTATATGTAGGGTGAAGTAATAGAAAAGGAACGAGAACAACTATGAATGTAGCGTGGACCTAACTGGACATACTTTAATTTGGCCTGCACACTCACCTCTCCATATACTACTATATGCTCCTGCATTATATGTAAGTACACGGAATTATTCTCTTACGGATATCTTGCGGATAAGGAAGAGCATGGAAGAACAGTTGCTGAAGCTTCGAAGGCGAAAGATTCTTAATGAGATAATGGCTTGGTTAAGGCTTTTTTTTTCACTTTAGTTGTAAACAGTAGCTATAGGCTCGTTGCCAACTTCGAGGACCAATGCGTCGCGAGACGACATATGGCAAGATTGGAATATATCTTAACGTATGGCAATATTAATATATGGTGTGCTTAAGGTAAGTACTGAAGAATTAGGTGGTGCTGCTGACTATGATAACTGTTTGGTTCCGGAAATCGGCGGCTGCCGGATCCGTGGGCCTCGTGTCCTGGAATTGTATCTTGGAATTGTATCTGGATGTAGCTACCCAGCTTATAAGACAACTGCTCTTTTTACATTCAAGTAATATGCAGTTACTAATCAGGCCCCCACGACGGTGATCTTTTTTAGTAGGGCTCACTGACTACTTACTAAATCTGTGCGTTTGGCCGACGCCCGTACTCTAATTGGCCACCATGTCCGCCTCACCGAATAGGCAAATAGTTATATCTCGCAACCGATAATATCTTAGGGTCACCTTTTACCGGCAGGGACAGTGTTTGGAGGTTGATAGTACATATACTTACGTTAGACATAACAGTTCTCGAGCTCGGTAACGTCCGTATACTGGGTTTGTTTTACTTAAAGTGCCGTGCTCTATAGACTACCTAGCTAATACTCGGTATATATAGGGAAATATGTGATTTGAATCTATCTGCGGTCGGGCCAACGAATCTATAACGCTGCGCATCGGAACTTGTTCCTCCTTTCGGAGCTACGAGATATGGTCAGAGGGTACATATGTACGCTACATCACGGCTTGTTATAATAATAACAACACGTACCTGGCTAAGTACTAGATAATGAAATTTCCTGTGCTATATACTACATGTACGTATACATGCCAGACAGGTTGGTATATAGTGTCGTTTCCAAGGTATTCAATGGGGCTAAATAGATTAAACGATGTGCAAATATTTTAGTTTACTCTGTTAGGGCTTCGGTAGGCTCGGTGATGCCTTCAAGGAAAATATCCGAGAGTAAAACGTGTGCAGGCTGCGTCTCGCAATCTGAAACTGTAGATCTCGGGGAACCAGGGATGATTTGACAACGCCAGTTTATCTGACAAAGTACACAAAAGGCGAGGGGCAGGAAAATAGGGTGGCTTCCTAGCTAATTAAGCTTAACACAACTGCCTACCAGGTACTTCCTAGCTTCTTACAATCCTCAACTACATGTAACTTTTATGAAATTTCGAAATGCGCTCGGGATTTCATTCGCTCGCGACCGGAGTTTAGACCCTGATAAACCCTGATAAACCAGGCTCAGCCTCGCAGCTGCACGCTAGCTATGCGAACCAGTGATCACCAATGATTTCCGGATGAAAAGCTTAAGAATCTTCTTTTAAAACCTATATTAGCAATAAAGCGTTTGCTGATTCTTTAGAATCTATGCATACTCTACACGTGTACACATCAAGCCTAATCGTGAACGCAGTGTTGAAGTTGAACTAACAACTACACGTACATCTAAAGCTTTTCATCTGCAGCTGACCGATATATTTCATAACTTAATAGATGATTCATGTCTTACCGATATCCTGGAACTCCTGCCAAGAAATTCGACAATTCAAGAGTAACCTTCTTGTTATTTGTTACTGTCACTAATTTAGCCAGCATCTCCATGTAGTTTAGTTAGCAAAAGCTACGTCGATACATGTAGTATCTACGAACCTATTAGCTTACAAAAAAACTCGCGTAATATACGTAGTCAGAAGCATCAACGGCTAGCGTGAGAGAATGAGTATAAAATTTGTGGTTGGGTGGTTAAATCTGTAAGTTTTCTGGATAATTTTTCTGATATGCGTATGGGTTTTGACTCGTCGATTTTCTAGTTGCATGCACACACTAGATCCGAAGATTCTCAAAATAAGCCACGAAACGTACATGTATCATCCTAGCTTCGCTGAACTGGCATTTTCCCTTCACAAGAGTCAGTCCAGTAATCATAATACTAACAATTGTGATATGGCTGTGATCTATAATATTATGCTAAGGACTTTTATCTTAAATTCCCATGTAAGAAGCCTTGGTTTGTTTCTCAATCCTCGAGCCTCGCGATATTCTATGCAGTAGCCTTGCCCTGTCACCTTAAGTGTAACCTTGGTCGCACAAGGTCAGAGATTTTCTATCCGCCAAAGCTTACCGGCCCGAAGCTATTGTTACACTTAAAATTTATCAGCATAGGTCGAGACAGCTTCTATAGAAACCCCTATGGATTGGGTATCTAGTCAGCTTCCGCGGCTGTTTCAGCGCGAGGCGGGGGGGAAAAAAACCAATCAGATCCATTGACCCGATCGCAAATATGCTCAACCAGAAGTCGTTTCAGCATCCATAATGATTATTGATGCCAAGTTTACATTTAAGCCTAGCCACGTGCTACATCAGCCCTGGGAATCAGCCTAGTTTTGACAGGTTCTAAAAAAAAGCCCCTGAAGGAACTACCTCAACAATTATGGATGCTAACGCGATTGCAAGCAATATATTCCCCACTGTATTCAAAAACACCAAACTCCCGAGATACTGTTCTAGTAGATCAATATGGCGTGGTAAGATCGCCGCTGTCACTACGTATGCCGAACCAGTTGCCAGCTATGGTGGACTATATGTGCATTATCTACTGGTATGCACATGTGCGAACCGGAACTACCCTTCCTCGTGATTCTTGAGCCCCTAAGATATATACGCCCTGAGGGTCGAATGACGATGACGGCGGTTAGCCAACCAGCTATAGCCTAAACTATGTTAGGCTAGAGTTTACGGGATCGAAGCTACTGTAAAGCTCTATCCAAGAAGTTTCTAGGTGGGTATAGGTGCGAACGGGACGGCTTCTCGAACTGTGATTAGCTGTGTAGGCTCTATATCGGTAATTTGCAACTTTGGTATCACAAATAAGTGTATCATTAGCTAGTAGAAGAAGTCTCCACTTTAAGAAAACACCAAGCTTTCCCTAGGCTGAACTTAGAGCTTCTTTATCTCAGCTATTGGGTTGCTGATGAAGTTCTTAAGGCCGGATCTCAATTCGCTAGGCCAGATTCAAATATAGATCAAGTATCTTCGGGATAGACGTTTTCAAGCCATTCTATTGGCCTGTGACGCCTTGAGAGACTTAGTATTTAGTAATAATAAGCTCCTAAGACATTTCTCCACTCCCGTTAAAAAAAAGCCTTTCAGTACCCTACTGAGCGATTTTAAGCTAAGTAATTAGGGAATTGCGAGTGATAGTATGTGATCTAGAAAACCTAGATCCATTATCACCCCAATCATATGACAAACCATACTATACATTTTAGACAATTTATAACCTAAGTACCAAAGCATGAAAGTTTATCTCTGGGGACGCTTTGCACATGTTTACACACAGTATTTACTAACAAGTACGAGTGATAGTATATGAACATTAACAAATAGTATATACACTGAGCATATGCATCATTGTCAAAGATAACGGGGAAAGCACCAGGGTTCAGTATAATATCTCTAGGTTAATATATATTCTATTACCACTGAATCTTCCGTTGGAATGCCAAACTCCCTTAGGTTAGCAATAAAAAGGTGGGACAAAGGTTAGAGATGTGGTAACTTCTTATCTATTGGTAATTTAGCAGGTAAATGGGATTGGAGGAGTTACCAAAGCGTCAAACTCGCTCCAAATCCTAGAGCCTTTGGAATCTCCTTAACTAACTAATAGATCTCAGATAAAATAGATTCCTTAATTAATTGATACTACAAATAAACTTCCATAGCGTGAGCTAGTAATGAACCAATTTTCACGTTCAAATTACCCACATATATATATATATATATATATATATGTACGTGGCAATACAAGAACGCCTCGGAGATGTTCCGATAAATGTACTTCAGATGCTGATGTGCGTATACGTGTACGTCTGTTGGAGACGTATCCCTAAATGCATTTCCTCACAATTCCGCTGTCAGATTACCAGTGCTAGTTCCAAGAGCCCAAATACATTCTATTTGATGTGATTATAGTTTAGATGCAACAGTCGTAATCAAAATCGGGTCGGCCGATTTAGAATTAATCCCAACGTTAACCATAATAGCTCCAAACGAATACTGCAGCTGTGTTATCTCGCAGATAATGAACACAACGGGTTGGACGAAATCATAATGCTTAAATAAAAAGCGCCATATCTAGAAATCGAATGCCTGTTTAGGAATTCGAAACAATTTCCGATACTTTCAGGTAGCTTGGCGAGTTCTCTGAAGGCCAACTGTAAACTGCATTTGCCTAGACGGACCCGGCTGTGTTCATTATTCGTGAGATAATACAGTACACTCTCCAACAGATAGTCAGAGTGCTTATCGTTACATTTTGACAGGGCCTCAGAGTGTTCGTATATTCACATCAAATTTCAAGCCCGAAGACGGATTTTGGATATCAATAGAGCCAGCGAATGATTGCATAATCTCGAACTTGGCCTCTCTAAAAAAATTTCGTCAGTTATATTCATCCTATCCATCCATGCGCCGCGGTTTTGAATTTTACAAAGGGCATACACGTAAAAATGCATTAGTGAGTTCATATACATAGACGTGTGTAAAGAGGGTCAGATGAATAAATAGTTGGGTGTTCCATGTCGATGATATGTAACCCATACAATATGATATATAGGATAAACTTGGTTCATGAAAAAGAATAAAGGAATAAGGGGATAGTGTATCTGGATGGATATCGAATTATAATAAGTTGTCTGCGGATGTTTTGTGGGTGTTTGCCTTGGGCGGGGCATATTAACAGCTCCTCGTGGGTACTTTTGTTTTTTCCCAAGCACATAACGCACTTGTAGCCGTTCACTGAAGTTTAAAATAAATCTGCAGGCTCTCATTCGTCATATTGTGTGGGCGGGCACCGACGTTATCGATTCGGGCATTCCCGGAATCCCGCAGCGATCGATGGTATAAAATGGACCCTGGCAATTGGATCGACTATGGCAAGTACGATTCTCGATAGGCGAGCCCATCTTGCAGCAGACCGTAACCGAGACTGAAGGCTACTAGTCTATCTAGCACTAGGATAGCAGGCTTACTTTATCGCAAAAGCAATCATGAGCTGGCAGACACAATCTCCAAGAACTAGAACCGCTCAGAAAAATCTAATGAGAATCTATCTGTGATTCATTCTTCATCCCACCCAAAAGTACATGGGTTCGGTACAAGATCATCTAATCGAACATTTGTTTCAACAAAACAGGAAAGGTATTGACGTATCTACCTTCACCTAAGCTAAAACGGTTTAAGAAAGAAAAAGCAAGAATAAAAACGAGAAATCCCAACCCTATCCACCCATCCCACCAACAGAACAAAGAGAAGACCAAGGTAATTGAACAATTTACTCGTCGAGACCACCGCAGATAGTCTCAATCATAATACCAGTGATCTGGTAAGGGCAAGCATTGGATGCCGGGCGACGGTCCTCAAAGTATCCGTAACCTTCCTTGGCGCAAGATCTGGGGATACGAATTGACGAGCCACGGTCGGCAACACCGTACGAGAATGAGTCGATAGAGCCAGTCTCATGTCTACCCGTAAGACGGAGGGTGTTGTCGTCGCCGTAGACGGCAATATGCTCCATATGACGCTTGGCGAGCTTTCCAATAGCCTCCTCAATGTATTTCATTCCACCCTCTTTCCTCATTGCCTCAGTGGAAACGTTGGTGTGAAGTCCAGAACCGTTCCAGTCACCACTATACGCTATTAGCAACTTGTATATACTAAATCTGTAGTGCGGTACCTACGGGATAGGCTTAGGGTGGAAAGAAATCTTGACACCAAACTCCTCAGCGACGCGGTGAAGTAGATAGCGAGAAATCCACAAATGGTCACCCACTGACGAAAAGGGTTAGTAAAATTTCCCGAAGTTGAATGAGGCTATAAATGGCTTACTCTCAATCCCTTCACAGGGTCCAACTTGGAACTCCCACTGAGATGGGAGAACCTCAGCGTTGATACCGGAGATTTTAATTCCAGCATACAAGCAAGCACGGTAGTGGGCCTCGACAATATCACGGCAATATACCTTGCCAGTACCGACACCACAGTAGTATGGGCCCTGAGGACCTGGGAAACCACCCTTGGGCCATCCGTATGGCTGGCCATACTCATCGAAGAGAGTATACTCCTGCTCAAGACCAAACCAAGGCTTTTGGTCCTTGTGAGCCTCCATGAGTTTGGCACATTCGTGGCGGTAGTTGAATTTGTTGGGTGCACCATCCGAGTTCCAGCACTCAGCCAATACAAGGATGTTGTCACCGCGACGGAATGGATCAGGGAACATGGCAACAGGGCGAAGATAGACGTCAGAGTCTTCACCCGGAGCCTGGGCGGTTGAAGAACCGTCAAAGTTCCATTCGGGAAGGTCCTCGATGGAAGCAGGGGCTTTCTCGAGAGTCTATTATGATAAATATGGTTAGTTTTATGATAAATGTATTTTGGGGGCTAAATATGTTATTGATCCCAAACGGTAACTTATCACTGGAATGTGATTTTGGTGGGGGCGGGGTAGGGTTGCGATCACGATAAGGGGAGCACCACACAAAGAAATTCCACAAACCTTGGTCTTACTCCTCACACCATTCGATCCATCAATCCAGATGTACTCAGCCTGTACAATGCCCTTCTGGTCGAGATCAAGGTATTTCAGAAGCTGCGATAAAAGTTAGTTTCACAGAACTCGTAGCGATCAAACTAGGAGCAGCAGGGAAAACTGACATTGGCGGTGTTGGAGATAGTTGTTGACTCAGCCTGAAGAAAAATAAGTTAGTAGGCCGCTAAAAGGCTCCATAGCAGATACAGAGAAGAAGCTGAAAGATGACTGACCATGATGAGAATGTGGTGGAAGGGTATCTAGAATAGCAAAGAGAAAATGAAGAATGTTGTAGAGGTAGGAAGCTATGAGCTCAAGGTTTGATGATGGGAGCAAGAAGAAGGGCGGGAGAGAGGAGTATATAAAGCAAAGCAGGAAGGGGAAGAAAGCGTGGTTGTAGAGGAGACCGAGATGCCGTGCAAGTTTGCAGACCAGCCAGGGGGACCACAGTCTGTCGGTTACGTGTGCGGGAAAAAAAAGAAACTTTCTTTTTTTAGCGTGGGCCCTCCCTTACACTAGTCTGGGGTGGGGGGTGAGATTTTCCATCACCGATAAGTCCCCAAGAGTCAAGACATAACCAACAGGTCTCGTTTTTTGTGTGCTGCAACATGCTTTTCTCAAGAGCCCAGTGCGTCCAGAGCTTCTTCTTCTTGGAGGTATCGCCATACTAAGCGAAGCATCAAGGTCCCGCTTCAACTTACTAGAGATCTCGTACCCTCAAAATATACATTCCCACAGCAGCTTGCGTGTCACGCTTAGCTATCTACCGACCACAGAGTATATGCAGTACTTTTTGCCTGCCTATTACTATCCTCGTCTTGTCCCACGTGAGTTATTATTCTTGTCCTCTGCCCCCGCAAATCTTTCCACGAAGATACTTGAAAGACACCGGTCAGCAAAGATTATGTTGTATCAGATTCCTTATCGACCACCCTCGGCAAATATTGTATGCCGATAGAAAAATAAAATAAAAAACCGAATGTTGAGGGCACGAATCATCAGTTCGTGGTCAAAAATACCCAACAAATGAGTTTTTCTTTTCAGTCACCAACTTAACGACCTTACGACCAGGTTCAACAATCTAAGATCTAACCAGATATGGATCTACAGCAAGTATTTTTGAGGTCTTGTTTCGGTGGCGGGCCTGGAGGTGGCACACGATTCGATTGTTTCCATCAGACGGTCTCATCCCAGATTTCATTTCTAACCCCTCTCTTCAACTCTGCAACCCCGCGATGCAGGGAGGGTTTGACAAAATCGGGTCTGATAGCGATGGTGTCCCCCATTCTCCCGAAGATTGCTGCCTTATCAGCTACAACCTCTTTGGCGTCTGTGTATGATAAGACATCTTCAACTTCCCATCTCGCAGAAACAGATAAATAACATAAACATCAAACGTAAAAACGAGTTACAGCTTGTCAACGAGGCCTTTAAAGACCAACTGCTTGCCCTGACCGCTTAGGGCAGTGGGGGAGAAGATAATGTTTCTCGTCAAACACTTGACATAGACCCTTGCATCTGGTGAGACTCCCAAGTCTCATGGTGATCTCAGGAACACAGCACAGCTTTCCTGAAGCCTTCCAGAAGCTCTGATCCTTTATGCGGACACATCGTTGGGCTAGTTACCCTATGATAGCCATTCCCGTCCTCCGTTGCCCCTGACCGGTATTCCTTTGTTGAGAGCCGAGCAGCCAATAGAAATAAATCTATTACGGCATCACTTCTTGGTAGCTTGGGAGCTTGTACCTGCGCCGCAGCCATTCTATAAACAACACGAATTCTAGTATTGCTACCCGGTAAAAGGGCTTACCCGAGCAATCCGAATTCACTCAGTAGAAACCTAGAAATATGTATACGAGAATCCGAAGAAATATATCTGGGAAAATAATAAGCTTACTTTGCCTACTAAGAGCCTAATTTCGCATCTAACATAGGAATTCACGATACCAACTCCTTGGCGCCACCAGTATGCGGCGCTAGGGCGCTGTCGTGTGAACATCTTCTCCTTACTTGTGCAGTCAGCCATACCGGGTTTCGGGGAATATCCCCGCCACGACCTCAAGCTCACTCCCAGACAATATCTCTAGATTTCACACGAGGGTTTTTTGCCAACAATGCTGGCTGTGTTCGACACAGAAATAGATCGATTATCCGGCCCGTGTCTCGTCTGTAAATTCCTGAAGCAAAAGGTGTGTATCTACTGCATCGTTCTGTGGTAATTGATGTGTATGGGTTTCCACGTCGGCGGTGTAAAGCGTGTCTAGCCGGACATGATGTCAGGAGCTCTTAGCTCTACATATGAAAAATGAGACGTGGCCTAGAAGTTAATAAGATTCTCTAGGCTGTAGTAAGGTATAGAAAACAAACTTGTGAGTATGTTTTCCCTAGTATTTTGGGAAACGCGTTTGCAAACGTTATTTCTAACTTTGTACCGTGCCCCGTACCTGCATTTTGCCAAGCCTACATCTTTTGCGGGGATCTGATAAGAAGCTGATAAGGAACTTCTGGTGTTGAGGTAGTGAAACATCAGACCATTCGCTGTTTCTAACCTCCCATAGGATTTGTTTCATACGCGCTCCCATTCAACGAAAGATTAAAATAATATGCAGACATGTAAGCTTTGGGGGCACCGGGATAACATGTCACATTTGCGGGAACTGGCAATGATTGATGGGTAACGAACTGACAATACATATATGTAGCCGATAGTCTGATTACTCTTCCAAGCTCAACTACATGTACAGTGCCAAAAAGGGGGATGTGATTGGTACAGCATTTTTATGGTATTCTAAAAAATGCTGGATTAATTCTGGAGCGCTACGGAATTTTTCAGCAAATGCAGCCGCGCTCCAGAGTTAATCCAACATTTTCTAAAAATACGGTAGTAGATCCACCCCATTTTTTGGTACTGTACATACGTACATGTATACATGTGCTGAGCTTTTCCTATGGCTACATGTACATGTAATTAGGGTATTTTCTAACCATCAATTAACAGAATACAAGTTTTTGAAGACCATATCATATGGATTAAGCTTGCCGAAACTGACGGTTGGCAAACATGCTTTCTTAAACAAGGAGCTATGATTTAAATTTTGGCAATTATTTTATGTCAGGTACATGTAGCTATTAGGTACATGGGTTTGTTTGCTCATCCCACACATCCGGATCCCCGCGTTTGCTCCCACGTTAGACTTATGCTTACTTACTAATACCGCATACATAAACATTAGTAAATCTTAAACACCTAACCAAATGCAAAGTAAATACCATTGAAAACTCTGGTTGTCGCGCGCAAAAACAAGCAAGGAATTCCTTGCATGTGAAACTATCGGTACCGTAATAACTTAAATCATCGTTGTACAAGAGGAATAATCCGGGCGGGTCCGATTACGATTCGGCTTCCCCCCCACGTTTTAACTCCACATAACGAACCAGTCAGCCGGTAAACAAAAACATGCTGATAATCGGCGGCCGCTAGGTTGAGTTCTTAACCTGCCCTATTCACTAATTTTGTTTTCCACGCTCTTACATACGTGCAGATTCGATAATGTTGGAGGTGTGAAAATTTATCTCCACCTTTTTGGACGTGGGATTTTGTGGAGAATCGAATCATCCATGTACGTTAGCCGCGGCCCTGGCGGGATGGTTTTTTTCCCTAGGTTTACTTTTTTTCCCCATCACGATCTTATACTGCTGATCGGGCTCGGTAGAGTTTCCGGAGACCAAATTCAGACCAGGGGGACATTTGTTTATGTACTCAATCTTGCTAGAAGTATTTTATTACTTTCGTTTTGTACGTGATATATCGATGAGGTAGATCTCGATAGGGGAGTTGTAGATGTGGCTGGCATGAAGAGTAAGTATTTTGGTTAAGGCCCGCTCTTTTCCCCACATGCTGGGCTCCCAATAGGAAAGCTTCCGCACAATCTCGATGATTATGGTGGTGGGACCACGCGTGGTCTAGATGTGGGGTCGTCACGTGACTTTAGTGTTTGAAGTCTTTTGATAACCTGAAGCCCTGACTGAGATTGATTCATAGTGAGACAAAATATATCTGCTATATCCCACGAGTAACTATAGGTGTTGAGTTTTTAGCCAAATAGACAACCTTTTCGTAAATATGCCTCAGCTATACTGGCCACAAGCCCGCACAAACTCGGTATCACAATCAGGAAAAGCTCACATGCGCTGTTCTTATCTGCCAAAACTGTTTGAGCACTGCAGTCAGTTCGTGAGTGGGAACACACTTGTACAAAGTGGACAGTTTCAACCGTAAGTGACCACCTACTGTGGAACGTTAATTTCTCGGGCCTAATATAAGTGTTTGCGGGGTATAGGGGGCTACCCATGATCAAGCATTGCATTTATTATTCGTCCGTTTGGGATTTGTAGAGACTCAAAGGCTGAGTATGAATTAGTGAGGTTACCCCTGAGTGAGATTCTTATAAAACTATAACGGTGTCACTGCAAGTACATGGAAATTTCATATTAGAGCGCAATATAAAGAGAAAGGGTTAAAAAGTTGAGTTTGATAGCATACCAAGTTGCAATCGAGTGTACATGTAGTTATAGCTGCTTATACTTTTGTTAAAGAGCGACAGGTATTTTAAGGTCTCCACTTAACCCTATGTGCTTTCATATCTGCGGAGTCTAGGAACGGGTACGTGTGGCTGTTGGAAGATGGGCTAGACATACCAGTTGTGGTTTCAAGCTACCCGCGAAATAACTTTCGAGGATGGTAATAGGACCCGCGAAATTAGCTGCTAACCATGATCACCGTGGAAATTCTTTGATAAATTAAAATTTATATGAGAACTAGATTCTGGTTTCCCTTTTACCAAAATTTGATTTCTTGTTCTACAAGAAACTTACGATGACTTTTGACACTCGCCGCTTCCACTCCTAGTGATTTGCCTGGGGATCAAGTTGGGGAGGGCCTAAGTGCTCCGCATAATCTAGATGAGTGTATCACTACTCTCACGAGGGACTGGAAGTATTGCTCTTCGTAGGTGAGTCTGTATAATACTATTTATGGAGCAGGAGCTATTAGAAACCGAAATTCCAGCCTGTAAGCCTTTCATGATCAGTGAGGTGGAGACCGTTGAGTATACATTAGATCCTACTTTGTGGCTGGTAGCCCATTATGATTATGTATATCCGTCTACGAGTTGGTGGTCATTAGTTCCTGGAGAAATAACTGACGGTTTCCCAACTCAGTATTTCTGTAGGAATATTGGGGAAATTTCCACAATATGATTGGTGGTTAGTTTTGGTTGAATTCTCGCTATGACCTCCTCATCAATCAGCCTCTTAATTTCCCGCTACCCGTATCCTGGTGTACCGAGTAGATTCCATCTTCGACATCACGTCGATCGGTACAACTGAAGACCTCTATGTCCAGTATATCCTCGTTTATCCGCTCAGTCAGTCAAGTGTAATCAACATGGAACAGGCGACTACCAATATTGTGAATATTACTTCCTCTAGGTCATCAATTGATGCCTGTGAAGCTCCAGAATGGTTGCAAGGATCCATTCTTGCGATCGAGAGCCCTAGCGATAGCGAGAATGAAGAGGATGTGCATAGTGTTTACGAAATCGAAAGCGACCAAGATGAGAGAATTGAGAAGAGCGATATAGGCGTGATGAAGTACGGGCTTAGAAGTAAAAGGAGGGGGAGGCCTGTGGATTCCTCGAGCGAGAAAGATGATGATCACACGTCATCATCCCCCAAACGCCGCAGAACAGCCATTACTCGAAAACGAGCTCACGCTCAAAATGAGACTGTTAAAGTTTTCGTCCCTCCTGAAATATGGCTTAAGATATTCTCCTTCAGTCAGCCGACGTTCCTCGCTCAAGCGCGAGGGGTCTCTAAAGCCTTTAAAACCCTTATCGATGATGAAAAGGTCTGGAAGTGCGCGCGAATCCATCACTTTCCAGAGTATCCTGACCCTGTACTCGGGTTGAAGGAGTGGGAAATGTGGAACTTATACTTGGGTGTTGGCTGTATGATTTGCCATGCGCCAAAAATTAAGAAACGCTACTGGCGTTTTAGGATTCGGTGCTGTGTGGATTGTTTGAAGCAGTGTACCATCAAGGTATTTGTCATTCCAACTCGCTTAGATATTGGTTGAGGGTACCAAGGAATTGCCATTGAATGCTAATATCGATATTTCATGACGTTAGGAATATCTTCTTAAAGAGAGGCCTGGATTCCAACCGCAGTGGATACAGTATTTGATTCATGGTGCCTTAGATAGTATGTGCTTTTATTACTTGAAATTTGGAATGATAGCGGTACTTGGCTGTGAGAGACTAACCGTATCAGGTTGGGGAAATTGGACGACACCATCTACAGGCCCTCATACATACTTCCAAAAGACATTTTGGCTAGACGATGTTAAAGTTCTTGAAATGAGAATGAGGCCTCACCTAGTCGCTGGGAAAATATTAAAAGCTGAGGCGCTGCAGGCTCAAAATGATATTAAAAAGATAGAAGATTTTGAGGCAAAGCGTTAGTCTTCGTAAACCGTAGCTATGCGTTAGTTTTGGATGCTGATTAAATATGATAGTTTCTAAAGAGAAGGGAAAAGGAACAGACTTGATTTGTCGCCAGCGATGTGTCGACATCAAAGAGAAATGCTCACATCTTGATCCACCATTTACGGACGCTATTCTATGTTATATTCCAGCATATCAATCTGCGATCAGGACTAGCCGTCCACTTACAGACAGATCATGGAAGATACTGCTCAAAAAGCTAGAGGCAGGACGAGAAGCAGCTGAACTCAAAATAGCTGAAGTCAAGAGGATGAAAAAAGAGATGGAGCTTTCTAGGAATGGTCATATGGCCAGTGCCCCTATGAAATCTTGGATTGATCTTTTTTTGTCGCAAAATGGTAGAGCTGTTGAGCGTGGATGTGAAGCTTCATTTGCGCTCCAAGCTTTGAATTACGTTCGAACGAGATGGTTTGCGAAGGGCGAAAGACGTATACCGTTGAGTATGGTTCAACTCCTATGGGACGAAAAGTTGAATAATATCCTTAACAAGCCAGGAAGAATTTTTATTTGTGCATTCTGCGATAAACGGCATGGACTAGATGCGGTTTTTAACCACATAACGGTGGTGCATTTCCGAGATATGGGGTGGGCTGAAGTTTCTGGTGATACGCCTTTTAATTACTGGCGAAACCAGGAATGGCCGGCGGAATTACCAATACTCCCCTACGGCAAAATCTTTGAGGGCACAAAGCAGAGCATTTCAGGGGCTTCGAAGCCTAAACAAGCTCCCCCAAAGCTTAGGCAGGTTCTCCCGACCTTGAATGTTCCCGGACCGAGGATAGTTTTGTCAACAAAATTGGCTCCCGGACATAAGGCCATAAGGGAACACCATCAAACTCAAATGAACGAAATCCTTTCTAAAATCCAGAATTTTAAATCCATTCCTGATAGTTACCGATTTTTTCTATGGTTTCGTCTGAGTATCACCTTATATCTACGGGAGTACAACCAACTTCCCAACCTCACGATCTTCGCGCTTGCTGCAGATATTACTCAACAACAGAGAAAAGAACCATTACTTAGGTCACTCCTTAAATGTGGCGTCTGCGGTGTTAATCAAACCCATAAGCGGAAACCATTCATATGGCTTACTCTCGTTAGCCATTTCAACGCTCATTCGAATACCAAGGATCAGCCGTGGCCGGAGAAGTTGCTCATGTTTCCAAGTAGAGCGGATATTTTCAGGTTTTGTTCTCAGATCTCGGATCTGACTACTAGGAAGCAGTGGATTGAGATGGTGAAAGAGGCGGATAGTGATTTGGGGGCGATGTTAGATGATGGCATGCGGGTTGGGGGGGGGAAAAAGCGCCTTAAAGATATCCCTGAAGAGAAAGATAGCAAAGAAGTGGCCTTGCAGGGGAAGGATACACATCACTTGAGCAATTTGTGGCAGCCGATTAGACCTCGTCCAGAGAGGGTCAGGAGAGCTAGTTTTGGGGGTGTGAGCTTTGAAGCGAATAAGGAACAAGATCAAAAACCTGGACGCGAGTGGGAAAGAAGCGGTGGGGAAGATGTGAGGTGGAAGAGGGGGGGAGCAGATATGTCAGGTGGCCTGCAGTATAATATTCAACCCAAGGCTCAAGGTGATCGAGTATCTAGTCATAGGGATATCCGTATAAAGATGAAGCTGGTAGATCGAAGCCGAGAGGTCGAACCATTGCGAGAGCTGAAACGTGGATTTGAGTCGGAAAGGAGTAGTTGGGTGGAGCACGAGAAGAAAAGGCTGAGAGTTGGCCATGTATCACCGGTGCCGGGCAAATCAGATACCGCCACTTACAAGAATATGCCTGTTCCTCAATTCTCAACTATTCTACCTCGAGAGATCGTCAAAATTTCGCGGCTCCTCGAAACCCCTAACAGGCACGTCAAAACTCCCCCAGCGATCCAAATAATGCCGGTAGAAACTCAGGTCATAGTAAAGCCCACCGAACACGTGTCCGACAGGTGTAAAGAACTCCTTGAGGTTTGTGAGATCAGAGATAGGAGTTTGTCCCCAAGTATCGACGTGGATATTGAAGAGCTTTTCGCAGATGCTTGAGCTTTGGATTTTGATTATATGTGTCGTCAATTTTTTCTTGCATTGATGGGTGTGACAACTAGATTTTGGCTGTGGCTAGAATGGGTGATGCTTTGCGATATGAAGGGGAATTGAATCTATTTTTTGAAGAGGAAGAAGTTCGGGGTTTGGGCAAAAACAACTAAGATATCTAGTTGGCGATACCAATGCCCACATAAAATGGAGCAATGTATTGTGGAGATTGATCGGTATAGTCGGGTGACGAGTGGCACTCCGTGGGTAGGCGTTTCGCACTTTGATGTTTGCCCTTTGGTTATTTTGGGGGGATAATGAGCACATCATGTATGTCAAGGATCGCGATAGGTATTTACATGGACTTTCAACCGAGCTGTTGATCATTGACATCATGCAGCTCGTATGTGGCCGTAGCATTATTTACCCCGCACGCGCAGTAAACCTGGGCATGCTCATATTTTTGACATTCCTTATTGGCTGTTAATAGGGGGCTTTCTTTCTTATTTAATAAAACTTAAGAGTCAGTATAATTTAGATATTTTATTTACTGGAAAGTATGCGTGGGCCCCTTCAATTCGCCCGTACGTGAGCTCTTGGGTTAATACGTGAGTCATTCTCCAATGTGTGAGACAAGCAATGCATATCGATATTATTTATTTGTTTATTATTTTATTCGGCGCATTCAGCCCATAGGTTATGATGATGTTCTGATGGATATCGATAAGTTTGCATGTATCGATAAACTTTTATGGAATTTCAGCCACATCACCTCCCGAACTAAAAAAATGTAGCCCTAGTGCAGTGAGTTTTCTAGAGTAGAGATACTGTGAGATATCGGGCACAGTGAAGCGGCTTGGACTGGACAGTTTCAAATCTACCTTCGCTGAAGTTTTACGTCGTCTTAAATTGCTGTCCAAATCGCCCGTCTGCTTTCTTCTTGCTAAGTACGGTAGAAACTAGCGAGATATAGCCCGCTGTTAACGGTGGCCTGCGAGTATAACCTCGGTCATAAGGAACGGGGGTCGAGCTGAGGTAGCAGAGTGAAATTGTACTCTGACTGGTTGTTGGAAAATCACTGAGGCTCAATTACAAACGCCCCAAAATCGAACCGACGATCTAAACAATCCTGTCCCCTTGGCCAGTAGTATTACAGTATTTTCATCTTGTCTCGCTCCTTATCAAGGTTTTGCGGTATGTATATCTAGCTGGTTCAGGCCCATCCTGCGCATGCGCGTAGGCTACCCTCAGTAGCGGGTCATGTCGCATTTCGCCGATTCCTATGGCGCTTTAATAACGCACATCCCAGGCCACTTCGTTATGCCCAAGCTTTTATGGCGGAATTGTCCATTACTGGTGTCTTTAATAGCGAGCTGATGTTGAAATAAGACCTGCGCTAAATCCAATATGGTACCTAATAGGGCGAGAGCAACAAGAACCTGACCACTTAAAGGCTTGCCATCTAGCTGCAGGTTGCACCTCAATACCTTGGTCTTTGCAAACCTGCAAAGCTACCTAGGGCGTCGAGGATTGCTTCTTCTCAGACTATCATTTTCAGCCGCAGCGATCTTCAGCTGAGGTCTGCTCAAGACAGAACTTGGATATAGACGTCAGTAGCCCTACTAGTACATGTATTCAATACGACTCTTGACTCACTATCCTAGCTATGGAAATCGCCGATCTTGTTGTTTAAAACCCTGGTTTAAACATCAGCTTCACGTCTTCACCTTCTCCTTCTTTTTCTCCCCCTTCTCAGCAGCTAAGCAAGCTACAGTAGAAACATTTACTCCTAGCACCTCCACATTCAACCACCGCAATCATGCCAGTAACCTTCAAGGTCGCAGCTCACGGAGCCTCTCCTTTGCATCTCAAGAACGAAAATACCACTGTCGAACAACTTCTTAGAGGCGCTGCCTACAATGCTGCCCAGAACTGCAAAGAGGTCCTCCAATGTTCCATCGACGCTTCCGATATCCCTAAAATCGTCCCTTCGCCTAATGGGTTTGTGTATGCGTGCATTCGAGCCTATAATTCTCACCAGAATCTCGTTATTCGTCCAGATGATATCTGGATGGCTATTCTCACCCAGTTCAGCATGTATGTGAATCGACATGCTGAAGAGATGCGTTCGTATTTTGTAGCGCATGAGGGGAAGAAACAGCTCGTGGTGGTGAGTGCAGGGAATCGATATAACGTCGACTTTGGAGCCATAGCGAACAGGATGGGTGATTTACTAGACGTGAGTTTTCTTTTAAAAGATAATAATAATTTATGGTGAATTAAACTATATATGGTGCTGACTGATATGGACTGGGAATAGGAGAATGTGCTCGATAAGGATTTACAGAAATGGATCCTACCAGATTTCAGCACGACTACCATCACCGATACTGTCTGTTCCTCCATCGTCATGATGGCAACTCTAAAAGCTTACTTCAGCTATAAGTGTGTTCCCCGCCCACCACCACCATCCATGGCGTTTCAGGGAAATGGAACTAACTTCCCATCAATAGGTTCTGCCTCTGCTGTGGAATCCCTTCTGTGACTCTCCTTGGCTCTCAAAGTGACTACACGTCCATTCTCAATCGTCTTTCCAAACTGTCCACCTTCGGTGCCGGACACGAACAGCTTGCAGCGTGGCAATCGATGCTCACTCCCGTTCTCTCATCGATTGTTTCCTCCTTCTATCTCGACCCAGCCGGCAACGCTACCGCCGAGACCATCGACTTCTGGCAAAAAATTACCTGCAGCATAGGTGGTGGTTCTGGTCCAACCTACCTTTCCGGCTGGCTGACTGCCTTCTGCGCGTTCAGCGAGAAGGGCGATTGGCTGCTGGCTGAGGACAAGCCTGGAGCTTATCATAACCATGGCAAAACGGCAGATCAAGTGAGCAAGTATCCAATTGTGGATATGAGCGATATCCCGCCAGGGTCCTGTGAGGTAGATGTAAAACTAGACGACAATGGCGCGCTTTTTGATACGGTTATGGTTGCGGGATCAGTGGGTTACAGCGTTACAGATAACAGGGAGACAGTAGCGCCGTATACGGGGTGGTTTATGTTTGTAAATGACAAGCAGAAAGTCGAAGCGATGGAGAAGGAGGAGAGGGAAAGGCAGAAGAGGGATAACGAATGGAGGGCAAAGTTTTCGAGGGACTGATGTATGACTTATTACGAGGAGTCCCGGATGGGTGAACAGGGAGTTTTGCTGAGCTTTTTGGGATGCACGTACGTAGTGAAGCGGATGCGTAGCTAGCGAAAACGGAATGATAGGAGCCACCTCAGTATCAGTTATCGCAACTTCTCTTCCATGCTGTCGCCGGCGCCGAATCATGGTGATGTAGTGGCGGGTGGTGCTCTGATGTACACTTTCGCTATGGCATGAACGTGGAATCAGTAAACAATGAACACCATTTAAGGCCGGTGGGTTTTGTTTGTTCTGGCCCGGGGCACTTCCGCTGTGGAATAGCTATGCATCTTTCTCTAAGCGGAAACAGGTAGCTGAGAAGCGCGTTGTATGGACTGTAGAACCTCGATTCATCTATTTGCCCATCTGGCCTCTCAAGTTCGAATACCTCAGCAGTTACTGTGGGCCACGGCATGATCAAGTATCGAATCCAACGGATATGTGCTGGTGGTGGCCGTCATGCATGCTGCTGCGCTTACATGTATTTATAACAGTTGGGGTATCGAGGGATCCAAAGACGTACTCGCCGCAATACGGCCACGGACGTACTCGCATGTAATGACACGAGCTTTCTGTTCAGTCTATGATCAGGTTAATTATTTTTTAGAACATAGGGCTTGGGGACACGACCACTTGGGAACAGAAATGTATGTTATCGTTTCAACACATTCAACGCCATAAGTATCCCGTGTGTTGTCGAGCGAGTGATATTTCATGACTTTGAGCCACTCCCTACTACAGAGTGCTGCAACGGTCTGGTTCCAACCTTGTAAATGATGGTATTGACCTGATGAAAAATTTGGGGATATTCAGCCAGGGTTTTCCCTCTCTTGAAAATGGCCGAACACATCGATTGCTGAGTTAACAAATCCAATGAATTTGCGTTTAGCGAGAATTAGATTCGAGAATTAGCCACTTCCACTTATCTACCAACAGCCCACCAGTATGAGTGTAAGCGACAAACAGCATGCCATTTACAGGTAAAAAAACAAAACCGAAAGCAAAACATGTATGTCCATGCCAATAGGTACCGAGTGACACCTCATGCTCAACTCCCAACCCACAAAAAAAAAAAAAATCCCACACCCACAAACAGCAATATAGGTATTAAAGTTATCCCCTTCCTTCTCTCCAGCTCCAAATCCCAAATTCTCCCTACTCACCGCCGCCGCACCCACTCAACAACCATCCCCAAATCCTCCCCCACAAACACCGCTCTCTCAAGTCCCCCCCCCTGTCCGGAACCACCCACATCCTTCCCCTCGTCCACGACCCTCACATCTGCATTCCGTCCCACCTCAACCACAAAATTCGCAATCCCGCCGCGTTGCGGGAATATCACTCCGACGCCAAATACACCCTGCTGCTGCTCAACCAACGTGACATCAACCGGCAACACCCCGCCCTCATCCGCTGCTGCGTCCTCCTTCGACGCAAGGAACGAATCGAGATCTTCATCATCTGACTCGTCCGCCGCGCTCCCTACTGTCGCAGGTAGCGCGGGGGGGTGGCCGAAGCAGCTCCGTAGCAATGTGCCCACGAATACAAACTGGCGTAGTATCTGGAAGATTCCAAACAGCTCTTTGGGGTGCGAGAACGGCACTTCGTGGATATGGCGGGCATAGACTGGTTTCAGGGCGGTGTAGAGTCTGTATCTGTGCTTGACGCTCTCCTCCTCTTCTTCGCCGAGGAGGGATGTGTTCGGCGGGATGAACAGGGTCCTGCCGCGGCCCTTGGGCGTGAGTGGGGCTGTGGGGAATAGGAGGGCTTCTAGCGTGTCTGCGCCGATTCCGGATGGCGGCGGGAGCATGAGGGAGTTGAAGAGGTGGAGCTCGTCCTGGAACGGGACCGCCACGGGGGGGTCTAGACGCGCGATGAAACGGGACGGTGGGGGACGGGATTCGGTTTGGTCTGGGAGTTCCTCGAGGGGCGGTTCTAGCCAGTCGGTGACTGTGTCTTCGGGGTCGCCGAAGAGGGAATCGGCAGATGGCTTTTTGATTTCGTCGGCGACCCAGTGGGAGGAGGTTCGCACGGGGGTGATGGGGTTGAGGGTGAAGTCGGAGGGGACTTCAGAGACCTCGATTATTACTCTGTAGATTGGCTCCTTTTCTTCGTCTTCCTCGGGGACGGCTGGCGGGACGAAGCGCTGCTCCTTCCAGTACTCGACGCTGAGGCCTATTTTGCCGCGGACGTGCATTCGGGGTCGGCCGTTGCCTTTGCACATGGCGCTCATTTCCCCGCCCAGGCTGCCCTTCTCGTGCTCGAAGACCTTGAGCAGGGATCTGTAGATGCCCGTAATCGCGGTGAAGCAGTTGAGGTGCGGCGGGGAGCTGAGACGGTCAGTTTTGGCCAAGCGCTCCAGGTTATCTGCAAACTCCGAGAGACTGGGACTGATTAGCGGAGGTCTTTCCTTGGGATTCCTGACAGTCGGCGAGAGGTTCTTATGCAGGATCGAATCCGCCAGGTGAGCCAGATCCGTCGACGGGCCCGGAGTATTCGCAAACGACAGCGCAACCCTGGTGATCTGGTTCTCCCTGAAGTCAATATCCAGCAGAAAGATCTTCCCTCCCAGACTCATGGTCGTCATGCCATTGGCGCTCTCGGTATCTTTATAGCACTCGAGTCTGCAGCCATCCAATGTCAGCGCTGCCGCATCCTCAGTCCACAGGCCTCGGGTCAGACACATAATAAATGCAGCTACCCACCCCATACGCTTCGCCAGGCGCTCTACCCCCTCTTCCGATATCCGTCCTGGACGCAATGCCAGCAGTCGCAGGATCTCTCCCAGCTCCCGCTTCTTGCTCTCGTCGGACTGCATCCCCTGCATGATCTGGGGGATGCCCAAGCTCGCACTCATGCCAGGCGTCATGCCCACCCCGGGGGTCATGCCGACGCCTACCATGCCCATTGCAGCGAAAGCTTCGGGCGTGGAGAAGCCTGCCTGGAGAGGCGCGGGGGAGCGGTGCTTGCTGAGGAGGTGGTGTCCCGCGGCGGGAGAGGCGCCGAGGAGCGCGGGGGAGAAGGTGAAGGCGGCTCCTAGGGAGCCGGGTGTCATGCCGGTCATTTTTGGGGTGGCCATAGTCGGGGTGGTTTTGCGTAGCGGTCCTGCGGGGATGTTGGGGGGGCGTTGGGATAGACGAGGGGAGGGTGAGCCTCAATTAACCCTAGTGATGCGTCGACACCAGAACAGCCCTGCCCGCCTTCTTCCACAAACAGCCCCACACCAGCATGCTCCATCCACTCAGACAGCCATCTCCAAAATATATTCCCCCACACTCTGCGAGATTCAAGACAGGAAAGACGCTGGCGCCTGGTGATGGTGCCTAGCATGGAGCTTGCACTATTAGGGACCAGCACGGTGTAAGGTATCCGTTACCTGCCAGGATTGGATGAATCCACCTTGTTGCTTCAGTGCGTCTCGCGAGAAAACACTATTTAAAGCATCCTCCTCCAAGAAACATGGCTTCTCGGACCCTTTTGCTGGGACGGATGAAGAATAAGTAACTGGTTCTCCGTTCTCCACTGGAACTGACCAGACTGGGGAGAACCAAGATTTAACAGAGCACTTCACAAGTTTTAGAAAAGATTATTTACTAATCATATGGCAGAATCCTTATTGATATTACATCGATTCATCGCTCTCAAAGCAGAGCACTTTACCTGTTCCCTGAGGAGACTATTTACCAAGAACTAAGATTTAACAAAGAATTCCACCAGTTCTTGGGGGGGCCATTTACTGACCGTATGACAGAATCCCTATTGATGTTACACCAATTCTTAGAGTATTCATCACCCTCAAAACAAAGCAGTTCGCCAGTTCTTTGGGAAGACCGTTTATCGAGAATTAATATTTAACAAAGCACTTCACCAGTTCCTGGAGGGACTATTTACTGACCGTATGACAGAATCCCTATTAAAACTATACCAAATCCCAAAGTATTCACCGCTCCAAAAGATATTCACGCACCTTCTATTTCACCAGACGAGACAGCCAAGGGCTTCATGCATACCCACAAAATACAAATGCCTGATGGCTTATTTATCCCCCACGCAACAGATATGGGACAACCGTGCCATTACCGCTCCTGTCTTGCGTCGAAACTACGTCACGCTGCATTTCAGCAATATTCAAACAACGGATTGACTTCGAAAGGGTGTTTACTAACCGTATATTACTACATAGACTGGGACATTGAGCTGGAATATCTGGTATTCTCACTTCCTCCTTTGGCCTCCATGATGCGGCAAAGATATATTTTCATCTTGCTAACTAGGTACAGCAAACACAAAAGAATATTACCACGCTTAACCACGATATCCTCTTCAGCCCCCGAGGGACGAGTTTGCCTCATGGTCCAGAATGCTGAATTCAGTTTGGTTGAGCCAGTTGGCTGCGCGTGGGTAGGTATTGAGTGTGTTGGACGAGATCGGGGCATGAGTTTAGACTGTCGAGATATGGACAGTATTGAGAGAAGGAGGAGAGAAGGGGGGGTAGTGGGCCACCTTGGGATCTGAAGAAGCTGTAGCAGCATATTATTCTACCTCAACCAATGAGAATAACTTGACAAAGACACTGTGAATCGCAGACAGCAGAGTAACCATCCGTAGACAAACAACCTCGCTTTGGAATAACGAGTGACAATCCGTGATACCGCCATCGAACCCGGCCGCCAAGCCCATCACCCCAACCGCGATATCACGACAACAAAGCTTCACCTCCTCAGAGCCGCAGCTTTCTCCCTCACCACATTCTCAAGATGCCCAAATGTGAGTTCTCCCCCCCCTGAATGCCGCGCGACCAGCTAACTGACGTCCTCTTCTGCCTGCAGTCTTCTGTAAGTCCTCCACGCGCCCGTCGCCACGCGCGAAAGCTAACGGGGTCGAACAGGCGATTACTGCGACGTCTACCTCACCCACGACTCCATCAGCGTCCGCAAGGCCCACAACAGCGGCCGCAATCACCTCCGCAATGTCGTCGAATACTACCAACGTGCTTGCCCCTCTCCCTCTCCCTCTCCCTTCCTTCCCCTTCCAGTGCTGACAGAAACCAGAAATTGGCCACGAGAAAGCCCAGTCTGTGATTGACTCCATCACCTCCTCCTACGCTGCCGAAGGCCAGTCTATGCCCGGTCTCCCTAACGGCATGGGCGGGATGCCAGGGATGCCAGGGATGCCCGGAATGCCCGGAATGCCCGGAATGCCTGGGATGCCCGGTATGCCTGGAATGCCTGGAATGCCCGGAATGCCAATGCCCGGAATGCCCGGTCAAGCCGGCTTCCCTCCACCACCATTCGGCTTCCCACGTACCTCCCCTCTCCCCCTCCCCCCTTTTCCTCGTCCCTTTGGGTCCAACTAACAATCCCCCTCCAGCGCGTCCCGGCCAAGGTTTCCCGCCACCCCCATTCGGATTCCCACTCCCCGGCCAGCCAGGTGCGCTTCCGCCACCACCGCGCCCTGGAATGCCGCCGTTTCCACCACTGCCCGGCGCAGCTGGGTTCCCGCCTCCTCCGCAGTTTCCGGGCGGGCTGCCGCCGCCGCCGGGTGGCGACCAGACTATGGGTGGCATGATCCCGCCGCCGATGATGGGGGGACTGCCGCCGCCGATGCCGATGCCCGGGATGATGGTGCCGCCGCCGGGTGGCGTGTTGAGTCCGCCGCCTGGGGGGTTTGCGCCGCCGATGGGTGGGCCGCCGGGGTATGGGCCGCCGGGGGGGAAGTAGGTGTGGTGAGGGAGAAGGGGTGGTAGGGGTGTGATGTTGGGTGGTTGGTTGGCCGATTGGCTGGGTAGGATAGTCGGGATGGTATAGTTGGAGAGGAATTGAAAAAAAAGGGTTTGGTCAATCAATTGTACTGTGTTTTTCTCTCTTCCATTTCAGTGTTTTTTCTTCTCCTTTTTCTTATCTTGCGTTTCCTCTTTTCCCCCTACCTTAGTATCTGCTTCTGCTTCTGCTTCTCGGCCGGTTTAATGTCAGTCTGTCACGTAGTCTCATCACCGTAAAGATATTCTGTACTTCTAGAATTCCCCCCCTCTTTTTTTTCTTGAAAAAAAAACCCGATTTCAATAGGGAGAGCGCTCGAGCGTAACATGCAGTGGTTTGGTTTTGTGAGGCAGGAAGGGGGGGTCGTGGCCTGCTTTTCAATATTATATCAGTTACACTCGTCTCTCGCTCTATCTGCTGTCTTGACCATCCCACTCACTCACTGCATGCATGCATGCACAGCTCGCATCTGCCAATACCGTGGTCTGTGTCGGAAGCAGATTGCCTAAGACCGTTGATAAACCCAAGTGACAAATACACGTAGGATCCATCGTTAGGAAAGATACAATCCACAATCCACAATCCACTACATCCGTCCGTCCATCCGTCCATCTACAGAAGTAACCTACTCCGACCAAGAAAGAAAGAAAGAAAGAAAGAAAGAAAAACTCGAAAGAGCAAGCTTAACCTTCACTCCCGTTACTAATGGATACCCAGCTCGTAAACAGGTCCGTTTGGCAGAAGAGTGTTTGCCATAAGAAGTAGAAATTATTATTTTGCCAGCATTACCTAGTGGAGATGTCTCTCCAACAACATCCAACAGTGAGATATCACGTGCATACTACAGTGCCCCAACGTAGCGCAGTGTAGTGTATATTCGGATCATAATCTATCACTCGGTAGAACACAACTTTGCAACCCACAAAAGCCTGCTTTAACTCGGCGAATCATAAACCCGTATAGGCTTTCCATTTCTATCCATGGTCAGCTATCGCGGCGAAAACACGTCAATGCCACTTAAAACAATGCCTTCAGCTCGAGCACTGCACTGCGCTGCATCAGCTATCAATCCGTCCATTCACTCACTACACCTAGTATATACACAACCCCCGCCCAAGCATCACGATCCTAAATCCAGCACAATTGTTGTAGTATATAACTACGGCCCGGGCAAAAGCGATTATAAAACACGCGGGGAAAACAAAAACTACAAAGCATATGTAAAACATAAAGTACCAACACGAAACATAAGACGTGAGAGGAGTGATCTGAAATTTTCAAAGAGTGAGTGGGGTGTGGGGTGTGGGGTGCTGTATAGCCCCCCATATTATGGCCTTGGCGCAAACAGATTAGAGAGGGGTGAGAAAACGAGTGTCCGAGGTTCCGTTTCTTGTAGGCTGTCCTTTTGCATCCCTTTGGTTGGCATCAAGCTTGGGGAATTGGGGGGGGGGGAGGCTAAAGATTGGGCGGCCCACAAGAATAGGAAAAGCCAGGATACGAAACCATATGTGTGGAGAGGGTAATCCTCGGAAAGCGGTTCGACGGAGTAGAGGGGAAACAGATGCAAGGAGGGAGGGATTCTCGACTATTCATATCCGCCAGCCATCCAAGAAAAAACAGCGAGAAGCACCAAGAAGCAGAAAAATCATCCAGAAGAAACCAAATCATAATACAAGAAATGAAAAAAAAAAAGAATAAACTCCAAGAGATACTTAATAAGTATATCAAATGAAAAACCGAAGGAGCCTAATAACCCCAAAAAAAGAGCAAGTAAGCAACTAGCAATGGCTGCTCCACCTTCTCTTTTTTTTATTCCCTCCATGCTCCCAACAAATCAACCAAAGCCACCGTTTTCTTTTTACTTGACCGGTTCAACAGCCAATGCCTTGTCCATTAACAAAAGTCAAACACTTTTATTTAACCCATTGCCTACTTGGCGCTTTATTGTTCCTTGTCTCCACCAGTCTCCTCTCTCAGGCGTCACTATTATCTCGGCATATTCGCAATTCCAGAAAGTTTGCTTGCCAATTGTGGATACTTTTCTTGGACCTAAAGATTTTGAGAGGGCACGATAATTAGTATTCTGGCTATTTGGAAATATAAAAGCGATAACAACGGCAGCGGATTAACAGGAACTCAGGAATCAACAAGGTATTAACATTTGGCCCAAAGGCCTTCAAGTCATGTGGGTGTGATTTAAATTCATCATAGTAAGGGCTTGGGGGAAAACGGCGGGCCTGATTCTTACCTCAAGTTGCGTTCTGGTAGCTTCGGCATATGACAATGCATTGACGATTTCTCCCTCAGTCCTGGATAACGTGGCAGCTCTTTCAAAGTACTTCAGCGCCTCAGTCACACGACCTTGTTGCAAAAGCAATTGTGCCATCGTCGCCACCGCAATATCACAATCCGGATCAACTGCACAGGCTCATTAGTTATCAGGCAACCAACTAGCAGTTTTCAATATAACGTACTTATGAGAGCCCGTTCGCACAGCTTCTCAGCCTCGGTAAAGTCCTGTTTCCATTGGAATAATGCGAGCGCCTTGTTGATGAGCGGCAAAACGTTCATAGCCATTGGCTTTACCGTTCGCTCCATCTCAACCGCTATATCAAATTTCTCGATCGCTTCCTGGTACTTTTGTTGGTCGAGCAGAAGTTCTCCATAGTAGTTGTACACATCTGGAGTTTTTTCGAAGAGCTTCATGCACCTCCGGAACGTCGCCATCGAAGAAGCAACTGATCCCATCTTATATTGCGTAACACCAAGCTGGATGTGAGAGAAGATGAAGTCCTTGTCAAGGTCGATTGATTTCTGGTAGTCCTTAGCGGCTTCGGAAAATTCACCGAGGATGAAGTGAAGTTGTGCTCTATGATAGTAAATATCAGGGTCTTCGGGGTTCTGTTCAAGAGCAGTGGCAAAGTCCATGGCAGCACCATCGCGATCACCTATGGCTACTGTTACTTTTTATGCCCCTTTCGAGTGCAAGGTGGTGATCTAGAAACCTACCAAGTTCCAAGAGCATGCTTGCTCGCTTGATATAGCTCTGTGTCAACTGAGGATCGATCTGGATGCTCCTGTTCAAGTCTTCCAAAGCATCTGATGGGTCTCCCCTCAGATATTTAAAAGTACCCCTCCAGTTCAATGCATATGCCTCATGCTCCGTACCCAGTTCCATAGCCTTTTCAAACTCCTGTCCCGCTTCTTCATATCCATCAACAGTCCTCCTTTCTACGGCCGCAAGCCCAGCCCGCAGGTGATAATCACCGGTGCCCTCCCGCAGCGAAGCCGACTCCTCAAGGCCTTGTGGAGGAGGTTTCTGTCTGAAGCTCTGTAGATAGTTGGAGACAAAGGTGCACGATGGTAATTTCTTTGGCCTATCCGCTAACATCGCCTTTCCTTTCGCCTCAGCAACTTTCTTCAGCAACCTCTCCACACTTTGTGCTGCGCCCTCATTCCTGAAGCCATCAATGATACAGGAAGCCGTAAAGTCGAGCAGAGCTTCGCTAAAGTTTTCAAGTTGCTCGTAGGCGTGGGCTCGGCGATTAAGTGCCTTTACATATCCCGGGTCTAGTGCGATGGCCGCGGTCGTGTCTTCAACAACCTTATCCCATTTCTCAAGAGCATTATAGCACGCTGAACGGTTGGAGAAGAAGACTGAATCGGCTTTGCAGAGGATAGCCTTGCTGTATAGTTCAATAGCTAGGTTGAAGTCTTTGTTGCCATAGGCCTTGTTGCCAGCGACTTTGAGTTTTCCGGCATAATCTTTTTTTTGCTGGATGGGAAGAAGCAAGTTAAACGACCACACCACCGTAAGACGAAAAAAGTATAGGAAGAGATACCTCAGGTGTCAGAGTCTTCAAAATTTCTTCATCAACCTCAGGGAGAGTATCCGCTGGTTCTGGAGGTGGAGACCGAGTTTCTGAAACATATTGCAAAAAAATGGTTAGCATATCGAGCGCCAGGAATACGTCATTTCTCACAAGCCCATAAGCCCAATAAAAATAATTACAATACAACGCCACAGTGATGAAAGGAGCAATTGAGGGATCATACCCTCTGAAACATTCACGTCCTTTGACGAAGCCTTGTCCTTTATGTCTTTCCGTCGGTCCTTCCTTGTCTTTCCTCCCTTGCTAGACTCTCCCGACTGCGATAAGTAGTATATCCCACCAGCCCCAGCAACCACCACAACAGCACCAATAGTGTAGACGACGGCCTTGTTTTCCGAAGCATATGTTGTCAGACGAGTCCACAGTGAAGAGTCTGGTGGATTCAGGCCAACCGAGCGGACGCCAGCCGAAGGGAGGGGAGGGGTCGACATTATTGGGTGCGAGAAACGAGGGAAAGAGAAGGGATGGCTAGGTGGGAGGGGAAGTTGATGCAGGTGAAGATGCTACGGCAGAGGGGATGGAGATGACGGCGGCTGGTGGCAGCGATGGAGACGCTGTGAGGGAGCAGATGGATGAATGGACAGATGGTAGATGGAGGGGAACAGGAGGGAAACAGACGATGGAGACTCGATTGATGGTACGTGCACGGGTGTTTCGCAGTCTATGATGCGTTGCTTCCTTGCCCACTGTTTTTTTTCTCCGCAGCGGCGCGGCGCACGCAAAACTCGATCAACCCCTCGCCTCAACACTTCGGCCAAAACACCCCGCCAGGAGAAGACCCTCCCTCGGCGCTGACTGCCCGCGCTGTTGGGGTTCCTGGAACCCCGCTGTTTCCCTGCTATCTGCTGCGTCCCCCTGCTTTCGCGACTTCGCTTCTCCTTCCCCACCTTCTTTTCATACTGCCCCCATCATTCATTCCTGGGTGCTGTGCTTCTCCCTGTTTCCTTCGTGTTCGGTGGGTGCACCACGATAGGTTATCACCAGACCCCTCCTGCCTTCCTGGTCACAAATCGATCTAGCCTACGGTATCTACATGTACCCTGTGCAGGATCCAGACAAGCTTCAGCTTGGATCAAAATCATTTTATTGCGCCTCACGTGAACCCTGGTGTCGCTCATGGGAGAACGTGCAGAAAAAAAAAGTGTGCATAAATACATGTATGATATTGGAATAGGCATTCGTATGGGGTCGGAGTTCAGCCTGGGGGGAGAGAGGCAGGTCACCAGTGTTCAGACATGCTGGTAGATATCGCCGCCTGACTCCATCTCAGGTTCCTGCAAAGCCCTGCGGATTTCCCGGTCGTTAAACATATATCACAATCAAGCATCGATCTCTTGCTTTTTGAAAAAAATATTATCAGCTGTTCCAGTGACTATAAACGCGTCCTGCATAGACGGGAATAGCCTTTTTTAAAGCCGGATGTCCGCGTCCACGGTTTTTTTATTTTTTTTGAAAGTCCCCCAAACCATGCGGGCAATGATCCGGACGTTTAGCCATGGCTTCTGTGTACCCGAGATCTTCCAAAATTTGGACTTCAAGACCTTCAGTTGCGAATCTGCAAATGTCCCTGCTTTTTTTCCAGATTTATGATCATTTCTCTGTATCACCATGGAAACCGTCATCTGAGGAGTCTTGGGATACTGCCGACGATCGCCAGGATAAGGTATCGCCATGATAAGGGATTATGCAAGGTTATTCAAGTCCTCAGCATATCCATCAGGCGTTGATACTGGATTTTCATCTCGATTCTTCGATCCAACGGTATAGGAAGCGTGCCACGCTGCACCAGGAACTATATTTACATATAATCATAGCGATTCAGGTTGACGGATGCTTTCGAGAAAACACTTGTTGAAATTTCTCTAGGACTTTTAGAGCCAGAGACTTAATTTTATAAAGCAAACCTGGGTACAGGGTAAAAATTTTAATAAATCACGTAAATGCCCAATACCAAAAACTGGGGATAAATCATTAGCACTGCGCTTGAGGCCCAATACCCAGGATCACGTTTTTTCGTGAACCTCAGTGCAACAGTAAGTGTATCACCATCCGTCCATCCGTCCATCCCATCTTTTCTCAACCCCACCACAAATCCCTTCCCCCATCCACACAATCATGGGTATCCCCACAGCGATCTTCCCCTCATCTCAACTTCCGCAGCGTGTTCAAACAGATGTGCGTACAGGCCACCGCCGCAAGATCCTCATCGAAGACCTTTCCAAATGCCCACTAGTTGAAATGCTGCAGTGGGACTGTCAAGTTGAGGGCGAGGAGATACGGTGCTGGCCTATTGAGAGGTTATTTCGGAAGTAGGTTTCTCCTCTATTTTCACTTTCTAGGTGTGGATTCTATGGATTAGGGTGTTGATGGGGGGAACTTGATGGGTTAGGTGTAAGGATGTCACGGTGGAAGTCACGGCGGTAGAAGTGCGGCGGTAGATAGGTAAGAACGGGGAAATAAGAGAGGCTCTTGTATTTCCTACAGAGGTTGTATTACAACGTGGCTATCAGAGCCTCAGCGAATTTAAAGCCCGCAGCAAAAGTTTTGTTCCTATTCCTGCTAAATCAGCCTTGCGGAGAGCTTCTGAGACATAAGACGCACGCTGCATAGTGCCAAGAGACATATATTGGTATGTAGTCACGTGATAAAGTCACGTCCACCAGCCCTCGCGTTTTCCACTGGCTTTTCGTTTTGAAAATCCATCTTTAACCCAAAGGAATTTTGGTGAATAATTGGTACCTCTTTAGAGGAATGTGTGATACTGATTAGCTAGTCTTGACACTCTGCTTACCATAGGTAGGAGTCCTGGACGATAGAGGGTTGGGTAATAGTACAGCAGCGGCGCCATGCTGTGCTGCCTGTAGCAGGTAAGAAATACATATACACAGGAATCTAGCGAGAAAAGCAATGCAGCCCCCCAAACAAACCCAGTAGCCAGAATGAAAATAAGAGAAAATAAGAGAAAACGCTCTGCGCCGCAATTAAAAGATGAATGCGCAAGGAAAGGAAAAACGAGGAAGAAACTGTAATTCGATCTGTAAATTAAACACCCGCCGCGGTAGTAGCCCGCCTTCTTTTCGCGTTCGATGATCCCTTTCTCCAAAACTGGCTGTCTGCATTCACGATAACCTCCAAGTATCCCGCCTCCCCCTCCCCCTCCACAGCCTTTCCTTTACTGATTCCTCTCACGTCCCCAGGTACAACACCATTCGGTTTCCCCAGTTTCTCCCCTGACGCATGAAGCCCTTCAAAGGCCTTCATCCAAGCCTCGTCACGTGATTTCCTCTTATTCCCCATCGCCGCGTTCCCCTGAGACTTTTCAAGGTCCTTGCTCGCTGCCGACACTGCGAGTAGCTTCCGCAACGCGTTTTCTGCCAACCGCGCCTCCTCTGTAGCCCGTTCCCTAATCATCCGTGGCTCTGTCGGACGCTCCGTAAACACTGGTGTCGCCATATACGTATGTCTGCTCGGAAACGGCGGTAGATGGTCATAAACATATCTCCTTTTATCCCTCTCCCCACCCTCCAACTCCAGCCCTAGCAGCGCCGAAAGATCCGGCGTTGGAGGTGGGGGCGGCGACGGGGGCGGCGGAACAAGAATATGTGTTTTCGAAGGAACCCGCTTCAGTTCATCTTCAAGTGACAACAACGGGATATGTGAGTGCGCAAGCATATCTTGGAAATCCAAGACCGTAGGCCGCGTCCGTCGTTGGGCGTGCGCAAACACCTGTATTGTGTGGAGCATCTGAAGGTAGTCTACTCATCGCCGTACACGTAAGCAAAACAACGCCCCACGGTGCACAGAGCCTGGGTTAATTTGGCGCAGGTCCTTACAATCTTCAGCTAGCCGTCGCAGCCTTTCTTGCGCGACAGCTGTCGCCCCGTCGAACCCCACAGACTTCATGACCACCGCGATGCTCTGGTTTAGTAGACCGGCGACCATTTCGGCGGGGAGAACAGCTGGCGCATCATCGTACCGTGGGGGCTCTGGGACAATATCTCTTCGCCGCCGTTTGAGGGGACGGGGATTGGAATCAAGGGCGGATGAGTCTATAGTGAGGTTAGGGGGAGGCCTAGCGGTCGCCATATTTTTTTTCTTCCCAAGAGCGCGGTCGGGGGGGCAGAGGGGGGAGGTGTTTTGCTTGTTAGTGGGGATGGGGGGGTCGCAGATAGGAGGTTGATGACGCGGGCTAGCGATGGAATGGGGGCTCGAGATGGAAGTTTGGTTGTCGCGGGAGCGGACGTGGTCGGCGAATGGGTGTTGCTGTGCCGGGAGAACGAAGAGCAAAGATGGTCCGTCCGGATGGGGAAACGCCGCAGAACGTTACGTGACCCGCCAAGCATCGCCAGATTCCCGGTCCAGAGCGCTGATCCGACCTCGCCTGATTCCAGTCTCTTCATCTTCAAACCGTCCGTCCGCTTCCCCTCCGCCCCAGCTCCCTGCTTCTCATCAACTGTAGGTTAACCTCCCTGCTCCATTCGAATCTAAATCCAAAACAAAATAATAATAATACTGTTTCTGACGATAAGCCCACAGGATAAACCAACTCTACCCCACTCTCCACTCATCAATTAAAAATGGCCATTGCTCCAATCGTTGGAAGACTCAGGAGGGGTCTGGTTCTTGACTTGTCTGTCGCCATGGGTCTCGGTACCTGTACGTCACCCCCTCCATAATCTTTCAATTGCTTTTGCACCATTACCCTCGGCTCGTTCGCTGACCGTCTGGCCTTAGCCATGGGATACCTTTTCTGGTACGGTAAGTAGCAAATCTATCCCGCCATCACCACCTCAGCAACCACGAACCCACGCTCATAAAACTCGCACAGGATACCATATTCCTGCGATCCGTCAGCGCGACGCGTAAGTCCAGGCCAATAAATGACACATTTATCCGTAGAAAACTAACATCGCAAAACAGTTTCTACGCCAAGCTTGAGCAGGAGCGTATCAAGAATGCCCAGTAAAAATGCCGACACCTGGGTGGATGGGTTATGGATATCCTAGTACAGGGCTGAATCGTATACGGTTAGCTTACTTGGGGATTCTGTGGTTAGATTTGTAGAAAGGATACATACTTGGCTTTTTTTTCCCTCTTCCTTTGAGATTTCATATTTGGTTCCTTGATGGGCGCCTATGTGAGTGATAGAGGTTCCCAGGAAGTAATCACGATGCTAGTGACGATGGTGCCATCTTCTAAGGAAACGACCGATCGTTTTCGTCAACACTCTCAACATCGATTTTGCCTCTTGGTTCAAACAGCCAGAATACGATATCACCCACATGGCTGGTTTAGTAGTAGATGGAATAAATAAACTAAATACTAGAGGACGTCGATTTTCAAGAGGAGGGGTACAATGCTTTAGACACGATGCACGGGGGTATCAATGGCCGCTCGCGAAACAAAGAATACCTGATCACAGACTAGCACTCGGATTTGTTTCACGTCCCAATTTAAGCTTTGGCGCTGCTCAAACAACCAAGGCAGCGGCATCTGCTTCAACCCTCAACCCCCTCCACCTCTCCCTCCTTCATTGATCGCCTATACAATAGAAGTTATTCAACCCCCCACCGTCAGCCCTAACGCTAACCATAGTACGACTGTATCATCTAGCTACTATTTCTTAAATAAGACATCTAACAGCACCGTTTCACACCTTTTCTCCACCGCTATTACAAACACCACAGCCATCCCCCAGAAACCATGTTCGCTGTGGATCTACCAGGTTACTATCTTGACGGTGGTGCATTCTCTGTCGACTTATCTCGAAATCAGGAGCAAGGAAATCTATCTGCTTCTAACACTTTATTATTTGTGGGAGTCAATGGAGAACTGCAGAGTATTATACAGTTTCAGTACACATCAAAACCATTTAAGGTTTATCACTATCGATACGAGATTCACTTATTCGACACGCAGTCAAACGAACATAGGAGAGGATCATTCCATGATAACTACAAGATTCATAACCTAACCATTCTCAGAAATTTAAAATCACGAGACTGTTTCTCGTGTCAATCGGATAGACTCACACCATATGTTGGTGCCGCGGACTTCTCGCACGCTTTATCTACATCGCATTTTCCCTACAATTCACTCACCTGCTTTGCCCTTAACTAATATAACTTTTCGACAGCAAAACTAAAGGATTCACGGCGGAGTGAGAAAGCTTTCTAGTAAGACCTAGCAGTAAAGTAGATCGAACCTCGAGATTCCTTCCCTATTTGAATCCAGGCAGGATACATGCAATCAGCTTTAATGAAGGCTTAACTTAGCTATGAGAACTTAATTCAATCGCTCTCCAGAAAGTATATTTGGTCGAGTAATGGTGTACATGGTATATCTCATGACCTCGTGAGATAAAATTACGGTATTAACGAAGAAACGATGACTTTCACATATCAGCTAGCACATCACACGATTTAGCTACCGCCCTCTACGCCGTTCTCACTCGTCAAATAAAGTAGGGCAAGAGAAGTGGGAAAAACTCGAGGAACTGCACACCTTATTCCTAACTACGACGCACCTCACGCCAATAAACAAAGTCTTAAGTCTTTTAGCTAGGGCACAAGGAGTCCAAAGATCCACCATCTATATTACAAAAGCTCACGAATTATGCTAGTAGGTTCATACTTAAAATTCTAAATACCGCTTCACCGACTCTACAACACCACAGACCCTTCGCTCTTCACCTCGAACGCAGTCTTCCTGACCTCATACGCATCCAGGCCACCAACTTTTCCCACCTATGGACCATGAGCGAAACATTCCCAATTGCCACCACCATCTCCGCCGAGCCCGGACCTGAGGGACTTCGCACAAGCATACCGACTTCCGTAATTTCAGCACGACACCACGGACACGAAAACCAGGTCGGATAGTGTGTATCGTGCTGGACCCTACCCCACCAGAGATTCTTCATACATTTCTTACATGAAGCATGTGTACAGCCTTTAAACTGAACGGTCATCTCCCGGCCAGATGCGCAAATGCCGCACTGCATGCTCTCAGAAGTATCATTTCCACCTTCGATAGAAGATGAATCCGATTCAACGAGAGCTGGTGATCCAGGCCGTGAGTTTTGACGAGGTTCTCTAGCACGAGCCTGGATTTCGCGGATTTCTTCCTCGGATTCACCAACACCTGGTGGAGGGGGGTCGGCCGGATTACCACCGAACCCATCAATGATACTGGGTGGAGGTGATACTGATATAATTATAACATCATCATAATCCAAGTATTCTCGTTCTTGGCGGCCAGTCATGTTTTCTATGGTTTATTGCTGGTGCTTAAGTTTGTTGTTTGGATTGTGTGATGCAGTAAAAAGCTCTTCGATGGTGCTTTTTTTTTTTTTTTTTGAAACTGTGATGTTTTGACTGCTGGCTTATATAGATTCACTTTTAGTTATCAACATGTACTAGTTGGAGTAAAACATCCTCGAAATATTACATCTGCGTGCACATATGTGTCAAGATGTACATGCGTGTATCGTATACTCACGATCATAAGGAACGAGGCGGGCGGAGACAGAAGAATAAATCGTGCAGCCGCACCCCAACAGCCTTTGCACCCCTGGTACCTGAGAACACAACAAATCGCTAAACCAAGCTGTAAGAGAGTAATTAAAAAGAGATATGTACATATAATTATCAATATACTAGTCATACATAATATTGTAGCGTTCAGATAATTCCCTTCTAGCAAAACCATACTTTAAATCCATTAGCAGTTAGGCTTGGCAGTAGATGGTACAAAGACCTCTGGGACGCGGTTGTACTGACTGGTTGGAAAATCACTGAGGTTCCATTACAACCAGTGAACAAAAATCTCAAGATCGAACTGACAACCGAGACGATACGAACCCTGTCGCCTCGGTCAGTGATATTACAATATCCTCACGCTTTCTCGGGCCGGTCTCACCCCTTATGACCAAGATTTTACGGTAATCATCCTCAATCTCCCACTTGCATTTTGACAAGGCAAAGACTACTTTGAATACTATTTAGGCTGTATTAAAAAATTGAAATCGCCTTACAACTGCTACAATGCAACAGCGCCAACAATGAGCGCAGTGATAGTAAATCAATGGTAAATACACTCAGAAGGCTAGACACAACACTAGAATGAAACTACATGCGTAGAGATAATATTTCTGGAAATAAATATATTTGAATATTATGGCTAGTCTACCTAAGTAAAAAAAATTAAACTTACTTGCTTAGACGAAGCGACTATAGATCTCCCAGGCATCAAAACAGTCCCGTGTCTCCGTAACAAGAGTTCAGTGTACCTTATAGTCACTTCTCTCCTCCTGATAATGGAGATGACAACTACTCTGAAGCGTCATATTTAACTTGATAATAGCTTCCATTTCGGAAAACTATGGAATGCATACCAGCAGCTCAGCCAGCAGCAAGCTGCGCAGGTTGGGGCTGGGCACAAGGCTATCGAGTCACCAAAAATCATTCGCTCCGTTACATACCCTTCTGCAGCTGAACTACAAGGATCTAGTCACCATACGCGTAAATTTCTACCTGTTTTGTAATATCTTTCCTGTGCCAATTAATAACCACAGACACTATTAATTTTCGGCAATAACAACATTGGTAAGATTGCCAAGATTTTCACCAAGCCGTAAATATCCCACCAACGACGTCACAGCATTACGGAACTTCGATATCAATCACTCATCCCCTGCTTCTACTTCGCAGATGGGATTCGCCTCAAAATCTCCATCTCTTCAATAACACCAACCCTATGTTCTCGAGAATATCCGGTTCCTTCAGACACGCTGTAAGGCCACAATGCCTACGTACAGCCGTCTTCGCCATCCCCGCTCGACAATTCGTCCCGCGACGGCACATCTACGACGATCTTCGGAAAAGTTTCCGTGACGATATTCTTTACAGCAAAGGATGGAATAGAAACCGTACCATGGCGTTGATCGCGGTACTCTTGTGCGCTGCCCATATATATATACCTTGAATGGGGCAAACACTGACTGGCGGTCACAGCGCTGGTGCAGGTCTCACCGTTGCTTTCTGGGGCTACTCTGCCTACGCCGACTTCCTCGAACGAACTATGCACAACTACCCAAAGCCCGTGGCAGATGAGCTCCGTAGAGGTCTCTATTACGCCATGTACGATAACCCTAAAGATGCTGTTAGACATTTTCGAGTTGCGCTGGAAAAGAGCGTTGAGCTGGGAATGGACCCGTTGTCTGATGAGGTCACTGGGATTAAGATTGAGCTTGCTGGTATTCTAGAGAAATACGATTTTAAAGATAAAACTATCGCTCTGCTCGAACACGTACTCGATGAAGTAGCTGCAGGAGCAAAGGCACAACCGAATGGGCTGGAACGTACAAGGTTGCTGAAGAAAGGTGTGGGCATCGGATTGAAGCTGGGGCAACTATATCAGGAGCTGAAAAAACCGGCGCAGGCGGAAGAGCCGTTAGTTTGGTCGGTGGAGACCATGTTGAAGGAACTACAGAGGAGGGAGAAGGAGGGGGTAAAGGTAGAGGAAGAAGGGGAATGGTTGAGTGATGAGGAAGTTGGAATGGCATTGGAGAACTTGGCAGGGTATTATGGAAGCAATAATCAACACTTTTTTGCTACACCTCTATATCTTCAAGCGCTTGACTTGTTGCCCCCTAATAGTTGTCATGCAGTGGTCTTAAGTACCCTCTCCTTACCCCCCGAGCTTCACAGATATTAGCGTATACTGATTACTCATAGTGAACAATCTCTCCACCTCTCTCGCTCAGCAACCTATCCCCCCTAGTGCTCCCATAACTCGTGAACAGCTAATCGCTGATTCTGCCACTAAGTGGGCTCAAAAAGCACTCAAGGTTTCCGAAAATATCAAGCCACCAGATAGGACTGAAGAGTGCGATACGGGCTGTGCAGCTGCTATGTATAACCTTGCTGAGTTTGCGGAGATGCTCAATAATCGAGAACTAGCGAAGCAGAGGTTCGGGGAGGCTTTGAGCTTAGCGAAAGGTTTGGGGCTGGAGGAGGGTATAGTTAAAGCGGAGGAAGGATTAAAGAGGTCAAGTGGGAAGTGACGTGAGGAATACAAATGATCTAGAGGAATTGTGAGTAGAGCTGGAAAGTTATATAGTATTCGGGGACTTTGCAAATAGTTGTGGCTGTGATCAGCCATTTGTGAATAATTTACACATTTCTCTCCACGAATCGTCAAAGGCTGCGATTAGAATCCACTTAGGCCTGCTAGAGCCACGCCCGTTGGTAGGAGAATAAAAAACAAGCATCACATACATCGATTTATCTCACTTTACGATATGGAAGCACAATTGACCGTCGCAAATGTGATCTGATTCCAAGTAAGCCCGATTTCCCGGAACAGATATGCCGAGTGATATCTCGTGATTTTAGGACCACCCCCTCCAGACAAGTGCGGGGTGGGAATACCTCAGCAGGGCTCTGGGACAGCCTATCACTGTTTATCATCATCTAGAGTCAGAAGGAGCTACCACGCACACAAATTCTCCTTAGCGCTCACCACCAGTCCGGCGAAACAGTATTCATACCTATCAAACCCTACCTGAAACTTATTCCCCTCAGTTCCCCACCAACAAACTATCGCCGCCTACATATCTCCACTCTCTTCTCCACCAAAATCCATCATCACCAATGCTAGATGTATGTATATCTCTTGATCCTTACCTATATTTCTTTTTTTTTTCTTTTTTTTTTTTTGCTGTCCAGGTAGTTACTGGATAGTGTTATCTAAGGCATGATGGTGTGTTCATAACAAATAGCGAGGCCTTACGACACATTCCGACAACCCACTGGACGGATGCACTGCCGGGGTGAACTGTAATTTACATATTTAGAAAGTCCCCAACCAGGGATCAACGCGGGGTCGATAATGAAAGGACAGAAGAACTGACAACAAGATACGCATCTAGGTGGCGGTGGAGGAGCCGGGGTTTATTTTGATAGCTGCTGATAGAGCATAATAGATATCCACTATCAAGCTGGGAGCCTTTCAAAGATCCACTAGTGTGAAAGTGATTTCATCTTACTCTACATACATTCCTTCACCAAATAGAAGCCAATGTTCCTTCTGCAGCAATTCCACAAATAGTACCTCATACGTTACACGTCTGACTATAGAAACATTCGATCCCGATTTGCAAACAAACCTTGCTATCCTGTCATGCTTGGGCAGTGACCATCGAAAGCGCTGTTTCTACGGTGCTCTTAGGTAAAATACCAGCAGAAGCCTGCATAGTTCGTTCTCTCCGTGCTTCGTAAGATAAAACCCTGGGTTTTTCCAAACCAAGAACTTTTCCCATCGATAGCGATTGAAGGGATACAGGGATGTTTTATGGGCTTTATGAAGTTAATTCATTGCAGTGATATGTTTCGGTAATCGTATTTGGGACGTTGTAAGTGGTCACTTGCCCTCACGCTTTCGCCTTGAATCATGTAAAATCACAAAATCCACCCTCTTCATTGAATCTTGCTAAAAATTAATAGATAAAAAAAGAGTAATCTCGTTTACTAACGGTCTAAAGTTTATCAAGTATTCTCAAGTTTATTCAAGCTATGGTTAGTGGTAAAATCAGCAACTCTCTTTTTCAAATCACTGGAGAGGGAGGAAGTTGCATACCCCTGTCGGGATTTGACTGGCTTGCTTTCAAGGGACTATAGCGGCGAGTGCGAAAATTCCTCCAAAAAAACGTTTTAATATGATGTACTATTTGATCTCTCTCAAACGAAGGAATTACTTACTCGTCGATAAAAGGGGGGTTGTTACAGAACAAAACTCAACTTTTGCCTCCAGAAAAAAAAAGATCGGCAAGCAAAAGATAGAGACCAAAACCTACCTCAGCACAAAAAATTCGATATAAATGAGAGACATGAAAAATATAGATACAATCGTAAAAACGCCTCCAGAAAGAATGGCCATACTCCCCTCCTGCCCATCCCTCGTCCATCGTGACTAAAAGAAGCCTTCTTCTACACACAATATAATAAAAAAAGAGAGGACCCACATTAGGCCACAAAAACGTCATATAAAATAAATAAATCCCGGGTATCATCCATCCCCCCAGCTCAATTCACCGAAAGCTATCTACAGCGCTGGTCCACGATCATTCGTTCCACCACCCCTATTATAAATCGGCAGCCTCGGCACACTATCCCTCTCCCCTGATTGTCTTTCTCCATCCTGCACCGGACTCGGACTCCTCAAACTAACTCCATCAGCGTCCACCTCCCTCTGCGAATTAACCGCGTACGGCTTCGTCGCGCCCACAACCGGCACAATATCTCCATGGGACTGCTGGCCTGGTTCAGAATATCCACCCATCAAATGATGGCTCTCCACCGGCGTGATTGCGGGGGCGGGCGAAAGTTGCGGGGCGGGCGAGGGCGAGTCATAGGTGCTTATGCCAGCGGCAGGGTAGACCGAAGGAGACGACGACGCACGGTTCTTTTCGAGGGCACCAAAATCGTGGGTGCTGGATGCGACGCGCTGGTGCCGGCGCCATAGGAAGAATGCGGCTGCGAAAATTAACCCGAGAATAACTATGCCTCCGATTACACCGCCGACTATGGCCCCGGTGTTGTTGGTCTTCTTGGATGATGTCGATGCTACAGAGGTTACTTGGACGGCTGGCGAGACTGTACCCTTCGGGGGGGAGTTGTCGCTATTCTCGCCGTTGCTGAGACCTGTAGTCGTAGTTGGGCTCGCAGTTGGGTTCGCATTTAGGCTCGCAGCTATAGTTGTTGGCTCCACCACGCCGATATTCGTTGAGGTAGCAACTGAGCCAGGCACAGATGTGACAGTCTGGGGGTCCAAACCGAAGACAGCAGAAGTCGATGTCGATAGAGCCACGCCCGTAGTAGGGGCTTGGACTGCAGTGCAAGTAGGCGGTATAGCGGCCTTTTGAAAACATGCATCTCTGCATGTACCTATCTCGTACATATCGCAATTAGATGAGTCACTCCCTCCCCCTCCCTTTTCAGCTACAGCGTTGCCGACATTTAACGATATCCAAAGGATACCGCAAAGTACGGTTGAAAGCGACGAAAGTGATCGCATTGTGAACGACGCCTATATCGTATGGTATGGTATGGTACCGTTTCCGTATCGCCAAGTTCCAAAACTCTCTCTGATGCTGACAATGATAGAGCACGACGACGTCTGCTATCTACTAGCGTCCAGTATGCCAGCTCTTGTAACGGATGTTGGTGGTAGTGGTGTAATGGGGGAGAAAGAGAAAGGGAGAGAGGGCAGGCGAGATCGATGGTAGGAAAGCCGAGAGATGATGGTCATACACACTAGGTACTTTCTACCCCCTCGTACATGCGCAAGGAAGCCGACACACAGAAAACTCGGAAGCGTTGACCAATAATTCCTTTGTTTTGTGCTTCCAGCTTCAGCCACAGCTGTCTCTGACTGGCTCAAGGGTGGGAGTCGACAAGGGGGAAAAAGCAAGTGGTCGTTATTTCCTGGAAGTACCTAGAGGGGGGGTGGGAGAGGAACGAGAAAGAAAGAAGAAAGAACCCAGAGGGGGAGGGGAGTGAGAGAACGACATTCATTCCCAGGATACTGTATGTTAACAATTATTACACACCGTAGCAGTTTGTGAAGCACAGCATCTACTGGTGAAGTGATTGATCTCCCGGTGAGAACAACGGAGTACCCGGAGCCTAGGAGTACAAAACGAGCACGGATAGCTGGGGATGCATGTCAAGCAGCAGTGACGGAAGCCCGCAGGAATAGCGATCGTAAATAGAAACACACGAGACTATGTGTCCAGTGTCCAGAGTCCAGAGAGAGTGGATACTAATCTAAGCACTATCCTATTCTCTGTGCCTCGTCGTGCACTTGTAACAGTACTGCCCTTCTCGATTAATCTCCACGACCGTTCTTCAAATCTTCGCAGAGGCAGGTATAAATTACCTTGCTCGCCAGAGTCGCCAGTTGGGGAGTCTCAGAAAGAGGCAATATTCCTGTTATCGGAAGAAGCCATGCATGTTGGGTCGCACAGTGGGCTGTGAAGTTGCAGTTGTGGGTCAGTAGTGTTGGGAGCTGTCGACGGTTGCACGAACCCAATGCTTGGCCAATCAAATATACCACGTATCCGGTTAGCCTCACCCGGCCGTCGACTCAGCCGCACAACACGCTCCACTGCGATACGGCACGGCTTGACATACCATACATACCAATCCCCCAGTTGTGCTTTTGCAATACAAACACATTGGGCTCGACTGGCCTGCCTGAACTCGCTCGTTCGTTCGTTTGGAGGTTCTTGTGCTATTCTGCACTTTCCCCCCTCTGTTTCCTCCCTTCTTGTTTTGTTTGCGTCTCTGGTCGTGGCATGGAGACGTTGTTTGCTGCTCGTGATATGTGCGGGCTCTCCCTGCGGCAGAATCGACGCCTTGCAAACCGTGCCCTTCAAGGGAAGGATGCGCCTCAAGAGTGGTACGAAAGTGCTTCAATACCTTGGGTAGGTTTGTGACATGGGAAGCAGGTATTACATGTCAACCTATCCGTGATTACCGACGATCGCCCGTTGAGGTTATTTTTAATCGTTCTTTTCCTGTGGAGTAATCGAGGCTCTGCATTTCGGACGAATAGTGTTTCTTCAACCATCTTACTTGCAGATATAGGGCCGGCCCTGCTGCAACGGGCAGCATTCACCCATCCAGCCTACTCTACTCTGCTACACATGCAGTGTACATATATGTAGGCAGGCAGGCTTGGGTAAATTAAATGCGCCGAAAAAGTGGAGAACGGCTCGTGCGGAAAATCCCTAACCCTGTCTGTGTCGACATGTAAGCTCGCTGCAGCATTCTTAATAATATTTGCGTCGTCGTTTATGCGATGCGAAAATAAGGTTTACAAAAGCCAATTTAGTTTCGCGTGCGATCTGAAACAGTGGAAATGATTATACGTATGTTGGTAGCATCTTTTAGCTCTGTCTTCCCTTTTTTCTTTCTGCCTGGCCCATCAATTGCATGTTTCATCTCTAAGCGATGGTCGAGGTGCTCGGATGCCCTCTTTTGGCCGTCTCGTGTGGTGTCGGGCGCCGAGTGATACTTGGTGAATGGATGGAGTAAATTTAGTGTTAGATGTCGTGTAATTTGGCTCTCGGCCACATGATAAATGATGTCAAGTTACCACCTTAATCTCAATCGAGGTGTGATCGAGAATATCTTGATATCTCTGGTCAACTTGCGAATTTCTGAAACCTCGAGGCCACTGCACACCGTCAATTGGTGCCTATGGGCTGCTCGCGATAGTCTTAAAACACAGTCAGCTTTCCTTGGATCGGACGAACTATCTTAGGGCTAACTCCCACCCTCCGGCCAAATCACTCGGTTGCGATAAGTGCCTGTTCTTGGGCAGCTGATCATTGATACGAGATTCAATCAAGATAAGATAAGATAGCAAGGGCTGGCCCTGACCGGCGGACAGTCACGGCCACCACCAGCACTCGGCACACGGCCAATTGCGGCTAGACCGCGATGTCTTGGCATGCCCGACGCCCACACAGAAACCCCAACACCAGACTGACTTCAGTCGTCAGCAAACGAATTCTCACGTCCACCCACGAAACACCACGAAGCTTACGGCCCCTTTCAATTAGTCCGTCCGCCACCTTTCTCTAAAAAAACATCATGGGTGTGTGCCCTCCGGATCTGCCGATTTTTTGTTTTCGATATTTTTTTGGGAGGAGACATGAATACTGATTCGATGGTGGGGTAATTAGCTGAACAGATGGTTTTGCGTGGGACCCTTGAAGGTAGGCAGAAGCTCTGGCGATGACGGAGAGGTAGATTGAGTGTCTTCTGGGACATGAATTTTTGGAGATTTAGAGGACCATGGTGGAATTGAAGATGCTGATCTGAAGGTTGAATTTCAGGGCACAGCGGCTGGGTTACTGTAAGTAACCTCCAAATAATTTCTGCCAAGGGGAGATACTGACCAGTGCCCTCAGTCCCTCGCCACTTCCCTCGAGAACCCCAACATGCTCTTGTCTGGTTCGCGCGACAAGACTTTGATCATCTGGAACCTGTAAGAAACACTATCGCACGAGTCTTTATCTGCAGCTGGAGGATGCCTTTCCTAGAAAGTTGTCTGATGAATTTTTGCAGTACCCGTGATGAGATGAGCTATGGCGTCCCTAAGAGGAGTCTTCAGGGTCACTCCCACATTGTCTCTGACTGTGTACGTCTCCCGTTACTCCTCCGGAAGAAACAGGTGTAGAATTATGGTTTTGCTGACAGATCTATAGGTAATCTCGTCCGACGGTGCCTACGCTCTCTCCGCCTCATGGGATAAGACCCTTCGTCTGTGGGAGCTTTCTACCGGTCAGACCACCCGCACCTTTGTTGGCCACACCAATGATGTTCTCTCTGTTTCTTTCTCCGCCGACAATCGTCAAATCGTCTCCGGATCCAGGGACAGGTCGATCAAGCTCTGGAACACCCTTGGTGACTGCAAGTTCACCATCACTGACAAGGGCCACACCGAGTGGGTTTCTTGCGTGAGGTTCAGCCCAAATCCCCAGAATCCTGTGATCGTTTCTGCGGGTTGGGATAAGCTTGTTAAGGTTAGTTATTTTATATATATCTCGAAGGGAGTTTTCGTTTTTCCCTCATTTCTATAAAAGAGGTGGGACTATCAAAGGATGCTATGCAATCTTAAGTATTTGCTACTTCAGAGACCCCATCAGGTCTATGAGACAACCAATCACCGGCGCACTGATGATGCCCTCCTCTTTATCGTCACTTCATTTAAAAAAAAATTCCCATAATTCTGCTTCTTGACTCTTACTAAAACCTCGTTTTAAGGTCTGGGAGCTCGCTTCCTGCCGCATTCAGACCGACCACATCGGTCACTCCGGCTACATCAACACCGTTACCATCTCCCCCGACGGTTCTCTTTGTGCCTCCGGCGGAAAGGACGGAACCACCATGCTCTGGGATCTTAACGAGTCCAAGCATCTGTACTCTCTCAACGCTGGCGACGAGATCCACGCCCTTGTTTTCTCTCCTAACCGCTACTGGCTTTGCGCCGCCACCGCCTCTTCCATCATCATCTTCGATCTGGAGAAGAAGTCGAAGGTGGATGAGCTCAAGCCTGATTTCATGGCCGCTGGCAAGAAGAGCAGGGAACCAGAGTGTGTGTCGCTTGCGTGGAGCGCAGATGGACAGACTCTGTTCGCGGGTTATACCGATAATCTCATCAGGGCTTGGGGTGTCATGTCTAGAGCGTAGATGGGGAAAAAAGTAAATCTGAAAATAATAAAAATATGATGGTTCCTTTTTTTTTGGTGCAAATATCAGATAATTTTTTTCTGAGATCGCTTTTTGAAGAAAAAAAAAATGGGGCTTCTTTTTTCCTTTCTGTTTTTCATTTTCTTGTCTGTTATTTTTTTTCTTGGGTTGCGGGTTGGTAAAGTACCGGTGCCTGTCTTTTTTTGTAAAAGGTGCAAGGATGGGGATGATTAAACAAAAAGTTATTGATATCTTCATTCCATTGTCTACGCATCTTTTTTTATATTTATTCGTTCGCTGCCGTTTTCCGTTGGAATGTCGGTAGGGATGAGACAGTGTGCATCATTATATGTCACTCGGTCATGTGCAACCTTCCCAGCGAGATCCCAACCACACCCCACCACCCACACCCCATCCACAACACATCCCATCCGCAACACATATCCCATTCACAAATATTCCATCCCCACACGTCCCATCCACAAGCATACAACCACAGCATACATCTACAACAATAGCGTGCAGATCTCAAGATTATCTTTCTTGAAATAGATATTTCCGTCTTCTTTTAGATATATCAATTCACCTTTCACTCAATCTATTAATTAGTTCTAACCAAAATTTGAGGAATTCAAACAGATTTACAATTCAAGACCAGGTGAACTTTACGAAGGGGGTTATTTGGTACAAAGGGGGTTATTGATTACGATCATGATGAATTGCGCTAAGTCTTTATTCAAGGATATTGACCCATAACTCCTGGTTATGGGTAATTATATTCTATTTATTTTTTTCTGACGGACAATAGGATAATTTTTGACTGGCAATGCCAATACGCCCGCATATGGTTAATTTTGTGAGCTTCCATTTTTATTCTCTACTACATAGTGTATTGAGCTGACTTTAGTGGGTGCTAGCTACATGACGAGCGGAGAAAGTTGGCTTGGGATGAGTAGTACCAGGTCCTGAAAATATTAACTGATACGTTGTTTTTGTGTAGGTTTTGAGAATATGTTCCTAGGAATCTCCATTACGCCTGAAGGCCATTTCAACCCTAGTTCCGGCATTCAATACAAGAGATATAAGGCCCACCAGCACCCTCGAGGGAAACACAGCTGGTTGAATAATGCTTCCATCTACGCCAAAGCAATATCTGATTCAAGACGACAGGCCTTGTTAGTGGAAAGCCCGTTCGACGAGAAATGCAGGCTATGGAGGCATTCGTTGTACCCCTATCGTTTGCTGCTACGAGTAATAACTTGCTATAGATATCGAAGTATTACAGTTACGTTACGCAAATATGGGGATGGGTAAAAAGAGCATTCTCCTGCGCTTCGCAGAGTTCTTGTCTACCACGTTACAACCTCGCATAATTTCATGAGTTTTAGTCTACAAACAAGACGAATGCGCAGGGCCACCACCCATACCATTACTTTTAGCTTCCATCAACCCGACTCTATTGCTATTCTGCTCAAGTGCAAACACTCGAGGATATTCCATCTCATACGCTGCCGGTGTTCCTGTCTATTGTTAAAGGATTTGTTTCAAGATGAATTCCCCTACACGGTGTGGCTTATTGGCTGATAACTTTATTATAGACACATCCTGTTGGGACACCACTATTTTTATCCTACTTGCCATCTGCCTCATTATTCTCACAAGCCATCAGTCAGTTACGAAATATTTGTCCGGAGTAGGCGCACTACTCTACTCTTCTCATCTCTGTCTTTTGTTTCTGGGGCAAGCCACACAAGTCGAATCGTTATTACCTATCTCCTTATATATCTCTTTAAAATTAGAGTACTATCTTAACTAATTATTAATCGCTAATTTTCTCGTTTTAGTTGGGTGGTTATGGGATAACAGCGAACCATGAAATCGAGATCGAAGCCATAGAAAGACAAATTGAAAATTTCTAAATTTTAGAATGGGACAATACCCTAGTTGACGCGCTGTATCTCGTTTTTGAGATTTCATTGAGGAAAATTCATTAAGATCACTTAGATTCTCCATGGATGGTGGTCGTTTATTATTCTCTTAGACTGACTTTATCAGGTTATATCGTTTCAAGAAATACATCCTGACTAAACTATTCCTCGAGGTATTGTTAATAAGTGTGGGAAAGGTAGGTGGCGCGCGCTGAACAGTGAAGGTTCTCATAGACGTACTTTTCTCCTAGCGAGAAATAATTTAATATCGAAAATCACAGACATCGGGGAGGATCTAATTAGTTGGTGTTTTGCCTCACTAACTTCGACTGGCCTTTAGACAACATGAGTTATAGGGCTGGTGCGTTAGGGTATTTTGACTCGTCGAGAGAAGTCTGATGTTCGAAGGACTCCGGGAATGATTGACTTTATACGGAAGTCAATCGAGTGTATAATATGAAGAGTATTATTTATAAACATGCGATAATATGAAATGGTCTGCTAAACCCAAGTACGCCGTAAACCTCTTGCCCGAGTCTAAAGTTGGAATAAAAACTATGGTAACGGGGACGAAACCCTTACCCCCGGTATACTTTAACAGCTAATCGTTTTTGAGAAATCTTATTTATCCGATGCATCACTTTGACCATGGCAATTTCCCCGAATATAACTGCGTTTTCGGTACCTCTCCGAGTCCACACAGAGTAAATAACCCGGTGAGCTCCGGACAACTCGACATATACGAATGGAACCTTCTCCATGGATTCCTCCCTCGACGCTTCGCTCTCAACTCCCCGTTCTTCACACAAGCATATGGATCTATTTCCCAGACCTTTCTAGTTATCTCTTCGCCTTTTAAAGCCTGCTCCTTGGGAGTAACTGCATTTTCCCAGTCCGGATCAACACCCACAAACTGGAATCGCTCTTCCGGATATCGCAGACTAGCACGATGCAATTGCTGGAACCTCTCGCGCTTAAATTCGTGAGAAATCACAGTTATTGATTTGGGGTAGGTTCCCGTTACTTCATGGAAACGAGCTATCGAAAATAAAACGTTTTGGTATGAATCTGTTGCGCTTTCCTCAGTTGTTGTCCGGGTCAGGAGTGAGGGTTGTAGAAGGCTACGGGCCTCGGCCAGATTCTATGCGAAAAGCTGTGAGCTTGAAGTTCATATATGTAGAAATAATAAAGGAAGCTTTACGAAATAACCATCAGCTTCGCTTCTTGGGCCTGTTTTAGCTTTGGTTTCGCCACTAGCACACGTCGTTAGTAAGGCTCGTGATATCTAAGGTGCCGTAGACATACCCCGAGAAAATGAGCAAGCTTTCAGGATCCTGTGCAGCAATTGCGACGCCACTCTCAATGTGCTGAATGAACGCCTTCGTCTCTCCTTTCTGCAAGGGCTCAATTGCCCTGCATATCACACATCAGCTCGCTTCTTCTATACGCTGGAGGAAAAATAAAAAGGGGTTTAGCTACCATTCTGTTTCATCCTCCCCAGCTGTCAACCCCCCTAACCAAATAGCATGGCACGCAACAATCACCAGGTTTTTCATCCCGGCCACCTCCTCCCCTAGGTCTACTTCCATCGCAAGTTCCACGTCTGCGGCCTCAGTTGTATGCGTCTCAATCCCTGGATTACCATCATCTTCAAAACCCGTCCACGATGGGACGCCAAGAAACCAGAATAAAAGGACGAAGAATAAAATAGCCGCGTTTAAGATTTTTCGTGGAAGTCTTGGGAAGAATCGTCGTCTCCGGGGAATGTACGTATTGTCGCTCTCTGGAAGCCGAATCGATACCCCCATTGTGATAAGCTTTAAAAAAAGAACTCACGTGGGATTAATTGGTGGTCCAAGGTCCCCAACCGCTCAGATTCAGCCCTTATGTAAACGCAATAAGCGATATCGAACTCCTTATCGGGCCAACCGCGCTAGTCGCACAGTTAATTTCCACCTCAACTGTCGGCGTTTTTCGTGGATAAAAACCACGTTAATACTAGGACTAAACGATTCGCGAGGCGGAAATGGAAAGAAAAAAAAAAGCACAATGAACACGCGTTTATTCACTTAAAAAAAATAAAAAAAAGTAGCAGCAGCCTCCTGGTGGGTAGGACAGGAACGAGCTTGTGATTGGCCTCGTCTTTCCCGAATACCCGAGAACCTCAGATCGATAAATACAAATATCACAATCAGGCGATGTGCGTAGGCACACAAGCGAAGGGAGTTAAATAAATAAGCAAGGGAAGCTGGCGGTGCAAGCAAAATTCCGTAGCTTTCACAAATTTAGAGGACCTGTGCATGATATTAACCTAGCTTGCTCCACAGACGATTTCAGTCCCATAGGTCTCAAAGCATTAAGAGCACCTATCCAGTCCAGCTGAAGCCCTTCTCGTTCTACAAACTATTAATTTCCTAGGGAAAGCAATGTAAACCTATCACTTAGGGCTATGTTGCGGTGACCCAGTAGTCGATGCAAATTTGCAGTCCCTCTCTAGATTCTGATATGAAGATGAGTGAGGCAAAGGGTGGTCAAGATTTGCGCACCCAATTTCGTTTAGTGAATTCCTTCCTCTATCGTTTATCTTCAGCACATTAGGCCAGATCCGAACAGTGTTGTGGCTTGTAAGGTTCTACTGATTCAGTGATCATGAGCTACTAAGGGGCCCGAAAGTATCAGTTTATATAGAATTGACATACCCCAGGAAACGAGAATTCTACTCAAATACGTCTTCCGTATTGCTTCATTCTAAAATAATAATAACAATTGTCCAATTGCCAATTTCCCGATTAATGTGTAGAGTTTGAGGCTTGATCTGTGATGTAACTAATTAATATCGATAATTACAAGGTGTTGCTAGCGCCTTTATATGAATTCTGCATAAACACTAAACGGGGTTGGAATTTCTTATGGTTGCCCTAGAATGCATGTTAGAATTCTTGTATGACGCTATATACGGCCTGCTTCGATTCATAGTTACCTTCCTCACTAGATCGTGGCTTGGTTATTCGCATGCTTTTTCCCGCTAGACCTGGTGCGTCTATGACAGAGGCTATTGACTTAGGTTAAATACGATGGGTGATTACTCGTTTTTCGATTCTTCGAGAGTGAGAGTGTCCAGTTCCAACATTAACTATAGAGAACAGGGTGGAGCTAAGCTGAGAACGGTGAGTTCTCAAGTTCCATCAAATAGTGACAGGTACCAGTGGTAAGCTCTTGATAAGCTCCGCTCGCAAACGTTGTCACGAGGGTACTAAAACGATAGGGCTGGAAATATATGGATAATATCTGCTTGGCTTTTCCAAATACCGTCGAAATACTTCCCACCTTCTGAGTCTTTATAAACTTGTAACTGCTTGGATCATGTTCAATTCTAGCCGCAGGGATCGCTACCAAAGAAACCTACGTAGAATCGTATAGTCCACTCACACGGAAGCAAGAGGGTAGAGTCACTCACCACTTCAGCGAAGTATTCATCCCAATATGCTAGAGATGCCGAGTTTCCCAAAGATCAATATAAGCTAGGACCAACGAACGGAGCATTATAATTACCCTGGAGCATGGAGGTTTCGATAGCTGTGGTATTCAATATTCTCTCTATCCTCTCCATATTATTTATTTTGCTTATATTTTTTTCTGTTACTCTGCCGTCCATGGCCCGTTAACTGGTTCTACAGTTTGCACTCAAGAATCGCAAAATCTAGAGACGTTTGTGAGTGTTTACTCGAAATCCGTGATTTCTCTGTTCTCTAAGCCCCGCTAATGGCTGCTGGCAAGACCAAGTCCTAGTCATCATTTTTTTTTTCATTCTAACTATCTACAAGTATACTCAAGCATGTAGCTCCAAAGAAGAGGGGACACACAAAAGGATATCGATAACGATAGGTCCCGAAGAAATTTTGAGTTAAATATCCAGATTGAGCAGATTTTTGTATCCCGCGCAAGGCCAAACAATCAGTTTAGCTAGGCTCTCTCCAGCATAGTTTCTCCGGCAAACGATAGATCAAGTTCTTTCTCCCAGCACAAGATGAATAACCCCGTATATACGAGCTAGCGAAGGAGATAGGCTACAATATCGTGAATTGGATGTATTGTTCTTAATACAGTCTAAGAGCTACCTAGTGAGGAAAACCTCCCCAGGCTCGGGTTCTACGTTATACGATCTATGCGTTAATAAGACGGTTTGACATATCTAAACCAGACCAAAGCCAGCAGTCAGGTTAGGACCAACTCATCCAAAGTAGCTTTCAATCGGATTATCGAACTATATTAAGCTCTAATCTCCACACTCGCGCCTACCAGTACTCAAACAGACAACCGGGGAGGGAGGCAGAGCGAAAAAAAACACCGAATAGACTTAACCAGTGGAGCCTGTAGAAGAAATAGCTACATGTAGCTGACGTTGTGACGTTAACATCCCACCAATCAGCAACTACTATCAAAATCCGAACCCCCCCCTAGAACGATCCAAATGCCTTTCCTGTGCGAGCTTGATTGAATATTGCTGGAAATCCCATAGTTAAATCCCATCCCATACCACCCTGCGATGATGAAAAAAAACGAAAGATAAGGCGATGGAGATGAAGTTAATAGTAGTAGCAAAAGCTAGCCTCCGATCCAATCCAACCCCCACCTCACCACCCGCCAAGCATCCAAACCCTCCATTTGTGCCCACACGAAAAAAATAAATATAAATTAAACCACCGAGTGACATCTCATGACCAACACCCTCTTCCGCAAAAGCAACCAACCCCTACAACACCCACTTCCGGCATCCCATGCATCCCAAAATATCAATCCCCAATGTCAATCAACCACGCAGCATCCCACTAACCGTATCCAGCCTAGTATCTCCTGGGTGAGAAAAAAAAAAAAAGTGACTGCTGCTTGCTACTTGTTGGCCTATTGTAGGTATCTACGCTTATTAGTGGGGAGCACATCGATCGTAAAGATTTATAAAGCCATGATGCAGGATCGCGGATTGGAATTGATGGTTGCGGTGTGTGTGGTTTTTTGATATTATAAAATTCTTATTCGTAGAGTAGATTAGAGGAGAGGATAATGTGGGGATTGTGCGTGTGGAGAAGAAACTCTTGCATGCATGCATGCATACAGATGAGGTCTAGGCTTTTTTTTTTAAAGAAAAATAAAACCTGACCGGGAGGGGAAAGGGAAAAAAATATTGCGCCGCCCATGAAAAAATCCCCATAATCCACATCCTTCTATATTGCCCAAACTATGAAAAATGTAGTTTTTTTAGAACAGAGAATACAGAAACAGGCAAAAAAACAAAAAGTATTAGGCAAACCGACTTAGAATGATATCCTTGCGGAAGCAACTGCAATTGCAAGGGAGGGATGAATATCATGCATTAGAGAAAGAAACCCCTTCAAAACACCCCACTCTCGAAATATAAAAAATCATCCCCTAACGTAAGTTTTCTGGCAGAAGTAAAAGAAAACGACAATAAAAAACAACCGCAAATGCTACCTCCCCTTTCTATCATGCCCTTCCCCGATTTCGCCGATAAAAAAAAAACCAATATGCAGTGGTAAAAAAACACAAAGGGGAGTATGGCAGATAATAAAGCCGTGTTTCCCTGCGACCGATGCCGCAAAAACTGAATATACATACGAATCCACTTTCATGCCACAGAAAATCTCGCTTCGTCTCATCGTAACAACATTACGTGGCTCTAGGTCTAGAGCCTATGTATAGAACACACAGTCTGTCTTAATTTATGGTTTTCTTCCTCCATTCTGTACGTAGTCCATCGTGAAACCGATTATTGGTGCCTTCTCCGTTTCTGCTCCAGTTGCATTTTTTCCATCCCAGCGATATCGAAAAAATCCCCTAAACTTCCAATGCGGCGCTTGTTCCCAGTACGTTGTTGTGTGTGTCTTCCCGTCGAGCTCGGACTACCTAGCCGTAGGCTCGGTGGATTACTCGCCGGCGTGGAAACGGTACGGGTCTGGAAGATATTGTTATGAGCTGTAAGCGTCGGAGATGTCGGTGGCGAGAACAGGTCTGTATCTTGGAGGTCGACATCTTCGTAACCACTTTCGAACTTCAGCGGTGGGGGAACGTGACGCGGGAGATCGACGTTGGAACGGAATGCAAACACGGGGGGGGGAGGTTGTTGGCGAGTTTGAGCAGGGGATTTCATGGCGGAAGCGTTGTTTGTAGATTGTAGCTGTGTAGATGCAGGTTGGGTGGCCTGAGGTTGGGAGGACACAGAAGTAGGTTCCTCTATTGTGGTTGGGAGGTCCTCGGGGTCCAGATCTGCGCTTTCCTCCCGGTCTTCACGACGCGGCCGGGTCTTTCTTCCTCCTACCCCTCCTGTCCCTCCCCCGTTCGATTTCCGCCGCTTGGAAAGTGCCCATTGACGGAGCATTTCGAGTGTGTTTGCGTCGGAGCGCCCCTCAACCTTTTCCACAAAGGCGAGGAGATCATCGAGGCAATCCTGGTAGCCCTCCGCGCGGCCCTCACGTCGTGACCTCTCAGTCTCGTTTGCCGCCGTCTTGTAGAGGGTTGTAACGGAGAGGGCGGTTTGTTTGAAGGCTGCCAGCAGCATCGAGGAGGAAGGCTCTTCAGAATCGTCAGAGTTGGAGGGGTTGCTGCGTGGGAGAGTGGATGAGAGGGATCTCAAGTCCATTTTGTTTTATCTAGTTTCAATCTCGCTGTGCTATTCCGGATCCGAGGAAGAGGGAGGAGGAGGCTAAGACGCTCCCAATAGTAAGAAGTCTAAACGAGATGGGGAAATGAGAATCTCGTTATCGGAATAGCAGGCTGGTATTGATGGTGATGATAGTGATGATGGCGGATAAATTTCAAACGAGAGAGGGGTGTCTGTGTGCGTGTGTGCGTGTGTGGGGTTGGTAGTTGACACGAGTAGTCTAGGCGGATGGAATTGGGTTAGAGGAAACCGAAGCGAGAGGATAAGGCTAGCGGACGAAGACGGGACGCTATGTACTCTAGGTGGGCCGCAGTAGGAGAACAAGAGGAGAGAGAGACAGTTAGTTGGCGGCGAGTCGGATGAAGGTTCAGTTGGGAAATGGAGAAGGAAGAGGAAGGGGAAGAGGAAGAGGATGGAGAGGAAGAGCAGAGCAGAGCGAGGAGAGAGAAGGAAAGGGAGGGGGCGAGAAGCCAGTTAGTTGAAGAGAGTGGTGGAGAATGAGCGAGTTGGTGAGAAAAACGGAGTGACGGTGCATGTGTGGATGAGCAAGAGCGTCGGTCCAGTGACAAGTTGGTACATTGGTACATGCGGTATCAGGGTCCGCTGATGGCCAGGCCAAGCCAAGCCAGAAGGGGCGACAAAGGGCCAGACAGGGCTCGTGATGATTGACCCGGGGGAGCCGAGCAAGTGAGGGTGGAGTGATTGAGGGTGGGCAGGCAGTGAGTGATACCGGGTGATGGAAGATGGAAGGAGGAAAGAGAGAAGGAACATCAGAGGAACCACCAATCTGCTCTGTTCTGCTATCTGCTGCATGGCAGAGTATATCTATCGGCATGCACTCTATTCTATGGTTCTTGCACTTGCCTCCATTTGCGGCCCTGGTCGGTGTTGCCCAGGAGAAGGGTGATGGAATGGATGGGTGAGTGGCGGGAAACGAGTAAACGGTGCTGGTTGCAGAGATGGCTGAGTAAGCCACAGCGCTGTTCTTAACTTGGCGGTCTTGGCAGAGTTCGCGTGGGAAATCTTCAGCGACGCGCTTGACAAAGTTGGTACAGAAAGTAAAGTATACTGTACAACGGGTGTTTCTTCTCCCTCCCACGCTATTTTCTAGCCAGCCTCAACCACAACCTCCTACTGCTCCTCCTCCAATTCTTTACCTCCTCCTCCTCCTCCTCATCAACCACCCCGCTTGCCACCAGCCTTTTCTATCTCCATTTTAATAAATACAGATACCTAAAGAAGCACAGCGCTAGCGACAGTCGAAGAAGGATAGAGATGGTTAAGAGCAGAGAGAACAGAGCCTCACTGGCAGACTCGGAAATGGCAGACTCGAGCAATGCCCCAACAACTCCCGAGGGGAGCCAACGCGAGGCCAACGACGATGGCGATGTTTCTATGGATGTACGTGGAGTATGCCCGTGCCTTTCTTCTTACTCTGCTTTCTCCGTCAAGATCTCGTATTTCTTCACCTTTGCGTCATATAGATAGCTAACAAGCGCGACCCTATAATTTCAGGACGCGGACAATGTATGCTATACCTTCTTGGAAATACGCGAAATATCGTAGATTAACAGTTACCCCTCAGCAGGAAAACGAGAATGGGAACGAGGACGGCGATGACGAAGAGGAGGACGAGAACGAAGAAAACGAGGACGGCGACGATGAATCCGTTGCGCCAGCAGATGGTCGGCGGCGCAGGTCGTTCGCGGTATCGAAACAGAAGAAGGCGTTTGGAAAGAAGACTGAGACGCTGAACAAGACAAAGGTATATTTTGGACTGTTCGTGGATTGAGGATCTCGCTGCGTTTCACCCGTGGACGCGTAAAGTGGGTGTTTCCAATTTAAGAATGAATCTTCTAACTCTCGATGGAAATTCAGGAAAACGATTCGACGAAGCGAATTCGCTATCTTCTCGGTTTAACAGGTAAGCTTCGTTGTCCTTCCAAAACCTATCCTCTCTAAACTGTGGCTGACCCCTCGCAGATCTCTTCCGCCACTTTATGGGCAACAACCCCGACTACCTCCGCATCCAGGCTGAAGAAGAGGAGAAGAAGAAGAGGTCAAAGGGCAAGAAAGCTACTGCCGCAGAAAATAGGCGCCGACGTACCGAACAAGAAGAAGACGAGGAACTTCTTCAAGATGAAGAGGGCGAAGGTGAAGCTAGGACGCTGTTCACCGAGTCGCCTTCTTTCATCAAGGGTGGTACAATGAGGGATTACCAGATTGCAGGTTTAAACTGGCTTATTTCTCTCCACGAGAATGGTATTTCCGGTATCTTGGCCGACGAGATGGGTCTCGGAAAAACCCTGCAGACCATTTCTGTATGCAATCCATTTACATTGACATTCTGTGGAGAAAACTAACGACCCGCCAGTTTCTAGGCTACCTCCGCTACGTCGCTGGTGTATCGGGGCCCCATCTTGTTACCGTCCCAAAATCTACCCTCGACAACTGGAAGCGCGAATTCGAGCACTGGACCCCCGGTGTCAACGTCCTCGTCCTCCAAGGTACTAAGGAAGAGCGTGCCAAGCTTATCAATGAGCGTGTTCTCCCGCAAGATTTCGATGTCATGATCACTAGCTATGAGATGATCTTGCGCGAAAAGACCCACCTTAAGAAGTTCGCCTGGGAGTATATCATCGTGGACGAAGCCCATCGTATCAAGAATGAGGAATCCGCGCTCGCCCAGATCATCCGTATCTTCAACTCCCGCAATCGTCTCCTTATCACCGGAACACCACTCCAGAATAATCTTCACGAGCTGTGGGCGTTGCTGAATTTCTTACTGCCTGACGTGTTCGGAGATTCCGGCGCGTTCGATCAGTGGTTTGAGACCCAAGGCGGGGATCAGGATATGGTTGTGAAACAGCTACATAAAGTATTGCGACCGTTTCTGCTGCGTCGTGTCAAGAGCGATGTCGAAAAGAGCTTGTTACCCAAGAAAGGTTTGTCTGTCCTCGTCCCCGATCTTTCCCTTCCAGTTATCAATCCCCACTAACACATTCGAAGAGGTCAATGTTTACATTGGCATGTCCGAGATGCAAGTAAAATGGTATCAAAAGATCCTCGAAAAAGATATTGACGCTGTTAATGGTGCCGGTGGTAAACGAGAGTCCAAAACCCGCCTCCTTAACATTGTCATGCAGCTCCGTAAGTGCTGCAACCACCCGTATCTCTTTGAGGGCGCAGAACCTGGCCCCCCATATACCACCGACGAACACATCATCGACAATTCGGGTAAGATGGTCATGCTGGATAAACTGCTAAAACGCATGAAGGCGCAGGGTAGCCGTATCCTCATTTTCTCGCAAATGAGTAGGCAACTGGATATTCTCGAGGATTACTGTGTGTTTAGGGAGTACAATTATTGTCGTATCGACGGTTCTACTGCCCACGAGGATCGTATTGCTGCTATTGATGATTACAATAAACCTGGGAGTGATAAGTTTATTTTCTTGCTCACGACTAGAGCTGGTGGGTTGGGTATCAACTTGACAACTGCAGATATCGTCGTATTGTACGATTCCGACTGGAACCCACAGGCAGATCTACAAGCCATGGATCGTGCGCATCGTATCGGTCAGACTAAGCAAGTCATGGTCTTCCGTTTCGTGACGGAAAACGCCATCGAAGAAAAAGTACTCGAACGTGCTGCTCAAAAGCTCCGACTCGACCAACTCGTTATCCAGCAATCCCGCGCACAGCAACAAACCAAAGCTGCCGCTTCGAAAGACGAACTATTGTCCATGATCCAGCACGGTGCCGATGTCGTCTTCAAGTCTGCCAAAGACAAAGATAATCAGATCACACAAGCCATGACAGATGACGACATTAATGCGATTCTCGAACGCGGTGAACAGCGTACAAAAGAGCTTAACGCCCGCTACGCTAAACTTGGTCTCGATGACCTTCAGAAATTTACATCCGACTCTGCGTATGAGTGGAACGGGGAGAACTTTGCTGCCGTTAAAAAAACCAACATTGGTGCGAACTGGATCAACCCCGCGAAGCGTGAACGCAAAGAGCAGAGTTACGGCATTGATAATTACTACCGTCAAGTCCTTACCCAAGGCTCCAAAACCGCAGATACGAAGCCGAAGGTTCCCCGCGCACCGAAACAGGTTAGTGTACACGAGCACCAATTCTACCCCTATCGCCTCGTCGCGCTACAGGAGATGGAGACGGCCTATTTCAAGAAGCAACAAGGCTACAAAGCCGTGCTCCGTGACGGCACCGAAGAGACATTGGAAGAGCGCGAAGCTGCCCGTGAAGAGGAACAGGCTATCATTGATAATGCTGTGCCCCTCACTGAAGCTGAGCTTGAGGAGAAAGGTGTTCTGGCTGAACAGGGCTTCTCGAATTGGTCACGGAAGGACTTTATGAGTTTCATCCAGCTGAGTGCGAAGTACGGACGCAGGAGTATTTCTGCGATCGCTGCAGATATCGAGTCTAAGACAGAGAAAGAGGTGCGCGAGTACGCTAGAGTGTTTTGGGATCGCTACCGTGAGATGCCAAATTGGGAAAAATATATCGCAACTGTCGAGACGGGCGAGGAAAAGAGCGCGAAAATCACTCAGCAGAAGAAGATGTTACGTCGCAAAATAGATATGTATCGAGTGCCACTACAGCAACTTAAGCTCAACTACAGCGTCTCGACGACTAACAAGAAGATCTACACCGAGGAAGAGGACCGTTTCCTTCTCGTCCATCTTGACAAGTTTGGGTTGGATGCGGAGAATCTGCATGATATGATACGTGACGAAATTAGGGAGAGTCCGTTGTTCCGGTTTGATTGGTTCTTTCTTAGTCGGACGAGCTTGGAGATCTCAAGGAGGTGTACGACATTGATTGCGACGGTGGTTAGGGAGTTCGAAGAGGCGGGCGGGAATGGGAAGGTTAAGAAGGGGAGGGATAGGGAGGAAGAGGAAGAGGAAGAAGGACCGCCACAAAAGAAGGGAAAGGCGAGTAAAGAGAAGGAAGTGAAAGTGGAGACGAATGGGAAGTTGGGGAGACCGCCAAAGGTATGTTTTGATGAGCAAGATGTCGCTTTAACTTGGTGATGGGAATGCTAATATGGTTGGTGTGTGTAGAATAAAGCTGTTGAGCAGGCGAAGAAAGGAGCCGATAGTAAGGCGACTTCAACAGCGACTTCAAGAGCGTCGAGTGTGGACTCGAAGGTTTCGGCGGCGGCGGCGAGCAAAACTAAGGGTGGGAGGCCGAAGAAAAAGTAGAGTGACACCGGAGTGCTTCGTACCGGGGAGGAGAGAGGGAGGAAGGGATTTAGATTTTCTTGGGAAAGGCAAAGGAAGAATTACTTTTTTATTAGAAGTTCCTGTTTCTGGTTTTGTTTGTAGGGGAACGCGGGGGATGGGCGTTGTACTTTTTTTTCTTTTCACTTTTCGCTTTTGTGACCGAGTTGAGGTAGGGGTTATAGGTAGGTACGGTACAGTACACATAAATTTATTTACGAGGGATAGGAATGGTGGAATATTATGGAGTGGAATTGTGGGACGGAACTTGTGAGGAGGCATGGCTACTTTACTTGGCTTGTTTATTGTATACTACATGTAGTTTTATTTCCATGATTACATGTATCCTTCGGCTGAGCGAGTGAGTGACAGTTGGTGCAACAGTGTTATAACCAACTACTTAATGCGTGACAATATCTTCAGTCACACGGGAATAACCTGGTACAACGCTATGACGTACAGGAGCAGGTGAGACAACGCGTCCCACCTTGCTTGTCAAGCCCAACGCCAATCAACCGTGACATGGAATGTCACTCCACGCGTCCGCCCTCAACCTCACCCTCTACACCCTCCATCTCCTTCTCAATCTCCCTCCACCCACCACACTGAAGCTAATGGCTGCATCTCACTTCCCCTTCCACTCACCTACGCCACCACCAGACCACCGTCCTTCCTATCCGCTCTCTCAGCCTGCTGATTCGGAGCTCTTGGAGAGCTATGAGAGGTTGCTTCAGAGCTCAAAATCCTACCCCCTTGAACGCTCTGATAAAAGCCTATGTGAAGAGTTTGTAAAGGGCCTTTCCGTACCCAGTAATGACTCTTCATCAAGCCTGAGGGCTGTGCCAGAGTCACCATTGCCGTTAGGTTCTCTTCTGACATCTTCTACACCGAGGGCATTTCATGTTGGTACCGGACTATCGGTTACGACGCTCCTCTCATCCATAATTGCATCTGCAGAGTCAGAAGTGCTCTTCGTAACTTGTTTCTGGGCTCCGTCAGAGTCTAGACAGGTATTCGGTGATGCACTACGGACGTTGTCGGAACGCCATGTTGCGTCCGGGAGGAAAGGGAAGGTAAAGGTTAGAATTGGGTTTTCGTCTAGTGGGGTTTGGCATAAACTCTCGCATCCATCGACGCCTAAGGGAAAGGAATATCTACCCGATAGCTGGCCAAAGCTGGGGCTGCCTTCAGTGCAGGAGCTTGAGGGTTTGGATATGAGTGTACGGAGTATCTTCTACCTCCCGTTTTCGGTGCTGCATGGAAAGTTCTGCGTTGTCGATCGAAAAGTCCTGCTTCTGCCTAGCTCAAATATATCCTGGGAGGTCTGGGGAGAGTGTGCTTCGATATTTGAGGGAGGGATTGTGAATACGTTTTTAAAATTCTGGAAAGGAGTCTGGGGGTTTGGACCGGACTCGGAGTCAGATTCCGTCCAGGGTGAAGATGAAGAAGATCTTCTCGTCCCAGATTTGGATAGTGCAGCTAGTATAGATACTTCACTTACACCGATCCCGGCACCAGTGTCTATGTCGGAGTTCCCTAGTAACCCGGCAGCTACTTATCCTACTCTTTTTATTCCGCAGCCTCACCATCGAAATCCGAGGTTTCGTCTTCCGAGGACCCTTTCCTGTCTTTCTTCTGGGCCTTCTACACAGCATCATCCACAGACTCCGCAGAATGCGTTTATCCTCCTGGCTATCAGTCGTGCGGAGAAAAGTGTGTATATACAGACACCTAATCTCACCTCACAGCCTCTCATTGATGCACTTGCTGCTGCTGTTCGCCGCGGAGTGATTGTTGAGCTTGTCACATGCAGGCGTATGATGTTATTGGAGCAGATTGTGACGACTGCTGGCGTGGGTGTGACGGAGTGGTGTGTGAAACGGTTGGTAAAGCGAGTAGTTGCTAATGGACTCCCCGATGGTGAGAGAGGTGTGGGTGGAGGTGGAGGTAGAGGGTTATGGGTGTACTATTACACTGGTGCTATTCCTACTCCAAGACATGATGATGAGCACGTTGAGGGCCATGCGATGCGGCATGCGGTGAAAAGCCATGTGAAATCTATGGTGGTAGATAATCGTATCACGGTCTTGGGCAGCGCGAATGGTGATCGGGCAAGCTGGTACACAAGCCAGGAGATCAATGTTGCGGTGTTTTCTAAAGAGTTTGCAGAGGTGGTCAGGAGAGACTTGGTAGAGGGGCTGGGAGGACGATTGGAGTGTGTTTATGCTGGGAGAGAGGGAGAGTGCGTGTTGAGGGATACGGCAAGATCAGTGAGAGAAGAAGTCTAGAATACAGAAAGATTGTTTAAAAGTCGGCGCGAGGGAAAAGAATCTGGAGTTTCGGCTTTCTTTCTTTCTTTCTTTTTTTTTTGGAGGGTTGCATAAAATTGGGCGTACTTGCTTTGCGTATATTAGATTGGAGCGTTTTTAACTACGGGGCTCAAGGAGATTGTCTTTTTTTTTTTCTGTAGAGGGAAGTGTGTTTGTCTGAGACTGTTAATACCCTTGGCACTGGTATAGCCGTTACATAGGGAGTTTCTTCTTCTGTACTGGCGGGAGGAGATTGAGTGTTATTGTTATTATTCTTACTGTTCTTCCTATTGCTATTGCTATTTTGTATAGGTTGTAATTGTAGCTTATACCTTTGTCAGTGTTTCTTGAAAGCCTGTATACTGTTTTCGGAAAGTAATTTAATCTAGTTTGCTTTATTCTAGGACCATACTTGAATTGGTCATGAGATATCACTCGTGATATGAAGAACTTGGCTTGGAGTGGCTATGGTTCTGGGGCCCTAGGATCTTTTAGAGGGTGATTATTGGCTAATTGGAGCGTCTTAGGCAGGCCTAGTAAGAGGGAACATTGTTCGAGATAGAACCCATCCCCCTCGCCCGAACACTTTCGTAGATATCTAGCCAGTTGGTCTATGCCATAGAGTGTTCTAGTCTACTTGATACTTCTGCTGCTATCTTGGTGATGTATGGATGAACATGAAGTAGCCTATACCAAAAGGCCCATTACTTTAGCAAGACCCCTCGTAGTCTACAGACGCCATACCCGAAACAAGATTTGTATTGTGGTCTGTGAATATCTGTGGTTATCATACTAGATTGCTAGTTATAGGGATAGTGTCACGGTTGTAATTCAGAATAATACCCAAGCTTGTTGGTATCTTAAGAGCCAAAAGTTTGTCTCAAATTGCTACAGAGTTCTTGAGCAAACCTAGATATGTTTTTGGTTGGTGTGATGTTTGATAGTTGCTTACTGGGCATGGGCCGTGGTCTGCACATGTCGTTTTACCTTCCCCATGCCTTGCGACTATTAGATCGGCTACTAGCCCGTGAACTAGACGTACTATGATGCGTGGGGTGGTTGGATGTATCAACCTGAAATTAATACTTGATTTTCTAGAGCTTATCGGTGTCGAACTATCAAGCTGTTCTTTTCTGGCAAGGCTATCTGCGAGTACAGAAATTTGTAAACGGCTTATGTCTATATATTATAGAAGCATAACTTACTGTGCGGCATTTGCCGTAAATTTTTTTTTATCCCTTTGACCAGTTTGGTTATCAGTACTTACTATGTTACCTAATTCTCCTTTCTGGAGCCTAGCTGTAGTATATATTGTTATGCTGGGGGTTGGGTTTATTTCGAATAAGGCTCGAGCCTGACGTATGATATAAGGTGATTTGTGATTTACTAATTAATGAAGGGATAATTGTGGGTTGGATTATGAGTCGTTCTTGGAAAAGGGGGTGGAAGGATATACAGCGGCGAGGCGTCAATTTAGATCAGTAAAATAAAAAGTCGAGGGATATTCCGGACATTAGAAGGGTATCTGAGTAACAAGATACGACAATCATGTAGTCTTGGAGTATTCCGTAAGAGCCTTGTACTGATATTGTATATCTCGGCTGTCTCCCATAGCTGGATGTATTTCGGATACGGAAATCAAGATGCCAAATTTCAAAAGCGATAACTATGGAGAAGTGGAAAGCTCCAGGGCGAGAATTTGATAGGAGTAAGTTTCGTAAGCTTAGTCGGGATTTCATCTCATTGCTATTTTCGGGCTGATTTTGGAGACAACGTGTAGAGTAAAGACTTTGCAAACACTATGAATATGTTAGTATATATCTAGTTAGAACACCATGCTAAGTCTTGCCGGACGGAGATGCACCGTTTGTGCGGCCCCGCGTCCTAATTAGAGCATAGGTAGATGCTGCCACTGTGATAAGCTGCCGTAACCCTTAAGAGAGATTGGAGATCAAGAAAGATAGGTTTATCCCGTTTCCTTGACGGTAGTTACATGCATGTAGTACACCTGCAAATGCCGACGCGTATGTTGCGAGAGTTTGTGTGATCAAGAGAGAGGTATCACATCTTCAACAAGATTTCACCGATATTTCTGCCTGGTTAAAATTTCAATCCACCTGGCACATGACTACAACTGTGCTGTACCTACATGATAGCCGATTTCGCTGATTCCTGGCACTCTATATGAGGCTTCTGTTGAATTTCCAGAAGCTAGACCTGAATGTTGGTGTCTACATATCGTCCCATACTACGCAATATGGACGCTGAGATGCTTCGATTGGTCCATTGAGCCCTTTCGGCAAATGATTGATCACTGAGCTATTTGATCCTAGATCGTCTGGAGATGACGGTAAGCCTCCGGAACACCAACCTCTGACTTTTTTTTCGGTGAAATTAGGATCGCTTAATGTGGAGCCAAAAAATTGACATCAACGGCGTCAATTGGGTGTTGGGTTTAGGCCTAGATCGTAGGCTGCAGGGGCGCGCGCTTAGCGGGAGACCACCAACCATCCAGATTTCAACCGCGGTTTGTTTCCCCTCTCTCAAGGTCTCAGCTGGTTGTGCTTCTGCGTATCGTCTGGAGCATCTCGGCTTCCACTCCTGGAATCCCTGTCGTGCAAAAAACCCCCCACCATGCATTCATGCGTCCCCTCCTCCCAAAGGCTGCTTGCTGCCCAGTCACCCCTCTCTACAGCTGGAAAGCAGTTCCCCCCTCTCGACCCCTCTTCGCTCCGACTATCCTCGCCTCGCTTGTTGGCTTACCCCTAGGCTGCTCATCCCCCAAAACCGTCTTACGTCTGCTTGCTCCATCCAGCTTTATCATAGGCCTACCTGCAGAATCGCTCATCACACATTAGTTAGCTTTTCCCTCGAGAAGGATCCTTCTCTCTCCGCTCGCTCGCTCTATCTCCTTTTTATTCCTTCTCTCCTCGTAGTGATTTTTTCATATCCTGTACCCTCTGTCTATACCATCACGTCGTCCCATCTTTGGAGCCTGTCGGAACGGGCGTCCACAGCCTGCAACCACTTATAATACTTTTGTTTCTCGGGAGGATATATCTCACATCACTAGAGAAAGGCTACTGTTCCCTCCACCTGACTTGGAACAAACAAAGTCTATTTCTTTTGGAGAACCAGTTTAGAAGAAGCTAGAAAGCACACCTTATCATCTAACATGGACGGATCAATGAGCGGTAGAAAGGTCTTCAAGGTCTTCAACCAGGACTTCATCGTTGATGAACGTTACGTCGTCAACAAAGAGCTCGGGCAGGGTGCATATGGTATTGTCTGGTGAGTGTACCTTATTCATCCCCTCCATCTATCCTTTAACCGAGCTGCTTAGGGGCGAGGAGCATGGCTCATTAGAAGTAATCCTAACTTGAGCTTCCATAAACAGTGCTGCCAATAACACGGCCACCGGCGAAGGGGTTGCGGTGAAGAAGGTCACAAATGTCTTTTCAAAGAAGATCCTGGCAAAGAGAGCCCTGAGAGAGATCAAGCTACTGCAACATTTTAGAGGTGAGATAATACCATTTGCTTATTCAATTTTACACGTGACTTGCTTTTTTGGTACTGACTGGCGATACACAGGACACCGTAATGTTAGTTATACTTCGTTCACTGTGGCTACTATTCCGAGCAACCGTTGGAAGTGGCCTGATAGGTTGCGTAACTTGATCATTTTCGCTTACCCCGCCTTTTACAGATTACCTGTCTGTATGATATGGACATTCCTAAACCAGACAATTTTAATGAAGTCTATCTTTACGAAGGTATGTGGTTATTTAGATTATATATTACTTCCCAATTGTGGGCTCATTTAACGTTCTCATGACTAGAACTTATGGAGTGTGATTTGGCCGCTATTATCCGAAGGTTTCTATCGCCCATTTTCCCATTGCTGGTTGAAATATATATTAATTGAACTATTATCGGAATGTAGTGGCCAACCATTGACAGACGCACACTTCCAATCTTTCATCTACCAGATTCTCTGCGGCCTGAAATATATCCACTCGGCAAATGTCCTTCACAGGGATCTAAAACCCGGGAATCTGTTGGTTAATGCAGACTGCGAGCTCAAGATCTGTGATTTTGGTCTTGCAAGAGGTTTTGCGATCGACCCAGAGGAGAATGCCGGATATATGACAGAATATGTCGCCACAAGGTGGTACAGGGCGCCCGAGATCATGCTGAGTTTCCAGAGCTACACTAAAGCTAGTAAGTTGATATAACATACATCCTTGTCCACCCCATTAGCAATGTGTCCCTTACTAACTCGTATACTTAGTCGACGTATGGTCTGTCGGCTGTATTTTGGCGGAGCTCCTCGGAGGCCGACCTTTCTTCAAAGGCAGGGACTACGTTGACCAGCTCAACCAAATTCTTCACTACCTTGGTACCCCCAATGAAGAAACCCTTTGCCGTATTGGTTCTCCCCGTGCTCAAGAATATGTCCGCAATCTTCCCTTCATGCCTAAAGTACCTTTCCAGCGACTCTTCCCAAACGCCAATTTGGACGCTCTTGACCTACTCGACCGTATGTTGGCCTTCGACCCGACATCTAGAATAACTGTTGAGGAGGCGTTGGAGCACCGATATCTCCAAATTTGGCACGATGCCTCGGACGAGCCACAATGCCCCACACCTTTCGACTTCAGCTTCGAGGTGGTCGAGAGTGTGCCGGATATGCGGCAGATGATCCTAGACGAGGTTGTCCGGTTCAGACATAGTGTCAGGCGACAACCAGTTCCCCAATCAACGGTGGATCTTAATTTGGGCAGGAAGGACAGCATTGGCATACCGGAGCAGCAATGGGCACAGCAGGCTAGAAATGACGTCCCGCGGCCTCATGAGGCGAACGTGAGAAACCAAGGCTTGGAGCAGGAATTGGCTGGAGGACTAGACGCAATGCATCACTAGTTTAATGCTTGACTTTTGTTTATCTATTTTCGAGATATCTCTACTTTTATTATCCCCGCGAGATATCCAAGAAGTGCTTGTTTTTCTCCTCTTATTTCTTTAAATTATACTGGAGATATTTTCAAGGAGGGTTTCGAGGGTCGTTTTCAGAGGTTATCGTTCAATTGACTGTTTTACCGGATACAAACAGCGGGTGAGCATGTGCGGGGCAGGCAGTGGGCAGGGTTCTTGGATGGCAATTTTTTTTATAGCGTTAGGAGCATTTACTCGATATCGAATGAGAGGTTGTGGATACAATCAATAAGGATTATAACATATAGGAATTAAACTAGGTTATAGGCATGTACGTGAGTTATACAAGTAGCAGCTGTAGGGTTTAAAAAAAAAAACACAAGTCATATAATATCACTCGGCTTATGTGCAATGCTGCTTGTCCTGCTAGTTCTGAGGAGCAGCTCCACCGAAAACCCAAAAGAGATAAGATTTTTGGAAGAGGACACCGGTGGCGTGTATATAGTGGTCAGAGGGGAATGTACCACTTAGAAAACCTGAATTATACTTAGATATCACTTTGCTTTTCGTGGCACGTGCGATATGCAGGTATGTCATTAAGCTTTGGCCGAAACCTTGATGAAGCTCAAGAATTTGCTCAACATGGCTTTAGTTTGGGACTAGAAAACTTATCGAGATCCCTACCTTACCCATTAGTTCATTGAATTGCACATTTTTTTATCTTTGCTAAAAGCAACATAGACGACTACACCTATCTGGACTTAGACTTCTATATTAATCATAAATTCTCACTCGTTGAGTCCTGTATATCAATTGTTGGATATATGGTATATATCCATAGGCTTCCTAGTGTTTCATTTGGTACGTCACTATTCGGGATATCGAAGTCGGTTCGGTCAATAGTCTAAGCTGCTAATGGGGGTTGCTCGGGCCGATCTATTCGGCGCTCAAAGAGCCCCCATAAACCTGTTTATACACGACTCCATAGGGAGTATATATATGGAGCTCTATTCCCGCTCGTCTATTCTGTTTCCTCTTCTCTACTTTACTGGATACTCAATATATCATATCTATTCATTATTTCAACATCAGTTACGAACTAGTGGTCAGAACACAGCTAGATGTATAAGCACCATGCAATTAGCTATGTGTGTTAGAGCCAATATCTCTTATACGAAGCACAATCGGTACTATAATTGGAAAAGTACTTATAGCTATTCCTACGACCTTTGCGTGAATGATATATCTATCTATCTATCCTACGACCTTTGGTCCTCTAATATAATGTTCTAGGGATATTAAGACTTTGCATTTCTTCAATTTCCCCCTGATTACCCCTTTAACAAATGCGAATGATCTAAACAAATTCATACACGACAAAATGTTTACTTCAGGTATTAAATATAATATACAGCCGATTCCGTGAAAAACGCGCCTATATTTTTTCCCTCGTAGCCCAAGAATCACTCCTCCAAACCCTAAATATACCTAAGAAGAATAAGAATAAGAAGCAGAATCTAAATACATAAACAACTTTCACTGCTTCATTAATGTAATTCGTAGAAATGGGATCTCGACCCCCACAGCCTCGCTCCCCTTCTTCAGGAATACGAATCGATCTATAGGTTTATTGCCATAATATATCGCGTCATGACCCATATAGGTTGTGCATACGTTGTTATAGACTCCTTGTGAGGGCAGCTGCGATGTACTCGCCGGGATCTGTTCTGGGTCCATTACAAGCCTCCAATCTTCCCTAGAAGACATCCCGCCACTGGCAGTTGCATTTGAATCGACAGTTTCCGAGATACCAGTTGGATAAATCCTGAAATCTAAATGAGATCCACTAGTAATCCCAGGCCAGGAACCCCAAACTTTTGCGAGCCCCCCCATCGTATCAGTTTTGTTACTGACAAGTTCTGAGATCTTCAAACCAGGTCCATCGTCAATTGTAAGGACCAAGTGAGATTTAATTGTCGTGTTAGTGGGCGTGGAGAAGTTTCCAACGTATGCTTTAGCCTCATCTCTAGCTGCTTCTTCAATTGCTGGTATGAATGTGCTCAGAAGCGCCTCGGTAAGGATTGCGAAAGAATCGTATGGGCCGGCGGTAAGGATACTAAACCCAATCCCATATTGGCTGATTACCGCAAGTCTGGACGCGTATCCTGGAACGTACCCATCCTTTCCATATATATCAATGACGTGAGGATGTGCCGGTGTTAAATTGGCAGATCGAGTGATTTCCCATGGCATGCCAACCAAGTTGTAGAGAGAGGCTGTTTCGACATTTGGCTTGAGCCATTGTCTAACTCTCGCAGGTGTGGGTAGGATAGAAAGTGATAATATAGCTTTGAGGAAACGAGTGAGATCATTTGTAGTTGAGTATAAACCGCTCCCACTTTTTATGAGGTTAGCATCTGTCGAAATATTCAATTTTTAATGATAATAAAAACACTTACGGACTATTATCCATGAAATTAGCACCCCACACGTTTTCGACCGGTGGGATAACTCCTGAGGTTTCATTTACAGGCTGAAGACCCGTATTCTTCATTCCTAGGGGCTGGAGAATCTCCGTCTGCAGTATTTCTTCGAACGTTTTTCCCGTTACTTGTTCCATCACGTATCCAAGCAGCGTGAATGCAACGTTGGAATACACGGGCGATGTAAATGGAGGGAATATAGGCCTCGACTGTGAAAGCCCGGTAAGAAGCTCTGCAAAGTGAATTAGATACTAATGGATTCAATTTAAGATATGTGTGGCAACGCATGGTAGTACTTACGCTGTTTCCTACATGAGTCACTTAAACCAGGTACACCACATAGAGGATAATCACCTATAGAAAGTGGAGGGAACCCAAGAGCCACGAGAAGATGATCCGTCGTATAATCATTTAGATATCCATCTTTATTTCCCCAAGCCAATTAACCTCAATATATATATCGATTTAGTAATAACGAGCCATAGCCATAGACTTACAGCTTTGCGGGATAGCACCCAAATGATCTCCCAGTGCCCCTAAAGTAATATCCTCCCACTGGATCGGTGAGTTATTGTAGGTAAGTTCAGGCAGATACTTAGTGATCGGCTCGTCCAGATTCAACCCAAGCTTTCGCACAGCCAAGTCAGTAAAGACTTTCGTGATCGAAGCGATCATGTACTGAGTATCTCCATCAGAATCCCTGGTATGGTTGATATTTCCGGGAGCCGTGTAGTGATATTCCCATAATGGAGCACTTGTCGCGTTGCTTGCGTCCGTCAGAGCAATTGAGAAGGAAGTAGTATTAGTTTGCCATCCCGCAACGATAGATCCCGAGACCGCCGAATCCAAAAGGTCCTTCAGTTTTTCGCCCGCAGCACTAATGAAGGGCGATTTCGATAGCTGCTGCGGGGAAGGCAGAAGAGGTCCGGTTATAGGACAGCGGGCAGCTAAGGTATGGGAGAGGAACGACAGAGCAAAGAACAGTGCCGAGGACAAAATTAGTTGCATATTTTCTTCTTCGTAGTTTGCCGACTTTGAATATTAAAAAAGGTTAAAATACAAAAACGTGAATAAACAGTTACTGATAGTAGAGTAACTGTAGCGCACAATCTCCTTACTACTATTGAAAAAAACGAGCTTGTTCAGAAGGACAAGTATCTACGACTTATAAGCAATATCTCTCCCAAGACAGTTACTTCACAATCAGCCCACAGAGGACTTCACATCCTACTGATGCGCCTTGCGCGACGTCTTGGCACACAGCCGGCAGTCTTTATGGAAAGAACAGTGCTCGATCAATTGCTAATAGAAAATGTAAGTTAAATACGAGGTATCGGAGCCAGCACCGGTGATCAACACCATGACGTGACGTGAATCATAGCTTGGAGGCTCGTATTTTGAGTAAATGTACCCTATGTCTGAGAAATAGCAAAAATACTGGACGAAACGCCAAATGGTTGTTCTGTATCAGAAATGGATGTCTAAGTCTATCACTTGGTTACCTAGTAAGGTAATTAAATTAGCCATTAAGGAGAATATGCAGTGGTCTCGGCGTATGTATGGTGCCTTAAACTAACCGCAGATCGGAGCAGCCTCCGAGGTTGTATCACATCTTGGCAGGCTGATACACAGACGATCATCCATAAAGTACGTATGGTATGATGTGGACTTCCACCATCCAAAGTCTTTTAACTACAGCACACATGAAGTTATTGAGATAAGGTATCTGCACGAAAACTGCCTTGTTATTTAGGTTGTTCATTCCAATGAGTTAGAATATTGCTACGTAGTGGATGATAGACATCGTCATAGGAAGTTCGTGAGCCAATGATCAAAAACCACCCAGCCCCAAGTCCATTCTACTTTCTACTCTCTGGTTCTGCTAGGTACTATTTATACATCACATCTTAAATATATTCGATTGAAAAGAAAAGAACATCAAGCATATAAGTAAAACACTACCAACAATAACAAGATATATCATCACCAGAAAATAAAACAAAAAGTAACCGCTAGATAAGTAACCACCCACGCCCCATCAACACTCCTCTTAAAAGAAAACCTCCACAAGATCATATGCCCTAAAAAAGCTCTGGTACCCCTTTCCATTCCCCCCGGGCCCTTTGTTCCCAATACCCATCTTCTCCAGTCCGAATTTTCCATACCTCCTCGTCTGCATATTCCCTCACCTTTACAAACCATCTGGGCGCCCATTGCTCGCCACGCTCTTCCATTTCCTTCCTCCTTTGTCTTTGCTTCTCCTCTAATCTTAATTTCTCTTCCTCCGCTTCGTCCAACTGCCCTTCTTCCGCCATCCTCTGATCTGGCCGTAACCGCGTATCGGATGCCGGAATTCGGTCTTTCTCAATTGACGTGATCTCATTCAACGCCGCCGCGAATCGTGTAAAGCCGTATCGTGTTTGTGGTGTGTCAACGAGCTCGCCTGCCGTCCAAACAGCTTTGTTATCTGGCTGCAAGACGAGTTGCTCCGTCCATTTCCCAACCAGCGAGAGCTCCCGCGGTTGACCATCTGCGTCGAATGCCTGAATTGCGACTTCTTCGCTGCGCCCGGCGAACATACCCTTGTTGGCCTTAAAAGTAACGATTGCCTTCTCACCAGTGTTGTCGTGATGGATCGTCATTGAGCCTACAGGCTCTACATACTTTTCTCCAGCAATGATATTACGCAAAAAGGAAGTTGCAATGGTCCATGAGTAGGAATCATTAGTGCTAGGCAAATAGACGCGTACACGACCTGAGGTATTAAGCTCGGCAGATTTGCCCCAAAATTTCTGAGTGGGCATTGGGGATTGGGTGAATGTCCAGTTCGCGGACTCAGCATGACAGGCCATGATTACAGGGCGATGGGAGACTTTTTCAGCAATGAAACGAAACCCTAGAGAATGGTTAATATTAGTTTAACCATGATCTGGGGATATAAAGGTAGTGAGGTATACCTTTGTCTTCTCGCACCAGCTCATAAGTTTCTCCCAACATCGGATTAAAAGGTTTCCTAATCGACCGATCTTTCACCCTGCAGTTTGAGAACGAGCTTGTCGCAAACGCCGCCACATACAATAACCTTTCACCTTGTTCCCCCGGCACATTTATTGCTTCATCTAATAATTCCGAGTATTCTAACTGTTCCGCTAACCTCTGTAAAAGGCTTGTTGGCTCATTTGCAGAAACCGGCATCGCAATCGTCGATAAATCCTTCCCAACATTCTTTCTTAAGAACCCAATCAAGCTGGGCGGCATTACGGTCGCTGGAGGGATTAATGCGCGTCTCTGAACCGGCTCACAAGGCAATGGTTTCAGATCTCGAACCCCGTCTTCCGCCGCTGCTTCGGTGTCCTGGTTAAACTTCTCGGCGTTTCTCCTGTTGTTTTCGTCAAAGCTGTCGTTCTCTGCGTCACTCTCCTCGTCATCTGTCACTACTGCTTCGTCGGGAGTATCACTTTCGTCCTCATCATCATTCAAAAGTACCACTTTCCCTCGCTCTGCCTCGGTGAGTGCATCCTCAGCATCAAAGAACTCGTCTGAGCCTTCGGAATCAGCCATGCTTATTCTAGATACTCTCTTAGATATTCTATTTGCCATCGGCGATGGCGAACGTTGTTGCAGAGTCGATATGCGATGTAAGTATTTCCGCTGTTTATTTTGTGCTACCAAGCTCGAGAAGTCCGCCACGATAGAATCAAGCCCTTGTAACAGCGCATTCAGATGCGAATTTATACTATCCTGCTGTAATGGCTCTGTGGCCCCATTAGGCATCGCCGCAGCCATTGCAGGGCCGGCCATTGCCACAATTACAGACTTGTTTCTACCCGCCTCTCGCGGATGCAGTGAAGCCGCACTGGATGCCACCGGACCCCCGCTAGTTTTCCGCTTCCAGAAAGGTTTTCGTTCCTCTCTCGCCGACGACATGATTGAAGCAGACGAGCTAGCGAGCTCTGGGCTCGGCTCACTAGGGTAGTGGGATGAGGACTCGGAGGTCGTCGCCAGCCTACGGACAGCATCTCGTATCCCTGCAACTCGCCCGACCAAAGCTTCTACATCCTCCCAACTCCGGTCATCTAGCTGTCTCTGGGGAATTGAGTCCACACGTTGGGGGTTCAGCGGTGGCACTGTATCCTCGTCACCGGTTGTTCCGGCTTTCATAGCCTGCTGCGTAGCTCTTTCTAGCGCTGATTTCCACTTCTCCCATTCCTGATCCGTAAATGCCCGCAAATGCCAGACTTCCGCGCCAGAATCAATACAGATTTCTCGATCGGTTGGGCTTGCGCTCGTGACCGCTAATGAAAGTGGTATCGCCCCACGAAGAGTTGAGGAATCTTTGCTTAAGTAATATGATAACGTCGATGATGTGAAATCTAACGAGAAAAATCGACGGGCATAACCTTGATGCTTCTTGCGCTTTCGCTTCTTCAGCACGCCAGTCAGGAAATTTTCATTTGAGCCACCTGGTTGGTCGTCACGGGGGTGGATCGACATGGTATCGACGGATACATTCGAGGCAAGCATCGGGGATGGTCGATCATTCAATACAAGAGACGTCGTGGACATCATGGCAGGGTTAGAATTATAATGGTGGAGTGCATGGGAAGCTGGTGGGGGGGAAGTCGAGGGATATGTTAGAAGGACAAGAGTTGCTTGTTTCGCAACTTGCTTCGAGAACGTGTTATCGAATACCTACGGACGTGGAGAGAACGGTTAGTTACAGAGCTTCTCGAAATAGATATCCCAAGGATTAGTGTCTATACAAGTGCAAACATTCCACCCTCCTTCACCGGGTATGTGCCGGTGGTGACCTTCTCTGCTTCGCATTTTCCATGCCAGTAAACGTCCAGCAACCCTGCCGCGTGAAGCCTTTCAATACAGTCTCCCTCATTACTCTTTGCCCTTGGAGCCGGCGGTCTGCGTTCCTTAGCCGAGATCGAGGTCTCATCTGAGCGCGCTGTTGAGGGAGGTTGTAGGGTTGATGATGAGTCTCGGTTTCCAGGGTGTTTGAATATTCCGAAGTTCCTACCGGATGTTAGATGGGAGCGTTGTATGAGGGACAGCGGGGGTTGGCGGGAGTGGGGGGAGACTAACAGTGATTTTTTTGAAGGGTGTACACTCCAGGAGATTGTATAGTCTTTCGGGCACTCTACCCAGCGAATGAAGTAAGACTGGATTCCGGCGTGGATGTTAGTAACGTGTTATTTTGAGAAAGCTGGCCAAACACACCTTGCTAGGGACTTCCAGTTGTTCCATGGCCATCTTGAATAGCCGCTGCCGTCAACGGCTATTTGGGGTACTTGGATAGTAATTTTAGATGGATGGCAGATGGATTTTCAGTGCTGAAGGAAGTTGGAGTATAGGGTAGAGAGAGAGTAAGACGTGAAGGTGAAGGTAACGGAATAGGAACTTGGTGGCTGGCTCGGCTTGTGCCGTGACCGCAGCCGTGACCGGGATGGGGAAACGCCGTGTAGGATGAGTGCCTGGCTGTGAGATTCAATGCAAGATACAATCTGTTCTCGCCGCTGATGTACTCGTGCTCTAGCATGAGTACCTAAAAATGCCTTTTGGTGGCAACGTTTTTTAATTCGTCCCGCAGCAGCACTTCAAAATTTGGTTGGCCAAACTCTTACCCTTGTTTTCAGGTACTTGTGCTAGAGCACAAGTACAATTTATACGAGACCTGCGGCTACCCGATTCTCTCACCAGGTTTGCTATATGCGCACATCAAGAGACGTTTAGCCAAGGTTCGTGATATCTACTGTATGACTGCGGTATGATGCTTCAATACAGTAGATGCATATGACTGAGCCCTGTCCTATCGTCGTCGTCAACCCGTTCGTAATCGTTCTTGGTCAGGTTCTTCTATTCCTAGTCAGCCATCGCCTCAGGAGCGATCAGGGGAGATCCCAGTCGAGAAGATTGAGCCCTGATAATCACACGTCCGTTCCCACAAAACGTTGCACCAGAAAAGTCTCACCTTCAAAACCGTGGCTGATATCTAGATTTCACCATCTACAAGAAAGTAGGCCGAAAAAGATCCTGATGTTTTGCTTTTGCTTTTTTTATTTTGTTTATAGAAAGCCTCCAGAACCCGGAAAACAAACCTGTAAACCCGATTTTCTTAAACGCTTCGCTAGCAGCCGTGGACCCGTTCGTGGTGGAGTCGGTCGCGGGCTTTGGCGATTGACTAGGGAATTTAAGGTGAGGCGCTAGCCGATTCGTGATCAGCAGCCCCAGCCATGTGCAACTCCGCCTTAGGCGTTAAGCTCAAGACGTAGTTCAACGACAGCCCACCTTCTCTCTTTCAAACACCTACAAAACGATAGATTGCTTACGAAACATAATTAGTAAACTACACAATCACGTATTTTCTGCGTCTATCACATGGACCCCGAAATATCCAAAGACAAGCGAAACTCGCTTTCATCAGAAACTTCTAAAGCCCACCACATACCTTATACGTATTCTCGTCTATACTAAGCAAATAGGAAGTAGAATTTACGAATCTTTAGCTATGCAAATTTCTAAGTACAAGCCTCACTCATTCTTGGTAGTACGTATTTCGTCTACTCCTGCAACTACTCCACCCTGCCCGTTTTAACTGACTTTGATAAAGTACCACTGCCAGTTTCAAATCCCTGTGTTATTTTTGAATACTATCCCTAAATCGCAAAAATTTGATCCGAAAGGCAAAGAGTAGCGGCTCAGCTATAACTTAGAAGACCCTTGCTAATATTGACTTCTTATAGAATGTACTCGCTCTAGGACGTAAGCACAGAGGATGACCGCCGGATAACACCAATCCCAAAGAAGAAATCGCGGTCGTGCAATTATTTCTCTAACAAATTCCTTGACGACACATACATTATAAATTTCATAGCCATTTTCATACGATCGTATTCTTAACGATTACGATGACCTACAATTAGACGAGTCCCTACATACCGCTCCCGATCGGTAGAGAGAAACACAATCAGACATGAAACTTCAGAATGAGGATATTTCAACCATCTATCCATCTATCCTCTAACATAAAGGGATTAATAGACTGTTTCACTTCCTGGTTTATCTTAGCTACAGCATAGCGTTAGTGGCATTGAAATGAACATAGCTACGGGGTCTATGTTATTGGTTAGGAGGTTGCAAAGACGCATCCTATCGTTTTCTCTAATTATCCGTGCCTAGTTCTCACATGTGTATTTCTCTTACTAACATTCAGCAGCCTAATAGTCATCAATTCCGATGATTCATAACCCAATTTAGTCGATAAATACAGCATTATTTGCCATTCAACACAATTTCTCGACACTGGTGTTCGTTTCAAAGCAAAAAAATCGATCACGAGAAGAACATTAATAAGACTTCTAAATAGCCATCAAAAATTCACTCGCTTTCTGGCATGTCATATGCACGTTTGAATACTCCCATATAATCAACTTCTTATGGTTTTCGACATTCCTTTTTGTGAGCTTAACAGTATGGCCATCGCTACTACACAACTGCACCCTTCACGTTCCATTTCCTTCTTTGATACCAATTGCTATGATCGACACACACATAAAGCCATTTTATTGAGATTTCCCCAGGCTTCACTCGAAATGGCTGTTTCCGGTTTATTTCCACACCATTGATCTGGAAGCCTTACATACTATTGTGTTTGTCATCTGCAGCTTTCTTACTTCGTCTGTCTCTTCCACTTTAGCACCGCTAGCCTATCCCTTCATCTAGTTTAATGACTACTAGCGCCGTCGTTTTGTGCACCTAGCTGACATTCATGCCATGGAAAATCTTATGTGCCTCTGCGGAGGTTGCCATTCTGGATTTAACGAGCGTGCCCAGTTCACGGAACCAATGTATGCATATTCCCCCATGGGCGTATTTACATCTTCCTTAATTTATTCTTGTATTTCCTATTGCTAATCGTTTGGGAAGGGGCACTACACGGGGAGAGCGCATTTAAAATCATTCGAAGTGGTATTTCTATTAAAAGAGGTATATAGAAGAACTCACAAGGGAAGTTAGGCGCATACGACGAGATTTTTTCGTTTTGTATCCAGGAGCTGCTAGTCGAAGTCCAAATATATTTTAATGGCATATGAATCGAAGGGATTATATATTCGCTCATATACTTCTATTCTCAAAGCATTTAAATAGATTTATTTTTATAGTGTTTTGGTGGATCTATGGTGCCAGAAGCGAATATCGTGTACCCGTTTTTTAGTGGTCTACTCCTCCTAGAGTAGATCGAATTTTGATAAGGTGACTCTAATCAAATAATCTCTACTAGATGAATTTGATATTATCAGAGAGTTTTTGTGAATTGGACAAGCTTCTATGGAGGAGTAGGGATTTGAAAAGTATGGTGACGGTGATCTGGTCAGTATAACTAGGAAAAAAACATACCGGGTACGAAAGATGGTCTCAAATCACATGTTTGCCAAATTTCTAGCTTGCTCTTAGACCTTAGTTGCACTATAGGGTCACATATAGGTACACCCTAATCATTTCCCGCATTATATGAGATATTTCTCACAATCTCGCTGCGAACTTGTCGCATAACTGGTGGGGTAATTGGGACATTAGTGAGCGGCTACTGCGTTGGAAGAAAGGGTTATTTAATTCAATCATAGTTGCAATATATTGGATCTGACGTATTAAATTTTAGAGATGGGCTTTATAACTTTTTGTTAGTGACTTTTGTGCGCGTTGAGATCATGAATAATCACTCGCAGCCACACACGTAATATATGAACTAACTCTACCTACGTCTTGTTTTTGTTTTATTCGGGTACTGACTTACTCAAGGACGATTGATATATACCTCAATGAGTTTTCTACCAAGAAGCCCTCATGTCAGCCTTTCCGCCACAACCCCCGCCCAAACCCCACGTACTCCATTGCTCAACAACAGTGTCTCCCCACACCTAACACTCTCCAGTTTCACTACCCCCTCACTAACCATTCCTCTCTCCAGCAGCCATCTCCTCGTAGTACCATTATTACCCCCACTACTCAGCGCAGGCGTCACCCACCTTCCGTCCTCCCCCTTACCAGTAACAGGCTCAATCCTCCGCCAGAAATAGAGACTCGTCAGACTCCCCTCCATAACCTCCCTACCTTCATTCCACAGCATAACCTCCTCTTGCACCATAAGCGACTCGATCGCCACTCGGGCACGCGCAGCAAGATAGTGGTCGCGCAAAGTCGTTTTGTGGGTTGTATATAGCGAGGGTGTCGTAGGTGCTGTATCGATGTATACGGACCAGGATGGCCTTGGTAGCTCCGACGGGGCGGGAAGAGATGATGGGAGGAGGGTGCGGAAGGTTGTTGGCGGGGTGGGGAATGACTCGACTGTTAATACCCCGTCTGGGGAAAGGAGGGCTCGGAGCTGTGGGGATGAGCTGATTGTTTGGTTTCATGGGGATGGGTGGAGGTGGGGGGTACGGACCCTTAGTGGCTCCCTGGAGTTACTGACGGCGGCTTCACAGGCTTGGCGGAAGGCTGGGAAGGTTAGTGGTGTGGTTACAGTCTCGGGCCAGTTGAAGTCACGTGCGGCGCGGAGTATGCGGTTACGGTGGTAGGCGAGGAGATAGAACGGACATGGCGGGGCGGTCGAGGTGGGGATGTCGGCGGAGGCGGCGGCGTTCTCGGGAGCGGTGAGAAGGAGGGGGTCATAGCGGAGGGTGGAGAAGAGGGAGAAACCGGGTTCGGGCATGGTGTGGTGTGCGGTAGTGGGTGGGCACTGGGCAATTGGAGGGTTGGGATCTCGAAATTAGGACTGTGGCGGGCCCCGCGTGGGCGGGATGCGGGATGCGGGATTTAGTTAGTAAACGGTATATCCAGACCCACCTCAGCTGACTGTGGAGCAGCAGCAGCAGCAATTGGTGTTTTGTTTTGGCGAGATCGTGACTGTGCTATGGCCAGGCTCCCTTGACTGTGAAATTGGTCTGCAGACTGTTTTTTGTTCGGCTTCTTGTATAACCAGTCCCGTCCGAATCTCATCGGTCTGCATCCGAAACCATTCGGCCCAACATCTCTAAATCCCACCACCGGCCCGCCCTTGTGCAGAGGCTCCAAAGAGTCTCACCCACACCTTTCCCCCGCATTGAGACGCCGCCATACCGCTTACGGTACTGGGCTCGCACCACTTTTTTCCTCAATGGGAACGACGTCACCCATGAAGCGGGCGGTGCAACATCATACAGGGATATGGTGGAATTGAGTTGAGGAACCGGATAACTGCACCAGGATATGAGTGTGCTGCAGCCCAAATTGCCCGGGCATGGGAGGGATGGGATGGGGATGGGGGTGGGAAAAAAAAGACAATTTGGGGCTGGATCTTGGGACGGGTGGGTGAGATCATAGGTGGACCATGGATTGTGTTGTTTAATATATGTATCCTGTCCACTCTTTCTCTGTTCCATTCCTGTCTTTTGTCCTTCATTCCTTAATCCATTCTTGCTGTTTGTCTGCCCAGTGCTCTTTTCTCTCTGTTCTCCTGTTATATCCTGGAAGATCTGTTGTTCTGTTTGTCCATCCATCCATCCATCCGTCCAGAGCCTCACATTCGCCTCGGTAATCTTCCGGATCTTCCAAGCAACGGTGCCCAACCCCCACCAACCGCACTAGCCACAGACACAATTTCCGTCCCCTTGCTGAATCTCGTGTCTCGTTTCTGTCTGTCTGTGCGGGCAACCCTGGGCAGGCAGGCAGAGGAAGTTGGGAGAGGAAGAGGAAGAGACAGCTCCTTGGGCCGTGTCCCGCCCACTCTCCAGGGTCTCCACTCTGCTGCTTGGGGTCATCTTGGGCCTGGAGTCTTGGAGTCTTGGGCTTTGGCGTCTCTCTTGGGACTGGTGGCAGTGCTGGCTGGCTGGCTCAGCTCGTCGGATTGTGGTCTGTGCTGTTCTGCTGCTCCTGCTGCTAGGGAATCGTCGTGTCGGCCATCTTCTCCTGCATTCGTACCCCCCCGTATCAACATCATCACCAGCTTCATCTCTGTCTTCACCGTGCTTACCATCATCATCATCGTCTGATCTCCATTCCTCTCCTTCTCTGTTTTCTCGTCCTTTTTGTTTTCTCTCTCTGTTTGTATTATTATCTCAGTCTCTCTTTCCATTGTTACTTTCTGTTGTTGGCTTTGTATGTGACGTGCGCAGTTCAGGGTTCATTACAGCACGTGAGTGAGAGTCAGCCAGCCAACGAGTGAGCAAGCAAGCAAGCGAGCCAATTCCGCCTGTCGTGGTGGGTTCTCTAGAATCCCATACGCTCTCAAGCTTCTATTTCCAGTCCACTACCACACACACACGTCCCGTCCTACATTATATTACAACATAGTGTCGGTGTACATCCTCCGTTTACAGTATGTTCCCAAGCTAACACTATCGAGAAAAAAAGAATATCTGTTTATCCGCCTACGTGAAGTTCACCTCCCCTCGACATTAGTGGTTCGGGTTCTTCCATCCCACCACTACAACGTCCTGGGCTGCGGTTCAATATACACTGCTTACCTGCCAGCTTGCACTCCCGGGATCGCGCTTTCCATGGCAACATCAGTCAAACCCTCGGAACCCACGGGGGAATCGACGCACTACCCCCTCCTCGCACCTATCGTACTCAACTCTCCGCCCGCTCTGTCTAACGGCCATGCTCTCCCTCCTTCTGGAAGAAAGTCCCCACAGCCATTGTCTTTGTCGAGACCTAATCGCAATTCCATCCCCGCCCTTGAGCCCTCGCCCATGATCCGGTCTCAGTCCACACCAGGTGGGATCATGAGTGGTGGCTTTCTGGAAGACATGGAACCACCACCCATCATCCCAGCCGCAATCGAGGAAGGCTCGCCTCGAAGGTCACGCCCGAATAGCTCCTACTCGATTCGCTGGGAGGACGAAGATATTCGTGGTGGATACGCAACTCCAAATCGACGGGGGAGTGGTGCATCAGAGTCAACAACAGCATGGGACATGTCGCCAGGGGGAGCTTCCTCGATTGGACGCGGTGGCAACGGCGACGCAGGCCCCGCTACAGCAGCTACGCGCGCGAAGCGCCGGGTTGGACGTTTCTTTAGTGGAGCTAATCCATCCTCGACTAGTTTTGAGGGTGGTGTGGAGGACGATAATTACGATGGGATGGCTACGCCTGGGTCTCGAATGAGCGCGAATTACCGCCGACAGAGCATGCGGCCAAGTGGTGATTTTTCCACCGGAGACGAAACCGAGACCCCAATCGCGGCGAAGAAACATGGGTTTTTCGCGAAGCTGAAGCATTTGGGACATGGAAGCCATGGGCGGTCACAGAGCGGGTGGTCGGTTGACCCCATGGATGACGGCGGACAGACCCCGATAGGCCCACTGACGCCTGCGGTATATTCTCCTGCTATAGGTGGGATCCCTGACGAAGACGAGGAAGAGTATATGGACGTTGAATACCCCCGACGCTCCATGTCACAGGGCTCCGTCGGTGATGGTATAGCTGGTGGTGCGCGAACCGCGCCTGGGACTCCAAGACTACCGGCCGGTCCACGTCGTAGGGCTACAATCACCAACATCACTGAGGAGGCCGGAATTCGCGAGGGGCGGAATTCATACAGTAGGAGGGCATCGTTCAGGCGCATAACGCAATTCGCGCACAATCGGAGCTCTATGGCGCGCTCTATCGATGGTGCTGAAGGTGGTCCCGCCCCATCCCCAACTGCTATGGGTAGTTACCAGTCTGCCTCTGCTGCTAAATGGCGTGCTCTGAAGGCCGGTATCCGTTTGATGGGCCAGCGCAAAAAGGAAGAATCGAAAATCGATCGCGAGAAGAGCGCAGAGCTGATGGCAGAGCTTACTGCAGTGACGCCGGCGGTAGTTATCTTTGCGAGCATGTTCCAGCGGGATGAGCATGGGAATAAGAGGATCCCGATTTTGCTGGAGCAGCTCAAGATCAAGATCAGTGACACGGACAAGAACCCGAGCAGGAATAGCGGCAGGTCACATTCAGTGTTTCGGATTGAGCTGGAGTATGGCAGCGGCCTGACGCGCATGAAGTGGGTAATTTACCGCGAGTTCAGAGACTTTTTCAACCTACATTCTCGATACAGACTTGCAGATATCAGCAACACTACTTTTGGAGGGAAAGATGCACACAAACTCCCGAAGTTCCCGCGCGCGACAATTCCATATTTGCGTGGTGTCCGTGGACTTGGTAGCGATGAAGAAGACGCAGATACGGAGATGTCTGGGACTGAAGGACCTTCAAATACTGGGAAGAAAAGGCCGAAACATGCCCGCCGCAATAGCTCCTCAGTTGCAGGAGAACATCTTCAGCAGGGGATTGCGGCGGGATTAGCTGCGGGGTTGGGGACGTTGACGGCGCCGATTGGGGGGGCAGGGGGTGTTGGGGGCGCTCCCACGTCGGATAGGAAGGGGGGGTTCGCGATTAAGCAGCGACAACAGCTGGAAGAGTATTTAAGGAGGCTTATAAGGATCATGATATTCCGACCAGACTCTAATAGGTTGTGTAAATTTCTGGAACTGTCAGCGCTGGGTGTTAGACTTGCGGCAGAGGGGAGCTATCATGGGAAAGAAGGGTACCTCATCATCCGCTCAGCAAAGGGAAGTGATTTCAGGAGAGTATGGAATCCTGCGACAATGGCGAAACGGCACTCTCCCAAGTGGTTCCTTGTCCGCCACTCTTACATCGTGTGTGTTGACTCACCTGAGGAAATGAATATCTACGACGTATTCCTTGTCGACAGCGCCTTTGAAGTTGACGCCAAAAAGTTTCTGCGCAAGAAACCGAAAGATCTTGCTGTTGCACCAAGTAATCCAGCGCATCCCCAGCATCACTCGCTGACGATCCAGAACGGCGAAAGGCAGTTGAAGCTGCTAGCAAAGAATGAGCGTCAGTTACAACAGTTCCATGAGAGTATTTGTTCAATGAAGGATAATACAATTTGGAGTCAGCAGCAACGATTCCAGAGTTTTGCCCCCGTCAGGAAAGGTGTGTTTGCGCAGTGGCTGGTTGATGGGAGAGATTATATGTGGAATGTGAGCAGGGCCATTAGTATGGCGAAGGATGTGATCTATATTCACGATTGGTGGTTGAGTCCAGAGCTGGTAGGTTTTCTTCTTTTTGGTGAATGATGGGCTGTGAAGCTGATGGGTGTGTAGTATCTTCGACGTCCAGCTGCGGTTTCGCAGAAGTGGCGGTTGGATAGATTGTTGCAGAGGAAGGCACAAGAGGGAGTCAAGATTTTTGTTATTGTCTACCGTAACATTGGTGCTGCTGTCCCTATTGACTCTGCATATACTAAATACTCCCTCCTTGATCTCCATCCCAACGTCTTTGTTCAACGTTCCCCAAATCAGATCCGTCAAGCTACTTTCTTTTGGGCGCATCATGAAAAGATTCTCGTTGTTGACCATATGGTTGCCTTCCTTGGCGGCATTGATCTTTGTTTCGGTCGTTGGGATACACCCCAACACTCGTTGGTCGATGACAAGCCTACTGGCTTCGAGGAAGGTAGCAGCAAGGATGACCCGGAGAACTTCCAGCTGTGGCCTGGAAAGGACTACTCCAACCCGCGAGTCCAGGACTTTTATGCGCTTGATAGGCCGTATGAAGAGATGTACGATCGCACGAAGGTCCCGAGAATGCCGTGGCACGATATTCATATGCAAGTGGTTGGCCAGCCTGCCAGGGATCTAACAAGGCACTTCGTACAAAGGTGGAACTACCTCCTGCGACAGCGAACGCCGAGTCGGCCGACACCGGTGCTGTTGCCCCCACCGGACTTTACGGATGCAGAGTTGCAGAGCTTGGGGATCGATGGAACGTGCGAGGTGCAGATACTGAGGAGCGCGTGTTCGTGGTCGCTCGGAACCCCGAATACGACAGAGGCGAGTATCATGGCTGCGTATATCAAGAGTATCGAGCTGAGCGATCATTTCGTATACATTGAAAATCAGTTTTTTATCACGAGTACGGAGTGGGGTGGTACGGTTATCGAGAATAAGATTGGTGATGCGCTCGTCGAGCGGATTATCCGCGCCTATAAGAAGGATGAAGACTGGCGCGCGATTATCATTATCCCACTGATGCCAGGGTTCCAGAATACGGTTGATGCGCAGGACGGGACGAGCGTCAGGCTAATTATGCAGTGTCAATACCGATCTATTTCTCGCGGGGAACATTCTATCTTTGGACGGCTGCGCGCGCAGGGGGTTGAGCCGGAGGAGTTTATTCGGTTCTATGGACTACGGAATTGGGGCAAGATCGGACCAGAGAAGGCATTGGTTACGGAACAGCTATATATCCACGCAAAGTGTATGGTCGTAGACGACAGGATCGCCATCATCGGGAGCGCGAATATCAATGAGCGGTCTATGCTTGGAAACAGAGACAGTGAGGTTGCTGCGATTGTTAGAGATACAGATACCATTATGAGCACGATGGCGGGGCAACCGTATCGGGTTGGGAGATTCCCGCATACGTTGCGGTTGAGGCTCATGAGGGAGCATCTCGGGATGGATGTGGATGAGATCATGGCGAAAGAGCAGATGGAGGCGGAGATCCAGCAGATGACGGAGGACGAGAAGTGGCTTGCAGAGCACGGGATTGATGGGGGGAGTGTAAGGAGTGGCGAAGAGGGCGGGACTGCAGAGTATGTGCAGGAGGCAAAAGCGGATGCGAGAGCGGCTCAAGCACAGCAGACCAGTTTACCGGGATTGACGAAGAGTAATATGACCTTGAAAGAAGAGGCGGTTCTTAGGAGCGATGAACTAAGGAGTTTTAATCATGATGTGGACTGGGAGCAGGGGAATAACCCGAATATTAAGACGAGGAAGAAGGAGACTACAGATAATAGGATTCATGGGAACGAGGCGCATCTTAAGGATCTTAAGGGACATGGATTCGATAAGATGAAGGAGAAGGAGAACGACGAGCCACGAGAGAGGGGGAAACGGAAGATTTCTGGTGCGAGTAGGGTTGGCGTAGAGAACATATTAACTCCGGTCCAATCGCCGGTCCAACAACCACAGTCTCGGAACTTTACTAGCCCAACTCCTAGCCAGCCACAGAATTCACAGCGCACATCTAGCCGCGGCTCGTCCTCGGGTGGACTCGGAAATGCTTCTCTTCCACCTCCTCCGGAACCGGGAAGGATGAATTCGACCGAACTCGGTCTACCACAGCTGTCACAGCTCCCACCACTTCCGGTTACGAGTGATCAGGATATCGGTGGTCCTTGCCTTGTAACCCATCCCAACGGCCCGGAAACTGACACTAATATACCGGAGCTTGGTGATGTTAGTATGCCCGTTGTCACGCCGGACCTTTTTGAGGATCCGCTGAACGACTCTTTCTTTCTTGATATATGGCACACGTGCGCGGTAAATAATACTAAGCTATACCGACAAGTATTCCGATGTATGCCCGATAACGAAGTCAAGACTTGGGCAGCTTATAAAGAATATGCAGCCTACGGCGAGCGTTTTGCGCAGAGCATGGGTATGGGAAAGAGCAAGATGCGGACACAACAAGAAGCATGCGGAAAGACTGGTCCACCAGGAAGCGACGTTATGCCTTTTGGTGAAAAACTCGGAGAGAAGGTTGCAGGTGATCTCGGAATCAACCTCAAAGGCGATAACAGGAATCTCGCACAGGGCAATGTCAAAGATTGGACTACGCCGCACGTAAACGGTCCCGAGGAGCATGATAGGGTTCGCAGGGATGATCCGAGCAATGAGAGGATTGAGTTCCACCCACCGCAGCACGTGGCGGATGAGTACATCGGGAACCGGCCGCGCAGTACTTCCCATGCCTCGAGTCGGCTCAATACTGCGGTTACCACCGCGACCACAAGCACGGCGGGAGGAGGCGCTGGAAGCAGTTGCTCGAGAGACTCGGGAGGCAAGCAGGATCCGAACTTACTGCATAGTGGAGGTGCGGCCAATGTGACGTATAGCAGCAATACAAACCTGAATGGGGGGATTGGGAGCACAAGGAGACGGAGAAGGGGTACGACGAGAAGTAGCAGAAGGGATTTCAATGCGAGTGAACCGTTGTTGGAAAGGGAGGTCGCGGAGAAGTTGTTGGATATGACACAGGGACATCTAGTGGTTTGGCCTTATGATTGGTATGTTTTTTTTGTTTTTTTTATGTGGATTTTGGGGTAGTGGGGACTAATTTGGTTGTTATAGGCTTGTGAGAGAAGAGGAAGGCGGAAATTGGCTGTATAGTATTGATCAGTTGGCGCCGATTGAAATTTAGTAAGTACAGTTCGATCTAGTGAGTGTTTTAATGGAGGAAGAAACTAACAGTATTATAGTGATTAAACAAAATACCCCGGCTATATATTCCACCAACCGATTAGCTGACATCTCTCCTTTTATGTTTTCCTTTTTTTCAGGTTTCTTATGTGAGGGTCATCATTTTTGGCGATTCTGTTTGTCACTAGTCACTTATCTCTTTTATTATTGGGTTCAAATCAAAATTTGTGTTTGTGGGAATTGCATCTGCTGTTTTGTTGTTTTGTTATTTACTTGCATGAATCGCTTAAGGGAGGAAGGGGTTTTTTACTATTTGTATTGTGGTTTATTTGTTTCTTTCTAGATATTTTTCTATACTGCTTTTGTAGTTCTTTTTTCTTTTTTCTTTTGCTATTTAACTACGTTACGTACCTAGCTATTACTCTTAGTTTCCTTTCTTAGGGGGCGGTTGATGTCATTAAGAGAATTATATTTTGGGGGGCGGTGGCGTGATTTCGTGGGCATACAACTACATCATGTAGTTTTTCTATAAACATGATGAGTTGGTGGCTTGAAAAAGTTTATTATCGTACGGGGGATCTTGGCTGGAGTCCTTGAAGATATATATTGGCTAGGTAGTAGTTGAAAGCCTGCGTCAATCGAATTGGCTGGGGGCCGAGGTCGTAAATTCTTGGAGTGTTTGAAATAATAGTTCTTCCTTGTTTATCCATGTTTATTCTAAACGGCTCAGAGATTTGTGTTGTAGTATTGGGGCGTAGGGAGGAATAGAGGACTCGATTGCTTGTATTGCTTATGCTTGAGGTGGGCATACGGCCCCTATCTAAATAGCTCTTTGGGTGCCCGAGTACCCGTGTGTTCGGGTACTTGTCTCTCAATCATTTCCGGCTCCGAAGCCACACCCGTGGAGGCACCCCGTATTAGGAAGCTTCTCCAACAATTTGACTGCCTAGCAGCATTGGGTGATATCACATGACGAAGCTTTCTATCCTATTCCATTCTAGCTTGCAGTAGCGCCAGTTGGATCTCACAAGTTTCTTCGCAACATCCACTTCCTCCTCTTCCTTCACTCAGACCTAAATCCAAACTCATCCCCAATATTTCATCGACCAAAACGAACGGTACGCTCTCCTTTGCTCTTTATCTACCACTTCTTTCCAGATAGCGATCCTGAGATTCTGCTCTTTACTTCACCTATGGGAGCCTCAGGACGCTGACTGTTGTAAACTAGCGATGAGATATTGATGGTGAACCTGAAAGCTCAGAACGATTCTATACGACATTCCCAAGAGCTAACTTTAGGCTAGAACAAGAAATATCCGGGTCGTTTTAATACCTGAGCACGAGTATGGTTATGTAAGACTAAACCTGGGGCAAAATACGGAGGGAACAGTACGAGATTGAAAGAATCATTGAAAAATTAGTTAATATACTAGCATGCACAACGAGGGCGCATCACAACCTGTCACTCTAGATTTATACTTTGATTACATAGCTATCGATCGGCGGGTGAGCGGAATTGTCCTGGTACGCCCTCGGGTAAGGGATCGGTACGGTTTTCGTTACAAATATGTACTACAAATGCAGCTACCCGGTGTCCCATTAGTCAAACTATGGGTATGAAGAGTGTTTATCTAGGCAGAAAATTCTTCGTAATGTGGGGTATTAGAGATGGCCATTATGCAGGGATCTCGTATGCAAGTTCCCCCACTTTTAGGGCACAACCAACCGCAACTCCAGCCCCTCCCGAGGCAATTCCTCTCCAGATGGTATACTGCAGTTCCGAGATACACCAAATCCAGTTTCTCGTGAAATTGAAATTCGAGTCATCTCCCCTTCTTCTCGATTTTGGATAGCCTGCAATTCAATAATCGACCTTTAATTGAAATTTCTGCAAGATGGCATCCTCCGATACCCATCTCCGTTCGCCATATTCCCTTTTCTCCTCCCGTCGCTCAGTTGTGCATAGCGCCAATGGCATCGTCGCTTGCAGTCAACCACTCGCTGCTCAAGCTGGCCTCAAGGTTCTCCGCGATGGAGGCAACGCTGCAGTGAGTGATATTCTGTGACTACTCAATTGGACCTCTTGCTAACACTCATCCTCGTAGGATGCAGCCGTCGCAGTCGGTACATCTCCAATATAGTTCTACTTATAAACCTACTCTAAAACCGAACTTCTACAGCCGCCTGCTTAAACGTCACTGAGCCCACATCGACCGGGATTGGTGGCGATGCTTTTTGTCTTTTCTACGATGCCAAAACACGTACAATCCGCGCTCTCAACGGTTCTGGACGCTCCCCATCTGCACTATCGTTGTCCCAAGTCCGTGCTGACGTCGGCGCTGATGAATGGCGAATCCCTATGACGCACATCCACGCTGTGACTGTTCCTGGTGCTGCCGCAGCCTGGTGCGACGTTGTAGAGAAATTTGGTAGTGGGAAGCTGGGGATGAAGGAGGTATTAGCTGATGCTATTAGGCTTGCGGAGGACGGGCACCCTGTGTCTCAGTTTTCATCAATGTTCTGGTGCGAGGACGAGCAGCATCTTCGAGACTCGAGCCCGAATTTTGCGGAGCTGCTGAAGAATGGCGAGAGGCCGCCGAACGAGGGGGAGATTATAAAGATTCCTGGGCTGGCAAAAACGTTTCGTGAGCTTGTTGAAAAAGGAAAGAACGGGTTTTATGAAGGGTGGGTTGCAGAGGCGATTGTTGAAGTGGTAAAAGCTCGTGGTGGGGCGTTATCGTTAGAAGATCTGAAACGACATGGTGAGTCTGGGAGCGAGGAGGTGGAGCCAATATGTATGGAATATGATGGGTATAAGCTATGGGAGTGTAGCCCAAATGGACAAGGCTTGGTGGCGTTGATGACGCTGGGGATATTAGAGTCATTGGAAAAGAAAGGGGTGATTCCGAAATTAGGAAGCAAGGAGGGATATAAGCATAACTCAGCAGAGTGGGTCAAGTTTGAATTACTATGAAATTATAACTAATTCTGGCCTAGATACCTCCATGCGCTTATCGAAAGCTTAAGGATTGCATTCGCAGACGGAACATGGTGGATTGCAGATCCTAATGTCGAAGAAGTCCCCATTCAAGGACTGTTAAATAATGTATTATCCATCACATTTCATCACATTTCATCACAAATCCTAACTTTACAGGACTACCTTGCCTCCCGCTCTGAATCTTTCGATCTCAATAAAACCAATAACCAACTCAAGCATGGTTCCCCTGCTTTCAACTCCTGCGACACAGTCTACTTCTCCGTGACCGACAAAGACGGTAATGGCTGCTCCTTCATCAACTCCATCTACGGCGGCTTCGGCTCCGGCGTCATACCCAAGAACACTGGTTTCGTTCTCCAAAATCGTGGCAGCGGGTTTGCACTCGCCGAAGATCATCCCAACAGGTTTGCGCCCGGGAAAAGGCCATATCATACCATCATCCCGGCCCTCATTACAGAACCCGACCCATCATGGTCTGGGTCGGGAAAAAGAAATGGTAAAGGGGTTGAATTGGATAAAGAAAGACTTCACACGGTTTTTGGAGTCATGGGTGGTTTTATGCAACCCCAGGGCCATGTGCAGGTGTTTTTGAATATGCTAGCGTTTGGGATGGGCCCGCAGGAAGCGCTGGATGCGCCGAGGATCTCTGTGAGTTTCTTATCCCTCCAGACGTAAGAGGGGGAAGAAAGAGAGGTGTGGTAAGGGGGTGCTGATTGTTCGTGCAGATCGGTCGTAACTACAACCCCCGAGTAGCAGGTGTAAGTCTCGAAGAAGGGATCACAGAGGAAACAGCAGAAGAACTCAAGCAGAAAGGTCACACGGTCAGGATTGTGAAGGGTTATGAGAGGGTTATGTTTGGAAGGGGGCAAGTTATTAGGGTACGTCATTATCCAAGCTCTAGTACTGGCAACGGAGCACTGATGAGTTATATAATAGGTGAATTATGACGAAAAAGATGGCGGTAAGAGAGTTTATAGTGCGGGCAGCGACCAGAGAGGTGATTGTCAAGCTGTGGGTTATTGAACCTGAAAGACTACTTGTGGTTAGGGGGTTTATTGCGTCTTTGGTTGGTTTAATAGTGCAGAGACAATGAGTAGGAATGTTATTTCATAATCCGAGCTATGGGGGAGTATGTCCAGAAATAGTAAGGGAATTTATTCCCTCAAGTGATTTGTGCTTACTCATCTAGTTTGGATATGGGAAACCTTAAGCGTCTACTGAATTTAATTAAAGGAGTAGTTGTTGGACAGAAGTGGATGGCTGTGGGAATGGAGGGCCTCGTAGTGGAGGACGAAGGCAATTTAGAAGCTAGATCAAACCATTTGAGCTTGATGGGAATACAAGAAAAAAATATTCAATTGCTATCTGGACAACTAAATTTACTCCATGAGAAGTCACTCGAAAATAAAGGACATTGAAACAAGAAAAACAGAGAATTTGTGTTCACCACGTGAGGCAAAGGCAGCGACTGAGGATAAAACTACCCTCCCTCCGAACAGTTGAAAAGAGATTTTAAAGGAAAAGCGTAGAGGGAGATAATCCAAAACACGGCTACATATATAAGGGTGAGAGTACGTGGTGACATTATTCTGCATAGATTGAATCTGCCTTCGACCTATACAAATTCGCTTCTAGCCGTTAGTCGCTCTAAATAGACAAAATTGAAAACGCCAACAAATCAGGGACTGAATTACCAGCTTTCCTTAGCTCTACTGCCTTAGCCCAAACCGAACCAGTAGTCATCCTCCTCAACCTCGATATCCACAACATCAGTCGCCACGTCTTCTGGCAGCTGTTTTTTGTATCCTGGCCACTGGCAAACCCAAACGCCAGTCTTTTCGCCTGAATCTATTACAACTCCAAGGTTGTAATTGTAGCCAGATGGAAAATCTATCGTATCGCCCCCGACGATCATACCTTTACCAGCAACGCTCCACGGCCTAGTAATAAGGAACGTGATCGTGTTCGACTCGGGGTCTACCGCGTACACGCAAGTATCGCGTTTTCCCTCAATATTTATGGAGGCTCGAAGAATTTGGCACTCGTCCACGGTTCTGGTAGTCAGTTCGAGAGGGATCTGGGTAGATTGGAAAGGGACTTGTATTTCGACTGAATGAGAATCTGGCATATGGCCAAGGTAGCTGTCGAATCCAAGGGAATTTTGCGAGGACAGACGGCCCCCTAAAGAATCACTACCAGGAAGCTCGGACAAACGACCAGGGTATCTGTCCCTAGGAAGTTTTCGCAGGCGGAGACGACCCTTTAAAAGACCACTGCTAGGAAGTTTGGATTCGTCGGGTGCCTTGATGTCACCCGAATTTATTGCTGTAAAGCGAGTTCCGTGCAAAACTGTATGATCGGATTCGTCCAACTCCGCCGGGCAATGTGCAACCTTCGAGTCCTTTGAACTATCTGAATCATCATCTTTATAGAGGTCTTCTGTGGCCGAGTCGTCCACGAAAGCGCTTAAGTTACTTGAATCTGCTGATGGATACGAGTAATCTTCGGCATCATTGCTCGTAGCGTAGTGCGGATTATTTGTTGGGTAGAAGTCAAAAGTTCGCATGTTACTTGGTAAATGATTTGTGAAAGGTACATTTCCCGGCAAGTACAGTTCATCCATGAACGACAGATTGTCCCGAGTGTCGCCTACGTTATGTGAATCCTCAGCTGCAGGGGTGTCCGTACGAGGCACACTCGAGGAAACTTTCGTTGTATTTTGGCCCATCTGAAGGGTAGAAGTATCAGCTATCTTAACCAATACAGTCTTTCATAAATCGGCTTTAACACTCACCGTTGTAGTTTTTGGTAGTTGAACTTCGGGGACATGAGGATCCATTGATGGTTATTGATAGTTATTGAGCGGAGCTGTCTGGTCATCAAAAAAATAATTTTAGACTATGAGAAAAATTTTCAGTTATGTGTCCTTTCTATAAAGCTATGTAGTTTGAATTATGTTTTGTACAAGTAGTTTTAAAATCTGCTAGATTGGTTTGGAGTAGAATAGTCACGACTCGATCACAGCACACCCGAGCGGTTTTATCTTGATGACAGCGGTTGCCTCTAGTATGGATAGGTTTTGAATCAAAATATGAACTCAATGATCAATAAATAGATAGCTTATAAGTAATTTACTAGTTTAATAACTACAGTGGAATGGTCTCGAGTGGTAGTGGTGTTGGTGGTTGAGCGGGTGCCGTTGTGGGTACAAGTTTCGCAAAAAACATGCACTAGTATAACGCGTGAAAGGATAGCCTACTAGAAAGTACGTGTGACGATTCGTGTACACGCGGCCAAGTTGAAATAATGCTTGGCGTAAAACGCTTTTGTTTTCGAGGTCGGTGGTTCAAATACCGCTCGCTCTTTTTTCTTTTTCCATTATTAACACGTTACCTATTGTTTTGAAGTTATTCATCCGGCTGGATTTAAATTTTTTTTTTGCTTCGGCAAGCCATACCAGAAATCTACAAAAATTTCTCTGTGGTAACGTTGAGCATAAAATTACGGGTTATTCTGCACGCACGCAGCAGTTAGTTGATAGTCTAGAGCTCGAGGTGGGACTGCTATCACTTTTGAGGTGCCTGCGTGCGGGATAATGTACAAGTAGCAATATATCCCAACATGCGAATAAACGCTAAGCTTTGCTTGAATGACATGCATCGATCGGGTATTAGGTTTCGTTCGGACAGCTGTACTATTAGTCATAGTATATCACTCGCGATTGTCCTACACTCCGCAGAGAGTATAGACCTTTTCATTATTTCATATAAGTATATCGGCTAAATAACTCCAATCCCTAAGTTTATTTATATATAATTAGGCCTACCGATGAGAGTTAAAATAAGGATCCGTGGATTTGAGACTTAGTCTGCAACGAATTTATTGCGAATTAACTGCGAGAAGCATATTCTTATGTGCTTCAAAGTACCAAAATTAATAGATATTAGTAAAAATAGAGTTTCATTAACCTTAGCTATACGACAGTTGTTGGGGTTCGTAGTTACATCGACAATACCCCAAGTGATAAAGGAAAACTGAAGAGGAACCCGATTAGCATTGCATATAATCTCTCAGATACATGTAGAGATTGAATTAATGTAATATCTAACTGGCTAGCAAGCTCATCCTCCAAAATTTAGCCAATGATATATCTTAGAAAACATAATGCAGTGATAAGAACGCGAACAAGGCGATTATGATTGGATTCATGATAGTGGCGTTAATAGCTGGTGTATGTGATAATAGGCTATTTGAGTTAAAGGAAGTTTGCAACTAAACCTAACAGCGTAATTTTTATCATTCCAACATGTGTCCCCCCTCCACTTCATTCAGGGAACTTGAACTTGATTATCACTAGCAAAGTTCTAGTGCAAGGATGGATCTGAAGACCTCCTTTGCTAATTGTAAGACTAAGAGGTACAGTGAGAATAGTATCAGTTGATGTGATCTCCTTTGCATAATCGAAGATACAAGTATTTGTTAGGGAAGTGTTTTCCTAATTCATGTGTTGGTGCTGCAGGACCCAAGCCTCAGAAGCAGTGGCAGCCACCCTTGCAGTTTTTACTTATTCTTCCCTAGGATCTAGCTATAGCTATTATACGAGTAGGATAGCTATCTTTATCTACGGTAGGCCACGACCATGATGCTTCAAGGCGCTGAAATTGTCATGGCACTGTAGTTACTCGCATTCTTTACAACTCTACCAGCGGTGATTATAGTATTCGCCCATTAGATAGTGTACCGCAGTCGATGTTAAAATTCAGCCGGAGAATGTTCATGGTATATAGTTTTTCTAGTGGCGTCACGGTGAAATCGCTGTGGCAAAACAGCCTGCAAAAGAATACCTTTGCGGGGCAAACACAATTGTGATGTAAAATACACACACGCGACCATACGAACATTTGAAATACGACCGAGCGGTTGGTCACACACAACACAGTATAGCAGCCCAAGTACACCAAGTTATGTGCGCTTATGTGTAATTTTCTCCTCATGCGCATTGAATCACAACCGAAAATTCACATTATTCGGCGAAGAGAAGCGAACTATTCGTATGGATCACTGATCAAGATTTTATTCACTGTGGCTTTTCAACGTGTCACAAAACACTATTGTTTAGTATACTCGGTACTCGGGTACGATGGCGCATTACAAAAGCAAATTACTCCACTTAGGTCATTGTTGTAGCAAACCTGTCAACGCTTGTCGGAGTTTTGGTCTTCAGTTAGTAGTGCGAGTGATGTGGCATGAGGCTGAAATTTTTAGGTGCTAGTTAGCGATGACCGGCTATATGGGGGTACGGAAGACAGAAATTAACTTTTATTCTACTTTTACTGCTATCGAGGAATGGAAATACATACGGAAAAACTATTGTGTTACAATGCCAAAAGCGCAAAATCAATTGTATATGCTAGTGAATTATTTTTTTTCTGTTGAACCGTACATGCAGTTTCATTGTTTTAAATACATGTAGGTACAATGTATACGCTAGTGAGTGCGCCTACGATATATATACGACATAGATTGAGCAAGCAATACCCGCCAAGTGGGCAAAAGTAGGCGATAAGAAGTAAATTATAAGAGCAGACATACATGTATATTCCAACCTAATCGTGAACACTACGATTGGCATAGCTAAGCTAGGAAGAACCTTTAGAGAAACAGGGCACGATTGATCCAACGATCCCGTCCACAGTCAGTACCGGTCTATTATATATCGTGATGGCTCCAGATCTGACTAGCTTCAGGAATTTGGAATTATACCAAGAAGTTAAACCCTAACACATACAGGTCACTTGTATAATAATAGTGACCGGCCGATCTGGCATGAGTCAATTTTAGAAGGGAATCAGTGTAAATTGGAGTAACAGCTGATCATTAATAAATATAAATAATTAAATTAAGAATCTAGGCTCAAAGAAAAGCTCCAATCTCGTTTATATTAATTGCAGTGCACACTTGCTAGATTTAAAGGGTTATAAAGCTTCTAGAAGATGATGTGCAGTGTGAACTTTATGAAAGAGAATCCAGTAGAATTCTCGGCATTATCTGGCTTTAGTGTGCCCGAAGATCATAATCTCAAACCAGAATAAGATTAAAGGATAAAGGACACTGACGTATACGTAATTATAGCCAGAAAACGAAGCGATAGGTAGCTCCGGTCGTCCGAGATTTTGGTTGAGCACTTTTGTTGAGATTCTCACATATCTTGGCCAAAACAAATGTGCAATTTTAGAGAAGCACGAGGAGTATCGATGACTCACTCTATGAATAAGGGAAGTTGCGCTTAGGTTCTGAATGCTGCTGGTAAATATTTTCCTCGATCATGCTAGTATACTAGTACTCACAGTGGATTGGTACCACGTTGTTTTGTGCCTAGCGTGCTGCTTGGGATATGGAGAAGCTCTCCACACTTGTAACAAAAGATAGTGAATAGTGCTATACCACAATCAACTGGGAGTGGAAAATGTTGAGGATTTCACCTAACAAATGCACGGCAGCTACATCTCCGATCGGCTAGGTAACTGGGTCGCCGACACATAATCGGCCTTTACAACATTCTTCAGCGGCTTGTGTGAAATGTTTGAGTGCTCGCATTGTAATTTTATTGGACTGGAGATAGGTTGAACAGTTAACTAGATCTAACAGAATTCGAAGATCTAGGAGTAGAAAGGGTAAGCGTGGGCAATAAATGCAAAAAAATAATAGCGCTAGATCTTTATAGTAACACGAATCTCTTAGTCCGAAACATCTAGATGTAGTTAATAGAGGAGGCTACAAGTCCAAGAGGCTTGGTACTTGCTTTTAAGTTCTCAACGCAGAATCACAAAAAACGGCGAGGTGGCTTAAGAATAGTAGATGTTAAAGTAGGTATAAAGGAAAGAAACTATAGCGTGGCGTATGCAGACCAGTATTTGTGCCTAAGTCGCGTGCAGTCTCGTTCAAAAGTTCATGCTGCCTCGTCCCTGTTGGTTGATCTGGTGAAATCTGCTCAAATCCCACCCAGTTGGATGGGGCGCATCTGTTCGGTTAGCTCACGCACATATGCAAGGCCCGTGCCCACGCGGCAAAAAAACTTGGTGTCGAATTACGTATCGTGTCTCAACGCTTAATAGAACTTCAAGTTCAGCTTGCTGATCTACTAGGTACTAACCTTCCTCTGGGCTCGACTTGTAGTTGGCAATATGATCCGACAGCAATCCCTACCAGCGCCCCCAGAATCCATCAGATTCGGTCAGATGCTGGAATTATGTTGAGGTTCGTGGTACGTGATAAGATATGGATACACAATGAGGGTTAGCCCTGGTTTCTAGCTAAACTTAACAAATTTTCCAAGTCCAACATCTCGCAAATTCTCCTCAGTCGTACTGGCCTTTTTTCTACGGAGGACTAGGACCCACACCCGAAGCCGCGAGACCTAGAGAAGTAGTACCGTATCCTGCGCAACGGCGAGATTGCGGTGATGCGAGAACTAAGCCCAGCCCTGTGGAGACTTTCCTCACTTACACCAAATCTTGTCTATATCTGGTTCAATTTCTCGCTTCGCCTCGGTCTCGCCGTTGCGCAGGATACGGTAGCTATGCAAAACAAAAAGCCTTTGGTGGGAACGAGGAAGCTTGCAGTCGAATTTTCAACTGAACGTTTGTTGAGTCGACGAATCGGAGGGGCAATCCTTGCTTGGAAAAAAAAAAGCGCCCCTCCCAGAAATAATGCCGGTAGAAGCTGCACGTCTACGGATATTAACTTGGACCGCCACCACGTTTCGACGTCTACTGTTTTGTAGGGAAGCGATGCCTCTTTTGCCAGAAGAAAGCTAGGATGTCTTCTGGGATCAACTCAACGAAGCCATTTGCATGGTTACAGTTAGTCGAATGGGATTCTGTCTGCAGATTAAACGGGCCTCCCGCCTAGGTTCCCGCTTGTGACCGCGCCAGGAAAACATTTGAAGTGGAGGGTTTTCCAATAGGGCTGCCGGAGAAACCATAAATTCAGAGCGCGCTCGCCAGCCTTTTAGTTCCTTCGAACAATTCCAACTCAATAGAAAAATACCCAAGCTGAGAAGATGAGCTCCACAGCAGCAGAAGGTCCTGCCAAGGGCCATGCAATCGATACCTACAAAGAAGCTGGACTTGACTCCCCAGTAGTCAGCAGCGAGCGTGACATGGCCGAGGATAGAGAAATGGGGGAAGAGGCCGCCCACGATGCGAGGGTTGAAAAGATTTACAAGTAAGTACTTGCCTGAAGGGAAGATGGGTAGGGAGTGCTGGAAGTTTTAACTCAAGGTCTCCAACTACAGGAAACTCGACCGCCGAATAATACCAGGTATGCTTCGCACAAGTTCTTAAATTGAAAGAATCGTAGATTAATCTCAAGCATAGCTTTCTGGGTTTTGTATTTCATTTGCGCCGCTATCCGTTCTAATGTCGGCCTCTCGCTCACCATGAACTCTTCAACTGGCGACTCGTTGTCACAAAAGCTTAAACTTACCCCTCACCAAATCAGTACCGGACTGGCTCTGTTTTACGTATGCTATGTTCTGTTCGACGTGCCTGCGAACCTCATTATGACAAAATTGAGTCCGCATGTTTGGATGTCGCGAATCGTCCTTTGCGTTGGAATTGTCGGCTGTTGTCACGCGGCACTGAATGCTGAGTGGAACTTCTAGTATGTTTTCGATTCTTCAATGGAAAAAGTAGAACACCTGTCCCTAATTAGCGATTTTTGTAGTCTCCTACGGCTTCTCCTTGGAATTGTTATCGCTGGTATGTGGCCTGGGATGGCTTACTACCTCACGCTCTTCTATCCGCCATCCCGCACTGGAAAGCGCATAGGCCAATATTACACAGCAGCTCAAGTTTCGGCTTCTGTCGTTGGTCTCGTCAGTGCTGGGTTTCAAAAGATGAATGGAAGGGGAGGCCTGACAGGTTACGAATGGATGTTTCTCATTTATGGACTCTGCGCCGTGGTTGACGGTTTCCTCATCCTCTGGTGGCTTCCGGGCCGTCCTGTAGCACCCGGAACGGAAGTTAAGCAATCTGGATGGCAAAGATTCCTTCCCATGCCAAAACCAGCCCTAACAGGAGAGGACGCAAAGATTCATTACAACGAGTTAACGAGAGTCTATACCCCTAAACCATGGACTCTTCGTGATCTTGGGAATATCTTGATGGACTGGCGTTTGTGGCCGTTGACAATCATGTACTTTGGGGTTGTCGGTGTTGGGATTGGCGTTCAGAACTTCGGAACCCTCATTATTAGGGCTATCAATCCGGAACTGTCGAGCATTGACCTTTCGCTGCTCTTTGCTCCTATTTGGGTCTGCGATTTGATTGCAATTCTGTTGGTCACACCGATCAGTGATCGATTTAATCGTCACCGTGCAATTTTCTTTGCGATCCCAGCGTGTGTCCAGATTTCGGGTTTGCTCGTTACAACATACGCCACCAATCCTTGGGGGAGGTATTTTGGCTTGCTCATGATTGGATTTGGCTTGGGGCCAACAGTACCAATTTGCATGACTTGGACGAGGTAAGCTCTCTAGGAGACCTGCGGGGGCTGCAATTGCTAATACTCCCCAGTGAAATTTTCCAGCCCCGTCATGGTGAAGTGGGTGTTGCAGCAGCATCAGCTCTTGTTTCTGGACTTGGGAACTTGGGTTCTGTTACTACAGTAATTAGACACCATCTAGTGTACTTTATTACTGTTTCAACCAGCTGACTTGTCCTATCTGTAGACTTACGCTCTTTACACTGGTTGGGCTTCCGACAACAAGCCGGGACCTAAGCAGTACAGAAAGTCGAACTTGGTGATGATCGGGATCCTGTGCATCAGCATCCTTTCCGCTATCAGCATGGGCTTCTTGGTAAAAATTATTGATGGAAAAAAGAAGCCTGAGGAGGTACCGAACCTTGTGCTCGATGGTGCAGCAAGGAGGGAGAGAAGTGGACAGAGAGGACTTGCTGGTATCGGGAAGGGGAGAGGGAAGAAATAAGAAACGAATATATTTAAGAACTGTCTCAATAGACTTTTTGTATGAGATTGTCTAGGTCGGATGACCACACATGTAATGTGGGGGGGGATACAAATAGAGCCCCGTGTCGGCATATGTATAGGGCGGTTAGGTGCCCATATTAATGCCAAATAAGGGATTCAATTGAAATATTTCCGAATGAATCTATGTCGAATTATTTAACTACCTGTAAGTACGGGGATTTTTGAATATTTTTCGGGTTAGGGTCGTAAGTAGGAAGCTACGCGTAGGGGCTTAACATTTTTTGTTTCGTTACATACATGTATCCATTGTCTCTCCAAGAGTAACTTTTCGTGGTCGTTACGAGATCCTGTATCTTTTCTACTTAAGGTTTCCAAGCGTGGGGCGTTAGGGGTGGGTGCATGTGGACTCCGGGTTACACTAGCAACTTTCTCGGAAGTAATGGGAAAAGCGGTATTTGAAAAGACTGCAGATTTTTGATTGAATTACTACACTAAAGTGAAGAGACGTACATGTAGTATACTCTATTTACTATAACCTAAACCCCGTATGCATCTCCCAAATCAATATTAATGAAACATGAGAACGATGTTTTACCTTACCTCTAGGAAAAAAAGGCGTGTCCACTGTACAAACCCGCTTCATAAGACTATACAAGAATCTTCAACCGTCATATACAGATATAACAAAGGAGAAGGAGATAAAAAGTGAACGAAAATAGAAAGAAAAAGCCACACCAGGAACAAGAAAGCAATATACTATGCCAAAAATAAAAAAGTAAAAAGTCAAGAAAACACCAATAAACAAAAGGAATATACAAGAATACCCTAAAAATGAAACCAGAAGGGATGGGAAGCAAAATGCCCCTCCACCAAGTGATAAAATAGTTGAATCAAATGTAATAACCAAGCCTAATCGTTTTGCTATCTTCCTTCTAAGCGTCGCGTTTCTTAAAAACATTTCGCAGCACAACCATGTATCTTTCCTGCTTAGGACAAGATAGCCTGGGTGATTGTTATCTCTACCGTCGTTCATTCGTGTCTGGTGAATTTATATATCCATTATTGGTTGGTGTTATAACTCTTTAGTGATGATGGAAGCGGTGGGAGATGGTGGTTATGGTGATCCAAGCTAAAAGTGTGGAAAGTAGCAAAATTGTTGAGGATCGTATTTCGCGTCTTGATGCCGAGTTAGTGTAGCCTTATGAGATAGGCATTCGTCCCCTAATATTCCATTTCCCCGCTCGTCGGCCAACCTGGTGTCCCTGCACCTCCTGGTTCCCTCCCACCACCGTTACCGCCGCCTCCACGTCGTCTCCCACCTCCACCTCCACCTCCACCTCCACCGCCTCCATTGCTTCCGGATGCTTTCTCATGGACGAATCGGCAATTGTCGCCATTCTTACAGTTGCCCTTTTGGTAAAAGATGCATGGGACGTTGCCCTGCTTGGCTGCTTTCTTATCCTATAATTGGCACAAACTTTAATCAGAAACAGCTCAGATGTAATTCGCACTTTTGGAGGGCGCATGGCTTCTCTCTTCATTTATTATAGCTTGGGTAGGTGCAGTGTGGGAAGAATGACATAGGAAACCCTCAACCAAAAGGAAATAATTTGGCTCGCGCTAAAAACTTCGCGAGACCGAATTTAATTTCTTGGTTATTTCTTTGCGAGCCAACCTGAAGACATGTAGTGATAACATGGAATTTGCTTCCAAGTAATATCCCACACTACCACATTCTTCATGTCCTCGCTTCCTTCTCTTCTCCAAATCTTTTGCAAGCAACGGCTTTGGCACGCTAGTGCCGGAAGCCAGCTCAACACATCCAACCATGAAGGTTGATGACATGGCTCAACATTAATTTACAAAAAAAAGCTGGCTAGAAGTGGTTTAAAGAAGAGCGCTCACAACTATAATGACTGGGGTTGTCTATTACAGAAAACACCCTATAAAGAGGAAGGGTTGAGGTATTTGGTAGAAAATTTAAGGGTATATGGAGAGAGAAATGCAACGAATGGCATAAAAGAGGCAAGAAAATATGCAACAAAAAAGTAGGTCGACATGCACGGATAGGGCTAGTAATATACCTTTTTATGTTTTCCACCCCATCCTCCACCACGGGCGCCTCCAGTATTCCCTCCGCTTCTGCCTCCGCTAGTTGGTTGCTCTACTTCAATATTTCTTTCATCCCATACCCCTCCTTTTTCCTTCGTTTCTCTTCGAATATCGGCAACACTTCTGCCCTCCTTTTCTTTCTCGCCATCGCGCAACGCGCGACCAAACTCATCGGTCCCGCCATTTCCGTTCCATCCAGATTGGTTAGCATTAACATTGTTGCCAGAATTGCTACCAAAAGCCTGTTGAACCTGAGACTCATATGACCATCCTTTCTGAGCGGCAGTTGCCTCATATCCAGTTGGAGCCGGGGGAGGAGGCTGGCCATAGGAGGTAAGTGCAGGAAGTAAAGGAATTCTAAATTGGGCCAATGCATTGCCAAGAGCAGCGTTTTGTGCTTGAGTTGTTGGATTTTGCTGGACTAAGTTCTGTAAAAGGTTATTACTAGCCTGCTGCTGCTGCTGAGTTTGCTGCTGACTAGGGTTGACTCCTCCTAAGGCAGCAAGGATTGAGCTAATGTCAGGTGTACTCTGCTGTACTGGCTGTTGTTGAATCTGCGGCTGAGGCTGCTGTACGAATTGCGGTTGTTGAGGAGTCTGTTGAGCCTGTGCTGCGACTTGCCTAGTAATTGCCTGGAGTGAAGCCATAAAGTCATTAGTAACAGCTGGGGCTTGCTGGGGTTGCGGTTGTTGCTGGAATGTTGAAAGAAGAGCTGATAAGTCGGCTGTGACGACCGGCTGTTGAGGTAGAACTGTTTGAAATAAGCTGGCAGGAGGCTGTAAAAAGTCAGCACACGATTCTATTCACATGATAGCTGTAAAAAGTGAGGATAGTACGTACTTTGATGTTATCCGGTAATGGAATAACGATCGGCTGCTTATCTGACTCCTGGGAACCATCGTTGCTCGCATCAGGCTCCTGGGGAGAGGGTGGGATGCTTTGCGACGAATTGTATAGCGCCGACAACGTTACAAGTTCCCGTTGCGACTGAATTTTTGCTTCCTCGCTAACAGGTTTTTTGTTCCCTCCGCGTTTGATGGCATGATCTGTGGAAGCAGCCTTGAATAGCTCGTGAAATTTTCCAAAATCAATACCTAGTGATTGTTAGCAACTCCGAGATAAACATAGCATAGCCAGGAAAAAGCTCAACCTCACCTTTTGGTTGATACCAATCTAATAAATCTTCTTCCTCGTCGATAAGATTCCTATTCTTGAGAGCCGCCAAAGCCTCCCTGCCTTCTTCAACATCAAAGTTTCTAGCATTACCCCATTCATGGTTTTCGTGTCCACTCCCACCACCATAGTACTCCCCTTCCGGTTCCATCCACTCAATGAGTTTAACTTTAGCTAATTCATCCCCAGTCTTCCATCTAACTGTCTTCTTCTTCTTGGTTTTCTTGTTCGGGCCAGCTTGGTCGTCGTCAGCCTCACGTTTCTTACCATCGGCATCAGGCTTTATCCCCAGAGCATTGCCCTGCTGCTGTAGCTTCAGTTGATCGAAGATACTTGTGAATGTACTTGGCTGTTGTGGTTCAGGTGCTGGTTTGGCTTCGGGGGCTCTAGAAAGAAACAGGTCACGTGATACGTTAGGGATTGACGATCTTAGTCTAAAATAGAATGCTTCCTTAGGAACAAGGCTTGGGAAAGGGAGAACAACGCACTTTGTGGGCGCTTTGACAGTAACTGGGCGATTGCCCTGTAATGATTTGAAAAAACCGGAACTGGTAGTTTTCGGCTTGGCAACAGGTGCAGCCGTGGAAGTTCCAGTACTTGTAGTCAATTTCTTCTCCAATATTGACCCATTTTTAGAAGACATGGCAGATACTCCAGTCTTTGTGCTATTAGAACTCGCCGCAGCGGTGCTCTTCCCCTCGCCGACCGCGACCTTTTTCGCTGTACCAGGCCCCACCGACCCTTTCGCATCATCATCGCTCTTTCGCTTCACACCAACATTAAGACTTCTACTGCCTTCACTCTTAACTGTTACTCCATTCTCAGTGTTCTTTTCTCGATCGCCATTAGTACGAACAGGCGCAGACGCTGTCAGCGGAGCATTCTTCTGTTTCTCAAGTTTTGCTTTGATCCTCTCCTCTTTTTCCTTCCTCGCTATAGCTGCTGATTTATCCTTTGCAGCTTTGCTTATAGCGATACACATTTCAGACACCTTTGGGTCCTTTGACTTACTCCCGATACTTGCCAATGCTCTAATCCATTTTGCTTCTTCAAGCTGTTCCTCCGTAACACGGAACTTTCTTAATAACTGTGAGAACGTGAGAAAGATGACTCATAGCTAGGGGGTATAATACATTAATTCACAACGGAAACTTACTCTAAGCAACATCAACACGGTCGGTGAAGCTCTATCTCTGTTCCATTCCGTTGTCATCCAATATCTAAGTCTGACCGTGAAAAGAATCGAACTACCCAAATGTTGAAGAATCACATCATCTCCAAATTTCAAGATAGACCAAACAACTACCTCAACCAATTTTGGTTGTTCAAGTGGCACCTCTAGCATGATATCCCATAATTTCTTTGATGCTTCACGAATATCCTCGATATCCTCGTCACAAGTGAGAGCATCATGAACAAGGTATTTTATCCTCTCAGCGGGATCATCTGGAATTTTAGGTTTTTGCGATGTCTTTGGAACACTCTTTGGAGGTGGGGGGGGTGGAGGAGGCTGAGTCTTGGCGGTGGTGGTTAACTTGGTCTTCTTTGGGGGAGGCGCAGCTGGTAAGGGCTCATTGATCAAGTTGACACTTTGCAGGGCTTCTGTTGTTTTGTTAGCACTTAAAGAATTCTATGGCTCAAGTAAATAAGAAGACGTACGGAGCATAAGCGGATCAATCCCCCCTGTTAATACAGTTATCCAAGGGCAGCCCTTCACCTTTATTGGGCTGGGTGATGGCGCTACACCGGTAGTGTTGATAGGGCGTATACTCGCAACATCTGGCTTCTGCCGTGTCCGTGTGTTAGACTGTAGTTGCTTGGTTTGCGAAGGAGTCTCCCCTAATTCAGCCCAAAGTTCTGATGGGGAAACGGTAGATTGGCTGGGGAACGAATTTCCTTCAAGCCGTGAGGGGGCGATAGTAGTCGGTTGCGATGCTGAGCTATAGTTATTGAATTGCTGTTGCTGCTGTGAAATTTGTACTTGGGAGGAGTATTGGGAGCTGAATTGCGGGAGGCTATCTTGAGAGACAAAATTTTGCCCATGAAGATGTTGGGTGGAGGGCGTGGCAACATTCCAGGGTACATCAGACGTAGCATAAGAAGAAAATTCCTGTGGGAACTGTGGGGATATAGCGAAGTCCGCCGTGCCACCTGTAGGATATATATACTGGTGATGATGTGGACTGTGATATGCGAGAGAGGACGTGAAGTCTGGTTGGGACGATGAAGCCTGATGAGCTTGTACGATACGCGCACCACTTCCCGATGTAACCATTCCGACAGGCTCACCCATTTCTGTTGTGTCCATATTTTTATTCCGCTTCTTTTGCTCTTCTTCTACTTTTCTATGGTGGTTTCTAGATGCCCTGTTGTTTGGTTTAATTTTCAGCCTCGATACTTTTGGGGGAGCTGCTTATGTTGTCCCAACCTTCAATTACGCGCTAGTGCGAAACGGGAAAGCGCACCTGCCTAATCAAAGCCTAACGCGAAGAATCACCCAATACAGCGACCGTAGCGATGCTACCTTTTCGGGATAACTTGCGACTGCTTTTGTTTGGCGCTGAGTGTGATGTGGGTAAAAAAGGAATTTTGCGACCGAGGATGAGCGAGGGAAGGCGAAAACGCTCGCGTAGATATCTTCACGGGAAGAAGAAAAGGAGTATCAAGGTAAAGAAGGTATAGTAAGAATAGAAAACGTGAATCCAGACGTGTTTCCCTCACTCTCGCTCAACCGTGGCAGTTGTTTTGGCTCTTCTCTTCGTTTTCCTCCCTGAGTGTAAAGCCTTTGACGAGCCCCGATGCTTCTTACGCACAAACACACGAAAAACTTGACCGACAAAGTGGAGAGATTCACGAAATGGATAAACTTGTGAATATCCCGCTCTTTCCTTCTTCCGCTTCTCTTTTAGCGGTGGTTAGTCGAAGTCCCCTTCTATGAGATGATGATCAAAGAGTCACGATGATGAATGATGTTGGGAAAGGAGGCGGACAAGACACGAGAGGGAGGAGAGAACACAACCAAGAGGGGAGTGAGTCGTTCTTGGCGAAAACCCGCCACAAAAGATTAGTCAGTTTCCAGAGGCGGTGAGGTCATGACGCGGTTCCGACACGCTGGTCAAATTTCAGGGGTAGCTTAATAGATCGCGACACATCTTAAGCCACGGCTCGCCAGACGAGCCGCTGCCAAGGTATATCGCAACACTGGGATATTTGGTGCCTGATGCTTGGCACCAGTCACGGGCCACTCACTTGGGATGTCTGAAAAGTCTGCAAATTACAGACACCTCCAACCTCATCATGCCTTTTTCCATCTCACCCAGTCTTGTGCTCTGCACTACCAAACCCAGGGTTTTATTTTTAAAAGCTCACCGCTGGCTTCGGTATCATGGGAGAACATTCTCATCAACAGAATACAGCGAGCCTAAAATCTCACCTCAAGACACAAGTATTTAACCCATTTGGTCATTAAAAAAAATTCGCTAATTAGCAGCCTTCTAGTTTTTATTGCCATGTCCTCAGGTGTCGATTCTTCCGTTGCTGCTGCTCTCCTCATCCGTTCGGGACATCCTCTTGAAAACCTACAGCCTTTCTATATGGCAAATTGGTCACCGTCTGCTAATCCACCGACTATTGCGCCACCACGGTTACCCTACAATAAACCTCGGTCAGCGAATTCTTCGCCACGAACGCAACACCTTCTGGGCCAAGAATTTGAAAAGTGTACAGAGAGGGAATTCAATGACGTTAAAGATATCTGCGAGGCTATGGGATTGAAAAAACCCCTATATATGAACTTCGAGAAGGAATACTGGAGTGAGGTATTTATGCCCATGATTGAAACGTTTCAATGCGGAAAAACTCCGAACCCGGATGTCGAATGCAACCGTCAAATTAAATTTGGAACGGTTGTCAAAAGACTCGAAACCGAGTTCGGAAGAGATTCCCAGAAATCCTTTAGCAGAAAAAAAAGTAAATGGTGGATGGCTACTGGTAAGAAAAATTCACTCTTCTGGGTTCATTCTTCCTTATTTTATTCAACTCTATCCTCCATCTTTCGGGAATACATTCTCACCATCAGTAGGCCATTACGCTCACGTTTTACATCATATCTCCACAAACAAATGTCACCTAATCCGTTCGCAAGATCCAAATAAAGATCAAACACTTTACCTCTCTACAATTCCCCCATCTATTTTCCCCCATCTTCTCTTCCCGCTCGGCTCCCATGGGCTCAAAAAACCTGCAGTCAAAGCTCTCGCTCGCGAACTATCCCTTCCAGGGTGGCGTTCCGGGGAACCTGAACGCCAGGAGAGTATGGGCCTCTGTTTCGTAGAGCCTGGTGGCGGAAGAGGAAGGAGTGGGTTTCGTCGGTGGCTACGAGAATACCTAGACCCAGAACCTGGGGATATTATCTCTGGACCATCTCGGCAATATCCGTCGCATAAAGAAGTTATCCATTCTGATGCTGTGCCAGAGGGGACGGTAATTGGTAAACATGAAGGACTTTGGCATGCGACCATTGGCGAAGGGAGTCGTCTCGAGTTGCCACAAGGGGACGTGCCATTTGCTGGGAAGTGGTACGTTTCTAGAAAGAACAGAGATCAAAATACTCTTGAGATGGTGAAGGGTCTGGATAATGCCAGACTATTCGGAAAGGGTATGGTTGTTGAGCAGTGGCGATGGCTAGGAGTTGATGCTGAAGCAGTTGCTCTTGGATTCAGTAATAGCAATGACAGCAGTAAGGCCATTGGCGACACAATCTGGGAAGATGGTTTAGTGGCACAATTTCGCCACCGACAGAAGCCGTTTCGAATAGCCAAAGTTGAGGTCCTTGAGAACATAATCTCTTCTGGTTCAACTGTAAAGTGCCAAACTAAAAGGCTGAAAATCCTCTTCGTTACCCCTGAGAGATCGGTAACACCCGGACAGAGCGCAGCGTTGTGGTTTGGCAGAAGATGTTTGGGTGGTGGTGTCATCGAGGACATTATTGACTTGGACTAAAAATGGTGAATATCTCCTCTTAGTTCTGATTCCTGATTTTCACCACCCCTTTTTATGATGACAAAGAGTATTTTACTCGATCAAACCCAGCTCGTCGAATAACTTCGCTCTTTTTAAGAGTTACTCAACGCTTAGAAGTTATCTTGAGATCATCTTTTGTGTCTGATTTGTGCATTTCATGTGTTTGTGTTGGATATTTTACCCCGAAAATGGAGTATCTCTTGAACAGACATAACTAACTGGGCTACTTATAGGATCAGTGCACCACTTCCTTTAGTCGAGAGTTAATCTATTCATATCCATAAGTTTAAGGCTTTCCCGGTACCCATTGTAGCAACAAGTGGCAAATGAGACAGGTAAACTATTTCCACTAGTTTTGATTTCTGATTCCTACAACTCCTTTTTTATGATGATAAAGAGTATTTTACTCGATCAAACCCAGCTCGTCGAACGGCTTCGCTCTTTTTCAGGAGTTATTCAACGCTTAGAAGCCGTCTTGAGATAATCTTTTGAGTCTGACCTATCACAAATTTATTTCTTTGAAATATTTTCCCACAATTATGTTAGGGCGGGGTTTTCTCTCCCGTCTATTTTGGATAGAAGGAGCTGACTGGGTGTGCTCGTAGAGCTTCATTCTAAAGAGCTCGATTATTACATCTTGTAACAACTGCGCTTCTTAGATGCCAGCAGGTTTATTAGTTATCGTTTGCCATTTCTCGCATCCTCTTCGTTTTCGGAGACCTTTTTTCTCAAAAAAAAACAAAAGGCAGGACAAAGAGAAATTGAATAGAAACTATTTGAATTTTCTTTAGACATTTCTTATAAGACCTTTCTAATGTTCCAATGGTATCATAAGATTTCTAGTAGGTTTTACTATATCCTAGCTTCCTTAAGCTAGGTGGTGCTCCATTCAGAAAAGCTGATCAATAGAATCTCTAGAATTAACGTATAGAGTTTTCCGAACAAATCCCGCAGTTTTTAGTGTCGGCACTGCTTGTTCCGTGTTGTCAGCGGCGCTGAAGCATGTTGATTTGAGACGATTAGAAATATTCACATGGATCAAGCCTCAGAACTTTATATAGTTCACTAGGCTTATTTTGTACACACTTGGAGCAATCACTGACCTTTCAAGTTTTTATTTCGCGTAGCTTTCTGAAGAATATGGGCGTCAGTGGCAGGGGAATTATTTATCTAAGCTAGACGCGACATTTCGATGGCTGAGGCAACAGCGCTTATGGTTACTGGCTGTGACACGGGCTCAGCTGCCTATAGTTTTGCGTTTCATCCGAGGATTGGTATGCGGCGACTAGCAGGCAAGTAATTTGGGGTCTGTTATTGTTTCAGTAACGAGGATATCGCATTATCTTTCACAAACACACCAACATACTCCCAGAACAGGCAAAGTTTTAACTAAATGAGCTAGACAGGAACACAATCTCAGAAAGTTTGATGGGCAGATTGGAGAATTTTGCCTAGTATTCATCTAATACCGCCACATGCTATCTGATTCTCCTGCCCCAATTTCTTGATATAAATTGGTGGTGGCGGAGATTCGCCATTTCCTGTAATGTACTGAATACCATCCTTGGTTATAGGGAAATTCTCCCGCTCGTCGGGAACAGGAAATATTAGTGGTTGTCATTCCAACCCCCCCCCCAAATTCAGCCTCTTGCACGCTACTGACAAGTAGTAATGCCTCCAGGCAACCAGGAAACTGTTCGGTCTGGTTTGGGGCCGTTGAAGCCCCAAAGAAGTACGAAGTCATTTTTGATCCAGTCTAGGCCGGGGCAACATACTAACAAACTAATTCTCCACTCTTTAGTCTTTCAGCCAAATCGAGTTGGCCGCATTTGTACCATGGTAACTAGTTGCTGTCACCACGGACATAGCTCGATTTTTTATTTTTATTTTTATTTTTTGCAAAGTATAATTGTGCACGATATAAATTAATCCGTTTGGAGTCCTTTACCCGGCGGAGACCTCGGTGTTCCTACTACTTTGCACAATAGCCGGGCATAGCTTACTCTTTGGGTTGGAGACCCTCGTTGCACCTAATGGGGACCGATATACTTGTGATAACAGATACGTGCGTAAACGTATTACCACATTGAGAAGCTTAGACTATCATAGTTCAATCCAAAATCTAGATACCTATGCAAATGCACATTTCGAGCTCTGGTTAGGCTCAAGCCCATAATTCCCACAATAATTTCGCTGTTGGGCAGATTACAATTTCGCTTCTTCACCCATTTTGGTCTCGAGAGCATTGCTGACAAAATTTTGACGCCGTTCGTTACCAATTCTTGGTCAAGCGAAATCAGACTACAGAAAAAGGCCTAGCTTTCATTCTTTCGCTTACTCAACCAAGATGCAAAGACGTTTCTCGATATTTGGTTTCTGGAATTCCAGCCACGTAAGGCATGCGGCGATCGCGATAGCTAGCAAGATTGTGGAATGACATGCATTCCTTTCCAGCCACCTGCTTGCTAGACGTTTGGTCGACAATTTCTATGTTACGTCTATCGCTTTCTAGGGCGTGGATCCTAGCCATTTTCTTTCCTTTTCACAAACCACCGCCGAAAACTCACTAAATGGCTGGGGCATTGGTAGTTGTTCGCAGCCTTCACGATAGCTGCTTGAATTTGCGGTAACGGAAAGTCAAGTGGTTGGCTGGTTTGCTGCACGCTACTGCAAGCTGCGCATTGAGAACGGGAACTTGAATAAGTACCTTGGTTGTTTACAAGTTTTTTCCTGGCTATCTACCATTCGTGCATTTTCACCAGATATACGAACACTTGGCTTGAGCATCTTGCATTACCAGATTTCCCGAATACTTCGAAAGACGTTTGTTCCGTTTGTCTCACATTCGCATCATTTGTACTTGACAATTGTCCCATCGAAAATTACTTTTCGGAGCTTTATCCTCTCTCATCTTCTTCTCAATTTTTGTTGAAATTTCTCTTTCATTTTATTAGGCCTTGACGTTCGGATCCACAATTCAAAAAATTATCCGATACAATCTCTCTTATATCATCCCATCACCTGCAGTACCAGCGATACGCTACTTACGCCACTAACGTCGGGGGAGGGCTATATACTTTCGCAATTTCGATTTGCAAGGGAGCCAAGGTGTTGGAATTAAACTCGAACAAATCAAAAACCAAGAAAGAAGGGAAAATATAAAAATGTGGATGCCGGACATTATGCACCTTTCCGAAAGCGGTGACAACTACGCTTTCGATGCGTTGGGTCTTTGCTCTGACATGCAGTACAATGAGTTGTTCGACCTAGTCGTCGACTCGAATGGCTGCAATGACAGAGATGAGAGACAGGCAGAGTATGAAGAGCTTAATGAACAGAAGAAGGTGAGATGAGTCTGTTTGGGGGCTTTGGGGGGTGGGGAGGGTGGATCCCCACCATCCCACGTCCCGGTCCCCACGTCCCCACCGTCCCCACTAGCCAGTCTCGTCCTGTTGCTGATATGGAACGTTCTTTGGTAGTTAACAAAGCTCCGCACCCCGTCTGGGCTCGATAGCGCCAACAGCTGCGGGTCGTCTGCAGGTCCCGGCGATCAACATGCAAGGAGTCGAGACGAGTCGTGGTCCGCAGAATCACTCGCAGCGCATCGACCACCTCCCCCAGGGCAACCCCAGGCATCGCTACATGTAGAATCACTGGCCGCCCCACCAACTTGCCCCGTTTGGACTATTGGCGGTACACCCACGAAAACGCTGCACATGCGCATTCCTGCCCACTATAAGTGCCAGGGCCTGTCTGGTCTGTCGGGGCAAGTCGTTGACCTGGCTGACCTACCCGTGAGTATTCCAGTCAGCCGTCATCGTGCCTCAGTGTCCTCCGCGCCCTCCCTATCCTCGTCCATATCCTGCTCCCCCGCAAAGGCCTCTGCCGCCCCAATCACGGCTGTCGAAAACACATCAACAAAAACATTGGAGGCATCGCAAACAAACATTGGAAAGCTTTCCATTCCTGCCGACAAAATACATCGGACCCTTCGCCACCGTAAAAGTACTCGTGATCTCCGACAAGCGCAGCTCGTCAAATCATCCATGACTACCACAAAAATGAACAGCCGTCCCCAACAACAACAGCAACAACAACATCTAACTTCCAACATCCCAGCTTTCGACGAAATGCTCGGATATTCACCTTTGCAAAATCAATTACAATTAATGGACGAATCTCCCTCTGACATCCCTCGATATACTTCTTCCGATCCCTCACCCAGACCATCTAGTGCTCACTCGGGCTACATGAGGAGTCCTTTTAGTCTTTCAACTGAAAGCCTAAACACACATCACGAACAAGCTACGCTCGCTCGCCCGCACAGCATGTCTTCCCTCCAACCCACTCCAGACATCTCTGATAATGTTTCCATGCAATTTCCTCTCCGCCGTGCTAGTGATCCTACAGACTCGACGATATTTTTTGAGAATCAAGCATCTCGTTCGTTTTCTTTCGACTATGCATCTTGGATGGCGACCAATACATGTATTGGCCAACAGTCATTTGATTCGTCAATTGACCTGTCTATCTCTACTGGATCACCGGTAATCGAAGACGACGCCACTCAGCCATGGTGGAGTGAGGACAAAGTCGACATTGGTAATGAATGGGCAGGTTCACAGCAGATAATTGAGATTCCTCAAGCACAAGTGAGTAATGGCGGTTCGATCTCAGCTATCCGGCACTACAACAATGGGAGTGCTCGTCACTCACCATACAGCCCGATGCTTTTTGTACACCGCCCACCATCTCCATCACTTGACGAAGACGATAGCGGTATTTTCCCGCAAACCACTAAACGCTCGGGTTCGGCTTGCTCATCAATCCCGTCTCCTCCCGAATCGCCAGAATTTTATTTCCCTTCTCAGATGCCCACACCTGACATTGGATTCCCGCTAACGCCATCCCTTGGTCAGGGTGGCTTCAGCACTTATTCGCACGGCCCATCACCCGTGGCCACAATCACCCGCCGATCCTCCCTACCCCATACACCCTCACCAACAACCCACCTATCAGCTATCGCTGCCGCCGCTGCAGCTCTTGCAGCAACGTCGTCAAAATCAACCTCGAGATCAATATCAAAAGCCTCATCACGGCCTGGATCATCCCGGAGGAAAGCCAGCAGCGGATCAATGCGTTCCCAAGCAAAAACATCGGTCGCATCGTCACTCTCATCACAATCCAATGACAGCGAAATGTCTTTTGTAAATTTCACGCCGCATGACTCGAAGAGGATACTTAATGGTGTCGCACCGAGTGGCTCTTCCAAGACGAAAGCAAGGAGAGAAAAGGAGGCGCTAGATAAAAGAAGGAAACTGTCGGAAGCTGCGGCCGCAGCGGTAAAGGCTGTTGGGGGCGATGCAAGTGCCTTAGCAAATGTCGATTTACTATTACGATAATTCACGCCTTGTTACTTTGGTTATTTCTTTTGTTGGCAATGGGGTTTCTCCTTGGTTCGGTTTTTGGCGGGGCTCGGGCAGACATGGGTGAAATGCGCAACGGCGTTAGAATGATTTTTCTAGTATTGACGGGATGTTTACTGCTCTTAACTTACAATATTAACTACTAGTATTACTTCGCTAATGCTCTCATTACACTCTTTGTTCTATTTCTGATTACTTATTTACCACCACATTGATAATCTCCCTCATGATTTATCTTCCCGGCGATAGGGATCAAGACTGAAAATCGGCTTTTTTTTCTTTCCTTATTCTACCTATAAGACATGTAATATCAAAATATCTGGCGTTCCATTTTTCTTTCTTTTTTTTCCCTTTCAAATTCACTATTTTCCGGGTGTCATCGGTATATCTTACCCAATAAATCCTTCTATAGGCATATATATCATGCCCAATAGTTTAAATATTTCATAGACAATAGTTTCGATGGAATAGGAATGCGATCTATTGCAGCAAGAGCTTAATTTAACCATGTTCATTATGATATCGTCCATCCCGGGATAACCTTTTTGTATCATCTACGGGTCCTCTTCTCGTACACAAGTCGCCGACCCCCTTCTCCTTGTCGCCTAGGGTGGAACTCCCAAATAGCAGAGGGTGGCAGGTTCGGATGAACGGTTGGGGAGGGAAAATAGGCAATCTAATCAGCTATTTACAAGCATTCTCGATCTTCTACTCGTAGTTCTCCGAGGAAGAAAACGTGGTTCTGAATCGTGCTCAGGGGGGGAGGCTTCTGGGTGGATGAATCATGACTCGCCACCTGATCTAGTTTGGTATTCAAATACTTTCGAGATCTCCATTTTGTGCGCCCTCCGGCCAAGAACCCAGGCGGAAATAAATCCTGGCAAATAGAACTCCCCCTTTAATCGCCCCGGAGCTTTGTTGTAACGATTCGAAAAGCCCAGAACCAGGACGCAGGCATAGTGGGAAAAAAAGTCTCACCACGAAAAATCTAGACCCAGGGGTTGCTTTGCTGTGTTGCTATAAATTTAGGTCTGTGCCGAATGGTGATCACTGAATTAGAAAATTTTCCGAGATTGATCGACGAATGCCTTTTTTTTTTTGGCCTTCAAAAATGCTAATTAGCAGAGGCAGGGATCATTGGAGGACTTTTTATTCGAAGGGATCGTCGACAGGGTTTCATAGTTGATCGTGAATACTATAAGGCAGGGATAAAAGAAAATGAGATGGGGGAAAATCGCCGACATTTTGCGATGTCTGTGACCTTAGTGGTATCTGTGTCGCGCACAGTCCGTGAGGTCAATGTCTTAAAGACCTTGCGGTGACTGGGGGTGAGGGTGGTCACAAATTGGGCAGGTTTGTTTATATCGATATGTAGTTATCATACCACCCCCATGTATGCACTCGCTCGGCGGGATGGCGCCATACTGTTCTAGCTTGCCTGAGAAGAGGAAAAAGAAGAAAAATCTCTTTTTTTTTTGTACAAGTGGAATGAATGAGGTGTATCAGCGACCAAGTGAATACCCTTGGATAACGTTAACGAGAGTCATGAGAATTTGGGGTTTTCGATGACCCAGAAATGTCTCAGTCTCTCGAATGGACTCTGAGGGACTCTATCGGAGGATACCGTTCATCAATATGGCTACGTATACTATACTAGCCTCTATAGGGGATGAATTACCTGGGAATCCGGAATGCTCCATGACATGTGTTTCGTATTCTGGAGGCGCAGGAATTAGGTCTCTTTCACCCTTCACGACTCCCCAATTACGACGTGTAAGCCTTCCCGAGTTGACGCGCAGCTCAACGTCATAACAAGGTTTCCCGTGCCCAGTTGTTTTGGCCAAGTTTATTGGCCAGTCAGTACTGAGGTTTGCTTCAATGGTTGTCCTGAGGCCGAAGTCATGAAACACTGATTTCCTTTGTCCTCGATATAGAGTTTTTGGATTTCGCCCCACGGATAGCCATCTTGAAAGCCTCCCAGGGAGCCCGGATAACAATATAATCGTGGTTAGTACCTGATTGGATTGGTTTACACATTTGTTTCAACGATCCATCCTTGATCAAAGGACCCGGGCTCGAGGCGGGCGACGCTAGTGGGTTATCTTACAGGGCGGTGATTCGATTCACCAGTCCAATTCGCCTAGATCTGACAAATTCAACGTGGACCGATTCTACCGGCCTAGACATGGGATGAGATTGGGCATTTCGTTTGCCACCCCATGTTTATTTTTTATTTTTTATTTTTTATTTTTTATTTTTTATTTTGGAGGGTGGTTCACGTGCCTGCTATATCCTGCATATCGAGATGTTGGAATCATGTACGACAGCAACGGTCAGATTTCTTTTTTCTCAGATGCTTCTCGATCAGCAGAATCTCGTGAAGGGAGCAACATGGAGAAGTGAGATTTCTTACCTCAGTAGCCTTTCCGATATTGGGACCCTCATTTAGGGGGAACATCCGGGCTGCAAGTGTGATTGATGGTGGTGTGAGTTGGCAGCCATGATCTTCATCGGAAGTTCTGTTATCTCGATAACCTTTGGCTGCATGTTCAAGGCGGTGGGCTGTCATATACGCTAACAAACTCGAGTTCACGATGTGTTAGGTTGTTCATATCTCCAACTCGCTGCGCACCGGAGGAATGTCTACCTTTTTTCAGGCTACATGACTATCTCGATGTGCCTATGCACGAGTAAGAGAGAAAGCCGAAGGATACGAAGCCTTGGCTCTGCCTCATAGATGGATATGACCTACTGAGTAAGATGTAATGACACATATCCACTCAGCCAAGCTATTTTTATCACGCGGTCAGAACCTGCTGGCAAACGCTGAAGTTTGCTTGCTTGCTCTAAACCCAACCATCTGATAAGCTCTCAACCGATGTCTTCTTCCTTAAATCCGATGCCCGCGGCTTCAATCTCAGAGTTCCTGTCAGTTCCGCGGGGCTTGGTGCTACTCGCAGGCTACTAATGCATGTGCCCGTGCCAAAACAGCCGCAAGATCGATCGAATTTAGCTAAAACCAGTGGAGGTACAAGCTATCTCAGCCCTCCGAGATTTGTATCGAGTATTCTCAAACCAGCTTAAAAGTGGTGAACTAGAGCTACATGTAGTCAAAGATATACCCGGAGTAGGCAAGTTTAGGGATTGGTGAAATCACGACATATCACTCGAAGATATCGATCACTGGAAGCTGAAATCCTGCGACAACCCTTCAAGCCAACTCCCGAGACTGAGTCTTATCTTGGTAAAGATAGCCTTAATAGTACAAATAGCCGGATAATGAAAGGTCGGTTTATTCTCTCACCTACTAAAATAGAGCAAGGCTTGTGTCTCCAACATGGACTTATTTGCCAGGAGTTATTTCAGACGGCAAGTGTTGAAAACGCCCGACGAAAGATGTACGAATAGTCTTTAAACGTGCGGCTCCAAGTCAATGAGTAATCTACTAACTATAACTCGCACAACCAACCCTCTGGCTTCTCCTAAATGTATTTTTTTTCGTCTTTTGGATATATTGGGTGCATGGCTTGGCATTTAACGGATGTCACTAGGCTTTAAGACATGATTCATGCGCTGGGATGGCGTAATCCCGAGAACTGCATACATGTATGTATGCACGTCGAAAACCACAAGACCGTCCGTTATGCTGTGGGGTTCGATCATTTCCGCCGGCATGCCACGTGACAAGCGCAAATACCATCGCATCGCCCAGAGTGATTTGTACTATTTAAGTCAGGCCCGTGCCGATGAGAAAAGTCTAGATTTATTGCAACCCCCCACCATCACTACCACCCGTATTTGCTTTTATTAGCAGCATACGCGCTAGAGGGATCTTTTGCTTCACTGTTCAAAATAGTCATGAGATAACCATGAGAATACGGTGCAATAGCTACGTTTCAGATCCTCCCTCCCAATAACCGTGATGTCCATTTGGCCAGCCCCCAACAGCGAAAGAGCCGCAATTTTATTCTATGGCGCTATTCCTGCGAATAGGCTGGGAAAAACGTATTTTTTTTTTTGTGATATGACATTTACTTCTGAAATTCCTTGGGCGATAATCTTGCTGTTTATACGAGCAGCCGTTGATCCTTCCTGCCAAAACGATAGCCCTTGTAGGATGCTGCGACGCTCCTACGTGCCTGGTAGCTTGGCCCGGCTTTGTTACTTAGTACGTGTATAGCCTTGCTGCTGTAATATATGTGTTGGACATATGGTAATGGACATAGGCTCTTATCCAAATGGGCGAAGCCTCGTAAGTGAGAGCTCAGAGCTTGAGCCCTTACATTGATACTATGAAACGGCTGCAGGTGGCAATTGACTTCTGCTCTCTAGCCAAAGTCACGAGGTCCGTGCATCTGTTAGCACGTCCAGTTTCTCACTGAGCAATCGGGTTGTTAACTTACTTCGCTTGCCGCCGTGGGATCACTGCGCTTCACTTACGTGTTTCTCCCTGTCTATGACTGAGTTTAGCAGGTTTCTAAATGGGTTTGAGTCCAGGTCTTAGGGCTCTGATTAGTATCGTGGGGATTTATTTACTACATGGGTCAGTAGTGGCAAGCTCGGGGTGGTCTAGAGAACGATCTTCGGGGTTTCTCTCCGTTTAGGTTCGATAAACCGGTCGAGATCTGTCTAAGTATCTTGCTATTTGGAAGCGGTGACGAAGAGCCATCTAGACTACGTATGGCCGGGCTCTGTAGTCTAGAATATGGTGTAGTAAACATACGTGTTTAGCGTGTCTTAGGGAAATGAAATACTGACTTACTTACACGTATCCATATCACGTTACAGGCGGGAGTTCCCTTTACCAGAGCTTTTCTCGTGCTTCCAGAATACCATCGATCCTTCCTATGACAGCTCTAGGCAAATACGTATAGGCTATATGCTACATTCGTCATCTGAATCATTCTTCAGATTTGTAGTCGTAGATGTTGCCAAGGATTGCGGCTCTGCAGAAGCTTATCTTGACTTTCCCCCCCGTTATCATCACCATCGACCCCATCACCACCCAGAATGCCAGCACAATTCCCACCGCATGATAGTCCTCCTGTGAAGTATATTATTCATGGGACTTTTATTGATGCACCCTCGCCTACGGCTCTTCGGGTCCGCGGAAATTGCGAGATTGTCGTTGATGTGACTGGGAAGATAGAATCAATTACAGATATCGACAAGGGCAAGCTAAGTAAGGGAGTGGACGATAAAGGGGTTTGCTATATAAAATTGAAAGAAGGGCAGGTTATATGCCCTGGCCTGGTAGATTGTGTGCGTATATATTGCTATGCCTCCTTCAAGAATAACTTCTAGAAATGGAGATGTTTAATGTTTAGACGGTGAAATTTAAAGCATGTGCAGTTAGTTTCCTTCCTTGCTTTATCTACTTGCCGAAAACCGAATAGAGAGGTTTTGCTTAATTTATTCTTACTCCTCGGCGGTTTCGTTTGGAAAGTGCACCACAGTTTCAACAGTTAGGAACAAAGACAGATGTGCCGCTAGTTGAATGGTTAAACCAGTTCGTAATCATACTCCCATCTATTAAGGTTGAAAACTGTGGAGTTTAAAGCGCTCTATAGGTATACTTTTCCAGCGGAAGCGGCATTTATTGATCCTGTCCATGCTTCGAAAGTATATACCTCTCTCGTTCGCCGTTTACTGCGCAACGGCACAACCACAGGTATCCATCTACACAAAAAAGCATTCTGCATTCTCATTTACTTAAACGCTCGTTTACTCTTTACGATTTATAGCACTCTACTTCGCGTCGAACCATCTCGCCGCGACTAAAGTCCTCGCCGAGCTTTGCGTAAAACACAACCAACGAGCTTTCGTCGGAAAAACATGCTCCGACCAGTTCCTGCCAGACTATTACGTGGAGACGACAGAATCTTCATTAGAAGATACAGAAAAGTTCATTTTATTCTGCCGGGAAAGCTTAGCAGGTGATGGACTAGTGCAGCCTGTTATCACGCCACGTTTTGTATACTTCCTAATCTTTATATTGAATCTGGAGTTTGTGCTCATAGTTTAACCATGCGAAGGTTCCAACTTGCTCTCGAAAGCTTTTGGAAGGATTGGGTTCTTTGGCGAAGAAATATAATTGCCATGTTCAGAGCCATGCTGCGGAATCGATTGATGAGGTTGCTTGGGGTGCGTATTTTAGGGTTTAAATCATCCTATACTTGGCGGTGGGCTATAAGCTGATCATGAGTTGTTGTAACATACATGTAATAGTGTCCGGATTGTACCCTGATGAGAAACGCGATATTAGGATTCTTAAGGATGTTGGTTTACTTACAGACAAGACAGTTCTTGCTCACTGCTGTCATCTTCACGATTCAGAAGTTTCTGAAATGGTGCGGGCAGGGGCTGCAATTACTAGTTGCCCGTATGTAATCGTATATTCCCCCCCACTTTATACTTGGCTTATCTAGAAAAGGGTGGATAAAGGCTGAATTATCACAGATACTCAAACATCCTCTTCGCTCGCGCTACTGTCCCAGTCCCATACTTCAAGTCCTTGGGCCTCAAAATTTCCCTGGGCACCGACATTGCTGGCGGTAATATATCTTCTCTCATCCTATACTATTTTAGCAGCATGGGTGGCTATTCTAAAAATTAATAGGCATGTCATCATCTATCTGGACTAACATCCGACTTGCCACGCTCCAAGATCGAATCGACTCGTTCTCGCCGCCTTCATCTCGTTCCTCGGATCCCCATATTCCCGACCCTGAATCTGAGCCTGTAGTGAAAGAAAATTGGACAGTGGATTACAAGTACGCCTTTCATCTCGCGACCGTTGGCGGCGCGGAAGCGCTGGGCATTGAAAAGGAGGTTGGGGCCTTTAATGTTGGGATGAAGTGGGATGCGTTATTGGTGGATTATGGACTTGAGGATATGGCTTTTGACGCTTTCGAAGGTTCAGGAGGGCAGGAATTTGATGTGGTGGATGGGTTTGAGAAGTTTGTTAATTGTGGGGATGATAGGTGAGATGGATCCCCCTGGGTGAGCGGTTTGGATACTAATCTTTTGGGCAGAAATATCGTTAGGGTTTGGGTGAATGGGAAGACCGTCTGCCAGAGGGATTGAGGGATAACTGTTATATTTGAGAGTGCCGTAAACGGAGCTTGGATAATGGTCAGAGCGACTCGTAAATGGAATTCTAGCTCTTTTATCGATTTATTTAGTACTATCTCGTTGTGTCTATAGCTTCCTAGTTTCCACTGGAAACCACGTCCAAGTCAAAAGAGATGAAAAACGAGTCTTAATCAATTTTTTTTTTTAACTTAAGGTACAAGAATTCGTGTTTTCCAATCCACTTACTCTAGGTGATATCAAGCATAATTTAAATAAATCTTGATGCAACAACGAGTGACAACTTGTGATTAAAATAAATGATAAGTCAGCGACACTACGGATATCAAAGAACCCGAAGTAACTACGTGAGATAAGCTAAGAGCCCCACTCCAGCCAGCCCCCAGCCCTCAGGCCCCAGCGCCCTAAAGAGGCTAGACCAACACACACAGGCATGAGCGAGTGATTTTTCATGATCAATAGCCTTCACCACCTAACTCTAGACTTCCCAACCGCAAACCTCAAGCTGCGCACCCAGCACTAATATTCAAACCTTAACCACACTCCATTAATTCCAACCAACCCTCCAGACCACACCCGCAGTCACACTCCGTCACTCGTCCCTTCGCCCCAAACACAAAACCCGACCACCAGTCATCAGACTCGCCTCAAAAAATAAATACAATGCGTAATATACCCTCAGCCTCATAAGCTACCCCTACTATAAAGCGCCACCCTAAAAAATAGTATACCCACATTTCGCACAAACCCCTGTGAGAGCCTCATCAACACCACGTGCTCTGCCGTGATCCCGCTCTTTGTATCCTCCAACACTAGACTACACTACTGTATACCACAATACAACTTGCCGCGACCTAAATCTATCAGTTCCTCCCCCTTCCCTCTTGCTTTTTAGAAATGGTGATGTGTACTAACTGTTGTAGTGTTTAGTTGCGCGTGCGATATTGAAGATATCCTGTTCTGTATCTGTCTGGTGCTGCCGTTCGTTTCATTTATCGTTTTCCCGTTCATATTTCCGTTTTGCTTGCTTTTTGGTATTAGTTGGTTTGTGCTGTGGTTTGCTTTTGTTTTGGGGGAAGACGAGGTCGAAGATGAAGTTTAGGCAGTATGGGAGTAGGAAGGGCTACAGATAATCCATCCTTGACGAAGAATGTACATTCAGTTTGGGATGTATTGGATCTCAAGTAGAGCGGTCAAAGGATCCCAAAAACGTCACATCGAAACCACTCAAAGCTCATTAGATGCAACATGATTAAGCGTTCATCATCTTATTTGTCCATCCGTCCTATTCGTCCATCCGTCCTATTCGTCCATCCGTCCTATTCGTCCATCCGTCCATCCGTCCATCCACCCATCCACCCATCCATTAGCTCGCCTACCTACCTCCCAGCTTGGATACAATCAAGCAACAAAAAACCCCAGAGTCGTCACAAGGAAAGCAGAACGATAATAATAAAGCAGAACACCCAGTTATTCGGAAATGACTTTTTTTCTTTCATTTTTTCATGCTACCTCAAGGCTCCTCGAACCGCTCCGCCAACCCTCCAGAACGACCTCCCCCCGTTGATAGTAAGCAAAAACCCTCTTAAACAAGTAACACCGTTCAACCAAAATCAGCGACCTAATATCTCCCAAATCCCTATTAGCTCACAACGCCCCGCCTAGAAAAGAAATACAAAATCACACAAAGCGCGATTTTCCTCCCCAGGACTCTCTATTGGAACTTTGTGGATTTATTTTGCGAATAAAGTCGTATCATCTACTGACCGGCAGGCATATGGGTCGCAAGCCATTGACCAAAGGCGACTGGGTTTCTTGTTTGGATGAAGACCGTCCCAGGGCCTATACGTACGATACAGGTTAGTATGAGGAAAAAGAAATCTTGACACGAGGAACCGAAAAGCATACCAGTAAACCGACACACTAAACCTTCCTGCGCGGTCATGCTACTGATGATCCCACCGCTCGCAACGCGCTCGATGGTGTACTTGCAGTTCCAAGCCACTAAATGATCGTTATCCACGATATATTGTTCGTTCGCCGCCATCTATTTCACCCATAACGTCAGTATCATCGGCCAGCTAATACAATCTCGATTTCGGAATCAAGCTTGCTAGCGCCCTACATTCTTCTGGATAATTGCGCCTAAACTGGTCACAAACAAGACACCCTGTCCGGAAATCTTATACACGAACAAGCCCTCTCCAGAGAACATTGCCTTTCCAAACCCCTGGGACTTGTAATCCTTTACGACTCCCTGTGTGCACGATAGGAAAGCATCCTTGCCTACGCTCCAAGTCTGTTGCCCGTCGAGTCGAATCGGCACGATGTCACCAAGCGCGGCGGGGGCAAGGAGAAGCTCTCCAGGTCCCGTATATGTTGATTGTGCCATCTCACCACCGGCCATAAGTTTCTTGAGCGAGAATTTAACGGAACCCTTGAGGGTGACAGTGGGAGCCATGGCAACCATTGCGCCTATTTGGGTTAATTATGGTGTCCCGGAATTGGAGCTTGTGCTAGGAATAGTTTATGTAAAACGGGAGTATACGTACCAGGCTTAGCAGTAACTGGGCATCCATGAGCTAGCTGTAGTGTCAACAATGTGTTTGAGTCCCTGTGGTCAATGCGATAACTCCCGCCGTTGAAGCTTCCTAGAGTATCTGTAATTGTATTCCCAGATGATCCGGCCGGCACGTGCACCGCCTGGCTCGGCGGCCCTGCGCGTGACGGATCAAACGCAGTTTGCTGGGGTGGGAGCGACATCCTCTGCTGGCTTTGGTCCGCTTGTGGAGGAGGTGGATATGACTGCTGGTGTTGTAGTGGGGGTGGAAAGGTTTGCTGGTGCTGTAGCGGGGGTGGATGACCTCCTTGACCATATTGTTGTTGCTGCTGCTGTTGGTTACCTGAAGGAGGGGGAGGGTAATATTGTTGTTGGGAATTAGCAGAGGAGGCTGAAGCTGGTGGAGGGGGATATTGTTGCTGTTGAGGCGGAGACCCAGGGTAACCAGATTTTTCGTTGGCTGGAGGAGGTTAGTGGAGGGTCTGGGGGACGAGTGATATATAGACATACGTGGTGGATAGTAGGGAGTTCCCTGAGAAGGTGAGCCAGCATAGTTGGGTGGTGGGGGAGCGCCGGACATTTTGAATTGTTTTTTTAGGTGCCTGGAGAGTTAGATTAGTAGTAGATTCGATATTGAAGGTTGATTTTCGTTGTTTGTGGTTGAGCTGGCAACCTCCTCTCCCAATGGCGGGGCAGTGTGACTCTGCTGCAAAGAACACGGGGATATGGAAACTCACGGAGAGGGATTACAGCTAGGAGATAAAAAAGATCACGAAGAGATGAGATGATCTGAAGAGTAGATGCAGATGAACGAGCAGAGGGAGAGAAGGAAGAGTCAAGGGGAAGCGGAGAGAAGGCTGAATATGTAGCACCAGCAGTCACCCTCTTGTGTAAACCACGGTTCCGGACGGGCTGCTGGTTCTCTTGTGTCTGTCTCTCATCTCCTCCCCACCACCACCGTGCGACAAACCACTGTGGCCGCAGTTGCAGTGGGCTGCAGAGGCGAAGGGGCTGCCGGGCGCAACGTGACACGCATTCCATGCTGTGATCATCCAACCAGCAGGCGGAGCAACTGATGGGGGCGGCAGTGCTGGACGAAATCCGCTAGCCGCCACACACATTCAAGAGTGATCTGCATCGTGCTAGACAGGTCTTTTTTATCCACCTTCATCGGCGCCGAGCGATTGAGGGAAAACGGGTAATTTGGAGTGGCATTGATCGAGTGCTTCTCCATGAAGTGGTTTCATTGCTGACGTTGCCTACTCCGTTGCATGTAGCCACTAGCCAGCTTCTCTTACCCCGCCCAGTAGGCAGAGCAGGCTGCTGGAGGTTAGAGTTGCCGGCGTCTATCTATGACTCTACTCTAATTCTCGCTTCGTATCCGTGAGTTGAGGATGCATTCCTCTTCAGCCGCACCGATATGCAGCGGCACTCGGGATGCTTCGCTCTAATCTCTGTCGCTAATCCACGCCTGGACACGTTGTTCACTTCATTCCTGACTGGATCCTTGCACCGTGGCAGGGCGGCAGGTAGGGCAGCATTGAAAATTGATGCGATCTGTGATGTGAGCTGCATCAGGCACTGTATTGAATTTCTTTCTCTCTCTTTCTCGGCGAGGGGGATTGGATCGCGAGTCCATACTGCTGGAGAGAACACACGATCTTGGTATTTACAGCCGACGGGACTTTCTGGTTCGAGTGGTACGTCATTTAAGCCGCAGGATGCAGTCAAGCCACATCTATTTCAGGTATACTTGTTACCCGGCTCGAAATCAGCTGATTTTATTGGATCCAGCCACAGCGCCTCAACGCCACATTTCCCGTGTTCGCTACCTCGTCCCGCTATTGGCCGTGGCAGCAGCCATTCACCCCTGTGCCCTGAACTCATCCCTCCAACGTCAGTCAACTCGCGAGAAACAGCTTGTTCCTGTCAACTCTTCCACACACCTCCCCCCGCCTGTGCAGGAGCATCTTCCGGAATCAATATAGCTGGCTTAACTACTAGCTTGATTGCAAATACCAAACAGACCTACACAGTTGGGGTCTCTTCTACCACGAAATATGGCTTCCGTTTCTTCTTTGGATAAGGACCTGTCGAGGATGAGGCTGGCGAAATATACACCTCAGGACTCGCAGGAGATCAAGGACTGGATATGTGATACACTGGGCGAGAAGCTCCCAGCGGGGGACCTGATGGTTGTGCTGAAGGATGGGGTTATTCTGTGCAAGTGGGTACTCCGTTCCCCAACCACACTCGAGCACCCTAGAAAGTGTTATCAGCAGAGCACAACTGCCCAAGGACCCATTATTTCTAAAAAAAAAACATTTTACTAATAATGCTCTTAGACTTGCCAACCATCTCTCAACCTCAGACCCAAAACTAAGATTTAAACAATCCAGCATGCCCTTCGTCCAAATGGAGAACATCTCCCACTTCCTCTCCTTCGTCTCCCATCCTCCCGTCTCCCTCGCAGCCCACGACGTCTTCCTCACCGTCGACCTCTTTGAGCAGAAGGATCCCGCCCAAGTTATCCAATGTCTTGGAGCCTTCTCCCGTGTCGCCAACAAGCTCGACCCCGTATCCTTCCCGACCACCATCGGTGGGCTAAAGGTCCCGAATGCCCTCACGCCACAGCTATCTGGTGGCTGGAGCCCTGGAAAACGGAATGTGTCCGGTGGCTCTTATGGCAGTGGCGGCGTTGCAAATGCGTATGTACAATCGGCAGCTGCAACAGGAGCTCCGACGCCATTTGGGAAGCCGACGGTTCCACCGAGGAAGCTAGGCGTTAGTTCATGGAGTAAACCTAACGACGAGAAGGCGACGGCGCCGGCGTGGAATATTGCACAATATGGATATATGGGTGGCGCGTCGCAGGGAAATCAGGGAGTGTCGTTTGGATCAAGACGGCAGATTACGAATAATCCTGTCGTTAAGGGCCCTTCTTTGGAAGAGAAGGAGAAGCTGAGGAAGAACTCGGCAGACGATTCACGGCGTCTAGAGGAAGATAATGCGCCGAAGAGACGGTTGGAAGATAGACGTCGAATGGAGGAGGAACAAAGACTGGTAGATGAGGAGCGGCGCCGGGCTGTTCAAGAAGCGGACCTGCGTCGGCAAAGGGAGGAAGAGAAAACGGCTCTTGAAATTGAACGTAGGAAATGGAAGGAAGAGGAGGACCGGAAGAAGTTATGGCAGCATGAACAAGAGCGTCATCGCGAACAGCAGCGTGTTCGCGAGCATGAGCAGCAACTTGCCACTGAACGCCGTGAGGAGGAAGCCCGTCGAGTCCGTGATGCAGAGGCACAGCGTAAGCTCGACGCAGAAAAGTCAGAGCGGGAACGGGAACGTGAGCGGATCCGACAGCTGGAACGTGAACTCGAGAAAGCTCGCGAGCGTGAGCGCGTCTATGAAGCCGAGAAAGAAGAAAGGCGTCGACAAGATACAGAACGCATGCGTCGCGATGCACAGGAAGCTGTGATTCGGAAACACCGCACGGGAGACTCTGCGTACGGGCATCGAACTGAGCGAGACTCCTTCAGTATCCGTACCCACAAGACTGGTGACCGTGAGCGAGAGAATATGGAAGCTGAGCGACGTTTCCTCACTGGGGCCTGGCGTGGGGATCTTGTAACACCTCCATCGCCCGCAACTACGAATCCTCTCTTCCCACAGCATACCCCAGATACGCCACCACTTCCACCTCGGGCACTTCCCACCCCGCCACCTAGAAAGCTCCCACCGGCGCCGACCACACCCAATCGAGTTGGTGCTCTTCCGAGTAGCCGATACTTCGCGCAGGACCATCTATCGAGCGAACCGATGCACCGTAGTGACTCTTGGGAGACGAACGATGATGGAGCGGCCGCCGAAAAACAAGAGCAGGAGAAGAAACAAGCGTACAAATGGGCCAGGTGTGTGATTGTGTTGATTCCGGACCCTCCCAACCCGTTGATCCCGACTGCGCAGGAGGTCGAGGAGTGGATCACTGACAGGGTGCGTAGTATGAGTTTGCTGGAGAGGGAGCGTGAGAGGGAGAGGGAGCGACAGAGGGAATGGGAAGCAAACCAAAGGGAGATGGAAGCCCGGCGAGAGATGAATGAAGCTTCCGGGGATGGCTATGGGGTACATGGCGAAGCAGAAGAGCATGCGTGGGACGTGAATCAGTATGGGTATGCGGATGATATTCTCGATTTATATTGAGTTATGGTTGCTCTTGCTCCCTTATTTTTTGCATTTTTTTTTTGCATGCGTTGCATCTGAATTATTCTATTGTTCCACGGCTGGATTTGGTGCCGTTGCATTTTCCTATTGTCTTATCGGGTTATAGAGGTTTTTTTTTGCATAGCGGGAGGAATAGGAGAAAAAGCACCCTGCCTTACTTGACTCTCATTGATTTTTTTTTGCGTACGACACGATCGCTTTTTATTTATTTTTCCTTGCTTTATTGTTTTTCCTGGATGTACAAAGGTCGGTTTGTCTGATCTTTTATTTATTTATTTTGGAGAGTTTTTAATTATTTCTTTTATGCCACCGCATATTCCTATTCCTATTCCTATTATTATTACTGTATAGTAGTAGATAGTTGTGCCCTCCCTATTTTTTCTTTAGTTTTTAATTCCTTAGAACATGGGATCTGGATTTTCCCATTCCCATTTTTTATTTATTTTTTATTATATCCACCTTTGGTTGGGAGATAGTCTCTCCCTATCGGAGGACTTGTTGTGGGAAGTTTGAGAAAGGAGATGTACATTATTAATGGCATCTCTCTTTTTTCCTATCTTGCTGGTTTTTTTTTTTTTGCTTCTGCATTATATGGATTTAGAGTGGGTGGAAAGAGGTGAGAGAAAGATAACGATTGCTGACTGAAACCCGCGGATACTTTTTTTGTGGGGATCAGGTATATGGGCGGTGCCGATCAGGGAAAGATGGGGGTTGCGTTTGGAGCGCGGAGGCAGATTATTGGGCCGAGGAAGTGGTGAGCAAGGGAGGTAAGAAGGAGGGATGGATAGAGGGAGGAAAATTGTTTGGGGGTTTTGTATGTGGTATGGTATGGTCTTTCTTTCTTTCTTTCTTTCTTTTGTTGTTGGGAGGATTGGGATTGGGGGAGACGGGGGGAGATAGATGGGGTGGTTGTTGGATAGATGGTGGATTGGATAGTTGGATAGTTGGATAGTTGGATAGTTGGAAGGGGGAAGAAGGAAGAAGGAAGGAGGGTTTTTTACATATCGGAATTCGAATGGATGTGATGTTTTGATATTTACTGTGCTGTGACTGGAGTGACTGTGATTGTGCAGTAATTGTGATTGCGATTGTGACAAAGACCCAAATGCTACAGCGTCCTGCCGGGAAACGGGATTATCGAAAGCTTAATGCTCCACCAATCTCTACCCCAACCAACAATAGTAGCCAACTCCGAACAAACCCTGTTTCGCCTCCCGCGCCCTACTGGTCCTGGACCCTCCGTTCGGAATTGGTAATCGGTAGATTCAAATTCCCACCCACTCCCCCATTTGCCCATTTCGAAATTCCGTCGTCACTATCTAGCTACCTATCTCTCCTGCCAAGAACGAATCGCGCGTCATTCGGGGAGATGTTGATGTTGCTGGGGGGTTTTGTGGCTTGCCGCTCTGATGTGCCAGGGATTTCAGGGCAGGGGCGGGCTGGGTCTGTGACGTCAGAAAGGCACGACGGGGGATCGGCGGTACATCTTAAGTGGCCGTGTTGGCTTTACTTTCTTCTCTTTTCTTCCCTTCTTTCTGCTTGTGAAAAGTTGTATTCTTATCTGGAGATTGGAGTTGTTCTGTCGTTTGGATTTGTTGTGTTTTACTGTTGGTACTCTATTCTACTGTTGCTACTATTGTCACTGCTACTGCTACTACTACCACTACTGGATACGATACTTTCAACCACCACTATTCGCCTCAGGCGAACATCTACACTACAATGGCTCGCAATCCCACATCCACTTCGATATCCCCAGAATCAACAACCAGCAATGGCTCCCCTCACAAACACCCCCGCCTCCACCACAACCCCCGTCCTCCAATCCGTTCCTCGCGCAGCAACCGTCAAACCTGGTCTCCACCCTCGCGAAACGGAGCACGTCCTAGAATGGAACCTGGTAGATTCTCACACTTTGATATAACGCACGACGAGTTCAATACGCGTGCGTTTGTGGACCAGGACGGACGGATCCATATTGACTTCAATAAGCTGAAGGAGGGGCCGCTGAGTATATTCTTGAACGGCGCGAATAGGAGGGAGGAGTTTCCGCATAATGGCGAACGGATAAATGAAGAAAGGGAGGACGAGGAGGCTATTGCTCCACCGCCGAAATTGAATATAGTGGTTATGGTTATTGGGAGTAGGGGTGATATACAGCCGTTTATAGCGGTTGCGAAGGTGCTGGCAGAGCAAGGGGGCCATAGAGTCAGGCTGGCGACGCATCCGGCGTTTAAGGAGTTTGTGGAGGAGAATGGGGTGGAGTTCTTCGATGTTGGTGGGGATCCGGCGGAGCTGATGGCATTTATGGTTAAGAATCCAGTGAGCTTCCCCTTCTTGCAGCATTGGCACTTGTAAAGATTGCTGACAAGGGATTAGGGATTGATACCGTCTCTCGAGACTATTAAAGCTGGCGATGTTATCCGCCGTCGAGAACAGATGTTTGAGATGTTCCAAGGCTTCTGGCAGGCCTGTGTTGAACCCAATGATGGATCTTCACGGAAGAAGAAGCGTCGAAACTCCCCGCCAGACTCCACTACCTCATCTGGCTCTGCATCCGACTGGGGAAGTGATAACGAAGACGAACATGAGAAGCCCGAAGACTCCCGTCCCTTTATCGCCGATGCCATAATCGCAAACCCACCCTGTTTCGCCCACGTCCACTGCGCAGAGAAACTCGGCGTCCCTCTCCACCTCATGTTCACGTTCCCCTACTCCCCCACAACCACTATGCCACATCCCCTCGCAAACATCCAGAACAGCAATGTGAGCAGTGAATACACAAACGCAATATCCTACCCCATGATCGAAATGATGACCTGGCAAGGTCTCGGCGACCTCGTAAACCGGTTCCGCAAAAACACACTAGGTCTCGAACCAGTCGCAACCCTATGGGCTCCTGGCATGATCAGCCGTCTCAAGGTCCCCTTCAACTACATGTGGTCGCCAGCACTCATCCCGAAGCCCCGCGACTGGGGCGACCATATCGATATAACCGGCTTCGTATTCTTGGACCTTGCGTCCAGCTTCACCCCGCCTGACGCACTCGCATCTTTCCTCGCAGCCGGCGATAAACCAGTCTATATCGGCTTTGGCTCTATTGTCGTAGACGACCCCGACGCACTCACGGAGACCATCTTCTCCGCCATCAAGCTCGCAGGAGTACGCGCCCTCGTGTCTAAAGGGTGGGGCGGCATCGGCGGTGAAGATGGGGCGGAAATACCAGAAAATGTGTTTATGCTCGATAACACACCACACGACTGGCTATTCTCACAGGTCAGCTGCGTAGTGCACCATGGCGGCGCAGGCACAACCGCTATCGGCCTCTACCACGGGTGTCCGACTATGATTGTGCCCTTCTTCGGAGACCAGGCATTTTGGGGTGCGACGGTTGCGAATGCGGGGGCTGGAGCGGAACCGGTGCCGCATAAAGAGCTTACTGCGGAGAAACTTGCGGATGGGATTAAAAAGCTGCTGTCGGTGGACTGTCAGAACGCCGCTAAGGAGATTTCGAGGAGAATTAAAGAGGATGATGGAGATGGAGCGGAGAACGCGGTGAAGTCGTTTTACCGCGGTTTGGATAATCTAAAGCGCGGTAAGAGGGGGTTAGGGGAACGTGGGAAGGAACTTGGGGAAGGAGGACCTGGTGGGCCTGCGGAGGGGAAGTGGGGCAGTGGCGGCCCGGGGATACGGTGTGCTATACTCAATGAGAAAGTTGCAGTATGGCGGATCCGGCGAACGAAGGTTCGGCTGAGTGCATTGGCCGCATGGGCGCTCGTGCGGGAAGGGGAAATTGGATGGCGGGATCTAAGACTGTAGGTGTTTCTCATCATGAAATCTCACTCGGACTCAATTAACAGCGTACAGAGTCAGACACACCGAGTGGAACGACTTCGACGGACCCGGCGAACCAGTATCTGGCGGCTTCAGCGCCCTCTTTGGCTCGGTTGCCGGTGTCGCAAAGGGTGCCGTTAGCCTGCCGTACTCATGGTATAAAGGCGCCAGACGCTTCGACGAGGAAGAAGGGCTCGACCTAGCAGGCGAAATCCGCGACCGCTCTTCATCCAAACCACGCTCTCGCTCCCGCTCCCAATCTAAACGAGGCCGCAGCTCTACCAAAGGCACGTCCTCATCCCCCGCCTCACGCGGCTCCCACACACCAGACAGAGTCCCAGACACTGGCGTACGCAAGGAAAACACAATCCTAGAGGAGGACGAAGAGGAGGCAGAGCCAATCCATAAAGAACTCGCCCACAATACCGCGAAGGGTCTTTCTAAAATCGCTCGCGCAGGGGCTCGCGCACCTATGGAGGTCTCTTTGGCTGTTGCCCAGGGCTTCCATAATGCACCGCGGTTATACGGTGATACGGTTCGTGCGCCATACCGTATCACGGGAATCCACAGCGGGCTACGAGCCGCTGGGAAAGAGCTTGCGTTAGGCATATATGATGGGGTTACGGGCGTTGTTGTAAAGCCGTATGAAGGCGCGAAAGAAGATGGTGCGGTCGGTTTCGCGAAGGGTGTTGGAAAAGGTTTCGTGAGTGTGTTTTTGAAGACTAATGCGGCGACTGCGGGGGTTATTGGGTTCACGCTTAAAGGCGTGCATAAAGAGGTGCGGAAGAAGCGAGACCGTAAGGTTATGGAGAAGTTGAGGGCTGCGAGGATACAGCAGGGTGAGATGGAGTGGAATGAGTGGCGCGAGGAGAAAGGAGAGGCTGGAGAGGCTGCGCTTAGGGCTACGGTATTGGAAGGGTGGAGGAAGGCCGAGGCGCAGAAGGAGGAGAGGAAGGAGGAGGATAGAAAGCTGGAAGAGAATATTAGTGGTATTAAGAGAGGATGTGGTAGGAGAGGTGTGAGGAAGATATTGTGGAGGAAAAAGATTAAGGAGGCGAATGCTGAGTGGGAGCAATAGATCCTGTAGTGGCTTTAGCTTTGGGCTTTTCTTTCGTTTTGGTGTTGGTTTGGAAGGCTATGTTTTTATTCATATACACACGGTGGGCTTTTGTTTTACGATACGCTAGGTGGGGTTTGATACCTATTCTACTTCTTTCATAATTTGTATTTATATAGGCAACACAACATTAATTGCGCCATTATTATCTTTGGATGATGGTAATGACAATAATACGATGATCAGAACCTACAAATTAAATATGTCCAAAACAAATTTATTACTCAGATACACCCATTAACTCCAAGCCATCACGGTTATTATGGTCGTTATAGTCACCGCCGCCATAGTTACCATAATCGGCACCATCCAGGTTCCCGTCATAGTTCCTCTCGTAGTCCTCCTTGTAATCGCCCCCACCGTTATGGCCCTCGAAACCGTTGTCGCTCTCTTCATAAAGTGAAACAAGGCCGGAGAACAAAACCGCTGGTGGCCCCAGAAAAAAGAAAAAAGAAAAAAGAAAAGGCATTTGCATCGCCGTGAAACCAAGGAGGAAGATATATATCGTCAGCTGGGTTATTGAGAAAGGGTAGATTATTTCCGCGACGAACTCCAGCAAGTAATCGAAAAAATCATAATTTTGACGTACATGGGCTGGAGGATATATATATCAGAGGTTGAATACTTGAATAAGGACGTAGATTTGAGAGAGGGAATACTGACTGAGTCTTTTGAATTCTTCTTCCATGGTCTCGAGCTGATGTTTGCGGAAGGTGGACTTGGATTGACCAAATTTGTCGATGGGGACGAAGGCCTGAGCGTGAAGGTTTAGGTATGGGAAGGGGGAGATTAACGCAAACTATCTTAAACTTGGGAGAGTCTCTAGTTTTTCTTCAGACGGGGGGGTTTTAAATTGGGCTCGAGAAATGGAAATCGTTGGGTTGAGAAAATACGCCCAAGCTAGCCCATCTCCCCGTCTGGTCTATATATATCGGGTTGAATCTAAATTGATATGAGGTGCCAAATGTTGACACTTTGATTTACCGCTGGAGGTAGATCTAAGTGATGATAAGAACTCTGAGTACCAGCGTCAGCACTGATTACGTCTACTGAATATATTCAAGTCTCCCATTTCATAGACACCAGCGATCAAAACTGAAGGCTTGGGGCCCACAGTAGTCAATCTGGCTAAAAATTCCTCAACTCCGGTACGTGTACCCAATCGCGGTGCCCGCCGCGTACGGGTCCTAATTCTGAGGGTTCATCGTAGATTGCTTTGGCTCGAGGCGCACGTTCCGAATTCTGTATGGTAAAGTGCTTGGGCCACCGTATTCTTGGGAGATAATTGACTATGCCACAAAACAATCGGGGGGCTTTTCCCACTTGACTATCTTCCAAGTTACCAGTACCTAGTTCAGTACGAGTGGTACGTATCAATACTGGAATTCAGTGTGATCGAACCGGTTTTGCAAGTGAGTTAAGCTTGATGTATTTGAACCCCCATAAAGCTAGTCGAAGTGGAAAAAACACCCTCTGTGAGTTCGAGTAGCATAGTTAGACATTTAAATTCACAGAAGACTGGCTTCCCGTACGTACACGAAAGATAATCGTGAGCGCAGCTACTGCCGAAAGAGGGGGTAAAAGGAAGAAAGTATAAACGGAAAATGAGAGGGCGAAAAATACGATAACGTAAATATACGCACTTGTTTTACGGAATAGGGGTAAGTTCGAATTCTAATAAGGTCCATAAATCTTCCTGTAAATTTTTATTATGTCTTCTCGTGGTTTGCTGTAATGCCGTTTTAAACGTAAAGAGGTCTACGAGCAAGCTGAAAGGTTGCCTTGGAGAGTTCGATGAGGTTAATGTTGAGGGGGAGCATTGCTTGCTTGAGATGATAATATATGATAAGGATGAGAGCGATAGTCAGATGCTAGAGAAGGTGATGCATGAAGTTCAAGTATTGGGTAGGTGGGACTTGCGAGAGGTGATGAAAATTGCATCACGACACGTGATAATGATGAGAGCGGAGTCTATATACTTAATTAACTTACAGAGATTGGCTTGATATAACCTGATCAAAGAGTTTCTGGTATATGGGTATATCAAATATACTACATGTGCCCCCCCTTTATAACTAAGATAGAATAAATGCTTGATAATATTGATTACAATCAGTGTTTTTCTTCACACATGGTTAGCCTTCTCTAGTGGCATGAGATTTTTGATGGACTTTAAGAGTGCGAAATAGGTAGCAAGCATATTGATCACAAATTATCGCTCGTTAATCCTTGCGTTTTTTTTCGACTTCTACCACAATCCAATGTATTAACCAGATAATCAATTATTATTGTTTCTATTTTATCGGCCTTTAATCTATAAAGATTGAAAGCAACTCTCGATCCCCTCGCGGTACAAACCATACACCGATTTCGCCTTTAAATGAAGTTTGGAAAGCATAGTTTGGAAGTTATATGTAGTTATGGGATGTTGCATGATCTATTTGGTGTCGATAGCACATCAAAGTCATAGATGATGCCTATGCGGATTTATATTCTTAACGGCTATATCGAGTTTAGGGTCATCTAAGCTATTCTCTACCAAGTCTAAGAATATATGTAAATTATCTGGGTTAGCACAAGGTACTTTGCCGCTTGCAGTTTGATCGATCATGTATGCCAAAACTCGTGAACCAAATACAGATCTTTATTTCACACTCAAGATCCCTAGTGCTATAATCCTATGAATTTGTGCACAGGCGGCGTAAATTATGACACGAGGTAGTCCTAAGAGTTTAGATGATTGGCGAAAGACTTTTACGCCGTAATATTAGTAATTGAGGCATCTTTTGAGTTAAGGACTTCGAATTGTCTTACGAATTTATCTTCGCGCCGACAGCTGTGATTTCAAGCATTTATACCCGTCGTTGATTCATTAATATGCTTCTATTGGACGCCAGCTGTTGAATCGCAGTTTCCAAAAATAGATGCTTCTGAGTCACCAGTTCATCAAAAGCTCTGAAGTCTTCTTCGTTTTTCTGCCTCCTTGGAAGCTTATGACAATGAATCATGCATTTGTTCTAATAATTGAAATTTGAGGGTGGTTGCTGGTTCCATGTTCTTTTTGTGGGTTCATTCATAACCCTAACCCTTAACAAGAGCCTCTTAGCCTGTCTCTCCAATTTTTAGGCCCGTTCTGCGTTCAAGCACACCGGTCGAATCGATAACCTCTTATGCCATTGTAAAGATGAGATAAATATCTGCTGAGACGCAATATTATATCGAAATTCCGAAAACTGTAATCTTTGGCGAGAATTCAGCTTGCTAAGGCTGTGGTTGTGATAAGTAGCTAGCTGAAGCGTGGTGGAGTTATGTGCATGAGTCGTCGACTGCGAGTAAACCAACATGAAATTGAAACCAGAAGGACATAACTCAGAAGATGCAGAATAGCGATCGACAAAGACAAATGCGAGATTTCGTTCATTCAGAAGTGTATACACCTGACTACGTTCGATTTTCTATGATTGGTAAAGGAAGTGCATGTTGAGTATTCCTCGAAAATATCACTTCCCGGTCCCAAATTAACAGCTCTCTACGTAGCTCCCTATCGTGGCATGGGCGGGGTGCGGATCGCGCGGACCATAATTGTTTCTGCCATTTCAGTCCGGTCGTGTGAATTTTGAAGCATTGGCGGGAGTTCAAGTTCTCCAGCCCTCTAAACACTCCGCCATATATATATTCATGGAGGCTGGCGAATCTTACAATGCGCAAGAAATAGTTGCTTTTCGTTCCGTTGCATGCAGTTAGTTGTCGATATGTGTGACTGATATGGGCACGTGAGATTACAATAAGGGTGGTTCCGGAATCGGGGCATGGACTTGTAGCCGCGATCACCGACACGGTAACCAGGCCAAAGGCCAATGAAAAGTGAAGAAATCGGAGGATGAAGCCGCACAATGATCCCAAGGAGTAGGTAGAGTAAGTATTTCACTTGCAGAGCCATGGGCGTATAATAAAATGTCGGTAGCTAGCTATAGGCATGTAAAGTGCCTTACCTAGGCTAATCAAACCCTCCGTGGATGGCAATTAGTAGCGTGATCGTTGACCTTAGGTAACCCCACCTCCAAGGCTGTGTGGGCTCACCAATAGCATGGGTAAATCAGAGTACGAGCAGGAATCGGTTGGTCAGGTGTCTAGGAAAGACTACCTAGTAGTGAGTGAGGCACATCCGTCCCACATTGTGTTTCTATTTACCCCTCTGTGCTTATACTTTTAGGAGCTCTTTCTTGGTCAAATTATTGCCCCCGCAGCTGGACGGAATTATGATCGGAACTGAGGGGCACTCTCTCTTTCGTGCGCCATGATATGGTCACTTTCAAGGAATACTCAATGCTGCACTTCCGCAGTCGTCGTGGTGCTCTACCTGCGGTCCATCCGATATGGGAGCTTTATCAATAGCAATCCTTGTAAATTTGGGGGGAATGAGTCTTAAGAGTTGCAATGGACGCTAATTTACCCAAATCGGGAAAGGTGCAGAGCGCCGTGATTGGCTGGGGTCTGGGAAGTACTGAGACTGCCCAGCTACTTTGTGCGCAGCTGTTACGTGAGGGAGACATGTTGGTGTCGGTACTCTGCGCCCCGCCTTGACCTGACTTGACTCCCCCTCTCATCCTGCTTGATCATTCACCTGCTCATCTTCTAGCTCTCTCCGCCTTGCTGTTCCTTCTCTGTTGTATGAGAGAATCCCTATTTCCTACAGTGTTTATCGAGAAGATAGCAGCTGTGAGTTTGTCGAGTTCAAAACCGTCCATCAGGTCTAAGTTCGGGCTACATACTGCTGCTGAAACCTAGCCCAGTTCTTATCGTATCATAGCTACTGCTCTTAGGTCCACCAGGTTCACGAAACAGAAACGGTGCTCTGCCAGCTGTTCAAGGTGGGGTTTCGATTTGCGACATCGTTTGGCCTCTGACTACACCTTTAGAATCTGATTCGGGTGGTCGTGCGTCACCATATCTCGACAGCCTTCTGGCTGCCATAGAACTTCTCCTGTCTTCTCCTGTACTCTACCTAGTATACGGTGCTTCCCACGAACAATCTAAAAAAGAAAATAGGCAACTGTCGTATCAGAAAGAAAACTGGAAACTAAACCCGAGCTTTTTTCTCGTTCTTTCCTTCCTATCGCTTAGATAGCTGGAGGGATTTAAACCGTGACAACATGTTCAGAGGTTAGTAACCGTACGCAATCATCAACGAAAGAAAGACCCCCCCCATTCTGTTTTGTTTGGAGTAGCCTTCTCCCATATTGCATCTTTTCCCTTTTACACCTCCTCGCCTTCTTTATACCTTACCTCCTAGATCTCATCTCATCTCCTCCAGAAATAAAAGCCTTCTTTGAAATATTCTCTTTCAGGTCGCTCCAGTTCTTCCACAGAAGATGCTGACCCGATCAACAGCTAACCTCCATCTCCACCCGCACCCTCCCCCAAACTCCCAGTCGAAATTGGCATCTGTTCCTCCTGGCGCCTTTCCGACTTTCACTAGTATTTCCAGCAGCGGTTCAGACTTTGCCCGGACAATTACACTAACACCGGAAACACCTACCCAGCCGATCGGTAGGAGCAGCAGAAACACAGCCAAGGGTTTGGTTGCGGATCGAAATAATGGTTTCTTCGAGTCAGCTGTGATGAGCCGAGCACATGCTGTAGTACGGTTGGTGCTGGAGCCGACAAGAAAGGTGAGAAAAACAGTTCACTTATAGTGTTCCTGGTAGTTTGTTGGCTCGCGTAAAAAGATCTTGCTTCCCTAAATTCGAAATCTATCTATATTTTTAATCTATCTACCACACTGTTTTTTTTGTTTTCGTGTGAGCAAGACCTTACGATAATGTATGCCCGTAGTTTGCTTTGCTAGTGTGTGTTATTTGGGGAGTTTGTTCTGGTTGTTTCTTTTCCAACCACACTAAAAATACCCCATTGGAGCAGCTAGCTCTGCTGATCAATTCTTTCCACCTTTTACTGAGCTCCCCTACCAAACACCTTTTCACTTTTTCCAATTTTTTTTATTGCTTTGGCGTCTCAGTAGCTTACAATTCTTAACCAGATTATTATTAAAGACGCCAAATCCATGCACGGCACCTTCGTCAACGGGCTACAACTACGGGAAGACGAAACTGCGGAGCTCCTCCAAGGCACTGAGGTTACATTTGGTTGTGAGGTCACAAGAGGCGACGAAGTTTTTCCACCAAAGACGTTCCGCTGCGAGGTTGAGTGGGAAGATATGAGGTATGCTTGATGCTTCATATTACATTTTCTGTTAAATGAGTGCTTAATTGTTCTTGCAGCCTACCAAAGGTTTCCGGCTTTAGTTTGTCCGATAAAAATAAGAACCGCGGTGGTTACGGGGTGACTGCCGAAGATCTCACGTACGGCTCAGGAGAAGAGTTTGATGACGAAGAGGAAGATGAGGAAGAGGAAGAGGAAGAGGAGCAAGACGTGGATATGTCTTACTTGGATCTCCCAGATGAAGATAAAGCTTCCTCCTCTGGTGAATCGTCTCCACCTAGCTCAACTACTAGCTCTCCAACCATCCAGACCATCAAGCCAGCATATGTTGGGGCATCTACCTCAAAAATATCGTATATTATGGACGACGATGTTCCAATCAGCCATGAGCGTAGTACAAAAGATCTATCGGTTCAGGCGCTGACGAAAAATGTTGAGCGTATGGAACAGCTTAAGAAGAAGATTAGTGAGAGTATCACAGCTGCAAGAGAGAAAGATCTTCTTACAAACTCTGAGTTTGTGAATATGCAGCCAGGCGGGGACCCAGCTAGACCTGGGGTTACGATCGGAAGTTTGATGAACAAGGCTCTTGACCCTAATCCCCGTGAAGAAAGCGATAAAGATAGAAGTTCGGGTAAGCGGAGCACCAGGAAACCTTTGCCTGAGTGCGATTTCTATATTTATGATGATCTGACACTTGAAGACGATGAAGTCGAGGTTATTCCAAAAGAGAAATTCCAAGCTGCCGCAAAATCGTCTTCCGAATCGAGATCAAAACAGCCCATTGTCATAGACGACGATGAAGACGAGCTGTTTTCAGAGGAAGACGAAATGGACGAATGTATTGATACGGAAGAGGAAGAACAGGATGAGGAAGATGAGGAAGAAGCATCGTCAGATGATGAGGAGCGGATGGAGAAAGATTTCGAGATGAAGGATAAGGAGAACATTCCTGCTGAAAGCCCCATCGCACACGAAGAGGCTACAAACACTGTCTTACAATCAGAATCGATGCCCATGTCGCCCCCTGACATTATGAGCTCTAAGACTCCTGTCACTCACCTTGATGCATTTTTGGGACCACCACCGCCACCTAAGCCGAATTTTAGATCATCTATTGAGGAACTGACACATGCCGCTGTTGCTGCTATGCAGCAAGCACCTACACCTCCTCCATCTGCGACTCTTCCACCACTTTCGAAACTCCATCGTGAAACTATCATCAAGAAAACTGCTTCTGGGGCATCGCACATCCATTGGCTAGGCGACAATGCTACCCCTATCCCTAAAAACATTTCGTTTCCAGCAACTTACTCTGATCTTCAACACATAGGAATTGGAAGTATGGAACAGAAGAAGGAATACTTTGCCGCGCGAGAATTCAACAGATCTAGGGATGACCGGGTTTACAGAACCCAAGATGACTCGAATATTCCTTGCCCTCCAAAGTCGCCTGCACCACTACCATACATCGTTAACGGTAGGCCATGGGTGCATGGATCTAACAGTAACGAGCCTCCGAAGGAAGCCCCTGGGTTGTTCCCGAATATTATGGAATCAGAGAAAGCGGAACCTGCTGTCTCCTTAATGAGGACCGATAAAGGAAATATGCCATCTCCGCCACCAACTGTGTCTTCCCAAGCGAAAAGGCTTCTAGAAGATGCTGTTGCTGATGGAGAGAAATTTAAAGTTTGTCCTGAGAAGTGTTGGTGGCCAAATACGGGAGAGGAAGCCGAATTTGAGATCGAAGAGGATGTCGAAGTGCAATGGGATGACGATGTTCCAAACGACGAGGATGGAGAATACGACGAAGAAGAGGACGAAGAACAAAACAAAGGAGTTGAAGAAGAGGAAGAAGAAGATATCACGAACCTCGAGTTTGAGTACGAAGAAGAGTACGAGGATGAGTTGGAATGTGAAATTGCGGATGATCAGCAAGATGATGACATACCCACTGATGTGAGCGAATACGGTAGCAGTACAATTGGGATGGATCAGGCTAACGACGATACCTCGGCCTTGCGGTCTCAGGGAATCTTTGCCGCCTCATCTGCAGGCTCATCTTCCGATAACTGTCACTTTGTAAGGACCAGCGTGTCTGAGGCTGGCAAGAGCGATTTCACCAAATCTCGTGGATTCTCTATCAGTAACCTCGTGAATGAGAATACTGTTACCCCTCCACGGCCTCAACTAGCGGTAACCGGTACCTTCTATCCACCTCGTCCTTTCATTAGTCTTCCTTGTAGACCCGTATGTCAAGTTGGACATCCTTCTACTTCTAACCCTATAGCCAATGCCCCTACAAGCCCGGTCTCCCAATCTAAGGAGAAGTTTATGGCAGATCTTCTCAACCCTTCTTCTCCAGCAGCAGGATGCAAACGCAAACATGAAGATATATCTAATGCCCTTCCAGAGGAGGTGCTAGAAACTAGGCGCACTGGTTTCCTTGAGTCCTTCGACCCCGAAAATATGGATGAGACCGATGATGATCTCGAGCCCCAAGGAGAAGATGAACAGAAAAATGAGGATCTACTTATTCCAGAGTTGTCCAATGATCTTGCCGAGCTGGCGATGGAAACTTGTGCTACCACGACCAACACTGCAGTTCAAGTCTCTGAAGTAAGCATTGTCAAGGCTGAGGGCAAGGGCGAGGACGAGCCTGCAAAGAAGAAGACGAAAACTTGCAACAGCGGTGGTCAGATTGCAAAATATGCTGCTACTGCTTTAGCTGGTGCCATAGTAGGGAGTGTTGGCATGTTTGCAGCTTTGGTTGCAACTGCTCCAGCACCATAATTTTTTTCAGACGACATTCCTTATTCTCTCTTTCTCTCTCTCTTTTTAGGTGGCTTTCTGATTCTATGTCTTATCGTTCTATCTTCCCTTCTATGCATCCTTTCATTTCTATATTTCTTTTATCAGCTTTTCCCTTCTAAACTCCCAGCTCACAAGAGTCTTAGTTAGGATCTTTTTCATTTGTGATGATCGTGTAAAGTGGGATTCTTGCTGTCCCCAACTGCATTTTCAGCAGCCAGCGGCGAGGTCAACGGTTTTCTTCCCTGTTTTTTTGTTAGTTTGCTGGTGTATCTGGTTTTTTTTTGCTTATGTTTTTACTTTCCTTTATCTTCTTTTATTCTGGATACGGTGACCATGGATTAGGATAAATTGGACTAAATATATCGGGTCGATAAGTTAGTGCACGGCTCGAGGGTTGGGGGGAGGGGGAGAGGTTCGAGTCAGCATTATTTTTCCTTGAGTTCTTTTTGTCCGGAATGTACATGGAAGGGTCTAAGGGAATCGGTTCTGAGGGAATAAGGCTTACTTAGCGGTGGAGAATGATACTGGGTTGGGTGGGTTGGGTGGGTTGGAGCCTATCTTTACGTCTGTTTTGTCTTTACGTTTGGAATCTTATCATCAGTCCTTTCATGTTGAGTGACTTGTGATGAACTACGGGAACCAATAAATCTGCCATAATTCCTAAAAACATATTTTTGAAACAATTACAGTGTATGTTGATGTTTTTCGCCAAAGCTTGCTCTACGCCGTGAACCATGACCACAGATATAGTAGGGGCCAACACGAACTATAGTTATGCTAAATAAAAAAATAAACAATTCCCTAAACACCGTTTATCACTCACCCTGCAACCAGAATTGAAATACCAGCTAAGACCGACCAACGAACATACATTGCTGTTTTAATTCCAAAAAAACTTCCTAGCTTCCTGTAGGAAAAAAAATAATGGAACTCGCCAGGATATCGGTAGACTTGTTATTCTTGCAAAAACGGAGTTCTGGAAAGCCTGTTTGCATTGTATGATGTACCAGGGCTAACTAACTAGTCAATAGAAGCAAACAAGACATTTGAAGTTCCGATTCCCGTGTGAGAGGCAGTGATTAACCGCGGTTGTTATCGATAGGGCCTAGTCCGAATACCCCACACCCTCGCCGACCAGGGGTATTTACTGAACCTCATCTCGTCATTTCGCGATTTCATTCTTCACGATTTCCACCTCCAAACTCTAGCAATTCTTTTTTTCAAGATGATCCGACAACCAGCAGGTAGCCTTAGTGCTCTACAACTTGACGTCAGCGTATCAACGTATACGATTGCCGGCATATCGGTTCACGTGTATGGACTCGAGCAACTCCCGAAAAACGAGGGAGGGGACAAAATGAATGTATCATGTCTATACCTTTTGAACCCTAGACTCAACGATCATACGTATATGACGGGAATAGCGAAGACGACCCTGGAAGATCATTACAATTCTAAACACGTAGCGAGAAGGGGTTTAATTTGCGTGGCTTTCGATCAACGAAACCACGGAGAACGGGAGGTGCGTTTTGAGGTCACGGTTATATTGACTTTTTAGCTAATGATTGGTTCGTACGATAGGTTAAAAGGCTGGCGAATCTGGATTGGCGAAGTGCAAATCCGACCCATGCACCAGACATGTTCTCGATCTACCATGGAACTCAAGTCGACCTGTCGATGATAATTTCGTACCTGCCAGCATACGTTTTTCCGACACACCACTCACAGTATACTTTGAACCAACATATTGTTGCTGGAGTCTCTCTAGGCGGCCATTCAGCTTATCTGGTTCTACTTCATGAGCCACGAATTACCGCCGGCGTCGTTGTGATCGGATGTCCAGACTATGTTCAGTTAATGCAGCGTCGTGCTGAAAAATCTGGGTTAGAGTGTGGAGAACATGGGCTATTTAGATCCAAGGAGTTCCCAGAGAATCTCCTAGGTGTAGTTAGCGAGCTCGATCCAGCAGCGATTGGGATTAATGAGATCATAGAGAGAAGATTGCTGAACGGGAAGAAGATTTTAACACTGTCCGGAGGAGCGGACAAATTGGTGCCCTATGCCTGCGGGGAGCCATTTCTGAGTAGTCTAAAAGAGGCTTATTCAACTGGTACGCTTGAAGGCGAACTGATAGATGTAGTATATCCTGGAGTTGGCCATGAGTGCACTCCAGAGATGGTTAGGGATCTGAGCAAGTTTGTGAACCGATGTGTCGAGGAAGCGGGCGGGACAGATCGTCGCGATGAAGTTGGGGTGAAAACTACCTCTGTGTTGTAAACCGAGGCTGTTTGCATGTATATACCCGATCAAAGGTCACTTTCACAGGTACAGCGTTCGGCTACATCTAAACGACTTTTTATACGCAAAATTTTGATATACATTCTGTCTCACGAATCATTACACCGGTATCATTCCAGGCCCCACATCAGACAATTTGACTGGACCAAATAAAGCGCGACTTTTAGGCTTACTTTTTAGCATCCAATGGGGACTGGTCACGGGTGCCAATGGTCTCAACATGGCCACTCGCCTCAGTTGGCTTCTCGCCCAACTCAAACCCTTCAACATCCCTCAACTTGTCCTCATACGCCGACTGGTTTGCCCCAGCTGCTGCTGCAAGCTCGAAGTGACTCCCGCGCTGCTCGTGGCCACACGCGATCCAAATACAGAGCAGGACAAAAATGACCGACATCATAGCGGCTTGAGTGCTGCCATAGTCTGGCCGCTCCTCACCATGCACGTAAATAATCAATCTCTCGGAAATGGCAGAAGATATTTGAGCGGCAGGAGCGGAGATCATGTTGCCGAGCTGGTAAGCGATGCCCGGAAATGAAGAACGGAACTGAGGAGGTGCAAGCTCCTGAAGATGGATTGGAACAACACCCCAAGCGCCTTGAACCATAAATTGGATGAGGAAGGCACCAGCAGTGAGGGTGCCCCAACTGGATGGAAGTACCCACATAGGGATCAGAGCTGCACCACAGACTGTGGCAACCATGATTGTTGCACGTCGACCGAAGAACTGAGAATAGTAGCCACAGACCTAAATGACGCAAGATTGTGTCAGTAATGCCTAGAGTAGGGCAAATTTTTAGAAGGGTAGTTTTACCGTCCCACCAACGAGAGCGCCAGTTTTCGCAATAATAGTTGCCTTAGAGGACATCTGAGGGCTAAATCCTTTGGTCTGCTGCATGTAGGTTGGATACATATCCTGCGAGGTGTGCGACATGAAGTTGAATAACGCTTTTGAAAGAGCACCCTATTAGTCGCAGAATATCTAGGGGGTTTTGTTAAAAAGAAGTCTGTTCATACCCATCATAATAATGGCGTAAAGAGCTCTCTTCCAGTACTCCCTCATAATCTTCTTTCCGTCTGCCCAGAAGAGCTTTACTTTTTGCCTTCCTTGTGCACCTTCACCATTACGCTTTTGCTCAATGAACTGTCTTGATTCGGGGAAGCAGAAACGCGCGAGAGCCACAGCCATTGTAAGCCCAGCACCAATGTAAAACAGTATCTTCCAGCTATGTGGGGAGCCAGGAACCAGGTAAAGGTTGAAAACGGCTGCAATCAAATACCCAAGGGCATATCCTTGCTGCAGAATTCCAGAAAAAAGACCTCTTGCTTCCATAGGCATATCTAGCAAGTTTTACAAGTATTAGTAAAATGTACTTATCTCAAAGAGCCCATCACGAGTAACAGGGCGTACTTTCGAGACCCATTGATGCTGCAAGACCCCAAATACCGCCCATCCCAATCCCAAAGAGTGCTCGAACTCCCAGAAAGTCTGAAAAGGTCTTGCAGAATGCCGTAGCTAGCTGCAAACCGGCGATGATCACCAAGTTGATAATCATAGGATATTTACGTCCGTAGAGATCTCCAGCAATTCCAAAAATTGCTGCTCCCACGGAGCGGAAAAGAAGGGTGAGTGTGATCGACGTTGCAATGTGTTCACGATGTTGGCCGTAGTACTCAGCCAATCTAGAGATGGAGAGTGAAACTGTATGGAAGTCATAACCATCCATAGTCCATGCCATCTAAGTATGCATTGCTAGTATCAGTATTCATGTATGAAGAAAAATATCTAGAAACGATTTACGAACCCAGCCGACAAAAAAGAACAAGTAGTTCGAGAATGTCGGTCGACAGAGAGTCTTGATTGGATTCTCGACTTTTGTCCGTGGAAGCTTTCCATAGACAGTTTCGCCATTCTCGTTGATATAACTACCCTCTCCGGTCGTCCATATCTCTTTAAAATGTTTCCATATCTTCGATGATCGTGAAGGTTCCGCCATAATAAGGATATGAATATTGATATTTTTCCTCTGATGAGGGAGAGAGAAGAAAAGGCAGGGCAAGAAGAGGTATTCCGGTTGGAACGGACAAGAGATGCTTGTTGTAGTCTGCTACCACTATAGACTGAAACCATAAGTCTATCTGGGTGGCCAACGGTTTCTTATAGTTTCCTCGAAGCTAAATACTCTAGTTACGAGGTGCGGAGGGCCGAAAACATGCCCCCCGCAATCTCCACAATTTTCCTCCCCATATAGAAGGTACCAAAAAAGATAATTCGTTTCTCCACAATCACGAAAGGTCGGGCAATTCCCCGCATCCCACTAGCCACTTTCAAGGTCAGAGTAAACAGGGCAGAAAAATAAATAAAAGAAAACTGGGAAAGTAAGACTTCGGTTCAAGGTAGTTCTGTGGTACGTTTCCGTCACCGTCGTATTGGGTGTGGTTGCTTACTTGCTTAACCGTGCCCAGCTCTCGGAACTCGCACCGGAAATGTATGCTCTCCGAAACCCGTATAGGCCAAGACACGAATTAAGGATATCATTGAGGCCTATTGGCTTCTTTGATTCCTTCGATAATTTTTTTCTTTCATAAAGCTGTCCTACCAAGCGTAGTTGGATGGGTCCAGATTTATCTGGTTGCAAATTGAGTTCCACGCCTGATCTAGCTAAGCTATAGATATCTTATTGACTAAGAAAGTAGTCTAGAGAGGCTGCCAATGGACACCAGAAAAGTTAATCAAGAGTCCTGGATTCTGAGGTTTGAGTACAGCACTCGATAATTAGTAACCCCAACTTATTGAAAAATCAAGGATTATTTTTCCTACCTCTTATATTAGGGCCTTGTAGCTGCATTCAGTTCCAAGCACCAGATATCTAGGATCACTATCGAATGGACAGCTCTCTTTGTAGAATATAGCACACGAACCAATCACCAGATAAAACGAGTGTAGTCAGCATCATGTACGTATCGCTTGTAGCAAGCTTATCCGATAGAGAGGGTAAAAAACGCGCTGATGATCGTGTGATGATGGGTCTTGGTGTTTTTTTTTCTCGGCGCGGGGTTTCTCGGGATGGCTGGCTAAGATTATACGTGACCAGCTGCACCTCTGGGTCTCATACTTTGGGTGAGGTTGAGTTTAAGCTTATACGTAAGTTACCTGCTAGTCTAGGGTGGTGTAGATCTCTGCTGACCTAGGAATAACTGCTGCAGGGTACGGTGTGGGAGATACTCTAAAATGTTGCTGTTGGTCAAGAGTACCGTTGCCGAGGTGCATAGCATATTATGCCAATAAAAACACCAAGCCGCCAAGAATTTGAAGATACATCTGAGCTATATTTTTATACTGATACAGTAATATCAGTTATAGGACCTCAAGTCTACATGTACCTTTGAGTATCTGGAGGTATACGTTCGTCCTTAAGAAAACCCCTACAACTTAAGAGCCAAGAGCCTGAGAATAAAAATATGCTCACTGTATCAGAAGGCATTCCATTAATTATAACTATCGAACTACATATATAATTTTGCAATTTAGAAGCGCTGCGTTGCATTATTGTTGATTCAGGTTGATATGAAGCTTGGCGCAATGGCATGACCGGGCGAAAGGCTCAATCTTTCACCGCTCGTTCTTGGAAATAACGCCCATATGATGTCGCTTGGGCCTTGAAGGTGCGCGTAAATATAAGACGCCATGTGTCGAGTGAATAAGCCTTAATATATCTTATTGGTTCCTCATTTGCTCCCCACGCCTATGCCAAAAACATACGACGGACTTCTTTCCGAGTTTCTCGGTGTGGTTTTCAAGTTGATGTACTATAAAGGGCTTGGTCGGGAAATCTCGGGACACAAAATAACCTTCAACCTTAAATTTTTGGAGGAATGACAGTTCTGGAGCCGAAACTCGACTAACGGGGGAGGCCCCGTGTGAACCTGGTTGTGGTCTCGCCAACCAAGCATATCTGCAGATTGATCCACACCACTGGAAGCAGGTGTTAAGAATCTGGGGTAGGAACATTGCTGATGCCCGGTCTTGGTTCTGTCACTCGTGGTACTACAGCTTGCATCTAGTAACAAATCCAAAAGGTACGGGCGGGTATCGTGAATCCTACTCAAAACAGTACATATATAATGCTATGACACATATTAGATACTACGGTTATTACAGCCATGTTATTGTATATCTCTGCTTCCTTTCCAATTCAGGGCCTCTGCTCTCTCTGGTGTTATAGCATATGTATTATTATATCTCAAAGCATTAAATTCTGGACCAAGTCCCAAAAATCTCTCAAATAGAGCTTTCTGCATCCAGAATATTTTTATTAGACACGATACATCCACAAAAACACCACCCGATACGCAGAACCCAGCGGTTGTAATAACCCAGCGGTATGCAGAAATGGCATAACCAACCCATCCCTGATCCGATTTATCCCGGATAGCGACGTGATCTTGAAGGAATCCAGGCATTCGGAGCCGCTCGGTAAATATCGGTTTGATGACAATTCGTGGCGCATAACGTACCTCTTGTTCTCATGAACGAATCGATCGGCCATTGTTAGCCACGCTATCTAATTAGAGTAGAAGGCATCTGCCAACCGCCAGTTCTGTCGATTTTAATCTAAACGATGGCGCTAAGAAATGCCAGTCCTATCGATACTGACGGTTGGCAAATAAACTCTATAGATTGGTTGTCTATTTCGTTCTGGAAAACTATCACTACAGTCGGAGAACTGTCCGATGTCTCTTTATTCAGTGGCGTATTTGCGGGGATCTTGTTATACGAGTGTATGAACAACGTATAGCCAAGCCTTACAGAACAATTGGTAACAATGTAATCGTTAGCAATAGATGATAGCTGAACTTCGCAGCAAGGTTGTGGGCGATAGGAGTGATGATTAAGACGACTTTTATGATTGCGTAGATACTCGAGTGATAATTCATGATTTTCATATTGAGAATAATATTAGATAGTATAGCTAGACTGAAAGTTAGTGTATTTTTTCTTCACGACGGTAGCAGGGCCGTAAGTGTCTCGGGTAAGGCCTAGATAAGATGAGGTAATAACGAGGAAAATATGGGGCTAGGACGCAATATATCATCCGCCGAATCAATTAGTATCGCCTATCTTGAGCTACTGCACGCGTTTGCCACCCAGACATTGATTTTTTGGCATGAGTTTTAGCAGACTATCCCCCAACTTTGGATACATGTAAATATAATCGTAAACCCTAATCACAAACAGGAACTTCACGTAAGATCTGGAACAAAGCTTGAACTCGAGAAAGTGTCTGTGTTTATCTTTCTTCATGCTAGGCACCGCATCAAATCATCTCAATGCTTTTATATAAATACCGAGAAACCAAGTCCGGAAAAAAAAAAGAAAACAAGATATCGGAATTAACGTCACGGACACATTGCTGGCTAAATATTTGGCAAAAGAACTCCATAAGGAGGAAAACCATAAGGAGGAGGGGGGGAGTAAGAAGTAGATATATAAGTAACGAATAAAATTAGCAAGCTTAAATAAGATGCTTTGATCTGTAACCCACAAAACCATTAGTATTTCTTTAACCGCTTTCTTCGGGAAGTTGAATTGATGAGACTGACCTAAAATAAGCCCTCAGGTAGACAACCTGCCATGCTCCCAGTCCAACAAGCGTCGCCATGATGGAGAAAGCAAACCACTTGACACGCTCATTCGTCGACTCGTTGGTATCACGAAGTTTCTGTTCGCGCGACCGTAGGTAATCCATCTGGCCGACAATTTCAGAGACAACCTCTTCAATGCGTCGCAGTTCAATTTCGACAGGCTTCAGTTTCTCAGCAGCTTGAATAGCAGACCAATCACGGGCATCAGCACCGATATCGACGTCGAGTTCAACTGAGCGAGTGGGTCCATATGGGCGGCCTATTGGACGGAAAGAGGTTAGTTAGCTCACGTGCTAAGTGTTATCTGAAGAAAGGGGCATAAGACGTACCACTCTGAAGGTTGTTCTCGAAGCATACGTCGAAAGCAGCATTCGCGTGCGAAGTAAAAGCCATTCTAGCTTCGCCCACAACGTCCTTAGGCCGACCATATTCATTGCCGACTGCGTCTCTGATCTAAATATCACCCTCGAAAATCAGTCCCTGCGACTCCAATCTATCGGCCGTGAGGGGTAGGGTAGCGTACGTGAATGTTGACTTGCTGCCCGTCGCCTTTCTGACCGCTCACGATTGCTGTGACAACCACAAGGGTGTCTTTGGCGACGAAATTCCTGATGCATCGTTGTCGATGGCCCTGGGGTTCCGCGGCAATGTCAAACTTGAGAGCTGAACCAACGACGCTGAAGAGCGAGACGGCTAGCACGAATAGTGAGGGTATGCTTTGTGACGGCTGCATGTTTGGATGGAGGAGAGAACGGAGGGATTGAATTGTTGTTCCTTATGTCTGGTGGTTGTTTGAGTTATTCTGGTCACAGGAGGCTCTATCGTGAAAAGGAGGTTCAAACTCCGGGATATGTGGTCACTATCAGCTAGAGCTAAAACCCTTGGGCAAGGGCTATTTGTGGCGCTGTGGCTATGATATAAATGTGGCAGTGAAGCAACAACACCGTTCCAAAGCACGTGAACCGAGCTTAAACGCTCTGTCGCGTCAGTTTGGATGCTAACAGCTCATCCTCCCTACATCCACCACTGCGTTTCCTGCGTCCTAAACTCAATTTTCGATTGCACGTCCCACTTTGTACCTCACCGCCATGTCTCATCCTCGTAGGTCAAGAAATGTTCTTGTTCCTCTCGCCCTGACTGCCACAGCCGCCCTTGCCGGGCTGGGATTGTATTTGTTACTGGGGAAGGGCTCAAGTACGCAGGGCTCAGAAGAGCCTCCGCGAAACGGAGGTGGGCTAATGGAGCATATCTCTGATGGTGACGAAGATGAATCCATCCAGCCACGGCCAAAGCCAAAAGCAGGCCCTGCGGGGTCAGCTAAAAGGAAGATTGCTATAGTCGTCCGCGAGGACGCTTTAGGACTTCTTTGGAACTTACCAACACTTAATCTGGCGACTACCGATGTCTTCATTCTCGTGCATTCTCCACAATCTGCCGGTAATCCAGAGAAGGTATACAAATTGGCGAAAGAGGTTTTTCCTCGAGAATATCCTCGAGAATACATCATGCCCTACATGATAGAAGCGGCGATCCTGCCACTCTTGCGACACTTAGCGCCGGAAGTGGTGTATATGGATGAGTCTTTAGTTGGCGAGGGGGGTTCGACGGTAACGTTACTGTTGGAAGGGAATTGGGTTGGGGCTGTTGTCGTCACTACTACAGATCAGGGTAAAGGGAATGGTGTGGCAGATGGGTGGAAACAGAATGTACAGAGGTTTAGAGGGCGGTGTGCGGTCATTGCTAAAAGTGGTATCCGGAGTGACTGGGCGGGGAGAGTTGCTTAAACGTATTTTGTACTCGAGGATATAGATGGGAGCAGGGGTTTGTTGGATATCAAACTGATTTTATGGAGACTATGACAAGGATAATTAAGTGGGAGGAAATGGGTTATTGAGGGTTATGGCCTCACCGATTTCTTTGGCTTGGCGGAGTTGGTATGTTTGACTAGGCTTGAGTTTCAAAACATATAATATTGTTTTCGGTAATTGTTATTATTCCCGTTATATCTCACTATAATCAGGATAGATATAATGCTGCTCGGACTTTCTTTGGAGGTGTATCTATCAATTTATGCTACTCGTAGTTAAACCTTGAAGCTAGAAACTACATGTATTGTTATCAAACATCACAAACTCTCATAATTACGTGTATTTACCATCCTCAGGCCTTCAGAGAAGCCGTTTTATGAGTGCATGTATATTGCGTAGCTCAAAAATACGCTGAACCTGAGCTACTTCTCTTCTTATATGTAGTTTATCATCACGAGTTCACTTGAGTTTACTCTACTATTCGTCCGTTTACATCCCTCAAAACATCCTAATATCTCGATTCCCACCAAGAATAAAAACAAACACCTAGGTTTGATGATCTCTTATTTATCTAAATAATTCATCAATTCAAGCACAGTAGCTAATCTCTCGACGGGCTCAGGAGCTGTCTGTGTGCTCCTGCTAGAAAAGCCATGACTCGTCTACTGAGCTCGGGCTTGGGTGGCTCTACCAAATACCTTCGTTTCGCTCTTTTATACTTCGTCTATATCTCTACCCTTTTTTACCTTGCTGCAGCCCTTCCCACTGGCTCGAAACTGCCTTGTACTGATGGCTGCAAGCACATACGTCTCACTTTCGGTACCGATAACCACCTTACTCCACGGTGGACCCTCCTTCTAGCTCGTGATGCATCTGAAGAGGCTCTCTTAGTCGAGGTTGAAAGCCATTCAACTCCAATCGAAAATTTAGAAGTCAAAGCCAAGGACCACCCTGGTCCTTGTTATGAAGCTCCAGATAGACTTAACCGTAAATCTCTTGCATTCGGCATCGACAACCACCTAATACCGATGCAAAACACTATTCGGCGAAGTAGTCAACCTGGGGAGGTCCTTTCTCTCAACGCTGAAAATCCATTGGCCCCGTTTAAGAGCGGTGTACATGTTGAAGCCGGGGAGATCCTTTCCCCCAGTATCGGGAGCAAAATTCACCCAATCCCGCACCTTGCCCGTCGCAATTCTATCGGACAAGAGCAGCTTCTCTGTTGCGGTAGCCACACGAAACAGAAGAGGGACGAAGTGGGCGATACTGCTGAAGAACTGCTTGTGCTTGACACTAAGAGCCATATAGTTCGTCGTAATGAGCGTGAACTTAACCCTGAATATCAAATCCGTGTACTCGGCACTGAAAGCAGTCTAATTCAACGAGGTCGTATTCCTGTCGATAGAACTGATCAAAGTCAATATTTTGACAATAGCAATCGCCAAATATCACAAGGGGACGAAGTCCAAGATAAAGTTATTTCTCTCAGCATCGAGGACCAGCCGATCATAATTCGTCGTGCTGAACCCGAAAATAGTGCTGTCGCGGAATCAGATGTCGAACAAGGTATTCAAGAAAAATTTACTTTTGACAGAAGTTCTAAAGTCTCATCTGCTGATAGGATAACCATAGAGAACCAGAAATCAGAACCTACTGTGGTGTTAGCTCAGTCAATGGCTGGTCCACCATTACCGCCAATTATGCCGTCGGGTGGTGACATTGTTGTAGAGAATACCAAAAACCATCCTGCTCACAGGCCAGTAAATAATAACACTGCTATGTTCCGCGTCTCTCGCACGCGGAGCATCAAAATCCCAAGTTTCACTTGGTCTTCTATAGCACAACCCACAGTATTGGCTAAAGAAACTCTGCCTCCTCAGGAAACGCTACACGGTGATTCCATGGCTACTTTCAATAATGATTTAAATCCAGATTTTGAGTATCCTTCAGATGTCCGTTGCTTTAGTTGCGTCCTAAGAGTAGCAATCGGCTTCTCAGTTTTACTGGCGATGACTTCATTGCTCTTGCTGTGTTGTCTGTCAAGGAAGGGCCAATATATTTGGATAAATACAGTGAATATAGTCGGACCCCAGAACCCAATTTATAAGACAAATCGTGGACCTCGCCATGATGGATCCGGTAGTGGGGCAGGAGAGGGATTGGATGGGATTTCGTCGGAGCAAGGTGTAGAAGAAGCAGCTTCTAGACATGGGACTGAAGGCGCGGATAGCTCGGGAATTGCCTCTAGGCAAAATGTCCAAAGCCCAAATAGATTGGCCTTTCCTGGAGAATGGATTACCCCTGAAAGCGACGACGAGCAAATGAACGGGCCAGTGATGACCCCGAGGCAAGAACCCCCTCGAAAAATTAGATCAAATCTCCTCCAAGGCTGGCTTAACCCTGATCCCCATCAGACCGATATCTTAAAGAAACCAGGGGTTTTCCAGCGCTTGTTTGGTTCGAAAATAGAGAAACATGTCAACTTCAAAGGTGCACCATTACGCGGTCCCAAAAACGACCGGAAGATACATTCAATTCGGGCTCGTAATAGAGAGAGATCGCCCGATCCGTCTATTCTTCTTACTAAAGTGACAGAAAGGTTAATCGGCGAACGTATGAGGCAGCTATCGACTATCCTTAGCGTGAGCGAGGAAGGAGACGCACAATCAAACATCATTAATCCTGGCGAAGGAGAAGAGACTTCGTCGATGTCATCTATTCGGGCAGTTGCAACGGGAAGCACAATGGGGACACAAAGACGAGACAACACAATCAGGAGGAATCGTCCTGGTGTTTTAAAAATCTTCAACGATATGAATGGTGTTGCTGCCTCATTACCGATATCCACTGTTGAGGATGGCACAAGCACACATAAAACGATTCAGAGAGAGGTATTTGTTGGAGATGAAGGAAGTGATCGCGAGTCTAAGGGAAAATCTATTCGGTCGGTACGGTTTGATGAGAGCGCGGACAAAACTGAGGCGAGAGGTAAAGAACAATTCGGAAGGGCTTCTATCAGGCAGTATCTGTTTCCTACAGTTGAAGACGATAGGTCTTCGGTGGGGGAAACTCCCTGTTTAGAAAATACCGTCACAGACATCGATTGTAGAACTGTTGAAAGGAGAGAGAGAAGGAAGGAAAGAAACAGTGATGCATGGGAAAATATTTCTCAAGAGAAGCCAAATAACTTGAATGCTACACTAAGTACGAATTCTAGAACATTTGGGGCAACTTGCACGGAGTTGGGGAGACAACCCAAAAATGAGATTGAAATTGAAGAAAATGGAAGCAGTGGGAGTAGTAAAAAAGACGAAATCGGCGAAAGTGGTGAATATGGATCATCTATTGGCGACGAAAGCACGTTAACTGTAGGTTCTAACGAAAATGTTGAGCCTGTACTTGTCGACCACCAACCTCCTATGGAAGGAGAACGCAGACCCGAACCAAGAGAACCTGCAGCAACATCAGGCTTCGCCATGGGCAGCGACTTGGCCTTAAACCATACCGTTAGAAGGGGGCTTGGTGCAACCGTGATGGACGAGGTCGTTAGCGATGAATGCGGCGTCAGCGCGTTCGGGTTGAGGGCAAAGTCACCAAGATGGGATAGTCAGACCAGTAATGGAGATAGCGAGCTCGAGGATTGTGAAATAAGCAGTGGCTATTTTACCGGAAGTAGCAATGACGACGTCAATATAGAGCACGGTCCAGGGAATGTCCCATTTATTCGCCCAGTGGGTCATATTAGGAAAGTTGAGAGAGTCGATATCGATATCGAGATGGATATTCCTAGTGCGTTAAATTGCCAAGTGGTGAGGGAATAAATGCCGGGGCTGTAACAAAGCTCGATACTACTTATTTTCGATACGGACGGTAATTCTTATGGCATACATTTGGCTCATAACTAAATGAACTTTTTTATATGCTGGGGTTGCAAGTAGTCGTTTGGGCTGGCTCTGTCGCTTGTAATAGGTGAAGTAGGCGAAGAATGAGCGTAGTCGTCTTTTAGTAGGGGTCTAGAACTCTCCAAATAATTAAGTTCCTGGATTTTATTGCTTTCGTTCTTAGGCTATGAATTTCAGTGTTTTACACTATTAGGGTTACGACACTACTATGTACCCAATGAATAAACAACAAGTTACGCCACTACCGCTTTCGTGTGCGAGTGATAGGCTGTGACTAACTTGTCAACATCAAAACTCAGGCCGTGATTGGTGGGTGTATCAGCTTTAAATTTTGAGCCCTGCCTCCAGCAACGTTACTCTATATTTGAATCATTCACTTATAGATCTACTATCTTCACGTGTTCTAAATGAAATAATAAATTAGATGAATACTATCTCCACCTTTCCTGAAGGTGCAATACATTAGGTTCGTGTCTTAGCTCATTATGATCTACGGCAAGGATGACGTCGTGGTTGTGCCTGTAGCCCGTGCACGATTTCGCACTTGGCATGATTAACACCACGCCTGCACACAGTACTGGGCTGAATATGAGAAGCAAGGAATAACTGAGGTATGTACCTAGTCGAGTAGCATTGTGGTCTAATGCTAGTATTTTGTTATATATTTGCTACTAATCACAATTAAATATGGTGGGAACATAGTAAACTACGGCAATATCTCCGAGAATGATTTTCTCCACCAGCTCTCTCCGATTCCTATCTAGCCTTCCAACTTTGAACTAGTGAAATAATTCGGAGGATTCTCCCAGTGCCGGGCATGACATAACTTCTACCTCACAATGACCGTAAACTGAAGGCGTATGTCTGTATATAGACCCATTTACACACTCGTGTTGCTCACTACCACCTCCCTATCATATTTCTCCTCCCTGAAGATACTTCACTCTTCGTAAAACCAACAAGTCCAGAGGAGTAACATAATCAAGTTGACAAAAGATGCCGCCACTCATGAAAATAGCCCACCTTCTTCTACGGACTCTACAAGTCAGTGTTCTCCCCAATAACTCTCAACCCATAATTCTAACCCCATTACCACAGTTCATCTTCGTCATCTTAGTCCTCTCCCTTGCCGGCGCCTTAGTCCAACAGCAAGATCATGGCGGCAGTCCGACACGAGTAAACTACTCCATGTTCACAGCCGCCTTCGCCCTCTTCACACTCTTCTATCTTCTCCCAGCAACGTTCGTGAGCCGGATTGCCAATCCGCTCGCTATGATCGTTCTCGACTTTCTAAACACCATCTTCTTCTTATGTGCCGGGATTGCGCTGGCTGCGCAACTCAACGGGAATTCATGCAGTAATTTCGTATGTTCCATCCCTTCCTCCCCTTCAGAGTTTTAGTTAGTTTTCGCTTGCTAATGGGTATAGCATTTTCTGCATCATAACGGAATTACTAATGGCGGTGGATACGTTTCGCTGCCTCGACGCTGCCGTGAAGCGAACGCCATGACTGCGTTCGAGTGGTTTGCGTTCGCGGCGTTTTTAGGGAGCTTGCTTATTGATCTTTGGAACTATAAGCAGGACCGGCACGTCTCGCGTGGTAGGGTTAATATGAGGGGCGTCAAGCCTATGAGCCAGGTTTAAATAGGATGGTATGGTATGGGGTTGTGGGAGGTTTAATTGGTGGCTATGGGTTACGGTATATGTTAATAGTGCAAGCTAAGTGAGAATGGTGAGGGGATACCGAGGGGTGGATAGGACTTTGATTGTGAATGTGTAGAGAACTGTGACTTATTTGAAATAATTGTGTTTAGATGTTCTCAGCTGTCAATTTCAGGAGTCAATGTCGATCGTTGTCCTGTGTATCGAGGCAGTAGTAAAGCTCTAATTCGTAAATCTTAACCCTCATTAGCAATCATCCGACACAAATACAGCCTTTCATCCCAGGCTACCTACTATCGCCTCTTTCTACTAAAGGATATCAATTGATAGTCGAATTAATAAATCAATGAGCCTCTCTGAACGTCTAGTGGCAATAGTGGGTGTATTCTGACCAGAGAACACTAACCGCTGGCGGGTTCTCGCTCTGCTGAGCACAAAACCTAAACTTACGATGGTTTTCTCCCCCCCTCCAATAAATACCTTCGATTGTTGTATCAAATCCGATAATATAAACTTTTTGAAGCATTAGTTATCTAACCATAACCATTCCTTAATATCTTTGTTTGCTATTTCCGACGTCTCTATCCACTCGCCCAGCTCAATAACTTTGCTTCTTGCATAGAATTTCCTTAGAGTCGCTGTCGTGCACGCGAAGGAATTGGGTGTATATTGGGCTAACAATTCGCTTAGTTTTACTATCGTCGCTATTTTGAAAGGTTTGATATCATGTAATATGCTATAAGCCCTCCCCATGGGCTGAGGTCCTTTTTCCTCTCGGTCCTCTGGAGGTATAGATTTGATACGTATTTTGAATAGCCAGAGATTTTCACCAGTAATGGTTAGACATTTGTGGGTGGCGGTATTCATAAATCGAAACCGAGCTGTCCATCAGGTATTCGTTCAAGTTTGTCCACAGTATCGAAGTTTGATTGCTGGCAGTAATAGTGCTCAAGTTGAAACCCTCTCCAGAGTATGCTCCAAGGAGACAATGAAGCCGTCTCCTGAATAGCTCTCCATGCACACGCTATTACGATCGATTATCAGCCACGATTTTGAATATGGGGATGATACAGCACCGGCGATACGCCGAAAGAGCACTTAAAAAGAGAAATTCTAATAAGGTTCTCGAATCTTATCTCTTATACTTGAATAACAGCTTCATGTTTAAGAAACTGGGCTTTGGTAACATCAGCTGGTATGGTAGGAGGGATCTATAGAGAGAGGTTAGAATGCATATCGGCTCAAGTGAGATTACCTTTAGAAATGGCACGCACTGGTTGCGAGCACGTTTATTAGTTGAAATACTTTCTATTTTCTTTGAGTGGCGATATTTTTGACCCTGAGCCGGTTAGTCCGCTGTAATTTTTGCTCTTGATCTTGCTAAGCTCAATCGCTGCAGAGAACGCAGACGGAGATGGTGGACGGCGTTGAAATTCGAATCCAATAGTGGCGGCGGCGGCGGTGGGATGGTGGGGTGAAGGAGGGTGAAGGATGATGAAGGAAGCGGAGGGAAGATGGATCTGAGTGAATGGCCGTCTCGCACCTGGCTCAATTCTCAACCACCTGCCTCTCACCCTGTTGTCAAACGTAACAGGGGAGCTAACTGCAACAGACTAAACAAAACAAACAACTCTGGTGGCCGAACAAGGGTCTTTGTGCCAGGCATGATATTTTTATGCCTTTGTCGAACAAATGTGACGTCATGCTTCCCTGAGTGATATATTATGATTTTCGAGGTTCTCAAACGGTAAGCTTGGTGATACTGGGTGCTACATGTAAGTATCAAAAATTTCAATTCCTCATTAAGGGTCTTCAGCTCCTCTTCACGAACGAGTCTTAAGGATGGATGGAAAGCCATGTCAAACCACACCGTAAGTATAGCTATTTTACTATTATATATCACTCCTAATCCTTAATCCTCCATTTTCAACCATTATACGACACTCGAACCGCTCTTCCTCTCACCCACCTCACCTTCCCTCCCTGGCCTTGACTTTGGCAGTGCCCGATTCGGATCCCACTCTCCAGGTTTAAACCCTTCCTTCCTATCTGCATCCTTCCACGGATTCGGTTCACCAGCCCTGCGCCCTCTCCCCTCCGAATCCAATCCCTTCAGCCCATGCGCCCTATCCCCCGTACTCTCACCCGCCTCTGTCTGCCTCTCTGCCTGCTTCCCTCCTAGATCAGCCCCAACCTCCCCACGCCCCAACGTCTGGTCACCCTCCTTCTGAAGCCCCCCGTCATTCGCAAACTTCGTATTCGACTCCAACACGCTTCCCTGCGGCGGATGCGGACCAGCATTAAGCAGCGAAGGCTTCGCAGCCCACCTCGCATCAGCAAGCGCCGCATTACGACGCAACGCGGTCAAACGCAATATATCCGACTCGAGCTCCTGTACCGATGGCGGATCGAAACGGGTTGCACGGAGCCATTGATGCCATTGCGCTACACCCTGTTAACAAGTTTTTTTTTTTCCCCTCCCTCCCTCCCCCTTCCCGCCCCCTCTCAAAAGAAAGAAAAAGAAAAAAAAGAGAACCCAGGGATAGGTATAACTCAGGGATAGGTATTGGGGGAGGAGGAGGGGAGGGTTACGGGTAAGTTTGTAATCTACTAAATCTTTCTTCATATCCTTATAATGCACAATCCGTCTTGGACGGCCTCGGCCATTTTGGTCTTTTATTTCCCAGTAGGTGTTTCCCTCCAGATCCATACCTACGCCATCGTGCCGCCACATTGCGGACGTATCAGCACTGTGTCACGAGTGCAATTGCGTGCAGGAGGGAAGAAGGGTGAGGGTGGTGAGGACCGATGAATCTGCGTCTTCGCCAGGGAAGACTGTATGATTTCCAGCCATACCATACACGCTTGAAGATTGAGCCTTTTACTGTGGACATTTTTGGTTGTGTGGGGGGATTTTTTTTGAGGCCTGCGGTGCAGGGTAGAAGTTGATTAAGGGCTCCGCCGCGAGATTGGTTGAGGAGGATGGAGGGTTGACGTCGACGCCAAGACCTGTCAGGGACCGCGGGGCAAGGTGAGATGCAGATGGCCCCGCGTGAATATAGCGGATTGTGGGGATATGGCTTTCAGCATTCAATTCTGTAGTAGAAGGGTATGTGGAAAGATAGAGGCCTTGCACGATTGTGTATAGCTCTTATTAGATGTTCCAGAGGAAAACGGGGCTTTTCTACTGCCCACAAACCCGAATTCGGTCTCATATTACGAGCTCTCGCTCTAGCTTCCTTATTCCCCCAAATATATCAGATAAATAATTTACAACCATACAATGCACCAGCCGCCCAAGTCCTAGCACGCAAAGGCTCCAATCTAAATTTCAAACAAAGCCAACACAGAACACGAATGAAAAAATGAGTAGCGTTTTTATCTATTCTTACCCCCCCCTCGAACCATCCCTTTCTCAAGTTTAAACAACAGGTGGTGTCGGCGAGCCCTTCCTAGTCGGCATAACGATTTTCGGCTTCCCCTTCTTACCAATATCCCACCCCCATCCTCTGAGCACTTTCACGACCTTCGGTGTCACGGCTGCCGTCAGCGGGACTCGCAAGAAGATGAAAGACTTGTGTATAGCATAAGCCAGCGCCAATTCCGTCCACAGACCTATTGCCATTAGCCTCTACCCCACCACGCTCCCTCCTTAAACCAGGGAAGCAACATACTAGCACCCCTCTCAACGGCCTTCTCTGCATCCTCTATATCGTCCCAATCGCTATTCACAGCCACCCCGTCCCCAATTTTCTCAGCTGCCGGAAACCCAACGGCCCGTCGCAGCGCCGTCCAGTACGGCTTCAGAAAGCTTACTGCTGCGTCTTCCCACTTGCCGATACGCTCGGCACCGAGGTACCGCACGGCGAGGAAACAGAATGGGAAGTCGAGCGCCGAGAGAGCGAAGTAGACCCCGACAGCGGAGTATCCGTATTCTTTAGATAGGGCTTTGAGGCGCTGTGATAACGATGGGGCAGGAGCCGGGGCAGCGTGGGAGGTGCTGGCGAAACGGAGGGCGGGTTTTTGGAACTGGGGGCGGAAGAGGGTTGGGCGGAGGACCACGGCGGAGGGACCACGGCGGAGGAGGGGGGCGGTGAAGGATCGCGAGAAGAGGGAGCGGGAGAGCAGTCGTGAGGCCATGGTGTAGCAGGCGGGGAGGGGGGGAGGAGTTTAGTGGTGGGCTCGCGGCTTGGAGTTTATTTGCTCAAGAGGGACTCATTGAAGAGCGTCAGGAACGAATGATCTCGGATGACGACGCAGCTGTGTGACGCCTGTCACGTTGGCCGTTGGAGCCGCAACCGTTCCTGGCGGGCTTGGCGGGCTTGTCTCGGGTTCGGATCCGGGTACTTTTCTCGCTCCATGCGATGCGATTTATCTCCTCAACTGTACACGAAAACATACATGTATATCTCGCAGTGAGAGTGCTTCCAGGCATTGTGTATGTATATAAAATAATATCAGGCTCGTGTAGGGTTAGGGTCTCGGTCACACTGCTACACACTCGAAACGGCCATCTGCAGGCTACGCTGCATCGTAGCGGTGGCCTCAGAAAAGATATCTAAGTCCATAATCACAGCCGTTCCTGTACAACGAAAACTAATATGAAGCGATACCGCTGCATCCTGCGCCTCGCCGGGAGAGAAACAGCAGACTCAAATCTGCTGTACGTTCAGCATCACAGCAGTCTGTCTTCCCGAGCCTGTGGATAGATCGAAAATAAACCGCTTTACGATTGTGATGGAAGCGTTAATAGAAATTTAATCCAATTACCTACATGTACGTACATAAAACAGCTCGACAGGTGCTGGAGCTAGTGATGGGGTTGAGACTAAACACAAAACAGCACCAAACAGGGGATCCTCGTATTAGAAAGCCAAGTTGCTGATGTGATTGAATTTGAAAATCCTTATCGTGAGCCAAAACATGGCTTTAATACAGAGCAAGCATACGTACACCCACGAACAACCTTATGTCGCTTCGATCTCTACCACTAACCGGGAACCAATGCTGGGTTTCAACGGAAACCTAGAGATCTCCAGGGATCGAAATCTAGGGGGGGACGCGCCGTTCACCCACAACAAGACTCAGCATCTAGTGCTCCGAGTGATATCTCATGAATACGTGCTCATTTTGCCTAACCAGGGGTCCACCAGCCATCCTATACTTTAAACCCTCACTCAATCCCACGGTTTGGTCGAAGAAGACACAGCGAATGAGGAGCCCTTGGTATATCCCTATTGGCCTTAGACCATTCTCCCGGTGAGCCGTATCCCAAAATTCGCAGGACCCAGCCCCGGGTACATGTATCCGTTTCACCAAAAGCACATGTAGCCAAAAGCAGCACATCAAATACGCACCCCTGCGAGAAATCGACCAAAAGCACAATATCGATTAGAAGTCCAACCTGCACCCGATCCCAACGCATATAATCGAAAAATGCCTATATATCGGCAACCCACATTTTCCAGATTAAACGATCATGCGCACAGTGGGCAGGCCAATGATTCCAGATGCGGCCACGTGCGGTCGGCCGAGGGTTGTTGCAGCGGTTCCCGCAGGCGAGCACCAGGAAGCTGCATGCGGTGAGCCACAGAGAGCCACACCCCCGCAAGCGAGCCTTCGGTCGGGCCGCAAAGGCTTGTTGGTCGGGTTACAACACCAGTTTAGATTTCACGATGTTGTGCCCCATTTCCCCTCAGCGTAATCAATTAGCGTGTAGGTACCTACATACAGGAGGAGCGCAGGTACCTTGGTTTATCGAGAGAATGGATCCCCCCGGCTCTCCCTCGTAGACACACACCTCTTCCTTCCCCCGCTTCTCCATATTCTATTCTGAATCATTTCTCGTCAGTTTCTGCCAGGTCACCAGATAGAAAGAGAAGAGAGAAAAGAGAGGAAGAAAGAAAATCCACTCCGCAAAGTCCCTCCCCCCCCACGAAAACTCACCGAGAGACCCACCCTTCGTCCTCTCTCTGTGTCAGCTCCACTGATTTGTATTTACTTTTTCCCGCTCGTTTCGCTCCTACACGCTCCCCGGAAACATCTCACTTTCCCGAATATCCTCGCAGCCTGCTGGTGTTTTTGTTGCGCGTGGGGCACGATTACACAATCTTATCGTTGCATTTGTGCTTGTGCTGTGCCTGCACACCCCTTGCACCAGAGCGTGGGGAAGGATCAGAAACCGAGTTTTCAAGGTTACGGTTCTCGGCTGCTGCCGCACCGTTTTATTTTCTCCATTTAAGAGTGCTGCGTCGCCTCGCCTGCGGAAAGCTTGAGCGGACGCAGGGGGGATTGCGGCAGTGGGTGTTTGCAAGGCCTGGGGCGATTGGAAGTGGAGAGCAGGGAGGCAGAGGCAGAGGCAGAGGCGGAAAGAGCAGAAGAGGCAGCAATAGAGGTCTCTACAGCAGGGACAGCAGCAGCAGCAGCAGCAGCAGCAGGGGTTACAGGATATCCTGGTGGCAGAGCTACATTATACACACTCGAGGCACTGGAGGCTCCTGGCAGTTGCGGGTCCCAGACTCCGAGTTGACAGTGACGTCGGTGCAGCTCCTCGTTTGTAATCTCCTCTTATCGCGTCCATCTCAGACTCGGAGCTTGCTCCCCCCCCACTACAAGTCCGACATCACCACTCGGATCCCCCCACTCCCAACCTGAGACGTCTATTCCAACAGCATTCACTCACCCCCAGACAACCCACTCGCAATGCCACAACCCTACACCGAGGGCGAGCTCTCGATTCCTGCCTACCGTGGTCAACAAGGTTCCTATCATCCTCACCGTACTTCTCCCCCAACCCCCCAGCAGCAACTGCAACAGGCCCAGCAGCAGCAGTACTCCCAGTCATCTACCCACTCTAACCGCCCCCACCACGGCCACCATCACCACCCTCGTCAAGATGCCCGCCTCAAAGCTCGAGATCCAGAAGCTCGCTTGGGCCAGTACAACATCCTCAAAACTCTTGGCGAGGGCTCGTTCGGCAAGGTCAAGCTTGCTGTGCACCAGGTCTCTGGCCAGAAAGTCGCCCTGAAGATCATTTCGAGGAAGAAATTAATCAACCGAGACATGGCTGGCAGGGTGGAAAGGGAAATTGCCTACCTGCAGTTGCTCAGGCACCCTCACATTATCAAGCTGTAAGTACCCGAGTTTTGTCCCTGGATCGCTTTTCTTCGGAAGCTTGCCGGAAGGATCTTTCGGTACGCGGGAGAGACGTCTAGTCAATTGAAATGTGGGTGGGGCAAACACTTGCTAATGGTTGCCCAGCTATACCGTCATCACAACCGCCACTGAGATTATCATGGTTATCGAGTATGCTGGCGGTGAGCTTTTTGATTATATCGTGAAGAATGGTAAGATGAGAGAGGAAGAGGCACGCCGATTCTTTCAGCAGATTATCTGTGCTGTCGAGTACTGCCATCGTCACAAGATTGTTCACCGCGATTTGAAACCAGAGAATTTGCTCCTGGACGAGTTCATGAACGTCAAGATTGCCGATTTTGGGCTGAGCAACATCATGACGGACGGTAACTTTCTGAAAACTTCATGTGGATCTCCGAATTACGCTGCGCCTGAAGTCATTTCCGGAAAGCTATACGCCGGGCCTGAAGTGGATGTCTGGAGTAGCGGTGTAATTCTCTATGTTCTGCTTTGCGGAAAACTGCCATTTGACGATGATTATATCCCAACTTTGTTTAAGAAAATCAGTCGTAAGTATTTCCATTCTTTACCTTAAATCCTCATATCCCCACATTTTATCATGATGTTTCTGTTTCTGTCTACCCCTTCCCTCGCTACATGAGTGCCGGTTTCACCCGAGCCGGTGGCCCGGATCGGGCTCTTAAGATCCATCTTGTAAAGTTCAAAATATTCACGTGTCCTGCCATACAGAGGGCAACTTCACAATCCCCAACTACCTCGGCTCCGAAGCTCGAAATCTCATTGCGAAGATGCTTGTCGTAAATCCACTTCATCGGATTAATATCGAAGAGATCCGCAAAGATCCTTGGTTTAAAAAGGATTTGCCCGATTACTTGCGTCCTACACCAGAAGAATTTTTCGATACTGGTGTTGACTTTTCCAAGCTTCCACCTTTGAGGGCAATCGAGCGTGGGCCGGCCGAGAAGCTCGAGGGCGAGCTTCACGAAGCTGTTGTAGGAAAATTGGGAAAGACTATGGGTTACGCCGAAGACGATGTCCAAGATGCATTAAATAAACAAGAGCCCAGTGCCATTAAGGATGCGTACATGATTGTTAGGGAGAATCAGATGATGAACAGTAAGTGGTTTACTTTAATACGTTCGAATCTCCCCAAATACCTAAAGGTCGCTTTACCAACCGGCAAATCGCAGCTCGTTTATCAAATGCGCAGAATCTGGGCGGGTTTTTGGCTCAGTCTCCTCCTGGTTGGAACTCTTATATGCCTTCGTCTCCGAGGCACACACCGGGGCAACATCCTCCAGGCTCACCGTTCACTTCTGCGAGTCAAGGGCCAGCCCGTACGGGGTCTCCTCTCACTCTTTCCGCGACCAAAGAGGGATTAGGAATTAGTGGAATTCCTGAAGAGGTTGCTACACCTGGTGATATTGGACGTACACCTAGCGCTACCATTGGCATCCTTCCGTCAAGTTTACCCGAATTCCATCACGCATTCATGAGAGGTGGTCCGCCACCTTCGGCAAAGCCTCAGCAACCACAAACGCCGCAGAACGCACCGGTACTCGGCAGGAGAGTATTAAAACCGAATAATACTCGTATACAAGGGCCCGGCAGCAAACTAGAGGGACTGACCCCAATGCCAGCGGGCAAAGATAAAAAACCAAGGCAGACTCGATGGCAGTTTGGAATAAGGAGCAGGAATTCTCCTCTTGAGGCCGTTGGTTGCATATACCGCGGTCTGAAGAAAATGGGCGCGGAATGGGTGGTTCCGGAGCGAGAAGGCGATGAGGAAAGGGAGCCTAGTGAGGGAGATTACAGTGGTTCGGAGTCCGAAAGCGACGGAGATTGGAGTGGTGATGAAGGCAGAAACGCCCGCGGATCATATGATTCATCGCCGGGGAGAAGGAGAAGCACTTCTAGAGTGCACTCATCCGTGGATGATATGAGGATTCCCGAAGATCCGTGGGTGATCCATTGTAGATGGAGAAAAGACCATCTGTTCAAGCCAACGTCGGAAGAGAGCACTCCCTCGACTACCCCGGAGGGAACGAAAAGATACTCGTTCACACCTGTGGAAAGGGAGAGACACGGCGACGAGAGTCTTTACGTTCATATGGAGATTCAGTTATACCAGCTTGAACAGAATTTCTACCTCGTCGACTTTAAGTGTGCTGGCTACGAACGCATCGAGAAAGACGATGAAGAAGATGAGGACGAAGAGGACGAGGACCAAGATGGAGAAGATGGAGATCAGGAAGATGGAGAGGGAAGTGAGCAGGGCGAGGAAAAGAAGGTTAAGAAGGTTGGATTTCTAGAAGAGCTCGGGGGAGATGCAAGTGGTGGCGGAGACGTCATCAAGACCGAGGACGGTGAAGGGGCGGTTGAAGAAGAGAGCGAAAAGAAGGATAGGAGCGTTGGTGGAAGGAAGCAGGAGGAAAAAGACGTGTCGAGTCCGTTCCCGTTCTTGGACCTGGCAGGGAAGCTGATTATTCAACTTGCGGCAGCTTCAGAAGAGTAAGCGGCGGGTGGATGTGGGCTTTTGGAATTTTGTGCTACTATGACTTTATCCCCCCCGCTTCTGTTGGGTTCAAGGGAATTATTTGAAGGGTATTCTGAGGGATACCGAGGATGATAAGAGTAGAATCGCCTGTATTCACAGTTATATGTGGCGAGGAATGTTTTGCCTTTTACCCATCATGGTTTCTTGCATTGCTTTGTTTTATTTTTTATATTATTTGAATGTCGGATTAGCTTCTTCTCATTGCAATTTCTTTTGTGATTTTGGATGGACTGGCTGGTGGGGGGTTGGGGGATTGGGGTCGGGGGATGGAGTTTGGTTGTTGGCTGGTTGGCGGTTAAGGCTTTGGTGATGGGATATGTAGAGGATAAACGGCGAAGCTTTTGAAAAAGAGAGAGAAGATATGATGCGGGCAGAGTATCTATCAAATTAAAAAAAAGGATTGTGAGATGACTGAACAGTAGATCACTTTTCCATGGATGGGCCCTGAAGATCGAGGACATGTAGGGCGGGAGGGGATAGAGAGTAATCCACTTCTATCGTCCGATTTTGAAGCAGATCGTCTTGTGATGGATGCTAGAGTGGATAGACGTGCGCTTTTTGACACTGGGGCTACTCCAATCACTGCTATTTTCAGTAATAGAGCACCTACCGACGTTCGGGGCGGCATATACGTACACGAGTCTAGGGGTTTATTCTAATGTATTGGTGGTGGGCGGTGGAGGCGGAGGCGGAGTCAAGGCTAGTTATGGAGGGGTTTTTCCGTAGCCCCGGTGGGCTTTCGGAGTAGACCCGGGCCCTGGTTTTGGGGCCATTTGATGGCTCTTGCTGGTTCCCCTCTTTGCTTTAGACGCGATTTTATATAGGCGGTCCTCTGGGGTGGATGGGTGGTGGCCGTGGTTTGGGGGCTGCATTGCTATATGTCCAGCTAAATAGACACCAGCTAGGTACATGTATCTTGGTGATGATAGTTGCATAGGATCAGTTTTATGTTACGGGATAGGAGCTGTTAGAAATAGGTTATGTGCCAGTATCAATGCCGTCTCTCTCCCTGGCCACAGGCGAGCTTATCGAGTGATGGGCTGTGATGCATTTCGACTATTCTGTTTTTCCGTTTGGTGTTCTGGCTACGATAGTAATGGGCTACCTACCATGCTGGAGCACCGGAGGGATATGGCTTTCTTGCGGTTTAGGTGAGGCTTGTGTTGTGATAGGGATGTTTCACTATCTATCATTGACCGTCATCCCTATAATCAATTAACCAATTACGGTAGCCAATATCTGCAGCGATACAATCCATCACGGCCATTACAGTGCCTATTCACAATCTACCCAGCCAACCAGCCAGCCAAACATATTTTTCTGTACAAATTCACGCACCTCCGTCCCCATCCCGCCTAAAACTGCCTAACATCCGGCATCATCCCCAGCCCCCTCTCCTTACCATCCGTGTTCCCAGCCCTTTTCTTCACATGTGCCCGCAACAGAGCCAGTATCTCACTATCCCTCCACCTGCTCGGCGGGGGCCTATACGGCTCCCTAACCCTCCCTACAGTCTGCGCCCACTCCCCAACCGGTCCTTCGCCAAATGACGATTTCCCAGCATCTGCCTTTTCCACCTCCCTCTCCTGGGACGCGGACTGGGGACGTCCAGCTGCGGTCGGGGTAGCAAGAGACGGCGACCCGCCCTCAGCGTATTCGGAAGACGTGGTGGGCGGGGTCTGGGTCGTCCAGTAGTATATATCCCAATCGTTCTCGTCGAGGAAGAGATCGTACTGCTGCAGCTGCGCCAGTGTCATGGAGGGGAGATGTGAATCTGCAAATGTGGACAGCAGCAGATCCGTCTCCAGAATGCCCCGTTTACGAGATTGATCTTATGCGTATTAGCCACACCCACACCCACACCCCAGGTAAGAAAAAGGGGGAGGAAGAGGAGGGAAGGGTACATAGTAAACGAGCTCTCATGGTAGATAGGTCCTCCCCTTTCCTCCTCAACGGCTCGATCCTAAACTTGCCCTCCGCCATCTCGCCAACCCCCAACTCCACCTCGCCACCGAAAATCCCGCCCAACCCAGGCCCGTTGCGCCCCCCCTGCTTCAACACGTCGTCGCCGTCTACATCGTCGTCCAATGCTTCCCCGGTCATGCGGTGCAGATTCTCCGGTTCCCCGGAATCGGCTTCGACCGCGGATATTAGCTCCGGGGGTGCATTCGCGACGCCGACTTTCGGGATGTGGGTTGCGGGGTCGTTGGTGCAGGTGTGGTTCGTGAGGTGCGGATTGAGCGGCTTTGACTTTTGCAGGTCGCCGTATCCGGCGGTGTCGGGGCGCGGATTAGCGAAGCGGTCTGAAGGCTGCGTTATTCCGACTCTGGGATCTGCTGCGGGCTTCGAGGAGTAAGGGCGGAGGAGCGGCAGGATGCGCAGTCGGGAAAGGAGTCGCAGTCGGGATCTGGAAATCATATCTGTGGTGGGGACTGGTGGTGGTGATAACTGATGAAGGGAGATGGAGCGAAGGCGAGAAAGCCGCAATGAGGTCATTTCCACTGCCTGCCTGCCTGCCGATCTTTGCCGGAGCGCGGCTGTCGGGTGCCGGCTATTCTGACGGGTGCGGGGGCAGGGGTACCTGTGGGCACTGGTGTTGGGCGGTCTTTGCTCGAGAACAGCGAAAACAACAGGAAAACCCGCAGACTCGCCTTCTGATGGCCGAGATATGGAATAGGAAGACCGTGAAGCAGAGACCCTCTCGATCCCCAGACAGGCCCTGTTGGAGCCCGGTGGTTCACCAAATCGGAGCAGTGGATCCCCTGCAGGCTGGCTACGGCGGCTGCACAGCCCGCTTCTCTCGCCTGTCGAGTTAATTGCTGCATGGAGCTTGTCTCTTCTTCTCCTCTTCTTCCTCTCCTCCTCCTCCTCCTCCCCCCTTTCTCCCATTCACGCTTCTCCTCCTCCTTCATCTCCAGCTTCACAGCCATCCCCTCTCCATCATCCAATCCACCATGTCCACCGCCGCGACAGCTGCAGCTCTTGCGAACCGCTCCATCCGGACCATCCGAATGGTACGCGTCCCTGCAATCCCCACGACCCCATCAAGCTAACATCCCTCCCAGGAGCTCGAATTCCTCGCAGACACATCCATGATCTCCCCTGCTGCCTTTGAGCAGATCACCTCGCTTCTCCCGAAAGAGCAGTCCCTCCACACTCCTCCCACGCCCGCTGCCGGCCCAGCCCCCAAGTCCACCACCCCTGCTGTTCCACACCCAACCTTCTCCCCCCCGCCCAATGCCAGAAATCCCCAAGTTATGCTCCCAGTCGCTCAGCCGCCGCCCCCAGCGCCCCCATCCTACTCCTCGACTCCCTACGTCCTCTCGCTTGCGGAGGCCCTCTGGGCGTTCAACGGCACCGAGGCCGACGACCTGTCCTTCCCCGCCGGCGCCAAGCTCGAAATCACCGAAAAGGTCAAGGAGGACTGGTGGAAGGGCCGTATCGTCGGAACCGAGCAGACTGGTCTCTTCCCGTCCTCGTATGTGCATGAGACCCAGATCCTCGCGAACCCATCGGACGTCAAGGGGAAACCCCCATTGCCGAATCTCCCACCGAGAAACAACTCTGCCCAGGGAGGCTACCATGGTGGCTATGGCTCTGGCGGGAATATGATGACGGACGTGGCGCATGGACAGCCAAGCACGAGCACGAGCGTGTTTGAGCAGCAGCAGCACGAGGAGGCACAGAAGAAGCCGCTGTTGGGGAAGAATGGCGAAAAGTTTGGAAAGAAGTTGGGTAATGCGGCGATTTTCGGAGCGGTGAGTTTTCATGATAACGGTCGATTATAGAACGTTTACTGATTATTGTTATTTTTAACAGGGCGCTACTATTGGTGGGAAAATTGTCAATGGTATTTTTTAAATGTGTGGCTTGGAGGTAGGGAGGTATTCTGGGTTGGGAAATGGGACTTTACTGGTCCTTTTAGTTTTGGCTTTTCTTTTGGCTCTGGGATAGGGTTCATGGCATGAGATCTTTCTGGCTTTTTTCTTTTGGTCACGGTGGATACTGTGGAATAAACTACATTTCCATATCAAAATGTTACTAGGTGTGATCCATAAATACTATAGCTTTGACGTGAATATACTTGAGCCAACACAATTGAGTAGAGACTCAGCATCATATCAAGACCTTGGCAAATCAAATACATATCCCCTCCCTCAGTACATTGGTGCTGTCATTGACGGCTGCTCGACCACCCGACCACCTCCACCACAGCTCTCGAAGCAGTTTTCGCATCATCTCCGAAAAAAAAAAAAAGAGCAACCCCCACTTTTCAATACATCACCATCCAATCACAACCATGCGTCTATGCAGCCCCCTCCACCTCACCTCACCTCTCATTTCCTTTCCATCCCCCCCCCCTCTCCACTCCACTCCCGCCCAATACCAATACCAATTCAACCCCCCTCCCCAAGATATAGCAAAAAATGCTCATGAAAGAACCCGCCACCGCCACCTCTGACCCTCCAGCTCTAGAACTGCTTCTCGAGGTGTTCCCGGTGGGCGTGGGATCTAATATGGGAGCTGTGGACAGCGTGGGCGTTGGCGCTGGGATTAAGATTGGAGCGGTGGGTAGCGGGGGGGATTGCGGGGGGGCGCGGAGGAGGAAGGGGAGAAGGAAGGGTGAAGTTGGGGTTGGGATTAAGAGCGATAGACTAGACAGAGCAGAGCAGAAAGAGAAAGAGAAAGAGGCCGCGGCACAGAAAGAGGATATTAATGGCAGTTGGGAAAAGAACAGTCCAGTGCTGCCGCAAGACGGACCTGCAGAGCGGGAACCTCTGAAGGCTGCTGCGGCAGGAGATAAGCTGGAGAAGCCAGAAGGGAGGAAACAGGAACCCACGACAGTGGCAAGTCTCGGAATAAACCATTCAAGAAAAGCTTCAGCGGCAAAGTTAGTTCCAGCAAACGAGCTTAGCAGACCGGTGAAGGTGGGTTATCCAGCCAACACACCAGATGGATCCAGGAGCCATTAAATTGAAGCTAAAACTCCATACTGTAGAGCTGTGAAATCATCTCCTCCACGCAGGAAATCACCAAGCTCACACCATCACTCGACCGAAGCCCTCATGCCGAAGTCCACCGTTTACAGAAGCTCTTGCGTGAACGAGACGCATCTCTCGAAGCCATCCAATTGGAGAAATCGGGTCTAGAGCAACATGTACAAACACTTGAAACCAGGATCAGATCCCTAGAGGAAGGAACACAGAGACTGCAAGAGGAAAACCGGGATCTCGAGTCAGTGGTTGGAGAACTCCGCTTCGGGAGCCAGCACTGGGACGCAGAAACGCAGCTACAAGTCCATGTTCCACCACAGCAAGCGAATAGGAAGACAGCCATGAGCTTAGACGACCGGAAAGCCGTAGAGGAGGATGAGGACCGGAAGCTACGTGCACAAGCTCATATGAGAGATTTCCTCTATAAAGAGCTAGACGACTGGAAAGCTGCGAATGAGAAACGGTTCGTGGACCTGGAAGTAGAGAGTATCAGGCGTGAGTTTGAGCTCACTGCTATGGCGAGGGGGTTTGCTACTATTAAGGATAGTAGGCTGGTGCTTGAGAGGAGGGTAGAGGCTTTGGAACGAGAGTTGCGTCGAGGATCGCGAGCGGCCCACGATTGATGTTTCATGGCTACTACATTATTCGCGATCAATTTTGGTACATTTGCATGGGTGAGATACTGTGGTACTACATATTTTTGAATATTGGAGGTTTTTTGTTTTTCCGAGTATCTCTTTTTTTATATATATCTTTGGGATGCTTTTCTGATATACAAAAAAGATACATGTACCTCCTCAGAAACACTAGGGAGATTTCGCTATAAAAGTAGAAAAGTACGATTATTACGATAATACTTGATCTCTTTCAGTCCCAATTTATACTCCATTCTTCCGTTCCAAATATGAGCTTAAATTTAACTGCGATTTAGCCTGTTAGAGTTACACGTGTACATACATAGATAGAATCTAGAAACAATATATCCAAATTATATCACGACATGTTATAGCGAGTGATTAGAAGTGACTGGAAATTTTACAAAACGTTTAAATTTCTTATGTCACCTTGCCAGCAGGCTCAAACCCCACACTTGACGCCCATACTTACTTACGCCTACCACCCCAATACAAACCCCTTTGCAATCAAAACACCAAGAACCCACTTGCTGCTAACTACTAAAGCTTAGACTGGTTGTGCGACTCGAATCTATCATAAGGGACAGTGACATAGCATCACTCAGCTCATATGGTGTATTATATCCCGAGTAGTCCATCTATAAAAGCCAAAGAAACTAATTCAATTCTACTTAACTCCGTACAATTTCCCCTATGAGGCATCCTCGAAGCCCCCTAGAAGAACACGGCAAATTTTAGGAAAGTAGCTTTTATATGGACGCACAAACGGCTCAAAGACAATGGCATTAAGACTGTTTGCAACGAAATATATCACCGCCAACAAATCCTAAACTTTTTGCAAAGAATTTACTCTTGTATATCTTGCCCTTCGCCACGGCGTATCTACCAGCCACTATCAACAACGACTTCAGCAACACCACCGCCCCAGGACGTGCTGCCACCCCAAGCCGCACTGTCAGCAATAGTCGCGACGGGTTCAACAGAAGGATAACCATCACTGGTCTCCCCTTCTTCCTCGATCGGCTTCTCATTGGTACAGCCACGACTATAGTGACCCACTGCGAAATATTAGCGACCTCTAATTGACCAAGAAATTTGAAGAAATGATCTTACTTTCGCCACAATTGTTACACTTGACACGGGTAATGTCTTTAGGTTTGGGGCATTCCTTTGCGCTATGACCAAATTCATCGCAATTACGACATTTGAAGACACGTTCGTTAGTGCAATCAGAAGAGCGATGACCATCTTGGCTTGTGGGTTGTTAGCATCGGTATAGCGAAGTATGTAAGGGCTGAGGTACAAACCCGCAGTTGTAACAGACTCCTCCACCTCCACCGCCCTGAGGGCATTCCTTGGAATAGTGGCCCACTAGATTCAACAAATGTTAGATGAAGGCAAATTACTTAGGGCTTTTCAGTCATGGACTTACTTCCACCACATTTGCGACACTCGGTATTCTCATCAGCCACACGCGGATGAGGGCAATCTGCAGCTCTATGGCCTTCCTCGCTACATGGTCACAGTAATTAGCAAATCTGGAATATAATCATAATGCTAGTTGAAGAAGGATTGATACGCACCTGCAGTTCTTACATGCGTTAGGATTATAGTCAGGCTTACGAGGTTCCGGGCAATCACGAAGACGATGGTCAAGTGCAGAACAATTTCCACACTTCAGAACAACTCGCTCAAATTCATCCTCAGCCTGCTCGACCTCACATTCCCTCTTGCTATGGCCCTTTTCTATAATCGAACGTAGTGTTAGAAATAAAACCCATCTTCCCGGAAAACTAAAAAACTTACGTTTGCAAACGTAGCAAAAGGATTTGGTCTCGCTCATGACGTCCCCCGCCAATTTAAGCCTTGCGAGATTCTCCGCGGGATCCAGAGACATACGATGGGCAATTGCTCTAGAGCGGCGAGGCTTACGAGACTTGTTCAAAGACCAAATGTATTTAGCATCGGGTTCTCCATTAGGACCAACAATACATTCGTAGTATTCAACCTCCCGGTCCTAGAAAACAAAGAGTGTCAATGAATGGAATATGACGATAAACACACATACATAAAACCTACCAAAGCGAAAAGGTAGTAGTTGAACTCATTAACCCTAAAGGCAGTCTCGATTTCATCAAATTTGCTACCTGGACACGCTTTCATGTACTCCTTCAAGTGCTAAAACCAAAGTGTGTGTTAGCCACCCATCGAAAGAATTAGCCAAGGAAAGGGCAGAGATACAATCTTGAAAGCATCAAAATCATCTCTGTCATTCGCTTTTTTCATATCTTCCCACGCCTGTTCGGCTGACTTCTGCAAGATCATGGCTTTATCAATGAAACGATTGTTTTTACAGTCGTTAGCAGTATGACCTATAAGTCACAAAAATCTCAGAAGTTAGCATAAGGTAGCGCAGTCTATGTCACGAGTAGATATTGACCTTCCATATTACAGTTACGGCAAAGCTCAGCCGGTTTTTCGGGACACTCTCGAGCCATATGGCCTTCTTGATCGCAGTAACGGCACTTCCCTCTAGGTTTAGGAGGTTCGGTACAGTCGGTTTTCATATGTCTAACAGAAAGGGGAAAGTTATTATAGTTTATTATAGGAAAAAGCAAGAACGTGAGGATAATTACCCTTGTTCGCCACAGTTGAAGCAGGCACCATCATTTACCGGTTTATCAGGGCATTCACGAGCAAAATGACCATCTTGTCCGCAGCTAAATTGTGAAACGATTAGAGCTATGGGGGTTTCTGGGGATATTGAAGATGCTGATAGAAACTAACCTGCGACAACCACCACCACTACCGCCCTCTGCATCGCCACCATAGCCACCATGATGTTCGTTGGTCTCATCGCCTCCTAGAGGAGCAGATACATTGACGTCCTCTGATGGTGCAGGTTGAGCACCCCACCCTGTCCGTGTTCATAGTCAGCAACACGTACACTAAAATAGCAAGGCTACAAGGAGATTTTTTGGAAGAGCAGAGTGAGTTTAAAATGATATCCCAAAATAGAAACAGAACAGCAACAAATCGCGCCAAACGAGCGGGGATTGGAGTACAGAGGTCTTTTGACCGGTTTGAACGAAAGTGCCAATGGCTAGGCAACAGAAACTGAGCAACGATCCCAATCCATCCAGAGCTGGTGATAGGGCAATCGATATTCGATGAATCCGAGATTCAGAGGAATAGAAATCAAATTGCGAAAACGAAACATACCTGAATCAACAACGGTAGAATCATCCCAGCCAGGCATGATGGATTTTCTTAGATGGGACTGTTGTGTGTTAGAGTTTTTGGTGATGGTGAAGATAAAAATCGATGAGCAAAAAGCGAGAGGTTTAGGTGTGAGTATGAAAAACAGAGAGGTGAGGGCTGTAAGCACAGGGTAAACAACTTGAAAAAGATGGATGATGGAAACGAACAGAACTAAGCGGGTTCTCACTCGCAGATCCCTTTGAACACTACTAAGGAAGACTGATACGATGCCCAGCCGCAGCAGCACCATGCCCAAATTCCTTTCAGCAGACAGAGTGTCGAAGGCACTGCACCTCTTATTTCTCTAAGTTCTCAAATAAAACCATATATTTTTTTCTCTCATTTACTAGATATCACCAGAATAACTGTATTAAACATCGACCACATCCAAGCTCACGGCTATATATATTGCTCCAAGGCTCACCAGGATGATTACATGCACAGATACATCGCTCCACTGTCAGCATCTACAAAACGTATCAGTATTCAAACTAACGTGCTGTCAACTTATGTAGATAATGCGCAAATAAATAGGCTCAAATCCAGGTCAAATACTAGCTTTGCCATTCCACTCGGATTTACTTCGATTTGAATTACTCCTCTCTACCTCAAAACTCTGTTCCTACTATCTTTCAGCCACATTTAGTTGGCAAGGAGCTCTCATTCCACCTAATCCATATAACAAGACCGCAGCTAGGAAAGCAGATAGCTTCCTGCAGTAGTGACGCGACAATAGCCCGGGCCTAACCCCCGAGCCAGATTCTCCCACAGCAACATTCCAATATGTACTAATACGTTCTATTTGAAAAAGACCACAATATCAGTCCCAAAGCCCAAGGGTTATGATCACACTCAATCACTCGACTTTAGCAATTGCTGGCAACCCAAGGCAACAGCGGGGGATAGTATTTCTTAAACAAGTTAGACAACGTCGATAAGACAACACTCCTTGCCTTCAAAGCTATCCCCAAACTAGAAGCTACAACAAATCCCAGAGACAGATGTCAAGCACTGATCTTCTTTCAAGCTTCCGCCAAGGAATTACCACGCCGCTGCTGTTACTCCTTCTTCAATAGGAGATCGGGTATCACGGCAAAAAAATACATGTCCTTGTCAGTTGTAACGGCTTCCTCGAGCAGATGAATTTCTCCGAAGCCCGAAAATCATTACAAACCAGAATAATTTGAATTTTTAGAAGGCGGGGTTTAAAGTTCCTCGGTAGAGATTATGGTTAAATCTCGGCTGTCTCCCACTTTCACTTCCAAAAAGCTGAAGTAGATATTGAATATTCATCGCAACAAGGTGCGAGTTGCCTACGTCATAACCATGGCTGATGTTGAGTCAGAGAAGACAATTGAAACATCCCCGAGAGCATCAACCTTGGCAATTGATGTTATAGACAATAGCGAGCCAGAATTCGAAAAACCTCCAGATGGGGGATCGCAAGCTTGGTTACAAGTCTTAGGAGTGCATCTTGCAATTTTTAATACCTGGTATGTCTCCAAACTATACGTCCTATATCAATTCCAACATGTTGACCATCTCAAAATATCTAGGGGATATGTGAATGTAGGTATTTTCTCACTCTTGGCAATTTCTCAAATCCGATGACTCATATTCAACATCACAGTCTTTTGGTGTATTCCAATCCTATTATGTGGAAACTTTCCAACAAACTCCTTCAGCAATCTCCTGGGTAGGATCAATCCAGATTTTTCTCCTATTCTTTCTAGGAACCTTCACCGGCCGAGCCCTCGATGCCGGCTACTTTCGATATCTCTTCGCGATAGGATCCATCATGGTCGTGATTGGGATATTCGCGGCTTCCTGCGCAACTTCCTATTGGCATTTGTTCCTTTCGCAGGGTCTCTGTGTCGGTATCGGTTCTGGGATGCTCTTCTGTCCTAGTCTAGCGCTATGCTCGACTTATTTCCATAAAAAGAAAGGCTGGGCATTGGGTGTAGGTGCTCTTGGGTCAGCAACGGGTGGAATAGTTTTCCCAGTGGTGGTGAAGACATTATTACCAAGAATTGGGTTTGGGTGGACGATGAGAGCTCTTGGCCTTATCACGTTTGTATGTTTGATTATGACGAACTTGATTATGAAGCCAAGGTTAAAACCGAGGAAGGTGGGAAGCCTGGTTGAGTGGGCTGCATTTAAAGAGCTTTCCTACGTTCTATTCGCTGCAGGTCAGTTTAGCTCCCTCCCACAAAATCCAATATTTGCTAGGTTTATGTAAACACTGCCTAACTTAGATCCAATCACAGGCATGTTCCTAAATTTTTGGGGACTTTATTTCGCCTTCTTTTACATATCCGCCTTCGCTCGTGCTAAAATCGGACTCTCCCAAGAAAAATCATTCAACATGGTTATTATTATAAACACCCTCGGATTCCCCGGTCGTTTAATACCAAACTATCTCGCCGACAAGAAAATAGGCCCTCTAAACTTAATGCTCCCAACATCCTTAATTGTCGGGCTAATGCTGTTGACCTGGTCACGAGTAAGCACTTATGCAGGACTTATCGTCTGGGCATGTTTCTACGGGTTCTGGGCAGCGGGTATTCAGAGTTTATTCCCTGCAACGTTAAGCAGCTTGACGAGCGATCTGTCGAAAGCTGGGACAAGGATGGGGATGGTTTTTAGTATTGTTAGTTTTGCAAGTTTGACTGGGGCACCGATTGGTGGCGCTTTAATACAGATGAAAGGGGGTGATTATTGGGCTGCTCAGTTATTTGCTGGTTTGGTGTTGATATCTGGGTGTTTGATGTTGACAGGGAGCAGAGTAGCAAAAACGGGATGGGTTTTGAAGGGGCGGGCTTAGAAGCCATGGCAAAATCATGTCATTTCCTATTGAGTAATATTTTTTTAATCCTGATGAGATAGACTTTATTTTATTTAACTTATACATGCATATAGAGAGCGGTTAACGTCTAATAAACTAATCACTATGTGTATCTTCTATACCTCTCAAGCTCCTGAGCCCTGTACTTTGTTCAATGGGCCCAGTAGGCCAACTTAAGGATGACAAGAATCCCTAGCTATTCGTTAGGATGCCTCAAAATACTCTTAAGGAGCGCTGCGATTGCTGAATAGCTAGGACATTTCGCCTTCTATATACATACATACATCTTAAGCTCTTATCTTCCTTAGGTTTTGTTCACGCTATAACTTCGGCTGCATGTGGCATTCTTGTACCTTTAGAAACAATGAAACGATGATTTAACAAAAAAAAAATGAGCCCTCACCTCCCAATAGTAATTACTTTCGGCTCTCACTACCTCCGCTGATTTCTGGCTCCGTTATTTCTGGCTCACTGTTTCCCCCATTCCGACTGCATACGTATCTGTGAGACTTATTACCATGGCGCCGTATTCCAAGGAGGGGTTAAGGCACAACCTCGAGTGATATGTGATGAGTGTAAATCGACCTGAGACGGTGCAATTGTGGAAAAGGTTCGACACTTAGGCTAGGTAATCTCTAAATGTAGTGCTTATAAAATTCGATAGACGATTGCTCTAAAATGCGGAAAATAGTTGCCAAAGCCCCTTTTATTTGCGTTGATTAAAAAAGGCGACACCTTTAGAAATTAAGGCTAGCCACTAGTGCACTACACGAGGGTGCAAATATTACCCTCATACAAGTAACCACCCAATAATTCTTAACCTTGCTAACCGCCTGCTTTTTAACCCCAGAACAGGATTAACCTTCTTCAGCACTTCCAGACCTACCCTAGATATCGGTCTGGCTACTCGCAATCGAGAGTTTTGAACTACTCGCTTGTGAGGGTGCCAAAGGGCCGAGTTTGGCTAGTTCCTAAATTTCTGTTAATATTAATTCTCAAGACTACGGAAGCTTAGTATGGTACTTCGTCAATTTTTGCTTGAACTTCACGGCTACATTGGTTCCATTTCCTGAATGTCTTATGTACCAGCTCGGCTGCCTTCTTCTTCGGCGGAAATCTTTGCGAGAGCAACCTTAACCACTCATCTACCAACCCAAATATAAAATAATTAGCGGAGAGAAACTTACACTCCCTCAAAAAGAACTTGTTTAAGCCCCAGAACTATCTCCCAGCCCGCAACAGACTTGCGAATTCCAAATCCTTGCACATAACTATATCCGCCCGTGCTATCTCCCTCAAATTCCTCAGAGCAAAAATGTGAAAGATAGTCAAGGTCGTAAAATGAATGGTTCTTATTTTTCTCTGTCCAGTAATCTAATGCGCCACAGACAGCTTCTTGGGTGGAAAGGTCTGGGATTGGCACACTATCCTCTCTGGGCCGAGTTTCAGGGAGAGTTTCGGATCCATCCAGGTTACCAAGAGCGCGCATAGAGGGTTTACCTATATAAGCATCGGAAGTACCATCAAAATCTTCAAGATCTTTCTGGGACGGCGTCTTCTCAGACCGAGAACGTACCGACTCCAAGGACTGATCGGAATCTGTGGACGATGGAAAGCTTTTTTGTTTGTGCTTCTAAATTTTTTGTAAGGACAACCTCGAGACCAGGAGAATAGGTCAACAGTACCATAAGATGAAGTTTCCAAATCTCCTCAGAAAGGGCGTTCCAAGAATCATACGCGACTGAAACCTCCCAGAGGATTTCGTTTGGAGAAGGAAATCTACATCAAGTCGTTAGTATCCATGACTACTTCAAAGAATAGTAGGCAATATACTTTCCAATTCTCCACATTTCCTCCAGCGATTCAACAATCTGCACCACGGTTTCTACCTTTCTTTGCCTAAGATCAACTTCCATCTCCCTCATTTCCTGATCGGAGAGAGTGCTCCAATGCGACTGCGAGACACCTTCGTGGAAGAGCAGATCTATGTCTCCATAGTTTCCAGCCCCAACATTGATCCAATAGGCAAGAGCGTGTCGAACAGACTTTTCATCGTTGAAACTAAAGGATGTGTATATTGGAGCCTGTTCAAGTTTTTCGAAAGACTTAGGACTGTAAGAATAGGTGATGAGGGTGATATCTATAGGGAGCGAACTGGAGGCAGGACACATCGTGATATCTTGGATAAGATCAAAAAGGGAGCACAGGTGGCAGCACTTGGAGACTAATGAAGGTAACGATGAGGGATCAAGACAAATTACCCAGAAGCCCCCGTGCAGGTTTTTGTAGGAAGGATATCACGGGTTCGGAAGGTTCCCATGACCACTACTCGCCGCAACACTAACTTAACCCTATTCCAATACATCTCCGAGTTTGTGAGATACCTCATATCCATGAACAGAATGGCTACAAGCACTTACAACCATCAAGGTACTCTACCACCAGCAAAGCTCAAGATGCGTGAGAATTAGCGCCCAAGACGCGCTTGTTGGCTTACTTTAATCGGACTCTCGCGACATTCTCGAGTGATTGTTCATGATTTGAAACATGCCAAGACGAATGGGCACCGCATCCCCAGGGGTTGTTTATTTGGTAAATGAAACTGTGCTGAAACTGTCCCATAACGGTTGGATAGCCGCGGATATCGGAGCGCTATCACTTGGGGGTCTCGTCTTGCCAATTTCATTGTTGCCATAGCGACGAAGCAGGTAAACACAAGAACCAACCGCACGCCAACTCTCCCCACTCCCTCTCCATTTACCTTCGTTACCCATATCCCAAGCATTTTCCAATATATTCCCTCGTGTACCTATCAGACTCCTGAAGCCGACTTTGTCACGGTAGCTACTACAGCCCTCTCGAACACGATGCGCTCAGAGATGTACCCCGGCGACGCGGAGCCTAAACTCCCATCGACACCTCCTTCAAATCCGAACAGACAGCAGCGAACAAATTCTCGATCAGAAACGCCTCCTTCTCTTTTGCTACCGGGCAAGTCGGAAAGTTTGCTAAAATCCAAAATCATGGAGTCTTCGATATCCCCAACAACCCTGCCGCGTCGTCCCCGCAAAGGCAGCATGGTTCGCCAGATGGCCTTTTCATACGGCTCCCCCAAGAATATCAGGATGCAAAAATCATTGAACTTTCGCGCCTCCCTCGGCTCCTCCAAGTCTGCGGTGACTAAACTATTCCCTGGTACATCCAGCTTGAATATCGATAAGGAACTCGGTGTCCTTTTCGAGGATTCGACTTCCACGTGGTTGCCTATATCGAATACCTCTTCACCCACCAGAGACGATCGCTCCGGCGAACATAAGGAACACAATACCCAGGAGAGCCTCAAAAGTCAGTTATGCCAAAGTGGGTTGGAGGAGGAACATTTGGATTCCGTTGAAATGACGGACCCGAAGGAGAGTGGTAGCTCAGAAGTCATAGACGGACTAGTTGGGTGAAGAAGGCGTTTTTCTTTCTTTCTTTCTTTCTTTTGGGATTGGAGGAGTTATGGGATCTTTCTATGCGAGTCGCACACAATGATCTGAGATTTTTGTGTTGAGCTCCTTCGTATGTGATTTTTTGTCAAAGGTATCTCCTCAACTCTGTGCTTTATATCTGTCTAGTTGCTAATAGCTCGTCAGTAAACGGGAGCCACGAGTATTGGGTACCATAGGTATCGGTTTTATTTCACTGTCAATAATCGAAGGTAACATTGTACATATCATACGCGATTGTAATATTGGAGTGGCATGGCACAGGGCGCCGGTTTAGGGGCTAAATGAGGCCATCACTCATCTTTGGGATAACAATTGGTTTTTCGATCTGGCGGATATCTTGTGTTCTTATAATGTGCACTGCTAGTATAACTAAGTGAAACCCTTCAGTCATTTCACAATATCTAAGCGCCATGCAGCCCGAACAAAGCCCCTTACACCCTAAAATCAAAAGCTAGATATACCAGACCTTAGTACCTTGACGCAAAGGTAGCTTAACTAAATCTACCACCGACTATGCAAAACTCTTATTAGAGTGGTGGGAGAACTGAATGCTGTTGGAGGAATGAAATGCTAAACTCGCTTGAACTACTGACGTTGGCGCACTGCCACCACTAGCCACCTTAACACACTGTTTACACCACTGACTCCTGGCAACAGCCACCACATCCCTTTCTTATTCTTCAGTGGTGGAGTCTATTCGGTTTATCGTCTGCCACCTTCTGCAATCCGATACACTCTGATGCCGAAATAAATTGAGACGGACAATGAAGTATTTAACAGATGATCGAAAGCCCCATAGTATTCAATAACATGCTAATCGCCTAGGCGATTTTCCCTGACGGATGCCAAGAGAGACCAATCGATTGTCACCATAAGTCTTTCAACTAAGAAAGCATTCGGCGAGTATGGTTTCTAGTACTATATTGAGTTTTGTTAGGAACAGCGTGGGGCGGTCGACGGAAACCACGTGTAGTAGAAACGAAGATGATTGTGGTTGAGCACATCTTTTCGACCTACTACGTGTACCTTCCAACACATGGGGGTATCCTTCATATATCACAGTAGCCCGCTTCCACGCACCAGTCGACTAAAAATCTTCTCTCTCCGCCACGCGGGTACTCTATGTTAGTTTTGGCTTAGGGAGAGAACCGAGTTGAGTTTTGCTCGTGAATATGAATCATGATACTATATGGTACTCTATCTATATTCCAAATACCGTTTTCATCCTGACCCGATAAGGGCAGGTCCAAGACAGTACTCCCAAGGGACCTTGATCAGTGATCACCCCTCTCGTCCCATACCCACAAGGGAAAAACCGATCAGATTTCGACCCGTGGTTTGAGTTATATAATTAATTAATTAATCAGGATAAAAAGCTTAAGTTACCGCCAAGTATACCATCCTTACGGTAACAATACAATATCTATATAAATAGCTTGCAGTAAATTACACATCTCTCTTGTAGAGCATGTGATAGCAGATTCAGACATGGCTTCTGGAAACTCGAGAAACCGCGCTCGGGAGGACCCCATTCCGGGACAGAAACCACATCCTTCGAGAACATATGTGGCCGGTATTTTGACAACCCGGAAACGCTTTGATAGAACTGGGACCACCTAGCAAAGCCAAGAAAGCAAAATTGGTGGCAATACTGGGACGTAAATGATTGAAGAACTAGCGGACAGAAGGACGCTAGCTAGAAGCAGCATTTCAAGGGACGCGACCAAACGGGAGCAGGCGAGCAGGCAAAGGATACGAGGATGTTCGAAGCTAGCTTTTGGGATTGGAGACATGCGAAATATTTGAGGAGTCTTGGATATCGGTTATTTGCTGAGCCGAGGCAACCTTTTTGGCTTGGGTGTGAAGTACTAGAGCAGAGCTCTAGACAATCCCTGCCTGCTAATGTTAATTTCAACCCACCAAGTCTTCTTAGTGAAGCCTATTTCACAGTGTAATTAAAGAGTCTCCAACGGGAAATTTGCAGACTATCCTGATTTGCGACGCACGAGCGCTGGAATACGTAACGCGCTAAGCCACAGTTCTAGAAAATCTATAAGAAAAACGGGGCAGTATAGCATTCGTATTCCCTGCGATGGGTCTTATCACATCATACGCAACGCACAGCATTTAGAGATTCTGTCAAAACCACGTGTACGGCTTGTTGTGATAAAAACTCACCTAATACGAACCCCCTTCTAATCTTAGTAATAGATGACCAAAATTCTCGCGTCAAGGTTATAATATTAGGACGGCGGATAGACACAACCTCCTGCCAAGTCCTAATATTTAAGGCTTGACGCGAATACGAAAACGCTTGATTGGGCGCCCTATGGAAGCTTACACTCGGTCTTCGGGGTCCGGAGTGTCCGGCGAGCAAACAACCAACCAACCATACATGGATGGATAACATGCGCAAGCTGTCAAAAATAAGGGTGCAGTGAGCACGGGCACAACCGTAGGATATCTTCAGCAGAGCTCGCAAATACCCGAGCTCACAAGTTCAAGCGCACAGTAATCCATATCGTGGTACTTAGTAGTAATGATACTCTAGATCTCATAGCCGAAGCAATTGCTTATCGCGACCGAAAACAGAAGCAAACTACATATGTATTGTTGGCTGCAATTTCCGTCTGTGTTTTTTTTTGGGCAAGTTTGGGTCCGTGCATTGCTTTTGGCGGCCCTCTCAGCACGTTGCTCTACGGGCGGCTCTTCGCATGGCGAGGACTGTGGCAGCATTCGTTTGCGCCTTTTGCAGCTAATTTTTTCTCTCTATTCCTTAGCTTCCTGCGCCTCCCCAGAGCGCGCATATGATTGTTAACTGAATTATTTAAGTACAAGGTTTTTTTTTTTCCCTGCGAGATAAATAGTCAATCCCGATTGCTATTTTTGCTCACTCAGTTTATTTCCGATAAAATGCCAAGCAAAATGGGAAATATACATGTATGTTATGAACCTGTAATTGAATTAAGCTTCTGATGCTTACGGTTCTAGAATTTTCCATGAGGCACATACAATGATTCCCCTCAGTGAGATCTCACGTTACCGAGAGTTTGGGATTTTTTGCTAAAAAAAAAATAGCCATTAAATGTTCCCCACACCTTTCTTATTCGCTACATTTCTTAGCAAATTTTCCGAAGTCCCGGTAGGGAGGGATCCCACCGAAGCTTGTACTCTACCAGCCGGTTAAAGCTGGCTTATTTCTTGGCGGCTGCAACAGATCTGTGGATATACGAAAAAAAATATTGGGGAGTATTAGTACCAGGATGACAAGATCTGATAGATGGTAGTAAGTAAAAGCCCTAGCCCACATTGGTTTTTGAGCAATAGAAACTGAAGTCAAGCCAGCTGCACTCCAGACGCAGCTTTCTATTCTCGTATACAGGCTTTTCCTAAATCTCGGACCATTCTCTGTCAATGTTCTCGTGTCGGCCCCTAGTTCAACTCGTACTGACGGCCGCGAGGCCCGGCCCCAGTCTTAGGCAAAGCTATTCGTGTTCTTCGTTTAGGGTTTTCATTTGGCTTGATTTGCACAACCAAATTTCCAGCTGAACAGACAACCTGAAGGAGTAGAGTTTCCTAGACCCTAGGTCTTGGTACGGGATATCCAAAATTAGTCGTCAGCAATTACCCTTTTTTTTGTACCGGGAGGAAGAGCGAACGTCGGCTTTCTATTTTTATCCTGTAATTGGAAGTGGAGAAGGACACAGGGAACTAGTAATCGGTTGGGGTATCTAATCGGTTGGGACTCGCGTTCCGGTTTCGCGACCACGGGACGGGCGTTACGCGTCAGTTACAGGCTAAACTATACTGGGATAACACACAGGGTAAGGGTTATAGAGCCAAGCGAGGGCGAAATGGTGTGTGTTTTAACCAGCGTTTCAACCAGAGGGATATGTCTCTTCGTTTTCTCGGGTGAACTGATTTTTCGTTCGGTGAAGAAGCCTGCTACTAGGCTATGCGACCTTCAAGAATGCTTCGTATTTTTTTGTAGAGGGGGGATTCGGCAGCCGAGCCAAGCAGCGAACGCCGAACCACACGGGGGCGTGGCCGAAAGATCACCATGGTTCGCAATCGTATACGTATGTATTTATGTTTGACGAGCGTCGCTATATACCAGGATGGATGAAAAGAAACGATGAAACACGAAGGGAGAATAACGGTCTCGTTTACGTCAATTCCGTTCGTGCTTTCAACGCTGTCTTGCACAGCAACGCGAGCAACAAATTGCGACCGCAGCCGTAACCGGCGAGCCATGCTGAGGCTAGATAAGGTATTTCAGAGAGATAAGGTTCATTGCTCTAGATAACCGAGATCTTCTAGTATGCCAAGGGTAAATGCAAAAGCGCAGGATCGGCAGGGCCCGTTTGCCTTACCGCGCCATTCCCAAGCGGGAAAGTGAGGCGAAGCAGCTTCTTTGGAGCTCAGATTTTTCGAAGAAGGGCTGCATTGGGCGCCGTCAGATGATATCATGGCAGCCTTCCCGTGGGTGTGCCTGCTAACGCTCAGAGCCCTATTCAGCCCAGCCAAAGAAAAAAAGGGGCAGAGGTTGTTTGTCGTACAGGGTAGGTGCTGGACAGAGGCCTTGGGAGACGGAACCCACGAAGGCCCGTTCGTTTCGGAAGATTTTCTCAGTCCTTTTTTTTTCAAGGGGGGGAGCTGGGGGGTGTGTGGGCTGGGACTGAGAATGGATTGGTGAGGCTCGATCTCGAGGACGCGACGAGCAGGAGTCGGAGGCAGGGAGGAGTGAGATTTGGTAACAGTGGAGTGGGAAGGAGGGCAGGTATGGTTCTCGGGAGTGTCTAGAAAAGACGGTAGATGCTGTTCCAGAGCCATCCCCATAAAAGGTTGAGTGGCAAGTCTGGAGAAGCTGGCTTTCTATCTACTCTTGGAGCAGCTCCATAATATCCACCATACCCTCCACAGCCATAGCCATAACTAGTACCATAACCACCCGCATCATTATTTATCACCGTTATTATCCTTATTATCTGCCACTGTCACATTCTTCCCACAGGCATTAGAGACATACTGGAGAGACACGTCACGCCAGCCACAGTTCCCCTAGCCAAGCACAGGAGGGAGTACATGTACCCGGTACCTAATAGAGACCTCAGACCAGCAGCCTTCTTCTCTTAAGTCTTCTCCACACTCCTCAGCAACCTTACCTTACTTTCTCCATCCCTCAATCCCTCCTTCATCCATCCCTCACCCCAGACATCCAATTGATAGACGGTGCTGCCGCTGCCGTCGCCGCTGAACTTCTCTCGCGATGGTTCTCGATGCTCGCTCTCTCGTTCGTTCCACAGAGGCTACTTTGCGTGGCTCTCTCACACCCCAGTCGTTTGTCGACATTGAGACTTCTGCTCCCCTCCCATCAAAACCCAAAAAGCCCTCGCCGCCCAAGAGTAATCTAAAGCTCAATGAGAAAGTCAAGAAAGAGAATGAGGCTCGAAGAGTTCGTGCTGGCTCCCCAGAGAATCACGTCAACCCATCTTGGGGTCGATTCAACGGTGATTCTTGGTACAGCGTGGTGGGCTGTGGTGCCATCATGACATTGTGTCCTATACTGGCTATTCTTTTTTCTGTTGCCCTTGCAAATTTTAATGGTAGTATTTCGACTACACTGTGGGTATATGCTACGAACAATCCCCTGAAACTCATCACACTCTATGCTCCTAGACCATCACTGCAAGCTACAGTGGGGTACGCTGCCTGGTTATTATTTCAGGCTGCCCTTTATCGATGGCTCCCGAGTAAGATCGGTTATGGTCAGCGGACACCAGCTGGGCATATGCTTCCCTATCAAGTGAATGGAATGCAGGCTTGGGTTGTTACCCATGTTCTCGCCGCTACAGCGGTCGTGCTTGGCTACCTTGACCCAGCTATTATCGCGAAGAATTGGGATGGTCTGATGGTCGTAATGAACGTATACGGGTTCTTTTTGGCTGCGATCGCGTATGTCAAAGCACATGTGGCTCCTACGCACCCAGAGGATAGAAAGTTCAGTGGTATGTGTAGATTCTGTTCTAATTGTAGGGGCAGGCTGTATTAACATTTTGCGCTTTTAGGATCGAGGGTCTACGATTTTTACATGGGAATTGAATTGAACCCACGTTTTGGCCAGTGGTGGGATTTCAAGCTTTTCCATAATGGCCGCCCAGGAATTGTTGCCTGGACCTTGATGTAAGTTATAGAACTTGTCGCGCATTGGGTTTTTTGGTGGATTGGTGCTTGATGGTTCGGAATGAGTACTAACAAGATTTTAGCGACCTCTCGTTCGCCGCATGGCAATACCAGATTCAAGGTTACATCACTAACTCAATGATAATCGTAAACATTCTTCACGCTTTCTATGTTGTTGACTTTTTCATCAATGAGGACTGGTGAGTATCTACCTGGATTAGCGTTTTTCTTAATGTTTTGCTAATATTTTCCTCTATTACAGGTATCTTCGCACTATCGACATCTGCCATGACCACTATGGTTTCTACCTCGCCTGGGGTTCAATGGTTTGGCTTCCGACAACCTACACACTCCAGGCGCAGTACCTTGCCCGCTACCCTGTTGACCTATCAACCCCCGTTGCGATCGCTATTTTGGCCATTGGTGTCTCAGGATACGCGATGTTCCGTTCTGTCAATCATCAGAAAGATATTGTCAGACGCACCGGAGGGGACTGTATGATCTGGGGAAAGAAGGCAGTAGTGATCAAAGCAACGTATAGAACTGAGGACGGAAAGGAACACGAGTCGCTCCTCCTTTGCTCAGGTAAGCCGCGTACTCTAGTCACTGTATCCTTTGCAGAAATTAACGGCTTGCTGTTTAGGTTGGTGGGGATTTGTCCGTCACGCAAATTATCTTGGCGATCTCATCTTGTCCTATAGCGTCTGCGCAGCCTGCGGGTTCCAGAATCTGTTGCCTTGGGTCTATGCTATTTTCATGACTATTCTACTCATCCAGAGGTGCGGGAGAGACGACGCAAGGTGCACTGGAAAGTACGGTGAGGACTGGAAGAAGTACTGCAGTATTGTCAGGTGGAGGATTTTGCCAGGAATCTATTAGATTGGTGTTTTGAGGGTTGATAAAATAGACTTTGGGTTAATTGGGGCAGAAAGTGTTGAGAAAACGGGGGATTGTGTGCTTTTCTTGTCTTGTTCCGAGTAGGATGGGATGAGGCTATGATTGAATGGGGATGACGAGTTAGTTATCAATAATGGACTGTTCCTTTAGATGGGGGCGCTGAGGGTTGTCGCGATGTTTCTGTCCTCATTTCCTTTCTACTTTCATGTTTCTTCTATATTTTATTTGTTTAGCTGGGTGTGGGGGGGCAGCCGGGATGGGACACAACTGTCTAAAAGTAATAATGACATTTGAACCTAGAGGTCCTTTCACTCGTGTTTTATGGTGTCGTAATGAAGTGTGACTAAATAGGCTAGTGTAGCTAAGTTTTGGAAGGGCTGAATGCTGCTGAGGTACTGCACTACACACCCAGAAATGCATCGCGAGTGATACTGTATGACATCAACAACATGGCTATCCCAAACGCGAGCCCAGGTTCTATTGGATGGGTAATATATCCTTCCCTGTTTGGGTTCTTAGACAGGGAAACATGGTATCGAGCAAGTCACATATGCACCCCGCACTCATATGTGTCAAACCAGCACCGTTTGATTAGTTATCTACTATTCCGTGGGAGTCCACGTGAGCTTGTTCCGTGGAGGGTCAACACCCGAATCCATTAGCCGTCAGTGGTGCCAAGAATGCTGCCGGTATAAAAAGTGACTTGTCCATCCTTGACGACACGCCTTTCAGTGAGGTACCGGGACATCTCTCGAGCTTACGGAGAACCAGAGACCCCAACAGCTTCCGAGTGTTTGTAGTGGGATGCCACAGCAGGGGATCTCGATCCGGTGGTTCAATCTCGCTATCTTAAGGTATGATTCAGGTGCTCAAGGCGTTGATCATCCACGATAGGTACAGATTAAGACATCCGTAAGTATGCGCCTGAGTAGTATGACAGAACCGGTAGCGAGCATGTTGGCTTATTCTTGCCCCACCCCTTATAGCCATATACAAAAGTTAAAAGATGTAATACGGGTCTGCAACGGTGACTGCAATGCATGTAGATACAGTACAGGTATTGTTGCGTGCCCGGTTATCGTAATTAGGTTCTAGTCCCGAGTTAGCCGAGTTATCGTTGGTCAATCACGATAGAGCGCTGGCGTTGCCTTCGCCGCGGGACTGGGTGGGCTGCAATCTTGATTTGTCATGATGCAGGGCAGAGGTTGGGGTGGTCTGGGTGTGGGAATAAATAGGTGGCCTGGTAGGAAATAAAAACGTGGTTAATGCATAGAGGTACTGTAATGTTGGTGATAAGGTGTGCTGCGAAGTCTGAAAATGGTATCTGGGTATTATCTTTAGTGTTGTTGGTGGAGGGATTGATTGGTGGTTTAGCTGAGAGTGCTGAGTTTCGTGGAGTGTGACGGTACATCTTGATCCACATGTACTATGATCACGGCTGGTCACTCGCGTGAACAGGTTCAACCGCCTGGGAGAATCGCTGAGAATCAACCATTTACATTGGGAATCTACAAATAGGACCACGTATGTATCTCAGCTATTTCGCCGCCGTTTTGGGGGCATAAAAAAGTTGTTTCCATATTTGGTGTTTATATTAGAGGCCTGGGTGGGGGGGTACATGTAGTTCTCAGAAAGCTACAGAACAGTTCTTCGAGAAGGTACCGCTAAAAATACTCAACTAATCTAAGAGCGCAGACTGCAAACTTTATAAAAACTATTAATCAAGTTCTTACCATACGCAATCCCCGCCTCTCCCTCGTCCCCAAGCGGATTTACGTGGCAGATGTGCTTATGTAATTACTTTTAAGATATCCCAATCGACTCGTGCAGTAAAACTCATTGGATTTGCGCTAGCGAAACGCCACAAGAATCCGGGTTACTCTATATCGCTTCTGGAGAAAGGGGAGATCTGTACGACAGTTTATTGAACTGGAGATCGGCAACTAGCTATCTGGAACAGGACCTCATCGCGGATGATAGCAAAGGATTTGTACACGGCTTCTCTCCTCCCCCGTGATCTCTCCGGATAAACGTTTTGCCAGATGGGCTGCAGCGCAGGGCAGAAACAAGCAACGTTAGCGAATTGTTAGTTGCGTAAGGGTAATCGTTGTTGGAGAGACGTAGTACTGCATATAGTAATAACTTATGAGTGGTAAGCATCAAGAAACTGGAGGAGCTAGGCGAGGGCTTTTATTGGGTAAAAGAGGCTCGGATGTTCGATAGTCAAATCAAGTACTGGTCCGGATTCCCTTTGTTTTTGTTTTTTTGGAGCGTATTGCCTGTAATGGATACCGTATGTACGTATACTCTTAAAATACGACCTGCACCTGCCCCCGAGCAAAAACCTAGTATAGTACGAAGTTTGACAGACAAAGAGAGAGCCACAAAAGCTCGACCACTCTGAGATTGTCTCTCTGCATAAGCCGCGGACAGGTGCAGGTTTGTTGTATTTTAGGAGTACATACGGTACTGCAGTGTGAGGTAGAGTGGCTAAGCATATTACTAGATATCGTTCATATAAATAACACTATACGTATGCATTTATATATAGAAACGGTTTATCTATATAGCCATGGCGTTTCCAAATTGGTCTGGGCCTATATAAAGGTGCATACTAACCAGTGGAGGTCCAGGGTATGATTTACCGACTCGTTCTCCTCCAAACCCCTTCATGTATATGTTTTCCTATTCTTTACGGATAACCCAGCGAGGGTACCGGCTACCTTATAACACTACAGAACTCAGTCCCGACAGGGTTATTTAGGGACGACCAATGCTTTCTAAACCTTGGTCCAAGTCCTAAACTAGTGGGGTTCTTGGATGAGAGGTTTGGCGCGATTAGTCATGCATCTGACGCGTAAATATTATGTGTTAGGTCTCCCCTTAGTAGAGTTCACTAGTCATGGCTTCTGAGTACAATTAGGGCTCCGAATTTTTGTCGGGGTCGATGGGCTAAGGGATAGAAAAAACTCTACAAGAATGTGATTTTTTTGAAATTTACTCGGGTGTAGGGGAAAGTCTGACGGTAGGTGGTGGTGCAAGTATATGTAAGGGATATTGATTTTTCTTCCCCTCCATGACTCCCCGGGAAGCCTAATAAAAAAGCCTAATAGATTAAAAAAAGCCACTTATTAAACATCAAGCTAAGTTAATTGGAAAAGAGTCTAGAATGAAAACGAGCTTGGGTTCATCAAGAGAAGAACTGCACCGCCACCTGTCGTCGGACTTTCTCTTACACCCGAGCACTATATTTTTATAGGGTGATTGTGCTGGAGCAAGATATAGGGCTGGAGCACCAATAGTTCTATTGTGACCCGAGCGTGATATATAGGTTTATGTGCGTAGAGTATATTTAAAGATTGGTATAGAGCCTCCCGTAAATTATACAAGGAGTCTCGTACTGATTCTATTTCCACAGGAGAGAAAGCAGATAGGTGCAAGCCTTCTCTCCGCGAGCAATCCCAAAGTCTATAATTCTACCTGTTTACTACTACACGTAGTTTAGACCGTTTTGTAGTAGCGTAGGTTAGTCTCGAGCCAGTAGCCCAGCTAAAAAAACGATTCTGCATTTACATAAATTTTTTAACACTATACTAAAATGCACGTATGGTGCTGGAAATATAAATTGTATTGTTGCATCGTAGAAGGTCAGATTGTCTTATCCACGCTACGGGCCGGGTGAATAACTTCTGTCGTTTAGGAGAAGTCAGGGACAAGGACCCTTTCTTTGTTTTGATGCAAACTCCTGCTATTAAAACTGTACCCCGCGAGAAATACATAAAATAGAGAAAATACTTATCTAAATAATTATATAAACCAGCTTATAGGTACCCGAGCCCTGCCTACGAGGTTGGGCACAAGACTAACTAGTATTGGGGGGCGCCCGGACCACCTACCAGAACGGTACGGTGTCGTGGGGTCTTTACGCGAAGCTCTCGTTGAGAGGACGTCTGCTGGTGGTCTCGCGCCGTCTGCGTGCCTAGATTCGTTTATCCCTGCGGCACAATAAAAAAAAAGTCAACCAAAGCTTCCTATAAGAAACCGGAAGATGCTCGGAGGTTTTCTATTATAGGACGGATATTAATAAATGCAAGGATTTCCGGGAAAATAGCAAAGATATCACCCCACGTGAAAAGTATACTTAACCTACAACGACGACAACGCAGCGAGGTTCATCTCGCCGACCTGACACAGAGGCATACCTTGGGACATTTGATTCTACTTCCGCTCCTACGACGATGGAGGCAGCTCCTATTCATGTTTTAATTATTGGTGCTGGAGTTGTGGGCGTCACACTCGCCCAAGCTCTGAAAAAGGTATGGCTGGCATAACACACCTCGATATTTCTGTATCGTATATCGCTCAATTGGAATATATAGCATGGTATCGGTTTCTCAATATTCGAACGCGATTTACATGCGGAAGCCCGTGGTCAGGGATGGGGCATCACGATCCACTGGGCTCTTCCGAGCCTAGAAACGTGTATCTCAGACGAATTGAAGGAACGGCTCTTGGAAGTCCAGGTCGATCCAGAACAAGGGAAAGTGGATAAAGGCAATTTCTTATTCTTGAACATGAAGACTGGGGAGATCGAATACAAGATCCCACCTAACAGAAGGCTAAGGCTTAAGAGGGAAAGCTTCAGGAGGCTGTTGATGGAGGATTTACCAGTGAACGTGCGTTTGCCGTATCCCCTAGTCCATTCCCCAGCCCTTTCGTTAATCGTGTTTCACATGCTAAGCTTTGGGTGTAAAGTGGGGCAAGAAGCTGAGAAATTTTGAGAGAACAGCCAATGGCGTCACGGCTTACTTTGAAGATGGGACGAGTGCTGTTGGAACCATCCTGGTCGGCGTCGAAGGGGGGAAGTCCAGGACTCGTGAAGGTTTGTGTCCACAAACCTTCCAGCTGCAACCGCTTCCTATCAGAAGTACAGGGCTGGCCGTCAAGTTCACGCCAGAGCAAGTGGCACCGTTGCGGGCCTACGATCCTCTTCTTTTCCAGGGGATGCATCCAGAAACAGAGGATTTTCTCTGGTATTCTAGTAAGTTAAGACACCTCCAGTATTTCGATTCTGGTATTGATTTAAATTTTTAACATGCAGTTATTGATACGCCGATAACAAACTCAACTGGGGGGGACTATTATACCGTTCAGTTCGTCGTGTCTTGGCGTCCCAGAGATCCTGCCGGTAGTGATGAGGTTCCATCTACCTCCCACGAGCGGCTGGCCAATATCAAGCGTCGCGCTAGTAATTTCGCTGAGCCATTTAGAACCGCGATCCTATCAATACCGGATGATACACTTGTAACTGAACTCAAATTGGCGGACTGGCCGTGCCTAGAATGGGATAACTATGGCGGCACCGTCACGTTGGCAGGTGATGCGGCACACGCGATGACTATGTGTATGTTCCCTAATCGCTAGGCTGGAGGATATATGGTTACTGATGAGGATCGATAGATCGTGGAGAAGCTGCCAATCATGGGCTTATGGATGCTGCAAAGCTTGTAACTGCGCTGAACTCCGTAAAGGAAGGTACAGCGACACTGCCTGAAGCTATAAACGCATATGAAACAGAGGTCCGGAAACGCACGGCCCCTGCCGTACTACTAAGCAGACAGGCTTGTCTGGATGCTCATGATTGGAATAAGGTGAAAGAAGGAAACTCGCCATTGTTGGCGAAGAGAGCGGTTCAATTGAAGGACTGAAGTGGACAAAGAAGAAGGAGGAGAAGCAGGGGAAAAATATGAGGGTGATCAGTGAACCATGGAATTTTTTTGTTTGTCTGAGAAAGTGGGATATATATTATATATATATTAGAAATCATCGATACTACATTACAATCAAATCGTCAATGGGGTCTAATTATCTTTTGGATTGGCCGGGCCTATAGATTTGGGTCCCCCTAATTAGTTGTGGCTAAGTTACCTGACCACAGTTTGTTAAGTGCCCCAATCTGCATTCCTCGACAGGCCAGGGGATCTAAGGCAAGACACTCGGATGCTAATCTTCGTGTTTGAGTTGTTGAGGCATCGGCTGATGGAGAGACTGGTTATGGTGAACCAATGGGTGATTCACGGGCCGCATTTTCGAAAACCAAGTAGCACACAATTTATAGTTATGGGTAAAAAAGGAAACTCTCGTTTGGCGTGCGTGTGGCAAAATATTCCCCCCCAAAAAACAAGGATATTGGTGGAGAGCTCCAAAGCAAGGCGAGGCGGCGGGAGAAACAGGTGCGCAGTTAATTATATCAGAAGCTGGCTTCATTTGAAGGTCAGCCAAAACCTGGTACGGTGATTTCCTAACGTTAACAGAGCTAGCTACAACTGGTGCTTGTTGGTGTTGGTACTTGCGTCATGACTTCAGGTAAGAAAGCGAGAAAGACTCTAGAGGATATCAGTTGGCTTGAAGACTACCGAGTCATTAATCCTAAACCTCACATTTGCGGTAGAAGTTCCTATTGTTTCTTTAAACTTTCCACCTGATGCGAGTAGGGTTTGCAGCGAGTGATAAATGGTGAACAGTCTGTAGACTCTGCGCTCCGGAGGACTAGTGCATAGCTGAAATATTGCAATCAACGGGGTACTTTTTTTTAGAATGGACTGAGCCATGGGTCTGCATGCTATGCGAAATTACGGTGAATTTATGATTTTATATGGGAAGCAGAAGCAGCCCGTTTTAAAAACATCAGTATAGGGTACACATACATAGATATAGCTTCTACTGTAGTTTCAAAGGGGCTATGTCTATTAATACAGCTCCATTGTTTGGGGGGACATAGTTACAGTACGAAAAAAGGGGACGTTCTTGTTTAGCAAGTGCTTGATTGATGCGGGATCCAACCTGCTGTGTAATGCAATTCTTCAAGAGATGCCGTTTTATTGCTGTATCTTCTGAGAAAGCGATGGTAACTCACTCTGTTTTTTTCGCACCGTAGCTATGATCTTAGGCTGGACAGTAGTGGGGTGTACCTCTATTTCAGTTTAATAATCTTAGGAATCAGTAACGAGCAAACAGACATGCATAATGTGAGCTGAGTCCCAAGTAGAGGTTATGAAGCGAATTACCCGAATGACAAGGTCAAGAGGTCAGAATCGTTTTGATGGCAAGTACCATTGAAGTGACACTCAGCGGCGTGCGCAAGGTGCATAACTTCGTGAATCTAGTGCGATAGCAAATAGATATGAAGTATATATAGACGCGTATTATGATAAGAATATCATAAAAGCAAAGGGAGTTTCCGCGATGAGAGAAGAATACCGCACTAGCCATTAGGTCGCTTGTCGTACAAACTAACAATAGTGGAGTATATATCGCTTTGTTACTCGCGAGGCTGGGATCTCCCCGAGGACCCCGCAATGGCAAATTAGATGCCTCAGCTGTATTTGGGAGTGTGGGATTCTTGATATTTGGAATATTTCGCCTGTTAGGATTTCCACCCTCGGATCTTCGACCCATAATCATATATAGAGGCACTTAAGTTTTTAGGCTAAGGCAGCTGCAGATAATCCTTGTTTCTCTCGTCTAGGAGCCCAAGAGATGCCCTGCATCAGCGACGGAATTTGTTTAGATGTCCCGTGTTGACCTTTGACATAGAATTCAAGGCTATTTTGGGGGGCCACTGGCCTAACTAAGAAGTACCGCCCGCTAACCTACTATGAGGATTTTCTTCGTATTCTCTTTAGCAGATATTTCTTCTTTAGTTTGTTGAATTTCCGTAACGGAGCCCTAAGCTTAAGCTATGATGCTTGTACATAACTCTATCTCGTGTAGTTATGTATGTACTCCACGCAGGAAGTGAAGTAATAGTGGTACATGTCGTTGCCCAGAGCCAACCTTTGTGTGGCTATTATTAGGCACACCAAGCTTCTTCCGAGCACGGCTGGAGGCTGGTGGCACAAAGCTTCCGGTTCATACCTTCCGAACGCGGTCCTTCTTCGTCGGAACCCTCGTGTCTCTCATCTGGAACAAGCATTCTGAGTGGCTGCAATTCCGAGGGTGATACAAAGAAGACAAGCTTCGTGATACAAGATCACAGTGTACTGTACTCAGATGCCAGGAACAAACACGCGTGATCTGCGAGCCCACATGTACTAATCGCTGGTTATCCCTAGGAGATTCAAGAAACAGCGTCTTATCCTGAACAAGAAGTCTATTCCAAGCGAAAATTGACACAACACAAAGACGAACTATGTGGATCGTATCGTAGTACAAGATCATAATGCGCTCAAGCATGAGGAATACGGCTGGGGGTAGTACAATCGCGTGATAGACGGCTAGTTATTCATGAGAATTCAAATCCAGGATCGTTCCATTTTTTGTTATAGACCTAATGATAGGCCTTTAAAAGGGAGCTCGAGGATAGACGATGGAGGGCGAATAGCTCCCAGCGCTCAGTGACGGCCTTCAATCGTCTCGTGTGGTTCATATAATTATAATGAAGTTGCTCTCGGTTTCCCTCGTTGCTTCGGCTTTTTGCTGGGCTGCGGCTATTGCTGAACCAATTAACCGGTGATTATCTCTCCCCTTCCTCGCTCCAATTGCAAATAGCTGACATTCTGGGTTTGTATTTACTCTTAGTGTTCGCCAGGTTACAGCGACAGCGACAGCAGCCACTTGCACCCCCAAAAAGGTTCACAAGAAAATCACGGTAAGCCTTCACCCCTCTTCCTTATTTTCCCTATCAGCACTAATCCATTATCCTCCGAATTCTGTATAGTGGAATTTCTTCCTTCCACCAATTCACGCGAGACCTCGCTACCTCCAATTTTATGACCTCAACTCATATGCATCAGGATACGCGTGGAGGGAAGCCCATGGAAGTGACACTGACGATCATGTTACGAGGCGAATTATGTTCGAGAACGACCAAGGCTGGACTCTCATAAATTGTACCTGGAAATTTCCTGAGGGCGATCCTAACCGCAGTTCCGTATGTATTTGTACGCCCATGTTTATTGTTGGGTTGGTATGTTGACGTGACTTGATATGATACTGTAGTGCACGTCGCCTGACCTTGCGTTATTCAATGATCCTGGTACCAGCGTTGGAGATGCACCTTCAAATAAGGGTAAAATTGGGACGCTGAGAGCACTGACATATCCTGCAATGTCTCCATGGGCCATATATGATCTCCTGGAATTCCGCCTAACGCCCATCGTACCAGCCAGTTTCCTCACAGAACAACTTAATGTAGAGATATTCGGATGGCGAGAGGACGCAAGTGTTATAGACACCGTGAAATTTAAGATCAAGGGCTCCGAGATCGGGTATAAGGTCTCCTTGCCGAAGTCATGGACCAAGATCCTTCAATGGCAAGTGAGGATTTCGTGGGGAGCAAAGGAAAAGAGACAGGACTTCCCCTTCGTCATTGACGATGTCGTAAGCACATTCAAGACCCTTGGTTACTTGCCGTTGTTGGTACTGACGTGTTTCCAAAGGTTATGGATGAGTATGCTGTACCCTTTACGGATACAGATGACCATTGTCTCTATCCGACGCAAATAGCTGTTGGGCCTGCTTCTCCAGTAGTTACGCTAAAAGTAAGTCTGCCCTGGATCCTGACCCAGATTGTCCCCGGTGCTGACCACCAACCCTCACCAGTTTGATGACATCGCCGCATCGCCCACCGCCACTCTCCCAGCACTGTACAAATCATACATCTTTAGCACCGATTGGGTTGTCACAAAAGAACAATCTTATAAATCCGGCCCAGGATCTCACTCAGCCCCTTCCAACCCCAACTCTCTCTACAGCAGCAACCTGCCCACGTCCGGCAATAAAATTGATGCAGACTTCCTCTTTGATATTGATTCCTTTTATATCACGATCGATAACACCAAGACTAGCACCCAGAACCCTGCAAATCTCACAGTGAGCGTAACAGGCCATGGAGCTTGCACTTCAGTGGGCGACAACGGTTCCAATAGCGCTATTCTTGAGCCCGGGTCGTATGCAACGATGAACCCGACCAGTTATAGCTTCAGTGTGAATTTGAAGGCATTGGGGTTCCGGAAGCAACGTGGGTTGTTTTTCTATGTTTATGATAATGTTGCGCAGCTAGGAGTGCCGTTTTGGATTGATGACATTGTGGTGAGGAGCTGGAAGGATGCGTTGGATGGGTTGCCGGGATGTGAGCGATGCGGTGGAGGCACTCTGACCCAACCTTGGGGTTTGTGGCAGTCTTGTGAGTATCCTATCCCGCAGAGGTAAAGAGTTCCTGCTAGATTGTATTTTATAGGGGAGGAAGAGAGTTGGAGAGGGGCTGTTGGGGTTTGAATGAGCATGATCAAGTGAAGGCTGTAAACAGTGTTCGTTTATCATAAGAGCAACTAGATATATAATAAATAGTGATATCGAAGCTCCCCTTCCTGTGAATTTAGTTACTAGTGACCTGTCCCGAGATTGATAATAGAATGTGAGAATTTTCGCTTATTAATTCGCAGATTGAAAAGAATAAATGTGTGGGTAATAAGAATGCTAGCAATGATGGTTATGGTATGTAAAAACACAAACCTATAAAACATTATCTAAACCCAGCCCATCTTCTCCTCTAACGCTGTCCTCAACCTCCCATCCAAATTTCTCCATATCTCCGTGCCCCCGACAGCCTCCTCTTTCTCGCCGTACTTGGTAACCCTTTCCTTCCATATTTCCTTCAGCAACTCCGTCATCACAGCAGTATTCTCAGTCTCATCCGGATACCATTCACTAGTTAAGACATCCTTCAGCGCAGTTGTTCCTATATGTTCCGGCTGTGTTCGTGTCTCAAGAAAGTAATTATCGAACCACTTGCTCGACCCTCTGGCCATATCTGCAAGGACACGGAAGTCCTCCTTATGATAGTAGGCCTCACTGCTACACATCGCAAATATCGCATTCCAGAGGTTATTTGCGCGTTCGGGCTCATCAATGCTCATCCAGCCGACAGCGGTGATATATTCCTTTGCTGCCGCACAGCACATTTCCTCTTTCTTATCAAGATCAATTTGGAGCCCGGTATGGGCAAAAAAAAAGCCTCGGAAAGAATACGCTTTTGCAAGTGGCGTTGCGTAGTGTGCATAGTAAATATTCCACCACGCATCATCCCCCATGAACCCCTGGCGTCTTTCTGATTCAGGTGGTCTCGGGTTGCGGTTAAAAGACTCAATGACCCAGTCCGCAATAGTTTTGATGTCGTTTAGTTTTTTCAGCTGATCAGCGGGGGAGGTTGGACTGTGGTTGTAGGATTTGATGAGTGCTTCGGCAAGAAGGATCTTGACGCCACGAAGAAAGGTTTCTTCGAGGGTTCGCCCACGGATTGCGCCATCTACCATTGGCCACATTCGGCGCGCTTCTTCTATTAGATCCACTGCGCGACGGAACTGAGGTTCGTCGCTTCCGGGAACGTCTAGGATTTTGTTGATACAGCCGTTCATTAATGCTGTGCGAATAGATAGCTGCAATGCTGGACGAACCGAGTTCCAGCCTCCTATAGGATCACTTAGTCCGTGGAGCACACGGGCCTGGGTAAGACGCTGGTTGTATTGTATGATTGTATCTTTCGGCGAAAGGTTAGGCCCGATGGCGTTCCGCTGTTGCTGCTCCAGTGCGTAACATAGCCGTAGTTTATCGAGTACCACTCCATCGAAGCGCGCAATTCGGATATCTTCCAGAATTGCAGTTGTAAGCTCTTCGAGTGTTTGGACACGTCCAAAAATGGCACGCGTTCCGGGCGCTGCGCCGGGCACTTGGCCTTCACTAAACTGGTGAAGGCTGTTGAGAGCGTTCTGGAATTGCATTTCACTTTGGAGGATTAGCGGGGCTTGGTAAATGATTGGTTAGAAGTAGAAACTCACGCGACCCAGATTCGGCGAAGGCAGGATCCATTGGGCGGCCATTGGCCTACGGGCTCCCCAGTGGAGAGACGACGCTCAAATTCTCTCATCACGATAAAACCGACATTGTTTTCTTCTTTTTGTAGGAACTCAGGGGAGATCGTAGTTTTCGTTTGAATCTTTTTATCGATAGCTACGGACCTTTAGTATACTGTGCTCTTCGTTTTATTTTTGATTTAAATGTGCTTACAAGCGTATTTGTGCATCGAGGGACCCGCCAAATAAAAAATGCAAACATTGAAAAAATTCCCCTACCTTCAACAAGCTTTTTTATCTCTGCCTCAACCTTCTCCTTTCCATCAGGCCCGACCTCTGCTAATCCCACTTCAAGAGCTTTTGCGTACACCTCCTTTGCCTCAACGTATTTCTTCATGGCATCCAGAACACTGCCTTTCCTCCGATAAGCTTTAGACCATTTTGGATCAAGCTGAACAGCTTTATTTGCATCGTTCAATGCAAGCCCGAGCTTATTCATGGACAGCAAGGTGGCAGCACGGTTTGAATAAAGGGCTGGTGAAGTGGGATTTAGCGAGATCGCTTGGGTGTAAAGCGAGTGAGCTGTGGTGAATTCCCTGGTGATTTAACAGTTAGCCTGAATATAGAGAGCACTTGCAGATACAGGGGAGAAGAGATATGAGATATACTTCTTTCCGAAAGCCTGATTGCCCTGTAGTTTGAGGGCATCAGACTCTTTGACTTGAGTATCTGCAGGAGCCATCGCAATGGATAACTGAGTTCTAGATTGCAGGATTTTATCCAAGACGAAATTAACAAACGTTACTCCAGATGTTGGATGAAGCTCTTGGGAACTGGTGGGGACGAAAAGCTTGTGTTTACGTTGAAGGAGCTTGGTTAAGGTTAGGTGAAGGAGAGCTTGGCGCGCGGAACAGCTAGATACAGATCTTAAACGCCATCCAAAAGTGGTTTCCCGGTTGTAATCCCGGTCTTAGCATCCTATTTTTTGTGGCCTGAGTACAAGATAAAACTACTAAACCAAGCTGGAACACAGCAGCTAAAAAGGGAAATATATATATAGTTATAGGCACGCTGGGGATACGTAGTATTTTACTACTTGGATGATCACCTTCTAGCAAAACTGTAGTTTCAGTGGATCGGTAGTCAGGCTTGGCAGTGAGTGGGGTGCAAAGACTTTTGGGGCGCGGCTGTACACTTAGCACTACAAACGTAGGGCTATGTACTCCAGCTTTTGTTAAGGCCTGATTTCCATAAAATAGTCAGTCACTGCGCGCTGTCTCTGCTATTATAGATGAAATAAATGTTCATTGCGCATTATGAACCGTTGAATTGAATTTCATACACGGATTTTTGATAACATGAATGGAGCCACAAATTTTGATTGAGAGAAACTGCTAGGGGAGTGACTTTAGGCAGAGATAAAGATATTTTCACCAGGCAAATCATCTGTTTGAGGGAGTCAGCACTGTTTAAGTCTTTAATGACAGTGACCTTACTCAGCAACTGATGTTAAAACATTCCCCTTCATCACCACGCTCAATCGGTCCCAAAAACTTCCATCGGGTTTAAAACCTCTCCTGACTATAATTGGGAAAACTTGGAGGTTTACGATAGCCTTTTTGGCCTCCAACTCATGTTCTTCATAGCGGCAGACTAGGTCGTTCATCCAGAACTGGTCATAGAGGCTGCCGATTTCTATTGGGAGAAGCTCAATCAAGTCCCCTTGCCCGCGGACCTAAGAAATAATGATTTTAGTCCTCGCACGTGATCTCCAATCTACAGAACTGACCTCGATTGCCAAAATGGCTGCTTCATTTACTAGCTTATGAAGTTCGTTATTGCGATTTTGCTCATCAGATCCCTCAGGCACGAAGCAGGCAAGTAGTTTTTCAAGGTCTTCCGTGACTTGTTTCACTCCTTCGCTAAGACAAGCTTCGAAATCGGGGTTTTTAGTATATAAGTTGACCGTGAGGGCACGCCAACGCTGGAGTTGGTAATCTAGGTCGGGCGTATTGACTTAATTAAAATGGTAATATCTAATGACGAGAAAAAAATAAACTCACCTGTCCCTTTCAGTTCGTTTTGAATAGCCGCAAACTTTTTACCGTCACCTGGAGCTCCAAATAAAAAGGAATTGAAGAGCTGGGTGCGGAGAATATCTGCTACAATACTACCGATCACACGAAACCTGGTTTGCCTGGACTTGAGCAATCCCGTTTTCCTGTAGGGTCTGAGGATTGCTTTGACATCGGAAGGGAGCTGTTCCCATGGAGGATTGGTCTCCATGGTGCTGTTTGTACCACGAAAGTGCGCAAGCACCCATGAGACGATGCCGATTGCGATTGCATCGAATTTGCCTGCGACATAGCTGTCATCCTTACTCGTTTCGCCGTCCCTTCGATTGAGATGTGCTATCGTCCCTTGGAGCTCAGAAACTTGGTCCTGTAGCTCTCTTACAATTCCTTCAGATTTATGGAACTCAGTGCTCAGCTCTTTGTACTGCTCGACAGTAACTTCAGGAGGTTTCGGTGCTTCGGGTGCTTGACGCTAAATCTCCTTGTAAATCCAATCACTCCATCGGTTTCTGACCAACCAGGTTTAACCATACCTCTAGACCAAAAATACGTAGCGACGACCAGCGTGCAGGATTCTCGTCGTCCTTCCTAGACTCAGTCTTACGTCTTACTTCTCGGTGATTATCTGCGGCCTCAGAATTGGCTTCTGCCTCTCTTCTAGACGTTGCTGTTTTTACATAGTACCTCGCATCTTGCGATTCTCCCAGGATGGATACCAAGTTTCCACTGGATTTGAGTTGCCCCGAGGACGCTCCCTGATCTGTCCTTGATGGAGACTGCGGTAGCCCTTCGGATACAGCTCCAGCATAGCTTACCGGAGGCCGGGACTCTCGTTTCTCAGGTTGACGCGATGACATTGGTTGCAAATTTAAAGTCATTGAAGTGATGTTTGCCGTATTGCTTCCTTCGCCCATTCACCACCGTTCTACTAATACCATCTGTATTAACATACATAGCAAAAAGGGTTAGTGCGGGGTAGAAAATGCAATAAGCCATGCCAACACATAGAGCCCAAAGTGGCTATTTAATAGGTTAGTAGGGGCATTAACATTGCCCGTGACCGTATTCGGTGTTGGATAACATGGGTGGGATGTAGGCAACCGTTTCTAGTACCAACTGAATGGTGGGAGGCCTGAAACTAGCCTAAAGGGGACGGTAACTCTCGGCTTTTCTCTGGTTAACAGTTTTTTTCTTTTAACTTAATCGTAAGTTGGCCGTGGTCTTATTCCTGGTTTGATAGTTTGGCTCCGTGTCTGGTCTTGTCACTCATTGTTTGTTTCCCCGCCATTCCCAACCTTCCTAGCTACTACTCTCGACAGCGTTGTTTGGTCTAAAGCAGTATTCGTCGAAAACATCCAACACGCGTTAACATAGTGTGAGCTATTACTTTGACTACGACAAACCTCCTCCAGCTCTCTGGCGTGCCGCTCAAACAAACATCTACCGAAAGCATTACAACAAATAAACATGGATTCTAAGGTTTCGTTGAAAATAGGAATCGATTTTGGGACTACTTATTCAGGTGTAGCATGGGTAAATACTTTACATTCCTAGGTCTGTGAGATACATGATATTCATTGAAGGCTGAACCCATATCTCCAGGCCTCTACAGCTACTCCAGATGAAATCAACGTGATCCAGAAATGGCCCTCTCGGGTAGGCTGACTTCTGTCTCTCAATTAATAAGACTGTAACTCTGAACTAAGCTAAAATGCACCCCCCTGATCGCACCAGGGAAACAATACGTCCGACAAAGTCCCTACAGAATTGAAATACATGGATACATACCCAGCTCCTGGATATAAATGGGGCTTCGATTTACAGCTTGAGCCAGAAAAACTTGTGTGGTTCAAGCTTCTCCTGGACCCGTCCCAGGATCCGTTTTGCGACGATCTCTTGATGAAGTCGTCGGCTCTGATCCCGAAAAATAAAAGGCCCGTGGACCTAGTTACAGATTTCTTGGAAGCTATCAAAAGATATACGCTGGAGGAACTGGAATCCGGACTTGGCAAGCACTACATGTCTATTACCCCCATCGAATATATCTTGACGGTGCCAGCTGTAAGCACTCCGAGGGGGTTAAGAGAGTGAAATTAGCGGATTAACTGATCATGATTCTGTTTAGGTATGGAGCGACGCCGCAAAAGCGCTCACGCTGCAGGCAGCAGAGTCTGTTGGCCTCGGAAAACGAGATAGCCTTCGGTTAATTTCCGAGCCGGAGGCAGCTGCTGTATACACCCTCAGAGTGCTTCAGCCAAGCGAACTTGGTGTAGGTATCCCCGAGCTACGAAATCATATATGGTGCTCTACTTACGTTTGAGTTTCATAGGTTGGTAACACATTTGTAGTAGCTGATTGTGGGGGCGGCACAGTAGTAAGGCAGCGCATAGTCTTCTGGGTTTACTTCAAATATCCTTGGGCTGATTTTGGGGTTTAGGATTTGATCTCATACGAGATAGTCGCACTGAAGCCGAAACTGCAGGTGAAGGAATGTGTTTTTGGTACAGGTGGGATGTGTGGCTCTACCTATCTAAACCGTCGCTTTGAAGCATGGGTAGAATTTCGGATAGGTTCAGAACTGTAAGTTCCTTTTTTGTTATTATTGCTGTTTGAGGAAATTGCTCATGCGTGATTGCAATTTTTGTGCTATAGGTTCGCTCAGCAGCGACCGCGAAGTCGTATGCACATGATGAAAAACTTCGAGGATACCATAAAGCGCTCATTTACGGACGATCCAGGCACAGAGGTATTCTATTGTCCTGTACCGGGCATGGAAGATTGTCCGGAAGCAGGTCTTGAAGATGGATTTCTTGCAATCAGCAGAAAGGATATGAGAGAGATCCTTGATCCTATCGTTAATCAAGTTGCCAGACTCGTCGAGGAGCAAGTTGAGAGTGTTGAGAAGTTGAGACGGAGAGTTTCGGTATGCACTTTAACTACTAATTCCAGAGTCCCCAACTAATAAATAACTTAAAAGGCTGTCCTTCTAGTTGGCGGCTTTGGATCATCAGAATACCTTCGTCGCCGTATCGATGTTTTAGTTTGTCAAAGGAAAAATATTCCGCTCCTGCAACCCCCGAACGCGTAAGTCATCGATACCCTCCCTTCTACATTACTTTATTGTGGGTCTCAATGTGAGAATAGTTGGACCGCTGTTGTGAGTGGCGCCTGTCGACGTGGGCTAGAAGGCATTTCGATTGTCAGCACCATCTGTGCAAGACGCCACTATGGCGTCCTTTGCGACTACGTGTTCGAAAAATCTAAATTCAAAAACCTGGCCCAAACTCGTAAGTACTCTTGCAAAGTGACGGGTACGGTGAAGGTTAGCGACTGTATCCACTGGTATATCAAGAAGGTGAGTCGGAGAGGACCCCGCTATTTAGATGTTTAGGACTAAACCCCGGCTAGGGTGATGTCGTATCCCAGAAGAAAGCGATTTCAATGCCTTTCACTCGCGATGTCGGGGTTGAGAGTGCAATGCGTTTTGAAGATACGTTATTGGCTTGTTCGGCAGAGTATATTCCGGATTGGGCAAAGGATGCCAGTATGTATCCTCCACAGTGCATGATTCGCCATACTTATATGTAATTGTGCGCCCCATCATTTGCTCGAAACTAACCTGCCCTCTCCTAGACGTCTTCGAAGTTTGTGTACTAGAAACAGATCTGAACGCAGTGCCACGGCACTTGTTCCAAAAACAGTTCACCAAAGCCGGGAAGCCATACTACCACATTAGCTACAACATCACCATGAAACTAGAGGCCTCGCTAGTATTTGCATTTGAGTTTATGGGGAAAGAATACAACAGCATCAAAGCACAGTTTGCTTAGCTGTGGTCATCATCGTGTGATTCTAGGAATCATGTTGACAGCAGATGTTGTATTTTCTTGATTCTGTGTGTATAGATTCATGTGCTGATGTGAAATGGCGATGGTATTTCTTTCCATGCTGGTTCATTAGACGAAGCCACGTAATGGCTTTTATGATGTCTTGCCCTTGTATAATTTTGCTACTCTTGGGGAGTCCACCAACAGTTTCTGAATTTATCTATTTCGGGGGTTGCTTACTTTTTTACTGCTACTCTAGTATTTATAGGGGTGTAGTACTTTTTGAGTGTGGTTAGAGTTGGGAACGCACGAAATTTTATAAATACCGGACTCAATTTGAGGTATTTTGGGAATGATTTCTAACAACAAGAATTTATAGGCCAATGCTTAGTGATCTAGGTCTAAAATTCTTGATTGATATTGTCCTGGATCAAGCCTAATTGGAATTAGCTCGTTTCTGTACTTGAGTCGCAGCCGGAAACTGGACGACTTCATAATTCACCTGGACACCCCCCCACCTGTGAAATTAACAGAATTAGGAAGGTTTCTAGTGTTTCAACCGGGCACGTATTCTCCACCAAATATTAATCGATTTTCAACTGTCCGAATGAGAGGGTGTTTGGGTGGACCATGGTGTCCATGGTGTCCATGTTTACCGGCGCCAATAATGGGGTTAGTAATAATAGGCGAGTAGCATGCCTCTTATATCCCGAAACTCAGCTCCGAAAACCTATCTAGTCAAGCGGAATTCGATTGGGGTATCCTTGAGGGACCTGCATCATCATTTTGCGTAATATGTATGTCCCTGCTTGTGCAAGATTATCCCAAAAGCATATATCAAATAATGGCTTCGCTTCTAGTCTAATATTGTATTACTTTACTCTTACACTTATTACCACTCGTCTGTCTATCTTCGTCTATTCTATCATAACTTCTATCCGCTACTCCACCTTTTATCTCATCTCCATTCCTACAATAGCCTTACGCAAAGTATCATAATCAAAACAGGTCTACACTCGCCGGCATCGCAATAATCAAAACACTGCTAAATGCATAACTCGTTCAAACAAACATATTCATCAACTTGACCGCCCAATTATGGCACGCAGCTTCTTCGTCCTCGCCAGGCTGGATAACACGCAAAACAACATCTACTTCGTGCCCCGAAACCTTTTCTTCGTGTATCAAGACGAGCCCTTGCTCCGTTTCGTCCCATATCCATTCGATGCCGGTTTTGGTCTTACCGCTGGCTTGCGCGACACTATTAATGGCGAAATCCTCTTCCGGTCCTAATGTAGGTATCGAAATTTTGAGGATATTATCGCGGCCCGAGAAGTGGTACACGGGAATAAAAATTTCGGTGGTTCGCTCTAAGTTGGGGGAAGAAGCTTCCGGGAGTGAGGCGGAATTCGCGATGAACCGCATCTCGAAACGAAGGTAGTCGAGAAAAAATTCAGAACTCACCAACACTCCTGCTGTCTTTGCTGGGTAAGGTCGCAGGAGTGCCGGGAGAAGTCGTCCTCCAAGGTAGAGGTCACCGAAAAGGGCAGCTCGGTTCAAAGGGGTTTCGAGGTCGCGGGGAGAATTGGAAGTACCATGAAGGGGCACCTCAACAGTTGAATTAGCGTGAAGCGATATAAGCGAAAAGTCTTCACTATTCCAGCCGTCGCCAGACTGAATAGTGGCTGAGGTTTGATTCTCAGCAGGCGCTGCTTCTGATGTGGCAGTCGTCGTATGCGGCAGGGTGAAGTTCCAGACGGTCCAGTTAAGGAGAGATCTTTCCATTCCATGGAAGATTGCATCGAGCTGGGTTAATTGGACATGCACATTACCATCCACATAGGCCGATTGTAAATTCATGTCAAAGGGTATTCCAGTTTCACCAATTAAGATCGGCGTAGGCTTTTTGGGTCGGAAAGTCTCCAGATGGGTGATAAAACGTCTGAAATTATCCGCATAATTGTTGGTCAAACCATTGCGACCGATGTAGGTATGTTTCCAAAGTTTTCGAGAACCCTATTAAACTTAGAAGGTGAGGGAGTAAGGGTAGATATGGATGACTTACACCTGCAAGGGACAAGACGTCGAAAGATACGCCATACCACAATGCCTTCTCGTATAAAACCCGAATATCATACCAATGTGGCGAGTAGCAAACCTTCTCAGCAACGGGTGTAACGGTGCCCTTTTCCCACGAGGGCGGACCAAGATTCGGAACGGGCTCAACAAACATCCATCGCGCAGATAGCGAGTCGTTCAGAGCTGCTGCGATGCCAAGTTTGAACGATCGTAGAAACGGGACATAAAAATCTTTCTCAAAGTCTACCTTCCTTCCAGTATTTGGATGCGTCGCAAAGTAAGCTTCTCCTTTGGGCCCCAAAGTCACTTTCCCATTCTTTTCATCTTCTAAAAAGACATAGACACCCTCTTCCAACCAAATGTCCTTCTTGCCCGGGAGCCATGCAGAGACACATTCTTCATTGAGAATATCGTCGCGTGTACGCTTCGACGGATGCGGCCAGGATCGTGAAAAGTAAGGTACAGATGTGGCAATGCCCGAGGCGAGTGACATGGATTGCAGTGCATTAGGCATATGCCCTAGATGTAAGTCAGTCGTCTCATTGAAATAGTGCAAAGATGACAACGCGATGTAGCCGGGGTGAGGTTCGTTCATCGGGTCAAAACCAAGGATATTGGGTAACGAGCTTAAGCGTGAGGCTAATCGGGCGAAAGCTTGAATATAGGCACTACGTAGAACAAAGCCAACATTTTCACCCTGAAATTCGGGAAGATCGCCAGAATACACGGCCTTGGGCGCATAGACTTCTCCCGCGAAAAAGAGAGTAAACATGGTCGCTGGGCCAAATTTAGAGTAATTTGTTGGCCAGAGACGGCCCGAGGGGGTCGAGTGGGAGCTGCTCGTGCCTGGAGTATCTAGGGCTACCGAGCATGTTGTGGGGAAGGCTTTGGGGTCGAGACCAACAAGATGGAAAGTCCAGATCGGAGCACCAGACCCACCAGTGAATCGAGACCACTTAAAACACTGTCAGTAAATGCGCAAGGACAGGGACCTCTTAGGAGAGCCATACGCACCACATCCTGATGGCCATCAATAAAGACTAGGAGTCCCACTTCGTTTGCTTCCTGTAATATTGCAAACAGGTAGTCGATATACTCTTCGTCATACTCTCCCCTGGCTTGCAATCAGCACGAGCAACAGCGTTAATTTAAACGAAGAGAGGATAAACTTACATTTTTCTAGGCTCCAGAGCTTCCCAGCACACAACCATCCTCACCACACCAATCCCCCAAGCTCTCAGTCGTCTCCACCATTCGCCAGCCTCCCCAACGGTAGCGAAAGGTCTCCCGGTGTAACTCACGGAGCTCACATCGTAAAACTCGGGGGTCCCAGCGAGAGGATTAACGCGGGGATATTTTGCGTCACCGGAGACATTTATACCACGAAGAAGGATGGATCGGCCGTAAGAGTCGGCAAATGCATTTGCCGTAGGATGGACAGCAAGGCCGGAAGGGTCAAAGAAGGTAGCTGGAGGGGAGCCGGTAGGCACCACGACTGGAGGGAGAGAAATGTCTACCGAAGCAGTCCGTGAGGAGTCCATTGAGAGGATTTGGGGGGGGGGTGCTGTACAGAGAGAAATAACGAGGACTGGGGGAGATAAAAGCAAAGTCAGGTGTTGAGAATTCAAGAATTCAGGGGAGAATGACCGATTAGTCAGCGGGAAGCTAGCCGAGAGTTAAGCTTTTAAGCCGCCTCGGCAAGGAGCTAGTTACATGTAGCTAAATATAGCGACTTATGATATAATATACATGTATGGAGCACATGGCAATACGGCCGGGACCATAATGCATACATGTAGGAATGCTATATATGTACTGTGATGATGCTCGTGTGGGCTATTCAGCGCCCATCTACGCGTATTCACAGTCCCGCACTCGTGGCTGAATGCACGTCTGTCGTCGGCTACAGACAACAGTGCACTCCAAATCCCGTTAATCCCTGCCAACTGCGGGGGTGTCAAATCCTCAATTCATTCAGTCAGGCACCAGAAGCAGTAGCTCTTAAGCTTCTCCACCTTCAATTCATATGTACGGTTCACCAGCCTATTGTGCTTGCAATTTGCTATCCCACCTGCACATATTCTCTTTCTGCTCTGAAGCAGACCACCCGTCCCATCCATCCACCACCCATCCACTCACCACCCCCACCCACTGACCTACTTGCCAAACCAACCAACAGCCAACCACACTTCATCATCTAGTCTCACTCTAACATCCCCCCACCGCACTGGCCTCAGCCACCCTAGCTATGCCGTCTTTTAGGAATATCTCTGTCAATATAATCACCCCTTCCGGAGCTCTTCCTTCTCTACACCAAGACATCAGTGATACCAGTATTCTCTACGAAGCTTACATTTTATCCAAATCCGATACACCTTTTTGGGTTTCTATAACCCCCGAGAAAGATTTTTTCTCTAGAAAAACCCATGACACGCCTAAGAAATTTAGCTCCCACTCAGCTAATAACAGCATGTGGAATGTGAACGGAGCCGTATTCGATTTCACTAAGGATGATCAAGAGCTGGAAGACTATCTTAGCGACACAACGAAGCAAGAAGATGAAGAGTGGCACTTACTGGCTGAAGTATTTCTGGACGGTCGTTCTGTCCCCGAAACTTCAGCGATTGTCTACCTCCCTTGGAATAGCCAAGTCGAAGAAAGAGTCATCAGAGGAAGACCCGCCACCACAAGTGACGGAAGCACCGTGGAAGTACCATGGCTTTTCAAAGATGTGGGTTTGGAGGGCTTTCTGGAGGCTCTGTCCTTAGTCAATAACGATGCGGATGGTGATCTTACTATTACCGATGCGCGAGGTCTCGCTAGAAAAGGCGAATCCGAGGATATGTTGGTCCGGAGTATGCAGAGTCTCGGGCATAGAGGGAAGGAAAAGGAAATCTCACGTGAGGGAATGGGTCAGATCAAAATTGTACTGCAGAAAATTGCCATCACTGGCCTTTGTATCGATATCGATTATATCCCTGACCTCTTGGGGAATGATGACTCCATGAAGGTGGGTAAATCAATTAAAGATGTCAGCCACACAGCTGGGTTAGGCTCACCGCTCAACTCACAATCCCCGTCCAATGCTGATTACCTCCAAAGATTTGGAAAGCCAGATAATGTTTATTTTAGCGCTACACGCAAAAGATATTGTCTGCTCTCCACAGAGTCTGAGCCGTACGCAACATTCTTGTTTCATTACCGCGGAGAGAGTAAGAGATCTCGCTTCCGTTTCACCCTAGATTTAAGCACGAAATCTAACCCGGCCCTTAGAGCAAATGCGGAAATTAGGCTTCCTAGATCCCCTAGGGTCATCTCACAAGAAACTAGATAGATTAGTTCCTTTCCTAACACCACTTGCCATCGCTAACAATCTCAAACCATCAAAACCATGGGAAAAATCGAAAGCTCGATTTGGTCCTGAGGGACCTGTTTCAAGTACCTCAGAGGAGCAATCTGAGAAAGAAATAGCTTCGGAAAGTGACCGGGTCTTGAAAAAGTCACTATCAGAAACATCCAGAAGCGACAAAGGTCAAATCTCGATAAGGGAGAGCTCAAGCTCCGAGCATTTTGGTGAGAGCTCTGAGAGCTCTGAAAGGCAAGATAGCGAAACCGCCGATACCCTTGCGTCTAAAATCCCAGATGCCAAAAGCTCGTTTTCCCTGGCAGATCAAGAACATGAGACGGGTTTTGGGCTAGCCATCCCCGCCGCTACCAAGTTTACAATTTCTCTGCCGAAAGACTCAGGACCTCGGAGCAAGCGTGATCTACGAAGCGATGACACTACTGATGCTTCTGAGTCTGATACTGGCTATGAAGGTGATACAGAAACACCTAAGCTAATGAGAGAGAGAAAAGGAAAGAACGCTCTAGAAGAAGAAGAGAAGGTGAAAGAGCTGGCGAATAAATTGCGCCTAGTCCAGGTCCGTTTCTGAGAATATTCTTCGGTTTTTATGTTCTACTAGATTGATCCCTCACATGGGTGACTAATCCAAGTTTTATATAGCTAAAACGGAGTCACTCCGATGATCCAGACAGCGAAAATGAAGCAGAGGCCGAAGAGGATGAAAATGAAGAGAAAGTACAAAGACACTGGCAACCCAAGAGGATTCGACGACATAAAGAGGACGGCGGTTCTGCGGAAGCTAAGGAAGAGTGCATGTCCGAAGTGAAAAAAGATTGAAGAACTTCTCTTACATGTCTCACATACGTCTAGAAATTTCTACATCTACTCTAGTAGGGTATTTCTAGATCTTCGCTTACTGCTATGGTTGATAGATACCTGTATCTCTCTGATGTAGTGTTTGAACTTGACTGCATGTGGGGGTTTCTATTTCGTTTGGGAATTTTGAAAACATAGAATTTGTACGGGTAAGACAAAATTGGATTAGCTGAGTGATAATAGTCAATAGAAGAAAAGAGGTAGAGCCACCGTGAGAGCGTTCCTGATACTTACGATACCATAAAGTGATTCTTGTTATCAGTGTTTAAATTATAAGGATATCTCCTTTATAGGACTTGCAGTCAGGTCTCGAAAGTATTCACATAATATTAGGGGTAGTACCTTACTAGGGTATCCTTAATACCCTGTAGTTTTTTTGTCTCGCAATCAGACGTTCGCTCGCTAAACCCAGGGTATTTGGTAGAGCTCTTTCGCATCCGTCAACACCCAATATAGGAAAGGATTGTCACGTGACAAGTCGGCCGCGAGACAAGAAGTTTTTATAAGGGCGTGCTACTGCGGCTTCACCATCGATTCAAGGAACGAGGCAGAAATGAAGTTGGAGAACAAAGTAGGAAGTAAAGAGTTATTATATACCGAAGAAGGTATAGAATGGACAGTTAAGATCTGGAATGAGTTTAAGACTGTCAGGAGAAGTGCAAGGGGAGATGAAGAAGGCGAGGATAAAGAATTGTTATGGGGATATGGAGATCTAGGAAGAAATTGAGTAACGAGGACAAAATGTAAGGCAATGAGTAAAATTGTTATTAGTTAGAATGATGGGAAGCGTGAATGAAAAATCTATCTATCTATCTATCTGAATGATGGGAAGGTGTGTGTGTGCTGGTTGGGTTTTATATTTTTTTTGTTTTTGGTTGTGTTGTTTTTGTTTTATGTATCTGGTTGTTTTTGTTTTTAGTTTATTTTAGTGCGACCGCCATAACCTACGGGTTGGATGCGAGAATGACATATCTATCTATCTATAAGGGTGTGCTATATAATTATAGGGCTAGGGTTGTTTGAGCGATTTCTTTTTCCTTTAGATTCTACTATTCCATACTCGGGTAGAAGAAATGGCTGATACACGTATAGTATCAAAAAGCGAGGTAATTTTATAATTAGTACCAGATTGTAAGAAGACGTAAGAATAATCCAGGGCGACTACCTCGTATATTAGCTTTGAGAACTCCGTAGTACTATCTGTATACTCCCACATCCGCATCAATAAGAACGGGGTATGGATACCGTGCCAAATTCGCTCTTCTTCTAGGTACTATAGTTACGCTTAGCGAGATATGTATTAGCTAAATTTATGCCTAAATCTATAGTTGCAATAGGGCAAAATATACTCTAAATATGTTCTAGAGTCATGAAGAATCACTCGAGTTTGCCATCAGAATCTCTCTTGTAGGGATCTGTACTTACAACCTTCGCATGCTGTTATAGCAAGAATCTAATGTAGGCTAGACTGCCTAGTAAAGGTGACCACTAAGTAAATTTATCTTGCGCATAGGATCAATCTAAATATTTATAATCGAGCTAGATTCTTATGTTTTCGGGTTGGGCCTGGTGGCCTTTGAACCTCATGGACTTCAAATTCATGAAACCAAAACGGGAGAAACCACAGGCCTGGCTCTGATTTACTATTAGTGTTGGAAGGTTGTATACGCTTTAGATAAGTAGAGAAAAACTTTCAAGTACAGAAGCATCCTCTCCGAGTGATGACTTATGAAGTAATCCATTATTATATTTTCTAACCTATATAGACGGTAGTCCAGGTGCACAGCGACGTAACACTCCATGGGGGCTCAAGTTAACAGAGGATATACTACTTCTTGGATAACTGGATGGAGAATGCCCCTTATATAGCGTTACGGGAGAGCCACAGGCTGGTTGTCCCGTATGTGTCCATATAGTTATGAGTAGGAGTGAGTGGCAGTACTAGAAATGGTTCGGTATTAGCCTTACAGAATCCGAATTCTCCCTCGTTTTTTTTGTGGGATTTACTAGACGCCAAAAACGGTGTCTGCACTCTCTTATATATAGCTCTTGAATGGTACCGGTATGTAGTGAAAGGTGGCTTACAATCTCTACTCCTAGTGTAGTTAACAGCCACTTAGTATACTTATTGCTTACATTTGACGACTTCCACACTCAAAATTTACTAAATACATGTTATGGAATATACTTACGCGTCTAATGAAAAGTAAATAAAATAAGAGATACTTTTTGAAAGTTATTTAAGGTGCCCCCCCTTTTTTTACGAGACTATTGTATTGAGGATTGCCACTATTAGAGCATAGCTTTCGGATCTTCTAGTGTGCGATTATATTTCAAAAATTTTGACCAATTATTTTTACCCCTAAATTAATAGTAATAGGGTTTAGAAGAACATGCATGGGTACCCCAAAACCTAATAAGGAGGCCAAATACGTATACGTTGATGTATGTGGCTCTATGTAGCCTTTACTACATGTAGCTGCTCTATTTCTATATTTAGATTCAGAGCACTTACACAGCTGCAGGCGTCATAGTTTATTACAGCAACCTACTGTAACAAATTCTCCTATGCCGTCGTACCTAAAGATCCCAGGCCTTTGTTTGACTCGTGCATACCGCAATAGTGAGTGATATTTAATGATTTAAATCCTTCTTCCCGGGTATGATCCTGAGTACTACCCGACTATGTGCCATAGTTATAATAGGTGGATTGATAACCGACAGGAGTGAATGGATTGATTGATCTTTATTTGTTGTACCCATCGATGTGGGCGAATATAATTAAAGTTAAGAGTACCATAACCTTCGGGTTGAATGTACCTAATGAATAAACAACAACAACAATATAATCAAAGTTGTGATTTGATGGTTTGTATAGTTTGTGGGATAATTAATTATGTTTGCTCCGTGAATATTCTGATTTCCGGTATTACTCTTTCTTGTGGAGGCCTCGCAGGATTATTGGAGACAGATTTGTATGGTGGATCAGATATTTTAATCTCATCGATGATATATCCTCATCGCCCCAGCCCCCGAATCATATGGTGATAATCGCGTAATCTTATTTTTAACCCTGTAATGGCGCAGACTTGTGCCGTGAATAGTCTTGATCGCTGGTAGGACATAGGACCCCGCAAAATGCAGGTCCTGTTTGCTTTGTAATCAATACCCAAAGCATAGGTATTTCTGTCCCCGGGAATTGCTGCTTGATTGCTTATTCTAGTGAGCCACGTTCCTTTGAGACTTGTCCAATCGGAGGATCCATTGGGCGATGGGTTGACATTGTATAGAGTCTTGCCGATTGGTCCTAAGTATTCTTCCTCACAAACTGCCGTACTCACGGCACAATCTCTCGCCCTCAGCGAGATGCCCCCTTACTCAGAATTCGGGGTTTCCACTAAGAAATAACCATTTAAGGCCAACCCCGCCCTGATTCGCCATTTTTCTTAGTGGAAACACTGAAGTCTCTAAAAGTGGGGATCTCGATGAGAGGGGAAGATTGTGGCCGTGCTTGGGATACGTATGTAATATATGTAAAACCCTCCGTTTCAGCTCCAAAGGGCAGAATCGGAACATCACAGACAGTGATTAAGCCGCAGGCACAAACCTACCTGTCAACGATCGCGATTCCTGGTATTGAGGCTCTATGCAACCTTCAATGTGGTACCTCCAAATGACAGGTCGACCTGCATAACGAATGAAGCAGGGATGGGACTCAATGTCGTTGCCACGCTTTCCCCGCAGCAATTCGATTGCGATCTCTAGGAAATTCATCCCGTTTTAACAACGGATATTGGTTAGTCGGTAGAGCCCGAAGGAGCAGAATTTCTTTTAGGGACGAACAGACTCGTGATCAACAAAGACCGTTTAGGAATTCCTGTCTGCAATCATAAATTCCACCCTTCTCGCTGATAGGTGATCTTCAGGCTATCGAATTCCGCTCGATGGTGGGAGCTGGGCAAGGTGTGGCACAATCGACAAAAGAAGCTATGGAATTCTGCAATCATGAAGGGGATCATAGGGCCTAAACTCATGTAACCTCGCTTAAGCTGAAGTTTTTAGTTGACTGTGTGGAACCACCCTTTGGAACAGGGTTTTCCTCCAGACTTTCTGCAGATTGCGTCCACGACCCCCACCCTACTTCCAATTCGATTCAGGACCACGCTCAAGAACTAATTCCCTGCTTTGCTAAAACCATCAACTAACGAATTGTAATTCAATCGTTTGATTTCTCAAAGCGAGAAATTGATCTGTTGTGGTTAACTCATGGTTTCACAAACCGTTAACTGCTCCTTCTGTGTTTGAGCTAGCTTCGAGGCACGTCTGGACCGTAAATCGTGATGTTAGATCGTCCAGTAGGCAAACGATGTGCCACGTTGAATCCGTAGCAGCACCGGCAGCGCAGACGCGAGTACCAATGTGCTAGGGATAGCGCATTAGTCTATGTCGTCTGAGTCTCAAGGGCCAAAGCATGTAATCGCTGTGTCTTGACACGTCCTTATGTTTGTTTGAGTAAAAACACACAAGCTTCTTCTCATGCTCCATCCTCCATCCTTCGGGTTAGGTATAAGTTGGAGCGAAAATGAGTTTCGGGTCATGGAAAAGGGGTGGAAAATCAAGGGATTGCCATCTTCAGAAAGCCAGAAAAGTTGAAGCGCAAAGGATTGCCAATGTTCCTAGTAGGATGTTGAAAGCGATTGCGAATAGAGCTTTGCAGTTGCTGTTCTTGTTGGGTTGTGATGTTGGATACTGGTAGACATCTCGAGGGAATTGAAAGTCATATATATACCGTTTTCAACAATTAAAGACACGCTGGAATGCTAAAGAACTATGGACTATCTATGAGTCACATTCCTTTATCGGGTAGGCTTGCGGTTTGCGTTATTTTCGGAACATCCTGAGGATTGATACATATGCACTAGCTATCACCAATTATTGATGGACTTGCTCAGCATTGTCGATCGGGTCCTGTTTGTTGGCAAGGCTAAACCCTGCGACGCCTGATTATTTGATTTCCCCTCGGCTCCACTCCGGCCCGTTTGTCTGCCTATATGCACGTTAATATCTGGGGCGCATGACATCTCATCGATGGCAATTTCAGTTGTGGCCTCATATCTCGTGGACCTAGAGTTTATTCGGAACTTATGATGACGGCGACATGTACATTGAACGTCTGGGCGTACAAAGGCACCGATAATTGGATAGCCAAGGGAATACCTGTTGGCAGCCGGAATTTCTTGTCAAATAGGGGTGGCAATTGTGTCCACTAGTCACGAATTTCAGCATTCAAAATATGGCTTGCGGAGTTTGACGTGTCCAGAAAACACTCAGAACGTTTGGAGGAGGATTGTTGCGTATATTTCACTGAATCTCAACGCGGTTCTTTGTTTCTTGACTATTTATTCCTGGATACGCTCAGGCATTATTGGTCCTTCAAACTTGGCTACAAGTTTATTCTTAGAATTTGGCTAAAGAAGTTGGCAATTTGAGCCAAAGGCCATCCTCTCCTACCGGAGGGCTTGTGGTTTTTTTCTGCACACGTTTTTCCATATTTGTTCTGGCAGAAGATCATGAGATTACAACACTATTACCGTTAAAGGTGGGTACAGGCCTGGGCGCTTTGAGACAGTTTTGGATGCTTTATTGACCGCCCTGAGATAATCTCAGGCTCAAACAAATTTGAGACCTTGGAGAATGTCTTAAACCCCAATGTTTTAAATTATGTATAGATAACCACGTTGTTTACCGTTTTCAAAACTGATGCATATGCTACAGACAGATACGGGATGATAAGTGGGCTTGGCCAGGAGAATAGAACCTGATTAGGAGGCCCTGGAGCAGAGACGGGCGACCTGGTACTTTCTCCGGGTCACTACTACAGACAGGGCTAGATAGACGTGAATGCACTCTCCCCCATCGAGACAGGCCAACGCATTGCACGAACTTTCCGCAACGCTCTCTCGTGGTAATCGCTCGGGACGGTCCGTCAGGCATGCATACGCTAATCACTTCGCTAGTATAAGCGAGCTCATTCAATTAGCTGCGTATAATATATCTTGGGTTCAAGCTCACGAGCTACGGCTAATTAGGAGTGCTTTTATAGCCTTCACGATGGCTGGGAGCGTGGTAGATTAGAATTGTCTATGTCTGCATATAATATAATGCTATAAGATCTGAAGTGTGAATGTGGTGTTGATGCGAATTTGAGGCTAGCTAGCTACCACAAGGTCTAAACGAGTGATATCTTATGACTGTCGATAACCTGTGATGAGGTTTTCTCTAGCAAATTATAAGGTATCTCTTGATAGCTTTATTAACGTAGCTGTGCTTCGATAAACATTTTGACATCTGTTTCGTGGTAGTCTGGCTTTTCGGTTTGTGTTTTGTGGTTGAACATAGGTGGCGCTTAATACTGGCTGTTAAATTTGAAACATTGAAAATATCTCTATGATTCTATTAGCTCTGTTTCAGATTCTTGGAGGACTGTGCTGGCATTGCTGTCCCTGCGTTTGTTGCTTTTTTCTTTCTCTCTGTACGACGATGCATGCAGCTGGATTTGTATGTCTCTTGCGCAGCTGCGCAGCTGCATACTTTCAAACAGCAAGCCTGTGCATTTCTCCCCGCACACCAGGTGGATGGAACAAGAGCAAAGTATACCTTGGGTGGTTTAGGAAAGGCTGACAATGAACTTGTAAGCCTTTGGCGGGGATGGAATTGTGGTTATGGCCAAACCAATATTCTTTAAGCACAAGGCACACATTTCGCTCCTTTAACGCCAACGAAAACAGAGCATATGCAATAAATGAAGAGAATGCCTCAGGCAAACCCTGCTTATGCAGCCTCCCACGTCAAAATCGTTAGTGACGTGCTGTGAGTTGTCCTAGAAACGTGGTAGATATCCAGGAAGAGTTTCATCCGATTGCTCAAGGTCAATTGATATGCTAACAACACAACCTCTGTGTTGAACTTCAACAACAAAAATCAGTATGACAATTTCATAGTTGAAATAGTTTTCAATTTTTGTTTCTCTTATTCGGTGGCTATACGCTTAGAATGACCCACATTTTCGATTCCAAAGCATGAACTAAATCTAGGAGGCAACGTCAGCTGTGTTGAGCTCGAAATCTGCAAAAATATGCCTTAGATTATCGACTGGCTCAGATATACCAATCATGGATCGATCTCACTGGAAATATGTCGTCAGAATTCATCACTGGTGACTTAGTTGAGATCATATTCGGGGATTTTGGATAACACATCGAGAGTTCGCATTTCACAAGTAGCGGTACTAAATCTAGAAACCCACACGAGGGGGGCATGTTGGGGCGCCCTCGGACCTAGAGTAGTTATATCTATATATTGCAAATCCCGTCGCCCATTTGAAACCGAAACTGCTGTTGAGTGCACCCAGCAACATGTACAGTGATTTCGACTTGGTGGACTCTTCCACTCCACCAACTTATCTGCGGAACCATTTCGCTTTCCGAGATAAAAAACATGTGAATAGGTCTTCACCGTGAGAACTTGGATACGTGCGGGGTTTTTGTCAGTTTACCAATTTCGCGTTCGGTCCCTACCATGCACCAAACGCCCTCGAATTTAGCTGGGGCAACACCTCAATAGTGACATATTACTTAACTTCAGTAATCCCTGCGCTTTCGTCTACTTTGTTCAGGAGCTCCGTTGCACCCGTTCCATCGTTCAGCATTCTTTCATTCAGCGCAGTGCGTGTTTCTAGTAGTTATTCATTCACCATTATTGTTATTTGACAACATGTTCAACCGTTTCTGGAAACACGCCTACTTCTCTGCGTGCATATATATTCCGTGCACGCCTTCGTAACCCACTTGGAAGGCCCCTCGGAGCGAGACTCTGCGTGGCCTTCATCTGACACTGTCAATTTTCGCTGAGCTTGCGGCTCCCCAGCAGAAGTTAACCTGCCAAGGCATTATCTGGGGGCGCTACGGTAGCTTTGGCTTTTGGTAGTCGACTGATTGTAATGGTTGATGGTAAGTGTTTTTTTACTGCCCTTTTAAATTTTGCTGCAGACAATTCTACTATGTTCGCTTTTCCAGCCCTTGGGATTATTTCAAGTAGAAATTTCAGAGCCTCAAAGCCGTTTTTAAAGTTACTGACGAGGCGCCATGCGTGTAGCTGCTGCCAGCGTTGAATCAAACCACCATTCAAATGCTCCAATTACAAAATCTCTAATTTTGATTTCATCTGCCAGGCTGTGCCAGGTCGCGATTGGATCAATATCAGCGCAGAGATATAGTGCGAAGAGCGTCGCAGATTCTCCAACCCCTGTGCGCACCATCTCATCGACTTCAAATGGGTCGACCAATCGTTCAAACGACAAAAAGAAATTTAACTTTTGAAACTATCCGACAAGAGCTGTCACTACCACGATTTTCCCCTCTTGGCGGGGGTTATGGCTTCTCTGCAATTCTCTATGGTCTCTATTCCCGAGCCAGCGTGGAACAAGCAAGGTTGTGATCCTCCTGCTTCTATCGCTTCTTACGCCATACATAATCCGCAACATGACTTGATATGAGTGGACAATAGATTAAAGGAATAATTGGATGCATACTATTGCAGCTTCAAACAACGACTAACTACCCAAAATACTGAAACATTACATCCAAACCAATTAAAAAACAAAACGCGCCTCGACCATTTCGTACCGTTTGCCAACTACCGAAGGCAGTGAACCAGGAAAATTTTTGTAACTTATGACGCACCATATCCTGCAGGTATCTCGTTGCCAATTATCGCTCGCATGCATACTTGCGGGCGAGGAATGAGCTTGAGTGCTACCACCACAAGCGCCGCACCCAAATTCCCGGGAGCCAGAATGTGGGAAATCCCTATCCCTGGCCGTTCAATCAGCTTTGTAATCGGACATTTATCCCCGATTCCCTCTGCCTTTTGGGAGCTTGAGGTCATGCTTCAATCTGAGATGTTGTCTCAGGTTGTCCTTCCGTGAAAATCCATTTTCTCTGTTGCTTCGGTTGCACCCTTGTACTGGACAGGGATGCCCCAGCGATGGCTGGTGGACTGAATCCCGATGACGCTCTTGTTCTGCACGCCGTTTGAATGTCATTGTGCAGCTGCGGATACGGCACCTGAAGGGCCGAGAAACTGTAGGGGACGTCGAGCTAGGGGTAGGGCTTTTTTCATTCTTTAGCTAGTGCACATAAAATTTACTCTGGCATCGGGAGAGTCAAAATACCATTGGGTCTGCTCTGTCGGGTTGTCGTAATACATCTGGTTTGACTCAAAAGCCATCCTCTCAAAGCTTCGATTAATGTTATCGAAGCTTTCGGTATCCTCATAGTTGCCACTAGTATTACTTCGCGGAGTTCCACTAAAACCAGAGATGTATTATTAGAAAAATGTTCCCAAGTTTCTCCAAGCTGTGGGCAGTATCGGAGAGCTAGATTTACCACATATTTTCCGCATCCGCAGTATGAAGTTCTTCTGGTGTATACAAAACATTGACCCTGAGATCTGGTTTTATCCATAGTCCTGCGTGGATATTGGTATTTCCTTCACTTGGCAAACCATTGTAATTGTTATAGCTATGGTTCGAAACTCGGTTAGCCGGGGCACGTGACCTAAAAAAGCAATTTTTCAATCGAGAAAAAAACTCACTCCATCCAGGAGGCTGGTCCTTCCGATGCGCAGGCGCGCATACCATGACTGTGCGCAGGCTCAGGAAAATTGGGGTAGACGGTGTGAGAATATGCTTGATCAATATTGGAGCCTTCATTCCTAGGAATTTCAGCGACAAAAGATTGTCGCCCTAGCATATACGCTCCAGTAGAATGATGCGTATGAAACTGGTTCCCATTATATGCATAGCTTTGGAAAGTCCTAGGCAGATGATGGTCTTCTATTAACGGTACATGGCTGCCGTGTTCAGATAGCATATCGACAGGCGATATAATAGCACCAGTGTTTCCCAGTTCTTCCAAAGCCATTTCGGGGACTGGTGCTCCAGGTTGCGTATTAAGCCCAGAGTAGTAAATTTCGTGTTGTATTGGCATTTTGGGGAATTGTGAATCCATGGCTGCAGGGATCAAGAGACGGGCTGTGGATTATATATGTGTGTAGTGGTGAAGTGGGGATTGTTTTGTCAAAGCGGGGTGTAGTGGTGGTTTAAGCTGTCAGAATTGTCTGGTCCTGAAATTTATGTCAACGAAGCCGAGGGAGGAGTTAATATAAGAAGGTTGAGAAAAAAGTATTTTTATGTTGTTGGGCTGGGCTAGGTAATGTGGGTGAAATCCCACCACTGAAGTTGTTTGGATCTATAGGAGCCAGCGCGCTGCAGCATCCTGCAGGCCAGCTGTAGTAGCCCACGAGACTGACTGGCGATGAGGCTTCGTCTGGAGGGCGTCCTGTCCACTGCGTGGGAAGAATCCTCCCCTACAGCTGGTAAGCGTGCAGGAAGCATTGATGGGCGCGATATATCCGAGTACAATTGAGCATTTCTAGCAGTCTACCAGTGATTGCCTGAGTCCTAGAAGCTCAATATCAGTGACTGTAGTTATATTAAAAGAAAAAGACGTTCACTGAATTCGGTATTTTATTTTCGCTGACTCAGTACAGTATTACTATCCGCTTCACGCTCAGTTACGCCTAGCCAGATCCCATCACGAAGCGATGGGCGTCAGGCCACCCCGAGACCAATATCTGTGGTGGGAGGAAGGGAGGGTGAAGAGGGAGAGCTCTGGTGAATGTTCGCAGAAATGTTCCACGGAATTCAAATCAACGGCCAACCGGAGCGGGGGAAACATTGGACGGATGAGGAATGAGCTGCAAGGCTTGATAGAAGAAAAAACTGGTCCATACGCATGAAGCCCCAGATCTTAGACACACGATCAGACGCAGGTACACTTCTCCGTTGGCGTTCGCCAATGACGCGGTGGTGCCGGGGTGGAGATGTGGAGGCTTAGATCCCAGAGGCCTGTGGGTGACATCACAGCCGCCTCCACGCGCACGCTCAGCAGCAAGCAAGCGAACCAGATCTCGTCCGATCGGAACCCGCCAAACAGGGCGCGAAGTCTCCTCCCACCCTCAATTAGTGAAATAATAATTTATATTCGACCAAAGCCGTGTTTCTCCAAAATCCGCAAGGCTTTCGCCGTTTCATCTGTACATGTTTCGGTTGCGCGACAACCCACCGCCACGACGGACACCCCTTGCTGCTGCAGCATTCTGTCTTTTCCTTTTGTTCTCAAACTCCATGGACAGGACAGCACAACACCTCAGAACCTGGAGGGATGCTCTGAAGAGCACGGTCAAGCTGCCCATCCCCCAATGAAGCAGCTCTTTGCACGGCGAGTATCCGAAAGAGGGGCGATTTATACTTCAGCTGAGGTGGACCGATGCTGTCAGCTTCCATTGAAATCCAGGAACCACTTCTTGACCCTCAACGACCCAGATACTATCCCAAAAAAATTTGGAGACTGGAAAATCCGCCTTGTGGAGTAATTATAGGACTTAACTTAGTAACTGTGTGCTGAACTAGATGCAGACGTATGCTACGGGCTCAACCCTCAGTACTTCGGTATCTTGGCATTATTATTTGTCGCAGAGAACTGATTATTGCATTCCCAACAATGGAGGATAGTTGGGATGAAATCGAAAGGTAAGGGCAGAGTTGTGCGTTGAAGGAATTGAATTTTTTGGGTGTTTCGCCAGACCGTGTTTTGATGACTAATTCAATATATCTGCACAGGATTCAATTGGTAGTGCTTAAGCTTTCTCACGACTGAAAGAGGAAGATGAGTCTAGTGTCCCCCCATGCAAACCTATAATTATCCCTTTAATTCTCAGGTATTTACTTTTTCCAATGTGGCGGTGGCCAAATCGGATATCTCGAACATAAATTGTGTGCGAGCTGGGCTTGGGGATGGTATGCCTGTATCACGAAGATAGACTTCACGTCTCTAGCGAGATTTAGCCTTATCTTTCACAATGGCCCTGGAGCTTTCTACTCCACCTTTTGATCATACAAACGAAGGGTTGTGCGTTGTCTTTTTTCCTAAGGATCGCTGGTTAATCTTGGCCAGGTTGGATCTGGATTTTTCATGCAATATTGGTTTCCAAACGAGCAGTATTTTTGAGGGACTGATATATTCGGTAAGAATTAATAATTAAAATAATTGGAGAGGCTTACGGCTTCCAGAGTGCCGATATTCCAATCTGCAGAAATAGGGAGTGCTAGGCGGGAGTATCAGTGAGCCCGACGGGCCCAAGAAAAAGACTTAGCCGAACATCGAGGACAAGATGGAAGGTTTGATATGCACGTGCGCCATCTACATGCTTAAAACAGATAATATACTCCGTGTACGAGTTACCGACTCTCATATCTGTAGACTGTACTCTGAAACTGCCTACAGATCAGAATTAATTTGATTTCAATCCATCAGCTAGATGTACAATTCGCTTCTGAACGCTAGAGCAATCAGAATAGAGATTAAGAGATCCACCAAGAAGCTCTTTGATATAACGTCACAGGAGTTGAGGTCCCCATCGGAAGGCAGATCTCCGTCCGATCTTTTCTTTCGGTTTTCATGGTTAATACGTAAGTGAAGGGGGAGGGGAAAATTTTTGCTCCCAATCAAGAAGCTGGCCTTGTCGCTTCGATACTTCCCTGCCTTGTTAGATGTTTCAGGAATTCAAACGGTGTGTGTGTGTCGTGGCTTTGATTACTCGTTTATACACGTGTCAATCGTTGTATTTGTGGGTGTCAGCATTTGATGTTGGAAGAAAAATATATAAGGAACTGTTGTATTTATTTCTGCTACTCAGCTACATGCACTCGTGTTTTGTGACACTCAGTCAGGTCACCCGAGAACTTGAGATGCACTCTAAAAACTTGCTTCATACTGATTGTGTTCGGTGTTGATCCTATATGCACCGTGGCACCACATCACTCACGGCTGCTTTCTAGTACTGCGAGTGATACCTCATGCATAATAATTCCCTAAGAAGGATTGTTTGGTCGCATAATTCGTATATGATCTTTCACTCCCATTTGGTTTTGAACTGGTCACAGCTGAGTGAGAGAAGCTTTTTCGATAGGAGGAAGGGTTAGAATAAGCAAATTATTGACCAGTGTATGTAGTCGTTGACCACAAATATCTCCACACTAAAGCGTTGTGTGACGTTCGAAAAGCCCAACATAATCCGTGAGATGTCAAGAACTTGCTACGGACCGCTTTCGGCGCTTTCAAAAGAGCCTATGCTTTACTCAGTAATGCCTAGTTTATTTCGCTTTTCCGGTAGCAATTGTAAGCAGTAAAGCCATATACTCACTAGCTTTCTAGCAAGATCTAGATGCACAGATATGAGTACATTTTAGGGTGAGAAGAGAACAAAAAAGAAAAACAAGAGAATAAGAAAAAAAAAATCCAGCAAAGCCATGAGCAAGTTTCAGTTATGGACAAATCGGGAATAGATTGTAGAAATGTTAGACCTGCCGCGTATGGCATGATGCCGCGTATTCTATTACTGGCGTGGAGCACTAACAACCGGGGCTCTCAATTATTGTAGCCTTGGAATTGAATAAGGTGTATGGATGCTGCTAATAAGTACTCCGTAAGCCTTAAATTTTGAGCCTCACATGCAGAACCAGGGGATGTTAATCGTGTGAAAATTTTATGAGGCGGTACTCTATCAGTATTTCGCAATTGTGTTCTATGCCCCACCCCAACAGCAATTGAAATAGTGAGCCACTGTCTTCAAGCTGGAAGTGCATTAGTGCGCCACAATTGCTTCGCATGATTGTAAGGTACTATCTTCTCTACTACACATGACACACGATGCGGTGACTAGGCAACTGCAGCTCATAACTCAATTAGCTTAACTATAGAAATGCGAAATGGACAGCAATTGAACTAATCTGCAGAGGGTATGATTCCTGCCTGCCATGCATATCTCTCTCTGCTGTGCCCCCGCCTTGCTCTAGATACCAGTCACCTAAAGCCTCGAGTAGGTAAAAGCTAATGACTCTCATCATTCTCAAGTGCAAATACGTGTTTTATCAGGTTTACAGTATACTAAGATCGTCCCTCTAAAATATAATTCGTGCCACGTTATAAGAACCTCCTTAGAGTATGGTAGTAATATAGCTTTCAGCTCAAGCAGGCACCTGGTAAAGACGGGAAAACCCGAATATACGTATACAAGGCTGATCTGAGGTAGAAGGCCTTAGAAGGAGATCACTTAGTTAAGCTCTATCAATGGTGAGTGAGGTTATGATGGTGGTTCGCCTCGAGAATCTCAGGATTATGTGCTACATTATACTAATGCATGCATTCAGAACAGGCGCATCGTATTTTTGAGGCATTTGAATACGCAATTTTTGCCACAAGAAAGTAGTATTGCAGCACGATATGATCTAGTAGTTAGTATATATGTCAATGATTCATTCGCCACTTAGTACGGTAATATAGGATAGATATAGCGAAAATGCTGAATAACGTGATCAGTATACTCAGGGTGCTTTTCGAGTTAAAAGTGGTTGCCAAGAGCCGTACATAGATGAGACATTGAAAATTTTATCAAGAAACTCGCTGTTGGGAAAGGTTGTTTGGAGAGTCAACGGTAAAATCTTAATAATAAGGCGTAAGAGATGATTTGGTAACTCCATCACTCGGTATTCGTCATCTTCTAGACGGAAATAAATTGATAATGCGTAATTTACATGCAGCTCTATAGCCTGAGGTAAGACATACACGTATAATTGTAACAGACGTAACCAAGAATACATATATGCTTGAGCTGGAAAAACACGGATTGGTGATGGGATCTGCTTATGACGGCACTCCGGGGGCTGGGGAGGAAAACCCTGCACAGAGGCCCAACGTAGTAATAAATTCCTGGCCTTAGACGTCCTCAACTCGACAGTAGATCTGTCGGTAGTATGCATTTAGACTCTACTCAGGTGGGGTAAGGTGCTCTAAACGTTGGTGGCGACTTGGAGATTAGTTAGGGCTGAGAAGTTAACAGCGTTGAGCTCCAAACTCAGTAAAAACGCATCCAAAACCAGAGGATTAGAGTAAAAGTAGTTGAACTCTGAGACTCGAGCCTCTGCCTTTAAAAGAGATCTTAAACGGTCTTTTAGCGATAGACCCCTAACCCTGGGACAGATATTCCAATCCGCATTGCTTACATATGCATAGCAGCTGTAAGTATCAAAGTATCAACAAACAACGCTCCAGAATGTCTTTAAGCATCCAGCACATCAACGCCGACGCCACCTTCCTGATTACCTTGAGTCTTCCACGACTCTCCTCGGCCTCGGCCTCGGGCCGCGAAGCCTCCCCGGCGTTCTCGATCCTCGTCGATCCATGGTTGCATTCCGACGCGCCTGTGTTCCACCCCCGATTCTCAAACCAGCTACATACTGTTGCTCCAGCCATCGCCTCACTTGTCGAGCTTTCGCAGGCAGTAGATTTAATCGTGATTTCTCAGAGCAAGTCCGATCATTGCCACGAGGGGACCCTCAAGGAGTATGGGTGGTCCGAGAACCCCAACACCCGTCTGTATGCTTGCCCGGATGCAACTTCAATCGTCAAGAGTTGGAAGTGGTTCCCACAATCGCAAATGAGCACCTTCAAGAAGGGCGAGACAATTCGCATCGAAATCCCAAACGTCCAAAATCCCGCGTTGCGGGCTTGGGTGGAGCTGGATTATATCCCAGCGAAATGGCTGTGGGAGATGCCGAGCCTGCATACTGCGATCGGGATAAAGTATTTCTTCACTGAAACGCCATCGAACACCAAAGTGATATCTGCGCTATTTACACCCCATGGGCTCCCGACATCTGCATTGCGTCCGTGGTTGTCGCGCTTACCGGGGAAGAGACCTTACCTATCATTATTGCTGCACCCTCTCGTTCATGTATACAGCTACATGGGTGGGGAGATCTCCCGCGGGTTCCCAGCTGGCTTGGAGATCTGCGAGGCTGTTGATGTGGGGCAATGGGTGTCGACCCACGATGAATACAAAATTGTTGAAGGCTTTGTTGCCAGTCGGATCAATGTGACGAAGTGGGATCGGCAAAAAGCCCAAGAGGATTTATCGGCTGCTGGTGTTGAAGGTGTGGTGGTAGAGGAGCTTAAAGTTGCAGAGTGGCTGACAGTAAGTGATGGGGTCGTTATCGATACCTAACTCACTAGAGTGCAAACCGTGGGTGGTATTTCGCATGCCGACTAGACAAGGCATATATCCTATCGATGGCTACCGTAATGAAGTTTTGATATCAGACTGTGGTGGATATACTAGAAGTTAATTGTACATAATAGTAATACGAGCTTTTTTGTGTTTTAACAAAACCGTTCTGACGAACTAAGATACACAAGATCTGAGAAAGAATCAGCGGGGATTTGAACAGGATTGGGGCTATCCGGATCTAATCAAGGGTTAAATCATTTACATACGGGATAGCGTGACACCCATAAATTAATTGCTGGTAAGTTGAGCCTGCTTTTTGTAATTATCAAAGGCCAATGGCCCTAGAATTTCTAATTCCATTTCCACGCAAATTTTTTTTTATCGAGCCAAATCGAAATCGAAACTATACACGCATTTTTCCAAGAATCCCATGCCCTTTTCCAAACGAAGAAACCAAAACTTTCAATTTGGTTTGTACTTATGTTTAACTAAAGGCATCCTCCCAATCCACAGGTTCCGTGGCTTGTGAGTCCGGAGCCTGGGTTGAAGCAGTCCTCGGAGCTCCATAGCTCGGACTGATGTTGGTATTGATTTCGAGCTCAGACGATGTATTGGAAGGAATTGCTCCGAGAATATCAAGGGCGGGTGGAGGCGTCGCAATACCCCCAATTGTTGCTGTGCCGGATGGCTCTTCTTGACTGGCCTCGATGACAAGAGAAGCCTTCACCCTAGATAGCAGTCTGCCAACTTCCTCACCCAGGCGGGCATTGTCGCTAACCACCACCTCAAGAGAGCCAGGTTCTCCAACCTCGAAAGGTAGAGGTACTTGGTCGTCGAGCTTCTCCTGTGCTTGTTCTTTGGATGTGCTGGGTGTCGCCTCCTCTTCCTCTTGCCTCATAGCACCCTTGTCCACTTTCGTGGTTTTACTCCCCACCGAACTCGATGCATCTGTAAGCACTTCTCCCACATCCTCCAGATATCCAGCCTGTTCGCCGTCCTCGGTTCCTATCTTATCATCCCCAGCTAGGCTTTCATGCACTTCCTCAGCCTCCCATTCCGCTCTCCTCTTATCCTCTTCAATCCATTTCACAGGACGCTGGACCAACCGCATAGCCGCGAATTCACTGAAGGCGTAATCAGCGATGAAAACTTTATTGCACTGCCGGTCTGGGATGTAGAGAGTTGGAAAAGATCTACAGCATGGAAGGGGTTCTTTATTAGCATTTACTTCCAAAGCCCCTGTAGAGGGAAGTCAGGTATCTTACGAGTCAGGATTAAGGAATTCGTGGTTCTGCATGATAACCTTAGGATCCCAATCACGTAAAGTGCACATCTCGGCCCCAAAATGGTCTCCAAATGAAACGTCGCTAGACTCGTCGAAACTGTCCACCCAATATCAGTGATAGAGTTCTATATGAGAGACGTTGGACGGGGTGGAGCACGTACAATCCGGTAACTCCCTTCACGACGTCCCACACAGTGACACCATCCTCGTTGTTGGCAACCACCTCAACATCGAACGGCCATTCACCACCAGAGATGACACGGATAACGACTTCCTGCAGTGCCGGAGAAGTTGCAAATTGGCCACGCACACTGCTGTTAACGAGGAAGATACCGTTCAGCCCCTCTCCGATCCGGATGGCTTTGGCCAAGTGATAGGCAGAGAAACTAAGACGACTGAAAACAGGGTGCATAAAGACCTGAGTGTTCTTGTCAGGATGAGAGGGATCAGGAGGTTCCTGGAAGAGGTGAGGTCGGATTTCTTTACTGCTGGTAATGAGGGTGCGGAACCGTTTGTTAATTCGCTGGCAGACGAGAAGAGATTCAAGAGGGAGAAATTTGAAAATACGGACTGCCACGCTCCGAGGCAGCACATAAAAGTGAAGGTAGGGTTTATGGCCCGGCTTCGGCTTCGGCTTCACTTTGGAATTAGGCGGCATTGAACTCCCTCGCCGTCTTTTCTTATTTTTATTTTCGGTGGCGATGGTAAAGTTGCGAAGATGGGGGTTGGTTGGATGAGAGGAGAGTGTGGATGTTGGTGGAGGCAACGACCGCGATGTGGCAGATGGACGGCCTTGTCCTCACCACAAACCAACATGGCATAGAAGCATCTCCAACATGATATAGAATCCCCAGAATCTTATGTGTATATATTGACGCTCCCAGACCTCTGGGAAAGATAAACGCGAAACAGGCCGTGGTGAGGATGAAATAGAACGTGGGAGGATAGATGCACAGCCCATCACTCGATATTGATATTGGTCCGCCTGGACTCCAGAACTTTGTAGAATAACACTTGGAATAAACTACTCCTATTGATATGAAATTATACACCAAAACGCCCCATCGCAATGGTCTTTGAAACTTTAAGCTTCCAAGCTAACGTATATAGGCGGCCTTTCCCCCCCTCCTTCTTTTTACTAAAATCATTACAATCACAGACTAGTCTTACCCCTCGGCTCATACGGTAGTGCCAACATTAATATTCCTGCCACCAGAAACAACGACCCACTAATGTAAATCGGCACAGGTGTCGATAAATCTGCATACATTGCGATAATAGGTGCGATGATCCCAAATATCCTGTTGGCTGTCGCTGAAAGTCCGTTTCCTGTGCCTCGATCTTTCGTTGGGAAGATTTCTGGTGTGTACGAATATAGAATACCATACATCGCACCGCTGGTGACAGCGTATCCACAGTTCCATCCCAAAAGTGCGTTGGATGTTCGTGCGGTAGTGCCAGCAAATAAGAAAACACCGGTTAGAATAGTCGAGAAGCTCATAGCACCCTTTCGACCCAAGAGTGGAAGTTCGACAGCGAGCCCAGCTAGAAGTGAGCCAGGTATGCCGCATACAGCGATGATGAGGTAGTTTCGGAACGTTGTGTAGGTTGATGAATCTCCAGCTGCAGCACCGCGAGAGGCGAGGAAGTATGGGATAAAAGCATTATACAATGGGACTAAACAGATTTTGACTCATTAGTGGGTAAAAAAAATATTATTGGGATATATGGAGTGATCACATGCTAATCCCTATAGAAAACACAAAATTTCGTGAGTATCAAGAATTCCCAGCCAACTGCAAAAGGAGAAAACTTACGATCAAAGCCCACAGTGAGATGATCAAACTCGTTGAAAACACCAGTTCCCTTGTCGCAAATAAAGCACGAATATGATCAAACTTAAACCTTTCTAGATTTCTCTCGACGGCTGCACCAACTGTGGTATATCGCGAACTAGTAGCCGCGTTGGTGGTGTCTCTATCGATCTTTTGCAGGTCCTCCACTATCAGAGTGCTCTCTACGCCGTTGTATTTGGCGACCGCATGAATCGATTCCACGGCTTGCGAATCTCTGCCTCGGCCCATCAAGAACTTTGGCGATTCGTGAAGATCGAATGCAAAGAAGCGGAGGCCAAACATGACTAATGTGAATCCGCCCATCCTGCAATGTACAGGTCAGACAACCGTATTATTGATTTACCAAGAAAAGATTGCTCTGTAACGTACGTAAATACAAAATACCGCCATCCCATATTGTTCGATCTCGTGCAGCCATCGGCTGTCTCACAAGCGAAGTTCGCCATAAGTGGCCAGGCAACAGCGCTGGCGACTGTGTGATATGTCAGGCCTGGTCGGAACAAGGAAAATCACGGAGGAAGAATACGGATTTGCCCAAACGCCCACCACACACTCATAACGGTCAAAAGGTATTGGTGAGTTCCGGGGATAAATTCCAGAAAGACCTAATGCGTAAAAAAAGAAAAAGTAATTAAAGGTGCAGTTCCTAAGTCGAGAGGATGAACAGAGACTCACTGCAGAGTCAACAGGCAAGTTACCACCAACCCCAACAGACCATAGTGCGGCGAAGGTTGCGACTGCTGCGAAATTTGGAGAAGATCCAGCAATGAGCCCAAAAGCCCCTGCTATGAGCAACCGTCGCCAAAAATAAGCCCTCAATAAAAAATCGGAAAAAAGCCATTCGCATCAGCGCCGTACAGTAAGATTGAAAGCCCATCTCCGCCCAATGATATCAGATCCAATGCCCCACCCAGCGGCGCCCACCGCAAGCCCTAGATTCTGGGCTAGCAGAAGATAGACAGTTCTCGGCGGATGCAGTTCGTTGATGACCGACGGTAGGATAATGGCAGTAACTTGGGGCCATAACTGGCGAATTTTTAGACCAGAACTTTGTAATATCTCAAGAAGACGGTATGAAGAAAAACATACGTTATCAGCTAGCCATCCGAAGCCCGCAACAACAAATAAGGCCTTGTGATATTTGCCAAAGCCAATCTCGTGCATCGCATCGTTCAGAACCCTTGCTTTGGCCTTGTAAATTGGGTCGACGTTGCCTTCAGGAATCACGCTGGTCGCACCGTTCGCAGCGAAGGGGGGATTTCCAGCAACGTCAGGATTGCCCTCGTTGGGCGGTTTGCTAATGGACATTGAGTATATATCTAGTTTTTCGATTCGGTGGTAAGGCTCTCGTCGATAGATACTAGGGAATATGTCTGAGCGAGAGAGAGAGCGAGAGATGATATCACGTCGTTGAAGAGAGAAGAGAGCTAGAGGATCTGCTGACCAGATCTCCAGAAGACGGGACTTGCTAGCTAACAGAGGAAAGATGGTCCGGGCGGTGACCGAGTCGATGCCAACGTTTAATTTATTAAGGTTAGGTGCCCACGGCCAACAGGCAGATGGGCTGGGCACGCCATCTCGATCGTGAATTGGGATTTTAAGGGAGCTGGTCTCGCCTGGCGTCAGGAAGGCCACTGGCCGTGAGAGCACCAGCATCTTGAACGGCAGCAGTTGGAAAAAGAAACGGTGCTGCTAGCCATGTTTACCGTAACGAGCAGCTGCTGTGTTACTATGAGCAGGGAATTGTTGACCGGATTGATGATAATGTCCCGTCATAAGCGTAGATCTTGGGATATGATGCAGTTAAAGGCAGGTGCTACATAGCTGAGGCCACTGCTCGAGAATAAGCTCCGATTGTCGATCGATGCAGCCTGTTGATCGTCCCGTATCGAGGAACCCTGGCCCTACTATTCGGAGCTGCCCAATGTGGTTTATCAACATCTGCTGTGGTAGCCCACGATCACGCTGATAGGACAACACGCCTAGCTACAGTACTGCTGTGTGTATACCGCAATAAGATGGCTACAGGTGCATTGGTGTAGCTTAAACACCTTGGCCAATTTTGCCGTTAACCCATAAATCTGTATTATCGTTTGGCGAGAAAATCAAAATTATATCTGCACTTCATGAGACATCACTCATTTATAAATCTAATAATCCCAATAATCATTCCCATCGTGCCATTCACCCTAGCTCTCCACCCTCTCGTCCCTATTCCCCAGCAAGCCTCTCTCCTCGTCGGCCGGGGTGCTTTTCTTCAACCCGACCTCTCCACTCTTTGACTTCCAAAAATTAACAAACAGCGCGCTCCCCAGAATAAGGCCACCGCCAAAAATGCTGAGAATGTCGGGTGTATTGGACCACACGAGCCACTCGAAGATAAGTGCAAAAATCATCTGGGTGTACACCATCATCCCAGCCTTGCCGGCCTTCGTCAACTGCAGTCCCTTGGTCAGGAGAAACTGCATCATGAACCCAGAAACTCCAATCCCCGCCAATAGACCCCACTCGAACCCTCCGGACGGAACGATGAAGCCACCGGTAGAAGGAACAAGCAGCAGCACCGCGACCGATACGACGACGACGAGCCCGGAGAAATAGCTAACGGATATCAATGGGTGTGCACGCTTACCGATCCACCGAATGGTGGTGTACGCAGTCGCGGCCCCGAGCACGCCAATCAGGGCGATCGATACGGCGTACAGACGCTGCGCCGGAGTTATCATGGGGACTTCTGCGACCACCACACTATCGTCCTGCGGCGACCCGTAACCGGGCAGGACCGAAAACAGGAACTCGGGTCTGGCTATCAGGGTTACACCGATGAGCGATATCAAGCCTCCGTATTTCTCTGCTCTGGTGAAGGGCTCCCGGAGGGAGGGTATGACGGAGCATGCGTATCCAACCACGGTCGGGGCGAGGAAGGTTATCACCACCGCGTCCGGCATGGGGAGATATCTCAGCGAGTCTGAACAGGGCATATCAGCATCGTTCGCAAAACAGTAGTAATGATAACGAGGGAAAGAGTGCTCATGCTCACTGTATAACCCATAAACTCCCACGAGCCCTCCAAAACCCCTCGCGACCAATAGCCATCTAACCTCCCTCCGTCCAAATGGCGCGTGCTCCACCGAGTTCCACCACATCCACACCAGGCAGCCTATCAGAGTGATGCTCATGCGGGCAAACAGCACCTCGAAAGCATGATACTGGCGTCCATCCGGAAGAGATATGGCGAGGAAACGGGTTGTGAGCGCCTGGACGGAGGCCAAGAACTGGGACCCAAGGAGCATAAACAGGCCGACATGAGCCTGAGCAAAGTGCTTCGCCTTCTCGAAATGCGGGAAGCCTGCAGGTTTCTTGTCCGAGTCTTCGAGCGCGCTGTGATTGGTCGATACGGCGCCGTAGCTTGCCGGAGGAGAGGGCGACACAAACGCAGGAACCGGTTCGTTTAATATCGTGGCTTGGCTGGCGGGAAGTTCCGACAGCGCCGACTTCGACGGCTCGGAACCACCATCGTGAGCTTTGGCGGAGGACGACATCGTGGGTATTCGCAGCAGACACTCGAAAACGGCGATGAGGAAAAGACTGGCAGAGAAAAAGAGGAGGAATAGGACTATATGCGCGGTAGACGAGACGGAAAAGCGGAGAAAAGCAGTCTGGATGGGAAAATGACATTTATAAACCCTGCGAGGATGCTAACGGCCCTGCATCATGGGGCTCTTTGCAAACGGCAGTTCCATCCGACCTCGGTGTGTGCTGACGGAGCTGGGGCCAGGCGGTTTGCCCCACAGATCCGCTCAAACGATGGGATAGGAGTGGCGCTGTTGGTTGGGCGCAGCGTGAGGGGGAGGAGGGAGGGGAGGGAGGGGCATGTGTAGATTATGGGGATTGGGTGAAGCCAGACGTGCACGGCACCAGCACGACTTAGTGTAGAGTATGCTGCTATCACTGCTAAGGGTGGATGGGACATGCGTGGGAGTCCCTCAATGGGCTCGAGGTGACAGCTGCAACACCGTCCCCAGAAATACGGGCAGCCTCTCCATGCACACAGCAGAGGCCGGATACAGAAACAAGATAAACAGGCAGAAACACAGAAGACACGCCTTTGCTCTGTGCCCCTCCGAGCTCTGCTGTGGGCACGGCGAGACAGCTGATACTGCTGGGGTGTGGTTCTGTTGCTGTCGCCTCACCAACGGCCGCTGCTCTGCTCTACCTGCCTTCTCTGCTGCCCTGCCTGCCCTGCCCGCTCTGCTGCACCAACACTCAAGACTGCACGTGACGCTGCATGAGTTTGTGGACGGCTGCAGAGATCACTAAGTGCCGTGCTGATCGGCGCGACAGCTGCTGTGTGGCTGGGCGAAAGGCTCAATCACCAGCCATCACTCTCTTTCCAGTATCACGTGCGCGAATGCATGCATTTGCATAATCGCCCCCCCCCCCAACGCAATGGCGATCAACACGACTACATGATCTGCATTTACACCCAACATTCTCAAATTCGGATAGATGATATATACATGTCCAGCACTGCCCCCCCGACGAGCCATTGCCACCACATCTACTTGTATGTCCCTCCACAAGTCCCCCATCAACCTCTACAACCCGCCAAAGGCCCTCACAGCCGCGTAATATGTGTCTGCAGTCCCTCTGCACGTGTCGGCAGAAGCCCCGGTGTGCTTTGCGCATTCGCTGTATAGATCGGACTTGAAGTTGCTGTCAATCCTGGATCGATTGTCACCGGTGAAGCGACCCTGGGCCTTGTAGTTTCGGTATCCAAAGTCGTGACGTTTGCAACTGTCCAAGAAGTTGAACCCAAAAGGCTCGTCTGGAGAGTAGCTGCATCCATCGTCCGTCCAGTCCAGGTAGCTCGGGTCACGAGCCGCCTTGGATGCCAGGAAAGAGCTGATGGTGACGGAAAACAAGAGCTTGTCCGTTGCGTCGGTCTGGACCGAGGCGATGGTGAAGCGTTGTTCTTCTTCCGGGATCTCGTCCACGGCAAGATTCGTGATGTCTTTGACATCACCACGGACCCCGGTGGCGGTGGGCTCGACGAGCTTGATGCTGAAGTCGGGAATATCAGTGACATTCGGGTCCGCCCGCAGGAGCTTGTAGACGTTGGATTCGGTCTCGTCACGAGGGATGGCTGCAGCGTTTACCAGCGCGCCAACGGAAAAGAAGAGAACAATCTTGGAGAGGGAATGCATTTTCAGGTGGAGACCCGTGGAATGTTGCTGGATATTCACTTGACCGAGCAGAGAATGGAGCTGGAGGGCTGAGATCGTGGAAGCTGGCGATCCATTGAGACGAGGAGGGAACCATAACCTCCTTTATAACCCTCTGACCCCGCATAGTTCACTGTCTCTATTTCACCAGCTTGACAAGATTTTCAGGGGCATCGAGGGCGGGGAATGAAGCTCGGGGGTGCTTTCCAATTAGTCTAGTTTTTATATGGGGATACCGTAGTATCTGGTGAAATTCGTTCCGGCGCTAGTAGGTAAAACATGCATAGGACATGTTGACTTTCCGTTATTTTCCGCCAAAAGTCCCCAGAAGCATCATAAACATAGAGTATTAACAGATTATATGCATGTCTTACCTACTAGCGCCGGAACGAATTTCACCAAATATTACGGTATAAGGTTATCAAGAGTAGCGCCCCTTGAGTCCTGGAATGTCTCTGGAATTTCGGGGGATAGGTTTGCAAGCTGCCTGAACCGGCCTATCCCCCGAACCACCTACGCAGAAAGGAGAGATCTCTAACATTGTGGTTAATAGATGCCAGCCAATCGTTACTTGCACGTCGAGGTTGCATGCGAGATTCTCGATAGCCGAGGTCTAATTATTACGGGACGGGATAAACACAACAGGATACATATCCTACGGTCGCCTGTTGGCTGCCGATCATTTCCGCTTCCAAGAATACAGGAGTAATTGAGATTTGTTTGAGCTTTATTCTAACGTCGAATACATGTGCACCACACTGCCAAGATATCTTGATTCTTATCGATAGCTGGGCCGAGGAGAGATTGCGTGCACGTGGCACTCTCCTCTCGCTATTATTCCTACACTGAGTTAACGCGCTCCTATGAACAAGGCAAAGACCCCCCAGAGAACACTTAGCCCAGGACCTAGCAGTAGAAACAAAGGGTACCTAGGCTACACTGTGTGTACAGACGGATTTCGCCTATCCTGTGGGTTCAAACATTGATGTGCTAATCCATGCAAAGCTCTAGCTATAACTGCTTAGGTCCACGTTCGCTTTAGGCATTCCAATTCACCCATTATTAGTTTGTAACTCTCAACTTCCTATTGTAGTAAAACTGCCCCGTACAGCTATGGACTCTCGTAAGCATACCTGATCAGGTTACAGGATAGCAGTTGCTCGACATCAGTATTTCTATTGTCAGGTAAATGTGCTGGGCATCTATCTTGCTAGATTGTGATAGGAGTGCCTAGCGTTGATGCGGGTTTGGGGTTTCCATTGAGCTTAATTTTCTCGCTTGGAGATTGGACGGATCACCTTAGACCTAGCGAAAGAAGTTATATGCTTATTTTCCGTTAGAGCTAAACTTTCAGAGGAGCAATAATATATATAGCGGCAGGCCGGGCTTAGACCGGTACGTGTGATATGCTATGTAGGAATATGAGTTATTGGCTAGAAGAAAAGACGAAAACTACACGTAGTTGTAACTGGTCCGATGAAGTTCAAGGTTGTAACTTAACCCTAACCCATTATCTCAGTATTTCCAGGCATATGCTTGGGACGTCGCTGTGACGTTACAACTCGAATACGGAGGCCAGTGGCTTTGCTTCAACCAAACAGCTCGAAAGGCTGAGCCTAGAGTGTCAGAGCCTGTGCTCGTCGTGAGCTTCTGTAGGGGGACTAGGAAGAAACCCAATTAGACAGCCTCTCAAAGACTAGGCCCTACCCATATCGACAGGTGGTAATATCCTCTCTTTTAGGAATAAGGATAGGCCTGGATAGGAATGACGCTGGTCGCAAGGTTAAGCCAATTCGACGTTTTATGTTCTATCGCCGCAAGAATTAAGGATCTTGGTGATATGAACGTGTGCAGCCAGGTCTATCGCTAATCTTCTGCCTCAATCGAGTCACATGTCGAATTTGTTTCTTTCATAGTAGTTTGCCTACATGTAACTATCACAAGATAGTTTCACTTATACGGAGTTTGGTGTGGGTTGGAAGCTCCATATGCATAGCATATAGGACAGATTATACGTACCTACAGATACTTGTTCCCGGACAGGTGCCTGTCACGAGTCCGATCCATATCTTAGGTGTTGAGAACAATGGAGAAAGAAAGCCTGGTAGTGATTTTTTTGCTGTTGCCTGGTTCGACAAATGGACATTTTACCAGCCTTAATTGATTACCTGTCTTGAGCGACTGCACACATCGAGTCAAACCCGAGAGAGCATCATCCCCCACTCTCGACGGGGTCTACTACTGATAAGGACACTCACTGAAGTACCTGAATAACGTATGGTGCACGCACAGATAAATATAGACTAACAAAATCTCCCTGTGGAACGCCTTTTAAGCCAAGCCATCCACAGAAATACGCAGAGAACCCTTCAGTTTATATCTCTGTCGCTGCTACTTCTAATACAACATCTTTTTTGGATGTATATACTCTCTCTATATTAGTCCTTAAATTTACTACCAAAGCAGAGAAACTACAGTGATGGGTGATGCGTACATTCGGTCACCTTCTCGGTATTTCTCAGAAAGCTCCACTTTGCACTTTTTACTTTCTAGAAAAAAGGGGGGTGAACCTAGGTTGCGATCAGCACCACACTTTAGATTTGTATCAACGCGGCATTAAAGCAGCACATGAGCTACTGTAGAAGACTTTGGATACTTAAGCAAGTAGGGTCTATTACAATATTTTTAATTAAAGATCAAATATTAATCTGGTGTTTCCAAAACCAACGAGTTGCGAGGATGTCAAAATATGAGGTGGGTGTTAGTTGCTACCTAGGTTCACCCACTCTACAAACCTTCTTTTTCCAGCAAGTACTGCCAAAATCCGAGTTTTATTCCACCACAACCACACTCTGCAGAACCCTGTAAAAAAAATATACGGAGCTTTATTAGTACAATTGCAGATCTTGTATCTTTTCCTGAGAAATTTAGCTGGCTGCGGGAGTAGTTATAATGGGCCAAAGTGGTACATATAGTCTACATTAAGCATTGCATGCGCTATAGCAGACATTGCTTAGCCGCAGAAAACAAAAGAATTCCTCCCCTAGGATATTTCGTCAAATAGGATAGTACCCACTATTCTCTACTAGTTGTAACGCTGTAACTTCACTCTCGTGAATATAAGTACATATAAATTATTGAGTACCATCCTCAAAGATCACTTTTTATCTGAGGAAAAGCCTAGAGATAGTAGGATATGGGGACAAGCCTACTTGATGTATGATAGGCGCGCTCTCGTTAGAGGTCAAATTGCTTGATCGCCCAGGGCGCGCCTGCTATATACATGGAATATAGAATAAAAAGATTAGGGAAAGACTGCGGCTAAGATAATATTGCAAGGGAAAAGGAAAAGTTGTCGGCGAGAAGAGCGGTCGTGAAAAGAAAGCAGTAGCAGTAACCCTAACCCTTCACCACCAGTTCTTGCGCGATCACATCCTTCACCACCTAGACTGCAGGCAGTGCTATTTGCTTGCTGATAGGTGGCGGGAATGAAGAGGTTTTATGGATGGGATCGAGTGTTTAAGGGTCAAGACTGTACATCGCATGACTTTTGCGGATTCTCCAAATTCTCCAGTTCGCCAAAGATCAGGATCTCAACCCATATCGCGCACATTGAGGTTTATCTTTCTGGAACCAGCCTGAAGAATTATCGATCGTACGAAGCAACCGCCGAGACGATTTGCAGGGACGCAATGTTTGTGCGCGGTGAGTATCTTCATAGCAAATGCGATGTACATGGTAGGTTTTACTACTTTACCTGAATTTCATGGTATTCTGAACGTTCACCCACCCACCCACCCATCCATTTATCAATTTATCTTCATCTCCTCAGGGTTTAGAACCGATCGGTTGATGCAGGAAGAGTAAGCTGAAACATACCCTAATCTAAGCTGAATGGCTACTTCGACGATCCAGGTTTTCGCGAGTGATCGATTGTGATCATCTGGGAGATACTCAAAAATATCGCAAGAATGCCAAGAACCTGTCTTAAGATCACGAAAAACCCCTATCCTGGGTTATCACATGCGCATCTAACGGCTCCAACAATTGGAGGTTATTCTCGGAATTCTTCTTACTTTCCACAGACGAGTATTGCCATTATCGCGGGGAATCTACGTACCGGGTCCAGCTGGGACTTGCTGTGATTGACTAGACCGGGAGAAGCCACGGTGCCAAGCTAGGGTTCAGACCTGTCAACGAGAGAACATCCGACGTCAAACCTCCCCAACCCACTGCTGGAGGATCACCAAAATAAGCAATGCTCGGCACTCCGGAGCTCAAGTCCCTCTACAGTAAGTCTTCAGATTAATTATCCTGTATAGCACTAGATTGGTTTATTCACTGAATATACGAAATCGGATAGACTATCTTTTGCTGCGAGATACGGACCATAATGAGCTCCGAGTACTTGGGGCGCTGAATGGTCAAGTGATCAATAAGTTTCTTTATGATCGTCATCATCATCCAAGACAAGCAACCCCGAAGACAATAAAGAGTGCTGACTGGTTTGCATGGGGCTTTCACTAGGAATAGTACTGTCCGGGTCACTTTGGATATATATATGCATGCACCTAAACTCTCTAGGAAATATCGATTTCATTTTATCTTTTTCCACCCGTCAAAAAACAAATACAGAAGAACATTTTAGCTACAAATTTTTTATCCTCCACCAAATTTCCTTAACCTCCACTCGCCAGCGCCAGGCCAAACGTACAATCTCCTCAATTCTCTTACAAGCACTGGAAGTAGTAGGCGTTGATCGTCGTGCAGGTGGATCCAGAAACACAAGTGCCAGAGCCACTCCAGCCGATACCACCACACTGGCCGTACTTGGCGATCGATCCAGAAGAAGGCGTGGTGCTGGTGGACGCTGGGGCCGATGTAGTTCCAGTTCCAGTTCCAGTTCCGTAGGTAGAGCCGATATCACCGAAGCGGATGTTGCTGTAAGTGACGGATGCATTGGGGCTGTTGGCCTCGACGTCGGTAGGGTTTCCTGAGGTAATCGAGCAAGTTCCACGAGCGGCACCGGGAGTGGAGGCACTGGCGGTGGTGGGGTAGGTGCTGTCAAGCCATAGCATGTTGACATCATGATCATCCCAGATGCTCATAACCAAAACCACACCGCGGGTCAAGGCTGCGCCCATGGTCGCGAGACCACCCTTGGTCTGGAAGTGGTTGGTGTCGCCGAAGACGGACTTCTGGGCTGTGCAGTAGTCGGTGGTGATGGAGCTGACGGCTGGGATTCCGGTAATGCTGTTTACCGAGTTGGGGATAACAACTCCGTTCTGGACATAGAAACGCTTGATCTCAGTGAGGGTGCCGGAAGCAGTGCCAGTAGAAGTGATGAACTGAGTGACGACGGTGATCTTCTTGGTGGTGTCGACCTTGAGGGAAGGACCATAGAAAGTCTTGTCCCCTTGACGGTAAGAGTTGAAGTCGCACCCGTCCTTGTCGCAAACACCGGAGTAACGTTCAGTGCCATCACCACAGTCGGTACCAGAGCAACGGGTCTGTCCAGTGACTGAGCAAGGATGAGGAGTGTACGCGCTGGAGATGCTGTTGGCTTCCCAGATGTCCATCTCGGAACAGCAGGTTCCGTAACGACCCTTTCCGGAGTTCACATCGTTGGATGAAGCAGCCCAGTCGAGAACGTTGGCCTAAAAAAAAAAGTCAGTCTAGAACGATGGAAGTGCGAGAAGATGAGAGACTGCTAGTAAGGGAGGGAATATGAGTAAGAGATATGGAGATATACACACCTCGCCGTTGATGAACTTGATATCATGGGGGCACTGAGCGTCGCAGTATCCGGTACCATACTTGGCACCGGCCTTGTTGTTGGGATACTTGCTGAGACCACCATCGGCAGCCATCTCTACGAAGTAGAGAGCACCGTTCAGTCCACAGGGGAGAGTGCTGACATCGACATCGAAAGTGAACTCCTGGTTGAGTGGCTTGAACATCTGGTACGAGGCGTCTGTAGAATCCAAGAGATACACTCTGGAACCAACGTTCGTCTGGGCTGATTTGGTCACAAACTTATGCGTGATGGCGTTACCGCTGGTTGTGATACCGTAAGTGCCGCTATAATCAGCTCCATCGACCGCACAGTTCTGAGCACATGCGACGGGGTCGCTAACACAGCTCGCATCCCAGGTCTGTCCGGTGTAGCAGTTCGTGGAGCCGGTGGTCTTGTGGAGCCAACGCCAATTGGCGTCGAGGACGACGGAGCCGGATTGACTGGTGCAGCCACTAGAGGTACATTTTTGCCAGGTAATCTTGGGATGGGTCTCGGCGGTGAGGGTTCCGACCTGCTGAGCCGATGCGATGAGGGGCCCGAGAAGGGAGAGCGAGATCAAAGATGCACGAAACATTGCTGCGAAGGGACCGGTTGGCGGAGAGGATGTGTGATGGAGATAGAGATGGAGATGTGGAATGGTGGTGAGGATGAGTGATTGAGGGGTGGACGGGGCAGTATATATACAATTCGAGAGGCCTATATCACCTTTGAGATGGCGCTCACTCGTCCGGACAGGATAAACAGTTTTTCCAAAATTCTCTTGGAGTAGATGGACTCCGGGCAGCGATTGCCGAAACCCCTTCACGATACTTAGCACTATGACAGCATAGATCTTGGCCCCACGCATGCGAGACCCTGTATCCAGGTCACCAATCAATGTCCCGCAATCTAACCCGTCCACGAAGAGATCTAGCACAGCGTCCTAAACGGTCCGGGGCCCCGCGGGTCCCTAGACGGGGGGAGAGGGCATGTCGAGGACCGGGTGAACCATGAGCTTCACTTAGCCCGGCGTCAAGTTGAAGCAGGACCACAGTTAACCGATTGCTCTGCAGGACCCAGGCGGGCTCGGTGAGGTGCCCATCCGGCCTAAAGGACCTGAGAGATGATCGCGCTGGTGGTGTCTGCCCTGCAGGTACCAGATTTCAGGATTTGCTGCCACAGGAATATTCCCTGCCAAGAACGTATACAATAACGGATTTATAGGATCGTCGGCTCGGCGGTTGTCTCAGCCGTAAACCATAATTCTTATATTGCAGCTCACTTCTGTATGCGGAGGTTCATCAGCCAGGGCACCCCAGCAAGAGGTGGCTTCTACAACCTACACCCGAATAGTAGCGAAACCCGAATATACGACCAAGACTGGTGAATTTACCCCACAAAACCGGCAAAATGTGCGCCCCATTGAGCACTACGTTATAACGTTAGCTAGTTTTTATTTGTTTTTTATTTGTTTTGTTTCGCTCTAGAAATAAAGCTGCGGTGAAAAACAGGATGGCGCTGTTGCCCAGTAAGAGCGAAATTAGACTTTGTTCTTAGTATGCATAAGCCATGGTTGGGAGAACACGTTACTTGCTCTACCCAGGTTATTACCGATTATTAGCACCCACGATTCCACAATTCGACGACATGTCCTGTAGCAACAACAACGATATTACACAATACAGTATTTCCATGTAGTTTGATACCCCTAATTTTAAATACAGAAAAGCATTTAAACCATGAATTGAATGGCTAGTGAAGTGTCGGTTCGGGTGCCGGGCGCTGGGGGGGTTTCACATATAGTTTAATGTCCGTCCAGTATAATATCAGCAGTGTTAATGTGTGGGCGCTCTCCGGGTTCATAACTACTCCATGTACCAGTTCGAGCCCAAGACCACACAGCACACACGTATCTGGTGATGGAACGCATGGCCCATAACTAATTCCAAAATAGCAGCGCGCTGCAAACCGGAATCTCAACCAACGAGATCCGCACAGCCTGAAACAGATTTTTTTTTTTTTTTCTTTGACGCCCAGCTAGCTACGAGGTTGCATTCTGTGTAGGTACCACACGAACCGCCAACATTGATATATGCTCACGCTTCTCAAAGATTTTATTTAATCTTCGCCGCAGCACCAGGATGGATCAATCTAGATCAATGCACATATACATGTATGTACCTTTACGTACATACGCACGAAATTAAAATTAATATCCGCGATTTTAAGATCTTTTTGAGAATATCGATGCGCGTCCTTACGTATGAGTTGTAAATGAGTCCTTTTTAGATCGCATGTTTGAATTTGAGGAATATTAGATTAAGACGGTGAAGTCGGAGCTTAGGGGTGTCTGTGACAATACATAGCATTCGCGGTTAATCCGGAGAGGCAAATCGGTAGCTCGGGCCGCAGCCACCACCTGTATTCGGAGAGTGGCGTGGTCATTGTAGGGATTGATGGAGGGGGTGGAGGGATGGACGTACTACGGGTACGGGGGAAAGTGATTCCAAGTTGCAATGCGCCAAGGTATTGATTAACACGTAAATGGAAGAGGGCGTCGAGTCTTGGCTCACCGCCACCCATAGTACCTGCATGATGGCTGACAGGTCCTGAAAGCGCCATCAGAATGCGGGGGAGCGTTGCCAAGATGTGGCTTGGCTGGGGGAATTACGAATACGTGTAACGATAGTTAAGTGAAACTGAGGACCAAGAGTTTATAGGGGCTAAATTGCAGGAGAGCGCAAGCAAATTAGCCAGGCCAGTGGTGTAGTTGATAGTCCATGTCAATACTAGGGTAGTAGATTTGGGTAGAGTAGAGTAGACAGTAAATGGCTTAGATGTAGGGTAGCATCGAGTAATCTCACTGGCGATCAGATAAGATTGTTGATAGTAGTCAATACCCCAGTAGTCATTGTCCAATTAACTCTTCAGGCGCGATCCCTTAATTTCAGTTGGTTTCACAGGACCCATTCATCTACAACCAGGGCAATATCTATATACCTAAATGCCTGAATGTTAATTTTCCGTCCCTTTAACTCTTCCTGCTATCGCCACCTGGTGATTAAAGACTTTCGGAGCGGAATATCATCCACCCCCACACGATCCACCCCGCCCCATTCATCCGCCTGGGCGACATGGTTACCGCCGAGGAGAGGGCAAGTCTTCCATTTCCCATCGTCCGGAATAATTGCTTTCGTCCAGAAACGAATTGCTTCCGTGAAGAGCGTTTGGGAGAAGAAGCGTCACATCTAATCCAGCGGTTCGATATGGCGCTCTTTTAGGCGGTAATCTCACTTGTCAGGTTCATCTATTTATTTATTTCCCCATATATCCCCTCCGCCGGATTGCGGGGCGTGTTCCCGCAAGTTGCTAACTACGTCGCCCGTCGCCTGGGGGTTGACTGTGGTCGACTCCGGTCGCTGGGAGGTCATGAGGCTGAAATTTGGCCAGATCCAGACAGTAAGCAAAAACAGGTACCTTTATTACGTGCAATCTATTTCTTTAATTATCGTGCATTGGTGGCCCGCTTGGTACCATCGAGACTACATTACGGATTGCCCGGCTGTCCATCCAGACGTGGCTTGGCAATCGACTGCCGTTCGAATGTGGGGTGGGGAGGTGGCAGCCGGTTCCCGAGCGCCAAGACCCCAGGATACCATTGGTGGGGGACGGCAGAGGGAAAGAGACGAACAACGAATACGCAGTTTGAGAACAAGTACTAGGGAGTGAGAGATTTAGAGTGAATATTGACATAGAGGAACTATACGAATTAGTTCTGTAGAATTTAGTGACTAATTGAAGCCTCTCGAGCTCATAGATTTATGCAATGTTTTGGCGGAGATTTAAACCCATCACGTTGAACAGATCAAGCAAGACCTTCAATATCGTTACTCTCAGCATCAGTCATGGACAGATGAAAATGATAAGCGATACATGCCCCAATTAGCACAACCCACACAGAGAGGAAGTACGTTGAGAGTTTAATGGTCGTAGGTTATGAAAGATAGAGTGTAAACAGGTTCAGTATGTCAATTCATTCAGGTGAGATTTTCGAGTGATAATTCATGATATCCAACTACCTAGTTGCTATTTTGTTGTTTATTTATAGACCAATTCAATGGCGCCACGCAAAAGGCGCCGGAAAATATTCGTCTGAACCAGGATCACAGTTGCAGAGTATCCAGAAATGAAATTTTTCATTCGTGTTACCAATTCCTTTCCCTTCATGGCTTAGTTGTTGGAAAACCTGATAACTGTCGCCAGCACAGCGTGGCTAGCAGGACCCGTTTCTCTATACGATTCGAGTGCGAGCATACATGTACCTGTCTGTATCACATCGTATTTGCAATCTATGTTTTCATTAATCGGCTTCGGACATAGGGTGCACTCGACCGCCTTATCTCACGAGCGACGAACATACGTGTAGTGGTTTCAAACTGGCCGCAAAACCTGCAGGGCGACCTTAATCACTCTCAGAGCGAAATCAACACTTGCTCATTGGATACGGAGATTTTTAAGTGTTTTAATCCCACCTGGCTAGCTGTATTCGTTATCCGCAAGATATCACGGCATAGCGTTTATGAGCCACAATGCAGATAACTTTCCGTAGATCAACCGAAGAGTAAAGCCTTATCTCCAATCCCTAGATAGTACCTTCTGCCGTTTATTTTCCGTATCCCCCGGATTGAACCACAGGAGGCGGTCCTAATGATCCGCCCAGCATTCGCTAAGGCAGCTCCAACGCCTTCCTCTTCGGGCCCAACAAGAGCGAATGGATTCCACCATCAAATAGGAAAAATCTGCCCCCAACTATCCCTGGGGCAATCTCCCGCTTCCCTCAGAGCCTCTTCTTCCCACCGCCACACCATAATAGGATACCCTAACATCGGTTGCTCTCGTCTGATGGCGTCTGTTCTCTATCCGTATAGGGCGCTGAATGTGGCGGTGTATGATACCCTATTCACACCTAAGCGACGCGCCTGATCGCTTAGCTATCGGTTGATTTCCAAGGTGTGTCTTGCGGGGAAGAAAACGGTCGCACTCGTAGATAAGCAAAAGGTCGGGTTAGACACGTGCACTCTTCCATGGCAGAGACGACATTCATCACACCCTCGTTGGTTTCCCTAGGAAGACAAGAATTCGTGCATAAGGCTCCTCCAGAACTCTGCTACTTGTTCGTTCGCTTCTGATAGCATGCCCACACTACAGTAGCCTTTCCTTGCAAATAGCACGCACGGTCGTACGGTTGCGTGATTCCACCATTGCATCCCTCTCTTAAGTCACTCGACGAGTGATCTTTCGTGATGTCCCCGCTGTAGAATGTTTATGAATACCTTACTTCCCCCTACAGGCAGCACAGCCCTATATAATAACAAGCTCTCGCTATAGGAATACGCGCGGATTGTGAGTGTATCTGGTAAGGAAGGCGTCCCTAGAACAAAACTCGAGCGCTACCCCATCATCATAGATAGCTTTGATATAGCTTTTGTGCTTGCCATCGCGACCGTACCTCTGTTTAGTACCTATTAATACTTGCTGCTTTGGTACGTAACCCTCTAGGTTGGTCTTATTTCTATTTCCAAATCAGTAATTTCTTGTACTAACTATTTGGAGGTCAATAGTGCGAATGGATATTAATACTTAACCTCGCTGTAAATGATGTATAACTTGACATCCGACTATTGCTTATTGCTTGTTATCAACAGTACGACTTGAGTTCTCCTGAGCCATTTATTACGTGCGCAGCCGAAATATATGTCTCCCCTATATCAATGCACCTATAATTCATGTGGCTGCACGCCGCCATGAGGATTGGGTGGGTGTAACATTCGCGGCTGCTGCAAGCGGTACTTGCGCTTTGAATGGGAACAGCTGATTGGAACCGCAATTTTATATCGCCATAGCTCGTGGTATTATTGCATCCATTTCGCTCGTTTCATCGCTCACCAGGTAAAGGGATAGCAAATCGGAATCACCCCCTCCACCGGAACCCCTGGAGCGATCCCCCGCCTCCCCACACCCGTTTTCCCCACCAAAGCGGGGCCCCACTGGCTGATCGCTCTTTAATAAAAAGAAGACCGATATAAGTAGCCGTCGCATCGGCCCAATTTCTCTGTTTGGAGAAGAAAACAACAGCGGTTGGAGCACAGGTGTGTGTAGTGCTACTCGAGGACATGGCACCCTTAGCAGATCTGCCCTCAGTGGGTCGATATACAGCAGTAACTATGGACGCACCTATACCAAAAATGCCGCTGGGGAACGGTATCACAACAAGAACTGCTGTCCCCTTCACCCGGTTGAGTGGCGATTGTTTGGGCATTCGCTACCATCGCAAGCCCTTGGAGGCAATCTATAGCGACCCCAACAGTTAGGAGCAGCGATACCAGGTATTCGAAAATTGTGTTTTAATATGCTTTTTTTTTTTTTTTTGTTAAATCATTGTTTTATTGTTTGAATCTGGTACAAGAATGTCACATGCAACCGAAGTTATAGCGTGAACAAAACCCACGATCTCCAACCCTCCAAAAATAAAGTAAACAAAGTAAATATAACTGAAAATTTCAATCCAGAGTTTCCCTAACGGCAGCAAAAGCCAACAAAAAGTTATCCAACGTAAAACGATTAGTTTTCCATTGACTCAAAAAAGTCTAGAAGAGATGTAAAAGAAGATATAGAGTGAGCAGAAATTGATGATAAAATATCAGATGAGCAAGATGATGAAAGACTAACTAAGTCAATATTTGATTTAATAGGAAAATTTGTTCTTGATTTCGAAATAAATTCTGCAAGAGCAATTAAGAAGGAAATATTGTTCCACACTGGAGAGTCTTCATCTATAGAATTTAAAAAGGGAATGAATAAATTTCTTTTGGATGATAGGGCGAAGCAGTGTAAAATAGTGTGCGAAAAATTTTGATCGTCTTCTCCACAAAGAGGACATGTAGTAGGACCTGGATGTAACCAGGAAGTGTGGGCGGCAAGATAGCTCTTATGAGCTCTCATTTGGTGGATGCGACCAGCCATGAATTTCAAGAATTTCATGAATAGATGTGGAGTTGTGGTGGTAGAGTAGTTATAATAACAGGGTCGAGGAAGGAGAGTGTCCCAGTCGTTAATGAGTTGGGATAGAATAGCATTATTGCTACTTTCTAATATCATTGTACGGTTGGGGTTTTGTTTGTTTAGGATAGGCTGTGTCAGAAGAATTTGAGAAACTTCCACGCTTCGTTTCATAAGAAATCAATAATCAAAGGTCGGACCCGGCTTTTAGCTTGGGAGTTCCTTTCATGGATTGATGTTTTCGTTGGTTAGCTGGGTATATGGATATAAGGTTGTTATGTCGTGTTGTTGTTCTTTATGTTTCCTTGGGTTTCCGTTGCAATGAGTCAAGTCTTTGTCATCAGGCGAGTTGGATTATGGTATATAAGCGAAGGGTTTTCCCTCTGGTTTATAGAAAGGGTTTAGGGTTTAGGGTTTAGGGTTTAGGGTTTAGGGTTTAGGGTTTAGGGTTTAGGGTTTAGGGTTTAGGGTTTAGGGTTT